>CM055121.1:268648196-271048196 GCA_029206835.1 Rana muscosa | reverse complement strand
CCTCGAGACCAGAACCACACACACACACACCTCGCGCCCGGAGGGAACGGACCCCAATCAATGGTGTCTGTCCCTTAAGTATCCCCACCCAGCAAGCACAGCGGGTCGACCACTCCCACTGTACCGCTGCCGAGAAGGGCCACTCAATGCACCATGGTTTGCCCGTGTTCCAACAGGTGCCTGAGGTGGCAACGCCACCTACAGGCAATAAGGGAAATCACCACCAGGCAAACCACAACTAGAACAGAGGCAAATCAAAATGTAATTCAACCGTCTGAGCCCAACTACTGGCTCAGACATCCCTCTATATTTTGAATAGCGTCCCAACCTTTTGGGGAGGGCGCTACACGTACCATATATTGATTGGTTTGTGCAAAAGTTATAGTGTCTACAAAAAAGGGGATGTTTTATGGCATTTTTATTATTATTATTTTTTTACTAGTAATGGCGGTGATCTGCAATTCTCATTGTGACTGCGACATTATGGCGGACACATCAGACACTCTTGATGCTATTTTGCGACCATTACGCTAAGCTGAACCCCAGGGGTGCATCTAAAAAAATTAATATCTTCAAAAAGTTAATTTAATTCACTAAATCGATTCAAACAGTGAAACTCAGTATCTCAGAAAATTAGAATATTGTGAAAAATATAGAATATTGTAGACTCATGGTGTCACACTCTAATCAGCTAAATAACTTAAAAACGCCCTTAAAGGTTTCCTGAGCCTCTAAATGGTCTCTTAGTCTGGTTCGGTAGGTTACACAATAATGGGGAAGACTGCTGACTTGACAGTTGTCCAGAAGACAGTCATTGACACCCTCCATAAGGAGGGTGAAGCCTCGTACACACGAACGAGTTTCTTGGCAAAAACCAGCAAGAAACTTGCTGGCAGAGATTTTTTGCCGAGAAATTCGTTCGTGTGTATGGTTTCTCGTCAAGAAAAGCGACAAGAATCTCGACGAGAAAATAGAGAACCTGCTCTCTATTTTCTCGTCGAGATTCTCGTCAGCCTGTTTCTCGACGAGAAAATTGTGTGTGTATACACTTACCTTTTCGCCGGGAAGCCCGCGCATGCTCGAAATGACTTTGACGCATGCGCGGTAGCTTCCTAGGCATAGATAGGGTATACCAAGATAGTGGCGACGGCATCGAATGTGACGAGCGCATGCTCGTCGTAGTCGATGACGTCACCGCGTACGCTCCATTCAAAGAACCGCGGGTTCTTTGAATCGAGCGTGTGTACACTCGGCCGGGACAATTTTCTTGTCCAAGAATCTCGTCGAAAAAAACGACATGTTTTTTTCGACGAGAATCTCGGCCGTGTGTACGAGGCCTAAGTCTCAAAAAAGGTAATTGCTAAAGAAGCTGGCTGTTCACAGAGTGCTGTATCCAAACATATTAATGGAAAGTTGAGTGGAAGGAAAAAGTGTGGTAGAAAAAGGTGCACAAGCAACAGGGATAACGGAAGCCTTGAGATGATTGTGAAGCAAAGGCCATTCAAGAATTTGGGGGAGAGTCACAAGAAGTGGACTACAGCTGGTGTCAGTGCTTCAAGAGCCACCACACACAGACATATCCAGGACATGGGCTACAACTGTCGCAGGAGAAAAAGGACTGGACTGTTGCTCAGTGGTCCAAAGTCCTGTTTTCGAATGAAAATACATTTTGTATTTCAATTGTAAATCAAGGTCCCAGAGTCTGGAGGAAAAGTTGAGAGGCACAGAATCCAAGTAGCATGAGGTCCAGTGTGAAGTTTCCACAGTCAAGCCACGTACACACGGCCGGGAATCCCGTCAGGAAAAAAACGCTGGTTTTCCTGATGGGATTCCTGGCAAGCTTTCCTTGCCAAGCCGTGCATACAGACGTCCATTCAAAAGAACCGCCGTTCTTTTGAATGGCAAGAACGCAGTGACGTCATCGACTACGATGAGTCTGCGCTCGTCACATTCAATGCCGTCGCCGCCATCTTGCTACACCCTACACTACCCTTGTATGCTACCGTGCATGCGTCAAAGTCTTTTCGAAAATGCGCGGGTTTACCTGGGAACAGGTAAGTATACACACTCACGGTTTTCTCATCAGGAAACACTCTGCCGAGAATCCTGACGAGAAAATAGAGAGTAGGTTCTCTATTTTTCTCGTCGGGATTCCCGGCAGTTTTCTCGCTGAGAAACCATACACACGACCGGTTTTCACTGCAAAAAGCTCTCCCAGGAGCTTTCTTGCCGAGAAAACCGTGCGTGTGTACGAGGCTTCAGTGATTATTTGAGGAGCCATGTCATCTGCTGGTGTTGGTCCACTGTGTTTTATCAAGTCCAAAGTCAGATCAGCCCTCTACCAGGAAATTCTAGAGCACTTCATGCTTCCCTCTGCTGACCAGCAGGACTTGGCACCTGCCCACACTGCCAAAAGTACCAATACCTGATTTATTGATCATGGTATCACTGTGCTTGATTGGCCAGCAAACTCGCCTGACCTAAACCCCATAGAGACACCAGACCCAACAATGCAGACGAGCTGAAGGCCGCTATCAAAGATACCTGGGCTTCCATAACACCTCAGCAGTGCCACAGGCTGATCACCTTCACGCCGCATTGATGCAGTAATTCATGCAAAAGGAGCCCCGACCAAGTATTGAGTGCATACTATACTGTACATGGACATACTTTTTAGTAAGCCACAATTTCTGTAATAAAAATCCTTTTTTTATGGGTCTTATGTAATATTCTAATTCTATGAAATATACATTTTGTTTTTTTGCTAGCTATAAGCCATAATCATCAAAATTAAAAGAAAGAAATGTTTGAAATATATCATTCTGTGTGTAATGAATCTAAATAATATATGAATTTCACTTTTTGAATTGAATTACTGAAATAAATTAACTTTTTGATGATATTCAAATTTTTTGAGATGCACTTGTATAGTATACATATAGTGGTCTAGCGTGCCACAATGTACGTAACGTATGTATATCTAATAACGGAGGCACCACTGGCAAATCTGACAATTACTGTAGTAGTCAATGGCACTACAGTGATAACCATTATCTTCCAAGTCCAATTGGTTTCCCACTGCACAATAACCACGGCCGCCATTCACAGAACACCTTTTTTTAAATGAATACAATCGGGTTGGTTTACTGAAACCTGTTGAGTGCAAAATCTGGTGCATCTGTGCATGGTAGCCAATCAGCTTCTAACTTCAGTTTGTTCAATTAAGCTTTGAAAAAAAAAAACAACCTGGAAGCTGATTGGTTTCTATGCAGAGCTGCACCAGATTTTGCACTCTCCAGTTTTAGTAAATCAACCCCATGTGTTTTTTGATTAACAGGGTGGAGAGATTAGGTGGTGATGTCACAATCTCTGCCTAGTCAAATTAGAGAATACCTTGTATTCATTGAAATAAGTACAAGGCGATCTGTGAATGGCTGTGTCAGGTGAAAACAGTGTGGATCTATGCGCATGCTCATTGCACACAAGCCCATATTTTTAAGAAAACGAGCAAGGTTAGATGTGATGGTCCACTTCGTTGTGCATACATGCACATGCGCATACCAATTAGCATTTACACTTGGTGCCCAGTGGACTTTTTAAGCTGGTCTGTTACTATAAGCGGTTGCTGAATGGCATTCAGCCTGTTTATTGGACTTGTCTTTGCCTGCTGATTCTGTACAGCTTTGCCTGGCTGTTGCTGACCTTGGCCTGCCTCTTGGACTTGCTCTGCCTGCCGAGATTTGGTCTCTTGCTGCTCAGATGTTGTTGACCACTTCCGTGTCCATCCCAGTGTCTATTGTCAGCATCAACACTGAAGTTTTGGACATATGGGATATTTGAATATGTCCCAGGAATCATTATTTGGGTATATCCCTTTATCGTTATGTAAAGACCAACTAACAATTGGGCCTATCACCTAGAACCTTCTTGGTGGGTATGACGGTACAACACTAAATTGGTGGCTGACGTTTTCATCATTAGTTTTGTTTGCCGTTTTTCCTCTATGAGTTTTACTTTCTAGATTTCCCATAACTAAAGTGGCGCTGGTAGCGTCAGCAGCTCGAGGCTCAGACCAAGGCTTGAGTGTGTGGCCTCGTACACACGACCGATTTTCTCGGCAAGAACCAGCAAGAAACTTGCTGGCAGAGAGGTCTTGCCGAGTAAATCGGTCGTGTGTACGCGGCTATCGGGTTTTTCGTTGAGAAAACCGGCAAGAAACCTCGACGAGAAAATAGAGAACCTGCTCTCTATTTTCTCGTCGAGATTCTCCTCGGCATGTTTCTCGACGAGAAAAGTGAGTGTGTGTACACTTACCTGTCCTCCCGGAAGCCCGCGCATGTTCGAAATGAATTCGACGCATGCGCGGTAGCTTCCTAGGCATACGTAGGGTATACCAAGATGGCGGCGACGGCATCGAATGTGACGAGCGCATGCTCGTCGTAGTCGATGACGTCACCGCGTACGCTCCATTCAAAGAACCGCGGGTTCTTTGAAACGAGCGTGTGTACACTCGGCCGGGACAAGTTTCTTGTCCAAGAATCTCGTCGAAAAAAACGACATGTTTTTTTCAACGAGAATCTCGGCCGTGTGTACGAGGCCTGTGTGTTGATTATTTATAGCGGTGCGACAGTATGCTGCCCGTGCCCCAGGACGATGTCAGGCTTGTGACGAAACGCGTCAGCAGGAGCGATGTGCTGGCGTCACCGCGTTGTTCTACGTTCCGTTTTCACGGGCGTTCGTATTATTGTTGCCGGACATTTTTTTTTATTGCTCTTTTGGAATGTTTTATGCTTGTATGCGTATACTTTCAATGAGTAAATTACCATCCGATTTTACCTATGGCGATTCCCCTCTATTTTGTCTCCGGGTCAATTTGATCACCTACATCGAGTTGCACCCGGTGTGGTCTTATGCTGCTGTAGCCCATCTGCTTCAAGGTTGGATGTGTTGTGCATTTAGAGATTGCATTCTGCATACCTTAGTTGTAACGAGTTGTTATTTGAGTTACTGTTGTCTTTCTATCATCTCAAACCAGTTTGCCCATTCCCCTCTGACAATAACAAGGCATTTTTCTCCACATAACTGCCACTCACTGAATATTTTCTCTTTTTCGGACCCGAGAGATGGTTGTGTGTGAAAATACCAGTCGTTTTTGAAATATTTAGACCAGCCCATCTGGTACCAACAACCACGCCACGTTCAAAGTCACTTACAGTCAGGTCCATAAATATTGGGACATCGACACAATTCTAATATTTTTGGCTCTATACACCACCACAATGGATTTGAAATGAAACACACAAGATGTGCGTTAACTGCAGACTTTCAGCTTTAATTTGAGGGTATTTACATCCAAATCAGGTGAACAGTGTAGGAATTACAACAGTTTGTATATGTGCCTCCCACTTTTTAAGGGACCAAAAGTAATGGGACAATTGGCTGCTAAGCTGTTCCATGGCCAGGTGTATGTTATTCCCTCATTATCCCATTTGCAAGGAACAGATAAAAGGTCCAGAGTTCATTTCAAGTGTGCTATTTGCATTTGGAATCTGTTGCTGTCAACTCTCAATATGAGATCCAAAGAGGTGTCGCTATCAGTGAAGCAAGCCATCATTAGGCTGAAAAAACAAAACAAACCCATCAGAGAGACAGCAAAAACATTAGGTGTGGCCAAATCTACTGTTTGGAACATTCTTAAAAAGAAAGAATGCACCGGTGAGCTCAGCAACACCAAAAGACCCGGAAGACCACGGATGACTGAAGAATTCTTTCCCTGGTGAAGAAAACACCCTTCACAACAGTTGGCCAGATCAAGAACACTCTCCAGGAGGTAGGTGTATGTGTGTCAGATGAAGAACACTCTCCAGGAGGTAGGTGTATGTGTGTCAGATGAAGAACACTCTCCAGGAGGTAGGTGTATGTGTGTCAAAGTCAACAATCAAGAGAAGACTTCACCAGAGTGAATACAGAGGGTTCACCACAAGATGTAAACCGTTGGTGAGCCACAAAAACAGGAAGGCCAGATTAGAGTTTACCAAACAACATCTAAAAAAGCCTTCACAGTTCTGGAACAACATCCTATGGACAGATGAGACCAAGATCAACTTGTACCAGAGTGATGGGAAGAGAAGAGTATGGAGAAGGAAAGGAACTGCTCATGATCCAAAGCATACCACCTCATCTGTGAAACATGGTGGTGGTAGTGTCATGGCGTGGGCATGTATGGCTGCCAATGGAACTGGTTCTCTTGTATTTATTGATGATGTGACTGCTGACAAAAGCAGCAGGATGAATTCTGAAGTGTTTCGGGCAATATTATTATCGGCTCATATTCAGCCAAATGCTTCAGAACTCATTGGACGGCGCTTCACAGTGCAGATGGACAATGACCCGAAGCATACTGCGAAAGCAACCAAAGAGTTTTTTAAGGGAAAGAAGTGGAATGTTATGCAATGGCCAAGTCAATCACCTGACCTGAATCCGATTGAGCATGCATTTCACTTGCTGAAGACAAAACTGGAGGGAAAATGCCCCAAGAACAAACAGGAACTGAAGACAGTTGCAGGAGAGGCCTGGCAGAGCATCACCAGGGATGAAACCCAGCGTCTGGTGATGTCATCGCGTTCTACACTTCAGGCCGTAATTGACTGCAAAGGATTTGCAACCAAGTATTAAAATGTTTGATTTATGATTGTTAATCTGTCCCATTACTTTTGGTCCCTTAAAAAGTGGGAGGCAACTGTTGTAATTCCTACACCGTTCACCTGATTTGGATGTAAATACCCTCAAATTAAAGCTGAAAGTGTGCAGTTAAAGCACATCTTGTTTGTTTCATTTCAAATCCATTGTGGTGGTGTATAGAGCCAAAAAGATTAGAATTGTGTCGATGTCCCAATATTTATGAACCTGACTGTATATCCCCTTTCTTACCCATTCTGATGCTCATGTTGAACTTCAGCAAGTTGTCTTCACCTTGTCTAGATGCCTAAATGCATTGCTGCCATGTGATTGGCTGATAAGCAATTTGTATTGCCAAGCAATTGAACGTGTGCACCTAATAAAGTGGATGGTGAGTGTAGGTTCTAACTTCCTGATCACTTTACAATCAATCTTACTAGGTTCTGAATCATGGTTTGTAATTTGTTTTAATTTGTTATGAACATAATAGGACGCACTCAGCCTTCGCATTTCAGCATCTGGGTTGTAATTCCCTCACATAAATCATTTTTCATACACAATAGTTCCCAGCTGTACTGAACAAAGCTCTGACTATCTATGAAGTGGCTGGTGATAGGATCTGACACCAGTGCCAACAGATAACTCTCTTTCATTAAAGCGGAGGTTCACCGGAATTTTTATTTTTTTTAAAAGCCAGCAGCTACAAATACTGCAGCTGCTGACTTTTAAAAAATGGACACTTACCTGTCCAGGTCGCCCATGACATCAGCAGCCGCTCGGCTCTCGGCTTCCCCCACTGCCATCCTCGGTGAGGGAATCGGGAAGTGAAGCGCTGCGGCTTCACTGCCCAGTTCCCTACTGCGCATGCGCAAGTCGCGCTGCGCCGTCCTCACTGGTCCCTGCTGTGTCCTGGGAGCCGTGTGTTTCCCAGAACACAGCGGGGGGGACGGGGACGCGAAGAGTCTATACCCGGAAGTGGTGCAAATACCTGTTTTATACAGGTATCTGCACCCCCTCCCCCCTGAAAGGTGCCAAATGTGACACCGGAGGGGGGGATGGTTCTGAAAAGCGGAGGTTCCATTTTGGGTGAACCTCCGCTTTAATATACAGCGACTGCCATCGTAATTGTGCATGTAATTTGGGAAATGCAGTGTTGTTGTGAAGCATGTTTAGAGAAAAACACACATTACGCTTGACTATTTCAACCACAATTGACCTTTATAAATGCCAACATATTTGGGGAACAGAGGATGCTGTCACATTTAAAAGCCATTGCATTGTACTTCATCTATAATAGAATGCTTGGTACACAGAACCTTATGGAAGTAACAAAAGGTGAGAAAAGCCCGGTGTTCTGTCTCAACTACAAAGCGATAAAGTTCATCTCCAGGTTTAAGTAGGCCTTACTCAAGCTGGTTTGATATTCATCCCTTGCATCGATACAGGCAGTTTAACTCAATGAATAAACTCACAGTTAGGACGACAGACGATGAATCCTTTCGAATGTTCCGTTTAATGATGGATATTCATAGGTAGAAAAACGTTGCAGTTGTAAGCCACATGTAAGATGTTTAGCATGGAAGATATACAGAAGTAATGACCAGAATCAGGAAGTGGAGGAGATATATAAAGAACTACGGTGAGAGAGAGAGTTCAGCTAGAAAGAAGGGGACAGATCTTAAAGACACAGAGCAAGAATAATCACATAGTGTAACACAACACTCCCCGTCTGAAATCTTTAGATTTCATAACCTTAAACTAATATATATATTTTCAAAAAGTCCAATACTGACGAATGTCCTGGAACCTGTAATGAAAAACATGCAACAAGCAAATAATAAGCGTAAGTTCAACAGGATGAAGAACATAAAGTCACAGTATGATGTCTTCAAATAATTCCAAAGTTATGAGTAGAACCTGTAGATGGCAGCAATGTACTCCCCGCCGTGCCAACAGCATGGCTAGTCCTTGCACAAGTCACTCACCTGGCAAAAGGAGTACTAACTCTGTAATTGGTCGACTAAAGGTTCGTGTCGATCCTCCCTTGGTTACCTTGACTTCTACCTTCCGGACTTTGTTATCGTCGCTGGGCATAACTTTTAGTAATAAGACCCATAGGCCACTCATTCTTGTCTTTTAGAAGGATGAGGTCTCCAACCTTAAGATTCGGCTTAGATGCTTGCCATTTGTTATGACCCTGAAGGTGGTGAAGATACTTTTTCTTCCAGCGATGCCAGAGCACATTGGCTAGATGCTGCACCTGCTTCCATTGATGCTCGTAATGGTGTGACCGCAGCTTCTGTTTTGTACTTACAGAAGTGTGGAGTGAGGTGTTCACAGTTCTTATTTCCTTATCTTCAGGGCTTACTAGTCCATAGGTGGTGTCGATAGTGGGTGAGTGGGAGTCCTCACACAGAAACCTTGGAGGTGACAGCCATAAGCTGTCCTGAAGAGCAGCAGGTGACACGGCTCTGGTCCCACAGTCAGCTGGGTTGAGTTCAGTGGGAACGTGATGCCATTGACTTGGTAGAGAGAATCTCTTGATACATTCAACCCTGTTGCTGACGAACACATAAAATTGTTTTGTTTGGTTGTTTATGTAACCAAGTACTACCTTACTGTCTGTATAGAAGGTGAAAGAATCAATTTTAGTGTCCATTTCACTTCGTATGACCTCTGCAATTTCTACTGCTAGCACGGCTGCACAAAGTTCAAGTCTTGGTATGGTATGTGCAGGCTTGGGAGTGAGTTTTACCTTGCCTAGGACAAAACTACAGTGTGATTCTCCATTCAGTTCAGAGGTCTTCAAATAGGCTACTGCAGCAATAGCTTCAACTGATGCATCAGAGAAAATATGAATCTCTCTCCGGTTAGCAGTTGAAGTGGAACCTGGAACATAGCAACGGGGAATCTGAAGTTTTTCTAGTAACTTCAAAGAGTATCTCCACCTTTCCCACTTGTGTTGATTCTCACTAGGCAAGGGAGTATCCCAGTCTATGTTCTCAGTAGACAACTGTCTTAGTAAAATCTTACCTTGAATGGTAACTGGAGCAAGGAAACCCAGTGGGTCATAGATGCTATTCACCATGGACAGGACTCCTCTCTTAGTGAAGGGTTTGTCACAAGTTGACACTTGGAAGGTGAATTTGTCTTGCTTGATGTTCCACAACAAACCCAGACTTCGCTGTACAGGAGGCACATCTGTACCTAAGTCAAGGTTTTTTAGACTAGTGGCATAGTCCTCAGAGTGAAAGGCATTCATAAGTTCCTGGCTGTTGGATATAATCTTGTGCAGTCTAAGGTTTGCTACAGACAGCATCTCCTTTGTTCTGGTGAGAAGATCAATTGCTTCTTTAGCAGTTGGAAAGGACTTAAGTGCGTCGTCAACGTAGAAGTTTCTTTCAACAAATTGACAGGCATCAGATCCATATTCAACTTCTCCAGTCTGAGCTGTTTTCCTTAGCCCATAAGTTGCCACTGCTGGGGAAGGACTGTTACCGAAGACATGTACCTTTTGCGATAATCTATAACTTCCTTGTTGAGGTCATTGTCCTTGTGCCATAGAAACCTGAGGTAGTTTCTGTTGTCTTCTCTGACGATGAAGCAGTGAAACATCTGTTGAATGTCGGCCATTACTGCTACAGGCTCTTGTCTGAAACTAATCAAGACTCCTATTAGACTGTTGTTCAAGTTGGGTCCCGTAAGGAGCATGTTGTTAAGAGAAACACCTTCGTGCTGAGCACTGGAATCAAAGACAACTCTGATTTGGTCTGGTTTGCGTGGGTGATACACGCCAAAGGATGGAAGGTACCAGCATTCTTCTCCCTCCTTTAGTGGGGGAGCAGGCTCTGCATGATCTCTGTCAAATACATTTTGCATAAAGTCCACAAAGTGCTTTTGCATCTCTGGTTTCCTGCTTAAGTTTCGCTTTAAGGAGGAGAATCTACTGATGGCCTGCTGTAAGTTGTTGGGCAATCTCTCTCTTGGGAGACAAAAGGGTAGGGGTGCTACCCAGTTATTGGAGTCATCTTGAAAGAACTTATTGTCCATTACCTTGATGAATTCTTTGTCTTCCATTGAAGGAGCCAGTATGTCATCTTCACTGGTTGCATTAAACACTGTAGAGCCGAAGTCGCCATCATGGCAGGAGAAAGGGCTTGTGTCACCTGAGATACCATGTTGCCATTCGTGGCTGGCTATCTTCTCTTTCACCCAGTAGTGATGTGGGCATGGCTCAAAGTAAGTGTTTCGGCCATTTGGCAGAACATTTGTCTTGAATGACGAAATGTTGGTAGGTCTTTTCATTTTGCCTATGCAGACATTGCCTATGATGACCCACCCTAGATCCGTGCGCTGGGCAAATGGGGCATCTGGGGGTCCACTGACTTGTCTGTGTACCTTGTGAACTCTTAGAATGTCTCTTCCTAACAGAAGAAGGATCTGAGCATCTTTGTCAAGCGGCAGTATCTCATTTGCTATTACCTTGAGGTGAGGGTGATGGAAAGCAGCAGCTGGAGTAGGGATTTCTTCCCTGTTAGCAGGTATCTGATTGCACTCAACAAGTGTAGGTAAGGGTAATTGCAAGTTACCTTTGAGAGAAGATACCATGAGTCCATGAGCCCTTCTTCCAGAAACCTCTATAGTTCCACTACAGGTACCCAAGGTGTAAGGATGAGCTTCGCCTTTTATTTCAAATAGATTGAACAATTCCGATTTTGCAAGTGATCGATTGCTCTGATCGTCTAAGATAGCATATGCCTTTAGAGACTTTTCTGGTTGATCCTTGTGGTATATGTTCACCAAGCATATCTTAGCACAGGACTTACCACAGCGGTCTTCTCCACAAACTTCAGTGAGGGATGAAGAAATGATGGTAGAATTAGGCACTTGGTCTGTATTCTCCCCGCCATGCGTTAACCTGGGAGGAGTGTTGGCAGGTTGTGCAGAGCTGGGCTCAAGAGGATGGAGGGCTTGCACATGTTCTTCAGAGCCACACTCTATGCACTTGATGGACACATCACAGTCCCTTGCAAAATGTTCTGTAGAAGCACAGCACCTGAAACATACCCTAAATGTCTTTAAAAGCTCCTTGCACTCTTCCAGAGGCTTTTTTCTAAAGCCGATACATTTATTGAGGGGGTGTGGCTTCTTGTGTATGGGACACTCTCTGTTAGGGTTTTCAATCTTCCTACTCTGTTTGTTCATGGCCAGAACTGTGGTAGGAGTGGGAAGGATGTCAGCCTTTTTCACAGACACTGGGCCTCTATGGTTTCTATAGTTGCCCTGAAGACTGGTACTCTTAGGAAAGGGTGAGAAGAGGCTGTACTCACCGTAGGAAAAACTTGGATCGTTCTTGGTCTCTGCAATTTTCCTGATGAATTCACAAAAAAAAGAGAATGGAGGGAAGGAAACCTTGTTCTCTCTTTTGTATGATGACCCTAGTGCAGTCCATTTCTCTTGCAAACCATACGGGAGCTTGGAGACAATTGGGTTTACCCCTCTTGGAGTGTCAAGGTAACTGAGTCCAGGTAGTTTTGGCTCTGTCTTGGCTAGCTGAAGCTCAAGGAGAAGGTCACTCAGTCTCTGGAACTCCTTGTTGTCCTTACCGGATATCTTTGGGAAAGTTTCCAGACGCATGAACAAAGCATTTTCTATAGCTTCTGGACTGCCATAACTTTGCTCTAGTCGCTCCCATGCAGCTGTGAGGCCTGCAGTAGGATTGTCCATGAAAACCGATCTTAATGGCTTAACACGTGCAGCAGATAGAGGACCAAGCCATTTGATCAGCAGATTCAATTCTTGATCAGCTGTAATGCCAATATTGCTGATTGTAATTCTGAAGGCACATTTCCAACTTCTGTAGTTCTCAGGTTGGTCATCAAAACTTGTAAGACCAGTCTTTGTGAGCTCTCTGCGAAGCATGTACCTCACAAACTCTTCTGTCTCAGTTGTCTCCGCCTTTATGTGAGATGCTGTTGGCTGTATGGTGCTGATTGCGTTATCTTTGACATTGTTGTTAAAGGACACAGGGAAATATGGTGCAGCAGATGCATCCAGGTGAGTTGCTTGCTTGAAGTCAGTTGTTCCAATGGTACGTTGATTCAAGGCTGTACCAATGACTGGAGATTGATGACTTGCTTGAAGCTTGCGCTGATACTCTGTGACGTATGAAGGCAGGCAAGGTAGGCAGGTAGGAAATGCAGTGGAGTGATTTTGAGTGCAGGAAGTTGCTGGAACCTCTTTAACTTGAAGCTGTGAAGGAGTCTCTATGTAGTCGGGAGCATTGGAGACAATGGAGTGTGCACTGCAGTGGCTTAGGACATAGTCTTTAGTGCGTTTGAGGGGGTCTTCCATATCTGCTATGTTTAGGTTAATGCTGTCTTTCTCACTTGCACCTTCGTCTGCACTGATAGCTTGCTGTAGGACCCTTAGCTTTGCCATAGCTGTGTCATGTTTACACTGTTCATTTAAGGTTTCCATTGTTGCTCTTTGTCGTGCTGACTGCGCTTCCAACTCTGCCCTTTGACGTGCTGACTGCGCTTCCAACTCTGCCCTTTGACGTGCTGACTGCGCTTCCGACTCTGCTCTCTGAGCTTCCAACTCTGCTCTTTGACGTGTTGACTGCGCTTCTGACTCTGCTCTTTGACGTGCTGACTGTGCTTCCAACTCTGCTCTTTTTTCTGCATATGCCACCTGCACTTTGCTGGCTTCCACTTCAGCGCGGGCATTAATAAGTCGCTCACTGAGTGTTGAGTATCTTGAACTATGGGATCTTGACGAGTTTTTAGAACGTCTGGTGGAAACAGATCTGTGAGATGCAGTGTCCTGTAACAGCTTTATTTTTGCTTCTGCCTTTAATCTGGTTTGCTGGATAAAACTGTCTCTTTCAATATTGAAAGCATTGACGCGCTTTAATTGCATCATCGCATTTTCTGACTTCATGCTTTGTAAGACATTAGTGAATTTGATGCTGGTAAGCTGATAAAGCTCATATGAGGCAGAAAGTTGTTTAATGGCGCCCTCTAGTGTCAGTGGTTCACGTTCAACAGACACTGTATTGGCTTCAGCAAGGATTTTCTCCCAGACTAATTCCAAGCTATTTGACAATTCAGTCCTTGAAGCTTCATAATTCTCCATTACTTTCCAAGTGGGTTTAACTGAGCGTTTGGGTAACTCAGTTTCTTCAGGAACTTGTGGGGAGGTAGATGTGAGTTCACATGCAGAAGCTTGGTCACTCATGATAGCAGACTGACTGTGAAAGCAGGCAGGATCTGTGTGCTGAAATATGACACTGTGCAGATTGTCTCAGGCTATAAGGCTGCCATGTGCTGCTCTGTCCCTTCTGTCTTGCTATGAGGGCAGTAAAGCTTGTCTGTTTCACATGCAGAAATCTTGTAATTAGGCTGTGAAACTCAGTTTTTCTACTGTTCTGTCTCAGCTACAAAGTGATAAAGTTCATCTCCAGGTTTAAGTAGGCCTTACTCAAGCTGGTTTGATATTCATCCCTTGCATCGATACAGGCAGTTTAACTCAATGAATAAACTCACAGTTAGGACGACAGACGATGAATCCTTTCGAATGTTCCGTTTAATGATGGCTATTCATAGGTAGAAAAACGTTGCAGTTGTAAGCCACATGTAAGATGTTTAGCATGGAAGATATACAGGAGTAATGACCAGAATCAGGAAGTGGAGGAGATATATAAAGAACTACGGTGAGAGAGCGTTCAGCTAGAAAGAAGGGGACAGATCTTAAAGACACAGAGCAAGAATAATCACATAGTGTAACACAACACCCGGAGCAAAGAAATGCAATGGATGGGCAGAGGGCGGACATGACTAGGGAAACAGGGACTTATGGGAAGGATTGTGGGATTGGTGGGTTAAGGCTGAGGTGTAGGGTAGTAGGATTGGTGGGTTAATTTGTGTGGGAGGTGGCACAGAGGGTATAAAGGAGGACTCCGCCCCCCCCGGGTAACACGCGGCGCAAGGAAAGTTCTAGCATGTCAGATCTAGAGCAGCTCCTCTCCCAATTGCGGGCTGAGATTGCAGCGCGAGGCCCACAGTGGGCCCAGGAACATTTAGGGCCTTTGCTGGGGCGTCCAGCGGAAGAAGAGGCTAATGGGGGGAGAGTGTCAGCGCGAGCTCGGCTGTCAAAACCGCCGGAGCGCTTTTCTCCTGACCTCTCCTCCGGAGCTCGCCGTCAATTAGGGAATCCCCATTCGCGGGCCCCTTCGGGTCCTCCCGCGAAGCGAGCTGCTGTCGCCGGGTCGCACGCCGGAAGGAATCCCCAGCAGAGACGGAGCTCCGCGGGCGGCCGGTCCGGGAGTTCTGGAGCGGCCACCAGGCCCGCACAGCGGTTGGAGTCGGAGCGAGCGGGCCCCGCCCCCAGAGTGATGTCACCGGGGACGGCGCCTCGGCGGGGGAGATCGAGTATGGCGGTGGCCGGGCCTTCAGCGGCGGCGGCCGGGGACCTTTCGGCAGAGGAGCGAAGGACAGAGGCAGCTGATGGAGGCGACAGGGCTGGACAGAGCCCCCCAGGTCCGGGTAAAGCGACGAAGAAATCGGTGGGTGGGTCCAGAGCACGGAGAGGGAGTCGGTGGGCAGCGGGACCCTCGGCATCCAGGGATCCTTCCCCTGGAGGGCTTTCATCTGGAGCAGAAGACAGAGAGGAGCGACGTTCTAAAGGGTGAAGTGTCGGAATCGGAGGAAGAACGGGAGCCTCATGGACGGCCAGCAGCGATGGAGGCGGCACGGTTGGCTGGTGGGTCTCTTCCTAGGCAGCCCGGTAAGTTTGCTTTTCCCTTATCTTCCCTGGGTCAGTCAGGGGTGTTGGGTGCTGGGGGCGGCAGTGGTGCCGTAGCGTGGGGTGATGCTGGGATGTCAGTGGGGGGGACCTTGGCTGGGAGTGGTGATGTGGCGGGCCAGGGTCAGAGGTCGGCAGTGGGGTTGGATCCGAGTATGAGGGGGTTTTTAGCGGGAATCAAGGAACTGGTGGACAGGTTTGAGAATGGGGCAGGTGGGGCGCCAGGCCCGGCAGCGGCATGGGTTCCTCCGGTGGGGGGGAATGGCAGGAGCGGGGTGGCAGGGACAGCGGTGGTGGTGCCACAGCAAGGGGGGACGGACAGTCCTCCGCTAAGGAAGGAGGGGGTTGATACGCCTACGGCAGTGGGGGAGGCTGGCAGGCAGGACCTGGTGAGGTTGGCTGACGCGGCGATGTGCGAGGTCTATATCTGTTTTGAGGGACCGCTGGGAGCGCACTTGAAGGTGGAGGTACGTGAAAAAATTTGGAAAGGTGAGTATGTGGAGATATTTTCATTGCTGCCGTTGGGGAAGTTCAATTTAGACAGAGTCAAGCCGGATGACTCCAAGAAAGAAGATGAGGAGAAGCGTAGGTATCGACTTATCCCTCGGACATTTACAAATTGGCTGCAGGCATTTGGCATTTTGGCAAGTGTGATAGGGGTAAAGAAGCCGGAGTTCTGCTCTGCTCTGTTTTGCTACCAGGATGCTATAGGGGAAGCATATAGAGTCTACGGGGGCACGGCTTGGTTGAGGTATGATGAACAGTTCCGGCAGAGGATGGCGGTGCGGCCTGAGTTGAGGTGGGACCACAAGGACATCAGTTTGTGGATGCGCTTGATGGCTTCGGCGAGGGCCCCAAATCAGTTTTTTCAGGGGGGGGGGCCGGTGGATCGTCTTCCCCTGGACAACCGGCCGGTAAGGCAAAAGGGGTTTGTTGGCAATTTAATTCGGGTACATGCAAGTTTGGAGGAACGTGCTGTTTCAAACATGAGTGTTCCGGGTGCGGGGGTTCCCACCCCTTGTCCAGATGCTTTAAGCAAGGGAAGAACCGTTCCGGAGAGCTTGCAAATAAGAGGGAGGACGCCGGTGATGGTGGAAAGGATGCGGCCGTTTCTAGGTAGGTATCCTGACAGGGCGGCTGCTCGGTTGTTGGAAAGGGGGTTTTCGGAGGGTTTTCGTATTCCGTGCTCTTTGAGGGAGGTCCCCCCAGTGCCGCGCAATTTGCGATCAGCGTTGCAACATTGCGACGTAGTTTCTGGAAAACTGCGGAAGGAAGTTGCTCTGGGTCGCATGTGCGGTCCTTTTCCAGTTCCCCCGTTAGAGGATTTGGTGGTCTCCCCTCTGGGGGTGGTGCCGAAAAAGGAGCCGAATAAATTTCGGCTCATTCACCACCTTTCTTTTCCCAAGGGTGGGTCGGTGAACGACGCCATTGAGCCGGATAATTGCACGGTGAGTTATACATCCTTCGATGCGGCGGTTGTTTGGGTCCGTCATTATGGCCAGGGGGCTCTCATGGCAAAATCAGATGTGGAGGCGGCCTTTCGGCTTCTTCCGGTGCACCCCGATAGTTTTCGGTTATTGGGGTGTCACTGGAACGGGGAGTTTTATGTGGACCGGTGCCTGCCTATGGGCTGTTCCATATCGTGTGCATTATTCGAGAAGTTTAGTTCCTTTCTGGAATGGGTGGTCAGGGACATGTCAGGGGTGAATTCGGTCATACATTATTTGGATGACTTCCTCTGCGTGGGCCCGGCTTCATCCAGGAGCTGTGCGATTCTTTTGTCAACGCTGGAGCATATGGCGGATCGTTTTGGTGTCCCGTTGGCACCGGACAAGATGGAGGGGCCGAGAACGGTCATTACGTTCTTGGGGATAACGCTGGACTCGGATGCCATGGAATGCCGTTTACCGGATGATAAGCTGGCGGCTCTGAAGGAAGAAATTAAATTGATGTTGGGTTTGCGCAAGGTACAGCTGCGGACGCTGCAATCACTATTGGGGAAGCTGAATTTCGCTTGTCGCATTTTGCCGATGGGAAGAGCGTTTTGCCGACGGCTGTCAGCAAGTACGGCTGGGGTGCAGTCGCCGAGACATTTTGTTCGTCTGGTACGATCCCACAGGTCTGATCTGCAGGTCTGGCATACATTTTTAGAGTCCTTCAATGGTAGGGCATTATGGATGGCTGGCCCGGTTAGTAACTTTGATATGGATCTGTTTACGGACGCTGCGGGCTCAGCCGGTTTTGGGGCTTTTTTCCAAGGCCGGTGGAGTGCGGGTTCTTGGCCACAGTGTTGGGTGGAGGCGGGCTTCACAAAGAATATGTTGCTGCTGGAGCTTTTTCCGGTAGTATTGACAGTAGAATTATGGGGTGAGGCTTTCCGGGATCGGAAGGTACGTTTCCACATCGACAACCTGGGTGTGGTGCAGGTGATTAACAGAGCGTCGACGGCATCGCCGCCAGTGGTTCGCCTGCTGCAACAGCTGGTGTTGAGATGCCTGCAGTTAAACATCTTCATATATGCTGTTCACCTTCCTGGAGTGGACAATGTTGTGGCTGACGCTTTATCTCGCTTTCAGTGGGACAGGTTCCGAGAGTTGGCGCAGGAAGCGGAGCAACGAGGAGTCCGGGCTGGCTGTGGAAGATTGCGTTAGAGTAGTTTCCGGATGGATCAGAAGGTCGGTGAGTGAGACGACGTGGGCTACATATCATAAAGTTTGGCTGGAATGGGCGGATTTGGGTCGCATGGCGGGAGTGGATATTGATGGGCCGGAGGTGAGGTTGCTTGTCTTTTACTTTATCTCCAGGTGCATGGAAGCAGGTGTGTCGGTATCCACGCTGGATAAAAAGGTTGCTGGGTTGGCTTTTTTGTTTAAATGGCAAGGTTTGCCAGATTTCACTAAAGAATTTGGGGTTCGACAAGCGCTAAAAGGTTATAGGCGGGCTAGGCCGTTCAAAGACACCAGACGCCCTGTGTCGTTTGGGGTCCTGAGGGGGTGTTGGCTAAGTTACCGGAGGTTTGCGCCTCGGAGTATGAGGCTGCCTTGTTCCAAGTGGCATTCTTATTAGCATTTTTTGGGGCATTCAGGATTGGCGAGCTGGTTAGCCCGTCTAAGAAGGTGCACGGGGGGATTAGGGTTAATGAAGTGCGTTGCCATGAGGATAGGGTGGCCTTGTGGTTACGTAGATCAAAAACGGATCAAAAAGGGAAGGGCAAGGGATTTCAGATTTTTTCATTGCCAGGCTCACCGCTTTGTCCAGTTGGGGCCGTTCGGGGTTTTCTGGCGGTACGCCCAGAGAAGGAGGGTTCCTTTCTGATACATGCGGACGGCTGTCCGTTGTCTAGGTTTCAGTTCATTGCGGTTTTCCGCAAATGTTTGGGGTGCTTAGGTTTAGAGGCGAAAGAATTTTAATCACATTCTTTTAGAATCGGGGCGGCTACGGAAGCGGCTCGAAGTGGGTTGGATAATGAGTCGGTAAAGCGCATTGGGAGATGGGAATCGAGGAGATTTCGATCTTACATTCGCCCTCACTTAGTGGTAGGGGTGTGAGGAGAGTAGGGGTAGGGTTGAATGGAGGTAAGAACAATAAAAAAAAAAGAAAAATTAGGTGTTACGTTGTCAGGCTTTACTGTGGTTACAGTGGATACATGTTTGCTCTCTTTCAGGTGTGGCGCCGGCGTTGGTCTGGATACTGGGGCACTCTTACGTGTACTGGGGGGGGGTAAGAGGGCTGAGGCTAGACCGGAAGGTCGGCAATTGGGGTTTCCAAGGCAGGAGGCCCGGGTTCGCTAGCTGGGAATTCCGGGAATGTTGTGGAGTAGGACGGTTCCAGAAGTGCATCGTTATGCGCGGTTGGATCGCCCACCTGACGTTTTAATTCTGCACGTAGGTGGGAATGATTTAGGTGTTAGATCTATGCTGGATGTGACGAAGGATATTAAATTTGATATTCTTCGTCTTCGTATGGCATTCCCGGAAATGGTGATAGTGTGATCCGACATGGTGGCTCGTACTTCATGGCGGACGGCTAGATCCATAGAGGGCATCAATAGGGCGCGAAGGAAGGTTAATCGGGATGTGGCCAGGTTCATGGTTAGGAATGGGGGGTTGGTGATACGCCATTTTGAGTTGGAGTTGGAGACATGGCGGTACCTTCGGGGTGATGGGGTACACCTCAGTGATGTGGGTTTAGACCTATGGGCGTTAGGGTTACAGGATGGGATACAGAGGGCTCTCAGGGTGTGGAGGGGCACCCAATTGTAAAGGCTTTTACATTCGGGTGCTGTGGCGGGTGTCTGGTCTTTGCAGGGGAAGGATGATACCTCGGAAAGAAGGGTTCAGGACCTGTCGTTGGTATGGGTCCTGATGGTGGGCTTACAGTTAAAGGAGGTTTAGCTTGAAGCATTGGGATGGTGCACTGCGGTCATGGTTGTCTCTGAGCCAGCATGTCGGCTTGAGGCCTATTAGCGGATTTTGAGAAGTACCGCAGTGCAATAATAGACACAGATGTTAATAGAGGTTCCTGCAGAGACCGACACCAGTAATTTACTGAGGGTCCTTTAGGACAGAGTTTATGGTTACTGTTAAAAAAAAGTTATACAGTGTTTTAATAAATAAGGCTGCTATGGCCTATGTTTTCTCCAACTCCTGGTGTGGTCTCGTTTACTTAGGCATAAGTAAGATGGTAAATAAGGGGTAGTATAGTAAGTACATCTGTTATACTATAGTCATGGTTTGATTATACTAGATATACAGTAATGTGCAAAAGTTTTTGCAGGTGTGAAAAATTACTGTAAATTAAGAATGCTTTCAGAAATAGAAGTGTTAATTAGAAGTGTAATAATGCCCCGTACACACGATCGATTTTTCCGACGGAATTCCGCTCAAGCTTGGCTTGCATACACACGGTCACACAAAAGTTCTCTGAACTTTCGTCCTCCAAGAACGCGGTGACGTACAACACAGCCGAGAAAATAAAGTTCAATGCTTCCGAGCATGCGTCGAATTGTTTCCCAGCATGCGCGGGAGTTTTGCGAGTCGGAATTGCTACAGACGATCGGATTTTCCGCTGGAAAATTTGAGAACCAGCTCTCAATCTTTTGTTGGCGGAAATTCCGACAGCAAAAAGTCCGATGGAGCATACACACAGTCGGAATTTTCGTTCAAAAGCTCACATCGGACTTTTGCTGTCAGAATTTCCGATCGTGTGTACGCGGCATTTATTTCTATCAATTAACAAAATGTAAAGTAAATGAACAGAAGAGAAATATAAATCAAATATTGATGTGATCACCCTTTGGCTTCCGACCAGCATCAATTCTTCTATAGAAAATATGGAGAACCTCTAATTTGGGATTTTAAGGGGAATAAAAAATATGCTATTTGAATAAAAAATTATTTTATTAAGCATATAAACATTGTAGAACAAATTATTGAAAATTCAACATGTTGCATATAAAGTACAAATTGTTAAAACATTACATATGTCGAACAAAACAAACTGGTAATTCCCACTACTTGTCCTGTGGCCACCAATTGGGGGCCGGTGGTGATGAGTAGAGGTTTAGCCAACGCGTTTCGATTAACCAATTCAGCCCGGGACCATTTTGCAGCTAAAGGACCAGGCCCCTTTTTGTGATTCGGAACTGCGTCGCTTTAACTGACAATTGCGTGGTCGTGTGAAGTGGCTCCCAAACAAAATTGACGTCCTTTTTTTCCAACAAATAGAGCTTTCTTTTGGTGGTATTTGATCACCTCTGTGGCTTTTATTTTTTGCGCTATAAACAAAAACAGAGCGACAATTTTGAAAAAAATTCAATATTTTTTACTTTTTGCTATAATAAATATCCCCAAAAAATATATAAAAAACATTGTTTTTCCTCAATTTAGGCCGATGCATATTTTTAGTAAAAAAAAATCGCAATAAGCGTTTATTGATTGAAAGTTATAGCATCTACAAAATAAGGGATAGTTTTATGGCAGTTTTATGACATTTTTATTAATATTTTTTTTTTTTTTACTAGTAATGGCGGCGATCAGACATTTTTATCATGACTGCGACATTATGGAGGACACATCGGACACTTTTGACACATTTTTGGGACCATTGTCATTTTTGCATACTGTAGTTGAGTTGCTTTGCCTTGTTTTCATGTTGTTGGTATGAATTTTTTGCCACAATTCTTCCAGGAAGACCACTTCTGGCCATACTTCTCCAGACAGTAGATGGGTGTACCTTGGGCTCTGCTGGACATCTTCCAGTGAGGAAGGGAAGTAAGCATGATGTGTCTTTCATCTGCTGCATTAAGTTTCCTTGGCCGGCTATTGCTTCTACAGTCCTCAACATTGGCTGATCATTGGACACTCATGCCTCGTACACACGACCGTGTTTCCCGACGGTAAAAAGTCCGCCGGGAAACCCGAGGGGAAAACCGAGAACCTGCTTGGTAACTTTTTCCCCCTACACATGACCGGGTTTCCCGACAGGAAAACTGCCGTGAGAGCTTTGGTCGGGAATCTTGGCCCCGTGTATGCTTCATCGCAGTGTTTCCCATAGAAAAACTGGCGGGTTAAAAACCGCCAGGAATCCCGGTTGGAAAAAAGAAAACATGTTCTCTTTTTTTTCCCCACAGTTTTCCTGTGGGGGAAAACTGCGATGGAGCATACACACGACCGGTTTACCTGGCCAAAAGCTCTCATGGCAGTTTTCCAGACAGGAAAACCGGTCGTGTGTACGAGGCATGAGTGTCCTCAGTGCTGAGAAATATAGGCAGATGCTTATCCATCATGCCATACAATCAGGGAGGCATGTGATTGCCCCAAATGTATTCTGCAGCATGACAACCTCCCCAAACATACAGCCAATGTCATTAAGGTGTAAACCCTTACAGACCACTCTATGCTACAGATAAGGCTTACCTGTAGCTACCCAGGATATCTCCTAAACCTGTATGGTTTAGGAGATATCCCCTGTCCCATGCATGTGCCGATGTAATCGGCACATGCGCACTGGGGCAAACTGAAGCAGTGGCACTATGTGCCGTTGCTTCAGTGACCGCGCCGTTACCGGCTGCTCCTGCGCACATGCTGGGGAGTGACGTCATCACGGCTCCGGCCAATCACAGCGCCGGAGCCGCGATACCCGGAAGAAACCCCTGGGATAGATGTCGCCGCCGGAGGGGGGGACGAGGTTCGCTGCGGGGGCTTCGATGTAAGGTAAGTAATTCATAATGAGCTAGTATGCTATGCATACTAGCTCATTATCCCTTTGTCTTGCAGGGTTTTTTTTTTCCCAAGGGTTTACAACCACTTTAAGAGCTTACTTCAGTGTAAGAAAAAAATGGAGACCTGGAAGTGTTGGTTTGGCCCCCACAAAGCCCTCGTAGAGACTATCTGGGATTACATGAAGGGACAGAAGGATTTGAGGCAGCCTACATCAACATAATATCTGTGGTTAGTTCTCCAACATGTTTGGAACAACCTACCTGCCGAGTTCCCTCAAAACTGTGTGCACAAGCACTGAGTGTACTTAGAAGAATTGATGCTGGGTTGAAACCAAATATTGATTTGATTCACTGATTTCATTGATTTTTCTTCTGGTTGCTTATTTTTGCATATTGTAAACGTTTAAAAATAAAACAAATAAAATATATATAATCCTGTAGCAGCAGCCTTGACTGGAGGTCATAGGGAATCGCCAGTAACTCCGGTTCTCTAAAAGAGCAGACCCAGTCCATACAGTAACCCTTGGCACCCACTTCCCTCTAGCAGCAGGCACACCTAAGAGTCCCAAAAACAGGTCTTACTCACAATGTCCTAGGACACCACCCAGCTTCCATGTGATATGCTTCAGTGAGGGAGACAAAGATCCTTCTCCAGATCAGGACTCCAGAACATCTTCCAGCAAAAAAAATCCTTTAGCATTAGCAAACTTTAGGCTCCCAGTCCAGCACCTGCTGAGTCCCAGACAACTTCTCCTGTCTCACACTTGTCTTCAAGGAGCAGCAGCCCCAGGAGACAAGAGAAGCCTCCTAGCAGAGAAAGAACACTCTGTCCAGGCCTCCCAAACAGTTTTTGCCTCCCAGCCACCTTCTGGGCACTCCCTTCTCAGGAATTGACAAAGGTGTGATAAATATTTATAAATACAGTGGCCGATCCTCCTATTCTGTTTCAGCAAACCTCTTCCAGAAGCAGAAAGGAGCAATCAATCACTGACCTTAGGGAAACTTGATCAGAGACCAGAGCAGAGTACAGTGGAACCAAAAATGAAATTTTGCCTAGCATTTGGCAGGGCGCTACATATTGCTATGTTTTCATTAACTTCTTTGGTTTTCTCCAAAAGTTGAATTTGTCATGGTAGATGGACTCATGTCAGAGTTGTCCCCCCTGGTGACTGCTGATCTGATGATTGATGGAGCATCAGGAGAGGTCCAGAAAGTACAGAACCACATAATGGATGATGCAGAAGCAGCTTCCTCACCAGCAAGGAGAACAGTGAGCAGTCCAGTAGTGACATCACCAAATCTCGTTCCAAATTTAATGAGACAAGAAGTTAGAGGCAGCAGTGCCTTAGATGATCTTCCACTGCAGATATACTGTAATGAGGTTGTCAGTTTTTAGGAGGACTCCAAGACGAAGGTACATTTAACTTAGGCACAATTAATACTTTTATATATCCCTCATAAAATAGCAAACATCTTCACTTTTTGAGTTTAGGTCAACTGTCCAGTTGCCGTCAGTGGCGGCTGGTGCTCAAATTTTTTTGCAGGGGGGCGCAAACAAACTAAGAAAAACAAACCCATCAATTGCCGTCACTGGGCCCATTAAATGCAGCCACTGTGCCCATCAAACGCCGCCAGTTTGCCCCCTCAAATGATGCCAGTTTTCCCATCAAATGCAGCCAGTTTCCCCCCAAATGCAGCCAGTTTTCCCCCAAATGCAGCCAGTTTCCCCTCAAATGATGCCAGTTTGTCCCCCCCCACCCGGCACTTACCCTTCTTGGGTCCTCCACTGTCACGTACCTGGTTGGAGGCCGAGATGCAGAGAGGGCTCCCCTTGCGGCTGAGTGCAGTACACCTCTGAGGTTGGGTGCAGAGGGTGTAGTGCCCAAAGAAGCACAGGTTGCCAGATGGGTCCAGGAGAGCAGAGCTGGTGGGATCCTGAAGAACACCGGTGGAAGCAGGACACCGCTCAAGGAGTAGTAGTGGCAACGAGGCTGGGGGTCAACCCAGTATAACCAGCAGGAGGAAGAAGCGGGTTGCAGGAACGGAGACAAGCCAATGGTCTGGTAACAGGAAACAGGCAGGAACAGAAGACTGTGGCAAAGTCCGTGGAACAGGCCGGGATCAGGTGAAGGAGACGACAACAGGTCAGTAAGGCAAGCCAGGGGGTCAAACCAGAAGAGCAGATCAGACAGGTCAGGAACAAGCTGGGTCACAACAGGGAATCCAAACAGCAGTTTAAAAGAGTCTCAGGAACACAGGAAGGCTGACGACCATCAAGCAATGAGTTGGGCTCAGTGGCAGTCTTATATAGGCCAGCAAGTGGCTGCATCTGTTGTGAGCGCCGTTTGACGCGCCCACACATGCACGCGCGCCCGTTGGTTCCATTGCGCATGTGCGTGCGCCCGTTGGTTTCATTGCGCATGTGCGTGCGCCTATTCACGCCGCTTGCGGCAATGCGCACAGGGATGTGCTGGAAGCGGCCATTACCAGTACTGGCACTATTGCCAGTTCTCCTACGGCCGTTTCCCTGACATCCACGCTCCCTCCGCTCCCTCCGAGCCCTCGATGTCTTCTCCCGTCCTCAATGTCGCTTCAGCTAATCAGGTGACCGGTAACAAGACCCGGTGCACCTGATTGGCTGAGAGGCGGGTCAGTGTTAGGGAAGCGATTCCCTAACACAGCATGGTTTAAACAGGGAACACACAGCCATGCACCCTCTGGTTAACCATTTGGAAGCTGATTAGAGCCCACAGGCTCTAATCAGGAAGCCTATTAGAGCCTATGGCTTTATTTAGGCACTTCCAAAATACACCCACCGCTGTAATTCAGATGGCCTGCGCTCAACAGGGGGCCGGACACCTGAATAGTGGGCTGCAGCGGCAACAATAGATATATTCATACAATGCATGAACATATCTATTGTTGAATGACGGGTGCAGGAGAGAGGGGGCGGCGCTCCTGCGCCCACTATGGACTCACCGCCACTGGTTGCCGTTTAGAAACCCAAAGAGGCAGAGGGGCACTGGGCATGCGTTGTGTGTTATTTTGAACTTTTTTCCCAGCCCTGATGAAGGCAGATTGTGTGGTCCCCGAAACATGGCTGTCTTCTGCCCTGTTTGTTGTAACCAGTTGAAAAACTGGACTTCTAAGGATTTTTCATTTGGAGCTCTTTTTGCCCAAATACACTGTTTAGAAACTGTCAGGGGACACACTGTTTTTTTCTTGCTGCTAATTGATAGTAGACAAACCAGAGATAAGAAATGTATGGAATAGTGTTACAAGATGCACTTTCACTGCAAAGGCCCCTACCCCAGTGTTGCTCAGGTTTTTTTTACCCAGAGACAGGTGCAGGTTTTCCCCCTCCCCCGAGTCACCCCTTGAGGTAGTCCCTACCTTCCTCTGAGCACCGTCCCTTGTCCCCATCCCCAATTCACCTCCCAGTACCGCCCCTTTTAGAGAATACAGAACCAAGTATTATTTTGTGATGTTAAGTAATTTGTATGAAAATTTGTTATTAATAACAGGAAAGATAGTAACAATAGATCCTCTGCAATAGATACCCCCCAGCATCAATAGATTCCCTCAGCAGCAACGATAGGTTCCTCTAGCAACAAAATCTCCCCCAGCAACAATAGATCACACCCAGCTACAATAGATCATCCCCCGCAATAATAGGCTCCCTAGCAAAAATTGAAACTTCCCTGGGAACAACCCCCCCCCAGCAACAAAGTATCCCCAACCAACAACAATAGAACCACCCCAGCAACAATAGACCTCCCAGCAACAATATATCCTTCAGCAGCCAGCAACAATAAAACCTCAAATGTAGATCCCCCAACAGCATATGATCCCCAGAGCAACAATAGGTCTCCCATCAGAAACAATCGACCCCCTGAAACAGTAAATTCCCCCCTCAGCAACACTACACTCCCCAGCAGCGCTGCTGTTCGAAATCATGTGGCCCCATACAGCCTTCCTGACGAGCCCCCCCCACCTACAGCTCCCCCCCCCCTGGGGTGCAGCAGCACGACTTTATCCACCTAACACTCAAAAATGAGAAAAAAGTCCCTCCTCTGCTCCCACCTCCCGGGGCCCTCTGGTAAGCAAGTAGGAGCAGGGGTGTGATCTAATAATATCCACTTATTCATTTAAGCAGAAATGAACAATAAAGCTGCCCCAGGCCCCCCTGTTTAACTGATGAGGCCTGGGCCCCGTACCACAAGACCAGTTGTATTGCCTTATCCGCGGCCCTGCTTCTCAGTGACAATAGACCCCACAGCAGCCAACATCAATGGACCCTCCAGCATACCCCAGTACCCCTTGCCAGTGAATACATTCAGTACTGGAGATTCCACAACTGCGTACCAGCACGTTCCCACTGAAAAAAGGCCCTGCATATAATAATGGAACCTATACTGTATTCCGGAGTCTCCTGAGGCTGCTAATCCATCTATAACATCTTACACCTCAAATGACTGCTTGAGGAATCAATGACCTTGGGAAAGTGTGCATTGAAAATGTAATTTCCTTAACTTGTGTAGCGAGTGGTTGCTACGAGTTACAAAATCCACACATTAAGGTATGCCTCTTGGGGGTGGTGGAAGAGCATGTGATAGAAGCGCATCCTAGGGAAGCAGTTCAGAGGGTGATGTTCCAAGCCAGGAGGCTGATTATGTTGTATTGGAAATCGGAGGCGCCCCCAACTTCGAGGGAATGGATATGTAAGATAGGGGATATGTTACGTATGGAAAAGCTCATCTACCAGCACAGGGGGAGTATGCAGAAATATGAAAATCTCTGGGCACCGTGGCTGGATACACCGGGGCTTGCCCCGGTGGACCTGGTCGCGGGCAGATTATTGGGCTAGTTATGGGGGGGGGGGGAAACACTCTGCCTGTGAATGCTATATTGTAGGAAGAGAAATATTATGAGGTTGCTACTTTAACCCTGTTTTGTATCAATTGGTCATGAGCATGGAAGTGCTGATTATTGTTTTTGATGTATATGACTTTGTACCACCTTTGAATCAATAAACACATTTTTGTTGGTAAAAAACAAAACAAAATCCACACATTCCACCCTGCAGCCAGACATCCATTAGACACACTCCTTTAGTCAATGAATAGTCTCTTGCTTGTTTTTGTTATTTTATTAGGGGATTGAACTTGGTTGGGGAAAGGGACTTGGGATGCCCATAGAACAAATTAGTACTTTGAAGAATATAGTAACTGCGTCACACTTCTCAAAAAGGACAAGATGGCTGACCCTAAACTGGACAGTATTTTACCTCAGAACATTTCTTCCTCCAGCACACTACTTGACAGACTTTTACCTCAGAACACGTCTTAGTAATCCTGTCACGCCATCTTCATATGACTAGGCCTCACTCTGAATAAGTCCCAGTTAATTTACTTGACGACCCTTTGTAGGCCGGGGCCTGCAGTACCCCTTTATGGCAGCAACTGTTTACTTGAGAAGATTAAATGGTGATGGAATACTGATCCCAGCAAGTCCGACTTGCAAATCCTGCCCGCCCTCATGGCTGCATCGATTTGACACAAACTCCACAGTCTCTCCCTTTGGCTCTACATCCAGCTCCCTGGGAATGTCTCCTCCAGATCTCTCCACTGTGCTTTCCACTCACCGACACCTGCCCTGGATCCTTCCTGAAGGATTTACTCCGGACATGCGGACCAACTGCCTCTTCCAGCTCCTGATCCAGGATACCTCTGAATGACCGTGTAAGGAGAGGCTCCTTCCCAGCTCCCCCCCCCTGCCAGATGGAGGTTCCCTCAGGCACGGCAGTCTAACACTCCATCCTTCAGTTCACCCAGCCGACAACTCCTCCCCCAGTAGGCGGACCGTGGGTATATGTAGGAGGCCTGCCCCTTGCCAATCCTAGTTCCATAGCTCCTCACATGTACCCCATGTCACTACAGCTCTCTGCCCTGCCCCTTTTCCAGAACATTCTCCGTGGAAACAGAGGAGGAACCCAAGAGCTGAAGTACATGTCAGTCACCCACTGCTACACTAAACCACTCCCTGCCCCCAGATCAAAAAACAAAAAGGCCTAGCTCGCAGAATAGGCCTGCTTAAAGCGGAAGTAAACCCATCGATTTAACGGTTTCAAAAAGCAGTTACATTCCCGGCATGCCAGGAATGCCAACTGTCACATTGGTTGTGCTCTCAACCAAACTGTCAAACCATCCAATGGCTGGTGTCATAACTGATCACATGTGCAGCATCATGGCAGTTGAAGATTAAACAGAGGCAAAGATGGCAGCTTCCTTGCCTGAAAATGATAGGAGGGTTTACTTCCACTTTAAATTTACCTGCACAGGAAGGTTACACACAAATCCTTACATTTAGCACCTACCTAAGGTAGAGGGTGCTACAATTGTATGCAGCAACAATAAAAAAAAAAGCACCGTGATCCCTTCTAATTAAATATATGTAAAACATCAAATGAAAATTAAATGGCGTCTCATAACAAAACATAATTTTTCTCCTTTGCCTTCTTTATATTGTTTTACATATCCGAAATATCAAATGTGCGTGGGGGAATATGAGCTGTAGGAAGGATTAGAAGGAAATTTATCTTACTAGACACGTGATGAGATTGTAAACATAATAGAAGATTGAAGATTGATGTTTATCGAAAACAATGTTTAATCAATTACCTTTTAACAGATGCCTAGATGAAAACAAACTGCAATGTAATAAGTGATCGGAGATTGACAGGATGAATAACAATTGGAAAAAACAAACCTAAGAACACATAACCCTGCCTTACTGAGAATGGAATTGATTGTTTGAAACAAAGTTTAAATGGTTCCTTAGTTAAATTGAAATAATTTTTTTTTTGGTATTTAACCGCTTCCATACAGGGCATTTTCACCGCCTTCCTGCCCAGACCAATTTTTAGTTTTCAGCGATGTCGCACTTTGAATGAAAATTGCGCGGTCATGCAACACTGTACCCAAATGAGATCTTTATGGTTTTTCTCCCCAGAAATAGAGCTTTTGTTTTGGTGGTATTTGATCACCTCTGCGGTTTCTATTTTTTGCGCTATAAACAAAAGAAGAGCGACAATTTTGAAAAAAACACAATATTTTTTACTTTTTGATTTAATAAATATCACAATTTTTTTTTTTAAATGTCATTTTTCCTCAGTTTAGACCGATACGTATTCTTCTACATATTTTTGGTTAAAAAAAAAAAAATTCGCAATACGCGTTTATTGATTGGTTTGCGCAAAAGTTATAGCGACTACAAAATAGGGGATAGTTTTATGGCATTTTTATTAATATTTTTTTTTACTAGTAATGGCGGCGATCTGATTTTATTGCGACCGTGACATTGCGACGGACATATCGGACACTTTTGACACGGTTTTGGGACCATTCACATTTATACAGCGATTAGTGCATTGATTACTGTGTAAATGTGACTGGCAGAGAAGGGGTTGACACTAGGGGGCGATCAAGGGGATAATATGTTCCCTAGTGAGTGATTCTAACTGTAGGGGGAGGGGACTGACTGGGAGAGGGGACCGATGTGTGTTCCTCTGTACTGGGAACACACATTGGTCTCCTCTCCTCTGACAGGACATGGATCTGTGTGTTTACACACACAGATCCATGGTCCTGCCTTGATTGCGGGTGCCCGGCGGACATTGCGGCCGCCGGGCATGCACACTGGGTCCCGGGCGATGCGGTGGGCGCACGCGTGCGCCCCCTGGCGGCCCGAGAAACTCAGAACGTCATATGACGTCCACCCGGAGGGAGGGAGGGTTTCTGCCGACATCATATTACCATGACTCGGTAAGGAAGTGTTTAAAACAGAAAAAAAATCCTTCAAACAAAAAAGGTAAACAATGGCCCTGGGAGATTTGCACCATAATGCACTAGTTTGCATAGCATATATAGCACATTATGGCAGACTTACCCGCCAAGCGATCCCTGAGCTGCAATGACAATGCTCTTGACTGTCATAGACTCCTCCTTCTTCTCCCGGTCTTCCTTCTCCTCTTTGGATACTTGATTGGCTGGGCTATGATGACATCACTCCTGCACATGCCCACTGGACTCACATATTCATGGCATAGTGCTGTGCCATAAATGTACGCTGTTCTGGGCATTTGTAGCTCAGTGTACATAAACACTGACAGGCAGAGAGAAGCAGTTATGCAAAGGAGACCAACAGAGTCATAAAAATCTTACCATACATTTTTTTTATGAATTCCACTTTGAAGTACACTATATTACCAAAAGTATTGGGACACCTGCCTTTAAACGCACATGAACTTTAATGGCATCCTAGTCTTAATCCGTGGGGTTCAATATTGAGTTGGCCCACCCTTTGCAGCTATAACAGCTTCAACTCCTCTGGGAAGGCTGTCCACAAGGTTTAGGAGTGTGTCGAAGCGCATTTGTGAGGTCAGGCACTGATGTGGAGAAGGCCTGGCTCATATTCTCCGCTCTAATTCATCCCAAAGGTGTTCTATTGGGTTGAGGTCAGGACTCTGTGCAGGTCAGTCAAGTTCCTCTACCCCAAACTCGCTCATCCATGTCTTTATGGACCTTGATTTGTGCACAGGTCCAAATCATTTGGTGGAGGGGGGATTATGGTGTGGGGTTGGGCTTGGCCCCATAGTTCCAGTGAAGGGAACTCTTAAGGTGTCAGCATACCAAGACATTTTGGACAATTTTATGCTCCCAACTTTGTGGGAACAGCCCCTTCATGTTCCAACATTACTGCCTGTAACGGGAAGGCCCGTGGAACCCAGAAGTTCTTAGAAAGTATGAGCCAGGAAATAATGGACATTGAGAATATGTCTTGGATTGCTTTAAAATGGGTCTGTAATATTAATCCACAATATTTCTCAGGATATCTGTAAAATAACTATTTACTGTTTGTTGATCCTGAACTAAACAGGTTAATTGAAAAGGGCTGATGTGTTTAACTTCAACCAACTGTCTGCCTGTTGCAATGCTAATGAATCCCAACTAACTTATAAAGATCTCCTCTTTGTGGATTGTGATAATTAACTCTGTAATTGTGGGTATTGTAAATTAGCAGACAGACAGTCTGGGAAACGTAGGGGTCATGCATAGTCATTTAAGCTGTAAAGGTATTAGCTAATGAACTCACCTGTTGTCTGCTAAGAGATGTCAAAATTATGTGTATTGGGGAGGGGGGGGCTCATTATGTAACCATTGTGTGATGTTGTGGGTGGAGTTGTTCATTTGGACTACAGTATTCTTTTAGTGTATATAAGAGCCTGTTTTTCACAATAAAGTGTCAGACCTGCTGGAAACCTAACAGAGCTGTGTCTCGTGATTAGGGGGGGAATTATCATTATGGATCTTGTTCGCCTAACTATGGGAGTGTCAGTAGTTGCCTTGTTTCGGAAAGGGAATATCCTAAACGGCGTTAAACCCTTTCATATTTGGGGTGCCGTTACACTGCCCACCAGTGCACAAAGCAAGGTCCATAAAGACATGGATGAGCGAGTTTGGAGTGGAGAAACTTGACTGGCCTGCAAAACCCGATAGAACACCTTTGGGATGAATTAGAGTGGAGACTGTGAGCCAACATCAGTGCCTGACCTCACAAATGCACTTCTGGTGGAATGGTCAAACATTCCCATAGACACACTCCTAAACCTTGTGGACAGCCTTCCCAGAAGAGTTGAAGCTGTCATAGCTGCAAAGGGTGGGCCAACTCAATATTTAACCCTATGGACTAATGCCCCATACACATGATCGTTTTTCATGCCATTAAAAATGCCATTTTTAAAAATGGGCATTAAAACCGATCGTGTGTATGCTCCAGAGCATTTTTAACAACGTGAAAAACGGGCATTAAAAATTTCGAACATGCTCTATTTTTTCACGTCGTTTTTCATGTCGTTTTTTTTAACGACGTGAAAAACGATAGTGTGTATGCTTTTACGAGGTGAAAAAAAACGCGCATGCTCAGAATCAAGTATGAGACGGGAGCGCACGTTCTGGTAAAACTAGCGTTCGTAATGGAGATAGCACATTCGTCACGCTGTAACAGACTGAAAAGCACGAGGCTGAAAAGCGCGAATCGTCGCTCAACAAACTTTACTAACATAAAGGGTGGCGCCATCCGAACGGAACTTCACCTTTATAGTGCCGTCGTACGTGTTGCACGTCACTGCGCTTTGCTTGAACGTTTTTTAAAATGATCGTGTGTACGCAAGACAGGCTTGAGAGGAAAAATGAAAAAAAAAGACGAGAAAAACGTTGGTTTAAAAAATGGCATGAAAAACGATCGTGTGTACGCCGCATAAGACTGAGAGGCCATTAAAATTCATTTGCGGGGCGTCCCAGTACTTTTGGTAATATAGTGTACTTTTGGCCATACAGCATAAATATTATGATTAGGTGTTCACAAACATTTGGCCACATTGTGTATGTTATTGTTGAGCTTTGATTTTATTTTTCGAATTCTACAACGCTTTCAGCAGCAGATAACTGAACATCACTTTAATTACAGCAGAATAGTATTTAATAAAGTCTGTGCAGAAAAAAAAAATCATTATAATTCCATCTTTACCAAGTGCATAATGTACTGTGTGGATCTTCAGCCCACTCCTAATTCAAAATTAATCTTGTAAAGTAATGTGAAAGGCAATCTATAAGGGCGGTGGATGTAGTATTAGGATATCTCATGTAGAGTCCCTTAATTGAATAGTGCTGTGTGCAATTTAATTGCCTTCACTTTAACGGCGGGGATGTTAGTTAATAGCAAAACATTGCTTTCACTTCAATCAGATTCAATCAAAAAGCTGTACTCGCGGCTTTCCAGATAGGCCAAAACAGAACTGCTAACTGCGTATCTAAACATCAGCAACAAAAAAGCTCAGCTGATGAATTATGTTCAAAGTTATTACCGAGATTCATTTTATGGGGACCTCTTTTGAAAGCATAAGAAGCTTTAGCGAAGGCAGGGGCTGGACTACAGCTCTGTATAGCAGTGGCGGTGGGGGGGACGGCCAACAATTCACCCACAGCCACCCCCCCCCCCGGTCAGTCGGGTCACCCAAATATTAATTTGCTATTGTCACACAAGTGGGTGGGCTCGGGACGCAGTTTCTAAAAAAACATTAAAAGTCAGCAGCTACAAATACTGCAGCTACTGACTTTTAATAATCGGGCACTTACCTGTCCCAGGGTCCAGCAAATGCGGGCGAATGAAGCCTCGCTCCTCTCCCCCTACTCTCCTCCGCACCGGCATTGAGACTGCGGGCGCCCGGCTGTGGCTTCACAGCCGGGCGCGCACTGCACATGCGCGAGCCGCGATGTGCACTGTCATTGTCACCTGTGACGGTCCCAGAAGATTGCAGGGAGGGAGGGGAGAATAGGCGAACTTCCTTCCGGCGCCGCGGATCCCCGGGAGGAAGTGGAAGCTGAAACCCTCTAAAAAGAGGGTTTCCGCCCCCCCCAAACAAAATGACATGCCAAATGTGGCATGTCAGGGGGTCACCTTCACTTAAAGCGGAAGTTCCATTTTTCGGGTGGAACTCCGCTTTAACCACTTAAGCCCCGGACCAATATGCAGCATAAAGACCAAGCCCCTTTTTGCGATTCGGCACTGCGTCGCTTTAACTGACAATTGCGCGGTCATGCAAAATTGACGTCCTTTTTTTCCCACAAATAGAGCTTTCTTTTGGTGGTATTTGATCACCTCTGCGGTTTTTATTTTTTGCGCTATAAACAAAAATAGAGCAACAATTTTGAAAAAAAAACAATATTTTTTACATTTTGCTATAATAAATATCCCCCAAAAATATATAAAAAAAACATTTTTTTTCCTCAGTTTAGGCCGATACGTATTCTTCTACATATTTTTGGTAAAAAAGATTGCAATCGGCGTTTATTGATTGGTTTGCGCAAAAGTTAAAGCGTTTACAATATAGGGGATAGTTTTATGGCATTTTTATGATTTTTTTTTTTTTTACTAGTAATGGCGGCGATCAGCGATTTTTTTCGTGACTGCGACATTATGGCGGACATATCGGACACCTTTGACACATTTTTGGGACCATTGTCATTTTTACAGCGTCAGTGCAATAAAAATGCCCTGGTTACTGTAAAAACTACACTGGCAGTGAAGGGGTCAACCACTAGGGGCGCTGAAGGGGTTAAGTGTGCCTAAGGGAGTGATTCTCACTGTTAGGGGGCGTGGCTACGAGTGACACGTCACCGATCTCCGCTCTGATTACACAGAGCGGAGATCGGTGACAGTGTTAGTAGGGGAGCGGGGAGATGTTGTGTTTACACTAACATCTCCCCGCTCCATCCCTCCGTGAGATAGCGTGACCACGTGTCCCGGATTGCCCGGGACAGTCCCGCATTTTGCAGGTCTGTCCCGGGCACATTCATTCCAGGACAATACAGTGTCCCTGAATGAAACTGACACAGCCACCCCCCGGGCCAATCTGATGCCCCCAAAAAAGGCCGCCACGTCACCGCTTTACTCACTGACAGTACTTCTCCTGGCCGGGAATGCCTGGAGGAGCACAATCCCCGCCCCCTGTTTGTGATTGGAGAAATCATAAATCCCCCCTCTTGTGTCCAATCACTGTGCTGTGATTCGTTACAGCACAAGCTGATTTTTGGGAAGGGAGGGTGTCCCTGAATGGTAGTTTGGAAATGTGGTCACCCTACCGTGAGACGATCGCGGGGATCCCCGCCGGCGATCGAGTCCGAGGGGACCTGGGGTCCGACTCATGGGGATGACTGCAGGGTCGTGAGTGCGCCGCCGGCGGCGCGCGCGCGCGACCACAGGGCAGGCAGTTAAAGGGGACGTACAGGTATGTGATTGTGCCTGTACGAGCCATTCTGCTGACGTATATATGCCGTGAGCGGTCCTTAAGCGGTTAAAGTGGTTGTAAACCCTCATTTTACACTTTAGCTTATTCTAATCTACACAGATAAGGCTGCAGATCTGTGCCTGTGAAACTTCCCTCACTTGTACAGTTTCCTCATAATCCGTCCTGCTAATGTAAATGACGTCCCTGGCGCATGCGCTGTCTGTAGTTTCGTTAATGGTTCACTATATGTGCCGTTTTTATATACGCAGGTTGCTGGGTAAATTCTTTCCATAGTGAACGGCACACAAAGGAAGCCTCGCGATAGTGTGCCCTCCTCAGCTTCCTGGTTCTCGGCGATGGAGATGGAGGCGTGGCTTACACGTGCATGCGCGAGATTTAGACAGGGGAACCAAGTAAGGGCGGAAATGACGTCCGCACAAAATACAAAGATCAGTAGTTAAGATGGAGCTGTCGGTTCCCGGAAGAAGGTATATATTATAAAAGTACATTTTTTTATTTCCAAACCTCGTTTTAATGCCATTTTACTGTGGAAGGCATTTGTACACATTGATAAATTATAATATTTAAAAAAAAAGAAAAACAATCCGGGGTTTACTTCCTCTTTAAATGTATAAAGAAAGATTGTTTATTTGCAAAATTTTATAACAGAAATAAAGAAAACTGTTTTTTATTACAATTTTCTTTTTTTTTTTTTTTTTTAAGTTTAAAAAACACAATGGTGATTAAATAACTCCAAAAGAAAGCTCTATTTGTGTGAAAAAAAAAAAAAAAAAGATAAAAATTTCTTATGGTTACAGCGTTGCATGAACGCGCAATTGTCGTTCAAAGTGAGCGCTGAAAGCTCAAAATTGGCCTGGGCAGGAAGGGGGTAAAAGTGTCCGGTATTGAAGCGGTTAAATTCTGCATGCCTGGAACACTACTTAATCACCACATGCATTTATTTACTTATTTCCTTCTCTGAATTGACTTTAACGCCTTTTTCATGCGATATTTACTGACAGTTTTGAGCATTATGCTGTAAATAACGCAAAACGGTCTAGTGAATTGACAGTTGCAGGATCGCATGCAATATATAGGGAAAATATGTCCGGACACCTACATACCGCATGCGATCTGGTTCTGTAAATGAAGCCCATTGTTACTTTCAGTGCCGGGACTAGGTCATCTAGAGCCCAGGGCGAGGATGCCAAATTGGGCCCTCCCCCGCCAAGATGGATAAGCATTATGTGTCAGCAAAAATCCTCTCCCCCCCCAAAAAAAATGATTGCACTAACTAATTTGCATGCTTAGCTCAAAACCTATCATTCAAAATGTTCTCCCCACACAATCCCCCCCCCCCCTAAAAAAATTATTCCCCCTTCCTAGCACAAATCCTCTACCACTAAATTTTCTTCTCCAAGCACACATCTCCTCCCCCCAGATTTCCCCCCAAATTTCCACTCTTAGCACAAATGTCCCCCAATCATCCATACTAGCACAAATCCCCCTCCCCAAAAAATGTCCCCACCTAGCACAAATCATCCATACTAGCACAAATCCCCCTCCCAAAAAAATGTCCCCACCTAGCACAAATCACCCCCAATCATCCATACTAGCACAAGTCCCCCTCCCCCCAAAAATGTCCCCACCTAGCACAAATCACCCCCAATCATCCATACTAGCACAAGTCCCCCTCCCCCCAAAAAATGTCCCCACCTAGCACAAATCACCCCAATCATCCATACTAGCACAAGTCCCCCTCCCCCCAAAAAATGTCCCCACCTAGCACAAATCACCCCCAATCATCCATACTAGCACAAGTCCCCCTCCCCCAAAACATGTCCCCACCTAGCACAAATCACCCCCAATCATCCATACTAGCACAAATCCCCCTCCCAAAAAAATTTCCCCCACCTAGCACAAATCACCCCCAATCATCTATACTAGCACAAGTCCCCCCCCCCAAAAAAAGTCCCCACCTAGCACAAATGCCCCCCAATCATCCAAAGTAGCACAAATCCCCCTCCCCAAAAAATGTCCCCACCTAGCACAAATCACCCCCAATCATCCATACTAGCACAAGTCCCCCTCCCCCCAAAAAATTTCCCCACCTAGCACAAATCACCCCCAATCATCCATACTAGCACAAATCCCCATCCCAAAAAAATGTCCCCACCTAGCACAAATCACCCCCAATCATCCATACTAGCACAAATCCCCCTCCCCCCAAAAATGTCCCCCACATAGCACAAATGCCCCCCAATCATCCAAAGTAGCACAAATCCCCCTCCCCAAAAAATGTCCCCACCTAGCACAAATCATCCATACTAGCACAAATCCCCCCCCCCAAAAAAATGTCCCCACCTAGCACAAATCACCCCCAATCATCCATACTAGCACAAATCCCCCTCCCCCCAAAAATGTCCCCCACATAGCACAAATGCCCCCCAATCATCCAAAGTAGCGCAAATCCCCCTCCCCAAAAAATGTCCCCACCTAGCACAAATCATCCATACTAGCACAAATCCCCCCCCCCAAAAAAAATGTCCCCACCTAGCACAAATCACCCCCAATCATCCATACTAGCACAAGTCCCCCTCCCCCCAAAAAATGTCCCCACCTAGCACAAATCACCCCAATCATCCATACTAGCACAAATCCCCCTCCCCCCAAAAAATGTCCCCACCTAGCACAAATCACCCCCAATCATCCATACTAGCACAAATCCCCCTCCCCCAAAAAATGTCCCCACCTAGCACAAATCACCCTCAATCATTCATACTAGCACAAATCCCCCTCCCCCAAAAAATGTCCCCACCTAGCACAAATCACCCTCAATCATCCATACTAGCACAAATTCCCCTCCCCAAAAAATTTTCCCCATCTAGCACAAATCCCCCCACACACCATATTACCTTTTCTAGCACAAATCCTCTTCCCCCATCTCCCCTCTCAACACAAATCCCCCAAATCCCCACTCCTAGCACACCTCCCCAAATTTCCCCTCCTAGAACAATTCTTAGCTCTGCCCCCCTTCCCAAATTCCCCCTCCCAACATAAATCCCCTCCCCCCAAATCTCCTTGCGGTGCCCCCAAATCTCACATGATACCACAGTGCCCCGGGGGAGCTGTCCCCTCCTGCCAACCCCTTGTCCTGGTCCTGGTTACTTTTGTATATTTCTGTTCATCCATCTGCAGATCAAAGGGATGAACTTAGATCTGTAGATGATGTCAGACCCTTTTCACACTGAGGCAGTTTTCAGGCGTTTTAGCGATAGAAATAGCGCCTGAAAACCGCCTCCCATTCATTGCAATGGGCGGCTTTTACACTGGGGCGGTGCGCTTGTGGGACGTTCTGTATAGTCCTGCAAGCAGCATCTTTGGGGTGGTTTGAGAGCGCTGTATACAGTGCTCTCAAAATGCCCTGCCCATTGCAATGAATGGGCAGCGCTTCCGAAGGGTCGCAACATGGGAGTTTTTAACCTCTTCTTTGAAGTTAAAAGCGCCCCGCTAGCGGGTGAAAAGCGCCGCCAAAATGCTGCTAAAATGAGCGGCACTTTAGCGCTAACCAGTGGCGGTGCGTCCATAAAGTGCAGCCCCCTCTCTCCTGCCACCCGTCTATCACCATAGATAGATTCATGCATATCTATGGTCGCCGCTGCCACCCCTTATTCAGGTGCCCGGCCCCTTTACAGCTGTGGGATATTTTTTGGAAGCACCTGGGCGCTCGCAGTTCACTCAGCGTTGTGTTAGGAAAGCAAATGAATATTCACTTTCCTGACACTGAACCGCCTCTCAGCCAATCAGGTGCTCGGGTCTTTTACCTGTCACCTGATTGGCTGAAACGAGAGGCGCTGTGATTGGACGCCTATCAGGCGTCCAATCATAGCAGAGGACGGGAAGAGAGGACGGGAGAAGACATCGAGGAGCGTGGAAGACATTGCCGCTGTGACCCTTTCCCCCCTTGAGACAGGTAAGTGCCGGGTGGGCGGGGAATGCACACTGGCAGCAATTGATGGGTACAGTAGCTGCGTTTGATGGGCACAGTGGCGGCAATTGATGGCACAGTGGCTGTGTTTGATGGCATAGTGGCTGCGTTTGATGGGCACAGTGGCTGCGTTTGATGGCACAGTGGCTGCGTTTGATGGGCACAGTGGCTACGTTTGATGGGCACAGTGGCTGCGTTTGATGGGCACAGTGGCTGCGTTTGATGGCACAGTGGCTGCGTTTGATGGGCACAGTGGCTGCATTTGATGGGCACAGTGGCTGTGTTTGATGGGCACAGTGGCTGCGTTTGATGGGCACTGTGGTTGCGTTTGATGTGCACAGTGGCTACCTTTGATGGGCACAGTGGCTGCGTTTGATGGCACAGTGGCTGCGTTTGATGGGCAAAGTGGCTGTGTTTGATGGGCACAGTGGCTGCGTTTGATGGCACAGTGGCTGTGTTTGATGGCACAGTGGCTGCGTTTGATGGCACAGTGGCTGCGTTTGATGGGCACAGTGGCTGCGTTTGATGGGCACAGTGGCTGCGTTTGATGGGCACAGTGGCTGCATTTGATGGGCACAGTGGCTGTGTTTGATGGGCACAGTCATGGGCGTCCGCTGAACTTTTTTCAGGGGGGGGCATCATTTTGAGGTCACGCATGCTTCTTTGGGGCAGTGGAGCAGCGCTGTATACACCACTCCTCCACCGCCCATTGAAATAAATGGGCACCGTTGCCGAAGCGCCTGCAAAGCGCTTCGGCAGCGGCGATACACAGTTGCATTTAACCCTGTCTTTGACCGCTAGCTGGGGTTATTGCAACACAGGGGGCAACTGTCTTCACTCTGACTTCAACACTCTTACGATTCCAGGGGGGGGGGCAATTGACCCCCCTTGCCCTATGGAGCGGACGCTAATGGGCACAGTGGCTGCGTTTGATGGCACAGTGGCTGCGTTTGATGGGCACAGTGGCTGCGTTTGATGGGCACAGTGGCTGTGTTTGATGGGCACAGTGGCTGTGTTTGATGGGCACAGTGGCTGCAATTGATGGGGTTTTTTTTCAGTTTGTTTGTGCCCCCCCAAAAATTTTGAGCACCAGCCGCCACTGGCGCTAACGCAGCCACAGCCCCAGTGTGAAAGGAGTCTTAAAGCATCCTGTCAAGTAAAAAAAATAAATCAGAGCTGTGTAAATCTCAGAACTGGATCCTTTTCCAGGTAAAACAACTTCCATGTACGTATTTCATCCTTGGATTCAGCTGTTTGACTTGAGTTCAGCTTTTACAACGGCAACCATGCGTAGCATCAATTTGCACAGGAGTTCTTGCAATATGTTATTTTCCAAGAAAAATCATTACATATGGTCTTCTGGTATCGGCTTTGTCATAAACATCTGTAAATCAGCATGACAAATTCAATGTTTACTTGTGAAGTACGGCACCCCACCGCGCCGCGCACAATGACTGAGATTATTATGCATCCTGTCTACAAAGATTATTGTGCTTTTGTTACATCCCTTTCCTTTCTGGATCTTTTATTTTTCTGTATTCAGAATTTATCAAAAACAATTTGACTCATACATCATTTTTTTAACACTTTAATGCCTGGAGGAACTTTACTCTGCAGGAGGGATTCCGCTGGTAATTCTCGCCAATTTGTAGGGTTCTGCAGTGAATTAAATAAGAAACACGGATCAAAGATCCAGAGATACCTTTACTGATATTCACTGCTGTATACAGGGGATCCCCGACTTACGAACGCACGACTTACGAACCCCTCCTACTTACGAACCGGGCGCTGCGGGGACCCTCTGCCGTTCTGCACGGTCCATCTGCTGTTCCGCACATGCGCGGCCAGACGGAGCCTCGGAAAATGGCAGAAATGTGCGTAATTGCCCACGCATGCGCAGAACGGCATTCGACAGAACATCGGAAAACATCGGAAATGTCCGTAATTGTCGTTCTGCGCATGTGCGGCCGACTTACGAACATTTCCGAATTACAAGCAGGAGGAAAGTCCCTAACGGGTTCATAACCCGGGGACCCCCTGTACTTATAAAATACACTCACCGGACACTTTATTAGGTACACCTTGCTAGTAGCTGGTTGGACCCCCTTTTGCCTTCATTCTTGGTGGCATAAATTCAACAAGGTGTTGGAAACATTCCTCAGATTTTGCTCCATAGAGACATGATGGCATCACACAGTTGCTGCAGATTTGTTTTGCTACACATCCATGATGCAAATCTCCTGTTCTACCACATCCCAAAGGTGCTCTATTGGATGAGATCTGATGAGTGTGGAGGCCATTGGAGTACAGTGACCTCATTGTCTTGTTCAAGAAACCAGTGGTGAGATTAGTGGTGGCTGGTGCTCCATTCTTTTTTGGGGGGGCGTCCAACAAACCACCCGCCACCCCCCTGGTCGGTCCATCGGTCCGTCCGTCAAACCCCCACCCCCGTTTGGTCGGTCAATTAGCAAACCCTGCATTTACCCCTTCTAGGTCGCAGGTCTGCGTCTCCTCCTCTGCGCCTCCCCCCTGCTCCCTATCACTGCTGCCAATCAGTGCCCACCAGTGCTGCCAATCAGTGCCTACCAGTGCCACCTATCAGTGCCCATCAGTGCCACCTATGAGTGCCCATCAGTGCTGCCTATCAGTGCCACCTATCAGAGCCTATTACCTATTCGTGCCGGCTCATCAGTGCTTCCTCATCAGTGCCCACCAGTGCCACCTATCAGTGGCCGTCAGTGCCGCCTATCAGAGCCTATTAGTGCAGGCTCATTAGTGATTCCTTATTAGTGCCTACCTATCAGTGCCCGTCAGTGCCGCCTTATCAGCGCAAATCAGTGGAGAAGAAATATTACCTGTAAAGTTTTCTGTCTTTTTTTTTGTTAGTTTAGCAAAAAAACAAAACAGCGGTGATTAAATACCACCAATAGAAAGCTCTATTTGTGTGATTTTTTTTTATAAAAATGTCATATGTGTACAGTGTTGCATGAAGTGCGACAAGCACTGAAAATTGGCCTGGGCAGGAAGGGGATAAAAGTGCCCAGTAGGCAAGAGGTTAAATATAAACTACTAATATAGCATGGATTTATAACACTGGTGTCACAGAGCAGACTTTCAGGCTGTCTCTCTCTAATTGAAATTCTGAAGTAGGGCCAAAGAGTGGGGGGGGTGAAGGAGAATTTTTTTTATTCCTGTAAAAGCACTATGTATTTTCTTTAGGAATAAATATGTGCCTGTTACACAATAGAACTTGCGTTTGTCTGTTTGTAGCTGTAGTTTGGTCTGATGTTCTTTGGTTATATAGTGAGCTGTGTTACAACAACGTTGCCTGCAGGAATAAAGATACACATTTTAAAGCCCCCAAACTTAGGTCTGTGCTTATCTTTTATCCACCGGATTCTGTAGCCAATCTTCCCTGTGGTAAGGTTAGAGAGTTGGATTTAATTTCAAAACCATGTCCCCTGAGCGTCAGACTGATACCCTGTGATTGCACACAGAGTAATACCAAGAGATTGCCCCCAAGCTGCCTGCTTTATGAGCAAATATTTCCTATTCAGCCCTTGTTTTTCTGTTTTATTCACAGTACAAAAAGCAAGTGATCTACAGAACTATCGCAATAAGTAGCAATCACTCACCCAACGCGGCTGTACAGTGTTGCATTTTTTTTTTTAAACATAGTGAATATATCATAAAATGATAGAAAACTCTGGTTAACCACTTGCCCCCTGGAAGATTTACCCCCCCCCTTCGTGACCAGGCCATTTTTTACGACACAGCACTGCGTTACTTTAACTACTTGCCGACCGCCGCACACACACACATATACGTTGGCAGAATGGCACAGGCAGGCAAATGGGCGTACATGTACGTCCGTTTGAATTTTCCGCCTTGCACAGTTTGCCCGCGGGTCCCGCAAACTCGATGTTCGCCGGCAGCCCGCGATCGTGACACGGAGAGGCAGAACAGGGTGATGTAAACAAGGCATTTCCCTGTTCTGCCTAGCAACATGACAGGGATCTACTGCTCCCTGTCATCAGGAGCAGTGATCACTGTCGTGTCACTGGTAGCCCATCCCCCCCCACAGTTAGAATCACTCCCTAGGACGCATTTAACCCCTTCCCTGCCAGTGTCATTTACACAGTAATCAGTGCATTTTTATAGCACTGATCACTGTATAAATGACAATGGTCCCAAAATAGGGTCAAAAGTGTCCGCCATAATGTCGCAGTCACGGCCTACTTTCTTTTTTGTATATGGAGCATACGGACCCTTTTCTCCTGCTTACCTTCTCCTTGCAGGGATAAAGGCACACCGTGCCACATGCCCGGAACCTCCTGGTTTAGAAGGTTGAGCGGTGTTCTTTATTTTTGGGTCCTGCAGCGAGTTACCTCCCGTTCACTGGTTCTCGTCCCCAGAATGTAGGGAAAAGTCTGTGTTCTTTCCCCAAAGAAACTCAAGGTCCAAACAGTGTTCAAACTCCAAACAGCCGAGTTTATTTTTATCTTGCCCAAACAGATTTGGGAACAGGTTGAAGATAGCGACAAAGTAGGTAGGGAGATAGGTTCAGGCACGCGGCACCCAGTCACCCTATTCTTTACTCAAGCCTGAGTATGAATTGCTCACCCGGATAGATCCCTCTCACAGTTCTAGCAGCAGAGTGAAGCACGAACAGTTGCTACTTGAATTTAGTCCCCTTCACGGACAAATCCTCTGCCACAGAATCCCTAATGATTGAATTATGACTTCTGAACAAAACCCCGTAGATTAGTAGAGACCGTAGGTGTCAATGGGACACACTACAGGAGCTATACTGCAACTCACGAATCCTTCCCTCTGATAGGTAACCAGGCCTCTCCTTCATCGTGAAATCCATCACCGATCCCTCGGACAGGTCCTCCCCCGGTTTCCTCTCCTTCAGAGTGGGCCACCCTCACACGGGCTCCCTGGGACTCCAGTGTGTTGGCTGTAAACCCAGTTGAAGGTACTGGGCCTACCTGGAACGTCGCAGCCTCGGGCTAAAGGTGCCCGAGACTCCTCGGCCAGTTCACGCACCCTCCGGCCAGCAGGGCCAAAGGGCGCGACTCCTCCACCAGGGGTCCTCCCCGGCACACCACCCCAGTGGGGCACACTCCTCCCGAGATCAAGTCGTCTGCCCTTTATGTACCCTCTCCCGGCATGCACAGCAGGCGAAACCCCGCCCACCACACGGTAGCCGAGAGAGGACACCCAATCACACCACAATGCAACCCGTTGTTCAACCCAAGACCTGGGCAACAGCGCCACCACAGGACAAGGGGAACCATACACCAGGCAACACCATAGCAGAACATAGTCCCTACCTAGCAAAATTAGAGAACCTGAGCCAACTATAGCTCATACTACCCCTAAATTTAGAACATAGCGACCCCCAAATTTGGGGTGCCCGCTACATATAAATAAATATATATACTTTTAGATGACTTTGTGTCTTGTGGTGCCTATAAAGTCCATATTGAGTCCACTGGTTTAATTTAATCATTCCTGTACACCAGATAGTAGGTCCTCTACTCACTTCCTCCTCTGATGATAAAACTTCCGCTAACAACGATACTGCACTATTGGAGATTGTTTCCTTTATTCTGAGAGTTCTATGGAGTCATCCCAACTGGGGAAGTTTTATCATCAGAGGAGGAAGTAAGCAGAGGACCTAAAGTCACGTCATACCAATATGACAAGAAGACCAAGATGGTAAGCAAAGATGGAGAAGAAAAGCAGAAGGAAAAAGGGAGTGGGGGAATATAGATGAGAAAGTAGAAGTAAAAAAAAAGGGGGGGGTGTTGATGAGAAAGCACAGGAGAGAGAGGGTAAGGCCTGATATGGGAGGTTCCCCCAGTGGGGTTTTTAGGCAGCCAAAGTTACATGATTACAATGATATATAGTGTATGTTTAAAAGATTTTATTAATATAGGCATGTGGTAAGAACATAACGATTACAATATAGACTTTGGTAGTGAGGAATATAAAATTCTATACATGAAGGTGCAAAACCAAAAATTGTTATACAACTGACATATTCCATGTAACTGTGCATAATTTTTGAGCTGGGGTCCCAGTGTAAATGTCCCCATTATATTAAAGGCTAGGTTCAACTGTAGGAACACTACACCTATACTTAGGATGTAACAAAACATGCTCTCAATCAACTGTCTCCCACCATCAGAGCCTCCTCCCTGTGACAGCAGGTGGCGTTCAAGTGTGTTTGAGCTTTGGGGTGCACACCTTAATACAATAGGCTGCGCACACCTATGATATATATATATACAGTATATATATATATATATATATATATATATATATATATATGTAGTGGGGTCTTTAAATTTAGTTGGGGTACACCTGGGGGTAGTGTGACCCAGGTGTGTAATTGTGAATGTTCTGGACCCCTTTTGTAATTCGTGGAGGATTGGGTGGTGTATTATTCTCCTTGGCCTGTGGGTGGCGGGATACCTACAGGCTCAAGGTAGAATCACTGCCGCAGTGCTACCCTTTTTGTCCCTTTCCGGAGATGGTACGGCTGGGGTGGGGAACCCGCCGTGGTGTTGAAGGGAGGAGATAAAAGGGGGAGACGCCCTCTCCACGAGGTCTTCGAGGATTTTCTCTTCACGCACCCAGGCACCTTCGGCCTGGTTGCGGGCGGTTAAAGGTTCCGGCCCAGGCGCCCTAGGCCTGACCGGAATGAAGTTGGGGTCCATCCCAGGCACCTTCAGCCTGGGGTGAGGTACTATATCGTAGGCCTGGGGCCCAGTAACTTCGACTGGGTCCCGCGAGGGCGAAGTGATCCGAGGGTGCCGCCTTGCGAGGGGACCCGCATCTGAGGTGAGGAGGCCGGGGAGGTCACCCGTCCAGAGATTCCGGAGCAGCATCAACCCGGTGACGGATGGACCTCTGGTAACTCCCTTAGAGGGACATCTTCCCCTGATAGGGGCCGCAACGCAGCGAAGGTACTCCCATCTGTGTTCTATGGAGTTGCTGGTAGAGACTCACAAGTTCTATGTTCTGTGCTAAGCAAAGCTGCTATAACCCCTGGTGAAACCACAGGGGTTTAGATTGAAATCAGGATAGTGCCTCGGCCTGCTCATCCCAACTTTTGCGTTATGTTATGGGTCGCAACTAATCGGCTGTGAAAGAACTGTTTGTTGTGGAAGTATAATAAACAAGTGTTGGACCCTGCATCGGTGTATGGACTCTGGTTAATGGGAGCAAGGGAGGTTTCAGCATAGCAGGACCGAGCTTCATAACTAACACACATTGGCCCGAGGAATGTACTGATACTGGCCTTCACCTCACCCACAGCTATGGGGAGGACATGGACCGTAGCGCATCTCACCCTGTCACGTGACATACCCCTAGAAAAAGGAGATGGGGTGAGGCCGCTATATATATATATATATATATATATATATATATATATATATATATACATATATATATAAAAGATACATAAAACCTGAAGAATGTAGTTCATCCAGAAACTAATAAGCACATTCCCCCAGATGTTCCCCATTAGATAAGTATAAAATGTATAACAAACATATGTGGTATTAGGAAGGTATGACAGATATGACGCCAGGGGATCCTCTCTTGTTGTTCAAGAAATAAGATGACCTCAGGCGAGGGACTTTTAATAAAGAGAAATATGTGAGTTCTGTGTACTAGATTTGCGTTTTATGTTTTTTTTTTTTCATAATAACAAATACATCATACAGGCAGTCATACACGTTTCGCAGCATAGTGATGTAACATTTCTCTAAATTCCAAATTAATTAACTCAATCACATGCTGTGTTGAGCTTGTTCCAGTGGAGTGCGCTAGAGTTAACATTCTGAGTTAAAGATTTTTTAATAAACGGCCGATCAGCAGGCTGGGACAGAGTCTGCTGTGCATGCTGGGAGAGATATTAACCGTTTGACCTCCATAAGATTTACCCCCCTTCGTGACCAGGCCATCTTTTACGGCACTTCGTTACTTTAACTAACAATTGCCACGCTGCACATAAATGAAATCTATGTTCCCCCCCCCCCCCCACAAATAGAGCTTTCTTTTGGTGGTTTTTGATCACCTCTGCGTTTTTTTTTGTTTTTTTTTGCAAAAAGAGCGCCAATTTTGAAAAAAACACAATGGGGTTGATTTACTAAAGGCAAATCCACTTTGCACTACAAGTGCACTTGGAAGTGCAGTCGCTGCAGATTAGAGTTGAGCGGACACCTGGATGTTCGGGTTCGACGGGACCCGAACTTGCCCCCGAACCCGAACCCCATTGAAGTCAATGGGGGCCCAAACTTTTGAGGACTAAAATTGCTCTAAAAAAAGCAATAGAAAGGGCTAGAGGGCTGCAAATGGCAGCAAAATGTTGTTAAGGGCATGGCAAGTGCTCTACAAACAAATGTGGATAGGGAAATAACTTAAAATAACATAAAATATATAAAAATAAAAAACAATAATCTTGACCTAGGAGGATGAGGTCCATATGGAGTAGGAGGTTGAGGTGGCGGTGGATGTGGCAGTGGAGGTGGAAGCGGCGGTGGAGGAGGACGAGGTCCATATGGAGTAGGAGGTTCAGGTGGCGGTGGATGTGGCGGTGTAGGTGAAAGCGGCAGTGGAGGAGGACGAGGTAGCCAACACTGGTTTTTGTTTTTAATTTTTTTTTTTTTTAAATTAGGGTACACCCCAAAAGAGTGAGAAAGATCAAAAATACAACAATTACTGGGTAAGGCCGGTATACATGTCTATTCTGCACAAGGTACGGACAAGTCCTGTGGGATCCATGCCTGGTTCATTTTAATGAATGCGGGCTTGTCCACATTGGCTCTGGACAGGCGGCTGCGCTTGTCTGTGATAACACCCCCTGCCGTGCTAAATACACGTTCAGATAATACACTGGCTGCAGGGCAGGCCAGCACCTCCAAGGCGTAAAGGGCAAGCTCAGGCCATGTGCCCAGATGGAAACACAGAAGTTGAAGGGGGCAGACCCGTCATTCAGTACATGTAGGCGTGTGCAGCACCACTACCGGGTCCAAGTCCCTTATTTGACGTTCTCCTCATATTTCTCAAATTTAGGATCTTGCCCTAAATGGGTGTTTTTTGAATAGCAGAATAGAACAACAGTATCAAAAGGGTGTATCTCACATATACAGATATGCAGGAAACGCACCAAAATGTTTTTATTTGCCCTAAATAATTATTTTTTTGAATAGCAGAATAGAAGAACAGTATCTAAAGTGTGTATCTCACATGTACAGATATGCAGGAAACACTGCAAAATATTTTTTTTTAGCCCTAAATGGGCGTTTTTTGAATAGCAGAATAGAGCAACAGTAGCTAAAGTGTGTATCTCACAGTAACATATGCAGTGCTGGTGCACTGAGCTTGCATAAAATGCCCGCCGACGCCAACCTAACTAACAGACGGATAAAAGTTATCTTTTCTCTGGCACTGGGCTCAGGGCAGGGTAAAAAGATTGTGCACTGCACCCACACAACAAAATCAAGGTAGATCGCTGAGTAATTTGATTTCTGAATCAGGACTCCTATCTAATTCTCTCCCTCAAAGCAGCAGAAGCAACCTTTCCCTACACTATCTAAAGCAGAGTGCTGTGCTATGTGCCTCTAGCTTGTATAGAGGCTGGGTCACATGCTGCACTGGCCAATCACAGCCATGCCATTAGTAGGCATGGCTGTGATGGCTTCTAAGGGCACACGAGTTAAACGAATGTTGATTGGCTGCCCTGCAGCGCGCCATTACATTGCCGAACACCGAACCCGAACATACAGTAAATTGTTCGGGTTCGGGTACCAAAAACCCAAAAGTCCGGTACGAACCCGAACTTTACAGTTCGGGTTCGCTCAACCCTACTGTAGATCTGAGGGGAAGCTCTGAAATGAGGGCTAGCTCTGCTGATTTTTATAATCTAATCATGTACAAACAAAAATGCTGTTTTTTATTTTCCTTGTATGCCCCCATCAGATCTACAGCGACTGCACTTCCAATTGCACTTGTAGTGCAAAGTGGATTTGCCTTTAGTAAATAACCCCCATTATTTTGTACTTTTTGCTATAATAAATATCCCCAATTTATTTATTTTTTTAAAAAAGCTTATTTTTTCTCAGTTTTGGCCGATATGTATTCCTGTATTAACTTTTTGTACTTTCTTCTATAAAACATATCCAATAAATAAAAAATAAAAAAAACAAACAAATTTCTTCATCAATTTAGGCCAATATGTATTCTGCTACATTTTTTTGGTAAATAAAAAAGTCCCAATAAGCGTATATTGATTGGTTTGAGCAAAAGTTATCACGTCTTCAAACTATGGGATATATACTAAAATATATATTTTTTTTTATACTAGTAATGGCGGTAATCAGCGACTTATAGCGGGACTGCAATATTGCGGTGGCCAATCTGACACTAACTGATACTTTTGACACTTTGTGGGAACCAATGACACTAATACAGTGGTCAGTGCTAAAAATATGCACTGTCACTGTACTAATGACACTGGCTGGGAAGGGGTTAAAGGGACACTAAAGTTTCCTGTTTTTTTTTTTTTTTTTTTAAATTCTTTTTATTAATGCTTTTTGTACTGTTGAATTACAAAACAAGGCCATAGGGGCATACCCCAGCCAAACATTGTGCATAACCACATGCACAACAAAAGAAAATACCATCACACCCTAACGCTAAATACTTCTAGCTAAACACAACATAAACACCTCTCAGGTTACCCATGATAGGATTTTAACAGGAGTTATTGTTTCTTGTAGGACCTCATCTCGTTCCTAACTGCCTGTATAGAACTGTACTGGAGCAATTAGGAGTAGGCACGATCATCTTTTAGATTATGCTTACACCTCCGTTTACCTATTCGGATTAGGACCTCAGTGCCAAGCACCCCAGGTGGGTACCCAGGAGATCCATCTAAGTCACTCCCCCTCAGTGTTGCCAACCTACCAGAATAAAATTCACTGACACAACACATAATTTTTATGTCAAAGACACATTTTTACTGGCATTTTCAAAACTTACAAAAATTACAATTTAAAATGCAAATTTTAGTATTTATGCTACAATCAAATAAATATGCAATTAACAATGTCATATAGGAGGAAGTTTCAAGGTAAAAACAACAATTGTTATTTTTGATATAGTAAGAGCATTAGAGCAGGTTAATATAACCCATCCTTTTGTCACCTGCACTGCAGTGGGTATAGAAAATAATCACCCCCTTAAAAAATTTTATTTTTTAGCTTTGCAGCCTGAAGAGACAGATGCAGTTTTAGCTAGCTGCATTTACTCTGTGCAACTTATACCATCCATGTGAAAGATATTGTAAGTGGTTTTTTGTTTTTTTTTCACATCAGCATCCATCCTTGCTTCAAAGTACTCCCATCATTGTCCCTGTATAATTCCCTTACATTGGGGCCCCTTTACATTAAAGATTAGTCTTAAATCAAATTTCCCAAAGTAGCATCCCCATTGGCTGTCAGTGGGGGAAAAGCCCCAGTAACATCCCCATTGGCTGTCAGTGGGGGAAAAGCCCCAGTAACATCCCCATTGGCGGGAGGTGGGAAAAGCCCCAGTAACATCCCCATTGGCGGGAGGTGGGAAAAGCCCCAGTAACATCCCCATTGGCGGGAGGTGGGAAAAGCCCCAGTAACATCCCCATTGGCGGGAGGTGGGAAAAGCCCCAGTAACATCCCCATTGGCGGGAGGTTGGAAAAGCCCCAGTAACATCCCCATTGGCGGGAAAAGCCCCAGTAACATCCCCATTGGTGGGAAAAGCCCCAGTAACATCCCCATTGGTGGGAAAAGCCCCAGTAACATCCCCATTGGTGGGAAAAGCCCCAGTAACATCCCCATTGGTGGGAAAAGCCCCAGTAACATCCCCATTGGTGGGAAAAGCCCCAGTAACATCCCCATTGGTGGGAAAAGCCCCAGTAACATCCCCATTGGTGGGAAAAGCCCCAGTAACATCCCTTACATTGGCTGTCAGAGGGGGGGAACCCCAGTAACACCCCCTTACCCAAAAATACCAACATGTCACCAAATTTTTTTTAAACAGAAGCACTGAGTTGGAAAAGGAACCACCCGTTTGTCATAATTTTGTTAAACCACCTTTTTTTGATTCATCTCCAGCCTTTGGTCTGTTGGGATATGTCTCTACCAACGTGGCTCTGACAAAGGTATGTGTGATCGTTTCCAACTCACCGATACTGTTTTTGCTTTATTTTCTGACATGGTGTTATATCCTACACTTGGATGCTATGAGTAAATACAGCGGGATAAAATGAAGACTGTTTATTTCAGACTAAGCAACAAAATGTGATTTTAAAGAGGGTTTATTTTCTATACAGCATATATGGTCACACAAAATTCTGAACATTCACCTCTATTCTGTTCTGAAATCAAGTTATCTTTTGGTGATAGACGTAAATAGGACAAAATTTGAGAATCAGGACAAAATTTGAGAATCACTCTCCCTGTTACAGACAGCAATAAAAAAAAAAAAAACAGTCTTTAACATAACTGACAAAATAGAAATGTTTTTAGAAAAATAGAAAGAATGTACTTCAACCTTGCAGCAGTGGACAATGGAACAGGCGTCCCCACGTGAAGGTTTTGCTTCACCTCCAGTTCCACTGACTAGTGCCGATTTGTAATTTGTCCCTTTGACAATAAAAGCGTAAACTTTCCTAACAGTGACAGACAATGGCTTCCAAAAACTGGAGCAACATTAACGTTTTTGGTAAAGACATTTAGCAGCTTTTGTGGAGACAGTTATCCCCCATCATTTTCACAACAGTAATCCATGTTTCAATATCATTTAAATGTAACAGAATATAACTCTTCTAAAATGCATTGTACAATTACATCAGAAAGGAATCAAATTTTCTCTAGTCATTCCTCTTCCTCCACCACCACCACCAGATCATCCTTGTCCTTGCTAGCAGCAGAAGACACACACAGTGGCTTATGTTTACGATTTGGTAAAGTTTCAAGCTTGTGGTCATACATTGTGACGTCAACCTTTTCAATCATGTGCTGAGTAATCATTCCTGGGCCACTCTTTACCGATAGCAGTCCTTCCAACATTGGAGTGGAAAGTTTGTTCCTGTGATCAGTTTTCATGAACTTTACAGAAGAGAACACACGTTCTACCTCAGCTGTCCCATGGGGAAGGGAAAGCATAGTTTTTGCAAATTTAACCAGATGTGGGAATTTAGGTACTTTCAGATTGTCCGGATCGATACTGCAACTTTGTCCTACCATGTGCCAATAAGAATCATAAGTGTGAGTCTCAAGATCACAACTAAAATCTGTCACTTGGTATTCTATAAATTCAGTATGCAGTGTGTCAAAATCAGATGGGGGGACAATTTGAGGAAAATGCTTGGCAAGTTCTAGAATATCCCCAGAATTTGCAGTAGACCTGTTTAAAGGTTTAAGTAAAGCCAACAGTTGAATGATTCGGTTTCCAATGGGCATTTGTTTTTTAATTGCAGTTACAGCTCTTGTGTAAAATGTTGTTACTTGCACCATGAACTGGTGAACAGCTAACAGATCATCTACTGTAGATAAATGTTCTCTTGTTTGGTATCCAATAAAAATTGAATCTGTCGATTTGAAGTTTGCACTATTAGTGTGGTCAAATCGAATCAGTGCATCATTTTGAAGGGAAACCAGTAGGTCTGGCCTCATAAAGTAGCCCATGAGACTTTTCAGCAGTTGGCAATACTTGAAGTACAAGTCAGGTAACATAGGTGAATTGCTCTGAAAAATTTTATTGAACTGTGTGAAATTTGGCAAAACTGCTTGAAGAAACAAAAAATAGCACTTAGTGATAGGATCCTGTAGCTTAATGCTTATTCTGTCAACAGTTACCAAGCGATCTGAATCATCACTTGACTGAAAATAACTTAAGAGGGCATCATATTGATTCAGAATGCGGTTGACACAATCAACCATTGAAAGCCACCTGGTAGAACAAAGTTGTAGAATCTTAAGACAATCTGCATCTACAAATTCCTGAAATTCATGATACAACTGTAAACGTTTACAACTATGTGCAAAGTGGCTATGTATGTCTCTGCAAAGTTGCTCAATGGTTTTTGGTATGGCTTTACAGGCATCTGCAGCACACAAGGCAGCAACATGACAGGTACAATGAATGTGAAAAATATACGGTTGTTCTACTTTGAAGCGGGACAGTATAGAGTTTCTAGGACCAACCATTACACTTGCACCATCTGTACCAAGAGCTATTACATTTCTTAGGGGTATACCATCTTCCAGAAAAGATTGTTTAATCTTCTCAAAAATAGCATCAGCAGTTGCTTCAGTGAGATCAAGAAGGCGGTAGAACTGGTATTTGGTTCTACCAGCTTCTTCATCAAAATAAATGACAACCATAGCCAATTTTTTGCTTGTTGATATGTCAGTAGTTTCATCAATCAGTAAGGAAAAGTGACAATATGTAAGCCTCTTGCACAACTCCTCTTTGAGACACTTGCCAATGACATTCTTAACCAACATGGAACCTTTAGTTCGCTTGCAATTGATAGATTTTGCAATTTTTGAGTCTGGAAACCAGTCAGTCACATTATTTGTAAGATCATCCAACAAGCTTAATGGTAAATTTTTTTGTGCAATAAAATTTACCATTTGTAGCTCACTTTCAAAAGTCCTTTTCTTATGAGCCAACACAACTGGATCTGGTAGTGTTTGTTTAACAAAACTAACAATGCCAGCGCTGGCTAGCCTAGCTGCAGCAATAGCTTTGTGTTTTGAGCTTGTGGAATGACTACGTACATCACGAACACCACCATATGCAATGCTGAAGACTTTTTTGCACCATGCACACTTTGCATTTTGTTTTGAATCAATATCTGCTCTTAACCAGAATTTAAACTTAACATCTGCCAGCCAAGCAGCAACAAAAGAACACAGCCTGTGAGTTTTTTTTGCATGAGGTGGTGCCGCTTCCATGTCTAAAGCGGAACTGAAGAGTACAGACAGTGCAACCTCAAGCCCTGAAATGTGCAAACTTGCTATGAACAAATCTTAAAAAGAATGTGCCATGAACACTACAAAACGGCCTTGTGTGCTGCAGATGCCTGCCTGAGAAAAAAAAAACAATACCTATGAAATCTGATCACAGGAACTTATGGAAAGATTAACACTGAGAGGCATCACATGTGAAGTTCTGCTGGTGGGTGTCTAAAAAAAAAAACAACAAGAATTCATGTTGTCTATGTTGCCCATTTTCCTTAAAATGTGTGTTGTGCTAGTATAATACAAAAAAAACACTTACAGTTTAGTAGATCATTTTCTCTAATCTGGTGGTGGTGGTGGTGGCTGTAGAGCCATACAGCTGGCTATCTTCTCAATACGTTGATTTCTACAGGAGGAAAAAAAAAGTGTAAGAAAAAAATAACCCACGCAAGTCCAGGAAAATCTATCTATATAAAACAGGGAGGAAACATAAAATGAGTAAACAGCCAAGTGATTAAAAAAAACCCACAAGTTGAGTACTTACCGTAATCTGTAGCTGTGGAATTTGCAGGCGGACCTTTCCCCAGGGCAGTAACTTTGTCCAAAAAGACAAATATACCTATATAAAGAGGGAGAAAACCTACAAATGAGAAAACAGCCAAACGATATAAAAAAAAATTAAATAATTAAGTTGCGTACTCACCGTAATATGTAGCTGTGGTATTTGGAAGGAGCAGGCTGGTCCTCGGCGGCTGGAAGGAGCAGGCTGGTCCTCGGCGGCTGGAAGGAGCAGGCTGGTCCTCGGCGGCTGGAAGGAGCAGGCTGGTCCTCGGCGGCTGGAAGGAGCAGGCTGGTCCTCGGCGGCTGGAAGGAGCAAGCTGGTCCAAGGCGGCTGGAAGGAGCAAGCTGGTCCAAGGCGGCTGGAAGGAGCAAGCTGGTCCAAGGCGGCTGGAAGGAGCAAGCTGGTCCAAGGTGGCTGGAAGGAGCAGACTGGTCCAAGGCGGCAAGTCTAAAATCTACCTTAGTAAAAAACAGGGAGAAAACCTAAAATTAGAAAATGTAGCTAAAGGGTATGAACAAAAAAAAATAAAAATTAAGTTGCGTACTCACCGTAATATGTAGCTGTGGTATTTGGAAGGAGCAGGCTGTTCCAAGGCGGCTGGAAGGAGCAGGCTGGTCCTCGGCGGCTGGAAGGAGCAGGCTGGTCCTCGGCGGCTGGAAGGAGCAGGCTGGTCCTCGGCGGCTGGAAGGAGCAGGCTGGTCCTCGGCGGCTGGAAGGAGCAAGCTGGTCCAAGGCGGCTGGAAGGAGCAAGCTGGTCCAAGGCGGCTGGAAGGAGCAAGCTGGTCCAAGGCGGCTGGAAGGAGCAAGCTGGTCCAAGGTGGCTGGAAGGAGCAGACTGGTCCAAGGCGGCAAGTCTAAAATCTACCTTAGTAAAAAACAGGGAGAAAACCTAAAATTAGAAAATGTAGCTAAAGGGTATGAACAAAAAAAAATAAAAATTAAGTTGCGTACTCACCGTAATATGTAGCTGTGGTATTTGGAAGGAGCAGGCTGTTCCAAGGCGGCTGGAAGGAGCAGGCTGTTCCTCGGCGGCTGGAAGGAGCAGGCTGGTCCTCGGCGGCTGGAAGGAGCAGGCTGGTCCTCGGCGGCTGGAAGGAGCAGGCTGGTCCTCGGCGGCTGGAAGGAGCAGGCTGGTCCTCGGCGGCAAGTCTAAAATCTACCTTAGTAAAAAACAGGGAGAAAACCTAAAATTAGAAAATGTAGCTAAAGGGTATGAACAAAAAAATAAAAATAAAATTTAAGTTGTGTACTTACTGTAATATCTAGCTGTGGTATTTGCAGACAGCCCCTTGCCCTTGGTCCAAGGCGGCTGGAAGGAGCAGGCTGGTCCGTCCAAGTGGGGTGGAGAAGAGTGCAGGAAAATCTACATATAAAAACAGAAAAGCAGTCCCAAACGCAGGCCACAGAGAACACAGACTTTTCTACCCCCACCTTACTAGCACTACTAAAGAAAGCAATGCATCTTCCACTGAGTGGACTGGAGATACCTGTCCAGGTATTTGCACCACTTCCGGGTATCGACCCCCGCAGGAGTCACTCATGCCCCTTTGCATCACCCCCCACTGTCTTCTGGAGAGAGCGGGGACCAGTGATGGCACACCACGCTACAGTACTCACGCATTTGTAGTAGGGAACCAGGCAGTGAAGCCGCAAGGCTTCACTGCCTGATTCCCTCAACGAGCATGGCGGTGGCAGCATTCAAGGACCGACCGATTGCTCGTCCTCGTCTGCCGACTTTGCGGGCACGCTGGACAGGTAAGTGTTCATTTTTAAAAACAAAAATTTTGGGGGGTCCTCCACTTTAAGTAAAAGACCATCTTCCACACCTAGACTTGCCAATGCCATGTGATTTTGTCATTATGTGATACTTATAATTGAGTGCACTGTGGTGCAAAGCATTAAAACAAAGGACCTAGGCTAGGGGAATTTTGTAGTATAAATCCAGCCTGGCCCTGGAATGTCTTTTAATTTTTGTGATTTAGTGAAAGCTAGCTAGTTAAGTGCTGTTGTACAGTGAGTTAAATTGAGATATACTAAGAGGAATGACAGAAAGGAATGCCCATAGACGATTAGACATTAACAGGGACTGGACTGGAGATAGAATAGAATGCCCATGAAGAATGTAAAAAAAAAAAAAAAAAATTGTGACAGAATCTATATCAAATACATTTTTTGCAATAACATTTTGCAAACTTTTAAAGCCATAAAAAATAATCCCACCTAATTTCAATATAAACATGATGGCCATGACTGAATATTTAAAAGAAAGTTTGCCAATAAAATGTATATGTCTAAGACTGACACTAATTGAATACCCCCCCCCCCCCATTATTCTCTATGGGCATTAAATAAATCACGAATATAGGCTATTGAGCAATGCATTCCTTTCTGTCATAGGCTCGCTCACTCACCAGACCAGGCCAGGGAGGGCACTCACTCAGGCGTCTGTCCGACTCCAAAAGAAAGAAGAAGACACACCACCGGGCGGGCACCGTGGGCAGCAGCAGGGCTGCAGTGACAGACACTCACACAGCCCAAGAAAGAGTCACTCCGAGTCTGGGCACTAGAGCAGGCTGGGGCACTGGTCTGTCCGACTCCGACGGTCTCGGTCGGTCGGTCGGTCCGGTCAGTCGGTCGGTCCGTCGCTCCAGAGTGGGGGTAATCTGTTTCTGCCTGCCCTGCTGCTGTGACTGTCCCGCAGGCTCGGGTCAGCTCCTCTCCACATCCACGAGGCTCCTCAGTTTCCCGCTCTGCTCTTGCTACCTTTATAGCCTGCCTGGCGGCGGTGTTGGCGCGAAAATGCGCTATGATAATTGGCTGCACGGCGGGTGGGGTCAGGTCAGGTGGTGGGTGGGCGGCGCTGCGGTCAGAGGCTAACAGGACTAACGCTGCGGCTCAGGCTTCGGATCTTCTCGGCGATTACCGGAATTGCGCATGCGCAGTTCGGACCTGAGCCGATCAAAGCCATTTTTACGAGGACATCTCCCTTACTACGGACTTTTACGTACAGGCAAAAAGTGCCTTGTATTTACGTAATGTCCGTAATTCTACGTACGGTTGGCAACACTGCTCCCCCTGCGGCTGGTCATCAGTTGTGGATTCAGAGTCAGTCCACAAATGCCAGACTTTTTCATATTTTTTGGGGCATCCTCGAGACAGATATGTCGCTTTATAGAGGGGTATCATTGTGTTAACTAGCTGTTTCCAAGAGGTCAGGGTGGGGGGGGGGTGTTTGACTTCCACTTTAATACTAAGGCTTTTCTTGCATAAAAGAGAAGGATACCTATAAGGGTACGTGTTGCTTTGGACAGTGCCAGTTGCTCCACCAGGCCGAGAAGGCAGACACTAATTGTCAGGGGAATAGGAATGGTAGTTAGGTTGTGAATAAATTGAGTTACCTCCCGCCAATAGTCCTGAATCTGTGGGCAGTCCCAGAATATGTGTGTGAAGCCCGCAGGAGTAGCAGAGCATCTCCAACAGTCAGCTGACAGGGCTGGGTATATGCGATGAAGGCGTTGGGGCGTGTAATAGGATTTTGAATTGGATCAATTTGTCTCTAGTTGCGACCAGTGGCTGGAATGGATAGTCCCACATGTCCTCCCAGTCTTCACTGTCCAGCTCCTGCATCTCCGCCCGCCACAGGCCGCGCAGATCATCCAGTCCAACCTGGATGGATGGTAGAAGTGCACTATAAATTTTGGATAAAGGTTTTGGAAGCTCGGCATCGTCTAGCAGAATCTCCAGGTCATCAAGCTCCATCCGAAGCTGAACCGACCCGAATTGCGAATTAAAGGCGTGGCGGAGCTGCAGGAACCTGAAGAAGAAAGAGTTCAGAAGCTGGAATTTGTTCTTTAGCCTATCGAATGTAAATAACCCCAACACATCGCAGATATCCCTCAAATACTTGATGCCCTTACCGGCCCACAAACCCGGGTCCTGTAGAGAGTGGAATTCCCGCAACCTTGGATTACACCAAAGTGGTGTATTAGGGGACCATCTGGCCCTTGCCAAATTAGGTTTAATCACTACTATGTACCATGCCTTAATAATCGCTTTCATAGCCGGAGGTAAAGGTACCGGGGAGCCCCCCGACCCCCTATAAAGTGCGTTGCGAAGGGCCTCAAAGGATCCCAAGCATGCTGCCTCTAGGACGACTGATGCATTGGTGTCGTCCGAGATCAGCCAGTTATGTGCATGGGTGAGCATTGCTGCTAAATAGTAGTAGGTGTGAAAGTCTGGGCAGGCAAGTCCCCCCTGTGTCCATGGTCTACGCAAGATCTTTTTACTGAATCTAGCCGGGCGTGATTGCCACAAGAAGGAAGCCACTAAGGAGTCTAGCTGCTGGAAAAGAGACTTGGGGATCCAGACTGGAGAATGCCGCAAGATATACAGCAAGACCGGGAGTAGTTTCATTTTAATTAAGTTATTTCTCCCTATAAGAGATAATGGGAGGTTCGACCAGGCCTTCAGTTTTGATTTACACCACTGCAGCACCGGGGACAAATTAAGTTTGAAAAAATCCTGGGTGTTGGGAGAGATATTAATTCCTAGGTATCTAATGGTATCTGCCCATTGTAGAGGTGAAGTAGGATCACTCAGCCTCCTTGCCCCCGGATCTATGGGCAAAATTAAGGATTTGCTCCAGTTGGTTCGGAGGCCAGAGAGAGTCGAAAAATGATCCAGAAGCCGAAGCGCCCCGGTGAGCGAGGGACCAGGGTCCCGGAGGAAAAGGATTAAATCATCGGCATACAATGCCAGCTTCTCGGTCACCGAGCCGACCCGCACTCCAGACACCTCGCTCGACCTCCGCAAGGCCTCAGCTAAAGGCTCCATCACCAGGGCAAACAGCGCAGGTGATAGAGGACATCCCTGTCTTGTCCCCCTCCTAATCGGAAAGGAGGGTGAGAGCCTACCATTTAGTTTGATACGGGCAGTGGGGGCCCTATATAGTAAGCCGATCCATTTCCGGAAAGTTGGGCCAAAGCCAAAACCCTCCAGAACCTGCATCATATAAGACCATCTAACTGTATCGAAAGCCTTTTCGATATCGAGAGATACCAGGACCCGGGAGGCAGTCTCCTCGGGTGGGAGCTGGAGATGGGTAAAGACTCGTCTAATGTTAATGTCCGTGGACTTGCCAGGAATGAAGCCTGTCTGATCTATATTGACAAGGGATGGTAAAACTGTCATGATTCTATTGGCTAGTGCTTTGGTGAGTATTTTAAGATCGGAATTCAGCAACGAAATGGGTCTATAGGACGAGCAGCAAGTGGGGTCCTTCCCTGGTTTGGGCAGCAGCACTATATGTGCCTGGTACATGCTATCTGGTATCCTATCGGATTCCAAGCAATCTGTGAACAACTGTGTTAGCTTGGGGGCCAGTAAGGCAGCGTGAGTTTTGTACCAGTCCCCAGGTAAACCATCGGGGCCCGGGGATTTATTGTTGGGCAAGGAGTAGATTGCAGCTTCTATTTCCAGACGTGTCAAGGGCTTATCTAGCGCGACCCTGTCCTCCTCAGAAAGAAGAGGCAAAGTAATTCCCCCTAGTTCCCCTAACCCAGCAGCAGCTGAGCCAGAGAATGGGTCATCATACAATTTGCTATAAAAGAGATGAAATTCCCTCAGTATACCCTCGGGGTCAGTAACCTGGCAACCAGTGGAAGTCTGAATTCTAGGGATTACCGTTTGGAGCGTGGGTTCTGCCACTAGGTTGGCCAGTAGTTTGCCATTCTTGTCCCCTGACTCGAAAAGCTTGGCTACAAACTTCCGCGTATCAGAGTGCACCAGCGAGGTGTAATGGAGCTTCAGATCTCTCCTCGCCTGGGCTAGAGCAGAATAATTTTCAGGTGTCGGATGCCCCGTAAAAAGTTCCAGTGTCGTTCCTTCGTTCTGTTCCAATTGAGTGGTCTGCGAGGCAAAGCCGGATCTCACTGCCTTAATAGAAGAGATATATTCCCCTCGGGCATAAGTCTTGCCCGCCTCCCAGACCACATCAAAGGAAGCCGACCCCACATTTGTTAGCCAGTAGTCTACAAGTTTGGGCTCCACCAACTCTTGGATTTGAGGATTGCCTATCCAATGGGACGCTAGCTTCCAACATCCCGGCTCGCGGGAGGTACCCAGAGTCAAGCCCAGCTCCAGCGGTGAGTGGTCCGAAAGACCTGCCGGGAGATAGGAGACCGCTCAGACCTGAGACAGAGCAGAAGCCGACCCAAATATGAAGTCTATGCGAGACCCAGACCTATGCGGTGCCGAGATGTGTGAATACGTCCTATCCTCCGGATGCTTCCACCGCCAGATTTCCTGGAGACCAAAAGTGTCCGCCCAGAGGGCCAAATCAGGGGGGGCAAGTCTAATGGGATTTGTAGTGTCTCTGTTATGATCTAGGATGGCGTTAAAGTCCCCTCCAACTAGAATATTGTGGACCTGGAGAGGGGCTATTTTTGTAAGGATGGTGTACAGGATGGAGGAATCAAACGGAGGAGGGATATATACATTGACCATTGCCCAGCGTTGGGCATACAGTTCAAGAATTAGGATGAGGTATCGTCCCCCTGGATCCATGAAGACCTGTTCCACCAAGTAAGGGAGCGACTTGTTCAGCAGAATAGTCACACCCCTCGCGTAGGAGGAATATGTGGCATGGAACCCTTGTTTAACCCATGGCCGTTTAAGTGTTAGAATTTTACTGCCCGTCAGGTGAGTTTCTTGAAGAAACAGAACGTGAGGTTTGTGAGACTGCAGAAATTTAAACAATAATGACCTTTTCACCTTGTCATTCAGTCCTCTAATATTCCAAGATATCAACTTTAAATCTATACCCATTTAGAATAGGGAAGCTCAATAACAACAGGATCATAGAAGACCCACATCCAGTAGCGTCCTGGCCATAGGCCCGCTGCGGAGGCAGTTCAGAAGATGCAGTAGTCCAGTGAGTCTGTAGAGAAAAGAGGTGAACAGGAGAAAAGAACAAGTTGAAGACAACGTAGTCCAGCAAGAAAAATGGTGCGGAACCTGAGCAGGTGTGGTAACTAAACAAGAGTACATGTAACGCCCTACCGCCTGGCATAACCCCAACTGTCGCCAAGGCAGTTTCTTACCCTAAACTTTAATAGTAGATGTCGCCTTCTGGAGGCTCAAAGTTCCTGGGATAACCTCAGCGTGAGTTCAACCTATAACAGTAGGCGAGGTTGAGGGAACCTGCATCCCATCGCAGTGTGGGGGGACCTGGCAATCTGGAGCAGTAGTATAGTCCCTCCAGGTCGCAGGAGTGCCCCAGGTAGAAGTAGGCTACCAGGTTCTCCGCTCTTCAAGAGAACAAAAAAAAAAAAAACCAAAAAAAAAAAAACCACCCCAATGGGGGGGGGTCAACTGTGGTAAACTTGTAGAGGTACATTTGGGGTAACTCCGGTGCTTACAGGGATAAAATAGGATAAAGCAAACCAGGATGAAGAAGAATCGTGCATCACATGGACTAATGAGAAGAATCTTTCACCGCAAGGTGGTTAGCCAGCCATCAGCATCCGCAGGGTTGTCGAAGAAGCGGACCGTTCCGTCATGTTGGACCCGCAGACGGCTGGGGTAAAGCATGCTATATTTAATGTTCTTGTCCCTGAGTCGTCTGCGGACATCATTGAAGGTCTTTCTCTTTCTTTGCAAATCTGCTGAAAAGTCAGGGAAAAGAAGAACTGAGGTGTTGCAATATTTGAGTGTGGGATGTTTGCGGGCCTCGGAGAGAATCTTGTCCCTGTCCCGGTAGTTGAGGAAGCGGACCAGGAAAGGCCTGGGAGGGTTCCCTGGGATGGCTCTGCCCGTAGGCACTCGGTGGGCCCGTTCAACAACGTAGGTGGGGGGAACATCCGTAAAGCCCAGGAGAGTTTTGAAGAACTCCTCCGCAAATACAGCAGGGCGATCCCCCTTCTCTCCCTCAGGCAGACCAATGACTCTGACATTGTTGCGCCGCAGCCTGTTTTCCGCGTCATCTGACTTTGCGACAAGGGACTGCACTGTGCGTTGTAGCTCAGCAATGGAGGTGGAATGAGTGGCCGTTAGATCCTCAGTGGCCGATACTCTTGATTCAGTTTCGGACATCCTCCCCCGTATCTTGTCCAGGTCATTACATATGAGAACACACTCCTCAGCAAGGTGGTCAATGCGCACTAGCAGCGAAGTCCTACTCTGCTCGATCGCAGCAAGGATTATGGCTGTGCCATCAGGAGATGGCGGGGCTGGCCCCTCTGCCGCTGGGGCCTCACAGGGATCCATTTCCAGTTCGGCCAGCAAGGCCCGGATTCGCCCGACCAGTATGGGGTCCGTTTGCGGGGAAGGGGGCGATGGCACCTGGAGCGGTGCGGTCACCTTAGCGGCTCTGGAGTTCCCCTTTCCCTTTTTGAAAGAGGAGGGCATCAGGCAGGTCACCCAGAGGGAGGATATGTAACCGTGCCCAGAGGAGCGTCCAGGAGACAAGCTAGCCGCAGTCATCAACCACTGGGGACCACCAGGCGCCTGTCCCTCAGCAGCAGGCACCCAACTGACAGGTTAGTGGGGATGCAAGGATGGAGGTACAAGGGTGGAGGTGGCCCAGGTTGGTGGGGCAGAGATAGACTGGTGGCAGAGGACCTCTGCAGAATAGGCAGTCTCTACAGGGCTGTACACCAGGCCAGGGCAGTGGTGTGCAATGATGGGCGGGCGGATGGATGAAAGCAGCCAATCCGAGTCCCCGGAGTTCGGCCGCGCCGGCCGCAGCTCGCCCCCGTGGGGTAGCGGCTCAGGAAACTCCGGTGCTCTGTAGGCCTCACTAGGCCGCACTAAGCCGCGGCCGCCGCGGACACCCCAAACGGCCAGACAGGCCTCCGGATCGTGCTGGATGGGCGGATGGGCAGGCAGGAGGGAGTGGATGACCTTCCTTACCTCCAGGCAGGCCGGGATCCGAGCTCCAGAAAAAATCACAGGCCGGCAAGATGGCGGCGGCCGCGGGAGGACGGAGCTGTGCCGGGCAGGCGACCCCCGGGAGCTCCGCTGCGAGATGTTGGCCCAGGACACTTGAGGGGACCAAGAGGAACAGGCTGGCAGGTAAATCGGCGTGGATTAGACAGAGTGATGTACGGATGGCGACGGATTAGGATCAGGATTCCCGGAGCTCCCCACAGACATGTCCGCCGCTGTTCACATCAGGACACGCCCCCCCTGTTTTTTTTTTTTTAAATAACAAACATGTTATACTTACCTCCACTGTGCAGGTCGTTTTGCACAGAGTGGCCCCGTTCCTCGTCTTCTGGGGTCCCTCGGCAGCTGTCTCGGCTCCTCCCCGCATCAGCTAACCACCTTCATGGTGAGCGCTCTCCCAAGTCTCCCGACTGTTTCACTCGGCCCCGCCCCCCCGGCACGCCGCGTCATTGATTTGATTGACAGCAGTGGGAGCCAATGGCTGCGCTGCTATCAATCATCCAATGAATGAGCCGAGAAGCCCGGCTGAGAAGCCAGCGCGTTCACGGCGCGGGACTTTCGAGGGGTCTGGTAAGTAAACGAGGGGGGGGGGGGCTGAGGGGCCGCTAATCCTTGGATGTTTTTTCACCTTAATGCATAGAATGCATTAAGGTGAAAAAACATGTACCTTTACAACCCCTTTAACCACTTCAATACCATGCACTTATACACCTTCCTGCCCAAGCCAATTTAGAGCTTTCAGCGCTGTCGCAATTTGAATGACAATTGCACGGTCATGCAACACTGTACCCAAACAATTTTTTTATCATTTTGTTCCCACAAATAGAGCTCTCTTTCGGTGGTACTTGATCGCCTCTGCGATTTTTATTTTTTGCATAACAAATAAAAAAAGAGTGAAAATTTTGAAAAAAACAAAGTTTTTCTTTGTTTCTGTAATTTTTTTTTGTAAATAAGTACCTTTTCTACTTCAATGATGGGCACTGATAAGGCGGCACTGATGGGCACCGATGAGGTGGCACCAATGAGGTGGCACCGATGAGGTGGCACTGATGATGGGCACTGATAGACGGCACTGATGGGCACTGAAAGGCGGCACTGATATGTGGCACTGGTATGCGGCACTGATGGGCACTCATAGGCGGCACTGATGGGCACTCATAGGCGGGCAGCACTGATGGATACTTATGGGTGGCACTGATAGGTGGCACGGACGGGCACTGATAGGTGGGCACTTATGGGCACAGATGGGCACTGATAGATGGCACTGATAGGTGGCACTGATGGACACTGGTAGGTGGCACTGATGACTGGTGGCTGGCTTTGCTCGGCATCATGCATTTTTTGTTGTTCCATTATGGTGCCAATCAGTGCCCATTTGTGGGCACTGATTGGCATATATTTTTTTATCTATTTGTGCATGTGGATGGCCATGGGGGACTTACCTGGCCATCCACATGCTTGGGGCTTCCCTGGTGGTCCTGGGGGGCTTCCCTCGTGGTCCAGTGTGGGTATCTGAGGGGGGGCTGCGCTGATAAACAATCAGCGTGAACCCCCCCGTCAGGAGAGCCGCCGATCGGCTCTCCTCTACTCGCGTCTGTCAGACGCGAGTGAGGAAGAGCCGATCAACGGCTCTTCCTGTTTACATCGTGATCAGCCGTGATTGGACACGGCTGATCCCGTGGTAAAAAGCCTCCGCTGGAGGCTCTTTACCGAGATCAGTGCAGCGGTGTGTCAGACTGACACACCGCTCCACCGATCGCTGCGATGCGCCCCCCCCGGGGCGCGCGGCGGCTGTTATCCTGCAGGACGTCATATGACGTCCAGTGTGGATAACACAACCACTTCCCGGACGTCAATATGCTATTGACTGGGCGGGAAGTGGTTAAACATCTAGGGCGGTCAAAGTGTTAAATGTGTGCCTAACCAGTAGACATGTGCATGATGAAAAAATGTGTTTTGTTTTGTTTTATTTATGGGATATATTCTGGAATTTTTTGTTATGCTAGTGATGGCGGTAATCAGTGACTTATAGCGGGACTGCGATATTGCGGCAGCCAATCTGACACTAATTGATACTTTTGACACTTTTTGGGAACCAATGACACTAATACAGTGGTCAGTGCTTAAAATATAACGAAAAATTCTCCTGAATATTACTTCGGAACGAAACGAACCGAACCGCGCATGTCTACTAACCAGTGTTTTTGTGTGTACAGTGAGGTGCTTTCACTAAGGGATGTGCTTTGCAGGGAAACAAAATCCATCACATCCCTGCTGACAGGACAGAGCTCTGCATTTTTTACATGTCTTTCTCCTTGCCAATCAGCGGGTGCCAGTGAAGATCCATTGGCCGGCACCTGCTGATCGGATGGAGCGGTGACTAATCGTATATATATACAGTGCCTTGCGAAAGTATTCGGCCCCCTTGAACTTTTCATCCTTTTGCCACATTTCAGGCTTCAAACATAAAGATATAAAATTTAAATTTTTGTGACGAATCACCAACAAGTGGGACACAATTGTGAAGTGGAACGAAATCTATTGGATTTTTGAAACTTTTTTAACTAAGAAAAAAATGAAAAGTGGGGCGTGCAAAATTATTCGGCCCCCTTGCGTTAATACTTTGTAGAGCCACCTTTTGCTGCGATTACAGCTGCAAGTCGCTTGGGGTATGTCTCTATCAGTTTTGCACATAGAGAGACTGAAATTCTTGCCCATTCTTCCTTGCAAAACAGCTCAAGCTCAGTGAGGTTGGATGGAGAGCGTTTGTGAACAGCAGTTTTCAGCTCTTTCCACAGATTCTCGATTGGATTCAGGTCTGGACTTTGACTTGGCCATTCTAACACCTGGATACGTTTATTTGTGAACCATTCCTTTGTAGATTTTGCTGTATGTTTGGGATCATTGTCTTGTTGGAAGATAAATCTCCGTCCCAGTCTCAGGTCTTTTGCAGACTCCAACAGGTTTTCATCCAGAATGGTCCTGTATTTGGCTGCATTAGGGATGAGCTCGGTGTTCGAGTCGAACATACGTTCGACTCGAACATCGGCTGTTCGATCGTTCGACGAAGATCGAACGATTTGGGCCGTTCGCGCCTAATTCGAGTGACGCGAACGGCCCACAATGCACTACGCCATCGCAGTGTCATCCAGGCGCTGTGATTGGCCAAGCATGCACTGTGACCCCGCATGCTTGGCCAATCACAGCGCCGGCAGCGAGGAGAGCAATGATTGGCCACAGGCAGGATGCCTGTGGCCAATTATTGCTGAGGGTGTTTAGTACACGCCCCACACTATAAAAGGCCGCCAGCACGGCGGCCTAGTGTAGTGTGTTCCGGAGCAGGGAAAGAGAAGCATAGGCAGGGACAGTGACATTTATTTTTTCTTGCTTAACCTGGATTCCTTTAGTTTAGGGAAAGAGAAGGATAGGTAGGGAGAGTGTCAGTGTGTTTTACTGTGCGAATCCTTGTTTCTAGGGACAGGGAAGGACAGTGAGGGAAATTCTCCTTGTGCTATAGTGTGCTAAAGCATTGATCATCAATCAGCTTTAAAAAAACATTTTTTCTAGGGACAGAAAACTATAGGTAGGAAGAGTGTCAGTTTCTTTCACTGTGATAATCCTTGTTTCTAGGGACAGGGAAGGACAGTGAGGGAAATTCTCCTTGTGCTATAGTGTGCTAAAGCATTGATCATCAATCAGCTTTAAAAAAACATTTTTTCTAGGGACAGAAAACTATAGGTAGGAAGAGTGTCAGTTTCTTTCACTGTGATAATCCTTGTTTCTAGGGACAGGGAAGGACAGTGAGGGAAATTCTACTTGTGCTATAGTGTGCTAAAGCATTGATCATCAATCAGCTTTAAAAAAACATTTTTTCTAGGGACAGAAAACTATAGGTAGGAAGAGTGTCAGTTTCTTTCACTGTGATAATCCTTGTTTCTAGGGACAGGGAAGGACAGTGAGGGAAATTCTACTTGTGCTATAGTGTGCTAAAGCATTGATCATCAATCAGCTTTAAAAAAACATTTTTTCTAGGGACAGAAAACTATAGGTAGGAAGAGTGTCAGTTTCTTTCACTGTGATAATCCTTGTTTCTAGGGACAGGGAAGGACAGTGAGGGAAATTCTACTTGTGCTATAGTGTGCTAAAGCATTGATCATCAATCAGCTTTAAAAAAACATTTTTTCTAGGGACAGAAAACTATAGGTAGGAAGAGTGTCAGTTTCTTTCACTGTGATAATCCTTGTTTCTAGGGACAGGGAAGGACAGTGAGGGAAATTCTCCTTGTGCTATAGTGTGCTAAAGCATTGATCATCAATCAGCTTTAAAAAAAAAATTTTCTAGGGACAGAAAACTATAGGTAGGAAGAGTGTCAGTTTCTTTCACTGTGATAATCCTTGTTTCTAGGGACAGGGAAGGACAGTGAGGGAAATTCTACTTGTGCTATAGTGTGCTAAAGCATTGATCATCAATCAGCTTTAAAAAAACATTTTTTCTAGGGACAGAAAACTATAGGTAGGAAGAGTGTCAGTTTCTTTCACTGTGATAATCCTTGTTTCTAGGGACAGGGAAGGACAGTGAGGGAAATTCTCCTTGTGCTATAGTGTGCTAAAGCATTGATCATCAATCAGCTTTAAAAAAACATTTTTTCTAGGGACAGAAAACTATAGGTAGGAAGAGTGTCAGTTTCTTTCACTGTGATAATCCTTGTTTCTAGGGACAGGGAAGGACAGTGAGGGAAATTCTCCTTGTGCTATAGTGTGCTAAAGCATTGATCATCAATCAGCTTTAAAAAAACATTTTTTCTAGGGACAGAAAACTATAGGTAGGAAGAGTGTCAGTTTCTTTCACTGTGATAATCCTTGTTTCTAGGGACAGGGAAGGACAGTGAGGGAAATTCTACTTGTGCTATAGTGTGCTAAAGCATTGATCATCAATCAGCTTTAAAAAAACATTTTTTCTAGGGACAGAAAACTATAGGTAGGAAGAGTGTCAGTTTCTTTCACTGTGATAATCCTTGTTTCTAGGGACAGGGAAGGACAGTGAGGGAAATTCTACTTGTGCTATAGTGTGCTAAAGCATTGATCATCAATCAGCTTTAAAAAAACATTTTTTCTAGGGACAGAAAACTATAGGTAGGAAGAGTGTCAGTTTCTTTCACTGTGATAATCCTTGTTTCTAGTGTGACAGCAGGAAGGTAAAGTCACCTGGTTGCATCCAGGGGGGTAGATATATTTCGCCCAGATTCAGGCTTTACGCCGACTTATACAACTAGGTGGAGAGTTGTATAAGCCCAGCTGAGGCTAGTGGGCTCATGGATGACTCATACCTCTAGGGAGAGTGTGGGGCGTCGTGCAGACAGGGAGTTGATGAGACCAGCTGAAGCTTGTCAGCTCATTTAGGCCTCTATAAGAACTCCCAGATTCATTAGGTGTTAGCTCATGCCTGGAACCAGACCTGTGTGGACTGTCTAGGGAGAGTGAACCCCTGTGCGGTGAGACAAAGCCTGTGTGGCTATTTGCTTGGACATTTAAAACCAGGGACTTAGGGACTAGGACAGCACTAGGCTGATCCCAGTTGTTAGTTAGGAAACCTGTATGTTTACTCAGAGGTCAAGTTGACCAGGATTTATTTTATTTATGTTTCTTTTGCTTTGCTGTGTTTTGTCACTGTAAATAGAAAATAAACCGCACCTTTTGGATTTTGAAAACCACAACCTCCGTTTGCTGGGCCTGTTTTTGTGTGGGGAGCCCATCCCGGGGGTCACACACACCCGCTGCCGAGCTAACCCCCTCACAGTTGGTGGAGAATGCAGGCAGTTTTTTTTTAAGCCAGCATGGAGGAGATACTGAAACAGCTGGCTCTAGCAAATGCCAATCAACAGCAGACAAATGCAGGTTTGCAAAGGAGCCTTGCAGCCCAGCAGCAAGCTCATCAACAGAGCCTTGCAGCCCAGCAGCAAGCTCACCAACAGAGTCTGGAAGCTCAGCAACAAGCCCAGCAGCAATCTGAGGCCCGCTTCATAGACCTGTTACAGAAGCAAGAGCAGAGACTACAACAAATGGAAGCAGTAATGCAGCAACGTCCGCAGACCAGTGAGGAAAGCCGTCCCACTAATACCGCGTCCTTTGGGGTGAGTCGTTTATTGACAAAAATGACTGGAGAGGATGATCCAGAGGTATTTTTGACCACATTTGAAAGGACCGCTGAAAGAGAAAAGTGGCCTGAGTGTCAGGGTCACCTGTGGCCAGGTGACAGATGCACACCGTAGGGGGACAGGAGTGCACCGCGAGGTAGTGAACCCTATGGCTGGCTTCTGTGGATAGGAAACTGGGTGGTTGTGGAAAGCGGGACCAGAGGAGCACAACCGGGATCCCAACGGAAGCGAGAGCCAAGATTCCCCAGGGCGCGGAGTCTAAGACCCAGCTGGTCTTCTCCAGGGCCTCTAGTGGTGAGGATGTTACGCTGCAGGCTGGGACCAGGTCGCGGCCCCTGGAGTTTCCTAGCTCACGCCCCGTAGGATAAGGGGAAGCAGCAGCACACGATAGAGAGAACCGAATAACAAGCCGAAGGTCAGGGGCCACAAGCAGACAAGGATAACGAAGAACGAGCCGAAGGTCAAGGGTCACGAGCAGACAGGGATGGTCGGGGACAAGCCAATAACGTAACAGAGAGACAGACGTAGCACACGGCAGGCAGGAACCCAAACACACAATGCCTAACAAACACGTTGATCAGCAAAGCAGGCTTGCAGTGCACAGGTTAATATAGTGTTCAGTGATAGGGCCTGGGGTGGAGTCAGGCTGGGAGGAGATTATAAAGGAAGCCAGGTGAAGGAGGTCTGGTCTCTAGATGAACACATGAGGAGGAAGGTAAGATGGCAGACAGACATTAATGCATATCCATGACAGTACCCTCCCTCTTACGAGGCCTCCCCCTTCCCCGCCTGGGCCCAGGTTTAGAGGGAAACTTCAGATGAAACTCCTTTAACAGACGAGGTGCAAAGACCTCAGATGCAGTGATCCAAGACCTCTCCTCAGGACCAAACCCTTTCCAATGAACGAGGTACTGAAGAACGCCTTTACAGAGTCGGGAGTCCAGAATTTGACTGATCTCGTACTCCTGATTATCCTCCGAGACAGGCGCCACGGTAGGAAGAGGACGAGAGAATTTATTGAGGACTAAAGGCTTTAGAAGAGCAACATGAAAGGAGTTAGTGATTTTAAGGCTCTTAGGAATCTGGAGTTTGAAACAAACCGGATTCAGTTTAGCAGTTACCGTGTATGGACCGATGAATCGTGGAGCAAACTTCAGAGAAGGAACTCGGAGCTTGATGTTCCTGGTAGAGAGCCAGACTTTGTCCCCTGGCTGAAGGGAAGGCGGTTTACGCCTGCGGCGGTCGGCAAAGCCTTTGAATTTTTCAGCAGCTGCCCGGAGGGAATCATGAACGTGACCCCAAACGGAATTGAGAGACTCCTGAACCGAAGCCAAAGCTGGAATGTCTGGAGAACAGATCATAGGAAGAGGAAGTTGAGGGTGTTTTCCATAAACTGTGAAAAAGGGTGTCTTCTGCGAACTGGTATTCACATGATTGTTATGGGAGAATTCTGCCCACGGGAGTAGAGAGGACCAATCGTCATGGTGAGAAGACACAAAGGTGCGAAGAAAGACCTCTAACTCCTGATTAACCCTCTCAGTCTGTCCATTGGATTGGGGATGGTAAGAAGAAGAAAAATCCAAGACAATATTGAGGGACTTGCAAAAGGCTCTCCAAAAACGAGACGTGAACTGGACTCCCCTGTCGGAAACAATATGAGAAGGGACCCCATGTAGGCGGAGAATTTCTCGAATGAAAATGGGAACCAAGGCAGGGGCAGAAGGAAGACCAGGAAGAGGAACAAAATGAGCCATCTTGGAGAATCGATCGATTACCACCCAAATGACTGTATTATTCTCAGACAGTGGGAGATCGGTGATAAAATCCATGGCAATATGGGCCCAGGGTTCCTTAGGAATAGGCAAGGGCATGAGGAGACCAGCAGGAGCTTGTGTGGAGGATTTGGACTGAGCACAGACATGACAAGCTTTAACGTAGTCTTTGACGTCTGAGCGGAGATTAGGCCACCAGTAGTGACGACTGATGAGTAGGAAGGATCGGAGGAATCCAGAATGCCCTGCCACCTTGGAATCATGTCCCCAACGAAGGATCTTAGCTCTTAGCTCAGTGGGGACAAAGGTCTTACCAGGCGGAATTTTAGACTTCAGGGTGGTAGAGTGGGCAATAATGCATGAGGTGGGAATGATCGGCTCAGGTTCAGGGGCGGACTCCTCGTCCAAAGTGTCAAATGACCTAGAGAGCGCATCAGCCCGACCGTTGCAGGAACCAGGTTTGTAGGTAATCGTGAAATTAAAACGGGCAAAGAAGAGACTCCACCTGGCCTGTCTAGGATTCAGACGTTTAGCATTCTGTAGATACTGTAAATTCTTGTGATCGGTAAAGATCGTTATGGAGTGAGGGGAACCCTCCAAGAGATGACGCCACTCCTCTAACGCCAATTTAATTGCGAGAAGTTCCCGATCACCGATGGCATAATTCCTCTCTGCCTGAGAAAATTTTTTGGAGAAGAACGCACATGGTTGGCGTCTCTTCTCAAAGATTTGAAGAAGCACAGCTCCCACCCCCATTGAGGAAGCGTCCACTTCAATAAAAAATGCATTCCCAGGGTTTGGTCTCCTCAAGAGGGGGCCAGAAACAAAGGCCTGTTTCAGGTTGTGAAATGCAGAGACAGCTTCGGGAGGCCAGTCTCTGGCATTCACACCCTTCTTGGTCAAAGCGATAATAGGCGCGGCAATGGAAGAGTAATTCCTTATGAACTGCCTATAATAATTAGTGAAGCCAAGAAAGCGCTGTGTGGCCTTGAGGCTAGCAGGAAGAGGCCAGTTGGTGATAGCCAAGACCTTCCCAGGGTCCATACGAAGCCCCGAACATGAGACAAAGCACCCCAAAAACAGGACCTCAGAACATTCAAAGGAACATTTCTCCAGCTTGGCATAGAGATTGTTCTCTCTAAGACGTTGAAGTACAGTGCGGACATGGTTTCTGTGGACGAGCAGATTTTCAGAAAAGATCAGAATGTCATCCAGATAGATGACAACAAACTGGTACAGCAGATCTCTGAAGATTTCATTGACAAAGTTTTGAAACACGGCTGGAGCATTACACAGACCAAAAGGCATCACCAGATATTCGTAATGCCCGTCTCTAGTGTTAAATGCAGTCTTCCATTCGTCACCCTCCCGTATTCGAATGAGATTGTACGCGCCTCTGAGATCCAACTTGGTGAAAATGGAGGCACCCTTCAACCTATCGAATAGCTCAGATATTAAGGGTAAGGGGTATCGATTTTTAATAGTAACCGCATTTAAACCCCGATAATCGATGCAGGGTCTTAAGGTACCATCCTTTTTGGCAACAAAAAAGAACCCTGCCCCTGCAGGCGATGAGGATTTCCGGATGAACCCTCTCTCCAGATTCTCTGCTACATACTCCGACATGGCCTGGGTCTCTGGGATGGACAGAGGGTAGGTACGACCCCTGGGTAGAGTTGCTCCGGGGACAAGATCAATAGCACAGTCAAAAGACCTGTGGGGAGGAAGCACCTCAGCTGATTTTTTACAGAACACATCCCGGTAATCGCTGTATGCGGCGGGAAGATCAGAAGAAACAGAAGTGGCAGCAACCGGAAGACTCTCCTTGGGGGTCACCTTGAGAAGACACGACGAGAAACATGAGGAACCCCAGGCCAGGATCTGCCCAGAGACCCAGTCCACATGTGGAGAGTGGAGCTGTAGCCAAGGGAGGCCCAATACAACTGGGGTAGAGGCCTTGGGTAGAATAAGAAAGGATATCCACTCCTGGTGGAGAATCCCTACCGACATCCTAATGGGTAGCGTCTGGAAGCGAATAGGGCCCCCTGGGAGAACAGTGCCATCAATTGCCGAGACTACCAATGGGGTAGTGAGAGGTGAAAGGGTAAGCTTCATAGAAGAAGCAGTTCTCCAATCCATGAAATTGCCGGCAGCCCCGGAATCCAGGTATGCAAGGGTTGACTGAGGAGAAGTGCCTACATGAAGGGACACCGGCAAGAGCAGGCGAGAAGGTGATGTTTCTGGGTCCAATACTCCACCTTCCAAATGTATTAGACCCGAGCGTTTCCCGGACGAAGCGAGCAGGAGTCACGAAAATGACCCTTGCCCCCACAATAGAGGCACAAGCCCAGAGTTCTGCGCCTAGCACGTTCTTCGGGGGTTAGTCTGGTCCGGCCCAGCTGCATAGGTTCTTCAGCAGGTAGAGGATGCTCCACGGAATGAAGGGAGGGGAGCTCAGACTGGCTAGGACCCAGAGAGTGCTGGCGTCTTTTTTCTAAGGACCTCTCTTGAAAACGAATGTCGATCTGGTTGCATAATGAAATTACATCGTCCAGACCGACGGGAATGGCTCTTCCCGCTAATTCGTCTTTCACTCGGTCAGAGAGGCCATGTAAAAAGGTAGCGACCAGGGCCTCATTATTCCAGCTCAATTCAGCTGTGTGGATACGGAACTGAAGAGCATATTGCCCCACTGAACTAGATTCTTGGCGAAGACGTAAGACAGCACTAGCCGCTGAAGAAGCCCGAGCCGGCTCTTCGAAGATATTACGAAAGAGCTTCAAGAATTCGGACAGACTGGAAACCACCGGATCGTTCCTCTCCCACAGGGGGGCAGCCCAGGCCAAAGCTTCACCGGAGAGGAGGGAAATGATATAGGCTACCTTAGCCCGGTCAGATAGGAAGCTTTGAGGCTGAAGCTCAAAATGAATAGTGCATTGGCTGAGAAACCCCCTGCAGGCCTTGGAGTCCCCAGAGAAACGGAACGGAGCTGGCAATCTTAGTGAGTGTGAGGCTGCGACTGGTGCGATAGGTACAGCCGCTGGTTGTACTTGGGGTTGCGGATTCGGGGTTCCCAAGGAGACCTGAAGCTGCTCGAATCGAGAAGCCAGATCCTGGAGGAATCGCATCGCCTGGGTCTGATTTGATTCCTGGGTCTCAAGTCTGCGAACTATGCCCTGCAATGGATCATCCGCGGGAAGCGGGATGTCAGCCGGGTTCATGGCTGATCAAACTGTCAGGGTCACCTGTGGCCAGGTGACAGATGCACACCGTAGGGGGACAGGAGTGCACCGCGAGGTAGTGAACCCTATGGCTGGCTTCTGTGGATAGGAAACTGGGTGGTTGTGGAAAGCGGGACCAGAGGAGCACAACCGGGATCCCAACGGAAGCGAGAGCCAAGATTCCCCAGGGCGCGGAGTCTAAGACCCAGCTGGTCTTCTCCAGGGCCTCTAGTGGTGAGGATGTTACGCTGCAGGCTGGGACCAGGTCGCGGCCCCTGGAGTTTCCTAGCTCACGCCCCGTAGGATAAGGGGAAGCAGCAGCACACGATAGAGAGAACCGAATAACAAGCCGAAGGTCAGGGGCCACAAGCAGACAAGGATAACGAAGAACGAGCCGAAGGTCAAGGGTCACGAGCAGACAGGGATGGTCGGGGACAAGCCAATAACGTAACAGAGAGACAGACGTAGCACACGGCAGGCAGGAACCCAAACACACAATGCCTAACAAACACGTTGATCAGCAAAGCAGGCTTGCAGTGCACAGGTTAATATAGTGTTCAGTGATAGGGCCTGGGGTGGAGTCAGGCTGGGAGGAGATTATAAAGGAAGCCAGGTGAAGGAGGTCTGGTCTCTAGATGAACACATGAGGAGGAAGGTAAGATGGCAGACAGACATTAATGCATATCCATGACACTGAGGAGCAGTGGGCTGGACTGGTGGCTCCTCTGTTAACTGGTGAATCGCAGAAAGCTTACTATGACCTAGAGCCTAACCAAGCAAAAGACTATGTGATGCTAAAAGCTGAAATTTTGGCAAGGCTGGGTGTCACCCAGGCTGTCCGGGCTCAGCGTGTGCATAACTGGACTTTCCAGCTTGGAAAACCCCCCAGGTCTCAAATGTATGATCTCATTCACCTGAGCAGAAAGTGGCTACAGCCAGAGACTTTGTCCGCACCAAAGATTGTGGAACGTGTTGTAATGGATCGGTTTTTGAGAGCTCTTCCTACTGCCATCCAAAAGTGGGTAAGCCATGGAGACCCAGAGACGGCCGATGGTCTTGTGGATCGTGTGGAGAAATACTTGGCTACAGAGAACCTGACGGCCTCTTCCAGAGACACTCGGACTTTCCACCCTAAGACCAGACCATCCCCAGGGGCGGATAAGAGTATTCCAAGGGGTGAGGGTGGAGAGAGTGAGAGGGTGGGAGCTCTACCCCAAGTTTGGCGAGAACAGCCTGGGAAATCAGCGGCTCAAGAGGCGGCAAGAAGGATCGTTTGCTACCGCTGCCGGCAAGCGGGACATATTGCAGCCAATTGCCCGGTTGTGGAGGAACCCATGCAGTGTGACTTTCTGACGGGCAGACGTCAGTCGCTGTGTGCGACAGTCGCATGCACTGCCATTCGAGGAACTGAGAAACATTTATGCAAAATGTGTGTTAATGGTAGAAATGTTGTGGTATTGCTGGATTCAGGTAGCCTTGTGACCCTGATAAAGGCTGAATTAGTTAAAACAGAGGTCTCTGGGAATAGCAAGGTAGCTGTTATTTGTGTGCATGGGGACACCCGAGAGTATCCAGTGACTACAGTGTGTTTCGAGACCCCCAAAGGTACCCTCTCTCATCCAGTGGGGTTAGTATCTCAATTACCGCATGATGCCATTGTGGGAAGGGATTTTCCGAAGTTCTGGGAACTGTGGGATGATCCTGAGCCCCCCACTGGTGCCCCTATGTACCAGGAATGTGATAGCCAGAACTCCTCTGAGAGTGGTGAGGACTCTCCAGAATTTCCCTTGTCAGTATTGGCAGGGGAGACTCAAGAAACTGGAGAGGAGCCCACCTCCTCAGACGAAAACCTACCGTCTGTGGAGTTTTCTGATCTGGAGGTTCACAGGGAAAATTTTGCCACAGAACAGTTAAAAGACCCCGCCCTAATAAAGGCACGGGAAAACGTAGTGGAAATAGATGGCGAGTTAGTGAACCCAGATAATACCTGCACTTACCCATACTTCAGCGTAGAGAAGGACCTACTGTATCGGGTGGCAAAAAGGGCAGAAGAAACCGTTGAGCAGCTTGTGGTGCCCAAACCTTACAGGAAGTTGGTGTTGGAGTTGGCCCATGGGCACATTCTTGGAGGTCATCTGGGGACAGAGAAAACCCGAGAGAGGGTATTACAGAGATTCTATTGGCCTGGGGTGATGAAGGACATAGAAAATTATTGTTCCTCCTGCCCTGTGTGTCAGAGGTCGGCCCCGATGCCACATTTCCGTAGCCCGCTGGTCCCTCTACCCATCATTGAGGTCCCGTTTGAGAGAATCGCAATGGATTTGGTAGGTCCTATAATCAAGTCCACTAGGGGGCACCAGTACATATTGGTTATAATGGACTATGCCACCCGTTATCCAGAAGCGATCCCCCTCAGAAATACCTCGGCCAAAACCATAGCCAAAGAGCTATCTCTTGTTTTTAGCCGGGTGGGTATTTGTAAAGAACTGCTTACGGACCAAGGTACACCCTTTATGTCCCGGGTTATGAAAGAGCTGTGTAAATTGTTCAAAGTGACGCAATTGCGTACATCTGTGTATCACCCCCAAACCGATGGGCTGGTTGAAAGATTCAACAAAACCCTAAAACAAATGTTGAAGAAAGTGGTGGATAGAGATGGAAAGGATTGGGACTGTCTACTTCCTTATTTGATGTTTGCTATTAGGGAGGTGCCCCAATCCTCTACGGGATTCTCCCCCTTTGAGTTACTGTATGGGAGACACCCAAGAGGGCTGTTGGATATTGCCAAGGAAACTTGGGAAAGTGAGAGTTCTCCCCACAGGAGTGTGATTGAGCATGTTGCCCTGATGCAAGACCGAATTGCACAGGTAATGCCCATCGTGAAGGAACATTTGGCCCAAGCGCAGTTAGCACAGCAGAGAGTGTACAACCGTGGAGCCAAGACCCGTACCTTTTCCCCGGGGGATAGGATACTGGTACTTGTCCCTACGGTTGAAAGTAAATTCCTTGCCAAATGGCAAGGCCCCTATGAGATAATGGAAAAAGTGAGCGAAGTGAATTACAAGGTCAGACAACCAGGAAGGCGAAAGCCCGAACAGATCTATCACGTTAATCTGTTGAAAGCCTGGAGGGATAGAGAGTCCCTAGTCGCAGACACTTGGTCACCAGCTCAAACTGGTTGCGTGATTCCTGAGGTTGAAATAGCAGCCACCTTGTCACAACCCCAACAACAGGAGGTTAAGGAGTTTGTGCTTCGCAACAAGGAGGTATTCTCTGAGCTGCCGGGACAAACATCTGGGGTAGAGCATGACATCATTACCCCGCCCGGTGAAAGGGTGAAGTTAAAACCCTATCGGATCCCAGAGGCCCGACGGGAGGCAATACGGGAGGAAGTACAGAAAATGCTGAACTTAGGGGTGATAGAGGAGTCCCAAAGTGATTGGTCTAGTCCCATTGTGTTGGTGCCTAAACCGGATGGGAGCTGGCGATTTTGTAACGATTTTCGTCAGTTGAACAAAGTTACAAAATTTGACACCTACCCCATGCCACGTATAGATGAGTTGATCGACCGGCTGGGAACAGCCCGATACATGACGACTCTTGACCTCACAAAAGGGTATTGGCAAATCCCCCTGGCCAAGTCGGCCAAAGAGAAAACCGCATTTGTAACCCCAGACGGGGCGTTCCAATATAAAAGAATGCCGTTCGGGTTACAGAATGCGCCGGCCACATTCCAGCGGAAAATGGACCAGATGCTGAGGCCCCATCGGAAGTATGCTGCGGCTTACCTGGATGACGTAATTGTCCATAGCACAGATTGGGCCTCACATCTGCCAAAAGTGCAAGCAGTCCTGGACTCTGTTCGGGAAGCGGGGTTTACGGCTAACCCCAAGAAGTGTACCATTGGGCAGGAGGAGGCCAAATATCTTGGGTACACCATTGGGAGGGGAGTAATAAAACCCCAACTCAACAAAGTCGAGGCCATCCAGAGTTGGCCACGTCCCAACAGCAAGAAGCAGGTACGAGCCTTTCTGGGAATCGCTGGGTATTATCGGCGATTCATTCCCCACTTTGCTTCTAAGGCTGTGCCCCTAACCAACCTGACGAAGGGGAAAGGGTCGGTCATGATTAAATGGACCCCCGAGGCTGAGGCAGCATTCCAATTCTTGAAACAAGCCTTATGTAGCCAGCCAGTGTTGTACTCACCCGACTTCTCTAAAGACTTTGTCGTACAAAGTGATGCGTCAGATGTGGGGTTAGGAGCAGTATTGTCCCAGGTCTGGAACGGGGAAGAGCACCCAGTCATTTACCTCAGCAGGAAGTTGAAGTCCCATGAGGTAAATTACGCCACCGTTGAAAAGGAGTGTTTAGCGGTGAAGTGGGCTCTAGATTCCCTTCGGTACTACCTGCTAGGTAGGCACTTTGACATGGTTACGGATCACGCTCCGTTAAAGTGGATGGCTCAAAACAAGGAAACAAATAGAAGAGTGAATAGGTGGTTCCTGGCCCTCCAGGAATTCAACTTCACAGTAAAGCATCGCCCTGGCGTTCAAATGGGGAATGTGGATGCTTTGTCTCGAGTACATGAATGCCTGATTGCTGGTGTTCCAACCCCGAGGTTAAAACAAGAGGGGGGGGGGTATGTGACAGCAGGAAGGTAAAGTCACCTGGTTGCATCCAGGGGGGTAGATATATTTCGCCCAGATTCAGGCTTTACGCCGACTTATACAACTAGGTGGAGAGTTGTATAAGCCCAGCTGAGGCTAGTGGGCTCATGGATGACTCATACCTCTAGGGAGAGTGTGGGGCGTCGTGCAGACAGGGAGTTGATGAGACCAGCTGAAGCTTGTCAGCTCATTTAGGCCTCTATAAGAACTCCCAGATTCATTAGGTGTTAGCTCATGCCTGGAACCAGACCTGTGTGGACTGTCTAGGGAGAGTGAACCCCTGTGCGGTGAGACAAAGCCTGTGTGGCTATTTGCTTGGACATTTAAAACCAGGGACTTAGGGACTAGGACAGCACTAGGCTGATCCCAGTTGTTAGTTAGGAAACCTGTATGTTTACTCAGAGGTCAAGTTGACCAGGATTTATTTTATTTATGTTTCTTTTGCTTTGCTGTGTTTTGTCACTGTAAATAGAAAATAAACCGCACCTTTTGGATTTTGAAAACCACAACCTCCGTTTGCTGGGCCTGTTTTTGTGTGGGGAGCCCATCCCGGGGGTCACACACACCCGCTGCCGAGCTAACCCCCTCACACTAGGGACAGGGAAGGACAGTGAGGGAAATTCTACTTGTGCTATAGTGTGCTAAAGCATTGATCATCAATCAGCTTTAAAAAAACATTTTTTCTAGGGACAGAAAACTATAGGTAGGAAGAGTGTCAGTTTCTTTCACTGTGATAATCCTTGTTTCTAGGGACAGGGAAGGACAGTGAGGGAAATTCTCCTTGTGCTATAGTGTGCTAAAGCATTCCTCATCAACCATCTTTGAAATCCTTGTTTTTTGGACAGTCAGGGAAATTGTCGTTGTGCTATTCTGTGCAAAAGCAATCATCCTCAACCATATTTAGAAATCCTTAAGTAAAGGGACAGAGAAGGACACCTGAAGGTAGCCCTTATTGCTTTTTTCCCATCTCCCTGCAGGCCATCTATTAGAATGTCTGGAAGGCAAACAAGGAGAGGCAGACAGTCAGGAGGCAATAAAAGAGGGCAAGCAGGCTCTGTGTCTGGGGGCAACAGTGCTGGTCGTGGACGCGGTGCATTGTCATCAGCACATGGCCATGGGACACGCTTGTCCTTCTTTTCGGTAGCTGGACATGTTGAGCCACATCATGCCGAAGACTTGGTAGAGTGGATGACCAAGCCCTCCTCCTCCTCCTCATCCTCTCTCACCCAGGCTCAGGGTACTGGCAAAGCAGCTGCCAAAGCGTCCTCTTCCCTGGTATCAATGTCAGACTCATCATCAGTCACTCCTTCCCTAGACCCACCATGTCCTCCTCCTGAGGAGTCCCCCGAACTGTTTGAGCACAGTGTTGGGTACATGCTCCAGGAGGATGCCCAGCGTTTCGAAGGGTCTGATGATGAAACCCAGCTAGAGGAAGGCAGTAGCGTGAGAGCAGACAGAGGGGATGCTCAAGAAGGACACCAATCTGGCAGTCATGTTCCAGCAGCTGCAGCATACTGCCAGATTGGCTCCAGTGATGAGGAGGGAGGGGATGATGAGGTCACTGACTCCACATGGGTGCCTAATAGGAGAGAGGAGGAGGAGGAGGATGAGGAGGAGGCACATCTCCAACGAGGCAGGATGCCCTTTGGTGGCCAGCGTAAGGGCAGTACACCAACGGAATCACACCGCAGAGCTCCGCCTGTGCAGGGCGCTGCCTCTGCCCGTCATTCAAAAAGTTCTTTGGTGTGGGCCTTTTTTGAGGCTAGTGCATCAGATCGCACAGCTGCTGTTTGCAACATATGTCTCAAGCGTATATCGCGTGGCCAAAACATCAGCCGCTTGGGTACCACATGCCTGACCAGACATATGTTGACCTGCCATGCAGCTCGTTGGCAAGCCTACCTCAAAGACCCACACCAAAGAACAAAGCGGACCTCTCCTTGCACCGCATCAGCTGGGATCTCCAACCCCACTATAACTTCAGTCCTCTCTGAAACATGCACTGAGAGGAATGAAGGTGTAGAATTAGGTGTGTCACAGCCAAGTACTTGCGGCCACTCTGCTAGCAGTACACCGACGTCCGATTCTAGCAGGCAAATTTCCCTGCCCCAGCTGCTGGACCGTCGAAAGAAGTTCACTCCCAGCCATCCACATGCCCAGCGGTTGAATGCTAGCTTGGCTAAATTGCTAGCGCTTCAACTGCTGCCTTTTCAGTTGGTAGACTCGGCCCCCTTCCGTGAGTTTGTGCAATGTGCGGTTCCTCAGTGGCAGGTTCCCAAACGCCACTTTTTCTCACGGAAGGCTATTCCGGCTCTCTACCGGCATGTGGAAGGCAATGTCTTGGCCTCGCTGGACAGGGCGGTCAGCGGTAAGGTGCATATTACCGCTGACTCATGGTCCAGCAGGCATGGACAGGGACGTTACCTTTCTTTCACGGCCCATTGGGTCACTCTTTTGGCAGCTGGGAAGGATGCAGGACAAGGTGCAGTAGTGTTGGAGGTTGTTCCACCGCCACGCCTCCAAAATGCTACTACTGGTTGTGACACACCTCTCTCCTCCACCCCCTCCTCTTCTTCTTCCTCCATGGCCTCTTCCTGTGGTTTGTCCTCTGAACCAGCGGTGCTCCGTAGCCGTTCAAGGGGCTACGCAAGTACGCAGGCAAAAAGATGCCATGCCGTGCTTGCGCTGGTGTGTTTGGGGGACAGAAGCCACACTGGGGCAGAGGTCCTGTCTGCTCTGCAGGGCCAGGCCGAGAGGTGGTTGACGCCACGCCAGCTTAAGCCAGGAATGGTGGTTTGCGACAATGGCACCAACCTCCTCTCCGCCCTCCGACAGGGACAACTGACCCATGTGCCCTGTGTGGCTCACGTCCTTAACCTGGTGGTGCAGCGGTTCTTGGGCAGGTACCCGGGCTTACAGGATGTCCTGAGGCAGGCCAGGAAAGTCTGTGTGCATTTCCGCAGATCTTATAATGCCAGTGCTCGCCTGGCTGAGCTGCAAAAGGAGTTGAACCTGCCCAAGAACCGCCTTATATGTGACATGCCCACCAGGTGGAACTCAACGTTGGCCATGCTGCAGCGGCTGCACACGCAGCAGAGGGCCATCAATGAGTACCTGTGCGACTACGGCACCAGGACAGGGTCAGGGGAGCTTGGTTTTTTTTCTCCACGCCAGTGGGGCATGATCAGGGATGCATGCACTGTCCTGGCACCATTTGAGGAGGCCACGAGGATGGTGAGCAGTGACAGTGCATGCATCAGTGACACTGTACCTCTTGTCCACCTGTTGGAGCACACGCTGCGTGGAATAATGGACAGGGCACTTGAGGCAGAACAGAGGCAGGAAGAGGAGGACTTCCTTGCCTCTCAAGGCCCCCTTTACCCAGACAGTGTTCCTTCTGTCCCACCCATCGCACAGGAAGAGGAGGAGGAGGAGGAGGAGGATTGTGTCAGCAAGGAGGTGGAGGCTGGCACTCAGCATCATCAGCAGCAGTCTTTTAGGGATGATTTACAGTCCCAAGAAACCAGTGGACTTGTACGTGGCTGGGAGGAGGTGGCTGCGGATCATGTCGTCCTTAGTGACCCAGAGGACTCCGGAGCGAATGCCTCAGCAAACCTACGCTGCATGGCCTCCCTGATCCTGCAAAGTCTGCGGAAGGATCCTCGTATTCTTCGGATCAAGGAGAGGGACCATTACTGGCTGGCCACTCTCCTTGATCCACGGTACAAGGGTAAGGTTGCGGACCTTATGTTACCGTCGCAGAGGGAGCAGAGGATGAGACAACTCCGGGAGGCCTTGCAGAAAGGTCTGTGCAACGCGTTCCCAGAGACTGGGAGGTTACAAACTCCTGGTCCTGGACAACGAGTTGCTGAGGCTTCGGCCAGTCAAAGAAGGAGCGGTGGGGAAGGTGGCCGTCTGACCGATGCGTTCAGACAATTCTTTAGTCCGCAGCCCCAAAGTATGATCGGTTCCAGCAACCATCGCCAGCGTCTGATAAACATGGTGCAGGAATATCTAGGGGCAAGGTCAGACTTGGACACCTTCCCCACCGAAAATCCTCTGGCTTACTGGGTCTTGAGGATGGATCACTGGCCAGAGCTTGCACAGTATGCAATTGAGCTACTGGCCTGTCCTGCATCCAGCGTTCTTTCGGAACGCACATTCAGTGCTGCTGGAGGATTTGTCACGGATCACAGGGTGCGCCTGTCCACCGACTCGGTTGATCGACTGACTTTCATCAAGATGAACCAGTCTTGGATCACCACCAGCTACCACACACCTGATGCTGATATAACAGACTAATTGATTTTAACATGTCACATCCCTTCAAGACTGATGCTGATGCTGAGTGCCTGTGCTGTTATGTTGACTGGCTATCCTCCTCCTCCGAGTCCTCAATGATACGATTGATGATGATAGCTTGGAAGATCATTTTTGTTTATGGGTGCCGCCACCAGTGGCTAAGGCCCAATTTTTCAGCCCCTGTTTTAGAGGGGCGTGTAATTACAATTTTTTTAGCAATAATTTGCCATAGGGCTCATTGCTGTGCTCCAAGTACAGTATCTGTGAGGGGTTGGAGTGTTGTGGCACCAGTGCCTAAGGCCCAATTTTTCAGCCCCTGTTTAACAGGGGCGTGTCATTACAATTTTTGAAGCAATACTTTGCAACAGGGCTCATTGCTGTGCTCCAAGTACAGTATCTGTGAGGGGTTGTAGTGTTGTGCCACCAGTGCCTAAGGCCCAATTTTTCAGCCCCTGTTCAACAGGGGCATGTAATTACAATTCTTGATCTAATAATTCACAGCAGGGCCCATTGCTGCACCCACCAAGAGTAACTCTGAGGGCTTACAGTGTTGTGGCAACGCCACCACCACCACCACCACGAAAGGCCCAATTTTTCAGCCCCTGTTCAAAAGGGGCATGTAATTACAATTCTTGATCTAATAATTCACAGCAGGGCCCATTCCTGCACCCACCAAGAGTAACTCTGAGGGCTTACAGTGTTGTGGCAACACCACCACCACCACCACCACCACGAAAGGCCCAATTTTTCAGCCCCTGTTCAACAGGGGCATGCAATTACAATTCTTGATCTAATAATTCACAGCAGGGCCCATTCCTGCACCCACCAAGAGTAACTCTGAGGGCTTACAGTGTTGTGGCAACACCACCACCACCACCACCACGAAAGGCCCAATTTTTCAGCCCCTGTTCAACAGGGGCATGCAATTACAATTCTTGATCTAATAATTCACAGCAGGGCCCATTCCTGCACCCACCAAGAGTAACTCTGAGGGCTTACAGTGTTGTGGCAACGCCACCACCACCACCACCACGAAAGGCCCAATTTTTCAGCCCCTGTTCAAAAGGGGCATGTAATTACAATTCTTGATCTAATAATTCACAGCAGGGCCCATTCCTGCACCCACCAAGAGTAACTCTGAGGGCTTACAGTGTTGTGGCAACACCACCACCACCACTACCACCACGAAAGGCCCAATTTTTCAGCCCCTGTTCAACAGGGGCATGCAATTACAATTCTTGATCTAATAATTCACAGCAGGGCCCATTCCTGCACCCACCAAGAGTAACTCTGAGGGCTTACAGTGTTGTGGCAACACCACCACCACCACCACCACCACCACCACGAAAGGCCCAATTTTTCAGCCCCTGTTCAACAGGGGCATGCAATTACAATTCTTGATCTAATAATTCACAGCAGGGCCCATTCCTGCACCCACCAAGAGTAACTCTGAGGGCTTACAATGTTGTGGCAACACCACCACCACCACCACCACCACGAAAGGCCCAATTTTTCAGCCCCTGTTCAACAGGGGCATGCAATTACAATTCTTGATCTAATAATTCACAGCAGGGCCCATTGCTGCACCCACCAAGAGTAACTGTCAGGGCTTACAGTGTTGTGGCACCAGCACCACCATCAAAGGCCCAATTTTTACTACCACTGTTCAACAATTATATGTAATTAAAATTCCTGATATAATAGTTGACAGCAGGGCGTTCCAACACCAACCAAGAGTAACTGTGAGTGCTTACAGTGTTGTGCCAACACCAACAACTAAGGGGCCTATTTCTGCAGAGTATATACGGCAGGTCCCTACTTTCAAACATCCAACTTACAAACGACTCCTACTTGCAAACGCAAGAAGACAACAGGAAGTGAGAGGAAATCTACCCCTTGGAAGGAAAATTCTCTCCTGTAAGAATTAATATGGGAGAAAGGTGTCTCCTCTGTACTGATGCTTTATCAGCAATCCTTGTTTCAAGAAAAACACCACATTTCAAAAACAGTTGTCATTGGGACGGAAAGTGAGGTGAAATGTTCTGAACAGGGGCATAGACAGCAAAACAAATGTTACAGGGGTGATAACCCTTACCTATGTTTTCCAAAAAGTTTAAAAATAGATTTTTGGGCTGGAGCTACACTTAAACAATGTACCTGTTCAAAATTACAAACAGATTCTACATAAGAACAAACCTACAGTCCCTGTCTTGTATGCACCGCCTGTATATGGCTGTTCAGAGTATATAGGGCCTTTTTTATTTTATGTGCGGGGTTCCCCTTAATATCCATACAAGACCCAAAGGGGCTGGTAATGGGCTGGGGTAGGGGGGGGGGGTCATGGGGTAGCTATGCCATTTTTCTTAAAGATTTTCATCCATATTACCGGGACCAGACATTACATTAAAGCCGGAAGCAGTTTTAAATGGCTTTTTTTTCCTTTAGAAGTGTCATTTTGTGCAGGGACAGTTCTAAACACGGGAAACACGTGGCACTTCACAGGCATACTTTAGACACCCCCCAGGTACGATATTTAAAGGAATATTTGACTTTTTTTTTTTCACTTTATGCATCATTAAAATGACTGCTCCCGTTTTTAAAACTTCTTTTTGCATTGATACATGTCCCCTGGTGCAGAACCCGGGTTCCCAAACCCTTTTTAGGACAATAACATGCATAATAGTTGTTATAATTAGCACTTTAGAATTCGAACGTTCGCATCCATTGTATTTAATAGGGTTCTAATGTTCGTACGAACTTTCGGTCCGTTCGCGGGTTCTGGTGCGAACCGAACCCGGGGGGTGTTCGGCTCATCACTAGGCTGCATCCATCTTCCCCTCAATTTTAACCATCTTCCCTGTCCCTGCTGAAGAAAAGCAGGCCCAAACCATGATGCTGCCACCATGTTTGACAGTGGGGATGGTGTGTTGAGGGTGATGAGCTGTGTTGCTTTTACGCCAAACATATCGTTTTGCATTGTGGCCAAAAAGTTCGATTTTGGTTTCATCGGGCCAGAGCACCTTCTTCCACATGTTTGGTGTGTCTCCCAGGTGGCTTGTGGCAAACTTTAGACGAGACTTTTTATGGATATCTTTGAGAAATGGCTTTCTTCTTGCCACTCTTCCATAAAGGCCAGATTTGTGCAGTGTACGACTGATTGTTGTCCTGTGGACAGACTCTCCCACCTCAGCTGTAGTTCTCTGCAGTTCATCCAGAGTGATCATGGGCCTCTTGGCTGCATCTCTGATCAGTCTTCTCCTTGTCTGAGCTGAAAGTTTAGAGGGACAGCCAGGTCTTGGTAGATTTGCAGTGGTCTGATACTCCTTCCATTTCAAAATGATCGCTTGCACAGTGCTCCTTGGGATGTTTAAAGCTTGGGAAATCTTTTTGTATCCAAATCCGGCTTTAACCACTTAAGCTCCGGACCATTTGGTAGCTAGAGGACCAGAGGTGAATTCAGAATTTTGCACTGCGCTGCTTTAACTGTAAATTGTGCGGACATGCAATGTTGTACCCAAACGAAATTTGCGTCCTTTTCTTCCCACAAATAGAGCTTTCTTTTAATGGTATTTGATTGCCTCTGCGATTTTTATTTTTTGCGATATAAACGGAAAAAGACCGAAAATTTTGAAAAAAAATGATATTTTCTACTTTTTGTTATAAGAAAAATCGAATAAACTCAATTGTAGTCATACATTTAGGCCAAAATGTATTCAGCCACATGTTTTTAGTAAAAAAAATGTCAATAAGCGTATATTTATTGGTTTGCGCAAAAGTTATAGAGTTTACAAACTAGGGTACATTTTCTGAAATTTACACAGCTTTAAATTTATGACTGCCTATCTCATTTCTTGAGGTGCTAAAATGACAGGGCAGTACAAAACCCCCCCAAATGACCCCATTTTGGAAAGTAGACACCCCAAGGAAATTGCTGAGAGGCATGTTGAGCCCATTGAATTTTTTATTTTTTTGTCCCAAGTGATTGAATAATGACTAAAAAAAAAAAAAAAAAAAAAAATTACAAAAAGTTGTCACTAAATGATATATTGCTCACACATGCCATGGTTATATGTGGAATTTCACCCCAAAATACATTTTGCTGCTTCTCCTGAGTACGGGGATACCACATGTGTGGGACTTTTTGGGAGCCTAGCCGCGTACGGGACCCCGGAAACCAAGCACCGCCTTCAGGATTTCTAAGGACGCAAATTTTTGATTTCACTCCTCACTACCTATCACAGTTTCGAAGGCCATAAAATGCCAAAATAGCACAAAACCCCCCCAAATGACCCCATTTTAGAAAGTAGACACCCCAAGGAAATTGCTGAGAGGCCTGTTGAGCCCATTGAATATAATTTTTTTGTCCCAAGTGATTGAATAATGACAAAAAAACAAAAAAAAACAAAAAAAAAATTACAAAAAGTTGTCACTAAATTATATATTGCTCACACATGCCATGGTTATATGTGGAATTACACCCCAAAATACATTTTTCTGCTTCTCCTGAGTACGGGGATACCACATGTGTGGGACTTTTTAGGAGCCTAGCCGCGTACGGGACCCCGAAAACCAAGCACCGCCTTCAGGATTTCTAGGCACAAATTTTTGATTTCACTCCTCACTACCTATCACAGTTTCGAAGGCCATAAAATGCCAAAATCGCACAAAACCCCCCCAAATGACCCCATTTTGGAATATAGACACCCCAAGCTATTTGCTGAGAGGAATGGCGAGTATTTTACAGCTCTCATTTGTTTTTGAAAATGAAGAAAGAAAATATATATATATATATTTTATTTTTTTTTCAATTTTCAAAACTTTGTGACAAAAAGCGAGATCTGCAAAATACTCACAATACCTCTCAGCAAATAGCTTGGGGTGTCTACTTTCCAAAATGGGGTCATTTGGGGGGGGGGGGGGTTTGTGCCATCTGGGCATTCCATGGCCTCCGAAACTGTGATAGGCAGTGAGAAGTGAATTCAAAAATTTACACCCTTAGAAAGCCTGAAGGCGGTGCTTGGTTTTTGGGGTCCCGTACATGGCTAGGCTCCCAAAAAGTCTCACACATGTGGTATCCCCGTACTCAGGAGAAGCAACAGAATGTATTTTGGGGTGTAATTCCACATATGCCCATGGCATGTTTGAGCAATATATCATTTAGTGACAACTTTGTGCAAAAAAAAAAAAATTGTCGTTTTTCCGCAACTTGTGTCAACATATAAAATATTCCATGGACTCGACATGCCTCTCAGTATATAGCTTGGGGTGTCTACTTTCCAAAATGGGGTCATTTGGGGGGGTTTTGAACTGTTCTGGCATTTTATACACAACATTAGGAAGCTTACATCCACTCTTCTAACCACTTGAAGACAAAGCCCTTTTTGACACTTTTTGTTTACATGAAAACATTTTTTTTTTTTGCAAGAAAATTATGTTGAACCCCCAAACATTATATATATATTTTTAAAGCAAAGGCCCTACAGATTAAAATGGTGGGTGTTGCATTTTTTTTCTACACAGTATTTGCGCAGCGATTTTTCAAACGCATTTTTTGGGTTAAAAAATACACTTTTTTTAATTTTAATGCACTAAAACACACTATATTGCCCAAATGTTTGATGAAATAAAAAAGATGATCTTAGGCCGAGTACATAGATACCAAACACGACATGCTTTAAAATTTCGCACAAACGCGCATTGGCGACAAACTACATACATTTTTAAAAGCCTTTAAAAGCCTTTACAGGTTACCCCAGTAGATTTACAGAGGAGGTCTACTGCTAAAATGATTGCCCTCGATCTGACCTTTGCGGTGATACCTCACATGCATGGTGCAATTGCTGTTTACATATGACGCCAGACCGACGCTTGCGTTCGCCATTGGGCAAGAGCAGGGCAGGACAGGGGTGCTTTTTTTTTTTTTTTTATTATTAATTTTGCTTTTTTATTTTATTTTTAAATTGTTCCTTCCAAGTATTTTTTTTTTTTATCATTTTTATTGTTATCTCAGGGAATGTAAATATCCCCTATGATAGCAATAGGTAGTGACAGGTACTCTTTTTTTGAAAAAACTGGGGTCTTCTAGACCCTAGATTTTTCCTCTGCCCTCAAAGCATCTGACCACACCAAGATCGGTGTGATAAAATGCTTTCCCAATTTCCCAATGGCGCTTTTTATATCCGGGGGGGGCATTCCCTCCCACTGCTTGTAAAAGCAGTCCAGAGGCTAATTAGCCGCTAGGATTGCTTTTACATGAAAGCCGGCCGCTGGCTGAAAAGAATGATACCAAGATGATACCTAAACCCGCAGGCATCATTCTGGTATAAACATTCAAAGTCCAGCAACATACCAGTACGTTGCTGGTCCTTGTTGGACATGTATTGTAATCTTTTTATTTCATGCAGCCAGTTGGCTGAACGAAAAAAGAGATTGATCGGTGGGTATGCCCACCATTAGAATACCGCCCTTCATCCACCCACTTCCAATGATGGGCATACACGCACCATTTATATATGCTGAAGCATGGGGGCATCCTCCCGCAAAAAAGTTATGCCGCACACACATGGTCGGACTTTTCCACGGGCAAGCCTCCGTCGGAATTTCGACCGTATGTACGCGGCATTAGGAGCAAAATCGCTCCTCCGCCCCTGCTGCCCCAATGCTTCGGCATATTTGCTTTTTTTTTTTAACTGTGGTGGTGAAATCACCTCCTACAGCACTGGAGTCGCAGGGATCAGGCCTGTCTCTGCGAACGCTGCAGTTATGTGTGTTTTTGTTTTGTAAGTGACAGTGATCGATCGATACTGCACTTGGGTGGCCTGGGCTGGACGGAGGGGCAAAACGCAGGTGCTAGCAGGTATCTGGGCTGATCCCGCTAACACTGCGTTTTTGGGAACCCTAAACTGCTGGGGACGCTAGTATAGATCTGATCAGATCAGATATTGATCTGTTCAGATACTATACCACTAAGGGGGGTGTATGCTTCACGCGTGGGTGTTAGTGTTACTGGCACTAACCTGACGCTGCCTGGGGTGTGACTCAGACCCTCTCTGACGCTAAAACCTAATTGATATCACCCGCCAGGGGGTTAAACCTTTATTGGGTTATATACACGGCGGGTGCCCTGACACTATAAAAAGCAAACTAACTAATCAGCGTCACCCGTAACACTTATATGGTGATCACTGGTGAAAGGGTTAACTAGGGGCAATCAGGGGGTTAAAACCTTTATTAGATAATATATGGGGGTACCTGACGCTATAAAAACCTGCGGCGAACCTAAAAAAAATTACCAGCTACCGATCTGCATCACCGACACTAAGACAGCGTTTAGAAAAACGATTGCTTAGCGACAGTGGTGATGGGGGTGAAAGGGTTACCTGGGGGGGCGATCAAGGGGGTTAAACCTTTATTAGATAATATATTGGGGTACCTGACGCTATAAAAACATGCGGCGAACCTAAAAAAAAATACTGGCTACGATCTGCATCACCGACACTAAGACAGCGTTTAGAAAAACAATTGCTTAGCGACAGTGGTGATAGGGGGTGAAAGGGTTACCTGGGGGGCGATCAAGGGGGTTAAACCTTTATTAGATAATATATTGGGGTACCTGATGCTATAAAAACCTGCGGCAAACCTAAAAAAAATTACCGGCTACCGATCTGCATCACAGACACTAAGACAGCGTTTAGAAAAACGATCGCTTAGTGACAGTGGTGATAGGGGGTGAAAGGGTTACCTGGGGGGCGATCAAGGGGGTTAAACCTTTATTAGATAATATATTGGGGTACCTGACGCTATAAAAACATGCGGCGAACCTAAAAAAAATTACTGGCTACGATCTGCATCACCGACACTAAGACAGCGTTTAGAAAAACAATTGCTTAGCGACAGTGGTGATAGGGGGTGAAAGGGTTACCTGGGGGGCGATCAAGGGGGTTAAACCTTTATTAGATAATATATTGGGGTACCTGACGCTATAAAAACCTGCGGCGAACCTAAAAAAAATTACCGGCTACCGATCTGCATCACAGACACTAAGACAGCCTTTAGAAAAACGATCGCTTAGTGATAGTGGTGATAGGGGGTGAAAGGGTTACCTGGGGGGCGATCAAGTGGGTTAAACCTTTATTAGATAATATATTGGGGTACCTGACGCTATAAAAACCTGCGGCGAACCTAAAAAAAATTACTGGCTGCTGATCGGCATCACTGACGCTAAGACAGCGATCAGAAAAATGATCGCTAAGCGACAGTGGTGATAGGCGGTGAAAGGGTTATCTGGGGGGTGATCAGGGGGTTAAACCTTTATTAGGGGGGGTTAGGGGGCTACACTGGACCTAAGACTAAACTTTGGTGACACTTTTACAGTCACAAATGTCACTGATTGCAGTGATCACTAAATAAATGGTCACTGCAATCAGTGACACTGTGACTGGGGGCTGGGGGGGTGATCTGGGGGGTGATCTGGGGTGTCTGGGGGGGCCTGGGGGGCGATTTATGTCCCTATGTGTCCTGGTGTCAGTGTAGTGTTGTGTGCACTGACCTGATATCTTCTCTTGTACGGCGCTCGGTATATGTGAGCGCCGCACCAGAGATGACATCACTTCCTCCTGCTCCCTCTGTCTGACACAGACAGAGGAAGCATTTCTATTCGCCGGGAGCGATCGCGAGGGGGTGGCCAGAAACGAATGGCTGCCCCCTCATCCCGGAACGCTCCCGGACACTTAGCCACCGCTCACTGTATAGAAGGGGGGTCCGATTGGACCCCTCAACTGTACAAAGGCAATCACGTACACTCTACGTGATTGTGCCTGTCGGTGCCATTCTGCTGACGTATATATACAGTGAGCGGTCGTTAAGTGGTTAAACTTCTCCACAACAGTATTACGGACCTGCCTGGTGTGTTCCTTGGTCTTCATGATGCTCTCTGCGCTTTCAACAGAACCCTGAGACTATCACAGAGCAGGTGCATTTATACAGAGACTTGATTACACACAGGTGGATTCTATTTATCACCATCAGTCATTTAGGACAACATTGGATCATTAAGAGATCCTCGCTGAACTTCTGGAGTGAGTTTGCTGCACTGAAAGTAAAGGGGCCGAATAATTTTGCACGCACCACTTTTCAGTTTTTTATTTGCTAAAAAAGTTTAAAATATCCAATAGATTTCATTCCACTTCACAATTGTGTCCCACTTGTTGGTGATTCTTCACAAAAAAATTAAATTTTATATCTTTATGTTTGAAGCCTGAAATGTGGCAAAAGGATGAAAAGTTCAAGGGGGCCGAATACTTTCGCAAGGCACTGTATATATATATATATATATATATATTGTGACAGCAGGAAGGTAAAGTCACCTGGTTGCATCCAGGGGGGTAGATATATTTCGCCCAGATTCAGGCTTTACGCCGACTTATACAACTAGGTGGAGAGTTGTATAAGCCCAGCTGAGGCTAGTGGGCTCATGGATGACTCATACCTCTAGGGAGAGTGTGGGGCGTCGTGCAGACAGGGAGTGGATGAGACCAGCTGAAGCTTGTCAGCTCATTTAGGCCTCTATAAGAACTCCCAGATTCATTAGGTGTTTGCTCATGCCTGGAACCAGACCTGTGTGGACTGTCTAGGGAGAGTGAACCCCTGTGCGGTGAGACAAAGCCTGTGTGGCTATTTGCTTGGACATTTAAAACCAGGGACTTAGGGACTAGGACAGCACTAGGCTGATCCCAGTTGTTAGTTAGGAAACCTGTATGTTTACTCAGAGGTCAAGTTGACCAGGATTTATTTTATTTATGTTTCTTTTGCTTTGCTGTGTTTTGTCACTGTAAATAGAAAATAAACCGCACCTTTTTGATTTTGAAAACCACAACCTCCGCTTGCTGGGCCTGTTTTTGTGTGGGGAGCCCATCCCGGGGGTCACACACACCCGCTGCCAAGCTAACCCCCTCACAGTTGGTGGAGAACCAGTGGCAGTTTTTTTTAAGCCAGCATGGAGGAGATACTGAAACAGCTGGCTCTAGCAAATGCCAATCAACAGCAGACAAATGCAGGTTTGCAAAGGAGCCTTGCAGCCCAGCAGCAAGCTCATCAACAGAGCCTTGCAGCCCAGCAGCAAGCTCACCAACAGAGTCTGGAAGCTCAGCAACAAGCCCAGCAGCAATCTGAGGCCCGCTTCATAGACCTGTTAAAGAAGCAAGAGCAGAGACTACAACAAATGGAAGCAGTAATGCAGCAACGTCCGCAGACCAGTGAGGAAAGCCGTCCCACTAATACCGCGTCCTTTGGGGTGAGTCGTTTATTGACAAAAATGACTGGAGAGGATGATCCAGAGGTATTTTTGACCACATTTGAAAGGACCGCTGAAAGAGAAAAGTGGCCTGAGGAGCAGTGGGCTGGACTGGTGGCTCCTCTGTTAACTGGTGAATCGCAGAAAGCTTACTATGACCTAGAGCCTAACCAAGCAAAAGACTATGTGATGCTAAAAGCTGAAATTTTGGCAAGGCTGGGTGTCACCCAGGCTGTCCGGGCTCAGCGTGTGCATAACTGGACTTTCCAGCTTGGAAAACCCCCCAGGTCTCAAATGTATGATCTCATTCACCTGAGCAGAAAGTGGCTACAGCCAGAGACTTTGTCCGCACCAAAGATTGTGGAACGTGTTGTAATGGATCGGTTTTTGAGAGCTCTTCCTACTGCCATCCAAAAGTGGGTAAGCCATGGAGACCCAGAGACGGCCGATGGTCTTGTGGATCGTGTGGAGAAATACTTGGCTACAGAGAACCTGACGGCCTCTTCCAGAGACACTCGGACTTTCCACCCTAAGACCAGACCATCCCCAGGGGCGGATAAGAGTATTCCAAGGGGTGAGGGTGGAGAGAGTGAGAGGGTGGGAGCTCTACCCCAAGTTTGGCGAGAACAGCCTGGGAAATCAGCGGCTCAAGAGGCGGCAAGAAGGATCGTTTGCTACCGCTGCCGCCAAGCGGGACATATTGCAGCCAATTGCCCGGTTGTGGAGGAACCCATGCAGTGTGACTTTCTGACGGGCAGACGTCAGTCTCTGTGTGCGACAGTCGCATGCACTGCCATTCGAGGAACTGAGAAACATTTATGCAAAATGTGTGTTAATGGTAGAAATGTTGTGGTATTGCTGGATTCAGGTAGCCTTGTGACCCTGATAAAGGCTGAGTTAGTTAAAACAGAGGTCTTTGGGAATAGCAAGGTAGCTGTTATTTGTGTGCATGGGGACACCCGAGAGTATCCAGTGACTACAGTGTGTTTCGAGACCCCCAAAGGTACCCTCTCTCATCCAGTGGGCTTAGTATCTCAGTTACCGCATGACGCCATTGTGGGAAGGGATTTTCCGAAGTTCTGGGAACTGTGGGATGATCCTGAGCCCCCCACTGGTGCCCCTATGTACCAGGAATGTGATAGCCAGAACTCCCCTGAGAGTGGTGAGGACTCTCCGGAATTTCCCTTATCAGTATTGGCAGGGGAGACTCAAGAAACTGGAGAGGAGCCCACCTCCTCAGACGAAAACCTACCGTCTGTGGAGTTTTCTGATCTTGAGGTTCACAGGGAAAACTTTGCCACAGAACAGTTGAAAGACCCCGCCCTAATAAAGGCACGGGAAAACGTAGTGAAAATAGATGGCGAGTTAGTGAACCCAGATAATACCTGCACTTACCCATACTTCAGCGTAGAGAAGGACCTACTGTATCGGGTGGCAAAAAGGGCAGAAGAAACCGTTGAGCAGCTTGTGGTGCCCAAACCTTACAGGAAGTTGGTGTTGGAGTTGGCCCATGGGCACATTCTTGGAGGTCATCTGGGGACAGAGAAAACCCGAGAGAGGGTATTACAGAGATTCTATTGGCCGGGGGTGATGAAGGACATAGAAAATTATTGTTCCTCCTGCCCTGTGTGTCAGAGGTCGGCCCCGATGCCACATTTCCGTAGCCCGCTGGTCCCTCTACCCATCATTGAGGTCCCGTTTGAGAGGATCGCCATGGATTTGGTAGGGCCTATAATCAAGTCCGCTAGGGGGCACCAGTACATATTAGTTATAATGGACTATGCCACCCGTTATCCAGAAGCGATCCCTCTCCGAAATACCTCGGCCAAAATCATAGCCAAAGAGCTATCTCTTGTGTTTAGCCGGGTGGGTATTTGTAAAGAACTGCTTACGGACCAAGGTACACCCTTTATGTCCCGGGTTATGAAGGAGCTGTGTAAATTGTTCAAAGTGACGCAATTACGTACATCTGTGTATCACCCCCAAACCGATGGGCTGGTTGAAAGATTCAACAAAACCCTAAAACAAATGTTGAAGAAAGTGGTGGATAGAGATGGAAAGGATTGGGACTGTCTACTTCCTTATCTGATGTTTGCTATTAGGGAGGTGCCCCAATCCTCTACGGGATTCTCCCCCTTTGAGTTACTGTATGGGAGACACCCAAGAGGGCTGTTGGATATTGCCAAGGAAACTTGGGAAAGTGAGAGTTCTCCCCACAGGAGTGTGATTGAGCATGTCGCCCTGATGCAAGACCGAATTGCACAGGTAATGCCCATCGTGAAGGAACATTTGGCCCAAGCGCAGTTAGCACAGCAGAGAGTGTACAACCGTGGAGCCAAGACCCGTACCTTTTCCCCGGGGGATAGGATACTGGTACTTGTCCCTACGGTTGAAAGTAAATTCCTTGCCAAATGGCAAGGCCCCTATGAGATAATGGAAAAAGTGAGCGAAGTGAATTACAAGGTCAGACAACCAGGAAGGCGAAAGCCCGAACAGATCTATCACGTTAATCTGTTGAAAGCCTGGAGGGATAGAGAGTCCCTAGTCGCAGACACTTGGTCACCAGCTCAAACTGGTTGCGTGATTCCTGAGGTTGGAATAGCAGCCACCTTGTCACAACCCCAACAACAGGAGGTTAAGGAGTTTGTGCTTCGCAACAAGGAGGTATTCTCTGAGCTGCCGGGACAAACATCTGGGGTAGAGCATGACATCATTACCCCGCCCGGTGAAAGGGTGAAGTTAAAACCCTATCGGATCCCAGAGGCCCGACGGGAGGCAATACGGGAGGAAGTACAGAAAATGCTGAACTTAGGGGTGATAGAGGAGTCCCAAAGTGATTGGTCTAGTCCCATTGTGTTGGTGCCTAAACCGGATGGGAGCTGGCGATTTTGTAACGATTTTCGTCAGTTGAACAAAGTTACAAAATTTGACACCTACCCCATGCCACGTATAGATGAGTTGATCGACCGGCTGGGAACAGCCCGATACATGACGACTCTTGACCTCACAAAAGGGTATTGGCAAATCCCCCTGGCCAAGTCGGCCAAAGAGAAAACCGCATTTGTAACCCCAGACGGGGCGTTCCAATATAAAAGAATGCCGTTCGGGTTACAGAATGCGCCGGCCACATTCCAGCGGAAAATGGACCAGATGCTGAGGCCCCATCGGAAGTATGCTGCGGCTTACCTGGATGACGTAATTGTCCATAGCACAGATTGGGCCTCACATCTGCCAAAAGTGCAAGCAGTCCTGGACTCTGTTCGGGAAGCGGGGTTTACGGCTAACCCCAAGAAGTGTACCATTGGGCAGGAGGAGGCCAAATATCTTGGGTACACCATTGGGAGGGGAGTAATAAAACCCCAACTCAACAAAGTCGAGGCCATCCAGAGTTGGCCACGTCCCAACAGCAAGAAGCAGGTACGAGCCTTTCTGGGAATCGCTGGGTATTATCGGCGATTCATTCCCCACTTTGCTTCTAAGGCTGTGCCCCTAACCAACCTGACGAAGGGGAAAGGGTCGGTCATGATTAAATGGACCCCCGAGGCTGAGGCAGCATTCCAATTCTTGAAACAAGCCTTATGTAGCCAGCCAGTGTTGTACTCACCCGACTTCTCTAAAGACTTTGTCGTACAAAGTGATGCGTCAGATGTGGGGTTAGGAGCAGTATTGTCCCAGGTCTGGAACGGGGAAGAGCACCCAGTCATTTACCTCAGCAGGAAGTTGAAGTCCCATGAGGTAAATTACGCCACCGTTGAAAAGGAGTGTTTAGCGGTGAAGTGGGCTCTAGATTCCCTTCGGTACTACCTGCTAGGTAGGCACTTTGACATGGTTACGGATCACGCTCCGTTAAAGTGGATGGCTCAAAACAAGGAAACAAATAGAAGAGTGAATAGGTGGTTCCTGGCCCTCCAGGAATTCAACTTCACAGTAAAGCATCGCCCTGGCGTTCAAATGGGGAATGTGGATGCTTTGTCTCGAGTACATGAATGCCTGATTGCTGGTGTTCCAACCCCGAGGTTAAAACAAGAGGGGGGGGTATGTGACAGCAGGAAGGTAAAGTCACCTGGTTGCATCCAGGGGGGTAGATATATTTCGCCCAGATTCAGGCTTTACGCCGACTTATACAACTAGGTGGAGAGTTGTATAAGCCCAGCTGAGGCTAGTGGGCTCATGGATGACTCATACCTCTAGGGAGAGTGTGGGGCGTCGTGCAGACAGGGAGTGGATGAGATCAGCTGAAGCTTGTCAGCTCATTTAGGCCTCTATAAGAACTCCCAGATTCATTAGGTGTTTGCTCATGCCTGGAACCAGACCTGTGTGGACTGTCTAGGGAGAGTGAACCCCTGTGCGGTAAGACAAAGCCTGTGTGGCTATTTGCTTGGACATTTAAAACCAGGGACTTAGGGACTAGGACAGCACTAGGCTGATCCCAGTTGTTAGTTAGGAAACCTGTATGTTTACTCAGAGGTCAAGTTGACCAGGATTTATTTTATTTATGTTTCTTTTGCTTTGCTGTGTTTTGTCACTGTAAATAGAAAATAAACCGCACCTTTTTGATTTTGAAAACCACAACCTCCGCTTGCTGGGCCTGTTTTTGTGTGGGGAGCCCATCCCGGGGGTCACACACACCCGCTGCCAAGCTAACCCCCTCACAATATATATATATATATATATATATATATATATATATATATATATACGTGATTCTGCACAGCCGACCCACACTTTCGCAGTAGATGTACGTGGGGCGGTCGCAAAGTGTTTAAATATCTGAGGCACATCCCAGCACGTCTTTACCTAACTTTAACATATGATGTCCATGCTCAAGTCCCTTTTTATGGGCTCGTAACATCATCCTTGCTTTTTTTTTAATGAATATTTTTACAAATCACAATTGAGACTTTAGGAACACAAGGGAAACGCAAGGAACACAAAAGAACACATTTTCCAATCTTGTGAAATCAATAATTATTTGTCTTCAATAAAAATATACCCCATAAAAAAACATATATATATATATATATATATATATACAGTATCTCACAAAAGTGAGTACACCCCTCACATTTTTGTAATTATTTTATTCTATCTTTTCATGTGACAACACTGAAGAAATGACGCTTTGCTACAATGTAAAGTAGTGAGTGTACAGCTTGTATAACAGTGTAAATTTGCTGTCCCCTCAAAATAACACACAGCCATTAATGTCTAAACCGCTGGCAACAAAAGTGAGTACCACATATCTGATGCTTTACATATCAATACCATATTCCAACTGTATATGTTGCATAATTTTTTACTAGAAATATAACAACTCTCTACACTACGTGTTTTTTGAGCAATGTTCACTTCTTCAGGATAGTGTAAATTTGTGATAGATAAATGGACAGACCAGCCTACATTTAAAAAAATACATGTAAACTTGCTCCGCAGATGCTGAACTGGACAGCCAATTAGAGGCCACAAGGAATATTTCTTAGTGCCCTTCCTTAATGATGTTGTCACGTACCTGATGGATGAGCCTGATGTGCAGTGGGAAGGCTTCCCATACAACCCAGATATAAGGGCCACCGATGTTGGGAGCAGTAGTCACCAGAGCTGGGTGGTGTATGGGTGCCTGGATCTTCTTTCCGTGCAGCGGATGACTTCCCCGAGTAGACCAGTAGGTTAACGGCAGGTGTAGTCAGCTCAGCTAATGCAGACAGGAAGCAGGAACAGGAAGCAGGTAAGTGCCGAGTTGTGGAGACACTGGATGTGTGGTCAGACAAGCCAGGTTCGGTAACAGATGATCAAGCAGATATAACAACAGGCAGAGAATAGTCAGGAGGCAGTCAAGGTTTGGCAACAGGATATCAAGCAGCAGAGAGGTAAGCGTAGTCACAAGGCAAGCCGGGGTCAGGATAACAGAGAACAACGTAGTCAAGCAAGCCGTGTCAATCACAGGAAACAGATCAGGATCTCAGGAACAGGATTTCAGAGGTACAAGCTGCAGATCAGGCAGTAAAGTCTCTGTGCAGCTGGGAGGTTTAAATAGGGAGTCTTTTGGTGACAGTCTCATTGGCGTGTTCCCATGCGCATCTAAGCACCGGGAAGATCCCTGACAGATTAAAGTAAATTATTTTTGACTATTTATTTTATCCCACCCCTATGGGCTTCTATCTCATAAATAGCATCTAATTTGTCCTGTATGTGGAAAATAAGACAGTGAAGGTGTTTGATTAAATCATATGCATCTATATGGATATGCCCATGGGAGGTGGAATGGGTGGACTCAGTTGTGGAATGTTTATATCATGATGATTCTCCGAGGTCAATAAAAGCTTTTTAACTTCCAAAAATTGTAGTAGCCTCCATGAATAAGGAGAGTTCTACATCTTTTGTGACTATTTATCTTTCAGATGAGGTGCCCTCACCTCACTAGCAGCCAGACTGGATGGAGAGCACTTCCTGACATAAGGCCTTACTGCAGGCCCACTATTGTTCCATCTGTCTAGAAATTTCACCCATGCTCTGTGACAGGTGGAGTTAGTTGAACTCTTGACAGATTTCTTCAGAGTATGTACTACCGATAAAGATAAGCCTAGATGCTCTACCCCTTATTTTCAAACTTAAAGCGGTGTTCCAGGCAACCCCGGCAAAAAATAAATAATTAAAAGCCAGCAGCTACACATACTGCAGCTGCTGGCTTTTAATAAATGGAGACTTACCTGTCCTGGTGTCCCTCGATGTCGGCACCGCAGCTGATGTTTCACATCAGCTGTCGTAAGGGAACCCGGCAGTGAAGACTTTCGGCTTCACGCCGGGAACCCTACTGCGCATGCGGGAGGCCCCGCTCCTCTCTCCTATTAGCCCAGCGGCCAGGGGAGGAGGAGGAGGGAGCCTCACGCGACTTCACCGCCGCGGCCGGACTCCAGTAAGTGGGTAAGGATACCTGTCTTTGACTGTCCCACCTCCCCCCGAAAGGTGCCAATTGTGGCACCGGAGTGGGGGAGGAATCCGATGAGCGGAAGTTTCACTTTAGGGTGGAGCTCCGCTTTAAGGGTGAAATTGCACGAAGTCCTTCTTTAGGTGCACCATCTGCCATCCAGTGCTTCAGCCATAGGGGGAGATTTACTAAAACTGAAGAGTGCAAAATTTGGTGTGGCTCTGCATGGTAACCAATCAGCTTCCAGGTTTTGTTGTCAAAGCTTAACTGAACAAGCTGAGGTTAGAAACTGATTGGCTACCATGCACAACTGCACCAGATTCTGAGTGCACCAGTTTTAGTAAATCTCCCCTATAGTGTCTTATGACCCGTCATTACTGAATAATCAGTCTTCCCAAAAGTCGCACAAGGTGCATAGCAGCTTCTGCCGTGAAATCAGAAGCACTCTTTATATCTTGGAAGTGAAGCCATTATTAGTTTGCACCTTAGAGACTAGAGCTTCTTTGATTCCTGAAATCAACAATCTCAGTGCTTTGGAAACAGATAATAAAGTTGACTGTCCCTTTTTAGGTCTAAGGCCTCGTACACACGACCGAGTTTCTCGGCAAGAACCAGCAAGAAACTTGCTGGCAGAGATGTCTTGCCGAGAAACTCGTTCGTGTGTATGGTTTCTCGTCAAGAAAACCGACAAGTAATCTCGACGAGAAAATAGAGATCCGGCTCTCTATTTTCTCGTCGAGATTCTCGTCGCCATGTTTCTCGACGAGAAAAGTGAGTGTGTGTACACTTACCTGTCCTCCCGGAAGCCCGCGCATGTTCGAAATGAATTCGACGCATGCGCGGTAGCTTCCTAGGCATAGGTAGGGTATACCAAGATGGCGGCGACGGCATTGAATGTGACGAGCGCATGCTCGTCGTATTCGATGACGTCACCGCGTACGCTCCATTCAAAGAACCGCTGGTTCTTTGAATCGAGCGTGTGTACACTCGGCCGGGACAAGTTTCTTGTCCAAGAATCTCGTTGAAAAAAACGACATGTTTTTTTCGACGAGAATCTCGGCCGTGTGTACGACGCTTGACTCCACCCTTCTGTTCATAATATTTTTAAGGCCCCATGCACATGAGACAACGGTGCAACCTCTGCTGAACGCATGTTTTTAAAGGCTGAAACCAGCGTTTAGAAATGCTCGTTTTGCCGCAATTTTACTGCGTTTGCGTCCATAAGCGTTTAGTTAAGAAACATCATAAGACCCTCCCTAAGCTCAAAAAACAGTATTATTTAACCATTTCAGCCATTTTGTGAGACCAGAGTGAGTAGCAGCAGCTGAGAGAGCAGCAGTGTATTTATCGTGTCACTTGCCACATCACCTGCCACAAGCTGTGGATTGTCCACTTGCCACGTCACCTGGCCACGTCACCTGCCACGTCACCTGGCCACGTCACCTGCCACAAGTTGTGGATTGTCCACTTGCCACATCACCTGGCCATGTCACCTGCCACGTCACCTGGCCACGTCACCTGCCAGAAGTTGTGGATTGTCCACTTGCCACGTCACCTGGCCACATTATCTGCCACAAGTTGTGGATTGTCCACTTGCCATGTCACCTGGCCACGTCACCTGCTACGTTACCTGGCCACGTCACCTGCCACAAGTTGCGGATTGTCCACTTGCCACAAGTTGTGCATTGTCCACTTGCCACAAGTTGTGGATTGTCCACTTGCCACGTCACCTGCCACAAGTTGTGGATTGTCCACAATGCAATGCAAGCAATTACAGTTTTTTTTTAGATTTTTTTTATGCTTTTTCATCATTTGCCATAATTTTTGAGATTTCTAATGTAAAAAAATAGGTCACCTTTAAAAACGCGTATAAACGGAATCGCGGCAAAACACCGGTACCGCGTTTAGCCGCGTTTTGCATCTGAAACGTGGGAATTTTTGCGTCGGAACCCATTTTTTTGCTTTCAGAAAAAGGAGGTTAAACACAGCTGCATATAAACGCCAATAAATGAGAACGTGTACATGGTCACATAGGATAACATTGAATGAGTGCTGGGCTGTGGAGGAGCGGGGACGGCTGGCTAAAGTTCTCAGCGGCTTGCTGAGAGGCTTAACGGGGTGCCGGACCAGTCATGTGGGCGGATCTCAAACATATGGTAGCGATCCTTCCTGAGCTTGGACCGTCTCTGTAACGTCAGCCAACAGCGGGCTTCAGTCCGCTGTCTGATGAAAATGGATTACAGGAGTGTAGAATGAACTGCACTCCTTTGATCCACAGGAGAAGTACAGCCAAATAAACTTTGGCTGTACTTCTCCTTTAAAGGAAAATTAGTTAACTCTTTTTCTAGGTTTGAGAAGTATTTCCTTAGCTTTTTGGGGAGGCACCATGTCCTCTTTCCAGTAAAAGCATATATCATACATTGACATGATGAATAGTGCCACCAAGGTAAAGTCGAAAGTTGTAAGATTCCAATATGCCTATTTTAGAATCTTGCTAAGCTTCCCAGATCGAAGTATGTGGGGATTCTGCCGCCAACTTCAACCCCTTACCCACTCTCACAATTTTAGGAAAAACTCTCTGCTATACTTATTCCTTCTCCTAGTGCCTGTCAGACATATGACTCTACTTCCAATGATTCTGATTCTTTACCTGACACTTCCTTCAAGCAACCTGTGCACATTAGTTCGGCCAGAAGGGCAGCAGCTCCAGAAGCCTAGTAAAAGCATGTAGATGGTCTTCTAGGAGATCTATGTCTCCTTGAAGGAGAGCAGTCATAATGAATTCTCTGAGACCTCGAGTCATGTCTCAAGTGTGAATAGGGTAGTGGAGGGAAATTTCTGCTGGAACATGGAGAAGGAGATCTCTGTGGGAGACTTATGCCGCGTACAGACGGTCGGAATTTCCAACAACAAATGTTCGATGTGAGCTTGTTGTTGGAAAATCCGACCGTGTGTATGCTCCATCGAACATTTGCTGTCGGAATTTCCGACAACAAAAATTTGAGAGCTGGTTCTCTAATTTTCGGACATAAAAAGTTGTTGTCGGAAATTCCGACCGTGTGTACACAATTCAACGCACAAAAATTCTACGCATGCTCGGAATCAATTCGACGCATGCTCAGAATCATTGAACTTCATTTTTCTCAGCTCGTCGTAGTGTTGTACGTCACCGCGTTCTTGACGTTCGCAATTCCCGACAACATTTGTGTGACCGTGTATATGCAAGACAAGTTTGAGCGAAAATCCGTCGGAAAAAAATCCACGGTTTTGTTGTCGGAATGTCCGATCGTGTGTGTACGCGGCATTAGACTTAATCCTCTCATTATGTTTATATTTCTGACTCTTCTTTCTAAGAAATAGTCTTTGGTGATTGATTATGTGGGCTCTGGGCGCAGTGCTGGGACAAGGTCATCCAGTGCCCAGGGCAAAGATGCCAAACTGCGCCTCCCTCCTTCCCTTGGGGTTAAGGCCAGGGCACCCCCCACCCCTGCAGCAAACCATTGCGCCCAGGGCAGCTTCCCCTCCTGCCCACCCCTTGTCCCGGCCCTGTCCAGGTGCACCGCTGCAAGTAGAAGAAGAAGAAGCATCACAACAGGATAAAGTAATAACAGACAAAGAGAAAAACAGAGATCTATTGTCACAATCAGGAAAGCTCACCAATCATCAGCAATAGCCCTGCATGCAGCCAGTGCTCTCCCCAAGCTGTCAACTAAAGCTTGGCATATCGTGGAGTAAATGGAGAAAAAGTAGGACGAGGGAGGGGATGGGACAACCCTCCACCCCACCCAATCACAACTCACCAAATGTTACCCCACCCAATCACAACCCACCGAATGTCACCCCACCCAATCACACCCTGCCCAAGCAAAATCCCATGCCACTTATACTCAGGCTTGCCGACCCCAAAAAAACATGCTGCACTTTAGCATGGAGCACAAACATGACCTGCCCTTTTTTGTAATTTCTCTTACCAACTGTTAACAAAAAATTCATGAAAAAAAAAAAAAAACATTAAAAACTTTTGTGAAAAAAGATACTAAGCTGCTGATTTACTCAATATGAATTAAAAAAAATTAAATGATTTATTTTGTGTCTCAGTCTTCTTTACAAAGCCATGATCTGTCTTCAACCATGTATATTCTTTTCAGTTACTATCATCAGTATAATATTTGTACATTATTACAGTACATGTATAATACTAATTGTAGTATATTTGATATGCATCATCTAAAATTGCAGAACCATCAAAATGTCTGTTTTTCAAATGCTCTCTTAATCCAACATTTAATTATACTGACAAAGGTTTTCAGGTGGGAGCCGGACTGCACCTTGCACCAACTGGCACACAACATTCTTTCCATTGAATCAGCAATACAATAAATAACATTTACTTGCTTGTGTCACCTGCTCAGTGATTCATGCAATTAAGCCGTGGTAACATATTCTGGATGCTGGATCAGAGATCTGACATTTATGATAAGAATGGAATGTTTTCTCCTTTTCACTGGAAAAACTGTCAAAGATAAAACTTAATATTTTTCTCACCTTAAAGGGCACTTCAAACTGCTGCAGTCTGCTAATTTGATGAAATAACCAGGTACCGTACAGAGCAAAATCACAGGCTCCTGATCCTATGCAGCTTCCTGCTTTGATGTCAGATATGTAAAGGAAAAATGTATTTATATCCAGTATATAACACAGAGGGACTAGACTACTATCTATTATTGGCACAATAATACAGGAATATTAGAGAAATATCGTTTTTCTAAAAAGAGGATACAGCAGAGTCTGTTTCCTTTCAGACTCTCTCTTCTCTCATTGAATCTAAAAGGATGGAGATTCTGTATTCCTGAACATAATATACAGTACAAGAAAAAAAACATACACAAATCACTATAAATTTCCTTTAAGGCTACTTTTACACTGAGCCACCCAGCCGTTAAAGCGGCACTCGTTTTTGCGCCACTTTAGCGCTGTTTTAGCGGCTCTTTTGCAATGCTTTTCGGCCGCAAGCGGGGCGGTTTTTACCCAAAAAAGGGTAAAAACTCCAGTTTTGCAGCGTTTTCAAAGCGCTTTGCAAGCGCTACCCATTCATTGTGTAGCACCCTGATGTTTAGGCAGGGTTGCTAGTAAATTTATTTGCCAAGTGATAGTTGGCCAATTGATAGGAGGTCAATTGATTTCACCCTAATTCTGGAATTGCTGCACTTCTCTCTTCTGTCACTAGATGGCTGGGTATCTGGTGGCATTAGATAAGACAGGGGCATTGCAAGGACAGATTAGGAATGAATGGGGTATCTTAGCCAATGGGCACGGATTTTCTTGGATCCCTTGGCCTGCTGGGAGAGCCTATACATTTTGGTGGGGTCAGGTGTTTAGGGTTCTGTGCCACTTGGACGGCTGTCTGGGTGGACGTGTGTTGTGTTGCCCCGGGCTGCTAGGCCAAAGACCTGAGGCCTATGCCGGGGACATTGGGCTGCTAGGCTGTCTGAGGGCCTATCCAGAAGCAAGAGAGCAGCGTAGGGTTGGGATTGCGGCTTGCAGTCCAACCAGAAGTGATGGTTCTGCCGACCGGAGAACCTGTTGTGGTCGGAGGTAGAGGGGAAGCTGTGACCACTAAGGGACCATCCACCTTGTTACTGGGGACCACTGTGAGTAGCTGAAGCAAGTACCTGAGCAGTATTGTCACCAAACAGGGACGGTGAAGAATTGGGAAACTTCAGCAGGAACCAAGCCAGGGATCGAGCTGGCAGAGGTGATGCTTGCAGAGCAATATTGTGTGCCAAGCCAGGGACTGAGCAGGACTGAGCACGCTTGAGGAGTATCTGTGAGTGCCAAGCTAGGGACCCAGCAGGAATGCGGGGTGACGCTTGAGGAAGGGACTTGTCATTTTAGCCTCAAGTCCAATCGTTGTCAAAAGTTTATAGAGTTCAACTCTGTAACATCTCTAAAATTCGCCCCTTTTTAACAAATGAAACCACCAAGCTCCTCATTCACTCCCTTGTTATCTCTCACCTTTGAGAGGAAACGCAGGGGATGCTGGAAGGGGGGTTGGTATTTGTGTGGAAGAAACGGAGAGGCTGTGAGGGAGTCAACATATCAGAACGATGATTCTCTTCTGTTGTAGCTAGAGGATGTTGCAAAAATCTTCACAATTATTTAAATCCCCATCTGGAAGCAACATTACAACTCTGTTTGAAGACACCAGATATCGTGTATACCTCTGTTACCCAGCTACCAACAGTGGGTCAATAGGGAGACCTTAAACCCCCGTGCTTGGAGTGACCGCCGTGATAGCGGTCATATTGATAGGGTAAGGAGACTACATTACTATCTCTTGGGTGCCTCATTTGTGGATGAAGATTCTCTTGTCACAAGTTTTCCTTTCTTGCACCACTATGGAATAATCCTATAAGGACTGTTTTGAGATTAACCCAGGGACGGATCCAGGGGGGGGGCAACAGGGCAATTGCCACCCCGAGAAATTAGTTTTAGTTGCTGAGTCTGAGCGGGCGGCTCTGAAAAATTTGTTCTAGTTGCGGAATTCGCTGGCGCCCGAGAGTTTGAGCGGGCGGCTCCGTGGCGAGTGAGAGTCAGAGAGTGGGCGGTCAGCTGGTTTGCTCTGTGCTCTGTGGTTGTGCGGGCGGCTGGCCAATCAACAAGCCAGCTGGCCGGGGGAGCAGAGAGAAAACATCATCTCTCACCGCCCGTGCCCGCCTTGCATCCCTGCAGTAACTTCCGCCCTCACTGTGCAGGCAGCAGAGAGATTACATCGTCTCTCTGCTGCCTGACTCTGACAAGCAAAACACCACCTTAGCAAGTGACAATCCGCAAGGTGTGGCAGGTGAGGTGGCAAGTGACAATCCGCAACATGTGGTAGGTGATGTGAAAGTGACAATCTGCAACTTGTGGCAGGTGACGTGGCAAGTGACAATCCGCAACATGTGGCAAGTGACAATCTACATCTGGTGGCAGGTGACGTGGCAAGTGACAATCCACAACATGTGGCAAGTGACAATCAGCAACATGTGGCAAGTGACAATCTACATCTGGTGGCAGGTGACGTGGCAAGTGACAATCCGCAACATGTGGCAGGTGACGTGGCAAGTGACAATCTGCATCTGGTGGCAGGCAAGTGACATTCCGCAACTTGTGGCAGGTGACGTGGCAAGTGACAATCTGCAACGTCTGGCAAGTGACAATCCGCAACGTGTGGCAGGCGGCGTGGCAAGTGACAATCCGCAACATGTGGCAGGTGACGTGGCAAGTGACAATCCACAACTTGTGGCAGGTTATGTGGCAAGTGACAATCCGCAACCTGTGGCAGATGACGTGGCAAGTGACAATCTGCATCTGGTGGCAGGCAAGTGACATTCCGCAACTTGTGGCAGGTGACGTGGCAAGTGACAATCCGCAATGTGTGGCAAGTGACAATCCGCAACGTGTGGCAGGTCACGTGGCAAGTGACAAGCTGCATCTGGTGGCAGGTGACATGGCAAGTGACACACTCGGGGCTCCCACTGATTCTACATTATGGTGAGTTGAACCATTTTATATTACAATGTAATAATTGAAATAATGCGCTTCAATCATCCTGACACCATAATAACCATAGTGCCGTGATCATTGAAGCGCTAACGCCAGTGATTTCCCTGATAAATTGCCCCCAAAAATAAATATTTTACGGTAGTGCCCCTCCCGAGACTAGACTCTGGATCCGCCCCTGGATTAACCACTTACATCCAGGACTCATCCGTCAGCTAATTAATATCAATTTTTTCTGCTGTATTGGGACTATTTCTTCTTTTTTCACTTTTAATTTTCTTCTTCTCGTCGCCCCTCCCTCCTCCCCCTTTAGAGGCGGGTGTATGTGTGGTGGTTGGGTTGGCGCACACAGTGCATCAGCGCCACGCATCCCACCCAGCGAGTGACGTCATTCCCTGACGTCATGACGTTAGGCGTGTGTTTATTCATCTTAGCTGGTGTAGCTGGGAAACATGAGCGTCCTCCGTGGGTGGGTTTAGCCGTCCGTGTCGGTAGCCCCTCCCTGCTTATGCCGTGCCAGCGTGACGCTGGTAGCAGCCAGCATGCACGTGTGAGGGGCGGCTATATCTGGCCTCCCCTGACACAGTTCTGCTGCTACAACTTGGAGACGCCACATTCCACCACCATACCTCATCCTCCTCCTCTTTAGGACCCAAGGACGCTACCACAAGGTTATCTTACCCCTTACCCTGATATTTGGTTCCTCTCCACTAGTTACCAGTTTTGGTTAATATATAGCCTGACACTATGATATTGTATTTTTCAGACTTCCTTTGGCAGTCACCATTGGTCCATTACCCTGTGTCATCATGAATATCAGCAATTTGTGTCCTGTGTCTATACATGGGTGGGCCTTGTAGCGCACCCACCAGCATGCGGCTTTGCATTACCTCAGCTCCCGTGACAGACCAATCTCTTTGGCCTTGGCTCCATACTCACCACACCTTATCGCATTGATTCCATATAAGTACCCAGGGTGGGCTCATATGTCCCATCCTTGATGTGTCTAACCGTAACCAGATTAGTTAATTGTACCTCATTATATCTTGTAGATATCCCTGAGCATCCGCCCCTGATGAGTGTTTTACACACGAAACACGTTGGGCAATAGGGATGCAGATATATGCCCTTATTCAATCATCAATTCATGAATATGAATGAACATCATTTCCCAACCCCTTTATGGTTTTACTGGTTTTATGTTGTTTTTATTCCCTCGCAATTGCTGCTTTAATGATATGTGTACATATATATACTCATTGAATGTGTCAATCAATCAATACAGACCACTATGTGGCGCCTGGTTGCTATACACTGTTGTACTTTTGATGCCCATATTACATGTGCACATATTCTATGTGTGTGTGAATATTATGGAATGATATTTATTACAATGTTGTTTCTTCTATGTGGTTTTTGTTTTTGAGATGTGCCATGCATTTTTATATGATCAATAAATATGTACCTCCATTCAATTTACCTCCACAATGTCTACAGCCTCATCTAAAGTCCCACAATTTCAGTTTTAGTCTAATACTTATCTTACTCCTCAGTCTGGCAGGCTCCCCACCATCTGTGCAATGGTCCCCTGAAGGTTTTTCTATATGTGTTCCGAGTCACTGTCAGGCAATGATGTCATCAAGTACAATGAGGGTGGCATGGGACCCCCCAACAATCTGAAGCAGAAGAGAGCAGCAGAGCTTGCTAGAGCAAGGAATAAGGTAAGTATTACATCTTATTCCTCCTCCTCAAGAGCGTGGGTCTCCAAACTACAGCCTGCAGGCACATTCGGCCCACCACAAGATTTTATCCTGTCCGTAGCAAATATAAATGAAAATGCCCTGGCTGGCTGGTAGTAGATGCGCACGTCTGTGAATCATAAAACAGAGACTGGCCCGTCCACTGCCAGCCAGACACAACCCTCCTACAGTCCCTAGCGCAGAAAACACCCCCACACTCCTTCCACCATGGCTGGTTGTTAGGACTGCCAACCTACCCCTAGGATTTACAGGAGGACTGGGCTTCGCCCGTCCAGACTTGCTCCACCTCCTGGCTTCCACTCTGCTGCTCTGCTGCCTGAAAGGTAAGGGGGCTTTGCTGGCCACACATGGATATAAGGGGACTATTCTAGCCACACATGAATGTAAGGGGGTACTCTGCTGGGCATACATGAATGTAAGGGGGTACTCTGCTGGGCATACATTAATGTAAGGGGGGACTCTGCTGGGCAAATGTGAATGTAAGGGGGACTCTGCTGGGCAAATGTGAATGTAAGGGGGACTCTGCTGGGCACTCTTGGATGTAAGAGGTGATTCTATGGGCACTCCTTGATGTAAGAGGGGGCTCTTATGGTAAGGTGACCAGATTTTTAAAATGAAATCCGGGGACATATGTTTTTTTTTTTTACTAGTAATGGCGGCAATCAGTGACTCTCTGCCCGTCGCCGCCTGTTAAGTCTTACTCTCCGGGCCCCGGCTACTACTGGGTGGGGAGTGGAGGAAAAAAATCACTCCGCCAGGGAAGGCAAGGAGATAAGCAGGCAGGCAGCTGGCAGGGACTTGAGCCAAGGCAGAAGAACATGCGAGCGGAGCTGAATGGGCATGCACTCGAGCCAGCACATGATCATCAGAAAGGGGCACAGATAATGGAAAAAAAAACACACCCCTAAGCTAGTAGGAGTGGCGGAGCGGGGGGGGGGGGGGTGAAATTCTGATTTTTTTTTTTAATTCTGCACTGACTGTCTTTGAAATTGCCCCAGCCCCTGTTCAAATCCAATCCGGGGACAAAACCAGGGACAGACTTGGTCCGGGGATAGTGTCCTCAATCCGGGGACTGTCCCTGGAAACCGGGGATGTCTCGTCACCCTATCTTATGGGCACTTCTGGGTGTAAGAGGGGGCTCTTATGGGCACTCCTGGATGTAAGAGGGGGCTGTTATGGGCACTCCTGGATGTAAGAGGGGACTGTTATGGGCACTCCTGGATGTAAGAGGGGGCACTTATGGGCACTCCTGGATGTAAGAGGGGGCTCTTATGGGCACTCCTGGATGTAAGAGAGGACTCTGTGGGCACTCCTGGACGTAAACTTTTTTTTTTCTTTCCAACCCCTGAATATTTGTAAAATATGCAATGTATCATGATACAGAGACCGGCCCATCAACTACCAACCAACAGCAACCATCCTACATTCCCCAGCTCAGATAACACCCCCCCCCCACACACACACACACTCCTCCCACCATGGTTGGTTGCTAGAACTACCGACCTGCCCCTAGGATTTACAGGAGGACTGTCTTTCTTCTGTCCAGACTTGCTGCATCTACCGGCTTCCACCCTGCTGCGCTCTTCTGCCTGAAAGCTAAGGGGGACTTTTCTGGACACACGTGGATGTAAGAGGGACTCTATTGGCCACAAATGGATGTAAGAGGGACTCTGCTGGCCACACATAGATGTAACTGTCACTGGGGAAGCAATCCAGTTTGATACTGCTGCCCTATGTGACTTTGGCAGCCATCTTGGGTCAGACAGAGCCTATTTAAGACCCTGGCTTCCAGACTTGGCGTGCTTTTGCAAGTTGGTAGAGTAGGGACAGGTACCCTGTCTGTTAGGGACAGCACTATTGCTGCCCACCTACATGCTGGCCACACATGGATGTAAGGGGGAACTTTTCTGGCCACACATGGATGTAAGGGGGAACTCTTCTGGCCACACAGGGATGTAAGGGGGAACTTTTCTGGCCACACATGGATGTAAGGGGGAACTCTGCTGGCTACACATGGATGTAAGGGGGGACTGTTCTGGCCACACAGGGATGTAAGGGGGAACTCTTCTGGTCACACAGAGATGTAAGGGGGAACTCTGCTGGCATTTACAGGAGGACTGTACTTCTTCTGTCCATAATTGCTCCTTCTCCCAGCTTCCACCCTGCTGTTCTGCTGCCTATAAGATAAGGGGCTATTCTGCTAGGCAAACATGGGTGGAAGGGGGGGACTCTGCTTGGCACTCCTGGATGTAAAAGTTTTTTTTTTTTTCGACCCCCACAAATGTTTGTAAAATATACAATTGAGCCCTCATGCTGAAAAGTTTGGAGGCCCCTGCTCTAGAGTTAAAGTGAATAGCCTCATATGATACACAGATATGAAACAAATCCTCTTACATAAGTTTACTTGTTTATCTGCAGTCTTTTCTCCTCTACAAAAGAGCAGAACTATGGTAAAAATCCTTCTTGATCTGTCAGGAGCACAGAGGAGGGGGCAGAGAGCTGCAGTCAGTGCTCTTGTGAACTGTATGAGAGCTGATTGGAGGAAGGGGACACACCCTCCTCCGCACACGGCGCAGGAACAGAGGAACACATAGAGCTGTGTTTTGAATAGACAAGTTGTGTGCTGAGCTCCCCTCCTCCTTCACAAATTTATCTCACGTGTCAGGAAAACTTCACAGAAGTGACTCATGCTGATAACAGAGGAACAAAGCACCAACGAGACTTATGCCCTGTACACACGATCGGTTTTTCTCATCGGACAAAACGATCGTGTGAGGGCCCCATCGGTCTTTTTTCCATCGGTGAGAAAAAATAGAACATGTTTTAAATTTATCTGATGGGAAAAAAAACGATAGCAAATTCCGATCATCTGTGTGGAACTCCATCAGACAAAAAACCCACGCATGCTCAGAATCAAGTCGACGCATGCTCAGAAGCATTGAACTTGAGTGTTTTAAATCACAGCGTTTGGGACGGTCGGATTTTTGACTGATGGTGTGTAGGCAAGACTGATGGAAGTCAGCTTCATCGGATTTCCGATGGAAAAATCCATCGGATTAGAATCCATAGGAAATACGATCGTGTGTACAGGGCTTTAGAGGTTTGGAGAGAGACAAGTAAACGCTACAGATATACACTATATTATCAAAAGTATTGGGACACCTGCCTTTAGATTAACTTTAATGGCATCCCAGTCTTAGTCTGTAGGGTTTAATATTGAGTTGGCCCATCCTTTGCAGCTATAACAGGGAAGGCTGTCCACAAGGTTTAGGAGTGTCTATGGGAAGGTTTGACCATTCTTCCAGAAGCGCATTTGTGAGGTCAGGCATTGATGTTGGACGAGAAGGCCTGGTTCACAGTCTCCGCTCTAATTCATTCCAAAGGTGTTTTATTGGGTTGAGATCAGGACTCCGTGCAGGCCAGTCAAGTTCCTCCACCCCAAACTCGCTCATCCATGTCTTTATGGACATTGATTTTTGCACTGCTCCAAATCATTTGGTGGAGGGGGGATTATGGTGTGGGGTTGTTTTTCAGGGGTTGGGTTGGGCTTGGCGCCTTAGTTCATTTGAAGGGAAATCTTAAAGGGGTTGTAAACCCTTGTGTTTTTTCACCTTAATGCATCCTATGCATTAAGGTGAAAGAACACCTGGCAAGCACCGGCCCCCCGTTTTACTTATCTAAACCCGTTCACCTGCTCGGCGCGTCCCCGGCATCCTTTTCTCCACGGAGTCCTGCCGTTGATTTGATAGATTGATAGCAGCGCCATTGGCTCTCACTGCTGTCAATCAAATCCAATCACGCGGGCGCCGGGGGGCAGGGCTGAGTCATACACTCGCCGTCTATGGATGCAGAGTGTATGACACAGGAGCGCGCCCGCAAGGTAACCCCCTCGGGAAAGAGCCGCGAGAACCGTCGAGGGACCCCAGAAGACGAGGATCGGGGCCACTCTGTGCAAAACGAACTGCACAGTGGAGGTAAGTATGACATGTTTGTTATTTAAAAAAAACAAGACAGGAACCTTTACAAACACTTTAAGGCATCAGCATACCAAGACATTTTGGACAATTTCATGCTCCCAACTTTGTGGGAACAGTTTGGGGATGTCCCTTTCCTGTTCAAACATGACTGCACACCAGTGCACAAAGCAAGGTCCATAAAGACATAGATGAGCGAGTTTAGGGTGGAGGAACTTGACTGTCCTGCACAGAGTCCTGACCTCAACCCGATAGAACACCTTTGGGATAAATTAGAGCGGAGACTGCGAGCCAGGCCTTCTCGCCCAACATCAGTGCCTGACCTCACAAATGCGCTCCTGGAAGAATGGTCAAACCTTCCCATAGACACTCCTAAACCTTGTGGACAGCCTTCCCAGAAGAGTTGAAGCTGTTATAGCTGCAAAGGGTGGGCCAACTAAATATTGAACCCTACGGACTAAGACTGGGATGCCATTAAAGTTCATGTGCATGTAAAGGCAGGCGCCCCAATACTTTTCGTTATATAGTGTATGTGCATTGTTCAGATTTCATGACTGAGGTTTACAACCATTTTAATGAACATATAACCCTTGCAGTGCAGGATGGGGTGCTCACTGTTATGCCCTGTACACACGATCGGAAATGTGAGCTTTTGGTCAGAAATTCTGACCGTGTGTAGGCTCCATCGGACATTTGCTGTCGGAATTTACGTCAAAAAAAGATTGTGAGCAGGTTCTCTGTTTTTGCGACTGAAAAAGATCGCCTGTATGCAATTCCGACGTGCAAAAAAAACACGCATGCTCAGAATCAAGCAGAAGAGCCAAACTGCCTATTGAACTTCATCAATCTCATCGTACGTCTTGTCTTGACGGTCGGAATTTCCGTCAAAGATTTGTGTGACCGCGTGCATGGGACACAAGTTTGAGCCAACATTCCGTCGGAAAAAAATCCACGGTTTTCTTGTCGGAATTTCCGGTCCTGTGTACGCGGCATAAGCCTAAGGTTTCCATTTACTGCGGGAATGAAATTGTGCAAGTTCAGCTGAACTCTCACGATTTCATTCCCGCATGTCAGTCCCGACTTCGGGTGGCGATTTCAGAGACATCTGTGCGGGTTTCTGCACAGATGTAAATGGAAATAGCACCCTCCAAATCGGCAAAAGTAGTGACTTTTGGGAATCGGTGGGGCGCCGCAAATGCGGCGTCGCAGCCGATTCGGACGCTGCCATTGCCGGCAATTGCCGCCGATTTGGCATGCGATTTGACATGTCAAATCGCATGCCAAATCGCATTAATGTGAACCAGGGCTGAAGGTACTTTTTCGTAACTCCTGGGATTGAGCTTTAAATATTCTTGCAATTACAATATTTTAGTGGCTCCTTTCGCCCTCACACCTAAAATGTTTATTAAAACTGAGCAGTGTTTCAGTATTCTCTGTGATTGTGAAGGAATATCTTTCCATTTTCACCCTCAATTTTCTATGGTAAATTAAGCTGTATTATATTTATGTTCTGAATTCTTTTAGCTGAAAAATCAGGCTTTGGGCATGGATTCCAGGACCCCTGAGGAATGGGCGAGTAGGAAGGAAAAGTAAATTATTTGCCTAAATTAAGCTATGTTTATAGGCTTAACTGAACATTTCCCTGAAATGACTTCCCTAATTGGGTATGTTTTACAGCCAGGAAGAAAATCATCCTATTTTAGCTTAGTTATGGCATTCACTTTTGACCGAAGCGAGAGGAGGGTGAGGATTATATAAATATAGACTTCAGCTGAGTTATCTATATAAAACATATGTAGGAATTTAATAGTCGTCTTTTTTGGAGCCCCAGGTATGGGGAAGCTTATATGAACTGTGAGGAATCAGATATATTTAAGTTTATGTATTGAAGTTGAAATATATCAACAGCTTGCTTAAAGCCCAATTCCAGGCAAGAGGATAACGATACGGCTGAAATATATATACCGGCATGGTTTGCCTGCCAAAGGATTTGTAATACTGTACAGTAAGACATGTGCACGTCGTTTCGTTCCAAATTAGTTTTTTAACGTATTTCGACAAATTCGTTAATTCAGAAATATCTGAAATAAATAAAACCCTATTAACGAATTTTCCCAAATATTCGTAAATTCGAATATTCGGAAATTCGAAAATTCATAAGTTCGAAAATTTGGAAATTTGAAATTCGAAAATACGAAAACCCGAAAATTCGAAAATCTGAAATAATAACTAACTAATAAGAACTTAACTATTACTAACTATTAAATTAGAGGTATTGGAATTTCCTTTCAAATTTGGCTGTTAGTGAACGTAACTAATATGAATTTATCCGAAGTTACGAATTATCCGCAATAACGAATACCGTCTCTAAACGAATGGAACATAACTAATTAATAGTAATAAATAACAATAATAATAATAAAAACGTTTTTTTATTATTATTAATATTTAGTATTAATTTGTTTTGTTCCATTCGTGTAGAGATGGAATTCGTTATTGCAGATAATTCGTAACTTTGGATAAATTTGTATTCGTTGAGTTCACAAAGAGCAAAATTTTAAAGGAAATCCCAATACCTAGAATTTAATAGTTAGTTATTATTAGTAAGTTGGTTATTCTATCGAAAAATTTCGGATTTTCTTTCTTATTTTCGGATTTTCGAATTTACGACTTTCTGAATTTACGTATTGAAATCATAACGAATGACCCGAAAAAAAACAAAAAATACCCCCCCAAAAAAAACGAACAAAACGAAAATGAACGAATTTTTCGGCAGTGCACATGCCTAAAGGATCACGCTGTGCCTTTAAGCGCAGTGTGACATGACAGTGGGGGGAGCAAACGGGCCAATGCATCCTATAGAGAAAGGCAGGGGGCGGGTCACAGCTGTAATCCCACTGAAAACCTACGGAAATTACATCAGTCCCTCGAATTTTAGACTATAATAATAAATAAATTCATTTATATATACATGTATGTACTTATTCTCATTCTATTTGATATGGCGGGCCTCATTTAAAGTCCCAATTCCTCTCCTTTCCTGTAACCTATATCAGGGATGGAGGCCCTCCTCCATGTTCTACATCAGTCCCTCATTGGAGAAGCAAGAAAAAAGTTCCCACCCACCCTAAAAAGTCTGGCGGAGTGGACCCAGCTTGGAGGTTACTGATGAGGGCTAGAAGCGGTGCAAAAACTCGTCACAATATCAGTCCCATTAACACAACAGGGAATGGAAAATATTGCCTTTTTAGATATGTCAGTTAGGTTTTTAACATTTATTGCAGCTTTTGGAACGGCTGAAGCCCTGGTAAGCTCCTGAACCAGAATAGGCAGTTGGGGGGAGTATTGGCTTCAGGCATTAATAAGTTTATGTGGTTTTGGTAGAGTTGAGCAATTGTTGGTAACATCTCAGATCAGCCAAAGAAAGGAATTGTTTTTTGGTATTTGTATATTTTGAACATCGATGACTATGGTGTGTTATTTTTGAAGCTGTGGCCGACATATACATTTACGTAAAATATATATCATTCCAATGAAAAAACTGTGTAAGTGTTGTTTGTTATCGGGGGCATAAAGTAATTGGGAAAGGGTTTTGGTTATTGGGGGAGTAAAGACGACCACTCCACCAGTCAAGACTCTGCAAGGACAAGTAGCAACAGGTGTATAAGGGAAGCAAGATTTTGAAGCCGTATGTAGGCTGCTGAGATGTAGCGGGTAGAGTCCCTTAGACCCCTTTCACACTGGAGCGTATTGCAGGCGCTATAGCGTTAAAAATAGCGCCTGCCATCCGCTTTCACACTGGAGCGGTGCGCTAGCAGGACGATAAAAAAAGTCCTGCTAGCCGCTAGCCGCATCTTTGGCGCGGAGAAGGAGCGGTGTGTTTACTGCTCCTCCTCCGCTGTTGCCTATTGAAACCAATGGGACAGCACGGCTATACCGCCTGCAATGCGCTGCTTCAGCAGCGTATTGCGGCCGTTTTGAACCCTTTTGCCACCGCTAGCGGGGGTAAAAGCGCATCGCTAGCGGCCGAAATGCGCCGTAAATCCGCCCATAGTGTCGGTGGTAAAAATTGTGGAGTTTTACCGCCGACGCTATGGGTGCCTCAGTGTGAAAGGGCTCTTAGTCCTGCGGTCCATAAAGCCGATGTAGTGTAATGCCCCGTACACACGATCGGAAATTCCGACAAGAAAACCGTGGATTTTTTCTGACGAAATGTTGGCTCAAACTTGTGTTGCATACACACAAATCTTGTCTGAAATTCCGACCGTCAAGAACGCGGTGACATACAAGACGTACGACGTGCCGAGATCAATGAAGTTCAATAGGCAGTTCGGCTCTTCTGCTTGATTCTGATCTTGTGTGTTTTTTTGCGTGTCGGAATTGCATACAGACGAGCGGAATTTCCAACAAGAACTTTTTCCGTCTGAAAAATAAAGAACTTGCTCTCAATCTTTTGCTGGCGGAAATTCTGACAGAAAAAGTTGGATGGAGCATACACACGGTCGGAATATCCGACCAAAAGCTCCCATCCAACTTTTTTTGACGGAAAATCCTATCGTGTGTACAGGGCATTACTGATGCGTAAGCCTTCACGGCCATGGTCATCTCGTCAATGGACGTGTATTGGCATGGGCACACTCAGGCTTCACATCCGGGTGTGACAATGTCACTCTGTTGCCGCGTTTTGTCCACCAATCAGTGAACTTCTTCAAAACTAATCAGTCTGTACTATACAGCTGTAATATTTTCTTCTTCCTGTATTTACCTAGGCATCATAACCACACCGTATTTTTAATGAGTCAGTGAGTATATTAACCTCTCATTCGCCAAGTGGTGTAACGTTTTAACTAGGTCAGTAACAGCCGGGCTGCGTGGAGCAACTTCTCCCAGTGACACATCCATTTAAATAGGCCGCTGAGAGCCAAGTGTGCACGCCATTTGCTAGGTGCACATACCGAACCGTCACAACATGTCTGGTATTGCCCTTTCACCTAGAAATGTTGTGTAATAGTATCAGCCAAATGATCAGACCAGTGGTGATATGCAATTTCTACTTTAAACATTTAACAATGAAGGTCAACATAACATTGCATAGGGGATATCATTTGAGCAAGGGGGTGCAATATAGAAAATTGATATAACAGAAGAAATGGCAGTAGAGTTCCTGAGTTCAGTTCAGCTTCTGAGAAGACAATAGTTCTCACATGTCCACCTTATGAAGGAAAGTTCTGGAAAGCTAATGGCTAGGTGTATCGGCAGCTGGCACAGGCTTCACACTGGCAATACTGCTGTTGTCTTCGGTCAGGAGGTCCTGGTGGATGAAGATAGGGCCACCCTACTGCATGGACAGCCTCTCCACACGACCTGTAGCAAAGTCCTCTCCAGCTCCAGTGACTGGGGCTTAGATAGATGCTGTGTGCTCTTGTGCTCACTGCTGGTGGCCCACACACCAGACTTACCGGGGGAGAACCCAGCACCTGGTGACAGTTCACTGTCCCATCAGGCAGGGTCTCTCTGAGCACAGGAAGCAGGGAGTAGCCGGAATTTATATCCCCTGGGTGTTGGAAAAGTACAACAGCAAAGTTGCTTATAAACTGACTATAGATATATACATATGCATTATACCTATCTATACCAGTAGGTGGCACTGCAGTATTATAGTGTGTATTCTCTGTGGTAATGTAATCACAGGATGCGCATTCTGTATCTAAGCATGCACTTGTATCCTCCTTGTTCCTGTTCACGATAAAGACATGCATTGCTAATCCTCCATGAAAGTAAAGTATTCTCTGCATACAACAAGCTTCCAAGCGCATGATTCAATAACCTGCTAACGCTGGGCGTGTCCAAGAGCTCAGGGGATGCTGGGAACCCAGAGGATTGTGGGAGTTTGAATTAAAGGGACATGCACTTGACTGTGGATAAAGGGGCACTTCGCCACAGAAGCATGAGCAGTAGTCCAATGCACACACGCATGATTTTTCTGATTCTGAGAATCCGATTTACCTTACATTGTTTTTAGAAAAAATTGTAAAATATGCTTAGAAGTTTCTAAACTTCACTAGTTTAAAAACTACTTAGACAAGATGTTTTGCTATGTTAGAAAAAAAAAAAAAGGTTAACAGGTTGCTTACTGGGATGACAAATTGTTGTTGCTACAAGTATATAATGATCCCGCAGTAGAGGATTGCACTTGATTTATTCATCAGTTTAATGTCAGTGTAATTTGCAATTAAGAAAAGCAAATAATCTTGTGTTATCAAAGCCCCGTCACCTCATATACATCTTAATGAGGCATTCTATATATATTTATATAAGTGCATCATTTTCAAATCTGATTAGCTGTTCTTTTATACGGAGTGAACTGCATGGCAATTATTCATAAACAATACATAGTTTATTTGATAATGTGCCTGCGGGGCAAATTAGAGTAGCAAGGCAATTAAAGGATTTGTGGCCTGAAATAATTTTTTGCTTAAAGCTAAACTTTCAGGCAGACAGCTAAATACTCTGCTAAAAGAAATACCTATGTAGTACCCCTCTGATACCCCTAAGGCAGGATGGCCCCTCCAGAGGTAGGGGCAGGCTAGAATTTCACCCCAGGGCTGGATTCATGGCTAAAATGGAAGGACTGAGAAGGACTGTTGGGCACCAGTCACTTTTGTCTTTTTAAAAAAAAAAATGCAGAATGGTTAGGGAGGTGAGGAATTAGGGGTGAAAAGAAGAGGAATCTGCTGCTCCAGGTGTGTGCAATACCTTGATTGGAATCAAGTAGGGGTGCTAGCCCCGGCCCGCCTCAATAAAAACCTGAGAAAAAGAAGAAATGGCTGCACATCCAAAGTTTCAAAAAGTGCCTTTTATTGCAGACGGTCAAAATACACCAGGGACACCAGGTGTTAGTCACGTAGACACGTTTCACACATCTGATCTGTACTTAATCATGATTAAGCACAGATCAGATGTGTGAAACGCGTCTACGTGACTAACACCTGGAGTCCCTGGTATATTTTGACCATCTGCAATAAAAGGCACCTTTGGAAACTTTGAATGTGCAGCCATTTTTTTTTTATCGAGGGGTTAGGGGTCTCAGATGCCATAGCAGATCACTTACAGACTCTCCAGATACAGATCAATGTCCAGCTTCACAGTGTCAGAACCTTTAAGCCGACCCAACAACACTGTAAAGCATATTCACAAATTTTAGTGTGTCCTCCAAGTGAGCTATCGGGCCATTCTGAGAGACCAGGTTTCTTCCTGGCTCTCTCCAGCAACGGGCCTCCCCTGGGTCTCCTCCTTGCCACAGCTTCCTCCAGACCAGGTAGGACAGCTTCAGGACCACATCAGCACGCGTTAAGCCCCATAACTGGCTATTGGGCCTAACAGCAGAGCTCCATCCAGTAGAACCTCCCTAGGCCTCAGCCCAGGGGAGGACAACGGGCACATAGCCTGTCCAAAATATTTATATCCTCCCCCAGCATGCACCACGAGTGCCCCCATAACAGCCCGCTTTCTATGGGGGAACTTGCAGAAGAGGAGTAGCGGAGAGTGCAAGCGGGGGACCCCAGAAGAGGAGGTAAGAGACTGCTTTGTGCAATATCCTTGCACAGAGCAGGTAAGTATAACTTTAAAAATAAATAAATAAATAAATAAAGGTTTTCAATCACTTGAATTGTAAGATTAAAGTCCCATTGACTTCAATGGGGTTAGGATTTGGCACCTTTATTTCTGTAATGAGAAAGATATATTTAAATAAACTTTAATGAGTATAAAGTTAAAAACAGGAACAGAGACAATTTGTCCATTAATGTACAGCGGTTCACAAGATAAGTGGTCATACAAGCAGGTGTACAATTGAAGCGGTTTCGGATTCGTATATTATCCCGACATGTTTCGCCTGGTAGCTTCATCAGGGATATACAAATTAATCAAAGAGTTCATGAAACTATACAAAAACAGAAGAATAAAATAAGTAACAAAATAGCCAAATATCAAACAATGAATATCATCATTATAAACAAGCGTATGTCAAAATATCGTCAATTAAGTCCCAGGGTAAGCTTACCATGCTAGGTAATCCCATAAACGTAACCACTATGGGATTACCTAGCGTGGTAAGCTTACCCTGGCACTTGTTTGACGATATTTTGACATACGCTTGTTTATAATGATGATATTCATTGTTTGATATTTGGCTATTTTCTTACTTATTTTATCCTTCTGTTTTTGTATAGTTTCATGCACTCTTTGATTAATTCGTATATCCCCCTGATGAAGCTATCAGGCGAAACATGTCGGGAGAATATACAAATCTGAAACCGCTTCAATTGTACTCCTGCTTGTATGACCACTTATCTTGTGAACCGCTGTACATTATTGGACAAATTGTCTCTGTTCATGTTTTTAACTTTATACTCATTAAAATTTATTTAAATATATCTTTCTCATTATCATTTGTAAGCACTTTCAAAATCCCCCTATCCTTCCCATTTGATCCATTTTACTTTTTGGGATGAGGTGTGAGGTGCCAATCTATTTGGGTGTTCAACTTCTAATCGGACACAACCATTATGATTCATTTCATGATCTCATCCCTTATAGGAAGTAGTGAAATGAAAGATATGTGGGCAATGGAATGGAAGGGGATGGGGTGGGGCAGGAACAGTCACATGGGAGAATGGTAAAAAATATATGATAGTGATTTCAAGTACATGTGAACCCTTACTTGTTAAAACAACACATGCACTTTACAATGAAAATGCAAGGCAAAACATAAATAAATAGCTTATTTTTCTTCTTTTTTTGTAAGTGATCACATAATATCTTTTCTCAGCTGCATAAGTGGAGTAGAGAGTTGGGGGTAAAGACTGCAGGGGGGGGGGGGTGTCAGCAGGGGGCAGAGAAAGGGCAAAACCCCCTTATCTTCCCAGTGAATGACTGTGCAGGGAGGCGTGTCAGCACATGTCATGGCCATTGGAGGACAGGCAGGCTGTGCTCCAAACATTCCAATCATAGCCAGAAAACTGACCAGTATGACATGGGAAAGCGGGGGGACTGTCAGGATCACCAGGAATTTCAAACAAAGAAAGCAATACAAAGAGAACAGGATACTTTTTAACCAAATCCCACCCAGCCTATAGCAGAATGATGGCCAGACAGGGGATCACTTATCGTGACTGGGCATCATATGACGTCCAGCAGGATAACCCACTCGAGCGTGCAGCGCAGTGATCGGCAGTGTGGTGTGTCGCTCTATCACACCACATCTCCAATCTCGGTAAAGAGCCTATGACGTAGGCTCTTTACCATGTGATCAGCAGTGTCCAATCACAGCTGGTCACATCGTAACCAGGAAGTGCCGTTTATCAAGGCGCGGGTAGAGGAGAGCCAATCAGCATCTCTCCTGACAGGGGGGTCTGCGCTGATAATCAGTGCATTGATTATCAGTGCAGACCCATCAAGGATGCCCACCAGGGATGCCAAACCGTGCCCACCAGGGATGCCAATTAGTTCCCATTAGGAATGCCAATCAGTGCCCATCAGTGATGCCTGTCAGTGCCTCCTCATCGGTGCTGCCTATCAGTGCCATCTATCATTGCCCATCAGTGCCACCCTTCAGTGCCGCCCCTCAGTGCCACCTATCAGTTCCCCCTATTAGTGCCCATCAGTGTCACCTATCAGTGCCCATCAGTGCCACCTATCAATGCTGCATATCAGTGCCCATCAGTCTCACCTATCAGTGTCCATCAGTGCCATCCATCAGTGCCGCCCTTCAGTGTCGCCTCTCAGGCTAGATCAATGCCACCTATCAGTGCCCAGTGCATATCAGTGCCACCTATCAGTGCTGCATATCATGCCTCCTCATCAGTGCCACCCCATCATTGCCGCCTCATCAGTGCCCGTCAGTGAAGGAGAAAATGTACTTATTTACAAAAATTTTATAGCAGAAACAAATAAAAACTTTTTTTTTTTCAAAATTTTCGGTCTTTTTTATTTATTTTTTAGCAAAAACAAAAACAAAACAGTGGTGATCAAATACCAACAAAAGAAAGCTCTGTTTGTGGGAAGAAAATGCTAAAAGTTTCATATGGGTACAGCGTTGCATGACCGCGCAATTGTCATTCAAAAAAGCTGCAAAATTGGCCTGTACAGGAAGGGGATGAAAGTGCCCGGTACTGAAGTGGTTAACACAAGTACATTGTACAGCAGGCACATATATGAAATGTTGGGGTAACAAATACAGTAGAACCTTGGATTGCGAGCATAATCCGTTCCAGGAGAATGCTCGTAATCCAAAGTACTTGCATATCAAAGCACGTTTCCCCATAGAAGTCAATGGAAACCAGTGGCGGTGCGTCCATAGAGGGCGCCGGAGCGCCGCCCCCTCTCGCTCCCGCACCGCCACTGAAAGACAATACACAGATTCATGCATTGCATGAATCTGTGTATTGTAACCGCTGCCGCGCTGCCCACTATTCATATGGCCGGCCTCCTGGTGAGCGCCGGCCATATGAATTAGAGCGGCGGCCGGCGGTGGGTGTAACTTGGAAGTGCCTATCAGAGCCAGCGGCTCTGATAGGCTTTCCCAATACAGCTCTCACGCTGTATTCGGCTTCCAAAAACTCCTCCCAGGTACGCACGGGGGTGCGTTCCTTGGAGAAGACTGTGTGGAGGTTTCAGCCAATCAGGTTCACCGGATCTGGTTACCGGTAACCTGATTGGCTGAAGCGACAGCGAGGGCGGGAGAACACATCGAGGATGGCGCGGACCGAGGAAGGTAAGTGCAGGGCTGGGGGTGGGGGGGGGGGGGGACAGGCTGCATTTGGGGGCAAACTGGCTGCATTTGGGGGGAACTGGCTGTATATGGGGGACAAACTGGCTGAATATGGGGGGAACTGGCTGTATATGGGGGACAAACTGGCTGAATATGGGGGACAAACTGGCTGAATATGGGGGGAGCTGGCTGAATATGGGGGACAAAGTGGCTGAATATGGGGGGAACTGGCTGTATATGGGGGACAAACTGGCTGAATATGGGGGGAACTGGCTGTATATGGGGGACAAACTGGCTGCATTTGGGGGGAACTGGCTGTATATGGGGGACAAACTGACTGAATATGGGGGGAACTGGCTGTACATGGGGGACAAACTGGCTGAATATGGGGGGAAGTGGCTGTATATGGGGGACAAACTGGCTGCATTTGGGGGGAACTGGCTGTATATGGGGGACAAACTGGCTGCATTTGGGGGGAACTGGCTGTATATGGGGACAAACTGGCTGTATATGGGGGCACACTGGCTGTATATGGGGGCACACTGGCTGTATATGGGGGCACACTGGCTGTATATGGGGACACACTGGCTATATATGGGGGCACACTGGCTATATATGGGGGCACACTGGCTATATATATGGGGACAAACTGGCTGTATATGGGGACACACTGGCTATATATATGGGGACAAACTGGCTGTATATGGGGGCACACTGGCTATATATATATGGGGACAAACTGGCTGTATATGGGGACACACTGGCTATATATATGGGGACAAACTGGCTGTATATGGGGGCACACTGGCTATATATATGGGGACAAACTGGCTGTATATGGGGGCACACTGGCTGTATATATGGGGGCACACTGGTTATATATATATGGGGGCACACTGGCTGTATATGTAAACAAACTGGCTGTATTTGAGGGGGCAAACCGGTGGCGTTTGGGCACAGTGGCTGCGTTTAATGGGCACAGTGGCGGCAATTGATTTTTTTTTTCAGTTTGTTTGCGCCCCCCCAAAAATTTTGAGCACCAGCCGCCACTGATGGAAACTAAAATAATTTGTTCTGCATTGACTTCAATGGTATGCAATACCGCATGCGGCCAGAGGCGGGGGGCGCCGGAGAGCCTCGGAAACGACCGAAAAGGCCCGAGGACACCTCGGCTGACCTCGGAAAGACTTCATTCCCGAAATTTGCCGAGGTCAGCTGTGCTGTCCTCGGGCCTTTCCATGCATTTCCGAACGGCGTCGATTGGCTGCGAACTGCGATATCCGGCTCTGCTTGGCTCCTGCGCCCCCCACCTCAGGCTAAAAGCATGTACTGCACACCGCTTTGGGCTGAATCGTGCTCGTTTTGCGAGACAACACTCGCAAACCGAGTTAGGTTTTTTTTTTAACATGTTTATTAAAGTTTTCCAACACATACAACATACACAGCTTAAGCACCTACAGTACAGAAAAAGACCAAGTACAAAAAAAATAATAATACCATTTGCAATGTGAACCTAGCGAAAAAAGCATAACAATGGAAGGGTGCAGCAACACCGCCCAAATAGAATCCAGAAGGGCATACATTATCATAAACCCATATATATATATATATATATATCCAGAAGGGCATACATTATCATAAACCCATATATTTATAATAACATATCAGTAGACATCGGAAGAAAAGTAAGGTATAATAGCAAGACAAGACCTAGATATGGTGACCTTGTCCACCCCAAACTCACTAAGCCGTTTCAGGCTCAGCTAACCAAGTGCGCCAGACCTTGTCATACTTCAGTGGGCAGCCCCGATTGGCATAAGTATCCCTGTATAAAGGAAGGCTGTTGTTCACTAAGCATTTCCAGTGCATCAGAGGGGGGGGGGGGGGGGGGGGCGGGCTTCTTCCACTGCATAGCAATGTTCTTACGAGCAGAGAAGAGCAGCAGAGTAATTAGCGTGCGTTTGGCAGAGGATGGTACAATGGTCTCAATGAGCCCCAAAAGGCACACCTCCATTGCCAAAGGCACAGTGACTAAGGCAACTCTATTAATCAAATCCAGCACCATTTCCCAATACCGCTGGACCCCTGAACAATGCCAGAAGATATGGGAGAAGTCGCCCGGTGAGGCGCCGCATCTCCAACACTCTGAGGAATGAGCAGGGTCCATCTTGTGGAGTCTTTGGGGGGTGAAATAAGCCCTATGAACAAACTTGTATTGCACTCGAGTTACGTTTTTTTAAAATACAGTGCTCGTATTGCGAAACGCTCGTTAACCGAGCGTCACTGCGCTTTGCTCGAGCGTTTTTTTTTCACGATTGTGTGTGCGCAAGACAGGGTTGAGAGAAAACCAGAAAAAAAAACGACGAGAAAAACGTCAGTTTTAAAAATGACATTAAAAACGGACGTGTGTACGTGGCATTAGGATGTAGATGCTCTACAAAAAAAAGTTTGCACTTCATTCATGACCTACCTACACCCATTCATTGGTTGATGTGTTTTACTAAAACAATTTCTTTCTCACGATATATTAATGATAGGAGACCTGCTTGGCAGCTTTCCCTCACGCTAGAAATTGTCAGACTGACAACATTTGTGGGCATGCCAATCATGACTTTACTTCTATGACATCAACCCCAAGAAATGAGATGATCGTGGGAAAGACTGTACCGGAAAATTAAAAATAGTACAGATTAATCTCGGAGGACCTCCTAATTCCACCGATTAGTCCATGAATGTTAATAACTTGGATGCTCTTGTTTTTTTTTTTCACTGTTTTAACCGTCAAGTCATGCGTTCATCAACTTTCTATTATTATACTTTTCACCCCTTTGGATAAGTTTAAGCTAACATTGCACTTCTTTCTTGAACTTATTATAAAAGCAAACAAAGACATTTTCTTATATCTTGGCAAAATAAAAAGAGAGGTCATGGGAAAATTACATATGTGATAGCAAGCCATTTGGAAAGTTGGGTTTTTTAACTTGTGTTTATGGATTATTATTTTTTATTTTTGCTGTTCTTGATGCTGCCGAGTTTCAGATGATTTTGTCTGTTTCTTTTGCCTAAGGACATAAATGGAAAAACAAAACAGTTAAAGTTCTACAGAGCTTTGGTAGAGATAAGAGAATATGCTTCTGTTTCCTCATAATCAAGTCAAGCGTTATTAAAAAATCTGTTCTGCTAGGAAGATGGAACACAGAAAATTATCCGTGGAATATTGTATGGTTTATATCAGATTTAAAGCTTATTTCTAAGATGTACACATACTAGACATAGTTCTTTTCTATTCTATTCTATTCTATTCTTTTCTATTCTATTCGAAATTTGAATTTCGAAAAATGGTTTTATTATTATATTATTTCCATTCTATTCTATTCTATTCTTTTCTATTGTCTATTATAGTCTATTCTATTTTTTATATTCTATTATTTTATTTTCTATCCTATTCTTTTCTGTTCTATTCGAATTTATTCGAATTCGAAATTCGAATTTTCGAAATATGGTTATATTGTTTCTATTCTAATCTATTTTATTCAATAGATTTTTCTATTCTATTCTTTTCTTTTCTAGTCAATTCTATTCTTTTCTATTTGAATTCAAATTTATTCTATTCAAATTTTGGGAATTGGTTATATTCGTTCTAGTCTATTCTATTCTATTTTTGGATTCTATTCTTTTATTTTCTAATCTATTATTTTCTATTCTATTCTATACTTTTCTATTTTAATTTTAAGTTATTTTTTTCAAAATTCAAAAGGTTTTATTCTTTTTATTTTATTCTATTCTATTCTTTTCTTTTCTATTCTAGTCAATTTTATTATTTTCTATTTGAATTCAAATTTATTCTATTCAAATTTGGGGAATTGGTTATTTTCATTCTAGTCTATTCAATTTTTGGATTCTATTCTATTCTTTTATTTTCAAATCTATTATTTTTTAGTCTATTCTATGCTATAACTTCAAATAGAGAAGTATTTTTTTCAAAATTCAAATTAAGGTTTTATTTTTTCTATTTTATTCTATTCTATTCTAGTCAATTTTATTATTTTCTATTTGAATTCAAATTTATTCTATTCAAATTTTGGGAATTGTTTATTTTCATTCTATTCTATTCTATTGTTTTTTGGATTCTATTCTATTCTTTTATTTTCTATTCTATTATTTTCTATTCTATTATATTCTATTCTAAACTTTTCTATTTGAATTTGAATTTATTTTATTCGAAATTCGGAAGAAGGTTTTATTCTTTCTATTTTATTCTATTCTATTCTTTTTTCTATTCTATTTTTTTTCTTTTCTATTCTTTTCTATTCAAATAAAAAAAAAATCTATTTCATATTGGAATTTCAGAAGATGTTTATAGTCTTTCTATTTTATTCTATTATATTAATTTTTTTATTCTATTCTATCCCTTTATTTTCCATTCTATTTTATTCTGTTCTTTTATTTTCTATGCTATTTAGTTCTGTTTTACTGAGTTCTTTTATTTTCTATTCTATTTTTTCTATTTTCTATTCTATTCTATTCTATTAATTTCTATTATATTATTTTCTATTATGTTCCTTTATTTTCTATTATATTATTTTTTATTCTATTTCTTTATTTACTGTTCTATTTTATTCACTTCGGAAATTCAAATTCGATTCAGAAACTATTCAAATTTATTTTGAAAACTATTTAAATTCAAATTTCATTATTTCTGATTTATTCAAATGCGTTGCCATTGTAATTCATAAATTTGTCCGAGTTTCAGTTGGGAATGAAATGAACCGCACATGTCTAACAAATACCCTTCTCCTAAGATTTACATCTTTTCTGGAAAAAATACCAGCTTTATGATCTTTTTTCTTTTAATGGCCAGGCTGGTGAAATACCAACTAAGAGTCAACAACACTTTATCCGAACATGATCTCTTCCCCACTTCATGTTAAATATACCCCTCATGTAATTACCTTAGATCACTACCAGTGACCTGACCTAGGATGCTGGTTACATCAAGCAGCCCTCTAGTCCTCTTCTCAACCAGCAAGGCCATGCAGTACTGCACATGGTCTTTCGATGGGCCCTTATGGAGAAGGTGTGCAACTACAAGACTGTACCGTAAGAGGACAGGCTATACATGAGCACTACTGCTTGGCTCCACCAGGTGAGAAAAATCCCAGGGCGCCATCCAAAGTTTCCATCTGCTCCTGAATTGGGTCACCTGCTAATATAGTTGTGATCTAATGAACCTAATAGTGCACCTCCATCCCTACATCAACATATACACAACACAATAAATGTGCCCTGGCACGTCATATGAGGTGCATCACTGACAGACAATAAATAATTAATGCATATCATTACTAATTAATTAATCAATGGATCCAAAACTCATTACGTATAAAAAAGCAATTAAAAATAATAATAATGATAAGAATAATATGGTGATTGGTAGTATTTATCATGTCAGTATAAAATATGCATAGTTGTGGTGTTAATACACATGTACATTCCAGATGTTCCCACATGGCTAGATCAAGAAAATGCATCCAATAACTCAACATGTTTCGTCAATCTCTGTTCACTTCCTCAGGAATAGATGCAAATATAAGTACCGTATTTTTCGCTCCATAAGACACACTTTTTCTCCCCCAAAAAACGGGGGGAAATGTGTGTGCGTCTTATGGAGCGAATACTGACCAGGAGAGCCGCTAAAAGGGGATTGTTTCAGCGGCAGAACATGTCCTATGCATCACTCTGCCCCAGCTGCTACTGGGACAGAGTGCCTTCAGCTGATACTGGGAGAGAAACAAAAGGGTATTGTTCTTTATTTAACCCCCACGGGATCGGCATTCATATGTAAATTACGCGGGCATTGTTGTGTTAATGATGTTAGAAGATGAGGGGTTTGGGGGAGAGAGGTTAGCAGATGAGTTAGAGGGGCAGAGTTGTATTGAGAGGGAGATAGGAATGCAGAGATTAGTAGAGAGATGGGGGAGTTACTGTAAATACACCATTTACATCACTGGTCAGTGTAAATGTCTCAATATGCAAATACTCCTGATGTGTTGAGGTCATGTAAATGTCCCAGTTACATTGGGGATCAGTGTAGGGTGCCCCCTTACATTGGTTGTCAGTGTAGAAATATTATTCTGTTATGTTTTATTAAATATTTTAGTACACCATTTGGTTCAGGATTATTTTTTTCAGATTTTCCTCCTCTAAAATCTAGGTGCGTCTTATGGTCAGGTGCGTCTTATGGAGCGAAAAATACGGTATCTATAAAATAAGACATTGGTTATAAAATATATAACAAAATTGATAAGTCGCATAGCAAATGAGGCTGTTCCAACCCCAAATGTATCAGAAATGACCCAATACTTACAAATCAGCTAAAAGTTAAACATGGCAACACTACCGAATGGTAACCACCAGGATGTCTGCCCCGGGAGCTGTAGAAGTTTGATCCACGAGGACCAAAGGGACAAACGGAGGGCAGGTTCAAAACAGGTGGAGTAAAGATCTGTATAGCCCGTGATATCACCAAAGGTGAGTACCGGCAAGTTTTGTGGGGAATATTGTGATGTACAATGTACTGGAAATAAATATCCACTTGAAGACCAGGCCTTTTCTGGCACTTTTTGTTTACGTTTTGTTAAGTAAAAATCTATATTTTTGTGCTAGAAAATTACTTAGAAACCCCAAACAAAAATATATATATATATATATATATATATATATATATATATATATTTAGCAGAGACCGTAGAGAATAAAATAGCGATTGTTACAATTTTTATGTCACGCGATATCTGTGCAATGTTTTTTCAAACACATTTTTTTGGTAAAAAATACACTTTAATGAGTTTTAATGCAAAAAAACACATTATATAACCCAATTTATCGGTAAAATATAAAAAACAATGTCACGCCAAGTAAATAGATACCTAACATGTCACGCTTTAAAATTGCGCACGCACAAGAAATGGCTACAAACTGCGATACCTAACAAATCTTCATAGGCGACGCTTTAAACATTTTTACAGGATACCTATTTAGAGCTAGAATCATTGCTCCCGCTCTAACATTCACAACGATACCTCACTTGTTTGGTGCGAACATCGTTTACATATGCATTGCGCGACTTGCATATGCGTTCGCATCTGTGCGTGAGCGTGGAGGGATAGGGTGCTTTAAAAAAAAAAAAACTTACACTGTCCCATCCCTATCATTTAAAAAAAAATATTACTAGGAATGTAGACATCCTTTGTAACATAAATAAGCGATGACAGGTCCTCTTTATGGTCCTCCTCTACCTTTAAAAGCAAAAGATAAAAAAAAAAATTGACTTGGTCTTTTGGTCCTCCAAAATCATAGAGACGATTAGAGATGACCTAATCTCTGGTAACCTCTATGGCCAGCCGCGCAAATCTCTGCAGCAATGCTGGCAGCACTCATATGTCTATTTACCAAAGACAACCTCTGGATATGACGCTGAGCACGTGACCTCAACTTCTTTGGTCGACCATGACGAGGCCTGTTCTGAGTGGAACCTGTCCTGTTAAACCGCTGTATGGTCTTGGCCACCGTGCTGCAGCTCAGTTTCAGGGTCTTGGCAATCTTCTTATAGCCCCTAGGCCATCTTTATGTAGAGCAACAATTCCTTTTTTCAAATCTTTAGATAGTTCTTTGCCATGAGGTGCCATGTTGAACTTCCAGTGAACAGTATGAGAGAGTGAGGTCGATAACACCAAATTTAACACACCTTCTCCCCATTCACACCTGAGACCTTGTAACACTAATGAGTCACATGACACCGGGGAGGGAAAATGGCTAATTGGGCCGAATTTGGACATTTTGTTGCCAGCAGTTTAGACATTATTGGCTGTGTGTTGAGTTATTTTGAGGGCACAGCAAATTTACACTGTTATACTGTTATGAGAAAGTACCCTGTTCTCTTTGTCTCTTTGTATTGCTTCTTTTGTGTGAAATCCCTGGTGTTCCGGCCAGTCCTTCTGCTTTTCTAAAAAAATCTGACCACACTAAGCAGGAGAACACACCATGATCAGTTCTCTAGCTATGCTGGGAACTCAGCCTACCTTTCTCCAATAATCAGACTTGTCCTGACACCCCCCCCCCCGGAAAAGCAATTCACTGGGAAGCTCAGTGTGCTGCTGCTTCTCCTCCCCCAGCTCTTATGCAGCTGAGAATAGGGGGAATGTGATCACTTATAAAAAGAGAGAAACATTTATTTATAATGTTTTTTTTGTATATCTATACACAAATGTTTTGCCTTTCATTTATATTTTAAACTCAATGGGTAGTTTTACAAGGTGATCGTTTACAATCACTTTAAAGCGGCGTTCCACCCATTTAAAAGTTAGAAGCTACAAAAAGTGTAGCTGCTGACTTTTAATAACGGACACTCGCCTGTCCCATGGTCCCATGGTCCAGCGATGCGGGCGCCAGAAGCCTCGCTCCTCTCTCCCTCCTCTCTGCGGTGCCGGCATTGTAACTGTGGGCACCCGGCTGTGGCTTTGCACTGCGCATGCATGAGCCATGCTGCGCGCTGTGAATGGCCGGGCAATCTTCTGGGACCTGTGACCTGTCCCAGAAGATTACAGGGAGGGAGGGGGAGAGGTGAACTTTCGCTCGGCGTCAGTAGAGGATGTGGGAGCTGGGTGCCTGTCAAAACTGGGTACCCGCGCCCCCCCAAAAAAATGGCATGTCAGGGGGTCACCAGTACTTAAAGCGGAAGTTCCATTTTTGGGTGGGACTCCGCTTTAAGCTTGATTTTTTTCTGAGAAGTTACAGCCACTTTAAGCTATGTTAAAGTATAATTATCCTTTAACCACTTGCCGACCGGCTAACGCCGATATACGTCGGCAGAATGGCACAGCTGCGCAAAAGCAACGTACCTGTACGTTGCTTTGAATTTGCCGCTGTGCAGGCACGCACGTGCTCCGTGAGCGTGCCCGCGGGAGCGGTGAACTCAATGCTCGCCGGCGGCCCGCGATGGTCTCACGGAGAGGCAGAATGGGGAGATGCCTATGTAAACAAGGCATTTCCCTGTTCTGCCTAGTGACAGGGCAGAGATCTACTACTCCCTGTGATCGGGAGCAGTGATCACTGTCGTGTCACTTGTAGCCCATCCCCCCTACAGTTAGAATCACTCCCTAGGACACACTTAACCCCTTCCTCGGCCCCTAGTGTTTAACCCCTTCCCTGCCAGTGTCATTTACACAGTAATCAGTGCATTTTTATAGCACTGATCGATGTATAATGGTCCCAAAATGTGTCAAAAGTGTCCGATCTGTCCGCCATAATGTCGCAGTCACGATAAAAATCGCTGATTGCTGCCATTACTAATAAAAAAAAAAATTTATAATAAAAATGCCATAAAACTATCCACTATTTTGTAGACGCTATAACTTTTGCGCAAACCAATCAATATACGCTTATTGCGTTTTTTTTTTAACCAAAAATATGTAGAAGAATACATATCGGCCTAAACTCAGAAAGAAATTAGTTTTTTTTATATATATTTTTGGGGGATATTTATTATAGCAAAAAGTAAAAAATATTGCTTTTTGTTCAAAATTGTCGCTCTTTTTTTGTTTATAGAGCAAAAAATAAAAACTGCAGAGGTGATCAAATACCACCAAAATAAAGCTCTATTTGTGGGAAAAAAAGGACGTAAATTTTGTTTGGGTACAGCATCGCATGACCGCGCAATTGTCAGCTAAAGGGACGCAGAGCCGAATCGCAAAAAATGCTCTGGTCAGGAAGGGGGAAAAATTCTTCCGGGGCTGAAGTGGTTAAGGAACAAGTTGACTTTTTAATTTTACATAGACTTTATTTTAAATTGACCTTCTCTTCTCCGATTCTAGTGCTTTTTGGGCATGGCTTTGCATTTAAAAACAATTCAGGTTTTGCACATCTCGAGGTCACTGTTAACTGCATTGGGCATTAGGCAGCTTCAATCAGCTCAGAATGACTTCAGTAGTCATATTTTTACATATAATTAATCTTTTGTGTATAGATCCATGGCAACTAGTAACATTTGCAGTAATTAAAAGAAGCGGACAGGACACAGCAAAGTAAACAATCATGAAAAAGGGGAAGGAAATGTTATTACATTTGTTTAGGAAAGTCGAGAATGAGGTTGAAAATGTGAAAAAATGCCAAGTTTATTTGCACAGGTGCCAAACACAAGGCCCACTGGCCAAATTAGGCCCCCCAGGTCATTTCGGGTGGTCCTCCCAGTCAGGGCTTTTTTTCAGCCGGAACGTAGGGGAACTCAGTGCTGCCACCTCCGGCTCTCACCCTCTGCGCCCCACAGAAACCTTCTGTGTTTACAAGGACAGCTTTCCACTTGGCAGCTCACAGATCCCTGCCTCCTGCCCTGCATGCACTCATGACGGGGACGGAGGCAGATCAATGATCTCCCTGCAAATGAGAGAGAGAGGCAGAGCCGCCTACACTGCCAGGAGGTACTAGAGTCCAGGTGGGTAGGTAAGCTGCAAGGAAGCTTTTGCTGGTGGGGGTGGGGGGAGAGATGAGGGCGGTAGAGGAAGATGTGTGCAGGGCATTGTGGGCGCACGAGCGCTGCCCCCCTAACAACACTGCCGCCCTCCCTATCCATGTGCCCGGCCCCTTTCAGGATGCTGGGCGCATTAATTCCTATGCCGGGGATGTGGTGTTTTTTGAAGCCTGAGGCTCTAATAGGCTTCAAAATAGGAAGGGCTCCGGGCACAGAACATTGCGTCCGGAGCCCACCTAGTTGTGTTGCAATAGGGAATAAACATTCGTTATTGCAACACTGATCCTCCTCCCGGCCAATCGGGAAGCGGGTCTGATACCTGACACCTGATTGGCTGAAAGGACAGGTGATCTTATTGGATGCCTAGGAGGAGGGGAGGAGACACATGGCAGAAGAGAAGAGAACACAGGAGATGCTGCCAGATGCCCGCCACAGCCTGATGCCTGCCGCAGCCTGATCCCCTGCCCAATGTGCCTGCCAATCCCTGCCGCTTTCCCTGATGCTGTGTGCCCACAGATCCCCAATGTGCCCACCGATCCCTGCCACCAATGGGGTAAGTGCCGGTGGACCGGCAGACAGTGGGGGGGGGGTTTGAGGTGCCGCAGGGGGGGTTGATGGTTGTTTGCGGCCCGCCAAACAAAAAAACACCAGCCGTCACTGGTGCAGAGGTAGGGGACAGGGGAGAGTGGTGCAGAAGTCAGAGCCAAGGAGGAGAGGTAAAAGTGAGATTTCAAACAGCCTTTGAAAGAGAGCTGAATCCTGTATCCTAAACCCTGCACTCTGTACACAGTGCACCCCTGAACTATGCACTGTGTACAAAGCACACTCTGGACTCTACACTCTGCATGTAACACACTCCTGAACAATACACTCTGTATGTAACACACTCCTGAACTCTACACTCTGTATGTAACACACTCTTGAACTCTACACTATGTATGTAACACACTACTGAACTCTACACTCTGTATGTAACACACTCCTGAACTCTACACTCTGTATGTAACACACTCCTGAACTCTACACTCTATATGTAACACACTCCTGAACTCTACACTCTGTATGTAGCACACTCCTGAACTCTACATACATCGTCTAACAGATACAACTGGCCCTTTGAGGGCTCCCATAATGCCGATGCGGCGCTCAAAGCAATTGAGTTTGACACCCTTGCTTTAGAGGGGGTTTTTTATGATTAATATAGTAAATACTAAAAGGGACACCTTATTGGTTCAATTGGGATCCAAAAAGGATCTTTCTTTATCGTACACCACGAGACACAGAGCTAGTCATTACATAATGGGTTAAGGGTCACCATCGGAGGGGGGGGGGCGAAGGCGTGCGCGGACACGTGGGCGCGCGCAGGCACAGAAACGGCGCCAAATTTAAAGACTGTCAGTGTGAGGCACTGCAGCAGCAAGCAAGCTCGTTTGTTCTCTTATTCCTGGCAGAGAAACACAGCAGCTATACAGGGACGTAAGACTCCATGTGGTTGGACTGGGTACTTCCTAGAAGACATCCATGTTATGCATAGCTATGTGTTAAAAGTTGCATACTTAATGTAAATTGCTAAACTAAGCACGGTAGTATATGCATTTAGGTACCTTGTATTTTGTCTAAACAGTAAATCTTCCAGGGGAAGTAATGCGGACAAAAAGAGATAAAAGAGCACCGCCGCCTGAGACAGGAGGCTCTAGCTGTGCTGACTCGGTACCTTCCTCTCCTGTGTTGCCAAATGCACCTGTACAGGATGAGCCATTACCTCTGTCAGGTATGGCGGCTTCCCCAGTGAAGCCTGGGCCTTCTTATGTCACTCAGGACACTTTATCAGCTGCCCTAAATAATCTAGAGGAAAAAATTGCTACCTTAATCGCTAAATCCTCTAAAAAGGACAATAAGCGAAGCAGATCTCCTCCAGTATTGGACCTCCCTTCAGAAGTACCTGAAGAGGAGGAGGATGAGGAGGAGGCTACATCAGCAGAGGATGAGGAGTCAGACGGATCAGGGATATCGGATGAGCCTTTTTCGGTATCCCAGATTTTAAAGTCACAGGTACAATGCTATGCAGGAGCCGTGCGATCTGCATTTAAGTTACCCTCTTTGGAGGTAACAGAATCACCTGTCTCCTCCCTAGGGTCATTAAGATCCCTGCAAGGTGCATGCTCCTTCCCGGTTCATCCGTTACTAGAGGATCTAATGTACGCAGACTGGCAACATCCAGATAAGCGTTTCTCACCTCCAAAAAAGTTTAACATTCTTTATCCTATGGAGGAAATTTTTTTAAAGAAATGGAGCCTGCCTGCGGTAGATGCGGCTATTTCTTGTGTAAATAAAAACCTGACATGTCCGGTGGATAATGTACAAGTGTTTAAAGATCCTTCTGAGAAGAAGTTGTAATCCCTACTGAAATCCTCCTTCCTTTTGGCCGGCTCAATTACCCAACCTGCAGTAGCAGCAGTCGGTATGTGTCAGGTCATCAGCCAACAGGTAAAGCAGGGGCTGAAGGAGCTGCCTTCAGAGCAGGCTAAAAATTGGGAGAATTTGCCTAAAGCCTTATGCTTCACAGTGGATGCCATGAGAGATTCTATCATACAGGCATCACGCCTTACACTCCAGCTGGTACAGATGCGCAGAGTACTTTGGCTTAAGCATTGGTCAGCGGAAGCCCCATGCAAAAAGCTGTTGGCAAGTTTCCCGTTCCATGGCGAACGCCTATTTGGGGAAGATTTAGAAAGATATATACAGAAGATATCTAGTGGTAAAACGACACTTTTACCTGAGAGAAAGAAAAGCAAGAGACCTTGTTTTAAACGCTCTCTCTCCCCAGCTCCCGGGAAATCTGACTCCAGCCAGTGGCGACGGCCTTTTCAGCCGCCCACAAAAGCCAAGGGGCCGGCTCAGAAGAACAAGAAGCCGTGGGGTGCAAGAGCTAATAAGCAAACCCCCAAATCCTCTCAGTGAAGGGGCGCCCCCGCTCGGCCGAGTGGGGGGAAGGCTTCGTCAGTTCTCAGCGACTTGGCGGTCAGAAACCCAGGACAAATGGGTGGTATCCACAATATCCTCAGGGTACAAACTGGAATTTCGAGAAATCCCATCTTCTCAATTCCGAGGTTCAAGACTCTCCAAGGATCCACAAAAAAGAGAATCCTTCTTCAAAGGTTTGAATCACTTAATGGCTCAAGGGGTAGTTACAGAGGTACCCCAAAAAGAGCAAGGTTCAGGTTTTTACTCAAACCTCTTTGTGATTCCAAAGCCAAATGGAGATGTCAGACCCATCCTGGATCTAAAATCCCTAAATCGGTTTCTGAACGTTCGCCATTTTCAAATGGAAACGATCCGATCCGTGGTCGCTACTTTAAAGGGCGGAGAATTCATGGCGTCCATAGATATCAAGGACGCATATTTACACATACCCATCCTCCCCGCTCACCAAAGATTCCTAAGGTTTGCGGTAGAAGATCGCCACTTTCAATTTGTGGCCCTGCCGTTTGGTGTAGCCACCGCGCCCAGAGTATTCACAAAGGTGCTAGCTCCTCTGTTAGCAAACCTGAGAACACGGGGCATTGCGGTAACAGCCTATCTAGACGATCTACTAGTAATAGATCAGTCAAAGGAGGGATTGGATCACGCTGTACACACTACAGTAAGATACCTGGAGCATTTAGGATGGATTATAAATTTACAAAAATCCTCTCTCCAGGCCCAAAGAAGGATAGTGTACCTGGGCATGATCATAGATACAGCCCAAAACAGGGTATACCTGCCAGAGCCAAAGATACAGTCTCTGAAAGACCTGATCCACAAGGTCAAAGCAAACAAAAGGCCGTCTATTCGCCTTTGCATGAGACTTTTGGGAAAGATGGTAGCCTCCTTCGAGGCGGTCCCTTACGCCCAGTTTCATTCGAGACTACTTCAAGGCAATATTTTAGCCTCCTGGAACAGGAAGAGCCAAGCTCTGGATATACCCATGCGCCTGTCCTCACAAGTACGCCACAGCTTCAATTGGTGGCTAGAAGCCAAGAATTTACGGAAGGGAAAGTGCTTCCTCCCAGTGGCCTGGAAGGTGGTGTCTACGGATGCCAGCCTATCGGGCTGGGGTGCAGTATTCGAGGAGGCGTCTACCCAGGGAACCTGGGCCAAGACTCAGGGGATACTGCCCATCAATGTGCTAGAGATCCGGGCAGTATATCTAGCCCTCAAAACCTGGACATACAGGTTACAGGGCTACCCAGTTCGGGTTCAATCCGACAATGCTACTGCAGTAGCTTACATCAATCACCAAGGAGGCACCCGCAGTCGGGCAGCCCAAAGAGAGGTGAACCGGATCTTGGCATGGGCAGAAGAGCATGTACCTTGCATTTCTGCAATCTTCATTCCAGGGATAGAAAACTGGCAAGCAGACTACCTGAGTCGTCAGCAGCTGCTACCAGGGGAGTGGTCTCTTCACCCCGAGATTTTTCAGGCTATATGTCTGAGATGGGGAAACCCAGATGTAGACCTGCTAGCTTCCAGGTTCAACAAGAAATTGGACAACTTTGTGTCCAGAACGAGAGATCCTCTAGCCTACGGGACAGATGCTCTAATAATTCCATGGAATCAGTTCTCACTGATCTATGCATTCCCTCCGAACCCTCTTCTACAAAGACTGCTTCGCAGGATCAAGGAGGAGGGAACACCAGTAATCCTAGTGGCCCCAAACTGGCCCAGGAGGCCTTGGTACGCCGAGATCGTAAGAATGGCGATAGGAAGGCCCTGGAAGCTTCCACTTCGACACGACCTGCTGTCACATGGTCCAGTATTCCACCCTTCTTTACAAAGGCTAAATTTGACGGCCTGGCTGCTGAGACCCACATTTTGAAAAAGAGAGGGGTCTCTGGTCCGGCTCTTTCTACGCTCATTAATGCTAGAAAGCCAGCCTCCAGACTCATCTATCATAGAGTCTGGAAAGCATACGTTTCCTGGTGTGAATCCAGAAGTTGGAATCCTCAGAAATATGAAATAAGCAGGATTCTTGCTTTTTGCCAGTTAGGAGTGGATATGAAATTAGCCCTTAGCACCATCAAGGGGCAAATATCGGCTCTATCAGTCTTCTTTCAGAGACCATTGGCATCTCATTCCCTAGTTCGGACATTCATTCAGGGGGTACTGAGGATAAATCCTCCAGTTAGGTCTCCCTTGTGTCCATGGGATTTGAATTTGGTATTGTCAGTGTTGCAAAAGCAACCTTTTGAACCTATTCACCATATTCCGTTAATTATATTAAGTAGGAAATTGGCCTTTCTGATTGCTATAGCTTCTGCTAGGAGAGTATCAGAGCTAGCAGCTCTTTTTTGTAAAGAGCCTTATCTAATTTGTCACAAGGACAAAATCGTACTACGACCCCATCCGGCCTTTCTACCTAAGGTGGTGTCGGCTTTTCACTTGAATCAAGACATTGTTCTGCCTTCCTTTTTTCCAAACCCGCGGACGGCGGGGGAAAAATGATTACACTCTCTAGATCTAGTGAGAGCGGTAAGGGTGTATCTGCAAGCAACCGCTCAGATACGTAAAACAGATGTTTTGTTTATTTTACCAGATGGTCCCAAGAAGGGCCAAGCGGTATCAAAATCCACCATTTCCAGGTGGATTAGACAAGTAATTGTTCAAGCTTATGGTTTAAAGAACAGGACTCCTCCTTTTCCTGTTAAGGCGCACTCTACCAGGGCGATAAGTGCTTCATGGGCAGTGCACCACCAGGCTTCGATGGCTCAGATCTGTAAAGCTGCAACTTGGTCTTCAGTCCATACATTTTCCAAATTCTATCAAATAGATATGAAAGGACATGAGGATTCCGCCTTCGGGCGAAGTGTGCTGCAGGCAGCAGTATAGGGCTTCTGGTCCGCAAGCGGCCTGTTTGATCTGTGTCTCCCCCCCTTCATATGAGCATTGCTCTGGGACGTCCCATTATGTAATGACTAGCTCTGTGTCCCGTGGTGTACGATAAAGAAAGTAGGATTTTTATAACAGCTTACCTGTAAAATCCTTTTCTTGGAGTACACCACGGGACACAGAGGTCCCCCCCCTTCTTATGGGAACCTTACTGCTTTGCTACAAAACTGAGGTACTTCCCTGATGGGAGGGGTTATATGGAGGGGAACTGTCTTCCATTGGTTGTGCCAGTGTCCAATCACCGCTGGTGACCCTTAACCCATTATGTAATGACTAGCTCTGTGTCCCGTGGTGTACTCCAAGAAAAGGATTTTACAGGTAAGCTGTTATAAAAACCCTACTTTTTTTTCTTATTGTTGGAAGGCATAAGGTAGAAAATCCTGGGAAACATCTACCCCATGATATCATTGCCCTGAAGTTCCTTATTTGATTGGGGTCAGCAAATTTCTCTGGGACCACTTTAGTAACTCATTCCAATCTGGGTGGATTGCGAATATCTGAAAACCCTCCATTGAATCACTGCTGAGCTGAAGTGTATTTGCTAGGATTTGCTTTTCAATACTGGTGACCATGCATACTGTATGTACAAGGCGACGGTGTAAACACATTTAAAAAAGATCAAGAGATGTTGAATAGTATCTATTCATTTTCAAATATTGGATAGAGTGTATTATTGAATTTTATACTCTAAAATAAATAAATAGCCTAATGGATATGGACAGAAATGGGCTTTGATGGACAGGGAATACTGATTAATGTAGACAGACGTTCACAGTGGGCAGCAGATAGACAAACCTAGTTGAATTCCCTGGTGAAAATATGCATGACATGACATCTGCATGATACAATATTCCCAACTATGTGGAAACAAGACTTACTTTTCAGCAAGCCGCTATTCCAAAGAGGGTTGTGTATTGACTGAAGTGAAGACAGCTATTCAGCCTGGGAAATTCAAGTTACATTGTTTAGGAATTTTTTTGAAAGAAATTCTTTATTTTAACATTTCCATCAATATATAAATATCTTTGCAGCATATAAGAACATTTTTCTTACACAATGACAGTCCCCCAAAAAGAAAGCACAGATGTTTAGATATTTCAAAGGCATAGTCAACCTTTTGTAAAAATAAATAAATAAATAAATAAATGCACCCATATAGAAAAAAGGGAAAAAGTGCTTGATAAATATTTTTTGCATTTGAGCCTACAAAGCATTACAACCGTGCGCCACGCGTGAAATGCACAGGCTCCTGCTGACTATTCTTCCTGTTTATATGGAGGTATAGACCTTTGGTTATGGAGATGGAGAAAGTAGTCAATGAACACAAATGTGGTGACCTCACAGCATGTGTGCTGTATTGAGATTTATGGCTGGGTTCACACTATTGCGATTTGGATGTGGATTCCCTGCATCCGATTTGCAGTAGCAGGAGATTTTGACCGACTCTCTATGGAGCTGGTTCACATATATCCGCTGCGGCTCCGGTGCGTATTTGCACAGGAGCCCTGTGTGTCTTTTGGTCCATTTCAGCCAAAAATTCGGGCTGAAATTGGACCTGAAACGGTAAACGGGGACGCACCGGACCCCTGCTGTGAGCCGCATGTGAAGATAGTGTGAACCCAGCCTAAAGCCTCGTACACACGACCGAGTTTCTCAACAAGAACCAGCAAGAAACTTGCTGGCAGAGCTTTCTTGCCGAGTAAATCGGTCGTGGGTACGCGGCTATCAGGTTTCTCGTCAAGAAAACCGACAAGAATCTCGACGAGAAAAATAGAGAACCTGCTCTCTTTTTTCTCGTCGAGATTCTTGTCAGCAGGTTTCTCGACGAGAAAAGTGTGTGTACACTTACCTGTCCTCCGGGAAACCAGCGCATGCTCGAAATGACTTTGACACATGCGCGGTAGCTTCCTAGGCATAGGTAGGGTGTAGCAAGATGGGGGCGACGGCATCGAATGTGACGAGCGCACGCTCGTCGTAGTCGATTACGTCACCGCGTTCGCTCCATTCAAAGAACCGCGGGTTCTTTAAAAGGAGCGTGTGTACACTCGGCCGGGACAAGTTTCTTGTCCAAGAATCTCGTCAAGAAAAACAACGTGTTTTTTCTTGACGAGATTCTCGGCCGTGTGTACGAGGCTTAAGAGTCCTTCTGCCATGGTGGCAGATGGAACTTGTAGTCTTCCAATCACAGAACCGTGTAAAAGGATCTTTTTATTGACTGACTCTGTAGGTGGCTCCACCCAGAACGCAATGCCGAATTTTAAAAATACAGAATGTGACGGGCAGAAGAACTCCGAGATTCAGTTATGGGGAGTGGTGTGAGGATGGGGGATTTTGGAATGTGACCATGTTTCATGTTATACCCTAAATATGGCTTAGTGAATGTAGCAAAATGTATTGCAAAGTGCAATGCTTGCACATGATTGGATGATGGGGGTCAGCAGAGCTTTACCTCATTCACTCAAATGTCCTTGCAGGGTGAACAACCTATGTGTCTTTAGTAAATCATCTCCAATGTGTATGTGTTGGGGCACAAAAGTGCAGGGGCTCCAGAGCTGTTTGGTTAGACAATGATTTATGCAAGTAGCAATAGCAGTCGTCAAACAAAATTGTATACGTTGAATGTGTATATAGTTTGGGAACCTCTCTATGATTCCCATGAAATCAATTAGTATTCTCTATCTACCCTTTCTCAAACTTTTTAACATGGAAGAACCTCTGAAATAACTTTATGGTATCGGGGAAACCCTGCTCTATATCGCTGATAAGGGGGTACCACTGGTCCTTCTGTACGGGGCGCAGGCCCCATCAGTTTTCAGCAGGGGAGCCCAGGCAACAGGAGGAATTGGATCATGGACAAGAGAGAGTGACCGGTGTGGCGGAGGGGCGGGAGGGGAAATTACAGGAACTAATCCCCTGTATGACTCTCCCGGAGCAACTGAAAGTCGGCTTCATCTCCTCTCCCTCTCACCAGCTTTCAGCTAGTGCAGATGGGAACTACAGGGGATCTGTTCTAGTAAATGCCCCCCTGCAGCATCTATCACCCCTCTTATAGATAATCTTCTTCCTCCTGCTGCAGGACCCCACCTATGTGACCCTCTATCAGCACTGACGGCTTCTTTCCCTCTCCCTCATTCCGGTTGCTGCAGTGTTTGGTGAATTGCTTCAGGATGGAGAGTGGGTAAGCTAGGCTGTACGGGGCCCCATGATTTCTAACAGCAGCCTTGTCTACTGATCACCATACATTAGTGAGATGGCCACTGGAAAGAATGTTCCTTACATTTGTCATTCCTTAGTTTACCAATAGCTTAAAAGATCATCGGTGTCCAGGAGAACTTGTCTGAGAGGCAGAAATTGCTCCTCCTCTGGAGGAACCTTGGTTAATAAAAAGTCTGATCTAGAGGATTGACCTTGGAGATGCATCCCTGTACTAGGGGCCCCTCTATACCTAGAAACAGGAACGCAGGAGATAGTCTCTGTGATGTTGACCAAGGAGAAAGCAAACATCATCTGGGCTGGACGGCTTAAGTAAGCAGGACTAACGAGCAGGATATCATCAACAGGTGAGTCACTGTGGAGAGATACAGAGCTTAGCCCGGACAGTACCCCCTGCTCAACGACCCCTCCCCCTCGGAGGATCACCAGTCTGATCTAGAGGATTGACCATGGAGATGCATCCCTGTACTAGGGGCCCCTCTATACCTAGAAATGGCTTGATCTTGGCATTTGGTTATGAGATGTAAAGGGGGAATCAGCCTGAACTTGGAAAGCCTGAACTGGTCTTCCCTTTTAGAAGAAATCATATGACCACATTAGGAAGAGCCATTTGGTCATGCCAACAGCTACTGTATAGCAGAGCTTTGTCCAATCATATATTTTATTTTTTTATATCATATTTCAATTCAAGACAACTGGGTGGGTAGGAATGTGCAAAGAGTTAGGCCCAGAGTAAGAGAAGAGAAGTATGGACGCAGGTCCGACATAACTGAGTTAACAGGGGTTTGGCGTAGGAGGAATTTTTCTGTACGTTAAAGTAAATAAGAATCAAGGGGTACCTACTGTCAGAAACGATGAATCAGACCGAGACAGAAGTACAGTTAAATCACACTTGTTTAATAATAAAAGTAAATAGAACAAACATAGTCAAAACATAGCCAAAATTCAGTAACCGGAACGGATAGTCAGACAAGCCAGAAAGTCAGGAAGCCAGGGATCAGCGTAATGAAACAGCAAGCAGGATCTGGAGCCAGAAGGAATGTCAGCCAAGCAAGTCTTTAACAGGAACACAGGAGATAGTCTCTGTGATGTTGACCAAGGCGAAGGCAGAGATCATGTGGGCTGGACGGCTTAAGTAAGCAGGACTGATGAGCAGGATATCATCAACAGGTGTGTCACTGTGGAGAGATAGGAGCTGGCAATTAGCGGCCAGCTCAGAGAAGGAAGGGCTGAGCCCAGCCCTGACACCTACCAGATTGGTGGGTAAAGAAGGTATAGATAGGGCTTCGAAGATGGTCAGTAGGAGGATCCCAGGAAGCCTACGGTCAGAAGAGAGCTGGTGTTTGGAAAACTTACCACCCTTTCTCCCTTCTTTAGTTTTGTGGATGGTTTTGCATTCTGTTGGGGACAGTTACAGGTTTGATGTGGATATATTATAGCAGCTGAAGGGGTACAGGGTCCTTGATGGAGGTTAATTTGGGCTAAATGTACATAATGTACAAAACATGTTAAAAAGGGATGCTATGACCATTAAATTCCAATTTGTATCATGTGTGGTTACTTAGGTATAGATAAAAGGTAGAGTGGTGGTCGAACAGTATTGGAAACAAATCCTCTTTAACACCCTAGTCATTTTATTTATTTCATTTTAATATCACCATTGGGGGTTTGTTACAGTATGTTATTGTTGTATTTCAGTCCACTGGATAGGAGTACCATTATTATTTAGAGGATAGCCATGACAGGGGACCCAAACATTGTGAAAGATTGTTTTTTTTCCCATGGATATCCATATAATTAAATGGCAGACATGTCATGGGTTTAGAAACCTTGACTCCCTAAAGCCTTCACAATGTATCCATACATTACTGTGGATACGGTGCATTCCAGCTATTCTCCAGTCACATCAAGGCTAGATACAATTATACAGCCCAGTAATTATATTGCCAAAGCCTGCGTACAAAACCATAAAATCACACAAGCAATCAGAATATAGAACAGTCTAATATAATAGCCTTGATTTACATGAAATACAGGTTAAAAATAACCCTTTGTAACATACAGATGGGTGTATTAATTGGAAAAACAATGCAAATTCAAGATCTGAACCTTCTCCTTGATCCCTCGCTCATTGTGAAATTCTCAGGGTGGTCTTAAAATGTAAAGCCAAATATAAAAAGTATTGTGCTTGTTATCTCGAAAGTTCCAAATCCCAAGACACGGCTGTGTAAGGAAATTAACAGAAAATTGGTCAGGAAATAAAAAATGTTACAGATTTTGCTTCTCAGTAGGGTTCAATTTCTATGGAATAATTGCAGTTCTTTCCTCGCAAAGCCTCCTTATATATTGAAGCATAGCTTTACTATACACAGGGTGGAGGTTATGCTGTGGCTGTATGGATAGAGGCTGTGTACTGAATTCTATTGGTTTAATCATTAAAAAACTTCATGGCAACTGTATTTATATATAAAGTCCACCTAGAGCTGATATCTCAGTTGTATGTGGCAGCTGGCAGGTTAATTTGCATGTTGTCTTCTTTTATGTCTTGGTGACACCAGCAGAGAGCTACCTCCACCAGGATTTTTAGTGTTACCCAATTCTTGTGGCCGTCTTACTACCTTGGTTAGTTATCTAAAAAATAGCAAATTATTGGTAAATCTAGCTAAAACAGGGGCAGCACAGTGGCTTAGTGGTTAGCACTTCTGCCTTGAAGCACTGGGGGTAAGGCTGGTTAAGGTTTGAATCCCAACAATGATATTATCTGCATGGTTGCATGTTCTCCCTGTACCTGTGTCGGTTTTGCTCCTGTCTAAAGACTGACTATGTATGTGAACCTAAAAAGATCTCGCGCCCAAGAAATACTAAGTTAAAGTGCATAAAATGTGTAGATTAATAATTTCTTTGAATTTGGCTGCTGCATATTAAATGCTATATAATCAAAACATTGAGTACAAAACATAATTTCATAGATAAATTGTGCTGTCCCAAACCTTCATAGACAAAATATAAAGCATGACCATAACAGACATGCTATCGCAATACAAAATATTGGTTAAAGAGTAACTCCACTTTTGTTGAGAAAAAAACCTTGCCCTCTGGGTGATCTATTTACATTGCAAGGATTATAACAACCTTTGTTGTGCATGACTAATGTATAACAGATGTACTTACTGCTTACCCCCTGTTTGCTCCAACTTCTTACCCATAATTCTATATTAACGAGACCACACCGAAATTGGAGTAAAACATAGACCGTAGCAGCCTTATTTATTAAACAAATATATTTCCAAAATAATATCAAAATCCTAGCATTGGTCTTTGCGGGAACCTCCATAACCATCTGGTAAAATATTGCACTGCGGTACCTCTCATATGCTTATAGGCCTCAAGCCGACCGGCTGGCTCAGAGACAACCACGGACCGCAGTGCACCTGTTACCAACACATTTCAGCTAAACCTCCGTTAGCTGAAATCCAACCATCAAGACCCATACCAACAATAGGTCCTGAACTCATTCCTTCCAAGGTATCTTCCTTCATCCGCAAAGACCAACACCCGCCACTGCCACGACATCCAGAACACATCGTACCTGTTAACAGAAAAAACAACACAAATCAGACAATACGGACATAACCAGGGGAGGGTGGGCGGGAACTTTCCTTCACACTGTGGTGACCTGGGGGAGGGGACAACTCCTTTTCTTACTTACTCCCCCTCCCACTAAACTTCTCACCCAATTCTAATCCTTCTAACATCCTGTACCCTGTTTCCCTAGTCATGCCAGCCCTCCGCTCATTTATTTTCTCATTTTTTGCTCCGGGCTTTTCTGATTCCTACCTTTTGTTATTCCGAAGTAATCCCTGTATGTTCCTCTGAGCCTCAGTGATGCGTGTGTCTAATGGGAGTGGTTTCATAATTATCTATCAGGTGTGCACCTGCAGGGCACTAATAAGGAAATATGCTGGGCCTGCATCCCTTTAGACGTGTTTCTAGTGTCTCACCAAAAATGACATTTTTGTTGCAGGGGATGCCTGAAATCTGACCTGTATCTTAGGCGGACTTCTGGGAAAATCAGTGAGCCAATCACACAAGCAGGAATATATGTTTCTGGGGAGTGGTCAGTACACACTCTGTGTAAAGAACAACTCCATGTAGCTATATTGCAATGCATTCTTAGAAAATTACTGCGACTGCAGATTGAAAAGGAAAGGTAATTTTTAATAACAATAAATTACAATATGACTTGTGTCGCAATTGTATAGGCTATATTATTTTCTTTATTCGCTATTTTTTTTCCCCACAAAAGTGGAGTTACCCTTTAAGTAATCAATTAAAAAAGCATAAAATTCTAAGTAAAAAGTCCCAAATAAAAGGGTGCTCATTTAGATGTAAACAAAACTGGTGCTCCACTTCTCAGTCCCACCAGTGTTCCATTCAGACAGACACTCACCACAAGTTGTTGACCTACTAGTGCGTGTGAGGTCAGTAGAGCTTGTGTTTGGTAAGTCTCCAATGGCTTGTTCCTATGGGCCCTTCTCAGATGGTGTACTGTCATGCATGCAAATAAAACAACCAGGGAGGATCCCATAGCGTAAAACTGTTTGATTTTATTAAAACACAGAAATATTGTAAAAAAAATTACATTTGTAGGTGCCTATAAGTACCGGAAATGGGTTTTTATGGCTTGCATAGGGAGGAAAAAATGGCTGTGCATGTTTAGAAAACCACCGTGTGCTCCAACAGGAGGATATGATGTAGTCGGAAATTATGTCAGCACGTAGACCACACCTTGACCGGTTTCATCCTGATTGGATGTCCGGCGACATTATATCCTCCTGTTGGAGAACATGCTTGGCAGATTAAGAATTCTGTATATTTTGTGTTGTCTATTACAGTGTTTCTCATCCAAGGTGCTGTGGTACACTGGGGTGCTGTTTGAGTTCCCCCAGGGTGCCACCAACACTGGGACCCAGCTTGCACTGGATTAGCATCATGAGATGCCATGGTGCTGACGGGTCAGCACCAGCACCATAACAACTATGTCAATGCATGACTCTGATCCAAGGCATCTGCATGCAGAGCCGTCCCCAGTATTCAGGATAAGACAGAAATGTGCTTGCACCTGGTCTCCTCCAACTTCTGCCCTCTGCCACATTGCTGGAGGCAAAAGGTAGTGCTCTGATGTGAAGAGGGAACTGTGTGATTGAGGGCTCTGTGATGGGAGTGGTCTGTGTGACTGGGGGGGGGGGGCTCTATGGTGGGAGGACTAGTGATTGAGGGGCTCTAGGATGGGGGAATCTGATGTAATAGGGGACTTTGTCCTGATGAAGAGGCTCTAATGTCATATGATGGGAGGCCTCTGATGAATATGGGTGACTCTGATGTGAAGAGGAGGACTATGATTTGATTGGCGGACTTCTGCTGCGATGGGGGGCTTCTGATGTTTAGGGGGACTCTAATGTAAAGTGGGGGTTCTTATGTGATGTGGGGAGCACCAATGTGATGGGGAAAGCCCATCCCAAGTTATTTTAAAGTATCACTTAGAGCCCTTTCACACTGAAGCAGCATTCGCGGTAAAGCATCGCTAGTTTTAGTGGCCCTTTATCGCTGTTTTAGAGGCGCTATTCTACCGCTAGCGGGGCGCTTTTAACTCCCGATAGCAGGGTTAAATGCACCCATGTAGTACCGCTGCCAAAGTGCTTTGCAGGTGCTTTTGCAGCGGTGCCCGTTCATTTCAATGGGCAGCGGCGGTGGAGGAGCGGTGTGCACACCGCTCCTCCACCGCCCCAAAGATGCTGCTTGCAGGACTTTTTTTAACGTCCTGCCAGAGCAGCGCCCCAGTGTAAAAGCACTGGGTGGCAGGGGAGGCGTTTTTCAGGCGCTTTACAGGCGCTATTTTTAGCCCTTTAGCGTCTGAAAAATGCTCAGGGTTTAAAGGGGTCTAAAGGCAAAACATTTTTAGAGTGGAGATGAATTAGAACCCCTGTCAGTTTGTATTGCTGTCTGTGCCCCCCATTAGGGAGATTCACCTTCTCTATTTGTCCTGTTTACCATTATCATTGAAAGTAAAAGAAAATCCCACATTTTGGGTTGTCCCCAGAAAAGTAATAGAGGGGACACTAGTTCTGGTAACCTGGGGGGTCCCCAAGGAATTCCCTTAATTTGCTGGGATTTCCTCTCACTTCCTGTTTAGCTATGGGACAGGACGTGAAGGGAAATCTCCCCAATGGGACACACAGGGCGAAAAATAAATCTGACAGGGGTCCATTGCTCTATCCAAAATGAAAAAAAAAAATGTTTTGCCTATAGCTTTACTTTAACCACTTAAGGACTGCCTCCTGTATATTTACGTCAGCAGAATGGCATGGACAGGCATAGGTATGTACAGGTACGTTCCCTTTAAGATGCCGCCGTGTGGTCGCGTGCGCGACCTTCGGCGGCACGCTCGCGACCCTGCTGCTTTCTCCGTGAGCCCAACCGCGGGTCCTGCGGACTCAATTGCCGCGGGGACACCCGTGATCGTCTCACGGAGAGATAGAGCGGGGAGATGCTAATGTAAACAAGCATCTCCCTGCTCTGCCTAGTGACAATGATACTGATCTCCGCTCCGTGTGATCGGAGCGATGATCAGTGTCATGTGACACACAACCCATCCCCCCTACAGTAAGAAACACTCACTAGGAAACAACCTCTACAGCGCCACCTAGTGGTTAACCCCTTCCCTGCCAGTGTCATTTTCACAGTAATCAGTGCATTTTTATAGCACTGATCGCTGTAAAAATGACAATGGTCCCAAAAATGTGTCAAAAGTATCCGATGTGTCTGCCATAATGTCGCAGTCACGATAAAAATCGCTGATCTCCGGCATTACTAGTAAAAATAAAATATTAATAAAAATGCCATAAAACTATCCCCTATTTTGTAGACGCTATAACTTTTGCGCAAACCAATCAATAAACGCTTATTGTGTTTTTTTTTTTACCAACAATATGTAGAAGAATACATATCGGCCTAAACTGAGGGAAATTTTTTTTTTTATATATATATTTTTTGGGGATATTTATTATAGCAAAAAGTATAAAATATTGAATTTTTTTCAAAATTGTCGCTCTATTTTTGTTTATAGCGCAAAAAATAAAAACTGCAGAGGTGATCAAATACCACTAAAAGAAAGCTCTATTTGTGGGAAAAAAAGGACGTCAATTTTGTTTGGGAGCCACGTCGCACGACTGCGCAATTGTCAGTTAAAGTGACGCAGTGCCGAATCGCAAAAAAGGGGCCTGGTCCTTTAGCAACAAAATGGTCCGGGGCTGAAGTGGTTAATCAAGGTTGTGTGCATTGTCCCAGGCTCAGTTTTCCCAATGATAAGATAGATAACATTTATGTTTTTTTATATTTTACACTGGGGTGCCTCAACTGAAGAAAAAGGTTGAGAAATGCTAGTCTAGTATTTGCTAGAAAAATGCGCTAATTACATTTTTGTGGCATGAAATATACCAAGAGAGTGAAATGTTTCGGTGTTATCTACAAATGCTTTCTTAGAAGCATGCAATATCTAAAGAATTCAGAGTATCATATTAAAGAATGCTGCTTGAGTGGACTTTGCAATGTTTACAATCATCCTCACTGATAGTATTATACCGTGTACACACGATCGATTTTCTCGACGGTGAAAACACTGCCGAGAAATTCGACATGAAAAACGAGGAACGGCTTGGTCCCCTACACACGGCCCGTTTTCATTACATTTTTTCTCTTGGTCGAGAAAAACGACCGTGTGTGGGCTCCCTGGCAGTGTTTCCCTATGGGAAAACTGCCGCGGAAAAAAATGCCGTGAACCATGACGAGAAAAATTAGAGCATGTTCTAATTTTTCTCGTCGTGATTCTTGCCGCTTTTCTCGTCGGGAAAAATGCTGGAAAGCCCACACATGGGCGTTTTTCTCGTCAAAGAGAAAAAATGAAATTTTTCCAGACGAGAAAAATGGTCGCGTGTACGCGGCATTAGTCTAAATCAGGAAATGATCTAATCTTTTCTGTTGTCCATTTCCCAACATGAATGATGAGGATTGCTTGCTTCTTCATTTTCTGTATTCTACAATAAAGAATATTGCTGATGATTTACAACTAGAGTTGGATTATGGTAGAATGGAGCCCTTGGAAGGTAGCAGTTTGGCCCCCCGAATTTCTTCCCTTGACATTGATAAGGATATAATAGTCACATAGAAGCCATCCCATGTGCATTGTCTGCATTGGCATGGCCCCATTAGACATAAAAGGGGGTGGGTTCCCAAAAGGAGATGGGAGGGTGGGGATTTGTGTTGGGAAGGGGAATTTGGGGGACAGCAGGAAGTAAGAATTGTTCTAGGAGATTAAGTGGTGTGTGATTTGAGTGTGTGTTAGGAAACGTGATTTGGGGCGGATTAGTGTTGGGCGGGGGAAGAGGTATTGTGCTAAAAGAGGTGATATGGTAGAGGGGGATTTCTGCTAGGGGGGATGATTGGAGGGTATGTGTGCTAGGAGGGGAAATTTGGGGGAGGGGGAGATTTATGCTAGGAGGGGGAGGGGGGGAGGATTTGTGCTGAGAGTGGGGATTGGAAGTAGGGAGGAGAGGATTTTTAATTGGAGGTGAAATTTGAGGGGTAAAGTATTTGTGCTAGGAGGAGTGATTGTTTTTTGGGGGGGGGGGGAATGTGCTGGGGGGATTTGAGGAGAGGAAGGATTTGAGCTGAGAGGGGGGAAGAGGGGGGAAAAGATTTGTGCTGGGAGGGGAAATTTCAACAGGGGGGCAGTTTTTTCCTGGGAGAAGGGGGGATTTATTCTTAGGGGGTAAGTATGCAGATTAGTGCCTAATTTTTTTTGGGTGGGGGGGATTTTGATAACACATGTAGCGCCCTGCTCCTATTGAGTAGGCGCTATGTTTAAATTTAAGTTATCTGAGCTGTAGTTTGGCTCAGAATGATTGTGTTAAATTGCTGGTTTCTGTTCCAGTCCAGTTGTGTTGCGCTTTTTCCACTTGACTGTAGGTGTCGCGGTCACCACAGGTCAAGGTTGGAAATGCAGCAGGCTGGGTATATTGGGTGCCGTTTACCCAGCTCAGTGGGAGTGGTCCCCCCACTGTGCATTCTGGGAGAGGGTACTTAAGGGACAGACACTGTTTTCCAGGTCTCTCTGACCTGATGGCCCTCCTGGCCTAAGGTGTGCCGTAGCAGTTCTTCTGTCTCGGGGCCGGCTGGCCCGAGGCTCCGTTACTGATAGTAGGTCCAGGAGTTTCTGGGGCCTACAGGTCCAGGGGTGGTCCGGTGCTGTCTTGCCTGCAGGTAGAAGCCCAGCAATTGGAGAAACCAGGGGAGGACTTTTCTCAGAGAGGACCGAGCGAAAGAGCTGGTATTTCAGGAAGAGCCTGGAGACTTAATTGGAGGACGCAACCCGGTCCATCTACCTCACAGTGTTGCCGGCTTGGCTGAAAGAAACGGGTACTGTGTGATTGTACTTAGACTTTGCAAAAGTTCTGGATCATACAATCCTGTGGCAGAGGATTGTGCAGAGTCTGTGGCAGAGACTATGTGTATTCTTCAAGTCTGTGGCAGAGACTATGACCGAGCACCGCACCGGCTGTTAGGTCGGTGAGAGAGGCCTATCCGGTGGTTTCTAGATCCAGTGTGGAAATTGTTTGTCTTCTGGATAAAATAAGTACCCGTGATCCGCAAATACAAGGTACCTGAATCTCCCCCTAACCCTCCATCCCTTTAACTGACTTTGTTGAATAAAACCAGTGGAAAAGAGACTATGTGTTGGTGCTGACGTCTGTGAACAACTCTTCAATGGGACCCCTATGACGGACATGGTGGAACAGTAAGGTAACGGCAAAGGACCAAAATTAAACCAGCAGCTCCTGCGGGGATAGTGCTACACACATAATGCTCATACATCTTGAGGGGGTGGGGGGGCACAGTTTGCCATGTTTGCCCTGGGGTTTAGATGGCCTTGTCCCGGCACTGGGTAGGGGCATGGCTTTGAGCAATTGGGCCATTTTTTTTTTAACTTTTTTGCACACATGATAACATCTGCATTTTATGGTAGAAATTACTTTAAACCCCCAAAATGTATATATTTTCTAAAATCAGAGACTTGGCTGGAGAAAATGATGGCAGTTGCATTTTTTTTATGTCGCACAATATTTGCACACTTATTTATCAAGCATATTTTCAGGGAAAAATACACTAACATGAATTTTAGTGCAAACGAACATAATGGGGTTGATTTACTAAAACTGCAAAATCTGGTGCAGCTCTGCATAGAAACCAATCAGCTTCCATTTTTTTTTTGTCAAAGCTTAATTGAACAAGCTGAAGTTAGAAGCTGATTGGCTACCATGCACAGCTTCACCAGATTTTGTACTCTCCAGTTTTAGTAAATCAACCCCAATACTATACCCAATTGTTTGGTAAAATATGAAAGATGATTTTACGCCGAGTAAAAACTTGGAGTAACATTAGCATGTCACACTTTAAAATTGCTCTTGCCCGTGGAACAGCAGTGGCTTGTGCATAGAGGGTGTACGGGCGTCGTCTGCCCTATCCATGCATCTGGCCCCCTGATCTACAGATCAGTGCGCCGGACCATGGATTTCAATCGGGGGAGGGGGGGGCAGGGTTTGAAGCACCTGATTAGAGCCAGAGGCTCTAATAGGCTTCAACAAAGGGTGGCCTCAGAGCACAGAGCATTGCACTCCGAGCCTACCCAGTTGTGTGACTATAGCAAATTCATTTTCACTATTTTCACACTCACATTCCTCCCTGCCAATCAGGAGGTAGGTCATGAAACCTGTTTACCGATTGGCCAAAGCTTCAGGCGATTCTATTGGATGCCTGGCGCTTTGGCAAAAGAGGAGACACACGGTGGAGGAAGCATGAGGAACCAACACCGGAGCCGCAGCCACACAAGCAGGTAAGTGCCGCACTGCCCACGGGGGGGGGTGCCTTCCTGTCACCCGGCGAGAGGGGGTGCTGGCAGGGGGGCGGGGGTGCTTGTTTGCCACCCCCCAAAAGAAGAACCCACCAGCCGCCACTGCCGTGTAATGGTGACAAACTACGGTACCTAAAATTCTCCTAAGGCGATGCTTTAAAAGCCTTTTCAGGTTATCAATAAACGAGCATTAATGCTAGGTGCGCTCATCGCTTGAACGTTAAATCATTTCAAACATCAGAATAAAATACGCGTGCAGTATGTAAGGGGACAGCTCAAGAAATTATATACCAATTGACCAGTCATAGTCCCTATAGTCCATAGTTGATATCAAAGAGAAAGTCTATATGCAAGGTACACAGGGTATGAAGCACTGGCGGCTGCTGTCCTCAGAGTTGAGCCAGCTCTGTATAAACATAATTTAAAAAAAGGGGGGGGGGAGCGCCACCTAAGCGCAGTGTTAAAACCATCAAATTAATTTGAAAGGATGCAAAACACTCACAAGAAATCAATGAAAAACTCGCTTTTCATAGGATGAGTAAGGTCCACCACTCATCTCCCTCCTGCATGGTGGTCCTGCACCAGTGGATGTGATGTCACAAGGAACCTGTTTTTCCCAGCCCTCTCTTTGGTTCCTGGTGATGTCACATCCACCAGTGCATTCCATACTGGTCGCTGTGGATTTCCTGATTCAACACCTCTGCTTCTCAACATCTCAAGCGGTCCAGACCCCTAGGCAGCCCCTGCAGGACGGAGACGAGTGGCAGACCTTACTCATCCCATGACATGCGAGTTTTACATTGATTTCTTGTGAGTGTTTTTATTCCTTTAGAATAAATATGATGGTTTAATACTGTACTTAGATGGTGCTTCCCCCCTTTTCTTTTTTCTCAGAATAAATTATTATTCTGGCCAATTGAATGAATGAACACCCAAGCGATTGACTCGCCTAAACGCGCCAAAATGCACCTAAACTAATTTAAAAAAAAGCTGCTTTAGGTGAAGGTGACCAGATTTTTAAAATGAAATCCGGGGACATATATATATTTTTTTTATTTATTTTCTATTTTTTTTTTTTTTTACTAGTAATGGCGACAATCAGCGACTTTCTGCCCATCGCCGCCCGCCTCACAGCCTGTCAAGTGTTACTGTTCAGGACCCGGCTACAACTGGGTGGGGAGCGGAGGAAGATCACTCCGCCACGGAAGGCAAGGAGATAAGCAGGCAGGCGGCTGGCCAGGATTTGAGCCAAGGCACAAGAACATGTGTGCGGAGCTGAATGGGCATGCACCCGAAACTGAAGAAATATTCCCTCCGCTCCGACCAGCACATCATCATCAGAAAGGGGCACAGATAATGGAACAAAATACACCCCCCTAAGCTAGTAGGAGTGTAATTCAGAGTTTTTTTTTAATTCTGCACTGACTGTCTTTGAAATTGCCCCACCCCCTGTTCAAATCCAATCCGGGGACAAAACCGGGGACAGACTTGGTCCGGGGACAGTGTTCTCAATCCGGGGACTGTCCCTGGAAACCGGGGATGTCTGGTCACCCTACTTTAGGTGCATTTTTGATGCTGCTTTTCTCCTGCCAGAAGAAAGGTGTCTAGGAGAACTGAGAAAACGCCCAGTGTGCATAAAACCTTAAAGAGTGAATGTATCAAATAAAGGTCACACCGACATTATACTTTCATTAATCACTTTCAGTACTATAGAGAACGTAAAGAACAAACATTCCTTTTCCTGCTTTCCTGCCATTGTTTTAGAATCAGACGTCTGCTTCCTTAAACAACATTACTCTAAGAAGCTATGGACATCTAAGTTTAGAATAACCGGGCAAAGTACGTTTGGCCTTATTCTACAAGGATTATATATGTTTAGGAAGAGGACCAACCCAGTACCATATCCACAACTTGTAACCAAGCAAAAATACATTTTCCTATTGTATATGTGGACTTTAAAGGAACACTAAAGATAATAATAAAAAAAAATAACAAACATGTTATACTTACCTCCTCTGTGCAGCTCGTTTTGCACAGTGGCCCCGAACCTGGTCTTCTGGGGTCCCTCGGCGGCTGTCTCGGCTCCTCCCCGCAATAACTCATCACCTTCATGCGAGCGAGCTCACATGGTGGTGAGTGATTGCGGGTGCGCTCCAATGATACAGCTGGCGGCCATAGCCGCTCACTGTATCACTCGGCCCCGCCCCCCGGCGCGCCACGTCATTGGATGTGATTGACAGCAGCGCAAGCCAATAGCTGCGCTGCTTTCAATCAACCAATGAATGAGACAAGAAGCCGGCCGAGATGCCTGTGCGTTCACGGCGCGGGACTTTCGAGGGGTCAGGTAAGTAAACGGGGGGCTCGGGGGGCTGCTAATCCAGAGATGTTTTTTCACCTTAATGCATAGAATGCATTAAGGTGAAAAAACGTTTGCCTTTACAACCCCTTTAAGGCCTCATGCACACTGGACATTAAAATAACGTTAATAACTTTTTTCAACGTTTTTGCAATAGCGTTTTTGAGCATTTATTAGCGTATTTTAGCGTTTTTCCGCGTTATCGTTTTTCCGCGTTTTTTTTTTACATTTTTCAATGGATCAAAAATGTTAAAAAACGCAGGCGGGCGACTTTTTTGAGCGTTTTTCTACGTTTATCAGCGTTTATCAGCGATAGAGCGTTTTTACAGCTGAAAAACGTCTCTCAGAACCCACTAGTTTTGGGGGTTTTTTACTGCTCAAAAACGCTACTGCCCAAAACTGCTGATAACAGCCCATGTGTGCATGGACACATAGAATAACATGATGGAGAGTTTAATGACTGTAGAAAAAAACGTCTACTGCCAAAAACAGCTGCTGTATAAACGTCCAAAAACGTCCAGTGTGCATGAGGCCTTAAGGTGCCACTGGAGACAGCAATTTTTTAAACTATTCAAATATTTATTATTCACATAATTTTTAACACCAATAATGGATCCAGAAGGATCCTAAAATACCACCCTGTGTATCAACAGGTGTCTAACATGTGTTCAATAAAACAACTCCCTTCCAATAAAAGAGGGGCACTTAGTGCCATTAATGACCTAATACACTCTCATAGCTACAGTTGTTTTTACGTATATTACTAAGATTCAAAGAGCTGCAGCCAATGGTGGAGCGTCATTTCACTTTTCCTGTTCAAAGGTTTTATTGAAATATGCAAATTGCATCGCAAAAAACAAGTTATGGGATGTAAGGTAAACCAGATTCCCAGCACCAGAAAACCAATGTGAGCTTATGCTCATATTCGTGTGTGTGTGTGTGCATTGCTCCCATGCTAATACTTCTAGCCAAAAGATGTACTATCTCTGTTCAACGTGCTCGCATTTGTATGCGCACTCGCACACATGCACGTAGACATGTGAATTAGTATGCATACTTGGATCCCAGCTGCCTATTTAAACTGGCCTGCCACCATGAGCAGTTGCTGAATGGTTTCAGCTTGTACCTGTATGCCTGTGACCTGATACATTGAACCTAATGGCCTACCCTTACGCAGGCTATCCCTCCTTCAGTATATTATGAATGCTGCTGCTAGACTAATACACCTCACTAAGCAATCCGTGACTGCTGCTCCTCTCTGCCAATCATTTCACTGGCTTCCCCTACCCCACCACATAAAATTCAAAATGCTAACCATAACATACAAGGTCATCCACAACATCGCCCCCAGCTACATCATCAACCTTATCTGCAGATATCGCCCAAATCGTCCCCTCTGCTCCTCCCAGGACCTCCTGCTCTCTAGCTCCCTTGTTACCTCCTCTCAGGCTCGCCTTCAGGACTTCTCCAGAGCCTCTCCCATCCTCTGGAACTCCCTGCCCCGGTATGTCTGATCAGCCCCTAACCTCTCCAGCTTTACGAGATCCCTAAAAACTCATATAGCGATACCCTCAGCTTAAGAGGACTGCTTGTTTGTTTTGGGCCTTGTAATGCACCGCTGTCAACCCCTGGCAATCGGCTCTAACCTCTCGTGGCACAGTTAGGACAGAGTAAGGATGGTATAACAGTACTATATCTATACTGTTATATGGTACAACCCCTTTATATCCCAGCGCAGTAATTGACACTGACAACCAAATTACTTAACTAGAACTTTTTACTATTGGTAAAAGTATAAAAGGTAATTAGTATACAGTATCTCATGCAGATCCCTGCAATATAGGTGTACACATCAAAAAGGGTATAACATTCAGCAATGCAATGATAGTATAACAACCCCGCTGCAGCTATCCTTCCTCGTGAGCAAAAATGGCGCCCAGCAATGTCCTATACTACCCAGTCAGGCCTGACTATAACTTGGGGTATAGTTTGTTGAAGAATCTTCGCTAGCAAAACTCGGTGGTGCACATAAAGAACAAACTGTAATCCAAAGGGGGTAGCGATAATCGCTAACTTGGTAAAGCTGGAGGGACTAATAAACTCAGTTCAGCAGACAGTCTCCCCAGAATATAACTGTAATCACTGATGGGCCTAGGCAAAGTTAGTAGGCAACAAAGTTAATTAGATGCGGTTCTGAGCTGGTGTTCTCTCACCCGACCGGACCGACTCCTGTCCGGTACCTCCGCTACTGTGAGTCGCTTCACAGTGCCCACGATGCGCCGGGTCTTCGGTCCTCCAGAAGATGGTGGCACCTCAGGTGGATCGGATGCTCCGCAGGCTCCTCGGTGGAGCGGAAGGCTCTCTGGAACAAATGCAAGGCCCAGGCCTCAGGCTTGCATGCACAGCAGGTAAGTGCAGGGATCCTCTTTCAGGGAGGGCGGTGTCCAAAGAGAAAGAGAGAGGCTCCTCCTCTTCCTTTTAAAGTCCACCCCAGCAGTCCTTGCGCTGGGAAATGCACCCTAGGTGCCGCAAAGCGTGCTGGGAACTGTAGTCTGTGGGTAGGAAACAATACCCCGCTACACTCATTTATTCAGGGAAGCCTATCCCACACCCACCTAACAATTGTCCCTGAGCCACCCCCATCAAATCATTCTCTGCAGCTATTACCTTTTATACCACCACCCCCTCCCTTTAGAATGTAAGCTCTACGAGCAGGGCCCTCCTGTACCTTTTGTATTGAACTGTACTGTAATTGTGCTGTCCCCCCTACATTGTAAAGCTCTGCGTAAACTGTTGGCACTTTATAAATCATGTATAATAATAAAAAAGTATAATAATAGCCTGCTTACCTGTGTATGACTCGACTTTCTCCTGGATTTTGCCTTTGCTCCTGCATTAACCTTGTTCACCTGATCTCTTTGACCTCGACCTGTTTACTGGACTCGTCTTTGCCTACTGATTCTGTACTGCTTTGCCCGGCTGTTACCGACTTTGACCTGCTTCCTGGACTTGCTTTGTCTGCTGACTCGGTCCCTAGTTACCTGGCTGCCACTGGTCACTGCTTGCATACCGGCTCTGCTACCATCTCCTGCTCTGGTGCCAAGCTTCTTAAGTATCCTTTTCCTAGGACTTCCACCCCCAACTTCATTCACCTAAGTATGGACTTCATCATCCAGTAGGGATGAGCCGAACACCCCCCGGTTCGGTTCGCACCAGAACATGCGAACAGGCAAAAAATTTGTTCGAACACGCGAACACCGTTAAAGTCTATGGAACACGAACATGAAAAATCAAAAGTGCTCATTTTAAAGGTTAATATGCAAGTTATTGTCATAAAAAGTGTTTGGGGACCCGGGTCCTGCCCAAGGGGACATGTATCACTGCAAAAAAAAGTTTTAAAAATGGCAGTTTTTTCGGGAGCAGTGATTTTAATAATGCTTAAAGTGAAACAATAAAAATGAAATATTCCTTTAAATTTCGTACCTGGGGGGGGGGGGGTGGCATGTATAGTATGCCTGTAAAGTAGCGCATGTTTCCTGTGCTTAGAACTGTCCCTGCACAAAATGTCCTTTCTAAAGGAAAAAAAGTCATTTAAAACTACTCGCGGCTATTCATGAATTGTCGGGTCCCCAGTAGGGGTTCCCCCCAGTCCATTACTAGGCCCTTTGGGTCTGGTATGAATATTAAGGGGAACCCCGAACCAAAAAAAAAGGTGTAGGGTCCCCCCCAAATTCCATATCAGGCCCTTCAGGTCTGGTATGGATATTAAGGGGAACCCCGCACCAAAAAAAATAAAAAATGTCGTGGGGTCCCCCCAAAAATCCATACCAGACCCTTATCCGAGCACGCAACCTGACAGGCCGCAGGAAAAGAGGGTGGGACGAGAGAGCGCCCCCCCTCCTGAACCGTACCAGGCCACATGCTCCCCATGTTGATGGGGACAAGGGCCTCATCCCCACAACCCTTGCCGGTGGTTGTGGGGGTCTGCAGGCGAGGGGCTTATCAGAATCTGGAAGCCCCCTTTAACAGCCCCCGGAAAGTGTCAAAAATGTTAAAAACCACACAGACACAGTTGGGATAAGTCCTTTATTAAAAAAATTTAAAATAAAAACAAAAAAAACATTCCAGCGTTGTAATCCATTCTCGATGTCCCACGGTGATCCATTCTCCCGCGATTCTCAACTCCACACGAAACCCCCATGAAGCGTAAGTGGGGGCGGGGTCACCCGTCCCCGTCATTGGGTAACCCCGGCTTGCCCAATGACGGGGACGGGTGACCCCGCCCCGTGACGTCACGGGGCGGGTTCACCCCGTCCACTACAGGAGAAAGCCGGGGGTTCTGAATGATGTGGGCTGGTTGACCCCGCCCCATGACGTCATGGGTTGGGGTCACCCGCCCATGTCATTGGGTAACCCCCGGCCGCCAGGCAAGGGTTGTGGGGATGAGGCCCTTGTCCCCATCAACATGGGGACATCCTCCCCATGTTGAGGGCATGTGGCCTGGTACGGTTCAGGAGGGGGGGCGCTCTCTCGTCCCCCCCCCTTTTCCTGCGGCCTGCCAGGTTGCGTGCTCGGATAAGGGTCTGGTATGTTTTTTTTTTTAAATAACACGGGGTTCCCCTTAATATCCATACCAGATCTGAAGGGCCTGATGTGGAATTTGGGGGGGCCCCCACGCTTTTTTTTTTTTGGTTCGGGGTTCCCCTTAATATTCATACCAGACCCAAAGGGCCTGGTAATGGACTGGGGGGAAAGCCCCTGCCGTTTTTTTCAATGACCCGACAATTCATGAATAGCCGCGAGTAGTTTTAAATGACTTTTTTTCCTTTAGAAATTACATTTTGTGCAGGGACAGTTCTAAACACGGGAGACGTGCGCTATTTTACAGGCATACTATACACACTTCCCAGGTACGAAATTTAAAGGAATATTTCACTTTTATTGTTTCACTTTAAGCATTATTAAAATCACTGCTCCCGAAAAAACGGCAGTTTTTAAAACTTTTTTTTGCATTGATACATGTCCCCTGGGGCAGGACCCAGGTCCCCAAACACTTTTTATGACAATAACTTGCAACTCATGTTCGACTCGAACATAAAGCTCATCCCTACCATCCAGCTACTTCGGAAACTCGTGCCACTCTGTGCCCTCATGCTCTCCGTCTCCACCTTTATGAATGTTGGGCAGGAGGTGCAAGAAAGGCCTCCACAACATTCCAGTCATCATCAGGTACGTGATACAGAAGTACAAAATGCGAGCCTTCAACATTTGTCTTACTGTATAGAACATCAAATATGAAACAACCTTCAGATATGTAGAGAAATAAGGCCTATAACAGAAGAGGGCAGGCCTCAAACAGAGAAGGTTGGTTTAGAGTACAAATCTGGTTTTACATATAAAGTAACATCAAATAAACCAGTCAAGAGAGACATTCTCAATAAACGGTTTGGACGGGAATCTAAGCATAAGGCATTAGGAATATAATACGTCCTCTTTTCTAGGGTGAGTCTCTGATAATGCATCAGGAAAATAACCAGTGGGTTAATAAGGGAGGGGTCTGTAGCCTCGTAATATCTAGGCCCAAAACAAGAGGACTGCACTGACACTTAAGAGAGTAAGAAGTAGAGGACAATGATGAGTGGTGTAGTCCGGAGAAGAGAAAAAATAAAGAAGACATAGGGGGTTTAGGAACATCAGGGTGGAAGGGGGAGGGAGAATAAGAAGAATGGGGAGGGGGGGAGGGGGGGAAGGAGGGCTCCTGGAGAGGGCCATGGCCATGGCCAGTGCAACCAGTAGGTTACAGGTTGTCAAGGGGGGAAGGGATGGATTCTTCCATCATGGTAATAAAAGAGAGTCATCAAAGTCTGGAGGCAAGTCATGGGTGATCCAAGGCTTCCAGAGTTTGTCATAGGAGCACACTTTATCCATTATGACTGCTTCAGTTTTGTGAATCATTGCGTCATTTCACTTTTCAATTTGTTTCATGAATTACTGTATTTATTGGCGTATAACACTCACTTTTTTACCCTGAAAATAGAGGGTAAACTGTGCTTGCGTGTTATACGCAAGGGGCTGTGGAACGTTTTTTTCCTGAAACTTCCCTCTTAAAGTTAGGGTGCGTGTTATATGCCTGTGCGTGTTATACGCCGATAAATACGGTATATATGTTACACATACAGTATAAGAGCCCTTTCATACGGGCGGACCGTTCAGATTTGCCTGTCAGTTTTTTCGGCGGACCTGAACGGACGCTTCATACATCTTTATGGAGCGACGAATGTCAGCGGTAACATGTCCACTGACATCCGATCCGCCCCGCTCTGCTAAATCCAGATGGATGGAAACCCTTTTTTTCATCCGTCTGGCGGATCGGATGAAAATGGACTCTACGGTCTGTTTTCACCTGAAACCCCATAGAGGAAAGCGGAGATCTGACCGGTCCGGAGCGATCCCCGCTGAGCAAGCAGATGTCTAAAAACGGATCTGTCCGTGTGAAAGGGCCTTAATGGAGTTGTATATGTAGACACGTTGATACACTGTGTTGTATTTTAGAATCAATCTGCATTAAATAATGATTTTAAAAACTACGTGGATAATAAATATTTGTATCTTTTAAAGAATGCTAGGAAAATAATTTTTATTTTTTTTATTTTTGCTTATTCTACAAAGCACACTAACTCATAAGTGGCGGAATTCATAGTAACCAATCAAAATACACTTTGACCACATTCACAAATACACTTTAAAATGAGGAGCGGCGGCTTCTGGGAAAAGGATCTCCGCAGGAAAACACTGGATCTGCTGTGTGGATGAATATCTGAACTGTGGCCATCTCAGCATCAGATAAGTGGAGGAGAAAAAAAAATGCAGGGGGGAGGGTGAAATTCCTCTTTAATAAGAGATTCGCCCTCCCTTTATTTTCAGACAGAGCCATACAGAATTTCAATTACAGAGAGACAGTCCAAAAGAAAACAGCAGCTGCTAATTTAGATGTTGGGTGTTTTGTTCCAGTGGTCCTAGAGGTTGGTTGGGGAGGAGTGGGAAATATGCCGCGTACACGCGGTCGGAATTTCCGATGGAAAAATCCCGATCTGACTTTTTCTGTTGGAATTTCCGACGTACTTAGATAGAGAGCAGGTTCTTTATTTTTCCGACGGAAAAAAATTCTATCGGAAAATCCGTGTGTACGCGGCAATAGGGTTTTTCCACATGCCACAAATAAAATAAAAAAAATAGTACACTATATGAAAAATGAATTTATTATTTTACCAAAAATTGGGTAAGATATTGTGTTTTTTTTTCTCAATAAAATTAAATGTAATGTGGGTGGTAAACTATTGGGTGTACCATGGGTTTAGTAAACCGTTGCATTAATCTAATGTGACATAAAAATTTGCAACTACCACCATTTTATTTTCCATGGTCCCTGTTTTCAGCAAATACATCATGTTTTGTGGGGGGGGGGGGGGGGCGGGTTTTAACTAATCTTCAGGTCTAATGCCGCGTACACATGATCAGAACTTACGACAACAAAACCGTGGAATTTTTTCTGACGGATGTACGCTGAAATTCCGACAGAAAATGTCCGATGGAGCATAAACACGGTCGGATTTTCCGACAACAAGCTCACATCGAACATTTTTTGTTGGAAATTTATATTGTGTGTACGTGGCATAACAGGTGCATTTTCACACGTGCACCTGTTATGCCGCGTACACACGACCATTTTTAATGACGAGAAAAATTATTTTTTTTTAAATGGTCATTAAAAATTATCGTGTGCGGGCTTCAGAGCATTTTTCACGACGTGAAAAACGGCCATGAAAAAATTGGAACATGCTCTAATTTTTCACGTAGTTTTTTACATCGTCGTTTTTCTCGTCATGAAAAACGGCCGTGTGTGCGCTTTAACGACGTGAAAAAAAATGCGCATGCTCAGAATCAAGTATGAGACGGGAACGCTCGTTCTGGTAAAACTAGCGTTCGTAATGGAGATAGCACATTCGTCACGCTGTAACGGACTGAAAAGCACGAGGCTGAAAAGCACGAATCGACGCTCAACAAACTTTACTAACATGAAGGGTGACGCCATCCAAATGGAACTTCCCCTTTATAGTGCCGTTGTACGTTTTGTACGTCACCGCGCTTTACTCGAACATTTTTTTCCACGATAGTGTGTAGGCAAGGCAGACTTGAGAGGAAACACGAAAAATCACGTTGAGAAAAATGCAGTTTTTTTCAATGACATTAAAAGCGGTCGTGTGTACACGGCATTAGAGAAAAAAACGAAAACCTAAAATTATCATGTCATCGAAAGAGTTGAAAAAAAAAGGGGGTGGAGGGGTGATGCTTGGATAGTGGGAAAGTACTGAGCGGTGCTTAGATAGCAGGACAGGACAATACCAGCACCCTTCCTGAGACAAAAAAGTAGTAATTATTTTTTCTGTAAAGAACATTTTCTGATGATATAGGAGTAGTTGGCCAAGGGAAAACAGCCTTTCAGATATGTCTTTCAGATAAGACCACAATAAGAAAACATTTCCATTCCATATGACGTTGACCTTGTCCACTGCTATGAATAGTTTTTTATGTTGTTGTTATTATTAATATTACTTTTGCATTTGCTTTTTTTGTTCCAAAGGAGTCCAGCAGAGCCTTGGAAAGTCCTCCACCATCCATGCGGTTAGCAGTATTTTATAATTCTGTTAATTGGCAATGACTGGCATGTTCTGCTGCCTGACTTCATAAATTATGCAGCTTATGTCTATATCTATAGAGCACAGAATGCCGTATAACGAATTGTTTGACTGCATTCAGAAAGCTGGAGGATTCACACCACATTAAACACTGAATTCTAAAGCAGACTATTATCACAGCATGGCACAGAGCTCGCATCACATTGCATAACCGCCGTCATTTTATTCATATTTAATAAAAAAAAAAAGTCTCCATTCGAATCAACTTAGGTTAAATTTGTTTCCTGATATGATATAAATTGAAAGCTTTGCTTTACATCTGGCTTTATATATGTTGGGCTTCAGGTGTATGGGTTATTTTTGGTTGACTGATAGCACAGTTGTCTAATGAGATCAGCTGCATGGTTATATATTACATGTGCAAACCTGACTTGCCCAAGGGACCCGTTATCCCCAGGTCCTTCATGGCATGTGGTGGCTGGCATTTTGGCATTTGATCAGAAGGCTAAAATATAAAATGGCCGACATTAGTGGGTTTTCAAGGCTGGAAGCCAATCAGCATTGTGTTCTCAGATAGCCAGAGAACAACATTTCAAGCAGACCCATTAAAACATCTGTAGCGCCCCTCTACTTTGAGGGGTGCTATGTGCCTAAATTTAGGGGTTGGTCTGAGCTAGTAGCCAGGCTCAGACCGCTTTTATTGATAGGTTCTGTTGCTTTGTTTCTGCAGGTGTTGTACTGGTGTGCAGTTCCCTGTGGCCTGTAGGTGGCACGGCCATGACAGGTCAGGGTTGAACCACTGGTGACAGTGCTGTGCCTTAGGGTGTCCTCTCTCGGCAGTAGTACAGTGGGCGTGGTCAACCTGCTGTGCATGCCGGGAGAGGATACATAAGGGGCAGACGCCACCTGGAGAAGGGAGGTTCCGAGGTCCCGGAGTTCCGTAGTTCAGGTCGCGTGACCTGGCCCTCCAGGCCAGGTGTGCGCGGGTGCATTCGTCCCAGGCACCTTTAGCCTGGGGCTGCAGCTTCGTCATTGGGCCCAGCACCTTTAGCTGGGGCTCATCTCTAAAAGGAGGAATGCCAGGGTGCCCCTGAGAGGGGACCCGCTCTAAGAAAAGAAGACCGGGGAGGACCTTTCTGATAGACCGGTGCAAGTTCACGGAGAAAGAGAGGCCCGGTAAACTTTTGCAGGGATTCCACTATTCATCTAAGGCCTTGTAATGTGCAGCAACTTGCACCTGTTCTTGAAGTTACAAGCGCTGAGAAGTTCGGGGCTCAGAGATTCTGTGGCAGAGGATCTCCCGATCGTATCTCCAAGGAAAACTTAAGTGACCGTCCGAGTGTCATTCCGGTTGCTAGGACCGTGAGAGGGGACTATCCCCCAGTGTCTCTGCTCATCCGATTTAGTGGTGAGATTAAGTGCCGCGTGCCTGAACCTGCCTCCCTTTTCCTTTATTCTTCAACTCCAACTTTCCTATCCAGTTTTCAGCATGGAAGAAAATAAACCTTCCTCCAATAAGGTTTAACCTTGACTGGACATTGGCCTTATTGGTGCACAAGCTACAGACTCTTTCCTATACTATAGGGGTGAGAACCAGCCGAGGGAAGGTAATTCGCTGGGGGACCCAACAATTTCTGAACACCGCTCACCCTCTTATTCAAGAAGGAACCTGGGCATTGTGGTACGGTGTGTCCCGCCTTGAGGAGATAAGGCCAGGGATCTGTGTGCTACACATCTGATTAGTTGGGATAAGCTTGGGCCTCCTCTGAACTCATCTCTGTTTGAACCTCCTCTTCTCGCTGTTTTCTTTAAACCAATGAAGCTGTGTGCTGGGTTATTCCCCATCCTGCAACACATGCAGACAGAAGGGCATGATGCTGGTGACGTTAGTGCCCATATACGGACACACGCCCATATTTAGTCTATGTCATTGACAAAATATGGGCATGTGTTCATATAAGGGCACTGATGTCACCAGCATCCCACCCCTCAGGAAATGACCAGCCCTCAGCTCATTAGATTAGAAAATAGCATGAAGTGGAGGTTCGGACAGAGTTGAGTTTAGAAGACACCTGAGCTGGTCTCCACTTTTTAGTTGAGACGAAAGGAGTGATTTTGCAGAATTTGATTTTATTGCTGAAATGTCATCAAAAGTTAAAAGAAAAGTACAACCAAAGCTCATTGCACTCCGTTTTGCACTCCTGTGACCTGTTTTCAACAGACAGCAGAAAGCCTGCTGTGTGCTGACGTGACAGAGCTGGTACAGGCTGGGGAAAGATCGTGACCATATGATCGGGATCCACCCAGATGCCTTTATCGGCACCTGACTCAGCCTCTCAGTGAGCCTGAGCCAGCTGCTCCCTCCCCTCCACAGCCCAGCGCTCCAGTGAGCGAGGGGGGGAGGGGGGGCAGAGCAGAGAGCTGATGACTGACCTGAGGGGGTACTTGTAATGAGGAGTGTCACAGAGCTCTGCCAGCATAGAGAATTGCAGTGTGAGAGCAGAAAGCAGTATTTTAAAGGCATTTCCAAGAAAGAAAGTCACAAATACTGACGTGCAGGGGTACAAAGGGGGAAAAAAAATGTGATGATGACGATGGTATTCACTCTCGTTATATCTTGGCAGTTCTATGGGTCAGTTCTCTTGTACTGCTTGTTTTAGTGGTTTCATTTTCTGGCTGATTTTGGCTTTTATGGTGTCTAAACATTCATATCCTTTGGCAGCCGGGCTTCCTTCTGCTGCTAACCAATCCAAGCATAATTGCCTTCTCCAGTCAGTTCAATCGTATTACATGTCTGAAAAAGGTAGGCCTGAGTTTTGTAGTTTTGCCATCCAGTGAAACGTCTGGTTTTATCTGCTCCAGTAAAAGCTTGTTTGATATCTGTGGTGTTCATGGAATGTGCAGGAGCCTTCTCCAGCATCAAAGCTCCAACGCTTCAATTTTGCTCCTATCTCGATTTTTCATGGTCCAACTTTCACAACCCCAGGTAGCTATGGGGAACACAATAACACAGACAAATTTGCATTTGATTGCCATGCTAACATCCTTATTTTCCCATATTTGATTCATGCTCATTATCACTATGCAACCCAATGTGATACGGTGCTTTATTTATGGACTACAATTACTACTTCGATCAATCTTCGATGCAAGGAAAATTAAATCTTGTGCACATTCAAACTACTCACGGTCCTTATTTTGACCTATCCATTCCATGCAGTGGTGATGATCCTGGTCTTTTTGGTGAGGCCAAACTTCCTTCTTTCTTCTTTGTTCCTTTTGATCAGATGTTTCAAGCCATCTTCAGAGAGGAGGGCTGTGTGATCAGTGTATCAGAGATTATTGATGTTCCATCCTCCAATCTTTTCCCCAGTTTTTTATTTCCTCAAGCACCACCATGTCCCCACTTGGTGTTTACACAATAGGCAGAGAATGAGAAAGAAGAAGCCGACCGCCAATTTTTTCTCTTAAAAATAGTGGCGTGGGAGAAGAGGAGGTGGTGGTCAGAGGCTGCGGAGAGTGGAGAAAAGATAAAAGAAAGAGGCGAGTACCGTATTTATCGGCATATAACACGCGCCAGCGTATAACACGCACCCCAAGTTTAGGAGGGAATTTTAAGGAAAAAAACTTTTAGGAGGGAAGTTTAAGGAAAAAAAAACTAATGCCGCGTACACACAATAATTTTTCCCGTCGGGAAAAATTTAATTTTTTTTTAAACAAGAAAAACGACCGTGTTTGGGCCTTTTGTCATTTTTCCAGACGGGAAAAATGGCATTAATCACGATGAGAAAAATTAGAACATGCTCTAATTTTTCTCGTCGTGATTCCCGTAAATTTTTTTTTGCGGCAGTTTTCCCATAGGGAACACTGCCACGGAGCCCACACGGTCGTTTTTCTCGACCAAGAAAAAAAATGTCGGGAAAAACGGCCGTGTGTAGGGAACCAAGCCGTTCCCTCGTTTTTCCCGTCGATTTTCTCGACGGTGTTTTCACCGTCGAGAAAATCGATCGTGTGTACGCGGCATTACATTTAAATTCCCATCAATGCAGCCTTATCAGTGTCATTTTCAGCCTTGTCAGTGCAGCCTTGCCCCAGTGGCCATTGCAGCCTTGTCAGTGCAGCCTTGCCCCAGTGTTCATTGCAGCCTTGTCAGTGCAGCCTTGCCCCAGTGGCCATTGCAGCCTTGTCAGTGCAGCCTTGCCCCAGTGTTCATTGCAGCCTTGTCAGTGCAGCCTTGCCCCAGTGTCCATTGCAGCCTTGTCAGTGCAGCCTTGTCAGTGCAGCCTTACCCCATTGTCCATTGCAGCCTTGTCAGTGCAGCCTTGCCCCAGTGCAGCCTTGCTCCCAGTGTCCATTGCAGCCTTGCCCCAGTGCAGCCTTGCCCCCAGTGTCCATTGCAGCCTTGGATGAATTTAAAATTGGCGCCTCCGAGATCGCCGCTGAAACTGGGCGGAGCGGAGCAAACGCCGCCGAGATCGCAGGGACTGGGCGGAGTCGAGATACACATAGTCGAGTGTACTCGGCTCTTCTCCACTACACTCACAGTCACGCCCAGTCCCGCCCTATGATGTACATATCACAGGTCCAATGGCGGGACTGTGAGCGAAGCTGAGAAGAGCCAAGTACACTCGGCTATGTGTATCTCGGCGGCGATCGCTCCGCTCCGCTCACAATCAGCGGAGATCGACGGGGATCGGTGGGGATCGGCGTATAACACGCACCCACGACTTTCCCCTGATTTTAAGGGGAAAAAGTGCGTGTTATACGCCGATAAATACGGTAACTGTGGCTACAAACAATTGGCCACTGCCCTCACCTATAACTGGATACAAAAAAATCTGTGCTGCCTATAAATGTGAGCAGCCACAAAACCAATAGACAAAAAGGTGCAAACAAACAACATAAAAATTGTGGCGCTAAAAAAACATAAACAGTGAATGAGATAACACCCAAGTGAATGAGTGAAAAAAAGATTGTTCAGTCCATAATCAAAAAACAACAATCCATGTGTAGAGTATATAAATAAAGGATCTCTGATGAAATGATTCAAAGTAATCCAATACAAATAGTGACACAATCTGGATGGGATAAATAAAAATAACCACCAAATGTAAATGTGTAAAGTCTCTGATGAAATACTTCAAAATAATCCAATGCAAATGATGATAATCCCAAACTCTGGATAAAGTGAATAAAGATGACCACCACCGATAAGAGAGAGGCTTACCAGAAGTCGCGGACCCCAATAAACATACGTTTAAGAGGTCAACTTAGGCTTGGCATATATGACTGAAGGGACTGAATCCCCTGCTGGTGCTGGCCAAGATGTTCCTCTCAGCAGATCATACCAGATGAGCGGGCTGGATACTCAAGAGATGGTGACCCAATGGTGGTTGCCCATGGGACCAATAGCTCTGATTATGTTTGCTCCCCGTTTACAAACACCACAGGTTACCATCCCTAATGGTTGCTGCATTCATGGTGAAAAGTCATTGCTTGACAAGCTTCGCAGGGACTGGGCGGAGCCGAGATACACATAACCGAATGTACTCGGCTCTTCTCGGCTCCGCTCACAGTCACGCCCAGTCCCACCCTATGATGGACATAACACAGGTCCAATGGCGGGACTGGGCGTGACTGTGAGCGAAGCCGAGAAGAGCCGAGTACACTCGGCTATGTGTATCTCGGCGGCGATCGCTCCGCTCCGCTCACAATCAGCGGAGATCGGCGTAGAACACGCACCCACGATTTCCCCCTGATTTTAAGGGGAAAAAAGTGCGTGTTATACGCCGATAAATTCGGTAACTGTGGCTACAGACAATTGGCCACTGCCCTCACCTATAACTGGCCTTTGCAGCAAGTAGCACATGGAAGGGCAACGCAGGCAAAACAAAACCAAAGAAAATTCCCAGCTCAACTTACCGACCAGCCTGCAACCAACCAATTTATCCTGTCTAACAGTTTGCGTTAATAACAGGGGTTTAGTTTGCACACATTTACAAATACATGTGTAAGCTACAGATCCTATTCACAGCAGCCCAGTATTATCTGCAGTCCTAAATCTAAATTTTAAGAGCCTGCACAGTGGAAGCACATGCATTATCCTTTAATGCATATCTATTATAATGCATTTGCTTCCACTATAAAGACTCTCTAAATTTAGATATAGAACTGTGATTGGACATAGTGGGAGCCAATTAGCGGGTCCTGTGGACCTGATGTCCGCTGGGACCTGCCGATAGGCAGATCACGTTCTGCCTCTGCCTATGTAAACAAGGCAGATTGCCGTTCTGTTGGTAGCAGGGGTGGCCCGTCCATTAGGGGTGCCCAGGTGCCGCCCCCCCTATCCTCGCCACCCCCTATATGACGTGACTAGATTCATGCATAGCATGAATCTATCCACGGCTGCCACGGCCGCCCACTATTCATGTGTCCGGCCCCTTTCGGGTCACCGGGCATATGAAGTAGAGCGGGCAGTTTTTTTTTTGAAGAACCTGTTTAGAGCCATAAGCTGTATTGGGCTTCAAAAAAAAGGTGGACTCGGGACGCAGAGCATTGCGTCTGGAGCCCACCCAGGTGTGTTGCAACAGCAAATTAAAATTCGCTGTTGCAGCACTGATCCTCCCCCCGGCCAATCGGGAAGAAGGTATGAAACCTGTTTCCCGATTTACCAAAATGTCAGGCGATCATATTGGACGCTTAGCACTGGGGGCAGGAGAGAGGAGACACCGTGGAAGCTGCTCCAGGAGACGACACCGGAGCAGCTTTCCCCAAGCCCGCCACGTTCTCACCGCCCGCACCCAGGGTAAGGACAGTGGGTGGTGGTGTTAGTGGCGCTCCACCGCCCCCCCCCCAAAATAACCCCATGAGCCACCACTGTTTAGTAGGGAAGACAGAGATCCTGTGTTTCTGCTAAGTAGGAACACAGATCTCTGTCTTCCCACAGTTAAAGCACCTCCCCCACACAGTTAGAAAGCACTCCCAGGGAACACAGTTGACTGTCTGATCGCCCCTGATGTTAACCCCTTTCCTGCCAGTGTCATTAGTACAGTGACAGTGCATATTTTTTAACACTAATCACTGTTTTGGAGTCACTGGTCCCCAAAAAAGTATCAAAAGTGTCAGTCAGTGTCCGATTTGTCCGCCGCAATGTCACAGTCCCACTGTGAATCATTAAAATATCCCATAGATTGTAGACACTATAACTTTTGCGCAAACCAATCAATATACGCTTATTGAGATTTTTTTTACCAAAAATATGTAGCAGAATACATATTGGCCTAAATTGATGAAGACATTTTTATTTATTTTTTATTTATTGGATATGTTTTATAGCAGAAAGCAAAAAATATATTTATTTTTTTTTCAAAATAGTTTGGCACTTTTTTTGTTTATAGCGCAAAAAATAAAAACCTGCAGAGGTGATCAAATACCACCAAATAAAAGCTCTATTTGTGGGGAAAAAAGGACATCAATTTTATTTGGGTGCAGCGTTGCATGCCCACGCAATTCTCAGTTAAAGTAACACAGTGCCGTATCACAAAAAATGGCCTGGTCATGAAAACCTCCAGGAGCTGAAGCGGTTAAATAGGCCACTAGGCGCCAAAGTCCATCAAACAAGCACGCTCATTTGGAAAGATATTCCGCTATCTCAACAATTGTAGCTCTGAGGGTATATTATCCCCAATTGGTTGGCTTGATGGTACCATGCTGTGGGCTTCTATTATTGGGGGAGGAGGTGGCGTTGGCATGAGTGGCGTGCAGTGTTATTTTGTCGACTAAAACCGACTAAAACATTTTAGTCGACTAACTTAATACCATTTTAGTCGACTAAAACTAAAACACTTGAGATGGCTAAAATACGACTAAAACTAAAATGGCATTTTAGTCAAAAGACTAAAGCCCCGTACACACAATCGGTTTGACTGATGAAAACCGTCTGATGGATGGTTTTCATCAGACCAACCGATCGTGTATGGTACCCATCTGTCTTTTTTCCATCGGTTGTAAAAAATAGAACTTGTTTTAAAATTTTCCGATGGATAAAAAACCGATGGGAATTTCCGATCGTCTATGGGCAAGTCCATCGGTTAAAAAACCCACGCATGCTCAGAATCAAGTCGACGCATGCTCAGAAGCATTAAACTTCATTTTTCTCGGCTCATCGGAGTGTTTTACGTCACCGCGTTTGAAACGGTCGGTTTTTTGACTGATGGTGTGTGGCCAAGACTGATGAAAAACAGTTTCATCGGATTTCCGATGGACAAATCCATCGGACGAAAATCCATAGGTTATCCGATCGTGTGTACAGGGCTTTAGACTAAAACTAAATTGAAATTTGACGTCAAAATTACCACTGGTCTGTAGTGCATGTTCATACCTCAATACCATAAATAATAACAGATTAGATTTTTCACTCCAGTAGTATATAATGAGTTTGGAAATTTGTAGAGAAATGCTTAAATACCGCATTACAATTTAACTACACCCATTAGATTTTAGATGACTAATATTAGTTTTAGTCGACTTAAATGATTTTAGTCTACTAAAATGTCCTGGATATTTAGTCGACTAAATACGACTAAAACTAAAACAATTGCAGAAGACTAAATTGGGACTAAAACTAAAATGCCATTTTAGTCCTAAGACTATAACTAAATTGAAATTTGCTGCCAAAATTAACACTGGTGGTGTGTGTGTGTTGTTGCTCTTGGTTCTCTACACTGTAAGTAGGACTGGATGATAATCATTTGGACTCTGCGTAGTCCAATAATACTACTATTTCTATTAGACATGTGCAATCCGTTTCGTTCCAAATTCCTATTTTAATTAATTTTGACAAATTCGTTAATTCTGAAATATCAGAATTAATGAAAAACCCGTTTATCTAATTTTTCTGCAATTTCGGAAATTCGAGATTCGGAAATCCAAAAATCCAAAAATCTGGAAATTTTGAAATACGAAAATACGAAAATTCGGAAATACGAAGGTCCGAAAATAAGAATGAAAATCCAAAAATTTGAAAATCTGAAATAATAACTTGGCTGGCCATACATTATACAATTTTCCTACAATTTTCTGTACAATTTTCTTTAGATTTACCTCTAACTATGTAATGCAAGGGCCTGCCTTATTGGATACAATTGAAAGTTTTGTTTAGATTTTCCCTTATATTATATGGTTTTTGGTAAATCTAAATGAAAATTGTACAAGAAAATTGAACATGTATGGCCAGACTATTGCTAAACTATTAAAATACAGGTATTGGAATTTCCTTTCAAATTTGGCTGTTAGTGAACCTAACGAATAGGAATTAATCCGCAGTTACGAATTATCCGAAATAACGAATACAGTATCTAAACGACTGGAACAGAACAAATTACTTTTTATTATTATTATTAATAATTTGTTCCGTTCCATTTGTTTAGATGCGGCATTCGTTATTTCGGATAATTCGTAACTTTAGGTAAATTCGTATTCGCTATGTTCACTAACAGCCAAATTTGAAAGGAAATTCCAATACTTATAATTTAATAGTTAATAATTATTAGTTTGTTCGTTATTATTTTGAATATTCAGGTTTTCGGATTTTCTTTCTTATTTTCGGATTTTTGAATTTACAAATTTACAAATTTTTGAATTTACTAATTTTTTACTTTATAAATTCCGAATTTACAAATTCCGAATTTTCTAAATTACAAATTCCGACTTTTCTAATTTACAAATTCTGAATTTTCTAATTTACAAATTCCGAATTTTCTAATTTACAAATTACGAATCTTCTAATTTACAAATTCTGAATTTTCTAATTTACAAATTCCGAATTTTCTAATTTACAAATTACGAATTTACGAATTTAGAAATGACGAATTTACAAATTTACAAATTACAAATTTAGGATTTTACAAATTACGAATTTAAAATTTACAAAGAAACAAATTAAGTGAAAATGAAAACGAACAACATTTTTGGCAGTGCACATGTCTAATTTCTTTGTCCTACCCCTCCTTATTGGGAGTATTTTTTTATAACTATTCTATTATTTTGTTTGCCTTTCATGGCTCACTGTTTTTTGCATACTTTGTAATGCATTTGGGAAAAGCAAGAAAAATTGAATAAATAAATAAACACCTTTAAAAAAACAAAATAAGGAAAACAAGCACGCTTACGTACATGAGCGCGTGCACAATGCTAATTGTGACAGGAGTCACTTTGGGTGGGGGGTTTGTGCAACTCAGCTTACCTTGGAGAGCTCTGGAAACTCTGTGTCCAGCTTCCCCAGACCCTCTTATGTGTAAATCACATTGGGGGTGATTTACTAAAGACCTGCGCCTGTGGTGCAGTGGAGAAATTGGAGCAATTGCACAAAAAACGGGACTCAAAACATTTATCAAAAATGATGGTGCACTTATATGCACCAAACCATATTTACATAGGAAGCGCTGTTGCGCACTTGCGCAATCTTTCGCGCCTACCATTAGCAAGCGCAGCCAATGTAATCTTCAACATTTTTGTCTGAATACTGTAGATAACTTTACTAGTTTACCATCTTCTGTTACCAGGATAAAAAGTATGTATATAATATTGTTTAAATGCACAAATTCTGTCCAGAACATGTAGATCTGTCTTACAACTAATCAAGCCTTTTTTACACCTTTCTTTCAGCTACTCAACTGCACATGTGCAATGACAAAGCCACCATTTTATGCTCGCCTGACACACCGCACACGCTATAGCACACGGGCGCATCTGCGTTCTCCAGAGTGCCCAACTGCTTATACATTGAGCTTGTGCTCATTGTAATGCTGATCATGTTAATGAGCATTTCCTTATCACATGGAGAATATTGCTTCCACTTTTATTCTTTTCATTCACTTCTTTTTGAAACAACTCAATAATCATTCTAGAGATCTTCCTCCTATCAACAACTGTGCAGATGTTTACTGGACTTGTAATTGTGCATTTTATGGTGATAGTCTATAATCATTGGTGGAGCCAAAACTTCCATGTAAACATCTTCTCAACACATGTCTATGTATTGTGCATTCTGGACAATTCTTTCCCCATACACTCTCCAATCTGATTGCACAGTGCATGGGGAAATGAATTGCTCAGAGAAATGAGTGGATGTAAATGTCATCCAATCAGATTGGAGAGTGTATGGGGAAAGAATTGTCCAGAATGCACAATACACAGACATGTGTTGAGAAGATGTTTACATGGAAGTTTTGGCTCCACCAATGATTATAGACTATCACCATAAAATGCACAATTACAAGTCCAGTAAAAATCTGCACAGTTGTTGATAGGAGGAAGGTCTCTAGAATGTATATTGAGTTGTTTCAAAAAGAAATGAATGAAAGGAATAAAAGTGGAAGCAATATTCTCCATGTGATAAGGAAAAGCTCATTAACATGATCAGCATTATAAAGAGCAAGTGCCCGATGTCTGTTTCATATTTAAGAATGTCTATGCACCCGTACGCGCAACGGTTCCGCGAATGCAGCGCAAGTCGACAGCATGCGCCATGTCGCAATAATTATTCCTGCCTGCGCAAATGCGCCAACATTTTCTTAAATCAGCCCCATTGTGTCTCTAATAGGGTCACAGGATGACCGAGAAATTCAGTCTGATCTGTACTAATCGGACTCCGGAATGTTGTGTGTGTGTGTATGTATATATATATATTGTATATTGTCTCATTTTGTTGTGTACTCTTTGCTGTGATCATTTGGGGTGTGACTGTATTCTATTGTTCTATTGTGGCTGTCTGCCTCAAATATTATGGGATGTGTAAGTGTGTTTGCTGTGAGGAAAGGGGGAGGGGGACTCCTCCAGCAGCCCCCCTGCTGATAAGACTGTTTACTGATGAGAAGTTTGAATACATCTGACCTGTGTGTCTATTGTCATTGGACAGTTTAACCCGCCCTGAATCCAAGGGTGGGGGGAAGTGTCTCTGAGTTATTTATCTGTTGTAACATGTGCTTGAATAAAGTGAGTCTGCTGGTTTTCACCCAACACTGAAGTATGGCTGGTGACTGGGTGGGCTAAAGAGTCTTGGATAGTGCTGGTTCTGGACAGAGGAAGTATTTATGGCGGACATAGTCCTGTTGAGGACAAGGGTTCATCACACTAATGCTCACGCACATGTGTATGCGCACGTTAGGGTGACCACATTTCCAAACTACCATTCAGGGACACCCTCCCTTCCCATAAATCAGCTTGTGTTGTAACGAACCACAGCCCAGTGATTGGACACAAGAGGCGGGATTTATGATTTCTCCAATTACAAGCAGGGGGCGGGGATTGTGCTCCTCAAAGCATTCTCGGCCAGGACAAGTACTGTCAGTGAGTAAAGCGGTGATGTGGCAGCCTTTTCTGGGGGCATCAGAGTGGCCCGGGGGGTGGCTGTGTCAGTTTCATTCCAGAACACTGTATTGTCCTGGAATGAAGGTGCCCGGGACAGACCTGCAAAATGCGGGACTGTCCCGGGCAATCCGGGACACGTGGTCAACCTAGCGCACGTGCCCATAAAGATGTGCACAGGGTCCTAGTACTGTGAATAGTTCTATGGACCGTTCTTTGTGTATGCACAATCCTTTGGGAACAGGTATTTCCTTGAGCGTGACTTTTCTTACACAACCCTGACATACAGTACCTGATAAAGGATTTATTGGAGTCGTGATTATGCATCCCAGTTTTTTTTTCCTCTGCTATAAAGAGGTTACCCATACAGTATTTGCACCATTATGCTCATATGCTATCTGTGACCCCTATTATGCTTGTCAGTATTGTTACATTTTATTTTTAATACTTTTTAATAAATAACATGAACTTCACAAGGCCAGTGCGCTCTGTTTTCCGTCTATTTATACATACATACACACATAGGTACAATTATATTTTCTGTTTTCTATGATCAGCTTGAATGAGACAAATTGCTATAAAAAGTAAACTACACACAATACATCAACATTTTTCTCCTCTTGAAAAGATTTCATACATTCCATTATTTTATTATGTATTAACCACTTCCCGACCGTCGCACACCGATATACGTCGGCAGAATGGCACAGGCAGGCAAATGGGTGTGCCTGTACGCCCCTTTAAATTTTCCGCCTAGCGATGTGCGCCTCGGGGGTGTGCCCGCGGGTCCTGCGAACTTGATGTTCGCCGGCGGCCCGCGATTGCGGTGAGGAGAGGCAGAACCGGGAGATGTAAACAAGGCATTTCCCTGTTCTGCCTAGCAACATGACAGAGATCTACTGCTCCCTGTCATCGGGAGCAGTGATCTCTGTACGTGTCACTTGTAGCCCCCCCCCACAGTTAGAATCACTCCCTAGGACACACTTAACCCCCTAGTGTTTAACCCCTTCCCTGCCAGTGTCATTTACACAGTAATCAGTGGCAATTTATAGCACTGATCGCTGTATAAATGACAATGGTCCCAAAATAGTGTAAAAAGTGTCCTATCTGTCCGCCACATTGTCACAGTCATGATAAAAATCGCAGATCGCCGCCATTACTAGTAAAAAAAAAAAAATTATTAATAAAAATGCCATAAAACTATCCCCTATTTTGTAGACACTATAACTTTTGCCCAAACCAATTAATATACGCTTATTGAAATTTTTTTTTACAAAAATTTGTAGAAGAATACGTATCGGCCTAAACTGAGGAAAAAAATAATTTTTATATATATTTTTTTGGGGATATTTATTATAGCAAAATGTAAAAAATATTGCTTTTTTTAAAAAAATTTTGTTTTTTTTTGTTTATAGCGCAAAAAAACAAAAACGCAGAGGTGATCAAATACCACCGAAAGAAAGCTCTATTTGTGGGAAAAAAAGGACTTAAATTTTGTTTGGGTGCAACGTCGCACGACTGCGCAATTGTCAGCTAAAGCGATGCAGTGCCGAATCGCAAAAAGTGCTTTGGTCAGGAAGGGGGTAAAATCTCCCGGGGCTGAAGTGGTTGAAGAGGAATACTTTCTCTCTGCTGAACTCTAGCTGGCTTGTGCTCTGACAATTATCACAGGGTAAATTACTGTCCTATTCAATGGAATAATTCTGGCTTAATGAAAATAATTGCTCAACATTGCACACTTTAACCTGGACTGTACTCTCGTGCGCTTCTCAAAGGATCAAGAAGTGGCGGTATTCTTATTCCTGGTAGCAAAATAGTTTTCTAAGAAAATGAAATCCTTTTAATGCTTGATTATTCATAATTTCAATCACTCAGGAGAATCTGAAGTAAGAGTTAATGAATTTGTTGGATGATGGATAAAGGCATCATTAGACATACTTGAGATGCTGAGAATGTTAACCTTGTACAACGGAAGAACAGGATATTTCAGAGCTTACACCTATTTTAATAAAGCTAGTTATTGTGATGAGGGTAATGGCTTAGAAAAAATGATGATCATTGCCAATTACTGGATGCAAGCCATAATTGTGTCTTACGTACACTATATTGCCAAAAAGTACCCAAAAAGTACCCAACTCAAGACCAAAAAAAAAAGAAAACAAATGCAGAACCACATCTTAAGAAATGGTAAGTTACAATAAAATACTGTACATCATCATACACTATATTTATATTACCAAAAGTATTGGGACACCTGCCTTTCCACGCACATGAACTTTAATGGCATCCCAGTCATAAGCCTCGTACACACGATCAGACTTCCATCTGACTTTTCCGTGGATTTTGGTCCGAAGGGCGTTGGCCGTGAACTTGGTATGCATACACACGGCCCAACATTTTCAGCCAACATACACCAAACTTTGTGGTTTTTCAGCTCTTTACCGCCACCCTTTGGGCAACTTCTGCTATTGTCTGATGTTTAGCATTGGTTCGGAGCATGCGTGTTTGTACATCGGATTTTAGTTGGACAGACTTGTGTACACACCATCGGATAAACCGACGTAACAGATTTATTGCCAGACAGTTGGTGAGCATGAACAGCCAACTTTTGTTGTTGTTAATTCAGCCAACAATTGTCTGATGGAGCATACACACGGTCGAATTATCCGACACAACACGTCCATCAGACAATTCTGGCCAAAAAATTGGATGGTGTGTACGGGCCTTTAGTCCGTAGAGTTCAATATTGAGTTGGCCCATTTTTTACAGCTATAAAAGCTTCAACACTTCTGGGAAGGCTGTCCACAAGGTTTAGGAGTGTGTCTATGGGAATGTTTGACCATTCTTCCAGAAGTGCATTTGTGAGGTCACGCACTGATGTGGACATGAAGGCCTGGCTCGCAGTCTCCGCTCTAATTTGTCCCAAAAGTGTTCTATCGGGTTGAGATCAGGACTCTGTGCAGGTCAGTCAAGTTCCTCCATCTCAGACTCCCTCATCCATTTCTTTATAGACCTTGCTTTGTGCACTGGTCTAAATCATTTGGTGGAGGGGCGTATATAGTGTGGGGTTGTTTTTCAGGGGTTGGCTTGGCCCCTTAGTTCCAGTGAAGGGATCTCTTAAGGCGTCAGCATACCAAGACATTTTGGACAATTTCATGCTCCCAACTTTGTGGGAACAGTTTGGGGGTGGCCCCTTCCTGTTCCAACATGACTGCGCACCAGTGCACAAAGCAAGGTCCATAAAGACATGGATGAGCGAGTTTGGGGTGGTCAGTGGCCGCTTGTCAGCAGTACATCTTAATTTGATGTTCCTTTTGTAGATTTTAAAATGTACAGAAGGGGATTCGTTTTCTATTCTTGCCTGTGTCTCCATTGGGGAGTTTTGATACTGTGTTCATAGGACAGGAAGTGATGGGTTAACTTTCTGAAGGAAACTACAGCAACAGAAACACATTTTGTAATAGATCGGTTCTGGCCCAATACCAGAACTGTTCCTTATTCTGCCGCTGGTCCGAATGTATGCTGAAGTGAATAGGCCTACATGCTAGCTTGGAAGAAATCACGCTGGAACACTCTAATCACCATGACCCCTTCATCACAACAGGACGTTTATTCTGGGTCTCAGCCCTTTAAAGACAAAGTGACACAAGCATTCGACATCACAAACGTGTACATATGATTGGCTAAGTCCATATATGGTGCTTCTCTTGTGATGTCAATTTCTTCCTCGTGTCTGCATTCCACAGCTCACGGGGGCCATTTTCTTTAGTGTTGATGGGAGGGGGAGATTGAAGGAGTGAATTTAGCAGTGGGGGAGGAAAGACATCTGTTCCTCGTCTTCACTCGGGGATCAATATCTCTGTCTCAACTTTCAATCAAGGAAAATACTACTTTCGTAATGAGATTTACCAAAACACACACAATATACTCTTGATAATACCCTTAGCTAGCATACATTTAACCTATACTAAATTTCTAAGTCCATATTTAGGTAGATAATATAGAGATAACACACATACAATATAGTCATTTTATAAGCTCCATCACAATTTATTTAGTAGAGTGCAGAGATGAGGGAACATCCGCCAGGTTTTATTTATCTCTCTGTCCCACTTTGCCATTGACACCAGTGTCCTCTCATTTTCTGCCCTGGTGTGTTTGGCTTTTAGGGTTACTTTGCGGTAAAAGCAAGGAAGCATAAAAATCTCTGAAATATATTAACTGCTTGCCGACCAGCTGCCGTCATTATACTGCGGCAGGTTGGCTCCCCTGGGCGAATCGCCAAAGCTGTATGTCGGCCGCTTTAAGAGCGATAGGGGGCACGGCGCAATGCCAGAGTCGATGCACGTGGCTGGCGGCCACGATGACCGCTGGCCACCCACGATTGCTCGTCATAGTGCCAGAACGGGGATCTGTTAATGTAAACAGACAGATCCCCGTGCTGACAGGGGAGTACAGATTGATCGTCTGTTCCTAGTGATTAGGAACAGCGATATCTCTCCTCCTACCCCCCCCCAGCGAGTTAGAAACACCTCCCTAGGTAACACTTAATCCCTTGATCACCCCCTAGTGTTAACCCCTTCCCTGCCAGTGACATTTATACAGTAATCAACGTGGCTATTTTTAGCTCCGATCGCTGTATAAATGGTCCCAAAAAAGTGTCAAAAGTGTCTGATCTGTCCGCCGCAATGTCGCAGTCCCGCTAAAAATCACAGATCGCTGCCATTACTAGTAAAAAATAAAAAAATAATAAAAATGCCATAAATCTATTCCCTATTTTGTAGACACTATAACTTTTGCGCAAACCAATCAATATACACCTATTTTTTTTTACCAAAAATATGTAGTAGAATATATATTGGCCTAAACTGATGAAGAAATTATTATTATTTTTTTTTTGGGATATTTATTATAGCAAAAAGTATAAAATATTGTTTTTTTTTCAAAATTGCCGCTCTTTTTTTGTTAATAGCACAAAAAATAAAAACCGCAGAGGTGATCAAATACCACCAAAAGAAAGCTCTATTTGTGAGAAAAAAAGGACATAAATTTTGTTTGGGTACAACGTCACACGACCGTTAAAGTCAGTTAAAGCGACGCAGTGCAGAATCGCAAAAAATGGCCTGGTCATTAAAGGGGGAAATCCTTTTGATCCTTAAGTGGTTAATGTATTTTATTAAACAAAAACACTTCACATACAACTGTAGGAAAAACAATACACAACATACAGATTATCACAAAAATATGCATATAGTATACACATGCACAAGCTATATATCCTTCATAGCAAATGAGTATGGACTATGTATGCAATAGGTATACACTAAACAGTTACTTAACTTGGTTCTTCCAGGTGATGAAGTCTTCTTCCAGGATCCAAGATCTCTCCAGACTGCTCCTTGCTTCATGGAGTCCTACAAAGCTTCTTTGTGTCCTCTGCAAATGGCTGTCCAAGTCCTTTGCTCCCTCCACCTACTTCCTGCCAACATAATTTCCTGTCCAGAACTTCATTAACCTGTCCAACAAGTTCATTAGCACTTGAATAAGGTAAGCCTAACTGCTTAAAAACAATACATGCAACTAAAATGCATCTTTCTTATATTTATACTATAAAAATCACTAAAATAGCCATAGCAACACAGACGTCACTGAAATAGGAATTGAGGGGAATTCTCCCTAGTGAGGACACGCACAGCAATATAAACGTTATATAGAACAGAGAAGTGATAAAAACAATGACTTGACAGAAGTTCTAGCTCTTGCTCACTCTGTCGAAAACGAACAAAATGTTTTGGCTGGAGTCAGGCTTTAACTCGCTGTCCTGGCATCTATTAAAGTGACACAGAAAGCACAGAAAGCCAATGAAACATGACTTATGGATGAGCGTAAAGAACAATTCAGAAGGTAAATGGTATAATGGAATAATTTATCAACATCAAGAGCGGTGCATTGCATGAAGAAGACAGGACTGCTGGAGGATAGATTAAAGCATAGCATATGGGAGCGCAAAACAAACCAGACTGTGCAATAAATATTTTAATTGGCAGTCCAGATGGGTCAGTCATTTTTTATTTACTGTCACATTCCTTGCTTTGCCGGCTTTTAGGAATGGGTAATTGGCTGAATGATCAGACAGGGAGTAACTGTAACTTGCAAGTTTCTAAACAGGTGCAAAGTTAGAAGAAACAATGCAAAACAGGATCAGGATGGCAAAAAAAAAAAAAAAAAACAGACACTGCAGACTAATGAAAACTGTATAATCATTAATCACTTCAATACCTGGCACTTACACCCCCTTCCTGCCCATGCCAATTTTCAGCTTTCAGCGATGTCACAGTTTGAATGACAATTGCGCCGTTATGCTACACTGTATCCAAACAGAATTTTTATAATTTTGTTCCCACAAATAGAGCTTTCTTTTGGGGGGTATTTGATCACCTCTGCGGTTTTTATTTTTTGCTAAACAAATAAAAAAAGACAGAAAATTTTGAATTTTTTTTTTCTTTTGTTTCTGTTATAACATTTTGTAAATAAGTTATCTCCTTCACTGATGGGCACTGATTAGGCGGCACTGACGGGCACTTACAAGGCAGCACCAATGAGGTGGAACTGATGGGCACTGACGATAGGTACTGGTAGATGGCACTGATGGGTGGCACTGATATGCAGAACTGATGGGCATTGATAGGCGGCACTGATGGGCACTCATGGGTGGCACTGATAGGCGACACTGATGGGCACTGAAAGGCTGCACTGATGGGTACTTATGAGTGGCACTGATAGGCGGCACTGCTGGGCACTGATAGGCGACACTGCTGGGCACTGATGGGCACTGATACATGGCACTGATATGTGGCACTGATAGATGGCACTGATAGGCATCACTGATGGCACTGGCAGGCATTGGGGATGGGAACTGATTGGCAGCTGCCAGGGCACTGAATGGCATTTCCCTGATGGTCTAGGGTGGCATACCTGGTGGTCCAGTGTGGATGGCCATCCCTGGTGGTCCTGGCGGCATCCTGGTGGTCTTGGGCAGGCATCCGAGGGGTGCTGCGCTAATAAACAATCAGCACAGACCCCCCTGTCAGGAGAGCAACCAATCAGCTCTCCTCTACTCGTGTCTGTCAGACGCGAGTGAGGAAAAGCAGATAAACGGCTCTTCCTGTTTACATCGTGATCAGCCGTGATTGGACACGTCTGATCACGTGGTAAAGAGCCTCCATCTGAGGCTCTTTACCTTGATCGGTTGAGCGGTGTGTCAGACTGACACGCAGCACCACCGATCGCCGCGATTTGCGCCCCCCGCGGGCGCGCGGCAGCTGTTATCCTGCTGGACATCATATGACGCCAAGTCAGGATAACTGAACCACCGCCCGGCCGTCATTCTGCTATAAGCTGGGTGGGAAGTGGTTAAAGTTTATATGAACGCTTATCTAATAAAATAATCCATTCAGTTTAAAAAAGAGATGAAAAGCAAAACATTTGTGAATACATTTAAAAAACATTATGGGGTTAATTTACTAAAGGCAAATAGACTGTGGGGGTTATTTACTAAAACTGCATTGTGCAAAATCTTAAGCAACTCTGCATATAAACCAATCAACATCCAGCTTTTCATCCCAAAGCTTAAAGTATGTAGAAAAGTCTTGTTTTTTTTCCCTATAAAATGTTATACTTACCTGCTCTGTTGCAGTGGATTTGCACAGAGCAGCCCTAGTTCTCCTCTTCTCGGGTCCCTCTTCTGTGATTCTGGCCCCTCCCTCCTGTTCAGTGCCCCCACAGCAAGCAGCTTGCTATGGGGGCACCTGAGCTGAGTCACAGCTCCCTGTGTCCGTTCAGACACGGAGCCCCGACCGGGCCCCGCCCCTTTTTTTCCCTGATTGGCTAGCTGACATTCAAAGACAGCAGCGGAAGCCAATGGCTCAGCCAATCAGAAAGGAGAATCTCGGGCGGCTAAGACACTCGTGAACATCGCTGAAAAAAAAAAAGCATTTTTGCTTGCACATGATTGGATGATGGAAGTCAGCAGAGCTTCTGCTCATTTACTAAGCTCTGGAGCAACTGCAAAGTGCATAGTTTATTTGCCTTTAGTAAATCGACCCCTATAAATAAATTTTTTCCTCTTTTTTTTATAAGTGATCCCATTCCCTCTGTTCTCAGCTGTATAATCATCTTAGAGAGCTGGGGGAGGACAAACAGCATCACACTGTACTTCCCAGTAAATTGCTGTGCAGGGGGGGGGGGGGGGTCAGGACAAATGTGATCATTAAGGGGGAGCAGGCTGAGTTCAGCTAGAGAACTCACCATGCTGTGCTCTCCTGCCTAGTGTGATCAGTTTTTCATAGGAAAGCAGAGGGACTGGCAGGATCTCCGAGGAGTTCATACAAAGGAAGCAATACAAAGAGAACAGGAGACTTTTTCATACAAGTACATGGTACAGCAGGCACATATCAGGAATATGAAATTCTGAGTTTGCATACTTGATATTATATTTTAAAGCGGAATTAAACTTTCTCAATCAACATGAGCTATAGACATGTGCAGAACGAAAAAATTAGTTTTGTTTCCTTTCGTTTTGATTCGTTATTTACATAAATTAATTCAGTTAAATTAGTTTCATTTGTTTATTCGATTTCAAATCGATTCGAAAAGTTTTTTTAACGTTTTTAAACCATTGAAAAAAAAACAAAAAACTTTGACATTTTTTGAAAAATTCACTGTAAAGCTACTGGCGTTTTTATAACGTTCTTTTACCATCCAGTGTGCATGAGGCCTAAATGTTAGTATCCAGTTATGTTATGCAAATTTTGGAAAGAATCCAGGTCTTTCTTAAAATAATCTACTGAGCTGGCCAGGACAAACTCTGGATGGAGTCTATTCCACATTTTCACAGCTCTTATTGTGAAGAGTAATCAAGATAAGTGCACGCCAGTTCTGACAGTGGAGGGCCTCTCACCTGGCTGTAGAACACTTGCCCAGCTACTTCTGCCTCATGAAGTTTGGCTCCTCTAAGCTCCTGAGGGAAACTGAGACTCTTTGGTCATGTCCAGGAACACCTGAAGTTAGGGAAAATGGAGTTAAGAGGGTCTGTACCTGCATCTGAGCATGGTGAGTAAGTAGGCACTCTGCTACACTGTTAAACATTTTGAAATATATCATATAGAGGACGTGTGCCAAACACAAGGCCCACGGGCCGAATCCAGCCCATCAGGCCATTTCATGTGGCACTTCTCCTGCAGCTGCAGCACCCCATTGTCTCTGCAACCTCTGGTCTCAGCATTCAGCATACTCCAGCAGCTAACTCCAGCCCTCCTCTGGTCCTCCTCCAGACCTTATACTTTCTGCTTCCCAGCTCAGCCCTCCAATGTCTTCTCGGCAGCAGTACAAAGTAAGGGGGGGGGGGTGCAATGTGATGTAAGGGTGGATGGGGGACTCTTAGATTTTGATGGTGGGGGGCTCTTAACATCTGATATTTGGGGGAGTGGGGTGCTCTGGACATCTAGTCTTACAGATACAACTGGCTCTTTGAGGGCAACCATAATGCTGATGCGCCCGACATGAAATTAAGTTTAACACCCCTGATATAGGGATACAAACTTAGCACTTCCAGGTTCAACTCAAACTACCAAGCTTACTGTCTGCTCAATGGCACAAAATGAAAAGTGGAATTGATGATGTGTATGGGCTGGAGATAGGCTGTAATTGGAATGTTGCTATGCTATGTTATGCCGGAGAATTTTTTTTAGCCATTAAAGAAAAAATATACAGTTCAGCTCTCTTCTATCTGAAATGACTCTGAAGCGCACAATACTGTTGGTAATGATTATGGCCCCTTTCACATGGGCGGACCATTCAGGTCCGCCTGTCAGTTTTTTTGGCGGACCTGAACGGGCGCTCCATGCAAGTCTATGGAGTGACGGATGTCAGCGGTGACCATGTCCGCTGACATCCGACCCCCAAGATATGCTAAAATCAGACGTATGGCGATACGTCGCCATCTATCCATGGCGGATCGGATCGGGTGAGATCTGATGAAAACGGACATGCTGTCCGTTTTTGTCCGATCTCTCCATAGGAATCAGCAGCGTTCGACAAGCCCCTCCCCGCTCAGTGAGCAGAGAGGGACCTGTCATCCGCATGCTCAGCGGAGATCAACTGAGAGATCTCCCGCTGAGCTGGCGGACTCCGCTGCAACGGATCCGCCTCGTGTAAATGAGGCCTATGATAGGGATAATGTTGGGGTTCAGGGGTGTTCACCAGAAAATCTGAAAGTCGATTCTCTTCAGTCCTCCATCTAGATATAAACTGAACATTTCCAGCTGAGATAGGGAAATTGTTTCTTGACAGTTCATCAGAAGAGGTCATAAATAGGAATGACAGAGCAGTGATAGGTTCTCACATTTTAACGCCAGATACATTGTTATCTCTCAAATGTCTGAAGACCACAACAAAACAAAGTCCATTCCAGGACCTGCTAATCCCATCCCAATGAAAACAGCGGACTTCCCATTGCCAGCTACACATGTCATGCACTATAAACATCATCTCATTTTTCCATTGTGTATGTTTTATATTTATAAGGACCTGGCAACATCTGCAGACTCTAATAAATACATTTCGCCTTGTGGCTCTCCCGTTCTTTCATATTTGTTCTGTTCTCCTGGAAAAACAAACGCTTGACCTCACCATCTTCATGGAAATAGGTAAATAAAACTGTAAAATTATTCCTGGATAGGAGATTATGTGAATGATCATTTTCAGGGAGCTCTCTATCCAGTTGCCCCAAATGTTTTTTTAAAGGTTCGTTTTTTATTTTCTAAATAGGTTCCTTTAACCACTTAAGCCCCGGACCATTAGGCAGGTTAAAGACCAGGCCACTTTTTGCGATTTGGCACTGCGTCGCTTTAACTGACAATTGCGCGGTCGTGCGACGTGGCTCCCAAACAAAATTGACGTCCTTTTTTTCCCACAAATAGAGATTTCTTTTGGTGGTATTTGTTCACCTCTGCGGTTTTTATTTTTTGCACTATAAACAAAAATAGAGCGACAATTTTGAAAAAAAATCAATATTACTCTTTCGTCCATGGACCGACACAGCTTCTCTATTGACAAAGTGGTATTATCCGTTAATTAGGAGTGACTAGGCAGAAAAACTTGTAAAAAGTGTTGCATCACACCTTCTACAGTACCGCCCAGGGGGCGGACCCTCTGGGTATACCCTCTCAGTCTGCACATCGCAGATCAGTTTTTTTCTGTCTAGCAAGGAGTAGGACATGGCTCCCTTCGGGCCCATTGGTCCGGGGAAAAAAGATATATATATATATTTTTTATTTTTATTTTTTTTGCTACATTTGTTGTTTCCTGCGATCTTCGATCAACTGCCGACTGGGTGACAGGCTGGATCCTCGATCCTTGTAGTCTCCCCAGTTTCGGCCATCGAGCGTGTGCCGACCCTAGCTACGCGCTGGGTTTTCCACGACATGCCCGTCGCTCCACGGGTGGCCGGTGAGCCTACGCTCCGGGGCCTGCATCGGACCGCTCAGCTTCGGCTGACCTTACGGCCGAGTCGCAGCAGCCTGGCCGGTGAGCTTACGCTCCAAGGCTTGCATCGGACCGCTCAGCTTCGGCTGACCTTACGGCCCGAGTCGCAGCAGCCTGTCCGGTGAGCGTCATGCTCCAGGGCATACATATGATCGTCCCTTCTGGGTCCAATCACAGCATGCCTGGCCAACAGTCACCTTCCGTGCGCGGACGATGATCTGTTTGGAATGTCTTCCAGCAGAATACATGCAGGATAGGTAAGTAAAACTCCCCTGCCTCGGCTGGGTGATTTAGCTGGACATTCCTGGAGAGATCAAGTAAGTGGTTGTGGCCCCTTTCTTCCCTCTCTCCCTGCCTTTCCCTCCTCCCTGGGCTTCTAGCTAAAGGTTACTGGGTGCTGGGGGTCACCTAGGGGATCCCACTGGAGCGGGGCTGGCTGTAACTAACATTTAAAAGAAATGTCATTTTTTGCTTACCTGTGTTTCTGTGTCTCCATGCTGTCGGCGGCCATTTTGAGGTGGTCCATGCCAAGTTTGGCCTCTTGTAACTGCCTGGCGGCCAGCTTCCTGTGGTTCGGCCACACCCACTGGCCCCTATCAGGTGATCGGCGGCCATGTTTGTCCACCCTGTATGCAGATATTGCCGTTCGGCGGCCATCTTTTTGTGGGCTACGGCTGCCTGACCTCTATCTTCTGTCGGCGGCCATTTTCTTAGAGCCCACATTATCTTCCATACAGACGTTTTTGGCAACCATTTTGCGAGAGCCTCCGGCCTCTAGGGTGCATTACACTGGCGCGAAAATTCACACAGGAAGTGCTGATAAAAGAAGCAGACTGACACAGCAGCAAGGGGACAGCATCACAGGCGCAGCATAGCAGTACCTATCCAGGGTGGTGAGTCCTCTGGGTAACCCAGCATCTCTGCAGCACAGGAGGGTGGCCTATTGATATCTTGCCTGGAGCCCTGTGAGTGTCAGCGTGTGGTCAGCATGGCATCTGAGCCAGAGGTCTTCTCCCCTGAAACACCAGATTTAGCAGCTGGTGTCCCTGAGGTGTCTATGGACGCTATGTCGGCAATCCTAGAGGCGTTTGCTGCCAGGGTGGAAGCAGCACACGGGAATACAGGGGGTAATAAACGCCCCCGTCCCCTGCAATCTTCTGGGGATATTTCTGATGCAGAACCAGGTCCAGCTACGGCTCATGGCCCAGATTCTGATGCATCAGAGACTGCAGACCGTGACCGATCGGACAGTGAGGAGGACTCCAAGTCCAGGTCAGTACGCGAGACGGCTTTGGTATCTGACCTTATTACTGCAGTGCGGGATACACTAAAGTTGGAAAGGACTGAAGAAGTAGCAGATACTCCAGTCCCCTTTGGGTTTCGTAAACCTGCCCGCACTGCTAAGGTGTTCCCTTGTGTGTCTTATTTTGACAAACTCTTATACAAGGAAGGGGAGAACCCACTGAGGGTCTTTACAGCCCCAAAGAGGTTTGCAGTACGGTACCCCTTTGAGGAGAGTTTTCTGAAGATATGGACCTCTCCCGCTATAGTGGACCCTTCGGTGTCCAGACTTAATAGAGCCACCACTATTCCAGTAGAAGGGGCTCCTGTTTTCAAGGACCCTGTGGATAAGAAGGCTGAAGCACTCGCTCGCTACCTATACTCAGTGGTAGGCTCGGCAGTACGCCCGGCATTGGCGGGGGCCCTAGTGTCTCAGACACTTACTGAATGGGCAAAATTGCTACTCCAGGGGTTAAAGGAGCGAGATGCTCCTCCTAATGAGATAACTTTGGCCGACCAGTTGGTCCAGGGCCTTAAGTTTGTCTGCGAGTCAGACATGGATACTATTCCCCTGCTGTCAAGAGCTTCGGTTTATGCAGTAGCAATACGCCGCCTGATCTGGCTAAAGGGCTGGTCTGCGGACCAGACTTCCAAGAAAGCCCTATTGGATCTGCCTTTTAAGGGCGACAGACTTTTTGGGGCTTCTCTGGATGACATCATCAAGGATGCCACAGGAGGTAAAAGCACTTTGCTTCCCCAAACTAGCAAGGGTAAGGGACCACGCCAAGGGCAAGGGCCCTCCTTTACTGCACGTAAGCGTTTTTTTCACCCCCTTAAGGCGACAGGGAAAAGACCCCAGGCCGATAAAGCGCCTGCCCAAGGACAAAAGCGTCCTTGGTCCCGCAGACCCAACAAGCCTGCGGACAAATCTGCGTCCACATGAAGGTCCGCCCCCACCCAGCTCTCGGGTGGGGGGACGTCTTCGCAAATTCGCGACTCAGTGGACTGCTCTAGTCTTCGACAGGTGGGTTTGCGAAGTAATCTCCTCAGGCTACAAGATAGAATTTCTCTCTTGTCCACCAGACAGATTCATCACCTCCAATCTCCAGCTACTACCGACCCGTCGGGAGGCCCTGTATGGGGCGGTCCAGGGTCTACTGGAACGCGGGGTAGTTATTCCAGTTCCAGAACAGGAACGGGGTCAGGGTTTTTACTCAAATCTGTTCATTGTGCCAAAGAAGGAGGGGGTTCGTCCAGTCTTGGATCTCAGAGCCCTCAATTGCTTTGTGAAGGTACAAAGATTTCGGATGGAGTCGGTTCGATCCGTAGTCACGGCTCTCCATCCGGGGGACTTTCTGGCCTCCTTGGACATCAAGGACGCATACCTGCATGTCCCCATATACTCCAGACACCAGAGGTTTCTGCGATTTGCTATCGGGAAGAACCACTACCAGTTTGTGGCCCTCCCGTTTGGCCTTGCCTCAGCACCCAGGACGTTCACCAAGGTGCTCGCTCCGATTCTGGCACTTATAAGACAGCGGGGTATCGCTATCACAGGTTACTTGGACGACCTTCTGCTGAAGGCCCCTTCAAGCTCAGAATTAGAGGTAAGCGTGTCCATTACCTGTCAGACTCTTCGAGACTGTGGTTGGATACTAAACACGCAAAAGTCAGTATTGGTGCCCACTCAACGCCTAGTGTACCTGGGGTTGATTCTGGATTCCTCAGAGGCAAAGGTATTCCTCCCGGTGGAGAAGTTGCAGACCCTCCGGGCTGCAGTACGGCAGCTGACTTCCAGGAATTGGTCGTCACTCCGTTTTTGCATGCGAGTGTTGGGCCTCATGGTAGCCTCCTTCGAGGCGGTCCCATATGCTCAATACCACACTCGAGTGTTACAGAAGGAAGTTCTGTCCAGATGGAACAGATGCCCTTCATCTCTGGATTATCAAATCCGAGTGAGCCACCTAGTCAGGAGATCCCTGGTATGGTGGCTGACAGCACCGGCTCTAATGGCTGGGAAGTCATTTCTTCCGGTTTACTGGATAGTGATCACGACGGACGCCAGCCTTACAGGTTGGGGGGGGGAGTCTGGGGTGTCCAGTCGGCGCAAGGTCGCTGGACCCCAGAGGAAGCCCTCCTGCCGATCAATGTCCTGGAGATCCGGGCGATCAAGCTGTGCCTCTTCAAATGGTCTCAGAGACTGCAAGGGCGTCCAGTCAGGATCCAGTCAGACAACGCCACAGCAGTGGCATATGCCAATCATCAAGGAGGAACAAGAAGCTCAGCTGCAGCATCGGAGATCGCTCGCATCCTGAAGTGGGCAGAGAGGAGCGTACCGGCACTGTCGGCCGTGTACATTCCGGGTGTGGAAAACTGGCAGGCGGACTACCTGAGCCGCCAGATGCTGGACCAGGGAGAATGGTCCTTACACCCGGAGGTGTTCCAACTCCTCTGCCAAAGATGGGGCACACTAGACGTAGATCTTCTGGCTTCCCGACTCAATCGGAAGGTATTGAGGTTTGTGGCCTGGTCAAGAGACCCATGGGCAGACGCAACGGACGCGTTGGTAGCATCGTGGGGTCAGTATCGGCTAATCTATGCCTTCCCTCCCTTAAGGCTTCTTCCTCTTCTGCTCCGCAGAGTGGAGGCAGAGGGAATTCCAATGATCCTAATCGCTCCAGATTGGCCTCAGCGTCCTTGGTACGCCGATCTGGTAGCAGACGTCCCCTGGCGCCTACCACTACGGAAGGACCTGCTATCGCAAGGTCCCATATTCCATCCTGCTTTACAGTCATTGGCTTTAACGGCATGGCTGTTGAGAACCAGGTACTGAGAGATCGGGGCCTGTCAGACTCAGTAATCTCTACTATGAGAAGTGCTCGGAAACCGTCCTCTAGGAAGGTCTATCACTGCACTTGGAGGGCCTACATCTCCATGTGTGAGGAAATGAAATGGCATCCACGTACCTATTTGGTTTCCAGAATCCTGCTGTTTTTACAGCATGGGGTAGACCAAAGGCTTGCCCTAAGTACGATTAAGGGACAGATATCTGCCCTGGCTGTCTTTTTTCAGCGACCCCTGGCGACTCACTCTCTCGTGAGTACATTTGTGCAGGGGGTTCGACATGTGGCCCCTCCGGTCCGGCCCCCGTTACCTCCGTGGGACTTGAACCTGGTCCTCTCGGTGCTTCAGAAGGCACCGTTTGAGAATATTAGAGATATTCCCCTGTTGACACTTTCTCAGAAGGTGGTCTTTTTGGTGGCTGTTACGTCAGTTAGACGAGTCTCTGAGCTGGCAGCCCTGTCCTGCAAGGCTCCCTATTTGATTTTCCACAAGGATAAGGTGGTGCTGCGGCCGCAGCCTTCCTTTCTTCCGAAAGTCGTTTCGGCTTTTCATCTCAACGAAGACATTGTACTTCCATCCTTGTGTCCTCAGCCGTCGAATCCAAAGGAGTCGGCGTTGCATTCCTTGGACGTTGTCCGAGCTTTGAGAGTATACATATCTGCTACTTCCCTGTTCCGGAAGTCAGACTCACTGTTTGTTTCGGTGGCTGGTCCCAAGAAGGGCCAAGCAGTCTCATCGGCCACCATCTCTAGGTGGATCCGACAGATAGTAATCCAGGCTTACGCCTTAAAGGGTCAGGCGCCCCCCTTTCCTGTCACGGCGCATTCGACCAGGGCAATAGGTGCCTCTTGGGCTTTCCGACATCAAGCGTCTGTTTCCCAACTATGTAAAGCGGCGACTTGGTTGTCCGCTCACACTTTCACAAAATTCTACAAAGTTGATGTAGGTGCATCTTCGGATGCCTCTTTCGGCCGCAAGGTTTTGCAGGCGGCTGTTTAGAGTTGCAACTCCTCCGTTGGAGGAGTGCTGTTTTGTGTTTTGGGGTGAAGTTTGTTTTTATGCTGTTACCACCCCTCGTTTTTTCTCTGACACTGCTTTGGGACGTCCCACTTTGTCAATAGAGAAGCTGTGTCGGTCCATGGACGAAAGAGTAAATAGGATTTTTTACTCACCGTAAAATCCTTTTCTCTGAGTCCATGGACCGACACAGCACCCACCCCTCCTTTTAAGTTTGTACTGCTTTTTGACGAACTGATCTGCGATGTGCAGACTGAGAGGGTATACCCAGAGGGTCCGCCCCCTGGGCGGTACTGTAGAAGGTGTGATGCAACACTTTTTACAAGTTTTTCTGCCTAGTCACTCCTAATTAACGGATAATACCACTTTGTCAATAGAGAAGCTGTGTCGGTCCATGGACTCAGAGAAAAGGATTTTACGGTGAGTAAAAAATCCTATTTTTTTACTTTTTGCTATAATAAATATCCCCAAAAAATATATAAAATTTTGTTTGTTTTTCCAAAGTTTAGTCCGATACATATTCTTCTGCATATTTTTGGTAAAAAAAAATCGCAATGGGCATTTATTGATTGGTTTGCACAAAAGTTATAGCTTCTACAAAATAGGGGACTGTATTAATGGCATTTTTAATAATATTTTTTTTTTACTAGTTATGGCGGCGATTAGTGATTTTTATCGTGACTGTGACATTATGGCGGACACATCGGACACTTTTGACACCATTTTGGGGCCATTGTCATTTTTACAGTGATCAGTGCTATTAAAAAGTACTGATTACTGTAAAAATGACACTGGCAGTGAAGGAGTTAACCTGTAGGGGTGCTGAAGGGGTTAAGTGTGTCCTAGGGAGTGTTTATAACTGTTAGGGGGCGTGGCTGGGTGTGACACGTCATTGATCGCTGTTCCCGATGACAGGGAACAGACGATCACTGACAGTGTCACTGAGAAGAACGGGGAAAGGTTTGTTTACACTTACCTCTCCCCGTTCTTCAGCTCTGTGACCCGATCGCGGGACAACATCGGCGATCGGGTCGCGGGTCCCGCGGGCGCGGTCACGGAGCTCCGGACCGGGTTGCGAGCGCGCCGGCGGCAGCGCACGACCCACGGCTGGGATCTTAAAGGGGAGGTACCTGTACACCCTTGTGCTCAGCCATGCCATTCTGTCGACGTATACCGTCGTGCGGCGGTCCTTAAGTGGTTAAGCTAGTGCATTGTTGGTTCACTTACCTTTTCCTTTGATTTCCCTTCTAAAAATTTTTTTTTCTTTGTCTGAATTTCTTACTTCCTGTCCCCGCAGGGATGTAGTCCCAAGGGAGGGGGCGAGCACGCTGACTAACCCCCAGCCAGAACGGCTCAGATGATGGGGGCAAGATTACTGAGGAGAAACAGGAAGTGAGAAATCCAGACAAAGAAAAAAAACATTTAGAAGGGAAATCGAAGGAAAAGGTAAGTGAACCAACAATGCACTAGTGTAGCACACCCCCTTAGGAGCTGCTGGTTTAATTTTGGGCCTTGCACGTTACCTCACTGTTCGTTGTCTAGGGGGACAAGAGTCTACAGAAAGTTCAATGTCCACACAAGTTATGAATCCTTTTGCTTCAGGCTTTATTTCCAAACAAACTTGTGTAGCACTACCCTCTCCTCTTAGGGGAAAGAAGAGGCACCCATGCCACAAGCCCGTGTCTGTATATGTATTTGGGTCCCGCAGCGAGTTACCTCCTTCCACTGGTTCCCATCTCCAGAATGTAGAGACAAGTCTGTACTTTCCCCTCTTTAAGTTTTAGTAAATCAACCCTATAGGGCACTTTGTGCCTCTACAGTTAGGTTTGTGGCCACGTTTCCCACCCAGATCTACTGTTTAATGAGTATGGACCTGTCTTCTGGGGCGGGGAACATACTTCACTGCTGTGTGTGACATCACATGATGCCTGCCATGCTATGAGAATGGAGGACACATAGGAGGCTATGGGGTTATGTGACCGCAGGATAAAAGCTTAAAAAAATCTGTATAGATACTCACGGACACTAGGGACAAATTCCGTAAGATTTGGCAACCTTGGTTGGACCAGTTTCCAGCAACGAGCCCACCTTCCCGCTTTTTGGCCTTATAGGAAATGTTGTCAAGCCCATTGGTGACAGCCTTGGATTCCCTGGGGTGGGGCTTCTTTTCTCTTTCGTGACTCTTTTCTGCTTGGTTTTCTACTCTTACTCTGCTTTTCTGTCCTTTCCTTACCCCTGTTTCTTCTTTTTTACTTCTTATTTTTGGTTATTTATAGCCAGATGCCAATGTGTGGAGTCTGCTATTGATTTCTGGCCACACCTTGGGGTAAATTTTTTCTAACCTTTTCCTTGAAGGTATAGTTTTTTGGTCTTTGGGTCGGGGTACATACCTCTTGCATACCAGCAGGCTTATGGGATAGCTCCCCCCTTTTTTATTTTCTTTCTCTCTTATTATTTTTTTATATAGATATTTTCTTAAATTTTTGGGTTTTTGAGAGAGCTCTTGGACTTTATTTTATTTATGAGCCTGGGTCAATATCAGGTATTGTATATTTGCTACATGATGATTTCTGGAATATTGTTTGTCTAGCGTACCTTCTAGGCTTTGATCATTGAGAGCTACATGGTTTGTGTGACGGAAGTCACTTTGGGTGGGGGGCTCGTGGAACCCAGCTCACCTTAGATAGCTCTCTAACGTAAGCTGGGTTCCACGAGCCCCTGTCACAGTTTGTTATTACCTCATAGACTGTAAAGGTACTGAGACATCCTCACCTGGTTACCTTTCGTCTTTGTTTGAAGTTACTAGCCTATACCATATAAGAGGCCTACTTGTCTGTGGTATGTATGTTATCCTCCTTAAATTACTGTCTGCCACTGGCCTTAGAGTCTGTTCACTGTTTTGTGAGTTTGTCTTTATTCAATAAAAATATTGTGAAAGAAAAAAAAGATGTATAGTTAATATTTGGGGTTACAGGAAATTACTGGGCTCCCAAATACTTTAAATTTGATCTTTGGTCACAACTAAAAAACATTTTTCTATCCCACTCCCCTCTACCTAATTACTAGCTATTATTTTAAGATGTAATTAAAATCCCCAATCTCTCATCGAAAGCCTCAATCATATAACAGGCCAGGTCACAATTATTTTTCTGATCTGTAGTGCAGGACAGTCCTAGTTGCAGTTCCTATATTGCTTCCGGGTGATGTGGATGCCGCCCATTTGTTTTGAGAAGAGTCCATCACATGGTGTGATGTCATGATTCAAAGGGGTGGCAACAGGATCTGTTAGCTGGCCCGAAGTGGCCTTCCTTTACTGGCGCTATGAACTATCATGTGACAATGGGCACCGGTATGTCATATTGGGTCTTAAAAGTTTGAAAAATAACTACTGAATGACTAGGGGCAGTAGAGGGGGAAAACATGACTTCCCCCTTTAAAAGTGACTTATAAAGTGTCACCTATGGAGAAAATAGTGTACTGAATTTTTTCACCATTTTACGCAATGCTAAGGCTTGACACATGAATTATCTACTTACTGTACTTGGCAAATCCTCTTTTATAATTTACTAAAATTGGGTAACATATTAAATTGGTGTGCCCCAAAGTTAACTTTATAAAAGAGGAAAAATTTGGGACCTTAAGTGAAACATGCAGAAACACATGTCTCCATCCCTATATCGTAGCAAAGATGGGGGGGGGGGGGGGGGTAGGGGGTTTCGGGACTTTAAATGAGGTGGGTGGGAGTGGCTAAATGATAAGTTGGTTTTGAAAAGGATACCTTTATTGTCAAAAAGCATCACATCATAACATAAATGCAATGAGTAAATATGCAATCACGTGTTAAAAACTGTGTATGGTGAAAACAGTAATACAGCATGGCAGGCCCATGGTATGGTATATGGTAAGATCTTCCATGTGGAAACAAAATAAGATCACAGAAATCTAGTACATACAGTATATTGAAATCAATAGATCATCTACGGAATAGGTGCATCCAGTAGGTCCGACGCGTTTCATAACCTTACACTTTTCAGGGGCAGGTGCACTTGGGTCTACAAGAAAACATGAATAAATAAATATGTACCATGGTTGAAACTATATGTGGGAGAAGTATATACATATAGGGAGAGAAGTGTAAACTCATCCCTATGGATATTTAAAAGCCTGTAGACTCAGAGTCTGAGTCTGTGCATCCAGACAGGGAGGGCTGCCAAAGGTATCATTCCAGGAAGCTGAGGTCGGAACCTGGCATTGAAAAGATTGGGCGCATACCATGATCCCAACAAAGATGAAAAAAACATAGCCAAATGGTGGTATGTGTGAGTTCAAATTCTAAAAATTAATTACAATAAGTGCATTGTAAATACATGTTATAGTGTACCACTGATGAAATATAATATAATAGAAACCCAACACCACAAATCCATCTAAAGGAGTGTGATATAATGAATGGGCTAGAGGGCCTATAGCCTCAGTAAGGCTCTGGGTTAAAAAACCTACATGAAAGGAAAAGGGGAAAAAAAGAGAAAAGAGCGTGAAAAATGCCAACTTCCATATTTATCGGCGTATAACACACACTTTTTTTCCTTGAAAACAGAGGGTAAACAATAAAAAAGGGATTTTTATAACAGCTTACCTGTAAAATCCTTTTCTTGGAGTACATCACGGGACACAGAGCGACTTAGTCATTACTAATGGGTTATATAGATTACCTTCAGGTGCTGGCACTGGCCACTTCCAAACCGGAAGTACCCTCCCCTATATAAGCCCCTCCCATCCGGGAGCACCTCAGTTTTGTAGCAAAGCAATAAGTGTCCCAAAAAGAGGGGTGGGAGCTCTGTGTCCCGTGATGTACTCCAAGAAAAGGATTTTACAGGTAAGCTGTTATAAAAATCCCTTTTTCTTTTTCGTACATCACGGGACACAGAGCGACTTAGTCATTACTAATGGGACGTCCCAAAGCAATGCCAAATGAGGGGAGGGATACATAAGCTGGGCGCCATCAGGCATGAGGATCTTTTGCGGCCTGCAAACCACCTTGGGAAGAAAGGCTGGATGAGGACGTAATACTATTCTGTCCTTATGGACAACCAGATATGGCTCCTTACAGGACAAGGCGGCTAATTCCGATACTCTTTTAGCCGAACAAATGGCTACTAAGAAAATCAATTTCCTGGTGAGAAGAACCAAGGAAATGTGTTGCAATGGTTCAAACGGTTGTTTTTGTAGAACCGACAGAACCAGGTTTAAGTCCCATGGACATATGGGAATACTAACCGGAGGGCTAATACGCATCACTCCTTGTATGAAAGCTTTGACTAGTGAATGCGAAGCCAAAGGGCCTTTGAAAAAATATTGACAAGGCCGAAATCTGACCCTTGATAGTACTCAAGGCCAGCTTCCTATCTACAGCCCACTGTAGGAAGTCCAAAATCCTACCTATCACGTACTTACGTGGATGCCATTTCTTGGCCTCACACCACGTAATGTACGCCTTCCAGATCCTATAATAGATCTGCCTGGATACCGGCTTCCTGGCATTGATCATGGTAGATACCACAGAATTAGAGAGCCCTCTCTTTTTCAGAATGTGGGCTTCAATAGCCAGGCCGTCAAACCTAGGGCTGGTAAGGAAGGTTGGTATATCGGTCCTTGCGACAGCAGGTCCGGACGATGTGGGAGGGTCCAAGGACTCCTCACTGACATTTTTACAATCTCTGCGTACTATGCCCTTCGGGGCCACGCTGGAGCCACCAGAATCACTGGTTTCTTTTCTACCCTGATTCTGCGGAGTAATCGCGGTAACAATTGTGGCGGTGGGAATGCATATATCAGCTTGAACTGATCCCAAGGGAACACTAGGGCATCCGAGCCGCAAGCTAGAGGATCCCTTGTGCGAAACACAAATCTGTCCACCTTTGCGTTGAATCTGGATGCTAGCAGATCTACATCCGGTGTTCCCCACCGCTGGCATATTGCCTGGAAAACCTTGGGTTGAAGAGACCATTCCCCCGGGCATAATTGTTGGCGACTTAGAAAGTCCGCTCTCCAATTTTCCACTCCTGGGATGAAAACCGCGGATATGGCTAGGACATATCTTTCTGCCCACTCCAGGATGCAATTTGCTTCCCTCTGGGCTGCACGACTCCTGGTGCCACCCTGGTGATTGATATATGCCACTGCTGTGGCATTGTCTGATTGAATTCTGACAGGGGACCCTTGGAGTTTGGATGTCCATGCTACTAGGGCATACCGGGCTGCTCGTATCTCTAAGAGATTGATGGGCAGGGCCTTTTCTGCTTCTGACCACTTGCCCTGGAGAGACCATTGCTCCAGTACTGCCCCCCAGCCTATGAGGCTGGCATCTGTAGTGACCACCTTCCAAGAAACCGGACTGAAGGGTTTCCCTCTTTCCAGATTCTGGGGCACCAACCACCAATGGAGGCTCTTGCGAACGGAAGGGGACAGGGACATTGGTAAGTCTAAAGCCTGAACTTTTTTGTTCCAGGCTGACAGTATGGCCCTTTGAAAATTCCTTGAATGGAATTGACCGTAGGGTACCGCTTCGAATGAAGCCACCATTTTTCCCAGCAGCCTCATGCACAGGCGTATGGATGGTTTTCTTTTTGTACCCACTAAGTGGGTCAAATCTTTTAAAGACGACACCTTCTCTGGAGGTAAGAAAATCTTTCTCTGATTTGAATCCAGCCTTAGCCCTAAGTATTCCAGACTTTTGACTGGTCTTAGAGCTGACTTGTCCCGGTTGATAATCCAACCGTGATATTCCAGATACTTGATTGTCTTGTGAATAGTTACTTCCAGCTTTTCCACTGAGTGGTCTATTAGTAGCAGGTCGTCTAGATATGCCATTATCGTTACACCTTGTGTTCTTAGATTGGCCAATAATGGGGCCAGAATTTTTGTGAACACTCGTGGTGCTGTGGCCAGACCGAAAGGCAAGGCTCTGAACTGAAAATGGCGCCCTTCTACTGCAAAGCGTAGAAATTTCTGGTGGGCCGGAAAGATGGGAATATGCAGATAAGCATCCCTTATGTCGATCGAGGCTAACCATTCCTGCCCTTGTAGGGCGGTGGCCACCGATCGGATCGACTCCATCCGAAAAGTCCTGATATTTAGGAACTTGTTTAGCCCTTTTAGATTTAATATGGGCCTCACGTCCCCATTTGGTTTGGGGACTGTGAAAAGGTTCGAGTAAAACCCGAATCCGCTTTCTTCCAGGGGAACCTTCATGATTACACCTTGGAGCAATAGTTGTTCTAGTGCCAGAAGGAGGGATCCTCTCTTCTGGGGATCTCTTGGCACGTTTGACCTCATAAATTGGGCAGGAGGAGTGCCTTTTAACTCCAGCTTGTATCCCAGACTTACTGCGGAGAGCACCCATCTGTCTCTGATGGTGTCCCGCCAGGTCTCTGTGAACAACTGAAGCCTTCCCCCCACCCGATTGAGTGGGGGCAACGCTTCATGACTTGGGGGGAGGTTTTGTACCTCTCTTGATCCAGGGCTTCTTGTCACCCTGTGATTGTCCCTGATTTCTGCCCCCTGAATTTGACCGCGGAGGCCGTCGGAACTGCTTCACAGCCGATGTGCCCGGGACTGGAGAAGTAGGCCTCTTAAAAGAAGGACTTCTACTCTTGTTCTTAACCGGTAAGAGTGAACTTTTACCGGCAGAAATTTTCTGGATATATTTGTCCAGATCTTCTCCAAATAAGCGTTCTCCATGAAATGGGAAGCTAACCAGCAGTTTCTTACAGGGAGCTTCAGCAGACCAGTTTTTGAGCCACAGAAGCCTACGCATATGTACTATAGACAGCGTAAAGCGGGAGGCCTGTTGGATTGTATCCTTTATGGCGTCCACCGCAAAACACAAGGCTCTAGGCAGGTCAGCTAGGGCAAGAGCCTGCTGATCTGGTAAGTCCCTTAAGACTTGTTTCAACTGATCTTTCACTGCTTGGCAGACTCCAATCGCTGCTACCGCAGGTTGTGTCACCATGCTTGCTGTAGAGAAAGCAGATTTTAGTAAAGACTCCAATTTTTTATCTATTGGGTCTTTGAACATTGGAACATTATCTACTGGACATGTCAGTGATTTGTTCACAGAAGAGATGGCTGCGTCCACTGTAGGGACCCTCCATTTTTTATGAACTTATCCTCCATGGGATAGATCACCGGAAATCTCTTGGGGGGAGCAAATATTTTATCAGGATGCTCCCAATCCTGGTAAATAAGCCCTTCTAATAAAGGGTGGATTGGGAAGGAACAGACAGCCTGGGGTGCTTTTAGCGACCCCAGCGAGGAAACCGTAGTGGATGGTGGTTCCGCCAGAGGCATTTTAAATGCTGATCGGACCATGTTAGTCAGAGACTGAACCCATAATCTTTCAGCCTGAGATGCTGAGAAAGGTTCTTCCACTGTTGATTCCTCCATAACTGAATCAACCTCATCCTGATCCCCTTCAGGTAGGTCGATCCCTGTGTGGGGCTGTTCCTCCACTAACAGGCACTCTGAAGGAGGAGACGGAGATCGGACGCGCTTTCCCTGTGACAGGGAAGCAGCGATCAATGCTGTTAATCTCTCTTCCAATCCTCCCAGAGTTGAGGATAAAACCTCCTCTGTTATATATACAGGAGCAGGTGGACTGGGGACAGCCGCAGCACCAGGCACTCCTGCGGGGTTTCTACGGCTACTGACCTCTGAATTCTCAGGGGAGATTGGTGCAGTACAAGCATGCCCAATATCCTCAGAGCCCGATGGAGACCCCTTTGGCTTCCTGGAAGACTTATTTCCGAAGCGTCTGGACGACATATCCTTTAAGCACAAAGCTGAGGTATTCCCGTCGTCATACACCAATTTGGCTGGTAATAGTCTAACACAGTTGCTGCTATATACCAGCTGGTGTCCACTAAAGTGCCTTTCTATGGGGATGCCTGCATCAACCGCCTCTGTGTGCCACTGTTTGTTGCTAGCTCTGTTTGCATCCAGCTGACACTTGTACTGTGTCTTTATACAAGCTGGGACGCCTGCACATGCGCAGAAGCGCCGTGGCGCGCATCGAGCGTCATCCACCCGCCCCGCCCCTTTTTTTTCATAGGAGGCGCGTGCACGCGCCCGCGCGCGCGCCCGTGTGCCATTGGCGCCCTTTTCGAAACCAAACAGGGACTAGGAGCCAGGGCCCTTTTTGCCGGAGGGCCTGTGCGGTGGATGAGCGCAGCAACAGGGCAGAGGAAGTGGATTCCCACAGAGAAACTTACCAACTGCCTGGATCTTTTGACTTGAGAAAAAACCAAAGATCCACATGACAAGAAAAATGGACCACAGCGGCCTCTAGTGGTTTAACACAGGTACCGCGGTCCTCTTTTTTTTTTTTTCTTGACTACTATTAAAATTTTACATTTTCAGTAGTTACAGGCATACACAGATATTAGCGGGAATACCGTTAGGTAACAGACAGAAAGACAAATTAGGCTTGGGGGTCCCCCAATAGAACCAAGTTCCTGGGGGTCCCCACTTACCTGATCCCCGCCGCAGGACTCTGTTTGGCCCACAGAAGCCCAAACTTCACCTATCACGGCAGGCATTGTAATTAAACCTTCAGGGACCGGGTTCCCAAGGATTCCACTCCCCTGGACCTGTATAGCACCCTGCACAGACAACATCTTGGTTGTGGGTATGACCAGAGCTCTGGATCCCAGGGTCCAGCCCTCCTAATAGAGGCATTACAGGCAAAACCTTGCTCTTCTGCTGCAAGGCCCGGGTACCGACCGTTTAGCTATGAAGCTTTTTTGATGGGATCCGGAACAGCTTACTAAGGCCCAAAAGAACCTGTACGCAAGCCCAGTGAAAACACATGTTACTCTTTGGCCAACACCTTAGACACTGGCAAAAAACTGAGGTGCTCCCGGATGGGAGGGGCTTATATAGGGGAGGGTACTTCCGGTTTGGAAGTGGCCAGTGCCAGCACCTGAAGGTAATCTATATAACCCATTAGTAATGACTAAGTCGCTCTGTGTCCCGTGATGTACGAAAAAGAAATAAAGAAAAAAGCTGCGCCAACATTGTTATAAAGGACTCCTCAAGAGTCTCAATCTTAAAAGTTCAAAAAAAGGTAGTCCATGTAAGAAAATGGGGGGAGTCAGTCCATTGATATAGGGAATTCCAACTCGTGGTATGTTGTAAACACAAATTTACCAATCACAGTCACCAGTGTACGAAATGGCTCCTTACCACAAGCGAAAAAATATTATGCAGATTACTTTAACCCAGCCTAGGTCTTTATCCCTGGGAGAAATTCACTGGATCACCAGATAATCCACAAGGCTGATAGGGGAACTCTCCTGATGGCTCCGTGGCAGATAGAACAACAAAAAATATATACCATAGGGTGATACCGTTTTCCACAAGGTATAATATATTCCCACCACCGTGCAAAAAAAAAGGGTTAGAGTGACCACCACCTATATATGAATTGGCTCCTTACCAGACATACACAGGGGATAAACATGTATCAGCTGCTTCCAGCCGCGATCCTTCCAGACAGACCCTCTATGTGATAAACGCTGCTGCGCTCCAAATGGGGTACCAAAAAACAGGGGGGGGGAGACCATAGAGTAGTACCCTCTTAACATGAGCTTTTATTAAAATTTAAATTCTACTTACAAAAACATAGCTATATACAAGCATAATATCTAAGCCGGCCGGCTTAAGCGAGTACCCTTCCGTGCTGCGTGGTGATGTCACTGCGTGTCCCCCAGACGCGTTTCGTCATAGATGACGTTTTCAAGAGGGTAAACAATGCCTGCATGTTATACGCCGATACTATGTTTTACCAACAGGGGGCGGGATCGGGTGGTCCGCCACGGGAGCCACCCATTGGGGGGATGTGTCAGGCCAGCCGTCCCACCTCTCCTGGCCCTGGGACAGCGCTCCCTGCATAGTCTAAAGTTGATAAAAAAATCACTTGCCAGTCCCTTCTCATACACCGCTCCTCCTGTGTCAGTGTCATTGTAAAAACGAAGCTTGCAAATATCTCAATAGCTCATTTTTTTCTGGCTGCTCTCCTCCTCCCACTCCTCCTCCGAGTGTATGTAGCTTTAGATTGGAAGAGGAGAAGCAGTCACATGACCATCTGTGTAACGTCAGAGGAGAGCAGTCATGTGACCAGGTCAGTGAAAAAAATGGAGCTATTGAGGTAAATGGAAGCTTAATTTTACAATAGGAGTGGCACAGGAGGAGCAGTGTGGAAGGGGCTGGCAGTGATTTTTTCTTAATTGTAGGGAATGCTGGTAGTGATGTCCCAGGAGACTGGGGGTCTCCTGGGAGTGCAGGGGGCTGTGCACTTTGCAGGGGTAGGGGGCTGTATACTGGATGGGGGCTATATCCTGGATGGAGGAGGGGGCTGTATACTGGATGGGGGAGGGGGCTGTATACTGGATGGGGGGCTGTATACTGGATGGGGGAGGGGGCTGTATACTGTATGAGGGGCTGTATACTGGATGGGGGGCTGTGTACTGTGCAGGGGGAGGGGGCTGTATATTGGATGGGGGCTGTGTACTGTGCAGGGGGAGGGGGCTGTATATTGGATGGGAGGCTGTGTACTGTGCAGGGGGAGGGGATGTATATAGGATGGGGGACTGTGTACTGTGCAGGGGGAGGGAGCTGTATACTGAATGGGGGCTGTATACTGGATGGGGGAGGAGGCTGTTTACTGGATGGGGGGCTGTATACTGGATGGGGGAGGGGGCTGTATTCTGGATGGGGGGCTGTATACTGGATGGGGGGCTGTGTACTGTGCAGGGGGAGGGGGCTGTATACTGGATGGGGGGCTGTGTACTGTGCAGGGGAAGGGGGCTGTATACTGGATGGGGCTGTATACTGGATGGGGGCTGTGTACTGTGCAGGTGGAGGGGGGCTGCATACTGGATGGGGGGCTGTGTACTGTACAGGGGAGGGGAGCTGTATACTGGTTGGGGGAGGGGGCTGTGTACTGGATGGGGGGCTGTGAAATTTTTTTTTCCTTAAACTTCCCTCTTAAAATTGGGGTGCATGTTTTACGGTAAATACCAAAGGGGAATAGGTATCAAAAAGGTGAGCAGATAATAACCTGATGTAATTTTTTTTGTACTGTGCAGGGGCCAGGGGGAGGGGGGCTGTATATTGGATGGGGGCTATGTACTGTGCAGGGAGAGGGGGCTGTATACTGGATGGGGGCTGTATACTGGATGGGGGGCTGTATACTGGATGGGGGAGGGGGCTGAATACTGGATGGGGGCTGTATACTGGATGGGGGGCTGTGTACTGTGCAGGGGGAGGGGGCTGTATACTGGATGGGGGCTGTGTAATGTGCAGGGGGAGGGGGGCTGTATATTAGATGGGGGCTGTGTAGTGTGCAGGGAGAGGGGGCTGTATACTGGATGGGGGGCTGTGTACTGTGCAGGGGGAGGGGGGCTGTATATTGGATGGGGGCTGTGTACTGTGCAGGGGGAGGGGGCTGTATATTGGATGGGGGGCTGTGTACTGTGCAGGGAGAGGGGGGATGTATACTGGATGGGGGGGCTGTGTACTGTACAGGGAGAGGGGGGCTGTATATTGGATAGGGGGCTGTGTACTGTGCAGAGGGGGGGGCTGTATACTGGATGGGGCTGTATACTGGATGGGGCTGTGTACTGTGCAGGGGGAGGGGGGCTATATACTGGATGGGGGCTGTGTACTGTACAGGGGAGGGGAGCTGTATACTGGATGGGGGAGGGGGCTGTGTACTGGATGGGGGGCTGTGAAAACATTTTTTCCTTAAACTTCCCTCTTAAAATTGGGGTGCATGTTTTACGCATGTGCGTGTTATACGCCGATAAATACGGTAAATACCAAAGGGGAATAGGTATCAAAAAGGTGAGCAGATAATTATTACCTGATGTAATTTTTTTTGTACTGTGCAGGGGGTAGGGTGACCACGTGTCCCGGATTGCCCGGAACAGTCCCGCATTTTGCAGATCTGTCCCGGGCACCTTCATTCCAGGACAATACAGTGTCCCGGAATGAAACTAACACAGCCACCCCCCAGGCCAATCTGATGCCCCCAAAAAAGGCTGCCACATCACCGCTTTACTCACTGACAGTACTTGTCCTGGCCGGGAATGCCTGGAGGAGCACAATCCCCGCCCCCTGCTTGTGATTGGAGAAATCATAAATCCCAACTCTTGTGTCCAATCACTGTGCTGTGATTCGTTACAGCACAAGCTGATTTTTGGGAAGGGGGGTGTCCCTGAATGGTAGCTTAAAAATGTGGTCACCCTAGCAGGGGGAGGGGGCTGTATATTGGATGGGGGGCTATGTACTGTGCAGGGAGAGGGGGCTGTATACTGGATGGGGGCTGTATACTGGATGGGGGCTGTATACTGGATGGGGGAGGGGGCTGTATACTGGATGGGGGCTGTATTCTGGATGGGGGGCTGTGTACTGTGCAGGGGGAGGGGGCTGTATACTGGATGGGGGGCTGTGTACTGTGCAGGGGGAAGGGGGCTGTATATTGGATGGGGGGCTGTGTACTGTGCAAGGAGAGGGGGCTGTATACTGGATGGGGGGCTGTGTACTGTGCAGGGGGAGGGGGCTGTATACTGGATGGGGGGCTGTGTACTGTGCAGGGGGAGGGGGGCTGTATATTGGATGGGGGGCTGTGTACTGTGCAGGGGGAGGGGGGCTGTATATTGGATGGGAGGCTGTGTACTGTGCAGGGAGAGGGGGGCTGTATACTGGATGGGGGGGGGCTGTGTACTGTACAGGGGACGGGGGCTGTATACTGGATGGGGAGCTTTGAAAAAAAATGTTCCTTAAACTTCCCTCTTAAAATTGGGGTGCATGTTTTACGCATGTGCGTGTTATACGCCAATAAATACGGTAAATACCAAAGGGGCATAGGTATCAAAAAGGTGAGCAGATAATTACCTGATGTAGTTGTAAAAAAATATTTTTGTATGTAGTTTATGGAAGTGAAGTGATAGACAGGACATGCTGCCTGGTGGAAAGGCTGTCAGTGAATGGGAACACATGGTGAGTAATCACGGGGCTCCTCCCAGCATCTTACAGGTGCAACAATTAGGAAAGGGAGCATACCACCCATCCAGCTAGGCATATTCCCATCCGTGTGTTGACACTGATGGAAAAACACAAACACCAGTGCCAGGACGCCAAAATGACATCATGCGCATGGTGTGGAGGTGTGGCGTTGATGCTAGGAGGGACCAGCCTGCCCAGTCCCCCACAACAGCAAATGCTGATGAGGAAGAAGGGAAAGGGGTGCACTCTTACTGGCATCGCAACTCCCGGGAAGTAACAACAAAACACAGCCCCCCAGATCCCAATCACAGCAGACTCAACAGGCTCCATCTCTGACCGGGGATTGTCATGCATAGACTTTGAACAAGATGTGTCAAAGAAGCCTACATAAGAGGCAAACAGACAAGGACAATCCTTGCCCTGTATATATAATATGCAATTGTACATGGTCACAGACTACCTGATAGACACTCCACGCACCTCCATTCGTAATTTGGTTTATAAAAGAGGAATAATTTGTGACTTTAAGTGAAACGTGCAGGATCACATGTCTCCATCCCTATATCGTAGCAAAGAGGGGGGATTTTCGGGACTTTGAATGAGGTGGGTGGGAGTTGTTAAATGATAAGTCGGTTTTGAAAAGGATACCTTTATTGTCAAAAAGCATCACAACTGTCATGGTTATGCAGTAATGTTTGTCTGTCAGCTTACCTCCTCCATGTGTTCAGCTTTAGAGGCCAGCCACTCTCACTTGGCTGCTTAAGTAATCTCTCCTCTAAGCATGGCTCCACCCCAGCCCCTTTCAGGGAACTCTATATTAACCTGTGCACTGCAAGCCAGCCCTGCTGATAAACAGTGTTTGTTAAGCTATTGTGTGTTCAGGTCCCTGCTTACTGTGTGCGCTATGTCTGTCTCTGTTTTACCGATCTTGGCTTGTTCTCAACTATCCCTGTCTGCTTGTGACCTTGACCTTTGGGGTGTCCTTTGTTTATCCTTGTTTGCTAGTCGCCCCGCCCTTTGGCTTATCCCCTTACTATCTCTTGTTATCCTGAGCTACTGCTTCCCTCTATCCTCTATAGCCTACTGTGAGGGTGAGCTGGGGGACTCTGGGGGCTGCGACCTGGATCTGGTTGCAGCCCAGTCCATCCTCACCACTAGAGGCTCTGGTGAACACCTGCTGGATCTTAGACTTCCGCGCCCTGGGGAATCTTAGGCTCTAGCTCCCTGTGGTATCCCTGTTAGTGCTCCAGTGGACCTTCCTTCCTTAACCATCCAGAGTTCCATCCGCAGCAGTCAGCCATAGGGTCCACTACCTTAGCGGTGCACTCCTGACCCCAACGGTGTGCATTTGTCACCTGGCCTCAGGTGAACTGACAGTTTGATCAGCCATGGACCCAGCTGATGTGCCGCTACCCGCAGATGATCCGTTGCATGGCACAGTCTGCAGACTTGAGACCCAGGAATCTAATCAGACCCAGGTGATGCAATTCCTTCAGGATTCGGCCTCCCGTTTTGAACAGGTTCAGGCCTCCTTAGGACCCCCGGTTCAACAACCTCAACCGCTATCAGCGGCATCACCTATTCCGGTCACAGTCACAGCCACACATTCACTACAACTGCCAGCTCCGTCCCGTTTCTCTGGGGACTCCAAGGCCTGCAGGGGGTTCCTTAGCCAATGGACTATTCATTTTGAGCTTCAGCCCCAAAACTTTCTGTCTGATCGGGCAAAGGTATCATCTCCCTCCTCTCCGGTGAAGCTTTAGCCTGGGCAGCCCCTCTGTGGGAACTGAATGATCCAGTGGTTTCTAGCCTGTTTGACTTCTTGAAACTTTTTCGGAATATCTTCGAAGAACCAGGTCGTGTCTCTGCAGCGGCCAGCGCCCTTTAACGTCTCCGCCAAGAGTCTGCTTCTATGGGACAGTATGCTCTTCATTTTCGCATACTGACGGCTGAGTTGAGCTGGAACAATGAGGCCTTAGTCGCAACCATTTTGCATGGCCTTTCTGATAGAGTGAAGGATGAATTAGCAGGAAGAACCATCCCCACTGATCTGGACAAAGTTATCTCCTTGTGTAACCAGATCGATATTCGCTTTCAGGAAAGGACCCTAAAAAAAAAAAAAGACTTCAGCACTCCTTGGTCTTTAGTCAGCCTGAGCTCCCCTCTCTTCGACCCGTGGAGCATCTCCTGCCAGCTGAGGGACCCATGCAGCTATGTCGGACCAGGCTATCCCCCGAGGAACGTGCTAGACGCAGAACTCTGGGCCTGTGTCTCTACTGTGGGGGCAAAGGTCATTTTCGTGACACTTGCTCTCTTTGTCCGGAAAAAGGTTTGGGTCCAATACATCTGGAAAGTGGAGTATTGGACCCAGAAATATCACGTTCATCTTCTCGTCTTCTGCTTTCTGTGTTCCTTCATGTTGGTGCTTCTTCTCATTCTATAAAAGAAAAGAAAGTCACGCTAAATATAATGAATAAGGCCCTGTGATAGTAGCCAAAAGAAAAATGGTGTCAATTAATGAATAAAATGACAAGTGTTATTATCCAATAACATCAATCAACATAGTGACTGGTGATAATGCATAAACTAATCAAATGTAATAAATTTGAACCACATCAATCACACCAGTGGGAAATATTGAAAGTATAATCCTAAAAAGGGTTAAATGTAAAAACATTCAATGAGACTTAAGTGAATAAAATATCAAAGTGAATAATGTGTACACATCAAATAATAAGTGCCACGGCTGGCAACCATGTATGAAAAAACAAACATATATGGTATTCAAGCTGGAATTCACATAGGCATGACACATATGTACATACTGAAAGTCCATAAAAATAAAAATAAAAACGTGAAAAATTCAAGGTAAGTAAAATAAATAAAGTGAATATAGGAAGTCCATTCCTGATAAAAGCAAGTCCAATTCCAAAGTGTTTAGTGGAAAAAGAAGGGGGGTTGAGGAAATTATATTGAGAAGGTAGTAATGGAAGTGATAGATATGAATCCACCAGCACCGCGGGCAAGGTTTCCCCCCGTGGTGAACGTCAGATAAAAGGGATAACCTTACCAAATGAGATGGACCTCCACTAGTGGCAAGGTCAACAGCGCCTGCAGATACAACCCTCTGCGGGGTCTTGAGATGGTCCTCAGGACGTTGCAGCACCAGTGTTCAAATACCTCAGCTGCCTCTGGTATCTCTCCTCCGTCTGTGGAAAAATCGGATCTCCCAGCCTCTACAGGGGCCAAACACTCCTCCAATAGCGATGCAGCATATGAGGAAATCAAAGAAAAACTTGGATGGTGTATTACCTCAAAGGTAGTTGATGGTTTATTCCAAAGTAGCAATAAAAAAAAAAATGTATTGCTACTTTGGAATAAACTATATATATATATATATATATATATATATATATATACATACAGTGGGTACGGAAAGTATTCAGCCCCCGTTAAATTTTTCACTCTTTGTTATATTGCAGCCATTTGCTAAAATCATTTAAGTTCATTTTTTTTCCTCATTAATGTACACACAGCACCCCATATTGACAGAAAAGCACAGAACTTTTGACATTTTTGCAGATTTATTCATAAAGAAAAACTGAAATATCACATGGTCCTAAGTATTCAGACCCTTTGATGTGACACTCATATATTTAACTCAGGTGCTGTCCATTTCTTCTGATCATCCTTGAGATGGTTCTACACCTTCATTTGAGTCCAGCTGTGTTTAATTATACTGATTGGACTTTATTAGGAAAGCCACACACCTGTCTATATAAGACCTTACAGCTCACAGTGCATGTCAGAGCAAATGAGAATCATGAGGTCAAAGGAACTGCCTGAAGAGCTCAGAGACAGAATTGTGGCAAGGCACAGATCTGGCCAAGGTTACAAAAAAAAATTCTGCTGCCCTTAAGGTTCCTAAGAGCACAGTGGCCTCCATAATCCTTAAATCAGGGATCCTCAAACTACGGCCCTCCAGTTGTTGCGGAACTACAAATCCCATGAGGCATTGCAAAACTCTGACATTCACAGACATGACTAGGCATGATGGAAATTGTAGTTCCTGAACACCTGGAGGGCCGTAGTTTGAAGACCCCTGCCTTAAATGGAAGACGTTTGGGACGACCAGAACCCTTCCTAGAGCTGGCCGTCCGGCCAAACTGAGCTATCGGGGGAGAAGAGCCTTGGTGAGAGAGGTAAAGAAGAACCCAAAGATCACTGTGGCTGAGCTCCAGAGATGCAGTCGGGAGATGGGAGAAAGTTGTAGAAAGTCAACCATCACTGCAGCCCTCCACCAGTCGGGGCTTTATGGCAGAGTGGCCCGACGGAAGCCTCTCCTCAGTGCAAGACACATGAAAGCCCGGAGTTTGTTAAACACCTGAAGGAGTCCAAGATGGTGAGAAATAAGATTTTCTGGTCTGATGAAACCAAGATAGAACTTTTTGGCCTTAATTCTAAGCGGTATGTGTGGAGAAAACAAGGCACTGCACATCACCTGTCCAATACAGTCCCCACAGTGAAGCATGGTGGTGGCAGCATCATGCTGTGGAGTGTTTTTCAGCTGCAGGGACAGGACGACTGGTTGCAATCGAGGGAAAGATGAATGCGGCCAAGTACAGGGATATCCTGGACGAAAACCTTCTCCAGAGTGGTCAAGACCTCAGACTGGGCCGAAGGTTTACCTTCCAACAAGACAATGACCCTAAGCACAGAGCTAAAATAACGAAGAAGTGGCTTCACAACAACTCCGTGACTGTTCTTGAATGGCCCAGCCAGAGCCCTGACTTAAACCCAATTGAGCATCTCTGGAGAGACCTAAAAATGGCCGTCCACCAACGTTTACCATCCGACCTGACAGAACTGGAGAGGATCTGCAAGGAGGAATGGCAGAGGATCCCCAAATCCAGGTGTGAAAAACTTGTTGCATCTTTCCCAAAAAGACTCATGGCTGTATTAGGTCAAAAGGGTGTAAATACTAAATACTGAGCAAAGAGTCTGAATACTTAGGACGATGTGATATTTCAGTTTTCTTTTTTAATAAATCTGCAAAAATGTCAAGAATTCTGTGTTTTTCTGTCAATATGGGGTGCTGTGTGTACATTAATGAGGAAGAAAAATGAACTTAAATGATTTTAGCAAAAGGCTGCAATATAACAAAGAGTGAAAAATTTAAGGGGGTCTGAATAATTTCCGTACCCACTGTGTGTATATATATATATATATATATATATTGTGAGGGGGTTAGCTCGGTAGCGGGTGTGTGTGACCCCCTGGATGGGCTCCCCACACAAAAACAGGCCCAGCAGACGGAGGTTGTGGTTTTCAAGATCAAAAGGTGCGGTTTATTTCTCTATTTACAGTGACAAAAACACAGCAAAGCAAAAAGAAACATAAACAAAATAAATCCTGGTCAGCTTGACCTCTGACTAAACATGCAGGTTTCCCTAACTAACAACTGGGATCAGCCTGGTGCTGTCCTAGTCCCTAAGTCCCTGGTTTAGTAAATGTCCAAACAAATAGCCACACAGGCTTTGTCTCACCGCACAGGGGTTCACTCTCCCTAGACAGTCCACACAGGTCTGGGTCCAGGCATGAGCAAACACCTAATGAAGCTGGGAGTTTTTATAGAGGCCTTAAATGAGCTGACAAGCTTCAGCTGGTCTCATCAACTCCCTGCCTGCACGACGCCCAGCACTCTCCCTAGAGGTATGAATCATCCATGAGCCCACTAGCCTCAGCTGGGCTTCATCAACTCTCTCCCTAGTTGTATAAGTCGGCATAAAGCCTGAATCTGGGAGAAATATACCTACCCCCCTGGATGCAACCAGGTGACTTTACCTTCCTGCTGTCACATACCCCCCCTCTTGTTTTAACCTTGGGGTTGGAACACCAGCCATCAGGCATTCATGTACTCGAGACAAAGCATCCACATTCCCCATTTGAACGCCAGGGCGATGCTTTACTGTGAAGTTGAATTCCTGTAGGGCCAGGAACCACCTATTTACTCTTCTATTTGTCTCCTTGTTTTGAGCCATCCACTTTAACGGAGCGTGATCCGTAACCATGTCAAAGTGCCTACCTAGCAGATAGTACCGAAGGGAATCTAGAGCCCACTTCACCGCTAAACACTCCTTTTCAACCGTGGCGTAATTTACCTCATGGGACTTCAACTTCCTGCTGAGGTAAATGACTGGGTGCTCTTCCCCGTTCCAGACCTGGGACAATACTGCTCCTAACCCCACATCTGACGCATCACTTTGTACGACAAAGTCTTTAGAGAAGTCGGGTGAGTACAACACTGGCTGGCTACATAAGGCTTGTTTCAAGAATTGGAATGCTGCCTCAGCCTCGGGGGTCCATTTAATCATGACCGACCCTTTCCCTTTCGTCAGGTTGGTTAGGGGCACAGCCTTAGAAGCAAAGTGGGGAATGAAGCGCCGATAATAACCTGTGATTCCCAGAAAGGCTCGTACCTGCTTCTTGCTGTTGGGACGTGGCCAACTCTGGATGGCCTCGACTTTGTTGAGTTGGGGTTTTATTACTCCCCTGCCAATGGTGTACCCAAGATATTTGGCCTCCTCCTGCCCAATGGTACACTTCTTGGGGTTAGCCGTAAACCCCGCTTCCCGGATAGAGTCTAGGACTGCTTGCACTTTTGGCAGATGTGAGGCCCAATCTGTGCTATGGACAATTACGTCATCCAGGTAAGCCGCAGCATACTTCCGATGGGGCCTCAGTATCTGGTCCATTTTCCGCTGGAATGTGGCCGGCGCATTCTGTAACCCGAACGGCATTCTCTTATATTGGAACGCCCCGTCTGGGGTTACAAATGCGGTTTTCTCTTTGGCCGACTTGGCCAGGGGAATTTGCCAATACCCTTTTGTGAGGTCAAGAGTCGTCATGTATCGGGCTGTTCCCAGCCGGTCGATCAACTCATCTATACGTGGCATGGGGTAGGTGTCAAATTTTGTAACTTTGTTCAACTGACGAAAATCGTTACAAAATCGCCAGCTCCCATCCGGTTTAGGCACCAACACAATGGGACTAGACCAATCACTTTGGGACTCCTCTATCACCCCTAAGTTCAGCATTGTCTGTACTTCCTCCCGTATTGCCTCCCGTCGGGCCTCTGGGATCCGATAGGGTTTTAACTTCACCCTTTCACCGGGCGGGGTAATAATATCATGCTCTACCCCAGATGTTTGTCCCGGCAGCTCAGAGAACACCTCCTTGTTGCGAAGCACAAACTCCTTAACCTCCTGTTGTTGGGGTTGTGACAAGGTGGTTGCTATTCCAACCTCCGGAATCACGCAACCAGTTTGAGCTGGTGACCAAGTTTCTGCGACTAGGGACTCTCTATCCCTCCAGGCTTTCAACAGATTAACGTGATAGATCTGTTCGGGCTTTCGCCTTCCTGGTTGTCTGACCTTGTAATTCACTTCGCTCACTTTTTCCATTATCTCGTAGGGGCCTTGCCATTTGGCAAGGAATTTACTTTCAACCGTAGGGACAAGTACCAATATCCTATCCCCCGGGGAAAAGGTACGGGTCTTGGCTCCACGGTTGTACACTCTCTGCTGTGCCAACTGCGCTTGGGCCAAATGTTCCTTCACGATGGGCATTACCTGTGCAATTCGATCTTGCATCAGGGCGACATGCTCAATCACACTCCTGTGGGGAGAACTCTCACTTTCCCAAGTTTCCTTGGCAATATCCAACAGCCCTCTTGGGTGTCTCCCATACAGTAACTCAAAGGGGGAGAATCCCGTAGAGGATTGGGGCACCTCCCTAATAGCAAACATCAAATAAGGACGTAGACAGTCCCAATCCTTTCCATCTCTATCCACCACTTTCTTCAACATTTGTTTTAGGGTTTTGTTGAATCTTTCAACCAGCCCATCGGTTTGGGGGTGATACACAGACGTACGCAATTGCGTCACTTTGAACAATTTACACAGCTCTTTCATAACCCGGGACATAAAGGGTGTACCTTGGTCCGTAAGCAGTTCTTTACAAATACCCACCCGGCTAAAAACAAGAGATAGCTCTTTGGCTATGGTTTTGGCCGAGGTATTTCGGAGAGGGATCGCTTCTGGATAACGGGTGGCATAGTCCATTATAACTAATATGTACTGGTGCCCCCTAGCGGACTTGATTATAGGACCTACCAAATCCATTGCGATCCTCTCAAACGGGACCTCAATGATGGGTAGAGGGACCAGCGGGCTACGGAAATGTGGCATCGGGGCCGACCTCTGACACACAGGGCAGGAGGAACAATAATTTTCTATGTCCTTCATCACCCCAGGCCAATAGAATCTCTGTAATACCCTCTCTCGGGGTTTCTCTGTCCCCAGATGACCTCCAAGAATGTGCCCATGGGCCAACTCCAACACCAACTTCCTGTAAGGTTTGGGCACCACAAGCTGCTCAACGGTTTCTTCTGCCCTTTTTGCCACCCGATACAGTAGGTCCTTCTCTACGCTGAAGTATGGGTAAGTGCAGGTATTATCTGGGTTCACTAACTCGCCATCTATTTCCACTACGTTTTCCCGTGCCTTTATTAGGGCGGGGTCTTTTAACACACTGTAGTCACTGGATACTCTCGGGTGTCCCCATGCACACAAATAACAGCTACCTTGCTATTCCCAGAGACCTCTGTTTTAACTAATTCAGCCTTTATCAGGGTCACAAGGCTACCTGAATCCAGTAATACCACAACATTTCTACCATTAATACACATTTTGCATAAATGTTTCTCAGTTCCCCGAATTGCAGTGCATGCGACTGTCGCACACAGCGACTGACGTCTGTCCGTCAGAAAGTCACATTGCATGGGTTCCTCCACAACCGGGCAATTTGCTGCAATATGTCCCGCTTGCCGGCAGCGGTAGCAAACAATCCTTTTGGCTGCCTCTTGAGCCCCCGACTTCCCAGGCTGTTCTCGCCAAACCCTGGGCAGAGCTCCCACCCTCTCACTCTCTCCACCCTCACCCCTTGGAATCATCTTATCCGCCCCTGGGGATGGTCTGGTCTTAGGGTGGAAAGTCCGAGAGTTTCTGGAAGAGGCCGTCAGGTTCTCTGCAGCCAAGTATCTCTCTACACGATCCACAAGTTTACCGGCCGTTTCTGGGTCTCCATGGCTTACCCACTTTTGAATGGCGGTAGGAAGAGCTCTCAAGAAACGATCCATCACAACACGTTCCACAATCTCCGGTGCGGACAAAGTCTCTGGCTGTAGCCACTTCCTGCTCAGGTGAATGAGATCATACATTTGAGACCTGGGGGGTTTTCCAAGCTGGAAAGTCCAGTTATGCACACGCTGAGCCCGGACAGCCAGGGTGACACCCAGCCTTGCCAATATTTCAGCTTTTAGCATCACATAGTCTTTTGCTTGGTCAGGCTCTTGGTCAGGCTCTAGGTCATAGTAAGCTTTCTGCGATTCACCAGTTAACAGAGGAGCCACCAGTCCAGCCCACTGCTCCTCAGGCCACTTTTCTCTTTCAGCAGTCCTTTCAAATGTGGTCAAAAATACCTCTGGATCATCCTCTCCAGTCATTTTTGTCAATAAACGACTCACCCCAAAGGACGCGGTATTAGTGGGACGGCTTTCCTCACTGGTCTGCGGACGTTGCTGCATTACTGCTTCCATCTGTTGTTGTAGTCTCTGCTCTTGCTTCTGCAACAGGTCTATGAAGCGGGCCTCAGATTGCTGCTGGGCTTGTTGCTGGGCTGCGAAGCTCTGTTGTTGAGCTGCAAGGCTGCATTTGTCTGCTGTTGATTGGCATTTGCTAGAGCCAGCTGTTTCAGTATCTCCTCCATGCTGGCTGCATTCTCCACCAACTGTGAGGGGGTTAGCTCGGTAGCGGGTGTGTGTGACCCCCTGGATGGGCTCCCCACACAAAAACAGGCCCAGCAGACGGAGGTTGTGGTTTTCAAGATCAAAAGGTGCGGTTTATTTCTCTATTTACAGTGACAAAAACACAGCAAAGCAAAAAGAAACATAAACAAAATAAATCCTGGTCAGCTTGACCTCTGACTAAACATGCAGGTTTCCCTAACTAACAACTGGGATCAGCCTGGTGCTGTCCTAGTCCCTAAGTCCCTGGTTTAGTAAATGTCCAAACAAATAGCCACACAGGCTTTGTCTCACCGCACAGGGGTTCACTCTCCCTAGACAGTCCACACAGGTCTGGGTCCAGGCATGAGCAAACACCTAATGAAGCTGGGAGTTTTTATAGAGGCCTTAAACGAGCTGACAAGCTTCAGCTGGTCTCATCAACTCCCTGCCTGCACGACGCCCAGCACTCTCCCTAGAGGTATGAATCATCCATGAGCCCACTAGCCTCAGCTGGGCTTCATCAACTCTCTCCCTAGTTGTATAAGTCGGCATAAAGCCTGAATCTGGGAGAAATATACCTACCCCCCTGGATGCAACCAGGTGACTTTACCTTCCTGCTGTCACAATATATATATATAATGTTTGGGGGTTCTGAGTAATTTTCTAGCAAAAAAATATGATTTTTACATGTAGGAGAGAAATGCTGGAATTTGCCCGGTATGGAAGAGGTTAAGCCACCTTCAAATCTATAATAATGTGCAAAAACGCAAAAAAAAAAACAAAACACTCTGGCAGCTCAAGGCTTAAAGCATAGATGAGATTGTAGTGATTACATTTAACTATACTTTAAAGTACAACTGATCCAAGCCACGGAGTTTCCCATTAATTGGCGAACAACTTGAGAAATGCTGGCAGGTCGTCTTCAATTCCTGTGAATATAATATAAAATACATTCCTGCAGCCAGTGAAATAACACCCTAAGTGCCTGCGGATATACCCGTCCCAGCATCCAGTTATCAGTTGTCATCATTCTATAAATTGTGAGCTGTGAGGATAAATCGGTGAGCCGGTCATCTCTGTCACCCTGCCGGGCCACAAATGGATGAAATAAACACAATGTGGTTTGTGATTTGAGTGATTTGCTCCATGACACGTCTATTCCGACATCTACCGTTTATCTCCTGGGCAGCTTATGAATTTGTTTGACTCTGTGTATGTAGGACGACGTTTTACGCTTCTGCTTACTATATGTTATTATGCATGGTCATGTCTTTATCTAATTTTCTGATCTTGTTCTGAACTTGCAGAACTTTGAGGTTTTGCGTCTTATTTTTTACTAAAGGTTATATACCCAGATCCGTACCAGTGTCAGCTTATATTACATAAAACAGTGGCAATCACTCATGTTAAGGCTTAAAGCTGAATTCTAGATATGATTTTTTTTTTTTTTCTAGTTGCATAGCTTGGACCATTGTAAGTACAGTATGCATGTAGCTATGGGTGTGCGCAGCCTATTACATTACATTTTATTGGCCAATGATAAACCTTTTTTATAAGCATATTTTCCTCAAATGCTATATGCAGTGTATGTGGTATGTGTTTATGGAATGATTGTATGATATTTCTCACACTTCGTCCATGAGATTAAAAAAAAGATGCTTCTTAGAATTTTTGGGGATCCAACTACTAAATGTTAAGATGATAAGATAGAGAAAAAAAAACTTTTCAATGCATATTTTGTATTTCATTCTTACCAAATAATTTTTATTCAACAATAGCAATATAAATTAACAATTCAGAACAGTAAAAGGTTGCATGGTAACAATACTGTACCCATAAGAAATTTTTATCATTTTTTTAAAATTGCCACTGATTAATTTTTTATTTTTTGCTAAACAAACGAACAAAGACCAAAAATTTTGACCAAAAAAAAAGTTTTTCTTAGTTTCTGTTTTGTAAATAAGTACATTTTCTCCTTCACTGATGTGCGCTGATGAGGCTGCACTGATGGGCACTGATAGGCGGCAATGATGGGAACTGATAGGCAACACTGAGATGCGGTAATGATGGGCACTGATGAGGCTGTGCTGATATGCAGCAAAGATAGACACTGATAGGTGGATGATGGGCACTGATGAGACTGCACTGAGGTGGCACTGATAAGCTACACTAATGGGCACTGGTGAAGAGGCACTAATGAGGCTGCACTGATAACAAGTTGGCATTGATGGGCACTGATAAAAAAAATCAAATTGTTGTTGCTGATGTTTATTGCTGATGAATACTGTGAAGTTAATTTTATGGGTGAAACTCTGCTTTAATGCATAGAATGCATTAAGTTAAAGAAAAACCTTCTGCCTTTACAACCACTTTAAATTCACATAATGGTTTTTAGCCACTTTTGTTATCTAGGCACCCCTAACATAGCTGTTGATGACCCCAATTTTTTTATAATTATTTTTAGTTTTTCAAAGTTGCAAAGTAGACAAAAAAATGGGAACCAGCAAAACTTTTTGACACATTGTTACCCAAATGTTCTTATGTTAAATATGCCATATGTACAGTATATACAATAAAGCAGTTCTGAAAAAAAAAACTGAATTTGTGTGTGTCTTTACAGGGGAAATACTGAATGTCTTCTAATCTAGAGGATAGAAATGAGTGAAGTAACAAGGTGTGAGGTCTGGGGACCGTTGGTATTATATAGACCAGTCTCTGCACCCTTTAAAAGGTATGCAAAATCTCACGCCACCCCGTGGTAAACCTCAGCCTGAGACGATGCACACAACCGTTTAGCCCCCTTCACCACCGAGCCGCCCCATCATGTCAAAATCTCCCTATCTCATCAGAAACTGCCCTATATATCAGAGGCCCTCTATACATGGGAGCTCCCTCAGCACATCAGAGTTTCTCCTTGACAGAGTTCCCCAATCCTAGCGTCCTTTTATCACATCAGAGGCCCCTGAATCACACAGTCCCCCATCACAGAGTTCCCCAATCACTTAGTCCCCTTTTGACATCAGAGCCCTAGTCTTTGGCTCCAGCAGCGTGGCACAGGGCATGAGGTGGAGAAGGTCTGGAGAAGAAGAACTTCTGTACTCTTCTGAATGCTGAGGGCCGGTCTAAATACCGTCTGCTCTGGATCAGCTTTGCCATTATATGAGAGGGCCAGCTGCCAACACCATAGCAATGAATGACACCATGTGTCATGGCCCTCGAGTGGTCCAGAGTGTCATTGGTTGTTGGAGAGTGGCCTGTCCACACAACGGTAGCTCGTGACGCTAATCTAGGTCAAACTGGTTTCTGTGCTTGTGGCATCCCAGTTGAAAAACACTGATATAGACATCTGATTATCTAGACATGTGTGAGATCAAGCCCGACAGCATATAATAAGGTACAGCTTGGCAGGTAGGCCACCCTACCAGGTCCCAAGAAAAAACAAAAGGGAAAAGAGTATAGACTTATGCCGCGTACAAAGTCGGAATTTCCAACAACGAATGTTTGATGGGAGCTTTTTGTCAGGAATTCCGACCGTGTGTAGGCTCCATCGGACATTTGCTGTCGGAATTTCCGACAAAATTTTTTTTAAAAATGGTTCTCAAATTTTCCGACAACAAAATCTGTTCTTGTAAATTCCGATCGTGTGTGCCCAATTCCGAGGCTGAAAAGCACGAATCGTCTCTCACCAAACTTCTACTAACACGACTGGTATTGAACTTCCCTTTAATAGTGCCATTGTACGTCTTGTACGTCACCGCGTTCTTGGCGTTCGGAATTTCCGACAACATTTGTGTGACCGTGTGTATGCAAGACAAGTTTGAGCCAACATCCGTCGGAAAAAAATCCACGGTTTTGTTGTCGGAATGTCCAAACGTGTGTACGCGGCATAAGTCTAGTAGAGGCATTAAAAAATATGGGTGAACGGAGGTGGGATAAAAATTGGGGGAGGGGGAAATCAAAGTAGGTGGACTGGGAAGGGATGTAGTGTGAGGAAACAAAGTATAAAGAAAGGGGGTGCTAGAGAAAGAGGGATGTGTGCTGACCAATGTTATGTCATCACATTGATCCAGGAAGGGTTTATAAGATTCCCATTAGTGTACAGAATTCAGGTTTGAAGGTAAAGTCAATCTTGTAGAACCACATTTTGTGAAATTGTTGTTCTTATTCTTTGAGGATGCCATTGCTTTTTTTTTCTATACTGTTTTCATTAAGTAGATAAAACAAGTACAATACAGCTTGTGCAACATATCATGTACATGAATCTACATTTCTGTGGAAATAACATGACTAGGGTACAAAAGATGCTTTGACCAAACTGCCTGACCACCACTCCACCGACCACTATAATAAATTGACCAGACATGACACCGACTGGAGTTTAAATGACCATAGCAGCCTTTTATCAACCAAATATATATAACATATTCAATATATTAACATATGAACATTAGAACATACAGACAGTATTCAAGGGGCCCCAACGTCCTTGTAGGTATGCATAACCACCATTTTTAGGCACCCAGCCACAGAAACACAGACTCAGAGACAAACCAATATCACAGGTACCTCCAGCAGGAATAATGGGAGGTGTACGCAAGACAGTTCCCTACAAATGTACATTTTTGCCCCTTATCATAACACATTCAAGGGCCTTGTGCCCTGTCAGCCGCTATTATAGAAGTGCCCAGGCCCCGTGACCTGAAATATAAACAAAACAAAGACCAAAACAAAAGTAAAAACCCTTAACCCTAAGGCTGCATTCACACCTGAGCGTAGCGCTTCGAGCGTTTTTACCGTCGTTTTTACCGTCGTTTTGTCGCGCGAATTTGCGCCTGTCGAAACGCTCGTTGTCGCGCTAGACGCTTGAATCGGGCGTTTCCATTACATTATATGAATCCTAAAACGCCCAATCTGCCCGATTGGCGCGACAAAAAAGGGTCCAGGACTTGTTTGAGCTTCAGGCGTTCGGCTTCAGGCGACATGGAGTGGAGATGTGAACCATCTCCATAGAGAATAATGTATTTTTTCCCCTCTAGCGTTTTGTAGCTTCAGGCTACAAAATGCTCAGGTGTGAATGCAGCCTAAGGAAGGGAGGGCGGAAAGTTGTCCCGTCCAGGCTCACTTCTGACAGAACGCCTCCCAAACCCTTCACTCGTTCCAACTCCTGAACCCCAACCTGCTCCATCCACTTCTACCAATCCGGTGAGTACCACCTTCCTCCTATTTACTTTTGATCTCAGCACAACTCCTCCTATGCTCAAACCCCTTTTAACCCAGTCATGTTGGCCCTGCGTCTTTCCTCCGGGCCTCCCTATTATCTTTCCAGGAAAATTAGTCAAATAAAGCAATACAATATTAACCATTGGTCATAGTTAGACTGGGACAAAGCTGTATGTAATACTACCAACATTTGGTCAATTTAAGAAAATATGTAATGCCGCGTACACTTGATCGGAAAATCCGACAAGAAAACCGTGGATTTTTTTCTGACGGAATGTTGGCTCAAACTTGTTTTGCATACACACAGTCACACAAAATTCCGACCGTCAAGAACGCGGTGACGTACAAGACGTACGACAAGCCGAGATCAATGAAGTTCAATAGGCAGTTCGGCTCTTCTGCTTGATTCTGAGCGTGTTTTTTTGTGCGTCAGAATTGCATACAGACGATCGGAATTTCCGACAAGAACTTTTCTTGTCGGAAAAATTGAGAACCAGCTCTCAAATTTTTCTTGTCGGAAATTCCGACAGAAAAAGTCAGATGGAGCCTACACACGGTGGGAATTTCCGACCAAAATCTCACATCGAACTTTTCTTGTCGGAATTTCCGATCGTGTGTATGCGGCATTATGTTTAGTGGTCCAAAAGAGAGTCTCCAGGATATAAAATAAACGGCATTAACAGGAGATTGTGTAAACGGTTTTATGCCACTATACCTATTTGCATATCAAATTGGTGAGCATCCAAAACACAGTTTAGCACACAGGACTCTATACAGTCATAAAAGGCGGATAACAACTCAGGTTTCCAGTAGTTCGCAGGTACCAAATAATTCAACCCACTGTCCCCATATCTTATCAAATTTATAGGGGTATCCCCTTGCTTCATAGGTCAACTTATAAATGTACCTGGTTAATCAAAGTCTTCCAAAAATGTATGGAGACAACCCCAGGATGAATCCACTGTAACACCATAGTTTTCCTAGCATAGAATAACAAATAATGAAGAAATTGTTTTTGATAGGAGCCCAGATCTATGTCCTCCAGCACCACTAGTATACACCACTTTGGGTTGCAGATATTAGGGAGATCAAAATGTGTAGCAATAAATTGAGTAACGTGTGACCAAAATGAATGGATTTTTATCACAGCTCCATAGCACATGTAAAAATTCTCCTCTAGTTATGACATTTATGACATTCAGGATTATCTCTCCTATGCATCTGAAAAAGCCGGAGTGGTTTATAATAGATTCTATGAAAAATGCGCAACTGAATTAACCTGTCTCTTGATGAAATAGTAGTGGTAAAATAATTATGAAGGAGCTCATTGCAATCATCATCGGACACATCAGGAATATCCACCATCCAGCGGGCTCGTAAAGTATGTAAACAGGTCGGGTTACTTTGTATTATGGTACCATAATAGGAGGTAATAAGCCAGTGGCGGCTGGTGCTAAAAAAATTGGGGGGGGGGGCGCAAACAAACTAAAAAAAAGTTGGGAAAAAAAACATCAATTGCAGCCACTGTGCCATCAAACACTGCCACTGTTCCATCAAATGCTGCCACTGTGCCATCAAATGCTGCCACTGTGCCATCAAATGCTGCCACTGTGCCATCAATTGCAGGCCACTGTGCCATCAAACGCAGCCACTGTGCCATCAAAAGCTGACACTGTGCCATCAAATGCTGCGACTGTGCCATCAAATGCTGCGACTGTGCCATCAATTGCAGCCACTGTGCCATCAATTGCAGCCACTGATCCTATCAAACGCAGCCACTGTGCCATCAAAAGCTGACACTGTGCCATCAAAAGCTGACACTGTGCCATCAAATGCTGCGACTGTGCCATCAACTGCTGCGACTGTGCCATCAACTGCTGCGACTGTGCCATCAAATGCTGCGACTGTGCCCATCAAATGCTGCAACTGTGCCATCAATTGCTGCCACTGTGCCATCAATTGCAGCCACCGTGCCATCAAATGCTGCCACCGTGTCATCAAATGCAGCCACTGTACAATCAAGTGCAGCCACTGTGCCATCAAAAGCTGCCACTGTGCCATCAAAAGCTGACACTGTGCCATCAAAAGCTGACACTGTTCCATCAAATGCTGCGACTGTGCCATCAACTGCTGCGACTGTGCCATCAAATGCTGCGACTGTGCCCATCAAATGCTGCAACTGTGCCATCAATTGCTGCCACTGTGCCATCAATTGCAGCCACCGTGCCATCAAATGCTGCCACCGTGTCATCAAATGCAGCCACTGTACAATCAAGTGCAGCCACTGTGCCATCAAAAGCTGCCACTGTGCCATCAAAAGCTGACACTGTGCCATCAAAATCTGACACTGTGCCATCAAATGCTGACACTGTGCCATCAAATGCTGCGACTGTGCCATCAAATGCTGCGACTGTGCCCATCAAACGCTGCCACTGTGCCCATCAAATGCTGCCACTGTGCCATTAATTGCAGCCACTGTGCCATCACATGCTTCGACTGTGTCATCATATGCTGCAACTGTGCCCATCAAACATTGCCAGTGTGCCCATCAAATGCTGCCACTGTGCCAAATGCTGCCAGTGTGAGAATTCCCCCCGCCCACTCGCCGTCTGCCCGGTACTTACCTTGTCTTGTGGGGCAGCGGGTGACGGCGACGAGCGGGGTCCTCCATGTCTCCTGCACTTCTCCCATCCTCATGCCCCATCAGGCGTCCAATAGCGGCACCTGTTGTTTCAGCCAATCAGGTGACAGGTAACCAGACCTGAACAACCTGATTGGCTGAGAGGCGGGTCAGAGTTAGGGAAGCCTATTGCCGCGTACACACGATTGGAAATTCTGACAAGAAAAGTTCGATGTGAGCTTTTGGTTGGAAATTCTGACCGTGTGTAGGCTCCATCAGACATTTTCTGTTGGAATTTCCGACTACAAAATTTGAGAGCTGGTTCTCAAATTTTCCGACAAGATTCCGATCGTCTGGATGCAATTCCGATGCACAAAAATCCTACGAATGCCTGGAATTAATTTGATGCATGCTCGGAATCATTGTACTTAATTTTTCTCGGCTTGTTGTAGTGTTGTACGTCACCGCGTTCTTGACAGTCGGAATTTTCGACAAGATTTGTGTGACCGTGTGTATGCAACACAAGTTTGAGCCAACACTCCGTCGGAAAAAAATCCACGGTTTTCTTGTCGGAATTTCCGATCGAGTGTACAATCAGGCTCTAATCAGACGCTTCCAAAACACACCGTAATTCATATGCCCGGCGCCCGGCAAGGGGCCGGGCACATAAAAAGGAGGCGGCAGCGCATGCAATGCATGAATCTATCTATGGTGAAAGAGAGAGTGACAGGAGAGGGGGGGGGGGCGCTCCTGTGCCCTTTATGGATGCACCGCCACTGTAATAAGCTCAGCAATTATTTTTCTAACGGTGAATTGCTGAAGTGGACCTCCCTGAGTCTTAGCTAAACTGTGGCTGCGTGTCTTAATTGGAGGTTTCAAAAAATACCAAGAGTTTGCAAGTTGAAGTTCCTGTTGCAATTGGGTAAAGGACTTAAAGGTGCCATTGTTGTATAGTTGATGTACGTATTTTAAGCATCTCTGTGCCCATAGATGTGCTCCCAGAGATCTAAAAAATTGTCGAGAAGTGGGATTAAACCATAGTCAGTGTCGGGACAAGGCCATCCAGCGCCCAGGGAAAAGATGCCAAACTGCACCCCCACCCTTCCCTTAGTCCACTTCCTTAAAAATCCTTTTAGGTATATATACCGGGCTATTTTGACAAGATATACGGTATCTCACAAAAGTAAGTACACCCCTCACATTTTTGTAAATATTTTATTCTATCTTTTCATGTGACAACACTGAAGAAATGACACTTTGCTACATTGTAAAGTAGTGAGTGTACAGCTTGTACAACACACAGACATTAATGTCTAAACCGCTGGCAACAAAAGTGAGTACACCCCTAAGTGAACCAATTCTCTCAGGCATGCTTCCCCAGTCCTCCCGACTGTGACCTGTAGTCCTCCTGGAGACTCTTATGCCGCGTACACACGGTCCGAATTTCCGACAACAAATGTTCGATGTGAGCTTGTTGTCGGAAAATCCGACCGTGTGTATGCTCCATCGGACATTTGCTGTCGGAATTTCCGGCAACAAAAATTTGAGAGCTGGTTCCTTGTCGAAAATTCCGACCATGTGTACACAATTCAACACACAAAAATTCATTCATTGAACTTAATTTTTCTCGGCTCGTCATAGTGTTGTACGTCACTGCGTTCTTGACGTTTGCAATTTCAGACAATATTTGTGTGACCATGTGTATGCAAGACAAGTTTGAGCCAACATCCGTTGGAAAAAAATCCACGGTTTTGTTGTCGGAATGTCAGATCGTGTGTACGCGGCATTAGAGTGTTCTCTCCTGCTCTGTCATGTGCCTCTGATTCCAGGATCTCTACACTCCTCCCGGATGCTCCTGAGCCCCAGCCAAGGTTTAAACCCCCCCCCCCCCCTGACTGGGAAGCTCCCTGTGGGCCCGTCAGCCTCAACACCCCCTCACTCTAGCTCTTCCATCCGACAACTCCTTCCTTTGGAGAAGCTTAAAGCGGAGGTACACACAAAAATGGAACCTCCGCTTTTCGGAACCCTCCCCCCCTCCGGTGTCACATTTGGCACCTTTTAGGGGGGTGCAGATACCTGTATAATACAGGTATTTGCACCCACTTCCGGGCATAGACCGCTGCAGATTCTGCGGGGGTCTATGTCACATCCTGTCATCCCCCGCTGTCTTCTGGGAGACAGAAGACAGGAGGGACCACTTTGATTGCGCAGCGCAACTCGCGCATGCGCAGTAGGGAACCGGGAAGTGAAGCCGCAAGGCTTCATTTCCTGATTCCCTTAGCGAAGATGGCGGCGGCAGCATCCGAGGACCGAGGCAGGGGTCGGCCTCGGGTGCCGTCATCGCGGGCGCGCTGGACAGGTTATGCCTCGTACACACGATCAGTTTTCCTGACAAGAAAAGTGCGATATGAGCTTTTTGTCAGGAATTCCGACCGTGTGTAGGCTCCATCACACTTTTTCTGTCAGTTTTCCTGCCAAGAATATATTGAGAGCAGGATCTTAATTTTCGTGACAGGAAAAATTTCTATCGCAAAACGCGTTCGTCTGTATGCAATTACGACGCGCAAAAAAAACGCGCATGCTCAGAATCAAGCAGAAGAGCCGAACTGCCTATTGAAATTCATTGATCTCGGCTCGTCGTATGTGTTGTACGTCACCGAGTTCTTGACGATCAGAATTTCAGACAAGATTTGTGTGACCGTGTGTATGCAACACAAGTTTGAGCCGTTTTCCTGCTGAAAAAACCCACGGTTTTCTTGTCGGAAAAACTGATCGTGTGTACGAGGCATAAGTGTCCATATTTTGAAGCCTCGTACCCGCGGCCGGGAATCACGTCAGGAAAAAAACGTCAGTTTTCCTGACGGGATTTCTGGCAAGCTTTCCTTGCCACGCCGTGCATACAGATGGCCATTCAAAAGAACCACAGTTCTTTTGAATGGCAAGAACGCGGTGACTTCATTGACTATGACGAGCGTGCGTTTGTCACATTCGATGCCATCGCCGCCAACTTGCTACACCCTATACTACCCTTGTATGCTACCGCGCATGCGTCAAAGTCTTTTCGAGCATGCGCGGGTTTACCTGGGACAGGTAAACATACACACTCACGGTTATCTTGGCAGGAAACACTGACGAGAATCCTGACGAGAAAATAGAGAGCAGGTTCTCTATGTTTCTCTTCGGGATTCCCGGCAGTTTTCTCGCCGAGAAAGCATACACACGCACAGTTTTCATGGCAAAAAGCTCTCCCAGCAGCTTTCTTGCCGAGTAAACCGGCCGTGTGTACGAGGCTTAAAAGTCAGCAGCTGTAGTATTTGTAGCGGCTGACTTTTAAAAAAAAAAATTTCGGCGGACCTCCGCTTTAGGCAGCGGTATCTCTATATTACTGAAAAGACTTGAAGTGCAGGCGACGGGAGAGGTGAGTTTTTAATGTGCTGTTTGCAGGTAAACCCTTATTGGAAGGTGGTCAAAATTTTTGGGGGGACGCAAACAAACTGAAAAATAAAAAAAAACATCAATTGCCGCCACTGTGCCCATTAAACGTCCAAATGCAGCCAGTTTCCCCCCAAATGCAGCCAGTTTGTCCCCAAATGCAGCAAGTTTGTCCCCAAATGCAGCAAGTTTGTCCCCAAATATAGCCAGTTTGTCCCCAAATACAACCAATTTGTCCCCAAATGCAGCAAGTTTGTCCCCAAATACAGCCAGTTTGTCCCTAAATGCAGCCAGTTTGTCCCCAAATACAGCCAGTTTGTCCCTAAATGCAGCCAGTTTGTCCCCAAATACAGCCAGTTTGTCACCAAATGCAGCCAGTTTCCCCCCAGCCCGGCACTTACCTTCCTCCTCCACGCTCCCTCATCTCTTCTTCCGTCCTCGATGTCTATCCCCGCCCTCGATGTCGCTTCAGCCAATCAGGTTACCGGTAATCAGATCCGGTGAACCTGATTGGCTGAGATGCGTGTCAGTGCCAACCAAGGAACGCACCCCCCGTGCGCCTCTTGGTTAGCTATTCGGAAGCCGATTAGAGCCCTCAGGCTGCAATTGGAAAGCCTGCTGGCTCTGATAGACACTTCCACAGCCAACCAGCTGCCGTTATTCAGATGGCCGGTGTACTGCCGAGCAATGCCCCCCAGCGGATTCTGCCCGCTCTGTACTGCGCAGGCGCTGCGCTTTTTCCGAAAATAGCTGAACATGTAGAGCTGAGAGTCGGCTCTACATGGCGCCTGCACACACCAAATTGTGCTACACTGCTGACATCCAGGCTCTTTCTTTACCATCCCCGTGGACATGGAGGATGTTAAAAAAAGAGCCAGGAGGCCGAGCGAGCGTAGCGAGCCGTCCGAGCGAAGCGAGGACGTGAGGCCGACTGGCCACTTACATCTAGGTCCACGCAGGCGCCGTGTAGAACTGACTCTCAGCTCTACACGTTCGGCTATTTTCGGAAGCTCATTGACGTTCGTACTGCGCAAGCGCCGCGCCTGCGCAGTACAGTTGGGGGCAGAATCCGCCGGGGGGACGTTTGTCGGCAGATCACTGGCGCTCGCCAGGGGGCCGGCCATCTGAATAGTGGGCGGCACAACAGCGACGACAATACATAGGTTCATGCAATGCATGAATCTATGTATTGTTTTTCAGTGGCGGTGCAGGAGTGAGAGTTGGCGGTGCTCCGGCGCCCTCTATGGACGCACCGCCAGTGATAGTTGCAAACTTTGTAGTTCTTCCCCTAGCTTTCCTCCTTGGCCACCAATAGATGTTGGAAGCTCTGAAGAGATTAATTTGCAGTACAAAATAGGTAAATTAGCCAGAATAAGTTTTTTGTCCAAAACTAACTCTGAAATGATTAGTTTCTTAATTTTTTTATTTTAACAGGAAAATGGCCATACCACAAAAGTTGAAATACGTGCAAATTATGATATCACGTCTCTTTGTAGGTCAGGAGAAACTAAGCAGTAAGCCGGAAGATCTGGAAAAGGTTGTGTTTAATAATCTTGTATTTTTATTTCAATCCTGACAGTCGTGTTTGAAGAGCTGTTATGTAAAAACGTGCGTCTGTCTAAAAGTCTGGTCTTGTCTTCAGAAACTCTTCAACGTCATTGGATTTCTTTCAAGAAGCCTGTTGTTAAAAAAATATCGATGCAATCATCAGCTTGAGGATACAAAATAGCTGATTATTCTGCAGCTCAGTGTTTATCAAATCCATAAGCAGCTCTAATGTCTCTAATGTGAAATAGCTAGGTGCTGTTCTGTTATTAGTCACACTTATGCCGCGTACAAGAGGTCGGAATTTCTGACAACAAATGTTCGATGTGAGTCAGCTTGTTGTCGGAAAATCCGACCGTGTGTAGGCTCCATCGGACATTTGCTGTCGGAATTTCCAACAATAAAAATTTGAGAGCTGGTTCTGAAATTTTCCGACAACAAAAGTTGTTGTCGGAAATTCCGACTGTGTGTACACAATTCAGCGCACAAAAATTCTACGCATGCTCAGGAATCAATTTGACGCATGCTCGGAATCATTGAACTTCCTGTTCACACTACAGTGCTGCGTTAAACTATGTTGCATTAAAATGCATTTTACAGCAACACAATGCAGGTACAATGCTGAGTTGACCTACATTGCACGAAAATGCATACATGTTGCATTTCAACACAATGCAATTCAGGTCAACTGAGCTTTGTAGTGTGAACTGGAATTTTTTTTTATGTGTCTATGCCTTGAGCTGCATTTTACAAGTAAGCAAAAATGCAGATCAACGCAAGTCAACATGCATTAAAGCGTGAATAAGGCCCCTTTCACACCAGCGGACCGTATGTCCGCTTTTTCATCCGTCCGTTTACGGATGAAAAAGGGACATCCATTGGTCCCTATGAGATCGCGGGTGTCAGTGGATGAAAATCCGCTGACACCCGATCTCCTCCGTGTCCGCAATCCCCCGATTCTGCAGACGGAGGAAAATCCTATTTTTCTATCCGTCTGCAGAGCGGATCGGATGAACACAGACAGACGGTCCGTGTTCATCCGATCCCCCTATAGGGGAGAGCAGGGATCTGACAGGGTGGTCCCTGCACAGTGTGCGGGGACCGCCCTGTCATCCGCCGGCTCAGCGGGGATCAGCTGAGCGATCCCCGCAGAGCAAGCGCAGGTTCACGGGGCGGATCTCCACGGATCCGTCCCGTGTGAAAGGGACCTTAAAGGGATGGTATCTCAGGATACCACACAAGTAACTTTAGAATGTACACTAAAGCCTCATACACACAGTTTGATTGTTAGAAGGGGATTGTCTGTTGACAGACTGTTGTCCTAAATTCTTACTGTTAGTACGCTCCTTTAGTCAATCGTTTGCCAATTTTCGGCCAACAAATGTTGGATGACAGGCTAGTAAATTTTCGGCGGGCAAGCCTCCACGTCCGATTTTCGTATGGTCAGTACACAAATTCGTCACACAAAAGTCGAAAGTACAAACACGCATGCTCGGAACCAATGCGCACCAAACACTAAATTAGCAGAAGGGGCCCAAAGGGTGGCGCTCAAGAGCTGAAATTCCTCGTAGTACGTCACTACGTTCGTGTTTGTGGCACGACAATTGTGTAACATTAGTATGCAGGACAAGATCCTGCCACACACCCTGTTGACAAAAATCAGACGCTCAGTTGCCCAACAAACTTACTGTGTGTACGAGGCTTTAGGCCTCGTACACACGGTACGAAAATCAGAAGGGAAAAGTCTGAAGACGAGCGGTCTGTGGATTTTCGGATGGTTAGTACGGTGCATTCGACAGACGATTTGACTTTTACATCAGACAAAAGCTTGATATGCAGGCTATACATTTTTTGTCTGATGTGAACTCAACATCTGATTTTCAGATGGTCAGTACAGAAATCCGTCACACAAAAGTCAAAAGTACAATGCTCGGAATCAAGGAACGACTGGGAAGAGTTTGGTCTTGTAAACTACTGCTCGTAATCTAGAATTAACATTCGTGACACGGCAATTGATGAAATGCCAAAATTCTCATCTTCTTTAATGGGATAATAATGAAGCTGATTTGCATGTAGTTATGCCAAAGGTATTTTGAAAGGCATTTGTGTTGTACGATCTGAAAATCGCGAATCAACGCTCACCAAACTTCTACTAACATGAAATTAGCAGAAGGGGCCCAAAGGGTGGCGCTTGAGAAATGAACTCTCGTAGTACGTCACTACATTCGTGTTTGTCAAACGTCAATTTGCGGATAGTTAGTATGCTAGACAAAATCCTGCACACGCAAAAATCAGATGCTCCGTCGTCCAACAATCATACCGTACGAGGCTTTAGTCTGTGTTTTCCTGGGACTAGACTGATCTCTGTAGACATCAACTGGCCTTCATGCACCATAAACATAGGAGGCCCCTTTACTCACCTTCTGCTGGGAACCCATCTGACATTACTCAGATGGCATAAACCTGAGGGTCATCTCATCCATTGTTAGTATAACCAACTTGTGGTTTCTATACCATGTACAGTGGAACCTCGGATTGCGAGTAACGCTGTTAGCGAGCGTTTCGCAATACGAGCACTGTATTTTTTTAAATCCTAACTCGGTTTGCGAGTGTTGTTTCGCAAAATGAGCAGGATTCAAGCCAAAGCGGTGTGCAGTACCGCGTTTGGCCTGAGGTGTGGGGGGGGGGGGGGCGCGGGAGCCGAGCGGAGCTGAAAGACGCAGTTCGGAAATGATCGGAAAGACTCGGAAATACACCGTTCCCGAGCCTTTCCAATGTTTGCCGAGGTCAGCCGAGCTGTCCTCAGACATTTTCATGCATTATCGAGGCTCTCCGGCGCCCCCCCCCCACCTCTAGCCGCATGCGGTATTGCATGCCATTGAAGTCAATGCAGAAATAAATAATTTATTTTCCATTAACTTCAATGGGGAAACTTGCTTTGATATGCAAGTACTTTGGATTACGAGCATTCTCCTGGAACGGATTATGCTCGTAATCCGAGGTTCCACTGTATAGAGCGGGTGTCTCCAAACATTCTAAACAAAGGGCCGGTTTATTGTCCTTCAGACTCTTGGAGGGCCGGACTTTGGCCAGCGGGGGGTGGAAAATTTCCTAGCATCAGTGGGACTAAACATATGGTATTAGGGGGAGAAATAGTGCCCCATTGTTGGTATCATAGGGAGGAATAGTGCCCCATTAGTGGTGTCAGTGGGTGAAATGTTGCTCCACTGTCGGTGTCAGATGTCAGAATAGTGTCTTGTATCAGTGGGAGGGATACTGGCTCAAGGGCCGGATTAAGGCAAGCAAAGGGCCGCATCCGGCCCTTAGGCCGCAGTTTGGAGACCACTGGTATAGAGGTATTTCATCAACTCTCAATGTGATTTGGCCATGGCTGTTCCATACTGTATTTCTAATGCCTCGTACACACGGCCGGGTTTTCCGACAGGAAAACTGCGAGGGGAGCTTTTGGCCGGGAATCCCGGGCGTGTGTATGCTCCCTCGCAGTTTTTCCGATGGGAAAACTGCCAAACCTGCCGGAAAAAAAAAGAGAACCAGCTCTCTTTTTTTCCCCGTCGGGATTCCCGACTGACTTGTTCCCGTCGGAAATCCCGAGCGTGTGTACAGGGCATTAGACCAGGTCACGCCTATCCCTATCGTTGGTGGTCAGGCACTATAGCTGACTCTGTGTCCTTCACCTATAGCAGTCCCATTTGCCATAAGGCATGCAGGCCTACTGGTACATGGTTGCCCCCAGGTCTTATACACAATTCCATAGTGCCAGGCTACCACGCCGAGGCAAGTTTAGCACAGCAAACAGATACTTGTAGTTGGCAGACAGTCAGAGTAGTCTAGCAGCAGCAGTCCAGGTTCAGATGAGAGAGTAGTCAGGGTCAAGGCAGGCTTAAATCAGGTGTGCAGTACAAACAAATGGCCACTGCCCTCACCTATAACTGGCATTTGTAGCAAGGAGCACATGGAAGGGCAACGCATGCCAAACAAAATCAAAGAAATTCCAAGCTCAGGTTTGGTCTTCACCCAGAGGCCATGTCTACATCAATCACCCTGCAGGTGGACAGACAGACAGTCAGACAGGGAGAGTGCAGCTCAGCCAAAACCGGGATGCTGGAATGAGACGAGCAGCTGCTCCGCACTCCTGACAGTCCAGGTTTTGACACCCATGTCTCACTTGCTTTATTTACCATCACAGGAATACAAGGGACACATCACTACTACCGTGTTTCCCCGAAAATAAGACCTACCCCGAAAATAAGACCTAGCGTTATTTTCCAGGAGGGCTGCAATATAAGCCCTACCCCGAAAATAAGCCCTAGTTTTAAATGCTTGTAAAATCCTATAATACACTCTATTACAGTAGTACATAATGTACAATGTGTGTGTTTCTGTAATATAATTGAAGGGAAGAGAGCTCCGGAGGGTCACAGAAGTGCAAAGTGGCGATATAACAAAGGTATTTGGCACAATTATATTACAGAAACACACACACATTGTACATTATATACTACTGTAATAGAGTGGATTATAGGATTTTACAAGAATTTTAAAGCCCTGTACACACGATCGGATAACCTATGGATTTTCGTCCGATGGATTTGTCCATCAGATATCTGATGAAACTGTTTTCCATCAGTCTTGCCCACACATCACCAGTCAAAAAACCGACCGTTCCAAACGCGGTGACGTAAAACACTCCGATGAGCCTAGAAAAATGAAGTTCAATGCTTCTGAGCATGCGTCGACTTGATTCTGAGCATGCGTGGGTTTTTTATCCGATGGACTTGCCCATAGACGATCGGAGTTTTCGATCGGTTTTTTATCCATCGGAAAATTTTAAAACAAGTTCTATTTTTTAAAACCGATGGAAAAAAGACCGATGGGTACCATACACGATCGGTTGGTCTGATGAAAACCATCCATCGGACGGTTTTCATCAATCAAACCGATCGTGTGTACAGGGCTTAACTCAGTTCACACTGGGGATTCCTGACAGGCAGGGAAGGAGAGGGGAAGAGAAGACAGCACATTACATGTGTAGCACTACCCCCATAGGAGCTGCTGGTTTAATTTTGGGCCTTGCACGTTATCTCAGTATTCATTGTCTAGGGGAAGAAAGTCTGTAGAAACTCCAATGTCCACACACTATGTAAAACCTTAAACAGTTAGGTTTTAGTTTCCTTTTTGCATAAACAAATAGAAAGGTGAAGGGAAGGGGTAGGTTCAGGCACACAGTGCAGATCACTGGGGAGAACTCCTCAAATATACAGTCATTCACCACTCTCCCTGGAGTGGGTATTGCTCACCCGGATAGGCCCCTCTCACCTGGCCTAGCCGCCGGTATGATGCACAAACAATATCAGGACCAGTCTCTGCCACAGACTGGGGATGCACAGAATTGGATAATCCGGGATCCTCTGCCACAGGACTCAACACCCAAACTTCCAGCCAAACAGTCAAGAGCCTTTTAAGCCGACCGGCAGACTGTAAGGTAACTTTAGTTGCGGTGCATCCTCCAATAGATTTACCAGGCCCTCCTCAAGACACCAGCCTTCCGCTTGGTCTTTTCCAGGACAGGTCCTCCCCTGGTTTCCTCAACTGAGTGGCTTCCCTCAGGACGAACAGCCCAGGATCACCTTCGAGGTGCAGACCCAGTCAGCATAACTGGGCCTACTGGTTGTAGTTGCAGCCTCGGACCAGCATGGTTCCGAGGCCAAAATTCACACAATAAACCCCTCACGCCAGGAGGGCCGTGAGGGGATGAAGGACCCCAAAAGATGGCGTCTGCCCCTTAAGTACCCTTCCCCAGCATGCTCAGCGGGTAGACCACGCCCACTGAACTGTTCCCGGGGGAAGGTACCCAATACACTCTGGCTTGTCAGTCTTCCACATTGGCCTGGGGTGGTAACGCCACCTACAGGTGAACAGTGGGAAGTCTGCCCAACACAGCCATAGCCGGAACAGAGGCTAATTTAACATGAATTATGTACATCTGAGCCTAACTATTGGCTCAGATACCCTCTAAATTGAACATAGAGCCCCAGTCATTGGGAGCAGGGCGCTACACATGGTAAGACCTACCCCAAAAATAAGCCCTACTGTGTCTTTTGCTGCCAAAATTAATATAAGACTCTGGCTTATTTTCGGGGAAACACGGTATATGTAGGGTGACCACATTTCCAAACTACCATTCAGGGACACCCTCCCTTCCCAAAAATCTTCTTGTGCTGTAACGAATCACAGTACAGTGATTGGACACAAGAGGCGGGTTTTATGATTTCTCCAATCACAAGCAGGGGGCGGGGATTGTGCTCCTCCAGGCATTCCCAGCCAGGACAAGTACTGTCAGTGAGTAAAGCGGTGATGTGGCGGCCTTTTTTGTGGGCATCAGATTGGACCGGGGGGTGGCTGTGTCAGTTTCATTCCGGGGAAACTGTATTGTCCTGGAATAAAGGTGCCCGGGACAGACCTGCAAAATGCGGGACTGTCCCGGGCAATCCGGGACATGTGGTCACCCTAGGTATATTAGAACGTTACTGGTTCTTCTCAATGCAAAAACACAATATTACATTTTTGGCCTTTGGCTGGTGCAGTCCTTGTTATCTAGCAACTGCACACTATAGAATCCCCTACTCCCTCCAGAAAGGAGTAACTCAGAATAACGTTCAAAATAGGTGGGAGATGTTGTGGAATTATTGGTTGTTTGCAGAGCACACAGCCCATAATTCCTGTGCTATCTAAGCACAGATCAGATTTCATCTTTTTGCAATAATGCTATCTTTAGGTTAAGTTCCACTCACCGTTCATTCCCATTCATCCCAAGAAGGCAGCACCACAAAAGCTATGTTCTCATCTCAGCATACCAGCATGACTGCCAAGCCGACGCCTAATCATAGGCTTTTATTAAACTCAAAAGATCTCACACAGGAGGTGATTGGCTGCAGCAACCAATCCCCTCCCCCATGAGCGGGGACATCACAGGATGTCCCTTCCACACAGGAAAATGGCAATACAAGGACATCCTTTCCAGCAGGAAATGCCGTACATGAATCCCACTCAAGAAATATAGCTTAAAGGATTCAATACAATAATACATACAATGAATACAATAACGTATGATGGCTAAAGTTACCGTTGATAGGAATTCTTATTCTGCGCTATTCCATAGAATAACGCATATTAAGATTATACTATTATTGAATGGGGGAGGGAGGCTATCTGCAGACGCGCACTACGAATCCCAACCAATGTTGATCAGACACAGCAGAGACAAGAGCGCGCATCCGCCTATAACCAATGATGTCATTGCAGAGCGAGCATATCCCCTCCTTAACGATCGTCCGTGCTAATGCACAGAGGGCCCCCGTCGGTGGGCATATCCGCACCCTGCAAACATCACACTCCAACCTCAAGACGTTTTCCCCTATCAGACGGGATTCAACCAGCCTCAGACTACCCCAATCAGCTCTTTTAGAGCGGGTTGCGGAAGTACTAACACTGGGTGACACTATGACAATACATATTAAATACATCTCCATAAAAATCTCCACAACAGTCCTCCCTTTTTTGTCATATGCACCCCATGTGTCCATCGATGAAACTTGATCTGCTTCTTACACCTGGAAATGAATCAGTCCTTAGTCCATAAAAAGGAAAACACGGCTTGACATGTAGACTCTACTCTTCAGGGGCATGACTTATAAAGGAGGACACGACATGGTGAGCTGTAGTAATCGCCGATCGGTCTGTGATCCTCTGTGTCTTGTATGTGGGTCCGGTTTCGGGGCGTCTCATCAAGGAAACTCTGGTCACGCGTCAAATCCGGCAACAGGAGCACCTCGTCACGACATAGAAAGAATAGAAATAAAAACGACATGAGTATATATATTCCTACTTCCTTTAACCACTTGTCCACCGCCCACTGTCAATTGACGGCGGGCGGAGGACACTCTCGTTCTGGGAGGACGTCATATGACGTCCTCCCTTTAAAACGAGCTAGAAGGCGCGCGCGCGCCGCGTTCACAAGGCCCCGGTGCGCGTGCCCGGCGGCCGCGATTGCCGCCGGGCACCCGCGATTGCCTGGGAAACAAGCAGGAAAGTGGGTCTCTGTGTGTAAACACAGAGATCCACGTCCTGTGAGGGAGAGGGGACCGATGGTGTGTCCCTTGTACATAGGGACAACCATCGGTCACCTCCCCCAGTCAGTCCCCTCCCCCCACAGTAAGAACACATTGAGGGAACATATTTAACCCCTTCCCGCCCCCTAGTGGTTAACCCCTTCCCTGCCAATCACATTTATACAGTAATCAATGCATTTTTATAGCAGGGATCGCTGTATAAACGTGAATGGTCCCAAAAATGTGTCAAAAGTGTCCGATGTGTCCGCCGCAATATCGCAGTCACAATAAAAAATCGCAGATCGCCGCCATTACTAATAAAAAAATAAAAAAATAAAAATGCTATAAATCTATCCCCTATTTTGTACACGCTATAACTTTTGTGCAAACCAATCAATACGCGCTTATTGCGATTTTTTTTTTTTACCAAAAATATGTAGAAGAATACGTATCGGCCTAAACTGAGGAAAATTTTATTTAAAAAAAAAAATGGGTATTTATTATAGCAAAAAGTAAAAAATAGTGTTTTTTTTCCAAACTGGACGCTCTTCTTTTGTTTATAGCGCAAAAAATAAAAACCGCAGAGGTGATCAAATACCACCAAAAGAAAGCTCTATTTGTGGGAAAAAAAGGACACAAATTTTGTTTGGGAGTCACGTCGCACGACCATGCAATTGTCATTCAAAGTGTGACAGCACTGAAAGCTGAAAAATGGCTTGGGCAGGAAGGGGGTTTTCGTGCACAGTAGGTGGTTAACCACGATCCGCTGTAAAATAAAAATTAGATCCCCAAAGATCCCCAGACCCTTAAAATAGACTCCCAACCTTCACTTAGCTACAGCTCTGGCTTCAACAGTTACATGAAGAACCCTATCCTTAACGGATGAGAATTGTTCAATCGTATCCCAAGCTCGAGCCCCCTCACCTTGTACATCCAGGACCCCATGCCCAGACCTGGTCGGGGTTGGTGAACAAATCCCTTCTAGCCGTCCCTGCCATTCTTAATTTCTCGCGCCATCAGATCCTCGCGATCGGCCGCGACCTAAGATGCTGGGACAGCTTCACCATCACGCATGAACCTCTTGCTTTGGGGGAATTACCTTATAAGTAGGGATGAGCTTCGTGTTCGAGTCGAACATACGTTCGACTCAAACATCGGCTGTTCGATCGTTCGACGAAGATCGAACGATTTGGGCCGTTCGCGCCAAATTCGAGTGACGCGAACGGCCCACAATGCACTACGCCACCGCAGTGTCATCCAGGCGCTGTGATTGGCCAAGCATGCACTGTGACCCCGCATGCTTGGCCAATCACAGCGCCGGCAGCGAGGAGAGCAATGATTGGCCACAGGCAGGATGCCTGTGGCCAATTATTGCTGAGGGTGTTTAGTACACGCCCCACACTATAAAAGGCCGCCAGCACGGCGGCCTAGTGTAGTGTGTTCCGGAGCAGGGAAAGAGAAACATAGGCAGGGACAGTGACATTTATTTTTTTCTTGCTTAACCTGGATTCCTTTAGTTTAGGGAAAGAGAAGGATAGGTAGGGAGAGTGTCAGTGTGTTTTACTGTGCGAATCCTTGTTTCTAGGGACAGGGAAGGACAGTGAGGGAATTCTCCTTGTGCTATAGTGTGCTTTAAAAAAACATTTTTTCTAGGGACAGAAAACTATAGGTAGGGAGAGTGTCAGTGTGTTTTACTGTGCGAATCCTTGTTTCTAGGGACAGGGAAGGACAGTGAGGGAATTCTCCTTGTGCTATAGTGTGCTTTAAAAAAACATTTTTTCTAGGGACAGAAAACTATAGGTAGGGAGAGTGTCAGTTTCTTTCACTGTGATAATCCTTGTTTCTAGGGACAAAGAAGGAAAGTGAGTGAAATTCTCCTTTTGCTATAGTGTGCTTTAAAAAAACATTTTTTCTAGGGACAGAAAACTATAGGTAGGGAGAGTGTCAGTGTCTTTTACTGTGCGAATCCTTGTTTCTAGGGACAGGGAAGGACAGTGAGGGAATTCTCCTTGTGCTATAGTGTGCTTTAAAAAAACATTTTTTCTAGGGACAGAAAACTATAGGTAGGGAGAGTGTCAGTGTCTTTTACTGTGCGAATCCTTGTTTCTAGGGACAGGGAAGGACAGTGAGGGAATTCTCCTTGTGCTATAGTGTGCTTTAAAAAAACATTTTTTTCTAGGGACAGAAAACTATAGGAAGGAAGAGTGTCAGTTTCTTTCACTGTGATAAACCTTGTTTCTAGGGACAAAGAAGGAAAGTGAGTGAAATTCTCCTTGTGCTATAGTGTGCTTTAAAAAAACATTTTTTCTAGGGACAGAAAACTATAGGTAGGGAGAGTGTCAGTGTCTTTTACTGTGCGAATCCTTGTTTCTAGGGACAGGGAAGGACAGTGAGGGAATTCTCCTTGTGCTATAGTGTGCTTTAAAAAAACATTTTTTCTAGGGACAGAAAACTATAGGTAGGGAGAGTGTCAGTGTCTTTTACTGTGCGAATCCTTGTTTCTAGGGACAGGGAAGGACAGTGAGGGAATTCTCCTTGTGCTATAGTGTGCTTTAAAAAAACATTTTTTTCTAGGGACAGAAAACTATAGGAAGGAAGAGTGTCAGTTTCTTTCACTGTGATAATCCTTGTTTCTAGGGACAAAGAAGGAAAGTGAGTGAAATTCTCCTTATGCTATAGTGTGCTTTAAAAAAACATTTTTTCTAGGGACAGAAAACTATAGGTAGGGAGAGTGTCAGTGTCTTTTACTGTGCGAATCCTTGTTTCTAGGGGCAGGGAAGGACAGTGAGGGAATTCTCCTTGTGCTATAGTGTGCTTTAAAAAACATTTTTTCTAGGGACAGAAAACTATAGGTAGGGAGAGTGTCAGTGTGTTTTACTGTGCGAATCCTTGTTTCTAGGGACAGGGAAGGACAGTGAGGGAATTCTCCTTGTGCTATAGTGTGCTTTAAAAAAACATTTTTTTCTAGGGACAGAAAACTATAGGAAGGAAGAGTGTCAGTTTCTTTCACTGTGATAAACCTTGTTTCTAGGGACAAAGAAGGAAAGTGAGTGAAATTCTCCTTGTGCTATAGTGTGCTTTAAAAAAACATTTTTTCTAGGGACAGAAAACTATAGGTAGGGAGAGTGTCAGTGTCTTTTACTGTGCGAATCCTTGTTTCTAGGGACAGGGAAGGACAGTGAGGGAATTCTCCTTGTGCTATAGTGTGCTTTAAAAAAACATTTTTTCTAGGGACAGAAAACTATAGGTAGGGAGAGTGTCAGTGTGTTTTACTGTGCGAATCCTTGTTTCTAGGGACAGGGAAGGACAGTGAGGGAATTCTCCTTGTGCTATAGTGTGCTTTAAAAAAACATTTTTTTCTAGGGACAGAAAACTATAGGAAGGAAGAGTGTCAGTTTCTTTCACTGTGATAAACCTTGTTTCTAGGGACAAAGAAGGAAAGTGAGTGAAATTCTCCTTGTGCTATAGTGTGCTTTAAAAAAACATTTTTTCTAGGGACAGAAAACTATAGGTAGGGAGAGTGTCAGTGTCTTTTACTGTGCGAATCCTTGTTTCTAGGGACAGGGAAGGACAGTGAGGGAATTCTCCTTGTGCTATAGTGTGCTTTAAAAAAACATTTTTTTCTAGGGACAGAAAACTATAGGAAGGAAGAGTGTCAGTTTCTTTCACTGTGATAAACCTTGTTTCTAGGGACAAAGAAGGAAAGTGAGTGAAATTCTCCTTGTGCTATAGTGTGCTTTAAAAAAACATTTTTTCTAGGGACAGAAAACTATAGGTAGGGAGAGTGTCAGTGTCTTTTACTGTGCAAATCCTTGTTTCTAGGGACAGGGAAGGACAGTGAGGGAATTCTCCTTGTGCTATAGTGTGCTTTAAAAAAACATTTTTTCTAGGGACAGAAAACTATAGGTAGGGAGAGTGTCAGTGTCTTTTACTGTGCGAATCCTTGTTTCTAGGGACAGGGAAGGACAGTGAGGGAATTCTCCTTGTGCTATAGTGTGCTTTAAAAAAACATTTTTTTCTAGGGACAGAAAACTATAGGAAGGAAGAGTGTCAGTTTCTTTCACTGTGATAAACCTTGTTTCTAGGGACAAAGAAGGAAAGTGAGTGAAATTCTCCTTGTGCTATAGTGTGCTTTAAAAAAACATTTTTTCTAGGGACAGAAAACTATAGGTAGGGAGAGTGTCAGTGTCTTTTACTGTGCGAATCCTTGTTTCTAGGGACAGGGAAGGACAGTGAGGGAATTCTCCTTGTGCTATAGTGTGCTTTAAAAAAACATTTTTTCTAGGGACAGAAAACTATAGGTAGGGAGAGTGTCAGTGTGTTTTACTGTGCGAATCCTTGTTTCTAGGGACAGGGAAGGACAGTGAGGGAATTCTCCTTGTGCTATAGTGTGCTTTAAAAAAACATTTTTTTCTAGGGACAGAAAACTATAGGAAGGAAGAGTGTCAGTTTCTTTCACTGTGATAAACCTTGTTTCTAGGGACAAAGAAGGAAAGTGAGTGAAATTCTCCTTGTGCTATAGTGTGCTTTAAAAAAACATTTTTTCTAGGGACAGAAAACTATAGGTAGGGAGAGTGTCAGTGTCTTTTACTGTGCGAATCCTTGTTTCTAGGGACAGGGAAGGACAGTGAGGGAATTCTCCTTGTGCTATAGTGTGCTTTAAAAAAACATTTTTTTCTAGGGACAGAAAACTATAGGAAGGAAGAGTGTCAGTTTCTTTCACTGTGATAAACCTTGTTTCTAGGGACAAAGAAGGAAAGTGAGTGAAATTCTCCTTGTGCTATAGTGTGCTTTAAAAAAACATTTTTTCTAGGGACAGAAAACTATAGGTAGGGAGAGTGTCAGTGTCTTTTACTGTGCGAATCCTTGTTTCTAGGGACAGGGAAGGACAGTGAGGGAATTCTCCTTGTGCTATAGTGTGCTTTAAAAAAACATTTTTTCTAGGGACAGAAAACTATAGGTAGGGAGAGTGTCAGTGTGTTTTACTGTGCGAATCCTTGTTTCTAGGGACAGGGAAGGACAGTGAGGGAATTCTCCTTGTGCTATAGTGTGCTTTAAAAAAACATTTTTTTCTAGGGACAGAAAACTATAGGAAGGAAGAGTGTCAGTTTCTTTCACTGTGATAAACCTTGTTTCTAGGGACAAAGAAGGAAAGTGAGTGAAATTCTCCTTGTGCTATAGTGTGCTTTAAAAAAACATTTTTTCTAGGGACAGAAAACTATAGGTAGGGAGAGTGTCAGTGTCTTTTACTGTGCGAATCCTTGTTTCTAGGGACAGGGAAGGACAGTGAGGGAATTCTCCTTGTGCTATAGTGTGCTTTAAAAAAACATTTTTTCTAGGGACAGAAAACTATAGGTAGGGAGAGTGTCAGTGTGTTTTACTGTGCGAATCCTTGTTTCTAGGGACAGGGAAGGACAGTGAGGGAATTCTCCTTGTGCTATAGTGTGCTTTAAAAAAACATTTTTTTCTAGGGACAGAAAACTATAGGAAGGAAGAGTGTCAGTTTCTTTCACTGTGATAAACCTTGTTTCTAGGGACAAAGAAGGAAAGTGAGTGAAATTCTCCTTGTGCTATAGTGTGCTTTAAAAAAACATTTTTTCTAGGGACAGAAAACTATAGGTAGGGAGAGTGTCAGTGTCTTTTACTGTGCGAATCCTTGTTTCTAGGGACAGGGAAGGACAGTGAGGGAATTCTCCTTGTGCTATAGTGTGCTTTAAAAAAACATTTTTTCTAGGGACAGAAAACTATAGGTAGGGAGAGTGTCAGTGTGTTTTACTGTGCGAATCCTTGTTTCTAGGGACAGGGAAGGACAGTGAGGGAATTCTCCTTGTGCTATAGTGTGCTAAAGCATTCCTCATCAACCATCTTTGAAATCCTTGTTTTTTTGCACAGTCAGGGAAATTGTCGTTGTGCTATTCTGTGCAAAAGCAATCATCCTCAACCATATTTAGAAATCCTTAAGTAAAGGGACAGAGAAGGACACCTGAAGGTAGCCCTTATTGCTTTTTTCCCATCTCCCTGCAGGCCATCTATTAGAATGTCTGGAAGGCAAACAAGGAGAGGCAGACAGTCAGGAGGCAATAAAAGAGGGCAAGCAGGCTCTGTGTCTGGGGGCAACAGTGCTGGTCGTGGACGCGGTGCATTGTCATCAGCACATGGCCATGGGACACGCTTGTCCTTCTTTTCGGCAGCTGGACATGTTGAGCCACATCATGCCGAAGACTTGGTAGAGTGGATGACCAAGCCCTCCTCCTCCTCCTCATCCTCTCTCACCCAGGCTCAGGGTACTGGAAAAGCAGCTGCCAAAGCGTCCTCTTCCCTGGTATCAATGTCAGACTCATCATTCATCAGTCACTCCTTCCCTAGACCCACCATGTCCTCCTCCTGAGGAGTCCCCCGAACTGTTTGAGCACAGTGTTGGGTACATGCTCCAGGAGGATGACCAGCGTTTCGAAGGGTCTGATGATGAAACCCAGCTAGAGGATGGCAGTAGCGTGAGAGCAGACAGAGGGGATGCTCAAGAAGGACACCAATCTGGCAGTCATGTTCCAGCAGCTGCAGCATACTGCCAGATTGGCTCCAGTGATGAGGAGGGAGGGGATGATGAGGTCACTGACTCCACGTGGGTGCCTAATAGGAGAGAGGAGGAGGAGGAGGATGAAGAGGAGGCACATCTCCAACGAGGCAGGATGCCCTTTGGTGGCCAGCGTAAGGGCAGTACACCGACGGAATCACACCGCAGAGCTCCGCCTGTGCAGGGCGCTGCCTCTGCCCGTCATTCAAAAAGTTCTTTGGTGTGGGCCTTTTTTGAGGCTAGTGCATCAGATCGCACAGCTGCTGTTTGCAACATATGTCTCAAGCGTATATCGCGTGGCCAAAACATCAGCCGCTTGGGTACCACATGCCTGACCAGACATATGTTGACCTGCCATGCAGCTCGTTGGCAAGCCTACCTCAAAGACCCGCACCAAAGAACAAAGCGGACCTCTCCTTGCACCGCATCAGCTGGGATCTCCAACCCCACTATAACTTCAGTCCTCTCTGAAACATGCACTGAGAGGAATGAAGGTGTAGAATTAGGTGTGTCACAGCCAAGTACTTGCGGCCACTCTGCTAGCAGTACACCGACGTCCGATTCTAGCAGGCAAATTTCCCTGCCCCAGCTGCTGGACCGTCGAAAGAAGTTCACTCCCAGCCATCCACATGCCCAGCGGTTGAATGCTAGCTTGGCTAAATTGCTAGCGCTTCAACTGCTGCCTTTTCAGTTGGTAGACTCGGCCCCCTTCTGTGAGTTTGTGCAATGTGTGGTTCCTCAGTGGCAGGTTCCCAAACGCCACTTTTTCTCACGGAAGGCTATTCCGGCTCTCTACCGGCATGTGGAAGGCAATGTCTTGGCCTCGCTGGACAGGGCGGTCAGCGGTAAGGTGCATATTACCGCTGACTCATGGTCCAGCAGGCATGGACAGGGACGTTACCTTTCTTTCACGGCCCATTGGGTCACTCTTTTGGCAGCTGGGAAGGATGCAGGACAAGGTGCAGTAGTGTTGGAGGTTGTTCCACCGCCACGCCTCCAAAATGCTACTACTGGTTGTGACACACCTCTCTCCTCCACCCCCTCCTCTTCTTCTTCCTCCATGGCCTCTTCCTGTGGTTTGTCCTCGGAACCAGCGGTGCTCCGTAGGCGTTCAAGGGGCTACGCAAGTACGCAGGCAAAAAGATGCCATGCCGTGCTTGCGCTGGTGTGTTTGGGGGACAGAAGCCACACTGGGGCAGAGGTCCTGTCTGCTCTGCAGGGCCAGGCCGAGAGGTGGTTGACGCCACGCCAGCTTAAGCCAGGAATGGTGGTTTGCGACAATGGCACCAACCTCCTCTCCGCCCTCCGACAGGGACAACTGACCCATGTGCCCTGTGTGGCTCACGTCCTTAACCTGGTGGTGCAGCGGTTCTTGGGCAGGTACCCGGGCTTACAGGATGTCCTGAGGCAGGCCAGGAAAGTCTGTGTGCATTTCCGCAGATCTTATAATGCCAGTGCTCGCCTGGCTGAGCTGCAAAAGGAGTTGAACCTGCCCAAGAACCGCCTTATATGTGACATGCCAACCAGGTGGAACTCAACGTTGGCCATGCTGCAGCGGCTGCACACGCAGCAGAGGGCCATCAATGAGTACCTGTGCGACTACGGCACCAGGACAGGCTCAGGGGAGCTTGGTTTTTTTTCTCCACGCCAGTGGGGCATGATCAGGGATGCATGCACTGTCCTGGCACCATTTGAGGAGGCCACGAGGATGGTGAGCAGTGACAGTGCATGCATCAGTGACACTGTACCTCTTGTCCACCTGTTGGAGCACACGCTGCATGGAATAATGGACAGGGCACTTGAGGCAGAACAGAGGCAGGAAGAGGAGGACTTCCTTGCCTCTCAAGGCCCCCTTTACCCAGACAGTGTTCCTTCTGTCCCACCCATCGCACAGGAAGAGGACGAGGAGGAGGAGGAGGAGGAGGATTGTGTCAGCATGGAGGTGGAGGCTGGCACTCAGCATCATCAGCAGCAGTCTTTTAGGGATGATTTACAGTCCCAAGAAACCAGTGGACTTGTACGTGGCTGGGAGGAGGTGGCTGCGGATCATGTCGTCCTTAGTGACCCAGAGGACTCCGGAGCGAATGCCTCAGCAAACCTACGCTGCATGGCCTCCCTGATCCTGCAAAGTCTGCGGAAGGATCCTCGTATTCTTCGGATCAAGGAGAGGGACCATTACTGGCTGGCCACTCTCCTTGATCCACGGTACAAGGGTAAGGTTGCGGACCTTATGTTACCGTCGCAGAGGGAGCAGAGGATGAGACAACTCCGGGAGGCCTTGCAGAAAGGTCTGTGCAACGCGTTCCCAGAGACTGGGAGGTTACAAACTCCTGGTCCTGGACAACGAGTTGCTGAGGCTTCGGCCAGTCAAAGAAGGAGCGGTGGGGAAGGTGGCCGTCTGACCGATGCGTTCAGACAATTCTTTAGTCCGCAGCCCCAAAGTATGATCGGTTCCAGCAACCATCGCCAGCGTCTGATAAACATGGTGCAGGAATATCTAGGGGCAAGGTCAGACTTGGACACCTTCCCCACCGAAAATCCTCTGGCTTACTGGGTCTTGAGGATGGATCACTGGCCAGAGCTTGCACAGTATGCAATTGAGCTACTGGCCTGTCCTGCATCCAGCGTTCTTTCGGAACGCACATTCAGTGCTGCTGGAGGATTTGTCACGGATCACAGGGTGCGCCTGTCCACCGACTCGGTTGATCGACTGACTTTCATCAAGATGAACCAGTCTTGGATCACCACCAGCTACCACACACCTGATGCTGATATAACAGACTAATTGATTTTAACATGTCACATCCCTTCAAGACTGATGCTGATGCTGAGTGCCTGTGCTGTTATGTTGACTGGCTATCCTCCTCCTCCGAGTCCTCAATGATACGATTGATGATGATAGCTTGGAAGATCATTTTTGTTTATGGGTGCCGCCACCAGTGGCTAAGGCCCAATTTTTCAGCCCCTGTTTTACAGGGGCGTGTAATTACAATTTTTTTAGCAATAATTTGCCATAGGGCTCATTGCTGTGCTCCAAGTACAGTATCTGTGAGGGGTTGGAGTGTTGTGGCACCAGTGCCTAAGGCCCAATTTTTCAGCCCCTGTTTAACACGGGCGTGTCATTACAATTTTTGAAGCAATACTTTGCAACAGGGCTCATTGCTGTGCTCCAAGTACAGTATCTGTGAGGGGTTGTAGTGTTGTGCCACCAGTGCCTAAGGCCCAATTTTTCAGCCCCTGTTCAACAGGGGCATGCAATTACAATTCTTGATCTAATAATTCACAGCAGGGCCCATTGCTGCACCCACCAAGAGTAACTCTGAGGCCTTACAGTGTTGTGGCAACGCCACCACCACCACCACCACGAAAGGCCCAATTTTTCAGCCCCTGTTCAAAAGGGGCATGTAATTACAATTCTTGATCTAATAATTCACAGCAGGGCCCATTGCTGCACCCACCAAGAGTAACTCTGAGGGCTTACAGTGTTGTGGCAACACCACCACCACCACCACCACCACGAAAGGCCCAATTTTTCAGCCCCTGTTCAACAGGGGCATGCAATTACAATTCTTGATCTAATAATTCACAGCAGGGCCCATTGCTGCACCCACCAAGAGTAACTCTGAGGGCTTACAGTGTTGTGGCAACGCCACCACCACCACCACCACGAAAGGCCCAATTTTTCAGCCCCTGTTCAAAAGGGGCATGTAATTACAATTCTTGATCTAATAATTCACAGCAGGGCCCATTGCTGCACCCACCAAGAGTAACTCTGAGGGCTTACAGTGTTGTGGCAACGCCACCACCACCACCACCACGAAAGGCCCAATTTTTCAGCCCCTGTTCAAAAGGGGCATGTAATTACAATTCTTGATCTAATAATTCACAGCAGGGCCCATTGCTGCACCCACCAAGAGTAACTGTCAGCGCTTACAGTGTTGTGGCACCAGCACCACCATCAAAGGCCCAATTTTTACTACCACTGTTCAACAATTATATGTAATTAAAATTCCTGATATAATAGTTGACAGCAGGGCGTTCCAGCACCAACCAAGAGTAACTGTGAGTGCTTACAGTGTTGTGCCAACACCAACAACTAAGGGGCCTATTTCTGCAGAGTATATACGGCAGGTCCCTACTTTCAAACATCCAACTTACAAACGACTCCTACTTGCAAACGCAAGAAGACAACAGGAAGTGAGAGGAAATCTACCACTAGGAAGGAAAATTCTCTCCTGTAAGAATAAATATGGGAGAAAGGTGTCTCCTCTGTACTGATGCTTTATCAGCAATCCTTGTTTCAAGAAAAACACCACATTTCAAAAACAGTTGTCATTGGGACGGAAAGTGAGGTGAAATGTTCTGAACAGGGGCACAGACAGCAAAACAAATGTTACAGGGGTGATAACCCTTACCTATGTTTTCCAAAAAGTTTAAAAATAGATTTTTGGGCTGGAGCTACACTTCAACAATGTACCTGTTCAAAATTACAAACAGATTCTACATAAGAACAAACCTACAGTCCCTGTCTTGTATGCACCGCCTGTATACGGCTGTTCAGAGTATATAGGGCCTTTTTTATTTTATGTGCGGGGTTCCCCTTAATATCCATGCAAGACCCAAAGGGGCTGGTAATGGGCTGGGGTAGGGGGGGGGGGGAGGGTGTGTGATGGGGTAGCTATGCCATTTTTCTTAAAGATTTTCATCCATATTACCGGGACCAGACATTACATTAAAGCCGCAAGCAGTTTTAAATGGCTTTTTTTCCTTTAGAAATGTAATTTTGTGCAGGGACAGTTCTAAACACGGGAAACACGTGGCACTTCACAGGCATACTTTAGACACCCCCCAGGTACGATATTTAAAGGAATATTTGACTTTTTTTTTTCACTTTATGCATCATTAAAATGACTGCTCCCGAAAAACGACCGTTTTTAAAACTTCTTTTTGCATTGATACATGTCCCCTGGTGCACAACCCGGGTTCCCAAACCCTTTTTAGGACAATAACATGCATAATAGTTGTTATAATTAGCACTTTAGAATTCGAACGTTCGCATCCATTGTATTTAATAGGGTTCTAATGTTCGTACGAACTTTCGGTCCGTTCGCGGGTTCTGGTGCGAACCGAACCCGGGGGTGTTCGGCTCATCACTACTTATAAGCTGCAGATCCACATAAACACCAAACTAAAGTTCAAACACACTTGTGGGCTGCCTAGATACCCAAACCAACAAGAGACAGAGCCATTAAAACTAACCAATTTTACCCTCTAAAAATGCATCGTTAGATTTCATTGACAAGTGTCTGTTTGGAGTCTTCACTAGTTTGTCAAAACTCCTCATACCCATAAAACATCAGAAATGTCATGTACCGCTGTCATCGCTGGGGACTAAAACTCCTCATACCCATAATAACATCATAAATGGCATGTACCGCTGTCATCGCTGGGGACTAAAACTCGGTGAAGACTCAGAACAGACCATCGGTCCTGTTCGCTTTCTGAGCTAGTCAGGACATACACTTTACATAATAACTTGGGATGCTTTTCATCGTTACCCTTGCTAAAATTTACTAAACAACAAAAATATAAATAAACAAAAGATACTCCTCATTCTTTGGTGTGGTTGAGCCGCTTCTTTCAGTGGCTGGCGTGGTCTCATCCCTCAAGCTTCTTTACAACGACCCAGTCACCTGGTTGGAAAGAATGTAAACTGATTATTGAGTCAGGGTCTGGGAGGGAATCGTGAACCCTGTGGTGGACATTTTGAAGTTCATGTCACAGCAATCGCCCCTGCCCCATCAGCCGAGAATATAAGTGACAGCTAATGAGGAGAGTACGACCCTGGTTTTGATTGACCTCCAAACAACCCTCATATGACAATAACCCAGACATCGGGACTGTGGTCACTGCATAACCTGTGCGTGGCTTACAATACCTGGAACCATTGACAAAAGGTTCTTAGCCTCTGGGATGGGAACCTACTTCACCAGACTGCTGCTTGCCGATTCAAATTCTATCAAAGAAAGACAGTCTTGGCACAAACTTGGTTAGAATTACAGAGGTTATTATTAGTTTGAAAAAAAAACCTCACTCTTACATTTATCATTCTCCCCCCTTTTCTTCCTCATTACAGACTGAAGGAAGAAATGCGTGGTGCAGGAAAAAAAAGAAACAATGAAATAGCCTGTGATACTTTTACCTCCCTTAGACTCGTATTTATCCATATGTACCGCTGTCTACATACACCTGTTCTCTATGTACAAACTCCTTGGACCTGAAAAATACTTATAAGCAAAGTCATTACTCTATGCTTCATAGTTAACCTGCAAAGAATGGAAAACAATAATGACATTCCTGTACATTGGTAAATTGTCAATGACATTCTTTCAAAACTGATTCAAACAAAACCCTCTGTAACCCTTACTTTTCCCGTTCCTACAAAAATACAACAGCCGCACCGCGGTAAGTTCGAACATATTCACGTTACTACATACAAACATTCCGATACAAATGTGGGGGAAATACTTCATAGTTTCCAAAACCAAAAATGAAAAAAACAAAAAACAGCCAGAATTCTCCCTTCACTCTTTCAGCAATAGAAAAAAATACAATGGGACAACCATGAGAGCAGCTCGAGAACCTTCATGGACCAGCCATACAAAGTTCAAACAAACGGGCATGAGCCACCGTTCCTCATCATTACAGATTTCTGAAGCCGCAGCTCAACTACATCCATTCCAGTGGGATAGCCAAAATAGTATCCTTGGACCACCTATGTTAATCTTTTTGGGGTTCAAAGGCCTTTGCCCCAAAACTAGGCTTCGTGCACTGTGTGACCGTCTGACTATGGGAAGCCTCCATTCCTTCCCTTTGCACAGACCTCCTTGTGTCCATGGCGATTCGAAACGGCTTATAGTCTTAAACCTGCGTCCAGGTTAAACCGTTGCACCCATTTTCGGAGAGCACCGCCCGGTGTCTTCTTATACGGTGGATTGAAGAACTACAACCACTATATGGTCAAGTCCTCCAACTAGAAACCCTAACTGAGGCGTCAACTTTATGGCTTGTTGTCCCAACACTTTTGGAACTACAGAACAACCACAGATCAACCCCCGAATTAGGCCTCTATCCCTCACAGTGCATGCATACACAAGCATTTTCCGCTATACACTAGGCTTGTGCACAACGGAAAAATTCGTTCCGTTTCGGTTCGTTTCTTTCCGGTCCTGTTGATTCGTAATCATTCGTAATTTTGCTAGACGGGATTTTTCGTGTTCGGACTCATTCGTATTTTTGCAAGCGACATTTTTCGTTGAATTTTTTGTTGCTTTATAATTCGTACTTTCGGTAGAGTACGTTGTTTTTCGTTGATTCTGGACACAACTCCTACTTTCGTAACTTTTTTTGGGTTCGTTGATTCGTAATTTTCCGTGTCTCTCTCACAATGACGCTGCCTATTATTCCTAATGTGCTTCGAATGGATTTGTACTTTTCTAAATACATAGCGGTTATTTGTAACGATTCGAAATCTCGTATTTTACTTTCGTTTTTTACATGCGGCTATAGGCTCCGCCCCTGTACACCATTTTGAGAGGGTTCAGCACGGTGAGGGAGAAGCAGAGAGCAGAGCAGAGTGAGTGTTATTGTGCTTCGAATGGATTCGAAATCTCGTATTTTACTTTTGTTTTTTCATGCGGCTATAACCTCCGCCCCCTGTACACCATTTTGAGAGGGAGTTCAGCATGGTGAGGGAGAAGCAGAGAGCAGAGTGAGTGTTATTGTGCTTCGAATGGATTCGTACATTCGTAACTTTTTTCATAACAAATTATGCCGAAGACCTTCGGGCATTCGCTATTTTGCGGTATAATTTATTTCGGATTCGGTCTTATTCGTAATTGCTCTGTTCGGAAATTCGAATGCTTCCGAATGTCCGAAAGTTGCTAAATTCGGACGAATTTCGATTCGTTACGAAACGAATTGCACAAGCCTACTATACACCCATACACTGCGTTGTCAGACTAAACCACACAGAACACTTACGCCAGTTTACCACCTGCAGAACAATGTGGCTTCTCTCTGTATCTAGATGATAAAACAATGGTGATGCCCCCTGTTTTTCTCTCTACCCAAAACTGTATTACAGTACAAAACTTCACAAAACTGGAACAAAATATAAAACACTTTTAAACGCAAAAATGCTTTCCATTTTCCTTCCAAGCACAAATCTCATTGCTCACCTTTAAAACCCCAAGCTCCTCCCACCAACTTTCTGCTGATATATAAATGCTGAAAAGAAATTTTCGCTTATGCTCAGCTACTTAAAAAAAAAATGGTTTATTTACATATCAATTGTTCAGGAAGAGGGAGGGGGAGGGGGGAGGCCTAGCCCTAATCGCCTTGTCTATCAAGACTTCAAAAAAATCCATGGCTACACATCATATATATTTCAACCATTTAAAACCTTGTCAAGGAAATGATGGAATAAACCCCCCTTTGCAAATGGGAGGGAATCCCCCCTGATCCACATTCCCTGGAAGTCAGACCATAAGTTGGGCCTCAAAATACAAACTCCTGCCAAAAGATGGCTATACAGTACAAGTTCCAAAAAATGAATTGCCCTCTGGGAAACTCCCAAACATTTAAACATAAAAACACATCATTGTACAAAAACTCTGTTAGTCTTACAATCTATCAAAATTCAGTGTAAAGTGAAGTTTTTACTTAAAAATGAAATCCAATACCAAAAACCGCCGCTCATATACTGTAAAGTCAGCTGACCCTGCAATAGCTTACATTCACTTAAATGAAAACAGAGAAATCCCCATCCTAACACCGTCTGCATGGAGTTTGCATGTTCTCCCTGTCTCTGCGTTGGCCTCCCCCCACACTCCAAATGTTGGTAGGTCAGCCAGATCCCATCCATAAATAGGCCCCAGCATGTGCGTGTGTCCGCAAGCACGTTGTGGCCCCTCGGGGTAAAACCGCGCTATCTCAAGATACCACTCTACTCAACTCAAAAGGCGATGCTTAGAAAAACGATTTAATCTAGCAAACGCATAAAACAGTACAAAACTGCGCCAATCAACAAATGCCAACACAGTATCCAGGGGCTGATGTGCACCAACCACTAGATACCAAAAAAAACAAACAATGGCCAATGATTATAAAACATATGACAAAAGTCCAGATGAATGCCCAGATGGTGCAATAAAACCCCAAAAATTAAACCACAATACTGAATTATAGAGCTAAAAATGATGGATTAATAGTCCCATTGCAAAGGCATAAATCCTTCAAAATCACAAGCTGAGATCAGTAGATGATTATGCAACACACAGTGACATCAGCAAACAAAGGTAAGGTAACAGCTTACCAGAGGCAAGCCCATGAATGGTGGATGAACCATCGCAAGCCTCATGGACAACAACAATGGCGCCATGCAATTTTTCCCGCCAAAACCAGCATGGGACGTCACAATGAACACCACATGGGTTCCCCCACACAAAGAAAAACACAAATGACCTCCACCAGGTTCCAACGCAGAAAAGACCGCACTAAATTCGCACCAAACATCAAAATCTGCCCCAAAGGCTGAGAAATTCCACCAGCGAAATAGCAGACGAATGCCACATGGTATAGCGCCCAAAAGAAAGGTGGCTGCACCTTCCCTTATATGATGCCCACAGGCCAAAGAAAAACTGTGCCTCAAAATGGCAGACAAACCTGCAAGGCTAACAAAAGCCAAGAATGGCGCCGTTACTTTTTCCCGCCAAAACCAGCATGGGACATCAAAAGAAAATCAAAAATGTTTTTCTCCACAAAGACAGACTACACCATTGAGATTTTTCTAAATTATCATCAAAATCCACTGAAAAAGGTGTCAGCTACACTCTACAAGGACCACATATACACTTACAAACTTAAACCCTTTGGCCAACTAAACAGCACATTCAATAAATGTTAGTTACATGACAATATTAAAAACATGTTCATTTCTCTAAGTTAATATACTCTGAGATATTCACCACACACATACAGTACAACATCAGATCATCTCTCAGGGACAGAGAGTCACCAACTTTCACCATTGTAACTGATAGATGCTGGCTGCCCCTCCCCCGCTAAACCTCATGGGGGCAGCCATTTTCAGCTTCTCTCACACAAACATCCAGGCACACCCAGGCATACCCACACAGGCACACACAATCATATTCACAGGCATATGATCCATGACAAAATCACACACACATCTCTCGTACTGCAAACAGCATTTTTTCAAAAAGACGAAAAATGTGTTCTTTCACAAAGCAGAGCCCCCCCCACGCATTGTGACATGTCCCCAAACAATGCTAGGGGGGGCCCATGTTCATGTCTCCTTTCTGGCCCGCCATTTGACGTGGAATTATTGGTTGTTTGCAGAGCACACAGCCCATAATTCCTGTGCTATCTAAGCACAGATCAGATTTCATCTTTTTGCAATAATGCTATTTTTAAGCTAGCAGAGATCCACTCACCGTTCATTTCCATTCATCCCAAGAAGGCAGCACCACAAAAGCTATGTTCTCATCTCAGCATACCAGCATGACTGCCAAGCCGACGCCTAATCATAGGCTTTTATTAAACTCAAAAGATCTCACACAGGAGGTGATTGGCTGCAGCAACCAATCCCCTCCCCCATGGGCGGGGACTTCACAGGATGTCCCTTCCACACAGGAAAATGGCAATACAAGGACATCCCTTCCAGCAGGAAATGCGGTACATGAATCCCACTCAAGAAATATAGCTTAAAGGATTCAGTACAATAATACTTACATAAAATTGTTTTAATAAATTAAAACTAACAGCGCTAAGATGAGACCACCATCCCACCTATGATATGTAGATATATCCTGCAGTAAAAGACAGTTTAAAAGTCTCTAAACTCCACCATCAGGTGAAACTAGAGAACATTATAAACAAAAATTAAACAATCAAAATGCTAATGCACACAGATTGCACCAAAGATCATATATTACTAGAAACAAGCTAAATATATAAAAGTCTTCAAGGATGGTTATTGGCAAGGAGGTATTAAACAGTAATCCTTCAGCGCTAGTAATGTCTCTTTAAACAGTGACACAGGGCTGACTCCTCCAACCTTAAACGACTTCCAACCGATCCCAGTGTAATTTGAAATCAGACCTCCACCAATGTCATGGCAAACACTGTCCCCTTAAGAAATGTACTCACCAGACTTTGAATGGAAAAACGCCTGTAAGCTCCTCTCCAAGGATTCCGTCAGGTACCTTCAGAGTCCCCCAATGACTTCAATCAGCCTGAGAGTGCATGCAGCAGTGCGGGCATGAAAAAACAAGGGAAGCTTCATATAGTGTAAAACCCTTTTATTAATAATATAAATGCCCCAACATACATGTATATGCTTACTAGAAAAGAATAAAAATATGGCATATCACCCAGCCGATTCGTCAGCTCACTGTTGTATATGCTGCTCCCAGCATTCAAAACCTCCGTGAGTCCCGGGAAGACGATCGGGTCAGTGATGTGATAGGTTGCGTGGTCACGACCTGACGCGTTTCGTGATTGGCTCACGTCTTCAGAGGGCGTGGCCACGCATCGCAACTGCTCATTTAAATAGAGCTACGGCCTCTGACGTGTCTGCATAATCACGCAGGTATGTCATTCACTGGAGAACAGCGCCGCACGGCTGGGAGTGTCCTCACGCCAGCTCATCCATACAGCCATCTCCATTGGGCCGGTACAGCTGTCAATCTCAGGAATCCAGCTCTCCTCTCAGGGAAGAGCTGGATGTGCTACTGTATTGACATAACATCATTATGAATGAATGTGAGCCGCATCACCATCCTGCTCAGTGGGATCTATTTAATTAGAAGGCACTTAGATCTCTCACCTGCAACATAGATGCATCAGCTCTTGTATGTCATTTAGTATATTTGAGGGGCAAACATACCAAAAAATAAAACTATATAAAAAACATATATACGTAAACAATAATAATGATAATACCATCAATAAATATAATGACCATATGTTTCAATGTACTAACATGGTCAAACAATACACTCTATTGATCCAAAAATATATAAGTCATATGATTCATCATAGACATATACAGGTCCTTCTCAAAAAATTTGCATATTGTGATAAAGTTCATTATTTTCTGTAATGTACTGATAAACATTAGACTTTCATATATTTTAGATTCATTACACACAACTGAAGTAGTTCAAGCCTTTTCTTGTTTTAATATTGATGATTTTGGCATACAGCTCATGACAACCCAAAATTCCTATCTCAAAAAATTAGCATATCATGAAAAGGTTCTCTAAACGAGCTATTAACCTAATCATCTGAATCAACTAATTAACTCTAAACACCTGCAAAAGATTCCTGAGGCTTTTAAAAACTCCCAGCCTGGTTCATTACTCAAAACCGCAATCATGGGTAAGACTGCCGACCTGACTGCTGTCCAGAAGGCCATCATTGACACCCTCAAGCAAGAGGGTAAGACACAGAAAGAAATTTCTGAACGAATAGGCTGTTCCCAGAGTGCTGTATCAAGGCACCTCAGTGGGAAGTCTGTGGGAAGGAAAAAGTGTGGCAGAAAACGCTGCACAACGAGAAGAGGTGACCGGACCCTGAAGAAGATTGTGGAGAAGGACCGATTCCAGACCTTGGAGGACCTGCGGAAGCAGTGGACTGAGTCTGGAGTAGAAACATCCAGAGCCACCGTGAACAGGCGTGTGCAGGAAATGGGCTACAGGTGCCGCATTCCCCAGGTCAAGCCACTTTTGAACCAGAAACAGCGGCAGAAGCGCCTGACCTGGGCTACAGAGAAGCAGCACTGGACTGTTGCTCAGTGGTCCAAAGTACTTTTTTCGGATGAAAGCAAATTTTGCATGTCATTCGGAAATCAAGGTGCCAGAGTCTGGAGGAAGACTGGGGAGAGGGAAATGCCAAAATGCCTGAAGTCCAGTGTCAAGTACCCACAGTCAGTGATGGTCTGGGGTGCCATGTCAGCTGCTGGTGTTGGTCCACTGTGTTTTATCAAGGGCAGGGTCAATGCAGCTAGCTATCAGGAGATTTTGGAGCACTTCATGCTTCCATCTGCTGAAAAGCTTTATGGAGATGAAGATTTCATTTTTCAGCACGACCTGGCACCTGCTCACAGTGCCAAAACCACTGGTAAATGGTTTACTGACCATGGTATTACTGTGCTCAATTGGCCTGCCAACTCTCCTGACCTGAACCCCATAGAGAATCTGTGGGATATTGGGAAGAGAAAGTTGAGAGACGCAAGACCCAACACTCTGGATGAGCTTAAGGCCGCTATCGAAGCATCCTGGGCCTCCATAACACCTCAGCAGTGCCACAGGCTGGTTGCCTCCATGCCACGCCACATTGAAGCAGTCATTTCTGCAAAAGGATTCCCAATCAAGTATTGAGTGTATAACTGAACATAATTATTTGAAGGTTGACTTTTTTTGTATTAAAAACACTTTTCTTTTATTGGTCGGATGAAATATGCTAATTTTTTGAGATAGGATTTTGGGGTTTTCATGAGCTGTATGCCAAAATCATCAATATTAAAACAAGAAAAGACTTGAACTACTTCAGTTGTGTGTAATGAATCTAAAATATATGAAAGTCTAATGTTTATCAGTACATTACAGAAAATAATGAACTTTATCACAATATGCTAATTTTTTGAGAAGGACCTGTATGTATGAAATGCATACATCATATAAAATGTCTCATGACTAAAATAACTGAATAACATTAAAAACACATAAAATTATGGGGCTTCATATCAGAATTCCATGAACAATATCGTGAGATAGAGGACATCTTCAAAAAGCATTGGAATATTTTAGCAATGGATAAGGCATTGAAGAGTGTCCTACCTCCAGTCCCACCTTTCATTTATAGGAAGACATCATCATTTGGGGATCAACTGGTCAAAAAAGTTCTAGACCCACCCAAACAGATTAAAATGTTTTGGGACAGGACAGGCTTCTATGCCTGTAGACGGTGTAAGGCCTGTCAACAGGTATCTACACACATACGAGGCCTAACGAGTCTTGTATCTACGGCCAATGGAAAAGAGTTCCAAATTAAAGAATGTATCACGTGTGCATCGACACACGTGGTATACGCTCTAGAATGTCCGTGCGGTCTAATATATATAGGCCGCACTAAACGAACATTATCTAAACGGGTGTCAGAGCATATTTATAATATCACCATTGGATATAAGGAACATAGTGTATCTCTACATTTTAGGGAAAAACATCATAGGGATCCCACTGGCCTAAAATTTTGGGGAATTGATAAAGCCCACCACAGATGGAGGGGGGCCAACATGGTGAGGGATATTTCTAAGCTTGAAACGCAGTGGTTGTTTCTCACAAATACTCTTAGCCCCAATGGACTAAATATTGACTTAGACCTTAACTGTTATATTAGCAATTATTAGTTGGAGTAGTGACATGCACCTCTGTAGCTTCATCCCAGTGAGAGAACATGATTATGTTTATTTTGAGGCTCATGAGGTGTGTAACAAAACTTTAATACGCACTCCTTTCACAATAGTATAAACGCATATGTTCAGATGTAGTTTATTATGATTCATGCACTGTAATCAATGATATGTATATATATGGGTTTAACTTGACATATAATTTTATGTGTTTTTAATGTTATTCAGTTATTTTAGTCATGAGACATTTTATATGATGTATACATTTCATACATATATGTCTATGATGAATCATATGACATATATATTTTTGGATCAATAGAGTGTATTGTTTGACCATGTTAGTACATTGAAACATATGGTCATTATATTTATTGATGGTATTATCATTATTATTGTTTACGTATATATGTTTTTTATATAGTTTTATTTTTTGGTATGTTTGCCCCTCAAATATACTAAATGACATACAAGAGCTGATGCATCTATGTTGCAGGTGAGAGATCTAAGTGCCTTCTAATTAAATAGATCCCACTGAGCAGGATGGTGATGCGGCTCACATTCATTCATAATTATGTTATGTCAATACAGTAGCACATCCAGCTCTTCCCTGAGAGGAGAGCTGGATTCCTGAGATTGACAGCTGTACCGACCCAATGGAGATGGCTGTATGGATGAGCTGGCGTGAGGACACTCCCAGCCGTGCGGCGCTGTTCTCCAGTGAATGACGTACCTGCGTGATTATGCAGACACGTCAGAGGCCGTAGCTCTATTTAAATGAGCAGTTGCGATGCGTGGCCACGCCCTTTGAAGACGTGAGCCAATCACGAAACGCGTCAGGGCGTGACCACGCAACCTATCACATCACTGACCCGATCGTCTTCCCGGGACTCACGGAGGTTTTGAATGCTGGGAGCAGCATATACAACAGTGAGCTGACGAATCGGTTGGGTGATATGCCATATTTTTATTCTTTTCTAGTAAGCATATACATGTATGTGGGGGCATTTATATTATTAATAAAAGGGTTTTACACTATATGAAGCTTCCCTTGTTTTTTCATGCCCGCACTGCTGCATGCACTCTCAGGCTGATTGAAGTCATTGGGGGACTCTGAAGGTACCTGACAGAATCCTTGGAGAGGAGCTTACAGGCGTTTTTCCATTCAAAGTCTGGTGAGTACATTTCTTAAGGGGACAGTGTTTGCCATGACATTGGTGGAGGTCTGATTTCAAATTGCACTGGGATCGGTTGGAAGTCGTTTAAGGTTGGAGGAGTCAGCCCTGTGTCACCGTTTAAAGAGACATTACTAGCGCTGAAGGATTACTGTTTAATACCTCCTTGCCAATAACCATCCTTGAAGACTTTTATATATTTAGCTTGTTTCTAGTAATATATGATCTTTGGTGCAATCTGTGTGCATTAGCATTTTGATTGTTTAATTTTTGTTTATAATGTTCTCTAGTTTCACCTGATGGTGGAGTTTAGAGACTTTTAAACTGTCTTTTACTGCAGGATATATCTACATATCATAGGTGGGATGGTGGTCTCATCTTAGCGCTGTTAGTTTTAATTTATTAAAACAATTTTATTTATTTTTTTACAGTTTATGTGCACGTTATAATAGCAGCTTAATTGCAGGTCATTCACATATATATCTTTGAGCGCTAGGATCAGATATACCTAGGTTTTTTCTGATACTCTTACACAATAATACATACAATGAATACAATAACGTATGATGGCTAAAGTTACCGTTGATAGGAATTCTTATTCTGCGCTATTCCATAGAATAACGCATATTAAGATTATACTATTATTGAATGGGGGAGGGAGGCTATCTGCAGACTTGCACTACGAATCCCAACCAATGTTGATCAGACACAGCAGAGACAAGAGCGCGCATCCGCCTATAACCAATGATGTCATTGCAGAGTGAGCATATCCCCTCCTTAACGATCGTCCGTGCTAATGCACAGAGGGCCCCCGTCGGTGGGCATATCCGCACCCTGCAAACATCACACTCCAACCTCAAGACGTTTTCCCCTATCAGACGGGATTTAACCAGCCTCAGACTACCCCAATCAGCTTTTTTAGAGCGGGTTGCGGAAGTACTAACACTGGGTGACACTATGACAATACATATTAAATACATCTCTATAAAAATCTCCACAACAGAGAAAAGGATCCAAAAACCGGGCAAACACTGCTCCCTACAATAGGGTGACCAGACATCCCCGGTTTCCGGGGACAGTCCCCGGATTGAGGACACTGTCCCCGGATTAAGTATGTCCCCGGTTTTGTCCCCGGATTGGATTTTAACAGGGGCTGGGACAATTTCAAAGACAGTCAGTGCAGAATTAAAAAACAAAAAATCTGAATTACACTCCCCCGCTCCGCCGCTCCTACTAGCTTGAGAGGGGGGGAGTATTTTTTTCATTATCTTTGCCCCTTTCTGATGATCATGTGCTGGTCGGAGCGGAGGGAATATTTCTTCAGTTTCGGGTGCATTCCCATTCCGCTCCTCTCACATGTTCTTCTGCCTTGGCTCAAGTCCCGACCAGCCGCCTGCCTGCCTGCCTATCTCCTTGCCTTCCCTGGCAGAGTAATCTTCCTCCGCTCCCCACCCAGTAGTAGCCGGGGCCCGGAGAGTAAGACTTCACAGGCTGTGAGGCGGGCGGCGGTGGCGACAGGAAGAGAGTCGCTGAATGCCACCATTACTAGTAAAAAAAAATATGTCCCGGGATTTCATTTAAAAAATCTGGTCACCTAACCCTACAACCATAGGGGAACTCCAGTAAATTCTTTATTTTGTAGTTCATGAAGAATAAACAGATTAATCACCTTGCATAGAAAATATAATGGCATACAATGCATTAAAAGCCATGAGTTACCCATTTAACAAAACCCACAATGTTTACTTGTCGCCTCCAAATCATTTTTAGACATTTAGAAAAACGATTTTGGAATGAGGACATCTATACACACAACACCATGGGCCTGTTTTCCTGCTTCTGGAACAGCACTGAAATAATTGCTTCTGACAGCGAATGAAACTTTTAACAATTCTAGTCAATCTCACTGTCAGCTGGGAGAGGTTATCTGCAGTTAATTCTATTGCAGTACAGGAATGGAGGCTGTTAAATGGGTGTTTATTACCTCTGTCCTCCTTTCTGTTCTGACTTTGCATGTGTCTGCATCACACTGGTTTTGTTCAAATAAATCCCGGCTTTTGTTAAAGGTAATCAAGAGTTGTCACATAAGAAAGGTATATATTTGAAAAGGCAGAATTGTGCAAATAAAAACATCTTAATTCTTCTTAGAAAAACACGAAGCATTATGGTATATAAGAATGCAATAGAATAAAATAGAATAGAATAAAATGATTCCCTGTCTGGTATCTTTTAACCACTTAGCGACCGCCCTATAGCAGTTTTACTGTGCGCAGGATCATGTATATATACGTGATCCTGCACTTCCGGGTAGGGGGCGCGAACGCGCGCCACCGGTAGCTCTCTCCCGCTGATCAGGAGCTGATCGGCAAGTACTCGATGACCGCCAGAACACGCCGATCATCAGCTAGAGCAGGGATAAGCAATTAGCGGACCTCCAGCTGTTGCAAAACTACAAGTCCCATCATGCCTCTGCCTCTGGGTGTCATGCTTGTGGCTGTCAGAGTCTTGCTATGCCTCATGGGACTTGTAGTTCTGCAACAGCTGGAGGTCCGCTAATTGCATATCCCTGAGCTAGAGAGACAGAACTGCAATCTGCCTATGTAAACAAAGCAGATTGCCATTCTGACGGGAGGGAAGGCATGGATCCTGTGTTCCTGCAAAGCAAGGACTAGGATTCATGTCTTCCCCTAGTAAAAGCACCTCACACAGTACAGTAAAAACACTGGCTAGGTACACATTTAACCCCTGATGTTAACCCCTTCCAAGCCAGTGTCATTAGTACAGTGACACTGCATATTGTTAGCACTGATCACTGTATTAGTGTCACTGGTTCCCACAAAGTGTCAAAAGTGTCAGTTATGCCGCGTACACGCGATCGGAAATTCCGACAAGAAAGATGTGAGCTTTTGGTCGGAAATTCCAACTGTCTGTAGACTCCATCGGAATTTTTCTGTCGGAATTTCCGCCAAGAAAAAATTTGAGAGCTGGTTCTCAAATTTTCCGATCGTCTCTATGCAATTCCGACGCGCAAAAAAACACGCATGCTCAGAATCAAGCAGAAGAGCCAAACTGCCTATTGAACTTCATTGATCTTAGCTCATCGTACGTCTTGTACGTCACCGCGTTCTTGACGGGCGGAATTTCCAACAGGATTTGTGTGACCGTGTGTATGCAAGCCAAGTTTGAGCGAAATTCCGTCGGAAAAACAATGCAAGTTTTTTCCGACGGGAATTCCGATCGTGTGTCAGAATGTCTGCCACAATATCACAGTGCCGCTATAAGTTGCTGATCGCCGCCATTACTAGTAAAATAAATAAATAAATAATCAAAAATATCCCATAGTTTATAGACACTATAACTTTTGCGCAAACCAATCAATATACACTTATTGGATTTTCTATTACCAAAAATATGTAGCAGCATACTTATTGGCCTAAATTGTTTAAGAAATTTGATATTTTTTTTTATTATTGGGTATGTTTTATAGCAGAAAGTAAAAAATATAGTTTTTTTTTTTTCAAAATTGTTGGTCTATTTTTGTTTATAGCGCAAAAAATAAAAACCGCAGAGGTGATCAAATACCACCAAAAGAAAGCTCTATTTGTGGAAAAAAAAGGACATAAATCTTATTTGGGTACAGCGTTGCATGACGGCGAAATTGCCCAAATAGCGCAAAAAATGGCCTGGCCATGAAGGGGGTAAATCTTTCGGAGGTCAAGTGGTTAAAAGACAACTACACTTTGATTTTTGATGAAGTCTAAAAGGAGGAACCAATGTTTTATTCAATCATCCAATCATGTGTCGGAGAGACTTTACTGTTTGTGACCCCATCGAAGAAATTTGCCTCCACTTTCTATGTGAGTAACCATGGCAGAACTGAACGTGAACCAATTCCAAAATTGCGGGTGCCACTCGCCGCCATTACTAGAATAAAATAATTTTTTTATAAAAATTCCAGTATATATACCACAGTTTGTAGACTCTATAACTTTTGTGCAAACCAATCAGTATACGCTTATTGGGATTTTTATTTTTACCAAAAATACGTAGCAGGATACATATTTTCTTAAATTTATGAAGAAATTGGATTTTTTTTTAACCCTTTCATGACTAAAGCCTCGTACACATGACCGTTTTTCTCGGCAAGAAACCAGCAAGAAAACCGCTGGGAGAGCTTTTTGCCGAGAAAACCGGTCATGTGTATGGTTTCTCGTCGAGAAAACTGCCGGGAAACTCGACGAGAAAAATAGAGAACCTGCTCTCTTTTTTCTCGTCGGGATTCTTGTCGGCCTGTTTCCCGATGAAAAAACTGTGTGTGTGTATGCGGCTACAACCTTACCTGTCCTCCGGTAAGCCTGCGCATGCTCGATGCGACTTCGACGCATGTGCGGTAGCTTACAAGGGTAGTGTAGGGTGAAGCAAGATGGCGGCGACGGCATTGAATATAACAAGCGCATGCTCGTCGTAGTCGATGACGTCACCGCGTTCTTGCCATTCAAAAGAACGGCGGTTCTTTTGAATGGCCATCTGTATGCACGGCTTGGCAATAAAAGCTTGCCAGGAATCTCGTCAGGAAAAACAATGTTTTTTTTCCTGACGGGATTCTAGGCCGTGTGTACTAGGCTTTAGCCTATTTCTGACATTTGGTGTTTACAAGTGTAGCGATACCTTCAGTTAAGAGGGACGCAGATTTAGTTGGGCCCTGAAGACAGCTCCGCCAACCCCCAGCAATTTACTCGACCCACTCTGGCACAGTTAGTCTGAGGTAATATATATATCTTATGCTCTATGGTTAAATTCAGACACCAATGCAATGATAGAAGAATAACGAGTTTACTCTCTACTGGCAATAAAAATCAACAGTTGTAACAAATCACATAAATATATCTGAAGAGCCCTGCAGCAATTGACACACTACAACTAGTAAGATGTGGCGCACACGCGCCACGTGTAACAGTACTTCACTATGCGCCCTATGGCGCAGCAACTAAATAAACTATCTGCCTGACCAGGCCTGACCCTATAATTCAGTCTCTAGAACACAAATTCTTTGCATGCAAGTCTTTAAACGGTGGTGCACATTTCAGGAACACATTTGTAATCCAAAAGGGTAAAAGTACCAACATGGAACACTCCACTAGAGATCCGTTTGACTCAGTTCTGCTATGGATCTCCAGTGGGGACTTAAATATGAACTGGTGGGCCATGGCAGTCTGTAGGCCTAACAATAGTGTACAGTATATGGATTGAGCAGGTGCTCGCTCACCCCTCCGGACGCGATCCCAGTCCGGGAACTTCCACCTGCTGTGTCTCCACACACAGCGTCTGCGGCTCAGCAGCGGTTGAGGATGACCGAGTCAGGTGCCACCCAGGCTCGCAATGAGGGTGGAAGGATCTTTTGGGTAGCAGCGCAAGGCCCCAGGCTTCAGGCCTTGCACCACAGCGGATCCGCACAGGAAGATCTCTCCACTGAAGTCTCGTGTCCCAAAGAGACCGAGCTCAGCCTCGCCTCCTCCTTATATAACCCCACCCATGAGTCTCTGGGGTTGAAACATTGCACCCTGGGTGCCGAATGGGGTTCTGGGTAAGGTAGTCCTGAGAGTCTTTAAAGGAGACCCCGCTACACAAGTTAAAATCCATATTTTTGCATGAGAATTACTTAGAACCCCCAAACATTATATATATATATTTTTTAGCAGAGAATCTAGAGAATAAAATGGCGGTTGTTGCAGCAGTGTTTTAAACGCAACTTTTTGGGAAAAAGACACTTTCATAAATAAAAAAAAAATGAAAAAGTAAAGTTAGCCCAATTTTTTTGTATAATGTGAAAGATGATGTTACACCGAGTAAATAGATACCAAACATGTCATGCTTTATAATTACACGCACTCGTGGAATGGCGACAAACTACGGTACCTAAAAATCTCCATAGTCAACGCTTTAATTTTTTTTTTACGGTTACCAGGTTAGAGTTACAGAGGAGGTCTAGTGCTAGAATTATTGCTCTCGCTCTGACGATCGCGGCGATACCTCACATGTGTGATTTGAACACTGTTTACATATGCGGGCGCGAATTCCGTATGCGTTTTCTTTGCTGCACGAGCACATGGGAATGGAGGCGCTTTAAAAAAATGTTTTCTTATTTATTTTATCATTATTAAATTGAGTTTAAAAAAACAGACATACATGTATCCCTATGGGACATCCAATCTCATCAGTGTCCGCTATGGTCTGTTTCTGCAGACGGAGGAAAATCCTATTTTTCCATCCGTCTGCGGATCGGATCGGATCAACACGGACAGATCCCCCCATAGAGGAGAGTGGAAATCTGACAGGGGGATCCCCGCCCTGTCATCTGCCAGCTCAGCGGGGATCAACGGAGCAAAGAACGGATCATCACGGGATCCGCCTGTGTGAAGGGACCCTTATGCCCCATACACACGATCGTTTTTTATGCCGTTAAAAATGCCATTAAAAAAAATGGCCATTAAAAATGATCGTGTGTAGGCTCCAGAGCATTTTTAACGACGTGAAAAACGGCCATTAAAAATTTCGAACATGCTCTCTTTTTTCACGTCGTTTTTCATGTCGTTTTTTTTAACGACGTGAAAAACGATAGTGTGTATGCTTTAACGACGTGAAAAAAAACGCGCATGCTCAGAATCAAGTATGAGACAGGAGCGCTCGTTCTGGTAAAACTAGCGTTCGTAATGGAGATAGCACATTCGTCACGCAGTCACGGACTGAAAAGCACGAGACTGAAAAGAGCGAATCGTCGCTCAACAAACTTTACTAACATGAAGGGTGGCGCCATTCGAACGGAACTTCCCCTTTATAGTGCCGTCGTACGTGTTGTACGTCACTGCGCTTTGCTTGATCGTTTTTTTAAATGATCGTGTGTACGCAAGACAGGCTTGAGAGGAAACATGAAAAAAAACGACGTGAAAAACGGCAAGAAAAAAAATGGCAAGAAAAACGATTGTGTGTATGGGGCATTACATACACTACTTAAACATTACGTAGATTGAAAATGAATTTGGGCTTTAAGCTAAACTGTTACTTTTTTTCTGCAGGGACAAAGCACTAAAGAGCTGAAGTGAGGTTTGTTGATACTGATTAGACATCATTGCGTGTTTTGATCATGCTATTTGATGAAGGTCATGGGTTACATTGTCAGAGTGAACAGTAACAAGCGTTTAGGTGAATCTATCCACCTAATGTCTACTGACACTCTGTATCATGTTAGTTAACCAAAATCACACTCTCAATTTTTATATATATATATGTAGCAGGATGTCCATATGTAAGAAGGAATCTGGCTCCCTCCGGTGGTATAAGTGTTACAATGCAACTAATGCACTTTGGGACAGATATCAGCTAGGAGAAAATACTTTGTTGCTTTTAGTAAAAGACAGACTACATTACCCAGGGTGCATTGCAACACCGCAAAGCATTCTGGGCAGACTACTTAAACCAGGGGAGGGGCCAGCGTCTCTCTCTCTGGATCCAGCTCTCAATCAAGCAGGAAGTTGGCATGGAGGCCTGCTTCCTAAGGATTAGGCCAGAAGCCTGGGCCTAAATTACGGGAGTGCCTGAGTAATTTCCAGCAGAGGATCGTCCACAGCGTCCTGTGATTGCCCAGCAGAGACCGGAGTCGTCCATCACCATATGCTGTTAGTGACGGAGTCCGGAGACTGCAGCTGAAGCAGAAGCGTGGAGATCGAGTGACCGGGACAAGCCAGAGGAGACTATCTGAAAGTCGGGCCTGTTTGGTGAGAAGGGCACCTGCCCAGAATTGACTACTACCTTAGAGGAAAGTGATTTAGTTAGTGCCAGCCACACTTCACCTATCACGCCACAGCTTGCAGCCTAGTGTATCTCACTGGAGACTATGTGATCAGAGATTGGTGCATCCGTCATTAGTGGGTGGCAGGCACACGAGTACTCAGGTATATTGTGGATAATTACAGCATCTTGTTGAAACCCTGTGGATTACAATTTAACTTGTGCACCGACGGTGGCTAGCGAAGACTTCATTGGAGAAAGGAACTTTGAGTGGGACGCAGATAGGCCTTGCTTACCTATTATAGGGAATGAACACGTGCAAGGTATTGCAACAAAGGGGGAGCTCGTGAGCAACCAGTTAGCCGTGCAGAGACACATATAGATACATGTACATATATATAGCTGATGTTATTTCCTGTTATTACCTAATCTCAGTGATACCTATCCTTATTGGTTTATTGACTCTGCAATGCGCATGCAGAGTCAACTGTGTGTATTAATGTGATTCTTTACCCTTCCCTTTTATACTGAGTAAAGATACCTTTGATTAAGCATATAACTTGTGTGAAGTATCTCTGTCACTTAGAAGGACTAGTGACCAGCAAAGGTAATAACATTTACAGGTTATTGTGTGATGTATGCAGGATTGTGTCTCCTAATACTCAATAGGTCTCACACTCCTTATTCATATCAGTTGTGCTAAGGGAAGGCTTGAGCCACTTCCAGGGGTTGATAGGCAGGACGTAGACCCAAATCAAACAAACAGCAGCTCCTACGGGGGTAGTGCTACACGTGGGGGCTCGTCCGGGATATTCTACAGTTCTGCAATCAACTTTCCCCTTAGACAGAACCCTTACAGCACAGAAATGGACCCTGCTGCCGTAGCCCGGTGGAGCAGGGATGAAGGCATCCTACCCGGAAATGGCCTGGTGGTTGAAATCCAGAGAGAGGCCTGGGTAGAGGAGCAGCTAACTCCAGTCTTGAGAGCATTGTCCACGGACAGGAAGCCATGGGTGATTGACATAAAGACAGATACTGTAAATCCCCACACCTATGCATTATGTGAGTGGAGGAACGGAATCTCTGACTACTTCAAGGGTGCCAGCATAAAAACTACAAACCAAGTAGAACTCCTCCTGATACACCCAGAAGAGAATAAAGATGGCCCCACATCCACTACTTCAGGAGGCCCCAGCACAGGAGGGAGCGCCCAACAAAAGGGTCCCGGTTCACCACCATTGACCACCCTTAGCTCAGAATTGTGCGCTGTCCTGGGGGAGATTGTGACCAAGTGTAAAAAGGACCCTCCAGACTACCTGATGTCAGGATACAGGAAACTCAGGACCTTTTCTGGGAAGAAACCTGTACCTTCAGTGGAAGATAGATTTGAAGAGTGGCTAGATGGCGCCACTCAGGCCCTAGAAGAATGGGAGGTGCCAGAACAACAAAAAAAACAACGGATTGTGGAAAGCTTAAAGGGGCCTGCTCTGGAGGCCATACGTAACCTCAAGTTAAGCAAGAAGGACTGCAATGCACAGGATTATCTGGATATTCTGCAGAATGTGTTCGGCGGGACGGAAAACGTCACTGAACTCACTTACCAGCTGGGGCATTGCTACCAAAAAGAGGGAGAGAAGCTGTCAGAATTCATAGGACGCCTGGATAAGATCCTGCATCGGATCCTACTGAAGAAAGGGATCGATCCAAGAAAAGTGGATGAGGCCCGTGCCCAGCAGGTGTTGAGGGGAGCTCAACCCTTGGACCCCATCGCATTATTGCTACGCACCCGGCGGGACGGGAGCAGCCTGGAATACCCCGACTTGATCCGGATAGTCAGGGAGGAGGAGGCCATGTTGGAAGACAAAAGGAGGAGTCAACACACCGAACCAACTGCCCGAGTCAGAATGTTAAGTGCAGAAGAAGGTGATTCAGAAGTTGAACTCCTAAAGACCCAGGTGTCACAACTAGTAGAAATGGTGTCCATACTGACTAGCCAGGCCTCTGTGCCACACAACAAGAACACGTCAGAGGAACCAAAAAAACCTCCTAGCTCCAATGGAACTAGTACAGAAGCCTAAGAGATTGATAACATGCTTCAATTGTGGGGGAATCGGGCATGTTAGAGCAGTGTGTCCCAGCCCAGATGAAGTTGCATCCAGATATCGCAAGCCGGCGGAAAACTTCAGAGGGCCCCGGTGAAGGAGTCAGCCGGGCGCCCACCAGTTTCCACGAACTCCTTCAAGAAGTCCAATGATCCAAAACATCAGAGTCAGGGACCTAAACCTCTGCCAATTATGCCCCGTCCCACAACTCAGGCTGCTGTTGAACGGAAGGCCAGTGCACACCAGACCCAGAAGGGACTGAGACCCACCGGAAACTCAAGAAAAAAAGAAGTGAGGGTACAGGTAACTGAACCCAGCAAGAAGTCTGTGTTGAAGGAGTTCCCTGCCAAGTTAGTGGGGCCTTCTCCAGTAGTCTCCATACAAGTAGAAGGGATCTACACCAAGGCTCTTCTTGACACTGGGGCTCAAGTGACTCTTCTGTATAGGGATTTCTATGATAAACATCTTAAACATCTGCCCCTACAGAAATTAGAGGAACTGGAAATATGGGGTATTGGAACTCAGAGCTTTCCCTATGATGGTTACCTGCCAATCAAGTTGACTTTTGATCCCTCAGTGGCTGGGGAGATAGAGACCTTCGATACTCTGGCAGTAGTGTGCCCTCGCCCACCAGGGGCCAGCAAGAGCTCACTCATCATAGGGACCAACACTGATCTAGTCAGGCGACTGCTGACACCGTTGGCCCAACAGGAAGAAGCCCCGACCACAAGTGTCCACCCCATGTTAAGGCAAGCCTACCAGCGCCTGGTACTGGAGCAGAGGGCCCCGGCTGAGGGAGTTGGCAAGATTTGGAAGCTAGACAAGACGGAGAAGGTATTACAACCGGGAGAGGTGACTTGCCTGAGGGCTTCTGTCAAGCTCACATGGAAACAGCCAGGCCCCTTCATTGTCTTCGAACCAGGCCCACAGGAAAGACAGAAAGGGATTGAAGTAATCCCCAAAGTGATCCCATTGAAGGCCCTACAGAAAAGCCATGGGAGGGTTTCAGTGAGTATAAGGAACACTGCTAATACACCAGTGAAGGTGCCGGCCAGAATGCTGTTGGGCCAGGTGAATCCAGCCACCCCCATTGCCCCGTGTGAATTGAAGAAAGAAGAAAGGGGTGAAGTCACCATAGAGAAGCTCTGTTCTGAAGACACGGCCCTCCCACCAGAATGGAGAAAAAGGGCCAAAGCTCAACTTGCAAGGTGGGAAAAGATCTTCTCTAAAGATGAGTTCGATGTGGGGTGCGCAAGGAGTGCCACTCACAAGATACGCTTACAAGAAGATAAGCCCTTTAGAGAGAGAGTTCGACGGGTCCCACTGGGTGACTTAGAAGACTTGCGGGAACAGTTGGCTGAGCTGAAGAGGACGGGGATTATTCGAGAATACAGGAGCCCTTAAGCTTCTCCAATAGTGGTAGTCCGAAAGAAGAACGGGTCGCTGAGACTGTGTATCGACTACAGAACACTAAACAGAAGGACCATCCCAGATCAATACACCACTCCCCGAATTGAAGACGCCCTGCAGAGTCTGTCAGGGGCCAAGTGGTTCAGTGTAATGGATCTAAAAAGTGGATATTACCAAATCCCCATGCACCCTGAGGATCGGGAGAAGACAGCCTTCATCACCCCTGTGGGGTTCTTTGAGTTCAACCGTATGCCTCAAGGGTTATCAGGAGCCCCCGCCACTTTCCAAAGGCTAATGGAGAGAACCGTCGGGGACATGAATCTAATAGAGGTACTGGTATATTTGGACGACGTCATCGTGTTCGGGAGAACCCTAGAAGAGCATGAAGAGAGACTGGAGAAGGTCCTGAAGAGGCTCAGTGAAGAGGGCCTGAAACTCTCCCCAGAGAAGTGTCAATTTTACCAGTCCTCAGTCCATTACTTGGGCCATATCGTTTCTGCAGAAGGGGTGGCCACGGACCCAGAGAAGCTGGATGCCGTCACCTCTTGGCCGAGACCTACCAACGTGACTGAGCTTCGGTCATTCCTGGGGTTCTGTTCTTACTACAGAAGATTTGTAGAAGGATTCGCCAAGATTGCCAGACCCCTGAACGAGTTACTCAGAAACGAAGGGGAAGATGATGTTCCAGAGCTGGTCAAACCAGTGAAACTCACCATGGGACCCCGAAGGCCCAAAGAGTCGATTCAAGACCAGTGGACAGGGGAGTGCGAGGAAGCCTTCCAGATGTTAAAGAAGAGTCTTACCACTGCATCAGTCCTGGCCTATGCTGATCCAAAGAAGCCTTATGAACTGCATGTAGATGCCAGCCGAGATGGGCTGGGTGGGGTGCTGTACCAGGAACATGATGGTTACCTAAGACCCGTCGCATATGTGAGCAGGAGTCTGATACCTGCTGAGAAGAATTACCCCACCCACAAGCTTGAATTCCTGGCCTTGAAATGGGCAGTGGTAGACAAACTGAGAGACTACCTATATGGGGCGGAGTTTGTGGTGAAGACAGATAATAACCCGCTCACCTACCTTCTGACCACTGCCAAGTTGGATGCAACGGGACACCGGTGGTTGGCTGCCCTTTCAAGCTTCACCTTCAGCTTGAAGTACCGACCCGGAGTGGGAAATAGGGATGCAGATGCCCTGTCCAGGAGGTCTCATGCCCCCACCGACCCTACCGAAGAATGGGCCCAACTAGACCCAGAGGGAGTGCGAGCCCTATATCAGGGGACAGAACTTCAAGCCAGAGGTGGGTCAAGAGCCGAAGAAATTGGGGTCTCAGCTGTTGGAGTACCGAAGTGCTATTGCAGTGTGACCCAAGTCGAAGGGGAGGGCTTGCCCAAGCTGACAAAAAGGGATTTGAGAAAGGAGCAAGAAGAAGACTCTTTAGGGAAACTCCTGATAAAGGCCCTGGAAAGCCAACGTCCCGAGATGCTTGAAACAGACTCCCCAAGAGAAGCCCGATTGTTGCGCAGGGAGTGGGATCGGCTACACATACGTCAAGGGGTGGTCTACCGAAGGGGCCCCTCTGACGACTCAGAAGAGAAGTGGCAGCTGTTTCTACCAGCCAAATATCGAGAAGCGGTCCTAGCTGCCCTCCATGACAACCATGGTCACCTAGGGTCCGAACGGACTTTTCACCTTGTACGGGATAGGTTCTATTGGCCCTGCATGCGGGCTGAAGTGGAAGGATATTGCCATTCCTGTGTCCGATGCACTCAAAGGAAGACCTTGCCACGTCAAGCAGCCCCAATGGGCCATCTGCAAAGTCAGGGACCTATGGAACTGGTGTGCATTGACTTCCTTTGCCTGGAGCCTGATCTGAGTGGTCAAGGGAATGTCTTGGTGATAATAGATCACTTTACCAGATATGCTCAAGCATTCCCAACAAAAGACCAGAAGGCCTCAACAGTAGCCAAAGTACTGGTAGAAAAATTATTTGTGCACTATGGTCTACCCCAACGCCTTCATTCAGATCAGGGCAGAGACTTTGAAAGCAAATTAATAAAGAAGTTATTAGACCTGTTAGGCATCCAGAAGACCAGGACAACCCCTTATCACCCACAAGGAGATGCTCAGCCTGAACGGTTTAACCGGACCCTCTTGGATATGTTGGGGACTCTGAGTTCAGAGAAAAAGCAGCATTGGAGCAAGCATGTAGCTGCCATAGTGCATGCCTACAATAGCACTGCCAGTGATGTCACCGGGTATTCCCCATACCGTTTGATGTTCGGGCGGGAGGCTCGGTTGCCAGTGGACTTGGCCTTTGGCATATCGCTGGATCATACCTCAGCAGCATCCCACAAGGGGTATGTAGACCGATTGAGAAAGAGTCTGAAGACAGCTTTTGAAAAGGCCCAAGCAGCATCTGACCAACGGGGGCTGAGAAATAAAAGAAACTTTGACCTAAGAGTCAGAATTCAAGATTTACAGCCAGGAGATAGAGTGCTGTTGAGGAACTTGGGAATTTCGGGAAAACATAAGTTGGCTGACCGTTGGAAATCCCAACCTTATGTTATCTGCAAGAAGCTGGAAAACCTTCCTGTGTACCAAATTAGGCCAGAAGGAAGCGTGGGACCGTTAAAGACCTGGCACAGGAATCACTTGTTGCCCCTCTCCGAGGCAGTTCGCATGCCTCCTGCATCTGACTCACAAGAAACCCCTTCAACTTCTCAAGGTTCCAGACCCATCACCCGATCTCAAACAGTGCTTCCAGATGTGAGAGATGGAGACTCTGACAATGAAGGTCAAAAGGATGAAGAAGCAGAATCTGACTGGTTGTGGTCATCCCAATTGCCAGAACCCATGACCACCTCCCAAACCTCACCCAAAACAGTTGACAATGGAACTCTTCGGGCAGAAGCTCCTGAATTCGTGCCTTCAAACATTCTCATTGAGGAGGTAGCTGATGACTCAGACTCTTTGTCAATGGAAGACCCAGAAGAAGGGTCGTTGTCTCTATCTGAAGGAGAGCGGGACACTTCTGAAGTTCTGGAGCCCAACATGCCTGAACTAGATGAGGAAGCCCCTGAAGAGCTTCTAGAAACAGCCAGCCCCAATGTCCTTGAGAATATGATACCTAAAGAGCAGAGGGAAAGAAGAGTAATTCACCCCCCAAAAAGACTGACGTACGACCAATTGGGTGAATGCTCTGAGGAGGCCATCATCACTTCTAAGAGAACCATTGATCAGTCTAGCTCTTCCACTCCAGATTCATATTCAGTGGAAGACAACCCCAGCTCACTCCCTAGCACATCTGAATCAGACACCCAAGTGTCGGTGGTCCGTATACAGGACAACCTCCCTCCTTGTGATAATTGGTGGGAGGTTCCTCTGTCGGCTCTGTGTTATGATATGAGCTGTTTAAGTTTAAATCCTGCTTATGAAAAGGCAAGTTGTTTATTGTCATGCATAAACTAACAAATTTCCCTGCAGGTATTGCCAAAGTATGAGTTAGGTTACATAATGTTGTCCTCTTTGGGGACCAAAGACTTTAAGTGGGGGGAGTGTGTAGCAGGATGTCCATATGTAAGAAGGAATCCGGCTCCCTCCGGTGGTATAAGTGTTACAATGCAACTAATGCACTTTGGGACAGATATCAGCTAGGAGAAAAGACTTTGTTGCTTTTAGTAAAAGACAGACTACATTACCCAGGGTGCATTGCAACACCGCAAAGCATTCTGGGCAGACTACTTAAACCAGGGGAGGGGCCAGCGTCTCTCTCTCTGGATCCAGCTCTCAATCAAGCAGGAAGTTGGCACGGAGGCCTCCTTCCTAAGGATTAGGCCAGAAGCCTGGGCCTAAATTACGGGAGTGCCTGAGTGATTTCCAGCAGAGGATCGTCCACAGCGTCCTGTGATTGCCCAGCAGAGACCGGAGTCGTCCATCACCATATGCTGTTAGTGACGGAGTCCGGAGACTGCAGCTGAAGCAGAAGCGTGGAGATCGAGTGACCGGGACAAGCCAGAGGAGACTATCTGAAAGTCGGGCCTGTTTGGTGAGAAGGGCACCTGCCCAGAATTGACTACTACCTTAGAGGAAAGTGATTTAGTTAGTGCCAGCCACACTTCACCTATCACGCCACAGCTTGCAGCCTAGTGTATCCCACTGGAGACTATGTGATCAGAGATTGGTGCATCCGTCATTAGTGGGTGGCAGGCACACGAGTACTCAGGTATATTGTGGATAATTACAGCATCTTGTTGAAACCCTGTGGATTACAATTTAACTTGTGCACCGACGGTGGCTAACGAAGACTTCATTGGAGAAAGGAACTTTGAGTGGGACGCAGATAGGCCTTGCTTACCTATTATAGGGAATGAACACGTGCAAGGTATTGCAACAAAGGGGGAGCTCGTGAGCAACCAGTTAGCCGTGCAGAGACACATATAGATACATGTACATATATATAGCTGATGTTATTTCCTGTTATTACCTAATCTCAGTGATACCTATCCTTATTGGTTTATTGACTCTGCAATGCGCATGCAGAGTCAACTGTGTGTATTAATGTGATTCTTTACCCTTCCCTTTTATACTGAGTAAAGGTACCTTTGATTAAGCATATAACTTGTGTGAAGTATCTCTGTCACTTAGAAGGACTAGTGACCAGCAAAGGTAATAACATTTACAGGTTATTGTGTGATGTATGCAGGATTGTGTCTCCTAATACTCAATAGGTCTCACACTCCTTATTCATATCAGTTGTGCTAAGGGAAGGCTTGAGCCACTTCCAGGGGTTGATAGGCAGGACGTAGACCCAAATCAAACAAACAGCAGCTCCTACGGGGGTAGTGCTACATATATATATACAGAATCTCACATAAGTGAGTACACCCCTTACATTTTTGTAAATATTTTATTATATCTTTTCATGTGACAACACTGAAGAAATTACACTTTGCTACAATGTAAAGTAGTGAGTGTACAGCGTGTATAACAGTGTAAATTTGCTGCCCCCCCTTAAAATAACTCAACACACAGCCATTAATGTCTAAACTGCTGGCAACAAAAGTGAGTACTCCCCTAAGTGAAAATGTCCAAATTGGACCCAAAGTGTCAATATTTTGTGTGGCCACCATTATTTTCCAGCACTGCCTTAACCCTCTTGGGCATGGAGTTCACCAGAGCTTCACAGGTTGCCCCTGGAGTCCTCTTTCACTCCTCCATGACGACATCACGGAGCTGGTGGATGTTAGAGACCTTGCGCTCTTCCACCTTCCATTTGAGGATGTCCCACAGATGCTCAATAGGGTTTAGGTCTGGAGACATGCTTGGCCAGTCCATCACCTTTACCCTCAGATTCTTTAGCAAGGAAGTGGTTGTCTTGGAGGTGTGTTTGGGGTCGTTATCATGCTGGAAAACTGCCCTGTGGCCCAGTCTTCGAAGGGAGGGGATCATGCTCTGCTTCAGTATGTCACAGTACATGTTGGCATTCATGGTTCCCTCAATGAACTGTAGCTCCCCAGTGCCGGCAACACTCATGCAGCCCCAGACCATGACACTCCCACCACCATGCTTGACTGTAGGCAAGACACACTTGTCTTTGTACTCCTCACCTGGTTGCCCCGACACACGCTTGACACCATCTGAATCAAATACGTTTATCTTGGTCTTATCAGACCACAAGACATGGTTCCAGTAATCCATGTCCTTAGTCTTCTTGTCTTCAGAAAACTGCGGGCTTTCTTCTGCGTCATCTTTATAAGAGGCTTCCTTCTGGGACGACAGCCACGCAGACCAATTTGATGCAGTGTACGGCGTATGGTCTGAGCATTGACAGGTTGACCTCCCACCCCTTCAACCTCTGCAGCAATTCTGGCAGCACTCATACGTCTATTTCCCAAAGACAACCTCTGGATACGACGCTGAGCACGTGCATTCAGCTTCTTTGGTCGACCATGGCAAGGCCTGTTCTGAGTGGAACCTGTCCTGTTAAACCACTGTATGGTCTTGGCCACCGTGCTGCAGCTCACTTTCAGGGTCTTGACAATCTTCTTATAGCCCTAGACCATCTTTATGTAGAGCAACAATTCTTTTTTTTCAGATCCACAGAGAGTTCTTTGCCATGAGGTGCCATGTTGAACTTCCAGTGGCCAGTTGTCAGGTCACCTGTGGCCAGGTGACAGATGCACACCGTAGGGGGACAGGAGTGCACCGCAAGGTAGTGAACCCTATGGCTGACTGCTGCGGATAGGAAACTGGGTGGTTGTGGAAAGCGGGACCAGAGGAGCACAACAGGGATTGTAATGGAAGCTAGAGCCAAGATTCCCCAGGGCGCCGAGTCTAAGACCCAGCAGGTCTTCTCCAGAGCCTCTAGTGGTGAGGATGTTATGCTGCAGGCTGGGACCAGGTCGCGGCCCCTGGAGTTTCCTAGCTCACGCCCCGTAGGATAAGGGGAAAAGAGGGGAAGCAGCAGCACAAGATATGAGAGAAACGAATAACAAGCTGAAGGTCAGGGGCCACAAGCAGACAAGGATAACGAAAGAACGAGCCGAAGGTCAAGGGTCACGAGCAGACAGGGATAGTCGGGGACAAGCCAAATATGTAACAGAGAGACAGACGTAGCACACGGCAGGCAGAAACCCAATCACACAATGCCTAACAAACACGTTGATCAGCACAGCAGGCTTGCAGTGCACAGGTTAATATAGTGTTCTGTGATAGGGCCTGGGGTGGAGTCAGGCTGGGAGGAGATTATAAAGGAAGCCAGGTGAAAGGCTTCAGGCCTCTAAGATGAACACATGGGAAGGAAGGTAAGCTGACAGACAAACACTACTGCATATCCATGACACCAGTATGAGAGAGTGAGAGCGATAACACCAAATGTAACACACCTTCTCCCCATTCACACCTGAGACCTTGTAACACTAACGAGTCACATGACATCAGGGAGGGAAAATGGCTAATTTGGCCCAATTTGGATATTTTCACTTAGGGGTGTACTCACTTTTGTTGCCAGCGGTTTAGACATTAATGGCTGTGTGTTGAGTTATTTTGAGGGGACAGCAGATTTCCACTGTTATACAAGCTGTACACTCACTACTTTGCATTGTAGCAAAGTGTCATTTCATCAGCGTTGTCACATGAAAAGATATAATAAAATATTAACAAAAATGTGAGGGGTGTACTCACTTTTGTGAGATTCTGTATATACATGTGTATATATTTCTAGAATAGTTAAACCCATGTCAAAACACAACAGAGATACTTTTATTCCCAGTTTAATTCACCATTATCAGGTAATTTAACAAAATGGACTGCCAAAAGATTTCAGACACCATTAATGTTCAACAGCCATTAGTACTGTACAGTATGTCATTCCCTGGAGCTGACAAAATAATTACTCAGCTAATGGCTACACTGAATGCAATTTAGCATCCTGGCAATGACACAAAGTGTAATTTGCAATAAAAAGCAGAAATTGACTAAGGATCACACACAATGAACTTTCTGCTTTTTCCTTTTCGCTTTACATTGGATTTTTCTGTGATCAATGTAAAAAAAGTTAGAATTCCGTAATGTGCCACATCATCTGCAGCATGAGACTAGCCAGTAACACTTTTATGTCCAAAAGTTCTATCACCTTAGCTAGCCTGCCAAGGGCTGCTTAGAAAAGTTCCTGCTCCTTAAAGTGGACTTATCATCAGGGGATGACTGGGCTGGGGGCAGGGGGACAAAAAAAATATGTTGGGCTGGTGGCCCAATGAAATACGTTAGACTGGTGGTATAATGAAATGTGTTGTACTGGTAGTCCAATGAAATATGTTTGTCTGGTGGCCCAATTAAATATGTTGGGCTGGTAGCCCAATGAAATATGTTGGGCTTGTGACCCAATGAAATATGAGGGTCTGGTGTCCCAATGAAATATGTTGGGCTGGTGGCCCAATGAAATATGTAGGGCTGGTGTCCCAATGAAGTACGATAGACTGGTGGCCCAATGAAATATTTTGAGCTTCTGGCCCAATGAAATATGTTGGGCTGTTGGCCCAATGAAATACATTAGACTGGTGGCCCAATGAAATACGTTAGACTGGTGGTACAATGAAATGTGTTGGACTGGTGGCCCAATTAAATATGTTGGGCTGGTAGCCCAATGAAATATGTTGGGCTTGTGACCCAATGAAATATGACGGTCTGGTGTCCCAATGAAATATGTTGGTCTGGTGGCCCAATTAAATATGTTGGTCTGGTGGCCCAATTAAATATGTTGGTCTGGTGGCCCAATGAAATATGTTGGGCTGGTGGCCCAATGAAATATGTAGGGCTGTTGTCCCAATGAAATACGATAGACTGGTGGGCCAATGAACTATGTTAAGCTGGTGGCCCAATGAAATATGTTGGGCTGGTGGCCCAATGAAATATGTAGGGCTGTTGTCCTAATGAAATATGATAGACTGGTGGCCCAATGAACTATGTTAAGCTGGTGGCCCAATGAAATATGTTGGGCTGGTGGCCCAATGAAATACGTTAGACTGGTGACCCAATGAAATACGTTAGACTGGTGGTATAATGAAATGTGTTGGACTGGTAGCCCAATTAAATATGTTGGTCTGGTGGCCCAATTAAATATGTTGGGCTGGTAGCCCAATGAAATATGTTGGGCTGGTGGCCCAATGAAATATGTAGGGCTGGTGGCCCAATGAAATATGTAGGGCTGTTGTCCCAATGAAATACGATAGACTGGTGGCCCAATGAACTATGTTAAGCTGGTGGCCCAATGAAATATGTTGGGCTGGTGGCCCAATGAAATACGTTAGACTGGTGGTCCAATGAAATACGTTAGACTGGTGACCCAATGAAATACGTTAGACTGGTGGTATAATGAAATGTGCTGGACTGGTAGCCCAATTAAATATGTTGGTCTGGTGGCCCAATTAAATATGTTGGGCTGGTAGCCCAATGAAATATGTTGGGCTGGTGGCCCAATGAAATATGTAGGGCTGTTGTCCTAATGAAATATGATAGACTGGTGGCCCAATGAACTATGTTAAGCTGGTGGCCCAATGAAATATGTTGGGCTGGTGGCCCAATGAAATACGTTAGACTGGTGGTCCAATGAAATACGTTAGACTGGTGGCCCAATGAAATACATTAGACTGGTGGTATAATGAAATGTGTTGGACTGGTAGCCCAATTAAATATGTTGGTCTGGTGTCCCAATGAAATATGTTGGTCTGGTGGCCCAATGAAATATGTTGGGCTGGTGGCCCAATGAAATATGTATGGCTGGTGTCCCAATGAAGTACGATAGACTGGTGGCCCAATGAAATATTTTGAGCTTGTGGCCCAAAGAAATATGTTGGGCTGTTGGCCCAATTAAATACATTAGACTGGTGGCCCAATGAAATACGTTAGACTGGTGGTACAATGAAATGTGTTGGACTGGTGGCCCAATTAAATATGTTGGTCTGGTGGCCCAATTAAATATGTTGGACTGGTAGCCCAATGAAATATGTTGGGCTTGTGACCCAATGAAATATGAGGGGCTGGTGTCCCAATGAATTATGTTGGTCTGGTGGCCCAATTAAATATGTTGGGATGGTGGCCCAATGAAATATGTAGGGCTGGTGTCCCAATGAAATACGATAGACTGGTGGCCCAATAAAATATGTTGGGCTGGTGGCCCAATGAAATACGTTAGACTGGTGGCCCAATGAAATATGTTAGACTGGTGGTACAATGAAATGTGTTGGACTGGTAGCCCAATGAAATATGTTGGGATGGTAGCCCAATGAAATATATTGGGCTTGTGACCCAATGAAATATGAGGGGCTGGTGTCCCAATGAAATATGTTGGTCTGGTGGTCCAATAAAATATGTAGGGCTGGTGTCCCAATGAAATACGATAGACTGGTGGCCCAATGAAATACGTTACATTGGTGGTACAATGAAATGTGTTGGACTGGTAGCCCCATGAAATATGTTGGTCTGGTGGCCCATTGAAATATATTGGGCTTGTGACCCAATGAAATATGTTGGGCTGTTGGCCCAATGAAATACATTAGACTGGTGGCCCAATGAAATACGTTAGACTGGTGGTACAATGAAATGTGTTGGACTGGTAGCCCAATTAAATATGTTGGTCTGGTGGCCCAATTAAATATGTTGGGCTGGTAACCCAATGAAATATGTTGTGTTTGTGATCCAATGAAATATGAGAGACTGGTGTCCCAATGAATTATGTTGGTCTGGTGGCACAATTAAATATGTTGGGATGGTGGCCAAATGAAATATGTAGGGCTGGTGTCCCAATGAAATACGATAGACTGGTGGCCCAATGAAATATTTTAAGCTGGTGGCCCAATGAAATATGTTGGGCTGGTGGCCCAATGAAATACGTTAGACTGGTGGCCCAATGAAATACGTTAGACTGGTGGTACAATGAAATGTGTTGGACTGGTAGCCCAATGAAATATGTTGGGCTTGTGACCCAATGAAATATGTTGGTCTTGTGACCCAATGAAATATGTTGGGCTGTTGGCCCAATGAAATATGTTGGGCTGTTGGCCCAATGAAATACATTAGACTGGTGGCCCAATGAAATACGTTAGACTGGTGGTACAATGAAATGTGTTGGACTGGTAGCCCAATTAAATATGTTGGTCTGGTGGCCCAATGAAATGTATTGGACTGGTAGACAATGAAATATGTTGGGCTTGTGACCCAATGAAATATGTTGGTCTTGTGACCCAATGAAATATGAGGGGATGGTGTCCCAATGAAATATGTTGGCCTGGTGTTCCAATTAAATATGTAGGGCTAGTGTCCCAATGAAATACGATAGACTGGTGGCCCAATGAAATACATTATATTGGTGGTACAATGAAATGTGTTGGACTGGTAGCCCAATGAAATATGTTGGTCTGGTGGCCCAATGAAATATGTTGGGCTTGTGACCCAATGAAATATGTTGGGCTGTTGGCTCAATGAAATACATTAGACTGGTGGCGCAATGAAATACGTTAGACTGGTGGTACAATGAAATGTGTTGGACTGGTAGCCCAATTAAATATGTTGGTCTGGTGGCCTAATGAAATATGTAGGGCTGGTGTCCCAATGAAATACGTTAGACTGGTGGTACAATGAAATGTGTTGGACTGGTAGCCCAATTAAATATGTTGGTCTGGTGGCCCAATTAAATATGTTGGGCTGGTGGCCTAATGAAATATGTAGGGCTGGTGTCCCAATGAAATACGATAGACTGGTGGCCCAATAAATATGTTGAGCTGGTGGCGTAATGAAATATGTTGAGCTGGTGGCATAATGAAATATGTTTGGCTGGTGGCCCAATGAAATACGTTAGACTGGTGGCCCAATGAAATACGTTTGACTGGTGGTACAATGAAATGTGTTGGACTGTAGGGATGAGCCGAACACCCCCCGGTTCGGTTCGCATCCAGAACATGCGAACGGACTGATAGTTCGTGCAAACTTTCGAACCCCATTAAAGTCTATGGGACTCGAACGTGAGAAATTAAAAGTGCACATTTTAAAGGCTAATATGCAAGTTATTGTCCTAAAAAAGGTTTGGGGACCCAGGTCCTGCCCCAGGGTACATGTGTCCCTGCACAAAATTACATTTCTAAAGGAATACAAGTCATTTAAAACCGCTTGCGGCTTTAATGTAATGTCTGATCCTGGCAATATGGATGAAAATCATTGAGAAAAATGGCATGGGTACCACCCCTCCCCCCCAGCCCATTACCAGGCCCTTTGGGTCTTGTATGGATATTAAGGGCAACCCTGCACCCAAATTTAAAAAAGGAAAGGCGTGGGGCCCCCAGGCCCTATATACTCTGAACAGCAGTATACAGGCGTTGCAAACAAGACAGGGACTGTAGGTTTGTTCTTAAGTAGAATCTGTTTGTAATTTTGAACTGGTACATTTTTAAAGTGTAGCTCCAGCCAAAAAATCTATTTTTAAGCTTTTTGGAAAACATAGGGAAGGGTTATCACCCCTGTAACATTTGTTTTGCTGTCTATGCACCTGTTCAGAAGATTTCACCTCACTTTCTGTCCCAATGACAACTGGATTTTGAACATTTGGGTTTTTTAGGGAAACAAGGATTGGTGATAAAGCATCAGTGGAGAGGAGACAACTTTTCCTAATATTAACTCTTACAGGAGAGAATTTTCCTTCCTAGGGGTAGATTTCCTCTCACTTCCTGTTGTCTCCCTCCGTTTGTAAGTAGGAGTCGTTTGAAAGTCGGATGTTTGAAAGTAGGGGCCTGCCCTGTGTAGAAATTTGGGCCTTAGGTGTTGGTGTTGCCACAACACTGTAAGCCCTCACAGTTAATCTTGGTGGGACGTTCCTGGAACGCCCTGCTGTGAACTATTATATCAAGAATTGTAATTACATGCCCCTGTTGAACAGGGACAGAAAAATTGGGCCTTAGGCACTGGTGCTGGTGCCACAACACTGCAACTCCTCATAGATACTCTAGTTGGAGCGCAGGAATGAGCCCTGCTGCAAAGTATTACAGCAAAAATTGTAATTACATGCCCCTGTTAAACAGGGGCAGAAAAATTGGGCCTTGGGCACTGGTGCTGGTGCCAAAACACTGCAACCCCTCACAGATACTCTAGTTAGAGCGCAGGAATGAGCCCTGCTGCAAAGTATTGCAGCAAAAATTGTAATTACACGCCCCTGTTAAAAAGGGGCAGAAAAATTGGGCCTTAGCCACTGGTGGCGGTGCCCAGAACCAAAAATGTTCTTACAAGCTATCAACATGAACATTGAGGAGGAAGAGGATAGTCACTCAGCATAACAGCATAGTCACTCAGCATCAGCGTGAAAGATAGGTAACGTCCCTGTCCATGCCTGCTGGACCATGAGTCAGCGGTAATATGCACCTTACCACTGACCGCCCTGTCCAGCGAGGCTAAGACATTGCCTTCCACATGCCGGTAGAGAGCCGGAATCGCCTTCCGTGAAAAAAAGTGGCGTTTGGGTACCGCACATTCCACAAACTCACGGAAGGGGGCAGAGTCTACCAACTGAAAAGGCAGCAGTTGAAGTGCTAGCAATTTAGCCAGCTAGCATTCAACCGCTGGGCATGTGGATGTCTGTGAGCGAACTTCTTTCTGCGGTGCAGCAACTGGGGCAGGGAAATTTGCCTGGAACAATCGGACGTTGGTGTACCAATAGCAGATTGCCCACAAGTACTTGGCAGTGACACACCTAATTCTACACCTTCATTCCTCTCAGTGCAGGTTTCTGAGAGGACTGAAGGTATAGTGGGATTGGAGATCCCAGCTGATAAGGAGCAAGGAGAGGTCCGCTTTGTTCTTTGGTGTGGGTCTTTTATGTACGCTTTATGTACGCTTGCCAACGGACTGCATGGCAGGTCGACATATGTCTGATCAAGCATATGGTGTCCAAGCGGCTGATGTTTAGGCCACGCGAGATACGCCTGAGACATATGTTGCAAATGGCAATGGTGCGATCTGCTGCACACGTCTGAAAAAAGGCCCACACCAAAGAACTTTCGCGCAGAGACAGCAGCGCCCTGCACATGCGGAGCTCTGTGGTGTGATGCAGTCGGTGTGCTGCCCTTAAGCTGGTCTCTGGAGGGCATCCTGCCTCGTTGGAGATGTGCCTTCTCCTCCTCCTCCTCTCTCCTATCAGGCACCCACGTGGAGTCAGTGACCTCATCATCCCCTCCCTCCTCATCACTGGAGAAAATCTGGCAGTATGCTGCAGCTGGGGAAACATGACTGCCAGATAGCTGTCCTTGTTGGGCAATCCCTCTCTCTGGGCTCATGTTACTGCCTTCCATCATCGGAGCACTAAAAACGCTGCGCATCCTCCTGCAGCATGTACCCAACACTGTGGTCAAACAGTTCGGGGGACTCCTCAGGACATGGTAGGGCTAGGGAAGGAGTCACTGATGCCATTGAGCCGAGGGAAGAGGCCGCTTTGGCAGCTGCTTTGGCAGACAAAGTACCCTGAGCCTGGGTGAGAGAGGATGAGGAGGATGAGCTGCCGAAAAAAAAGACAAGCGTGCCCCACGGCCACGTACTGATGAGGATGCACCGTGTCCACGACCAGCACTGTTACCTCTAGACACAGAGCCTGCTTGCCCTCTTTTATTGGCCTGTGAGTGTCTGCCTCTCCTTGTTGGCCTTCCAGACATACTGTATTTGATGTATTGGAATAGATACACAAGGAATTGTCTACAGTCAGCTTTACGTGCACACTGTGCCCAGTATACAGTACACTTGACTTAATATACTGCAGGTTAGCTTAACCACTTAACGACCGCCCACCGCCGATTTACGTCGGCAGAATGGCACGGACAGGCAGAATCACGTAGATCTACGTGATCGCCTTTGTGCAGTTGGGGGGTCCATCCGGACCCCCCTTCACTGCAGTGAGCGGCCGTTAAGTGTTCGGGAGCGATCAGGCATGAGGGGGGGGGCGCTCGATTCCGCCCCCCCCCTCGCGATCGCTCCCGGCCAATGAAAATGCTTCCTCCGCCATGTGATGTAAACAAGGCTGGAGGAAGTGATGTCATCTCCCTCGCCGCGGTCTTTCCGTTCCCGGCGCCGAGCAGAGAGGAAGCAGGTTAGTGCACTAACAGTCCACTGACACGTAGGTACACATAGGCACACAAATCACCCCCCAGTCACCCCCAGATCACCCCCCAGGTCACCCCAAAGCCCCCAATCACAGTGTCACTGATTGCAGTGATCATTTATTTTACTGATCACTGCATTTAGTGTCATCTGTGATTGTAAAAAGTTGCAGGGCAGTTAGGATTAGGCCCCTTTAGGTCCAGGGTAGCCCCCTAACCCCCCCTAATAAAGGTTTAACCCCTTGATCACCCCCCAGGTAACCCTTTCACCCCCTAACTTCAGCGTCACTAAGCGATTGTTTTTCCGATCGCTGTATTCGTGTCGCTGGTGTTTTAGATAGGCAGTTATTTTTTTTTAGGTTCGCCGCAGGTTTTTATTAGTGTCAGGTACCCCCATATATTATTTTAACCCCCTGATTGCCCCTAGAGTTAACCCTTTCACCAGTGATCGCCGTATAAGCGTCACTGGTGTCACTGGTTAGCCAGTAAGTTATTTAGTTATTTAGGTTACCCGTCAGGTTTTTATATAGTGTCAGGTACCCCCATATTTAACCTAATAAAGATTTTAACCCCCTGATTGCCCCTAGTTAACCCTTTCACCAGTGATCACCATATAAAGGTTACGGGTGACGCTGGTTGATTAGTTTGCTTTTTATAGCATCAGGGCACCCGCCGTATATAACCCAATAAAGGTTTAACCCCCCTGATCGCCCGGCGGGTGAGATCAATTAGGTTTTAGCGCCAGAGAGGGTCTGCGTCGCCCCAGGCAGTGTTAGGTTAGTGACAGTAACGCTAACACCCACGCGCAAAGCATACACCCCCCTTAGTGGTATAGTATCTGATCAGATCTGATCAGATCTATACTAGCATCCCCAGCGGTTTAGGGTTCCCAAAAACGCGCAGTGTTAGCGGGATCAGCCCAGATACCTGCTAGCGCCTGCGTTTAGCCCCTCCGCCCAGCCCAGCCCAGCCCACCCAAGTGCAGTATCGATCGATCACTGTCACTTACCAAACACAACACACATAACTGCAGCGTTCGCAGTGCTTGGTTTTTGGGGCCCTGTACGCGGCTAGGCTCCTAAAAAGTCCCACACATGTGGTATCCCCATACTCAGGAAAAGCAGCAGAATGTATTTTGGGGTGCAATTCCACATATAACCATGGCATGTGTGAGCAATATATCATTTAGTGACAACTTTGTGCAAAAAAAAAAAAGTTTGTCATATTCCCGCAACTTGTGGCAAAATATAAAATATTCCATGGACTGAACATGCCTCTCAGTAAATAGCTTGGGGTGTCTACTTTCCAAAATGGGGTCATTTGGGGGGGTTTTGTGCTATTTTGGCATTTTATGGCCTTCGAAACTGTGATAGGTAGTGAGGAGTGAAATCAAAAATTTGCGCCCTTAGAAATCCTGAAGGCGGTGCTTGGTTTCCGGGGTCCCGTACGTGGCTAGGCTCCTAAAAAGTCCCACACATGTGGTATCCCCGTACTCAGGAGAAGCAGAAGAATGTATTTTGGGGTGCAATTCCACATATAACCATGGCATGTGTGAGCAATATATCATTTAGTGACAACTTTTTGTAATTTTTTTTTTTTTTTTGTCATTATTCAATCACTTGGGACAAAAAAAAAAAATATTCAATGGGCTCAACATGCCTCTCAGCAATTTCCCTGGGGTGTCTACTTTCCAAAATGGGGTCATTTGGGGGGGTTTTGTACTGCCCTGCCATTTTAGCACCTCAAGAAATGAGATAGGCAGTCATAAATTTAAAGCTGTGTAAATTTCAGAAAATGTACCCTAGTTTGTAAACGCTATAACTTTTGCGCAAACCAATAAATATACGCTTATTGACATTTTTTTTACTAAAGACATGTGGCTGAATACATTTTGGCCTAAATGTATGACTAAAATTGAGTTTATTCGATTTTTCTTATAACAAAAAGTAGAAAATATCTTTTTTTTTCAAAATTTTCGTTCTTTTTCCATTTATATCGCAAAAAATAAAAATCGCAGAGGCAATCAAATACCATTAAAAGAAAGCTCTATTTGTGGGAAGAAAAGGACGCAAATTTCATTTGGGTACAACATTGCATGTCCGCACAATTTACAGTTAAAGCAGCGCAGTGCCGAATCCCAAAAACAGGCTTGGTCCTAATGGCCCGAAATGGTCCGGGGCTTAAGTGGTTAATCAACTGCCTGTATTATTAGTAATAGAAAAGGAATAATCTGCAGTCAGCTTTTTGTGGACACTGTGGCCAGTATACAGTACACTGACTTAATATACTGCAGGTTAGCTCCATCAACTGCCTGTATTATCAGTAATAGAAAAGGAATAGTCTGCAGTCAGCTTTACGTGCACACTGTGGCCAGTATACAGTACACTGACTTAATATACTGCAGGTTAGCTCAATCAACTGCCTGTATTATCAGTAATAGAAAAGGAATAGTCTGCAGTCAGCTTTACGTGCACACTGTGGCCAGTATACAGTACACTGACTTAATATACTGCAGGTTAGCGCAATCAACTGCCTGTATTATCAGTAATAGAAAAGGAATAGTCTGCAGTCAGCTTTACGTGCACACTGAGCCCAGTATACAGTACACTGACTTAATAAACTGCAGGTTAGCTCAATCAACTGCCTGCCTATATTATTAGGAAGAGAACAGGGATGGTCTGCAGTCAGCTTTACCTGCACACTGAACCCAGTATACAGTACACTGACTTAATATACTGCAGCAAGAATAACAGGAACACTCTGAAGTGAGATCTAGCTAAACTGAATACAGTGTATATATATTGTGACAGCATGCAGGTAAAATCACCAGGTTGCATCCAGGATGGAAGGTATATATGTCCTAGATTCAGGCTTTATGCCGATTTATACCACTAGGGGGAGTGCGGGGAGTCTTGCAGGGGAAGAGTTAATGAGCCCAGCTGAAGTAAGTGGGCTCGTTAGGGCCTCTACAAGAACTCCCAGCATGCTAAGGGAGATGCTCAAACCTGGAACCAGATCTGTGTGGATAGTCTGGGGAGTGTGATCTCTGTGCGGTGAGCCAAAGCCTGTGTGGTTATTGCTAAGAACTTCAAAAAAGCAGGGAGCTAGGGACTGGGACAGCACAAGGCTGTACCCAGTTGTTAGTTAGGGACACCAACGTGTGTAGTGAGCGGTCAAGTTGACCAGGATTTCTTTTCATGTTTCTTTTGTTTTTGCTGTATTGTTTTGTCTGTATATAGTTCAAATAAAACCACACCCTTTTGTTTTCTCCTACCACTGTCTGCTGTGCCTGTTTTTGTGTGGTGAACCTATCCAGGGGGTCACACACACCCGCTGCTGAGCTAACCCCCTCACAGTTGGTGGAGAATGCGGGCAGTTTTTTTTAAGGCCAGCATGGAGGAGATACTGAAACAGCTGGCTCTAGCAAATGCCAATCAGCAGCAGACAAATGCAGGTTTGCAAAAGAGCCTTGTAGCCCAGCAGCAAGCTCATCAACAGAGCCTTGCAGCCCAGCAGCAAGCTCATCAACAGAGCCTTACAGCCCAGCAGCAGACAAATGCAACTTTGCAACAGAGTCTGGAAGCTCAGCAACAAGCCCAGCAGCAATCTGAGGCCCGCTTCATAGACCTGTTACAGAAGCAAGAACAGAGACAACAGCAACAAATGGAAACGTTAATGCAGCAACGTCCGCAGACCAGTGAGGCAAGTAGTTCCACTAATACTGCGTCCTTTGGGGTGAGTCGTTTATTGACAAAAATGACTGGAGAGGATGATCCAGAGGTGTTTTTGACCACATTTGAAAGGACTGCTGAAAGAGAAAAGTGGCCTAAGGAGCAGTGGGCTGGACTGGTGGCTCCTCTGTTAACTGGTGAATCGCAGAAAGCTTACTATGACCTAGAGCCTGACCAAGCAAAAGACTATGTGATGCTAAAAACTGAAATATTGGCACGGCTGGGTGTCACCCTGGCTGTCCGGGCTCAGCGTGTGCATAACTGGACTTTCCGGCTTGGAAAACCCCCCAGGTCTCAAATGTATGATCTCATTCACCTGAGCAGGAAGTGGCTACAGCCAAAGACTTTGTCTGCACCAAAGATTGTGGAACGTGTTGTGATGGATCGTTTCTTGAGAGCTCTTCCTACTGCCATCCAAAAGCGGGTAAGCCATGGAGACCCAGAAACGGACGATAATCTTGTGGATCGTGTAGAGAAGTACTTGGCTACAGAGAACCTGACTGACTCTTCCAGAGACTCACGGACTTTCCACCCTAAGACCAGACCATCCCCAGTGGCGGGTAAGATGATTCCAAGGGGTGAGGGTGGAGAGAGTGAGAGGGTGGGAGTTCTACCCAAGGTTTGGCGAGAACAGCCTGAGAAGTCAGGGGTTCAAGAGGCAGCAAGAAGGATTGTTTGTTACCGCTGCCGACAAGAGGGACATATTGCAGCAAATTGCCCGGTTGTGGATGAACCCATGCAATGTGTCCACGACCAGCACTGTTACCTCTAGACACAGAGCCTGCTTGCCCTCTTTTATTGGCCTGTGAGTGTCTGCCTCTTCTTGTTGGCCTTCCAGACATACTGTATTTGATGTATTGGAATAGGTACACAAGGAATTGTCTACAGTCAGCTTTACGTGCACACTGTGCCCAGTATACAGTACACTTGACTTAATATACTGCAGGTTAGCTCAATCAACTGCCTGTATTATCAGTAATAGAAAAGGAATAATCTGCAGTCAGCTTTTTGTGGACACTGTGGCCAGTATACAGTACACTGACTTAATATACTGCAGGTTAGCTCAATCAACTGCCTGTATTATCAGTAATAGAAAAGCAATAGTCTGCAGTCAGCTTTACGTGCACACTGTGGCCAGTATACAGTACACTGACTTAATATACTGCAGGTTAGCTAAATCAACTGCCTGTATTATCAGTAATAGAAAAGAAATAGTCTGCAGTCAGCTTTACGTGCACACTGTGGCCAGTATACAGTACACTGACTTAATATACTGCAGGTTAGCTCAATCAACTGCCTGTATTATCAGTAATAGAAAAGGAATAGTCTGCAGTCAGCTTTGCGTGCACACTGAGCCCAGTATACAGTACACTGACTTAATAAACTGCAGGTTAGCTCAATCAACTGCCTGCCTATATTATTAGGAAGAGAACAGGGATGGTGTCAGGTCACCTGTGGCCAGGTGACAGATGCACACCGTAGGGGGACAGGAGTGCACCGCAAGGTAGTGAACCCTATGGCTGACTGCTGCGGATAGGAAACTGAGTGGTTGTGGAAAGCGGGACCAGATGAGCACAACCGGGATCCTATGGGAAGCTAGAGCCAAGATTCCCCAGGGCGCGGAGTCTAAGACCCAGCAGGTCTTCTCCAGAGCCTCTAGTGGTGAGGATGTCATGCTGCAGGCTGGGTCCAGGTCGCGGCCCCTAGAGTCTCCTAGCTCACGCCCCGTAGGATAAGGGGACAAGAGGGGAAGCAGCAGCACGAGATATAAGAGTAACGAATAACAAGCTTAAAGTCAAGGGCCACAAGCAGACAAGGATAACGAAAGACAAGCCGAAGGTCAAGGGTCACGAGCAGACAGGGATAGTCGGGGACAAGCCAATAACGTAACAGAGAGACAGACGTAGCACACGGCAGGCAGGAGCCCAAACACACAATGCCTAACAAACACGTTGATCAGCAAAGCAGGCTTGCAGTGCACAGGTTAATATAGTGTTCTGTGATAGGGCCTGGGGTGGAGTCAGGCTGGGAGGAGATTATAAAGGAAGCCAGGTGAAAGGGTTCTGGCCTCTAAGATGAACACATGGGAAGGAAGGTAAGCTGACAGACAAACACTACTGCATATCCATGACAGTACCCTCCCTCTTATGGGCCCTCCCCCGCCTGGGCTCAGGCTTAAAGGGAAATCTCAGATGAAACCTCTTCAACAGATGAGGTGCAGCGACATCAGATGCAGCGATCCAAGACGCCTCCTCAGGACCAAAACCTCTCCAATGCACAAGGTACTGAAGAATGCCTCTGCAGAGCCGAGAATCCAGAACTTGTCTAACCTCGTACTTAAGATTATCCTCAGAGACCGAAAACGAGGTAGGGAGATGACAAGAAGATCTATTGAGGACCAAAGGCTCTCTAGGAATAAGCAAGGGCATGAGAGGATCAACAGGAATCTGAGGAGGGTCCCCTAGACCCTTAAAGGGGAACTGGTCATCTTGCACAGGACCATCAGACTGGGCAGATGTCAGTGGAACCCTGAAGTCAGGTTGGTTAGAAGGTGACATGTCACAGGAGTCAATCTGAATAGCTGAAGGACAAGCAGAATGTCCTGAACAAGAAAAAGTAGGAGGCTCACTGGGCATGGGCTGGACTGGCATAACTAGTACAGAGGCAGAGTAAATAGCTGAGTCAGGTGTAGCGACTACAGTAGGTGCCGCCGATATTGTGTTTCTATCACGCTCCCATCGCCGAGATTCTTGGCGACAGGAGTGCCGAGATGTCGGCAGCAGGGTGGCGACACGTGTCGCGCTCGCTGCAATAGCGAGGAGACGCGACACTGTATTGAGCGGGGATCCGACGTGGATTCCCGCCAATACCAGGCACTGCGTTTGCTATGAATCCTGAGCGGGAACTCCACGCCAATTTTTAAAGAAAAAAACGGCGTGGGTTCCCCCTCCAGGGGCATACCAGGCCCTTGGGTCTGGTCTGGATTTGAAGGGGAACCCTACGCCGAAAAAAACGGCGTGGGGGTCCCCCTCAAGATCCAAACCAGACCCTTATCCGAGCACGCAACCTGGCAGGCCGCAGGGGAAGAGGGGGGGACGATAGCGGCCCCCCCTCCCTCCTGAACCGTACCAGGCCGCATGCCCTCAACATGGGGGGTTTGGTGCTCTGGGGCAGGGGGTGACCTGCGGCCCCCCCACCCCAGAGCACCCTGCCCCCATGTTAATGAGGACAGGGCCTCTTCCCGACAACCCTGGCCGTTGGTTGTCGGGGTCTGCGGGCGGGGGCTTATTGGAATCTGGGAGCCCCCTTTAATAAGGGGGCCCCCAGATACCGGCCCCCCCACCCTATGTGAATGAGTATGGGGTACATCGTACCCCTACCCATTCACCTGGTGGAAAATAAATGGAAATAAAAACACAACACAGTTTTTAAAAGTATTTTATTGCACCGCTCCGGAGGTCTTCTTCCGACTTCGGGGGTCTCCGGTGTCGTCGCCGTGCTCTCCGGTTCTTTCTTCTGCCGGGCTAACTTCTTTTTAGCTCTTTTGCTAATGGAGGCCCGGTCTTCTCCGTCGACTTCTTCTCCTGCTCTCCGGTTCTTCTTCCGCTGTCCGGTGTCGTCGCTGCGTTCTCCGGTTCTTTCTTCGCCGTCGGCGTCTTCTTCCCTCTTCTCCTCCTCGATGTTGACTCGTCGCTTCCTCTCGCAGTAATGGTAAATCTTCGGTCCGCAGAGATTAATATAGGTTTCACATGACGTCACAGTCACATGCTCCAGGGCACATGTGCACATGACGTCACAGTCACATGCTCCAGGGCACATGTGCACATGACGTCACAGTCACATGCTCCAGGGCACATGTGCCCCGGAGCATGTGACTGTGACGTCATGTGAAGCCTATGTTAATCTCTGCGGACCGAAGATTTACCATTACTGCGAGAGGAAGCGACTAGTCAACATCGAGGAGAAGAGGGAAGAAGACGCCGACGGCGAAGAAAGAACCGGAGAACGCGGCGACGACACCGGAGAGCGGGAGAAGAACCGGAGAGCGGGAGAAGAAGTCGACGGAGAAGACCGGGCCTCCGTTAGCAAAAGAGCTAAAAAGAAGTTAGCGGAGGCCCGGCAGAAGAAAGAACCGGAGAACGCGGCGACGTCACCGGAGAGCGGGAGAAGAACCGGAGAGCGGGAGAAGAAGTCGACGGAGAAGACCAGGCCTCCGTTAGCAAAAGAGCTAAAAAAAAGTTAGCGGAGGCCCGGCAGAAGAAAGAACCGGAGAGCACGGCGACGACACCGGAGACCCCCGAAGTCGGAAGAAGACCTCCGGAGCGGTGCAATAAAATACTTTTAAAAACTGTGTTGTGTTTTTATTTCCATTTATTTTCCACCAGGTGAATGGGTAGGGGTACGATGTACCCCATACTCATTCACATAGGGTGGGGGGGCCGGTATCTGGGGGCCCCCTTATTAAAGGGGGCTCCCGGATTCCGATAAGCCCCCCGCCCGCAGACCCCGACAACCAACGGCCAGGGTTGTCGGGAAGAGGCCCTGTCCTCATCAACATGGGGGCAGGGTGCTCTGGGGTGGGGGGGCCGCAGGTCGCCCCCCTGCCCCAGAGCACCAAACCCCCCATGTTGAGGGCATGTGGCCTGGTACGGTTCAGGAGGGAGGGGGGGCCGCTATCATCCCCCCCTCTTCCCCTGCGGCCTGCCAGGTTGCGTGCTCGGATAAGGGTCTGGTGTGGATCTTGAGGGGGACCCCCACGCCGTTTTTTCGGCGTAGGGTTCCCCTTCAAATCCAGACCAGACCCAAGGGCCTGGTATGCCCCTGGAGGGGGAACCCACGCCGTTTTTTTCTTTAAAAATTGGCGTGGAGTTCCCGCTCAGGATTCATACCAAACGCAGTGCCTGGTATTGGCGGGAATCCACGTCGGATCCCCGCCTATCGGCAATGCGTGTCACTCATCGTGAAAGAAACATTTTTTCCTTTCCCGATGACGAGACAGCTCGGCGCTGGCTCTCACGACGGAGCTCATAGGGTGTCAATATCGGCGGCACCTACTGTACCTGAATCGCATCGCAAGACATAGCGACTGCAGGACTTGTAGACAAGCTAGCCTGGCTGTGCGTCCAAGGGTGGTTGGGGACAGAGAAATGTAAATGGTTATGCAACCTGGAATGAATGACCGGCTCAGGTTCACAGGGGGCAACCTTGGGTAGGCAGGACGAGGAACAGGAGGGACCCCAAGCCAGGATCTGTCCAGTAGTCCAGTCCACATGAGGAGAATGGAGCTGTAACCATGGGAGACCCAAAATTATAGGCGTTGAGGCCTTGGGTAAGATAAGGAAGGATATCCACTCCTGGTGGAGTGTCCCTACCGACATCTTAACAGGGAGGGTCTGGAAGCGGATAGGTCCCCCTGGGAGAAGAGTACCATCAATCGCCAAGACCACCAATGGCGTGGTGAGGGGCAAAAGAGTAAGTCTCATGGACGATGCGATTTCCCAGTCCATGAAATTACCAGCGGCTCCGGAATCCAGATATGCTGAGACCGAATGAGAAGAAGCACCAACATGAAGGAACACAGAAAGCAGAAGACGAGAAGGGGAAGGTGATATTTCTGGGTCCAATACTCCACTTTCCAGATGGAGTGGACCCGAACGTTTTTCTGGACAAAGAGAGCAAGTGTCACGAAAATGACCTTTGCCCCCACAGTAAAGACACAGACCAAGAGTTCTGCGCCTAGCACGTTCCTCGGGGGATAGCCTGGTCCGACCCAGCTGCATGGGTTCCTCAGCTGGTAGGAGATGCTCTACGGGTCGAAGAGAGGGGAGCTCAGGCTGACTAAGAACCAAGGAGTGCTGGCGTTGCTTTTCTAAGGTCCTCTCCTGAAAGCGAATATCGATCTGGTTACACAAGGAGATAACGCCGGCCAGATCATTGGGGATGGTTCTTCCTGCTAATTCATCCTTCACTCTATCAGACAGGCCATGCAAAAAGGTTGCGACTAAGGCCTCATTGTTCCAGCTCAACTCAGCCGACAGTATGCGGAAATGAAGGGCATACTGTCCCACAGAAGCAGACTCTTGGCGGAGACGTAAAAGGGCGCTGGCCGCTGAAGAGACACGAGCCGGTTCTTCGAAGATATTCCGAAAAAGTTTCAAGAAGCCAGACAGGCTAGAAACCACTGGATCATTCAGTTCCCACAGAGGGGCTGCCCAGGCTAAAGCTTCACCAGAGAGGAGGGAAATGATATAGGCTACCTTAGCCCGATCAGACAGGAAGTTTTGGGGCTGGAGCTCAGAATTAATCGTGCATTGGCTAAGGAACCCCCTGCAAGCCTTGGAGTCCCCAGAGAAACGGGACGGAGCTGGCAGTTGTAGTGAGTGTGTGGCTGCGACTGGTGCAATAGGTGCAGCCGCTGGTTGTATTTGAGGTTGCAGATTCAGGGTTCCCAAGGAGGCCTGAAGCTGCTCGAAGCGAGAAGCCAGATCCTGGAGGAATCGCATCACCTGAGTCTGATTCGATTCCTGGGTTTCAAGTCTGCAAACTATGCCCTGCAATGGATCATCCGCGGGGAGCGGGATGTCAGCCGGGTTCATGGCTGATCAAACTGTCAGGTCACCTGTGGCCAGGTGACAGATGCACACCGTAGGGGGACAGGAGTGCACCGCAAGGTAGTGAACCCTATGGCTGACTGCTGCGGATAGGAAACTGGGTAGTTGTGGAAAGCGGGACCAGAGGAGCACAACCGGGATCCTATGGGAAGCTAGAGCCAAGATTCCCCAGGGCGCGGAGTCTAAGACCCAGCAGGTCTTCTCCAGAGCCTCTAGTGGTGAGGATGTTATGCTGCAGGCTGGGTCCAGGCCGCGGCCCCTAGAGTCTCCTAGCTCACGCCCCGTAGGATAAGGGGACAAGAGGGGAAGCAGCAGCACGAGATATAAGAGTAACGAATAACAAGCTTAAAGTCAAGGGCCACAAGCAGACAAGGATAACGAAAGACAAGCCGAAGGTCAAGGGTCACGAGCAGACAGGGATAGTCGGGGACAAGCCAATAACGTAACAGAGAGACAGACGTAGCACACGGCAGGCAGGAACCCAAACACACAATGCCTAACAAACACGTTGATCAGCAAAGCAGGCTTGCAGTGCACAGGTTAATATAGTGTTCTGTGATAGGGCCTGGGGTGGAGTCAGGCTGGGAGGAGATTATAAAGGAAGCCAGGTGAAAGAGTTCTGGCCTCTAAGATGAACACATGGGAAGGAAGGTAAGCTGACAGACAAACACTACTGCATATCCATGACAGATGGTCTGCAGTCAGCTTTACCTGCACACTGAACCCAGTATACAGTACACTGACTTAATATACTGCAGCAAGAATAACAGGAACACTCTGAAGTGAGATCTAGCTAAACTGAATACAGTGTATATATATTGTGACAGCATGCAGGTAAAATCACCAGGTTGCATCCAGGATAGAAGGTATATATGTCCTAGATTCAGGCTTTATGCTGATTTATACCACTAAGGGGAGTGCGGGGAGTCTTGCAGGGGAAGAGTTAATGAGCCCAGCTGAAGTAAATGGGCTCGTTAGGGCCTCTACAAGAACTCCCAGCATGCTAAGGGAGATGCTCAAACCTGGAACCAGATCTGTGTGGATAGTCTGGGGAGTGTGATCTCTGTGCGGTGAGCCAAAGCCTGTGTGGTTATTGCTAAGAATTTCAAAAAAGCAGGGAGCTAGGGACTGGGACAGCACAAGGCTGTACCCAGTTGTTAGTTAGGGACACCAACGTGTGTAGTGAGCGGTCAAGTTGACCAGGATTTCTTTTCATGTTTCTTTTGTTTTTGCTGTATTTTTTTGTCTGTATATAGTTCAAATAAAACCACACTCTTTTGTTTTCTCCTACCACTGTCTGCTGTGCCTGTTTTTGTGTGGTGAACCCATCCAGGGGGTCACACACACCCGCTGCTGAGCTAGCTTAAGGCCAGCATGGAGGAGATACTGAAACAGCTGGCTCTAGCAAATGCCAATCAGCAGCAGACAAATGCAGGTTTGCAAAAGAGCCTTGTAGCCCAGCAGCAAGCTCATCAACAGAGCCTTGCAGCCCAGCAGCAAGCTCATCAACAGAGCCTTACAGCCCAGCAGCAGACAAATGCAACTTTGCAACAGAGTCTGGAAGCTCAGCAACAAGCCCAGCAGCAATCTGAGGCCCGCTTCATAGACCTGTTTCAGAAGCAAGAACAGAGACTACAGCAACAAATGGAAACGTTAATGCAGCAACGTCCGCAGACCAGTGAGGCAAGTAGTTCCACTAATACTGCGTCCTTTGGGGTGAGTCATTTATTGACAAAAATGACTGGAGAGGATGATCCAGAGGTGTTTTTGACCACATTTGAAATTACTGCTGAAAGAGAAAAGTGGTCTAAGGAGCAGTGGGCTGGACTGGTGGCTCCTCTGTTAACTGGTGAATCGCAGAAAGCTTACTATGACCTAGAGCCTGACCAAGCAAAAGACTATGTGATGCTAAAAACTGAAATATTAGCACGGCTGGGTGTCACCCTGGCTGTCCGGGCTCAGCGTGTGCATAACTGGACTTTCCGGCTTGGAAAACCCCCCATGTCTCAAATGTATGATCTCATTCACCTGAGCAGGAAGTGGCTACAGCCAGAGACTTTGTCCGCACCAAAGATTGTAGAACGTGTTGTGATGGATCGTTTCTTGAGAGCTCTTCCTACTGCCATCCAAAAGCGGGTAAGCCATGGAGACCCAGAAACGGCCGATAATCTTGTGGATCGTGTAGAGAAGTACTTGGCTACAGAGAACCTGACTGCCTCTTCCAGAGACTCACGGACTTTCCACCCTAAGACCAGACCATCCCCAGTGGCGGGTAAGATGATTCCAAGGGGTGAGGGTGGAGAGAGTGAGAGGGTGGGAGTTCTACCCAAGGTTTGGCGAGAACAGCCTGGGAAGTCAGGGGTTCAAGAGGCAGCAAGAAGGATTGTTTGTTACCGCTGCCGACAAGAGGGACATATTGCAGCAAATTGCCCGGTTGTGGATGAACCCATGCAATGTGACTTTCTGACGGACAGACGTCAGTCGCTGTTTGCGACAGTCGCATGCACTGCCATGCGGGGAACTGAGAAACATTTTTGCAAAATGTGTGTTAATGGTAGAAATGTTATTGTATTGCTGGATTCAGGTAGCCTCGTGACACTGATAAAGGCTGAATTAGTTACTACAGAGGTCTCTGGGAATAACAAGGTAGCTGTTATTTGTGTACACGGGGACACCCGAGAGTATCCGGTGACTACAGTGTGTTTTGAGACCCCCAAAGGTATCCTCTCTCATCGAGTGGGATTAGTGTCTCACTTGCTTCATGATGCCATTGTGGGAAGGGATTTTCCAAAATTCTGGGAACTATGGGATTGTCCTGAGCCCCCCACTGGTGCCCCTATATACCAGGAATGTGATAGCCAGAATTCCTCGGAGAGTGGTGAGGACTCTCCAGAATTTCCCTTGTCGGTATTGGCAGGGGAGACTCGAGAAACTGGGGAGGAGCCAACATCCTCAGACGAAAACATGCCGTCTGTGGAGTTTTCTGATCTCGAGGTTCACAAGGAAAATTTTGCCACAGAACAGTTAAAAGACCCCACACTAATAAAGGCACGGGAAAACGTAGTGGAAATAGATGGTGAGTTAGTGAACCCAGATGAGACCGGCACTTACCCATACTTCATCGTGGAAAAGGACCTACTGTATCGGGTGGCTAAAAGGGCAGAAGAAACCATTGAGCAGCTTGTGGTGCCCAAACCTTACAGGAAGTTGGTGTTAGAGTTGGCCCATGGGCACATTCTTGGAGGTCACCTGGGGACAGAGAAAACCAGAGAGAGAGTATTGCAGAGAATCTATTGGCCTGGGGTCATGAAGGAAACAGAAAATTATTGTTCCTCCTGCCCTGTGTGTCAGAGGTCGGCACCGATGCCACATTTCCGTAACCCGCTGGTACCTCTTCCCATCATTGAGGTCCCCTTTGAGAGGATCGCAATGGATTTGGTAGGTCCGATAATGAAGTCCACTAGGGGGCACCAGTACATCTTGGTTATAATGGACTATGCCACCCGTTATCCGGAAGCGATTCCTCTCCGAAATACCTCAGCCAAAACCATAGCCAAAGAGCTATCTCTTGTTTTTAGCCGTGTGGGTATTTGTAAAGAACTGCTTACGGACCAAGGTACACCCTTTATGTCCCGGGTTATGAAAGAGCTGTGCAAGTTGTTCAAAGTGACACAATTGCGTACATCTGTGTATCACCCCCAAACAGATGGGTTGGTTGAAAGATTCAACAAAACTCTAAAACAAATGTTAAAGAAGGTGGTGGATAAAGATGGAAAGGATTGGGACTGTCTAATTCCCTATTTAATGTTTGCTATTAGGGAGGTACCCCAATCCTCTACGGGTTTCTCACCCTTTGAGTTACTCTATGGGAGACACCCAAGAGGTCTGTTGGATATCACCAAGGAAACTTGGGAAAGTGAGAGTTCTCCCCACAGGAGTGTGATTGAGCATGTCGCCCTGATGCAAGATAGAATTGCACAGGTAATGCCAATCGTAAAGGAACATTTGGCCCAAACACAGTTGGCACAGCAGAGAGTGTACAACCGTGGAGCCAAGACCCGGACCTTTTCCCCAGGGGATAAGATATTGGTACTTGTCCCTACGATTGAAAGCAAGTTCCTCGCCAAATGGCAAGGCCCCTACGAGATAATGGAAAAAGTGAGCGAAGTGAATTACAAGGTCAGCCAACCAGGAAGGCGAAAGCCCGAACAGATCTATCACATTAATCTGTTGAAAGCCTGGAGGGATAGGGAATCCCTAGTCGCAGAAACTTTGTCACCAGCTCAGTCTGATTGCATGATTCCTGAGGTTGGAATAGCAGTCACCTTGTCAAACCCCCAACAACAGGAGGTTAAGGAGTTTGTGCTTCGCAACAAGGAGGTTTTCTCTGAGCTGCCGGGACAAACGTATGGGGTAGAGCATGATATTATTACCCCGCCTGGTGAAAGGGTGAAGTTAAAACCCTATCGGATCCCAGAGGCCCGACGGGAGTCAATACGTGAGGAAGTACAGAAAATGCTTAAGTTAGGGGTGATAGAGGAATCCCAAAGTGATTGGTCAAGTCCCATAGTGTTAGTGCCCAAACCGGATGGGAGCTGGCGATTTTGTAACGATTTCCGACAACTGAACAAAGTTACAAAATTTGACACCTACCCCATGCCACGTATAGATGAGTTGGTCGACCGGTTGGGAACAGCCCGATACATGACAACTCTTGATCTCACCAAAGGGTATTGGCAAATTCCCCTGGCCAAGTCGGCCAAGGAGAAAACCGCATTTGTAACCCCAGACGGGGCGTTCCAATATAAAAGAATGCCGTTTGGTTTACAGAATGCGCCGGCAACATTCCAGCGTAAAATGGACCAGATACTGAGGCCCCATCAGAAGTATGCTGCGGCTTACCTAGATGATGTAATTACCTATAGCACAGATTGGGCCTCACATCTGGCAAAAGTGCAAGCAGTCCTAGACTCTATCCGGGAAGCTGGGTTTACGGCCAACCCCAAGAAGTGTACCATTGGACAGGAGGAGGCCAAGTATCTTGGGTACACCATTAGGAGGGGAGTAATAAAACCCCAAGTCAATGAAGTCGAGGCCATACAGAATTGGTCGCGTCCCAACAGCAAGAAGCAGGTACGAGCCTTTCTGGGAATCGCTGGTTATTATCGGCGATTCATTCCCCACTTTGCTTCTCAGGCTGTGCCCCTAACCAACCTGACAAAAGGGAAGGAGTCTGTCATGGTTAAATGGACCCCAGAGGCTGAGGCAGCATTTCAATTCTTAAAAAAAGCCTTATGTAGCCAGCCAGTGTTGTACTCACCAGACTTCTCTAGGGACTTTGTCGTACAAAGTGATGCATCCGACGTTGGGTTAGGAGCAGTATTGTCCCAGGTCTGGAACGGGTTAGAGCACCCAGTCATTTACCTCAGCAGGAAATTGAAGTCCCATGAGGTAAATTACGCCACGATTGAGAAGGAGTGTTTAGCGGTGAAGTGGGCTCTAGATTCCCTTCGGTACTATCTGCTAGGTAGGCACTTTCACATGATGCAGTGGCATCTTGCAATAAGCGCTATTTGACCCTCTTTTAGTTAAGAGGGTCAACATCTTGGGGTAAGCGGCCATCCATCCATAGCACTTCGGGTGTTTTATCTGTGTTGGTGAAGGTGTCACTTCAAAGGACATACTGGACATTTTTTATGGACTCACTTATGGATTAGCCACGTTTCACCAATTGGATGTTTATATATAATTTTTGGTTTAACTATTGTTACCATTTATTATTTGATTTATTATTGCCCAGGTACAGCAGCATATGAAGTTCACATTAATCACACCATTGTAATTGCACATAATTTATCATTATTTAATATTTGTTTAATTACTTCATTGTTACCATATATTAGAGGGATATTACCACAAATTTAGGTAGGTTCTATCCAATATCTTCCCAGGATAATACCACCCCCTCCCTCCTTCTGTAATAACTGCAAATAAGTTTTAATGCTTATTATCCTTTTTCTTTATATGTAGGCATGTTGGGGGGTCATCTGTCCACACCTACAGTGCAACTTCGTTGCATATATACTGTCACCGAGGCCTCGACTCTTTTTCACACCTTTTGTGAGTCAGCATTGACTGGGTCATTCAACATCTGGGTCTGTTTTTTGCTGCCCCCTGCTGGCCTGACTACGAGGCGAAGATACGGTCCTGTCTGTCAACCCAATCAGAATCTGTGTGCTCTTTTAATCAATTTGCTACGTCTAAACAACACGCATATACATGCATTGACGGTTAGTACTATAGAATATGGATAATGATCTATTTGTGTATGTAATTACTTATGCGTGATTTGTATGGATTGGTGTTTTTTGCTCTTACATTTGTTTTTTCGTTTTTGTTTTTTGCCTGTCTCCTCTCTAACCTTTTTCTCTTTCCTTTGAATATAGATACCATTGTCATCGTAGTGCAGTATCCTACCCCTGAAGAAGAGGTTCCACCAATATAGACAACCTCGAAACATTGGGTTTCTGTCTTACCTCATAGACAGATCTGGGTCCTGTATTGCAACTATTTTTGTCGTATGTTATCTTTGTAGTGTATTGCACCTGTGCCTGTTGCCCCTTTTATGCCTACAGTCACTTGGATGTGTGTCATATTTGGAGTAGCAGCCTTTAATATACTTTTTTTTAATAAAAACATCTAAAGAACCTTTTGGTAGTCAAAATTTCTTATGAGGTTTAACAGTCACTCAAATCAAAGTCCCACCTGAGGAACCACACTCTTTGGAGTGTACCTTTGTATTTTTTGCATTCAGGGATGTGGGTTGACTGACCTCTATATCCATACACTGGAGACACCGCCCTCTGTTTTCAATGAAATATGTAGGGACAGTGTCCCAATGAAATATGTTAGACTGGTGGCCGAATGAAATATGTTGGGCTGGTAGCCCATTGAAATATGTTGGACTGGTAGCCCAATGAAATATTTTGGTCTGGTGGCCCAATTAAATAGGTTGAGCTAGTAGCCCAGTGAAATATGTTAGTCTGGTGGCCCAATTAAATATGTTGGACTGGTGGCTCAAAGAAATATGTTGGGCTGGTGTCCCAATGAACTATGTTAGGCTGGTGTCCCAATGATATATGTTGGGCTGGTGTCCAAATGATATTTGTTGGGCTCGTGTCCCAATGATATATGGTGGGCTGGTGGCCCAATGATATATGGTGGGCTGGTGGCCCAATGATATATGGTGGGCTGGTGGCCCAATGATATATGGTGGGCTGGTGGCCCAATGATATATGGTGGGCTGGTGGCCCAATGATATATGGTGGGCTGGTGGCCCAATAATATATGTTGGACTGGTGAGTAGGGATGAGCTCGGTGTTCGAGTCGAACATACGTTCGACTCGAACATCGGCTGTTCGATCGTTCGACGAAGATCGAACGATTTGGGCCGTTCGCGCCAAATTCGAGTGACGCGAACGGCCCACAATGCACTACGCCATCGCAGTGTCATCCAGGCGCTGTGATTGGCCAAGCATGCACTGTGACCCCGCATGCTTGGCCAATCACAGCGCCGGCAGCGAGGAGAGCAATGATTGGCCACAGGCAGGATGCCTGTGGCCAATTATTGCTGAGGGTGTTTAGTACACGCCCCACACTATAAAAGGCCGCCAGCACGGCGGCCTAGTGTAGTGTGTTCCGGAGCAGGGAAAGAGAAACATAGGCAGGGACAGTGACATTTATTTTTTTCTTGCTTAACCTGGATTCCTTTAGTTTAGGGAAAGAGAAGGATAGGTAGGGAGAGTGTCAGTGTGTTTTACAGTGCGAATCCTTGTTTCTAGGGACAGGGAAGGACAGTGAGGGAATTCTCCTTGTGCTATAGTGTGCTTTAAAAAAACATTTTTTCTAGGGACAGAAAACTATAGGTAGGGAGAGTGTCAGTGTGTTTTACTGTGCGAATCCTTGTTTCTAGGGACAGGGAAGGACAGTGAGGGAATTCTCCTTGTGCTATAGTGTGCTTTAAAAAAACATTTTTTCTAGGGACAGAAAACTATAGGTAGGGAGAGTGTCAGTTTCTTTCACTGTGATAATCCTTGTTTCTAGGGACAAAGAAGGAAAGTGAGTGAAATTCTCCTTGTGCTATAGTGTGCTTTAAAAAAACATTTTTTCTAGGGACAGAAAACTATAGGTAGGGAGAGTGTCAGTGTGTTTTACTGTGTGAATCCTTGTTTCTAGGGACAGGGAAGGACAGTGAGGGAATTCTCCTTGTGCTATAGTGTGCTTTAAAAAAACATTTTTTCTAGGGACAGAAAACTATAGGTAGGGAGAGTGTCAGTGTGTTTTACTGTGCGAATCCTTGTTTCTAGGGACAGGGAAGGACAGTGAGGGAATTCTCCTTGTGCTATAGTGTGCTTTAAAAAAACATTTTTTCTAGGGACAGAAAGCTATAGGAAGGAAGAGTGTCAGTTTCTTTCACTGTGATAATCCTTGTTTCTAGGGACAAAGAAGGAAAGTGAGTGAAATTCTCCTTGTGCTATAGTGTGCTTTAAAAAAACATTTTTTCTAGGGACAGAAAACTATAGGTAGGGAGAGTGTCAGTGTGTTTTACTGTGCGAATCCTTGTTTCTAGGGACAGGGAAGGACAGTGAGGGAATTCTCCTTGTGCTATAGTGTGCTTTAAAAAAACATTTTTTCTAGGGACAGAAAACTATAGGTAGGGAGAGTGTCAGTGTGTTTTACTGTGCGAATCCTTGTTTCTAGGGACAGGGAAGGACAGTGAGGGAATTCTCCTTGTGCTATAGTGTGCTTTAAAAAAACATTTTTTTCTAGGGACAGAAAACTATAGGAAGGAAGAGTGTCAGTTTCTTTCACTGTGATAATCCTTGTTTCTAGGGACAAAGAAGGAAAGTGAGTGAAATTCTCCTTGTGCTATAGTGTGCTTTAAAAAAACATTTTTTCTAGGGACAGAAAACTATAGGTAGGGAGAGTGTCAGTTTCTTTCACTGTGATAATCCTTGTTTCTAGGGACAAAGAAGGAAAGTGAGTGAAATTCTCCTTGTGCTATAGTGTGCTTTAAAAAAACATTTTTTCTAGGGACAGAAAACTATAGGTAGGGAGAGTGTCAGTGTCTTTTACTGTGCGAATCCTTGTTTCTAGGGACAGGGAAGGACAGTGAGGGAATTCTCCTTGTGCTATAGTGTGCTTTAAAAAAACATTTTTTCTAGGGACAGAAAACTATAGGTAGGGAGAGTGTCAGTGTGTTTTACTGTGCGAATCCTTGTTTCTAGGGACAGGGAAGGACAGTGAGGGAATTCTCCTTGTGCTATAGTGTGCTTTAAAAAAACATTTTTTCTAGGGACAGAAAACTATAGGTAGGAAGAGTGTCAGTGTGTTTTACTGTGTGAATCCTTGTTTCTAGGGACAGGGAAGGACAGTGAGGGAATTCTCCTTGTGCTATAGTGTGCTTTAAAAAAACATTTTTTTCTAGGGACAGAAAACTGTAGGAAGGAAGAGTGTCAGTTTCTTTCACTGTGATAATCCTTGTTTCTAGGGACAAAGAAGGAAAGTGAGTGAAATTCTCCTTGTGCTATAGTGTGCTTTAAAAAAACATCTTTTCTAGGGACAGAAAACTATAGGTAGGGAGAGTGTCAGTGTGTTTTACTGTGCGAATCCTTGTTTCTAGGGACAGGGAAGGACAGTGAGGGAATTCTCCTTGTGCTATAGTGTGCTTTAAAAAAACATTTTTTCTAGGGACAGAAAACTATAGGTAGGGAGAGTGTCAGTGTGTTTTACTGTGCGAATCCTTGTTTCTAGGGACAGGGAAGGACAGTGAGGGAATTCTCCTTGTGCTATAGTGTGCTTTAAAAAAACATTTTTTCTAGGGACAGAAAACTATAGGTAGGAAGAGTGTCAGTGTGTTTTACTGTGTGAATCCTTGTTTCTAGGGACAGGGAAGGACAGTGAGGGAATTCTCCTTGTGCTATAGTGTGCTTTAAAAAAACATTTTTTTCTAGGGACAGAAAACTGTAGGAAGGAAGAGTGTCAGTTTCTTTCACTGTGATAATCCTTGTTTCTAGGGACAAAGAAGGAAAGTGAGTGAAATTCTCCTTGTGCTATAGTGTGCTTTAAAAAAACATTTTTTCTAGGGACAGAAAACTATAGGTAGGGAGAGTGTCAGTGTCTTTTACTGTGCGAATCCTTGTTTCTAGGGACAGGGAAGGACAGTGAGGGAATTCTCCTTGTGCTATAGTGTGCTTTAAAAAAACATTTTTTCTAGGGACAGAAAACTATAGGTAGGGAGAGTGTCAGTGTCTTTTACTGTGCGAATCCTTGTTTCTAGGGACAGGGAAGGACAGTGAGGGAATTCTCCTTGTGCTATAGTGTGCTTTAAAAAAACATTTTTTCTAGGGACAGAAAACTATAGGTAGGGAGAGTGTCAGTGTGTTTTACTGTGCGAATCCTTGTTTCTAGGGACAGGGAAGGACAGTGAGGGAATTCTCCTTGTGCTATAGTGTGCTTTAAAAAAACATTTTTTCTAGGGACAGAAAACTATAGGTAGGGAGAGTGTCAGTTTCTTTCACTGTGATAATCCTTGTTTCTAGGGACAAAGAAGGAAAGTGAGTGAAATTCTCCTTGTGCTATAGTGTGCTTTAAAAAAAACATTTTTTCTAGGGACAGAAAACTATAGGTAGGGAGAGTGTCAGTGTGTTTTACTGTGCGAATCCTTGTTTCTAGGGACAGGGAAGGACAGTGAGGGAATTCTCCTTGTGCTATAGTGTGCTTTAAAAAAACATTTTTTCTAGGGACAGAAAATTATAGGTAGGGAGAGTGTCAGTGTGTTTTACTGTGCGAATCCTTGTTTCTAGGGACAGGGAAGGACAGTGAGGGAATTCTCCTTGTGCTATAGTGTGCTTTAAAAAAACATTTTTTCTAGGGACAGAAAACTATAGGTAGGGAGAGTGTCAGTGTGTTTTACTGTGCGAATCCTTGTTTCTAGGGACAGGGAAGGACAGTGAGGGAATTCTCCTTGTGCTATAGTGTGCTTTAAAAAAACATTTTTTCTAGGGACAGAAAACTATAGGAAGGAAGAGTGTCAGTTTCTTTCACTGTGATAATACTTGTTTCTAGGGACAAAGAAGGAAAGTGAGTGAAATTCTCCTTGTGCTATAGTGTGCTTTAAAAAAACATTTTTTCTAGGGACAGAAAACTATAGGTAGGGAGAGTGTCAGTGTGTTTTACTGTGCGAATCCTTGTTTCTAGGGACAGGGAAGGACAGTGAGGGAATTCTCCTTGTGCTATAGTGTGCTTTAAAAAAACATTTTTTCTAGGGACAGAAAACTATAGGTAGGGAGAGTGTCAGTGTGTTTTACTGTGCGAATCCTTGTTTCTAGGGACAGGGAAGGACAGTGAGGGAATTCTCCTTGTGCTATAGTGTGCTTTAAAAAAACATTTTTTTCTAGGGACAGAAAACTATAGGAAGGAAGAGTGTCAGTTTCTTTCACTGTGATAATCCTTGTTTCTAGGGACAAAGAAGGAAAGTGAGTGAAATTCTCCTTGTGCTATAGTGTGCTTTAAAAAAACATTTTTTCTAGGGACAGAAAACTATAGGAAGGAAGAGTGTCAGTTTCTTTCACTGTGATAATCCTTGTTTCTAGGGACAAAGAAGGAAAGTGAGTGAAATTCTCCTTGTGCTATAGTGTGCTTTAAAAAAAAATTTTTCTAGGGACAGAAAACTATAGGTAGGGAGAGTGTCAGTGTGTTTTACTGTGCGAATCCTTGTTTCTATGGACAGGGAAGGACAGTGAGGGAATTCTCCTTGTGCTATAGTGTGCTTTAAAAAAACATTTTTTTCTAGGGACAGAAAACTGTAGGAAGGAAGAGTGTCAGTTTCTTTCACTGTGATAATCCTTGTTTCTAGGTACAAAGAAGGAAAGTGAGTGAAATTCTCCTTGTGCTATAGTGTGCTTTAAAAAAACATTTTTTCTAGGGACAGAAAACTATAGGTAGGGAGAGTGTCAGTGTCTTTTACTGTGCGAATCCTTGTTTCTAGGGACAGGGAAGGACAGTGAGGGAATTCTCCTTGTGCTATAGTGTGCTTTAAAAAAACATTTTTTCTAGGGACAGAAAACTATAGGTAGGGAGAGTGTCAGTGTCTTTTACTGTGCGAATCCTTGTTTCTAGGGACAGGGAAGGACAGTGAGGGAATTCTCCTTGTGCTATAGTGTGCTTTAAAAAAACATTTTTTCTAGGGACAGAAAACTATAGGTAGGGAGAGTGTCAGTGTGTTTTACTGTGCGAATCCTTGTTTCTAGGGACAGGGAAGGACAGTGAGGGAATTCTCCTTGTGATATAGTGTGCTTTAAAAAAACATTTTTTCTAGGGACAGAAAACTATAGGTAGGGAGAGTGTCAGTGTGTTTTACTGTGCGAATCCTTGTTTCTAGGGACAGGGAAGGACAGTGAGGGAATTCTCCTTGTGCTATAGTGTGCTTTAAAAAAACATTTTTTCTAGGGACAGAAAACTATAGGTAGGGAGAGTGTCAGTGTGTTTTACTGTGCGAATCCTTGTTTCTAGGGACAGGGAAGGACAGTGAGGGAATTCTCCTTGTGCTATAGTGTGCTTTAAAAAAACATTTTTTTCTAGGGACAGAAAACTATAGGAAGGAAGAGTGTCAGTTTCTTTCACTGTGATAATCCTTGTTTCTAGGGACAAAGAAGGAAAGTGAGTGAAATTCTCCTTGTGCTATAGTGTGCTTTAAAAAAACATTTTTTCTAGGGACAGAAAACTATAGGTAGGGAGAGTGTCAGTTTCTTTCACTGTGATAATCCTTGTTTCTAGGTACAAAGAAGGAAAGTGAGTGAAATTCTCCTTGTGCTATAGTGTGCTTTAAAAAAAACATTTTTTCTAGGGACAGAAAACTATAGGTAGGGAGAGTGTCAGTGTCTTTTACTGTGCGAATCCTTGTTTCTAGGGACAGGGAAGGACAGTGAGGGAATTCTCCTTGTGCTATAGTGTGCTTTAAAAAAAAAATTTTCTAGGGACAGAAAACTATAGGTAGGGAGAGTGTCAGTGTGTTTTACTATGTGAATCCTTGTTTCTAGGGACAGGGAAGGACAGTGAGGGAATTCTCCTTGTGCTATAGTGTGCTTTAAAAAAACATTTTTTCTAGGGACAGAAAACTATAGGTAGGGAGAGTGTCAGTGTCTTTTACTGTGCGAATCCTTGTTTCTAGGGACAGGGAAGGACAGTGAGGGAATTCTCCTTGTGCTATAGTGTGCTTTAAAAAAACATTTTTTCTAGGGACAGAAAACTATAGGTAGGGAGAGTGTCAGTGTGTTTTACTGTGCGAATCCTTGTTTCTAGGGACAGGGAAGGACAGTGAGGGAATTCTCCTTGTGCTATAGTGTGCTTTAAAAAAACATTTTTTTCTAGGGACAGAAAACTATAGGAAGGAAGAGTGTCAGTTTCTTTCACTGTGATAATCCTTGTTTCTAGGGACAAAGAAGGAAAGTGAGTGAAATTCTCCTTGTGCTATAGTGTGCTTTAAAAAAACATTTTTTCTAGGGACAGAAAACTATAGGTAGGGAGAGTGTCAGTTTCTTTCACTGTGATAATCCTTGTTTCTAGGGACAAAGAAGGAAAGTGAGTGAAATTCTCCTTGTGCTATAGTGTGCTTTAAAAAAACATTTTTTCTAGGGACAGAAAACTATAGGTAGGGAGAGTGTCAGTGTCTTTTACTGTGCGAATCCTTGTTTCTAGGGACAGGGAAGGACAGTGAGGGAATTCTCCTTGTGCTATAGTATGCTAAAGCATTCCTCATCAACCATCTTTGAAATCCTTGTTTTTTTGGACAGTCAGGGAAATTGTCGTTGTGCTATTCTGTGCAAAAGCAATCATCCTCAACCATATTTAGAAATCCTTAAGTAAAGGGACAGAGAAGGACACCTGAAGGTAGCCCTTATTGCTTTTTTCCCATCTCCCTGCAGGCCATCTATTAGAATGTCTGGAAGGCAAACAAGGAGAGGCAGACAGTCAGGAGGCAATAAAAGAGGGCAAGCAGGCTCTGTGTCTGGGGGCAACAGTGCTGGTCGTGGACGCGGTGCATTGTCATCAGCACATGGCCATGGGACACGCTTGTCCTTCTTTTCGGCAGCTGGACATGTTGAGCCACATCATGCCGAAGACTTGGTAGAGTGGATGACCAAGCCCTCCTCCTCCTCCTCATCCTCTCTCACCCAGGCTCAGGGTACTGGAAAAGCAGCTGCCAAAGCGTCCTCTTCCCTGGTATCAATGTCAGACTCATCATCAGTCACTCCTTCCCTAGACCCACCATGTCCTCCTCCTGAGGAGTCCCCCGAACTGTTTGAGCACAGTGTTGGGTACATGCTCCAGGAGGATGCCCAGCGTTTCGAAGGGTCTGATGATGAAACCCAGCTAGAGGAAGGCAGTAGCGTGAGAGCAGACAGAGGGGATGCTCAAGAAGGACACCAATCTGGCAGTCATGTTCCAGCAGCTGCAGCATACTGCCAGATTGGCTCCAGTGATGAGGAGGGAGGTGATGATGAGGTCACTGACTCCACGTGGGTGCCTAATAGGAGAGAGGAGGAGGAGGAGGATGAGGAGGAGGCACATCTCCAACGAGGCAGGATGCCCTTTGGTGGCCAGCGTAAGGGCAGTACACCGACGGAATCACACCGCAGAGCTCCGCCTGTGCAGGGCGCTGCCTCTGCCCGTCATTCAAAAAGTTCTTTGGTGTGGGCCTTTTTTGAGGCTAGTGCATCAGATCGCACAGCTGCTGTTTGCAACATATGTCTCAAGCGTATATCGCGTGGCCAAAACATCAGCCGCTTGGGTACCACATGCCTGACCAGACATATGTTGACCTGCCATGCAGCTCGTTGGCAAGCCTACCTCAAAGACCCACACCAAAGAACAAAGCGGACCTCTCCTTGCACCGCATCAGCTGGGATCTCCAACCCCACTATAACTTCAGTCCTCTCTGAAACATGCACTGAGAGGAATGAAGGTGTAGAATTAGGTGTGTCACAGCCAAGTACTTGCGGCCACTCTGCTAGCAGTACACCGACGTCCGATTCTAGCAGGCAAATTTCCCTGCCCCAGCTGCTGGACCGTCGAAAGAAGTTCACTCCCAGCCATCCACATGCCCAGCGGTTGAATGCTAGCTTGGCTAAATTGCTAGCGCTTCAACTGCTGCCTTTTCAGTTGGTAGACTCGGCCCCCTTCCGTGAGTTTGTGCAATGTGCGGTTCCTCAGTGGCAGGTTCCCAAACGCCACTTTTTCTCACGGAAGGCTATTCCGGCTCTCTACCGGTATGTGGAAGGCAATGTCTTGGCCTCGCTGGACAGGGCGGTCAGCGGTAAGGTGCATATTACCGCTGACTCATGGTCCAGCAGGCATGGACAGGGACGTTACCTTTCTTTCACGGCCCATTGGGTCACTCTTTTGGCAGCTGGGAAGGATGCAGGACAAGGTGCAGTAGTGTTGGAGGTTGTTCCACCGCCACGCCTCCAAAATGCTACTACTGGTTGTGACACACCTCTCTCCTCCACCCCCTCCTCTTCTTCTTCCTCCATGGCCTCTTCCTGTGGTTTGTCCTCGGAACCAGCGGTGCTCCGTAGGCGTTCAAGGGGCTACGCAAGTACGCAGGCAAAAAGATGCCATGCCGTGCTTGCGCTGGTGTGTTTGGGGGACAGAAGCCACACTGGGGCAGAGGTCCTGTCTGCTCTGCAGGGCCAGGCCGAGAGGTGGTTGACGCCACGCCAGCTTAAGCCAGGAATGGTGGTTTGCGACAATGGCACCAACCTCCTCTCCGCCCTCCGACAGGGACAACTGACCCATGTGCCCTGTGTGGCTCACGTCCTTAACCTGGTGGTGCAGCGGTTCTTGGGCAGGTACCCGGGCTTACAGGATGTCCTGAGGCAGGCCAGGAAAGTCTGTGTGCATTTCCGCAGATCTTATAATGCCAGTGCTCGCCTGGCTGAGCTGCAAAAGGAGTTGAACCTGCCCAAGAACCGCCTTATATGTGACATGCCCACCAGGTGGAACTCAACGTTGGCCATGCTGCAGCGGCTGCACACGCAGCAGAGGGCCATCAATGAGTATCTGTGCGACTACGGCACCAGGACAGGGTCAGGGGAGCTTGTTTTTTTTCTCCACGCCAGTGGGGCATCATCAGGGATGCATGCACTGTCCTGGCACCATTTGAGGAGGCCACGAGGATGGTGAGCAGTGACAGTGCATGCATCAGTGACACTGTACCTCTTGTCCACCTGTTGGAGCACACGCTGCGTGGAATAATGGACAGGGCACTTGAGGCAGAACAGAGGCAGGAAGAGGAGGACTTCCTTGCCTCTCAAGGCCCCCTTTACCCAGACAGTGTTCCTTCTGTCCCACCCATCGCACAGGAAGAGGAGGAGGAGGAGGAGGAGGAGGAGGAGGATTGTGTCAGCATGGAGGTGGAGGCTGGCACTCAGCATCATCAGCAGCAGTCTTTTAGGGATGATTTACAGTCCCAAGAAACCAGTGGACTTGTACGTGGCTGGGAGGAGGTGGCTGCGGATCATGTCGTCCTTAGTGACCCAGAGGACTCCGGAGCGAATGCCTCAGCAAACCTACGCTGCATGGCCTCCCTGATCCTGCAAAGTCTGCGGAAGGATCCTCGTATTCTTCGGATCAAGGAGAGGGACCATTACTGGCTGGCCACTCTCCTTGATCCACGGTACAAGGGTAAGGTTGCGGACCTTATGTTACCGTCGCAGAGGGAGCAGAGGATGAGACAACTCCGGGAGGCCTTGCAGAAAGGTCTGTGCAACGCGTTCCCAGAGACTGGGAGGTTACAAACTCCTGGTCCTGGACAACGAGTTGCTGAGGCTTCGGCCAGTCAAAGAAGGAGCGGTGGGGAAGGTGGCCGTCTGACCGATGCGTTCAGACAATTCTTTAGTCCACAGCCCCAAAGTATGATCGGTTCCAGCAACCATCGCCAGCGTCTGATAAACATGGTGCAGGAATATCTAGGGGCAAGGTCAGACTTGGACACCTTCCCCACCGAAAATCCTCTGGCTTACTGGGTCTTGAGGATGGATCACTGGCCAGAGCTTGCACAGTATGCAATTGAGCTACTGGCCTGTCCTGCATCCAGCGTTCTTTCGGAACGCACATTCAGTGCTGCTGGAGGATTTGTCACGGATCACAGGGTGCGCCTGTCCACCGACTCGGTTGATCGACTGACTTTCATCAAGATGAACCAGTCTTGGATCACCACCAGCTACCACACACCTGATGCTGATATAACAGACTAATTGATTTTAACATGTCACATCCCTTCAAGACTGATGCTGATGCTGAGTGCCTGTGCTGTTATGTTGACTGGCTATCCTCCTCCTCCGAGTCCTCAATGATACGATTGATGATGATAGCTTGGAAGATCATTTTTGTTTATGGGTGCCGCCACCAGTGGCTAAGGCCCAATTTTTCAGCCCCTGTTTTACAGGGGCGTGTAATTACAATTTTTTTAGCAATAATTTGCCATAGGGCTCATTGCTGTGCTCCAAGTACAGTATCTGTGAGGGGTTGGAGTGTTGTGGCACCAGTGCCTAAGGCCCAATTTTTCAGCCCCTGTTTAACAGGGGCGTGTCATTACAATTTTTGAAGCAATACTTTGCAACAGGGCTCATTGCTGTGCTCCAAGTACAGTATCTGTGAGGGGTTGTAGTGTTGTGCCACCAGTGCCTAAGGCCCAATTTTTCAGCCCCTGTTCAACAGGGGCATGCAATTACAATTCTTGATCTAATAATTCACAGCAGGGCCCATTGCTGCACCCACCAAGAGTAACTCTGAGGGCTTACAGTGTTGTGGCAACGCCACTACCACTACCACCACGAAAGGCCCAATTTTTCAGCCCCTGTTCAAAAGGGGCATGTAATTACAATTCTTGATCTAATAATTCACAGCAGGGCCCATTGCTGCACCCACCAAGAGTAACTCTGAGGGCTTACAGTGTTGTGGCAACACCACCACCACCACCACCACCACGAAAGGCCCAATTTTTCAGCCCCTGTTCAACAGGGGCATGCAATTACAATTCTTGATCTAATAATTCACAGCAGGGCCCATTGCTGCACCCACCAAGAGTAACTCTGAGGGCTTACAGTGTTGTGGCAACGCCACCACCACCACCACCACGAAAGGCCCAATTTTTCAGCCCCTGTTCAAAAGGGGCATGTAATTACAATTCTTGATCTAATAATTCACAGCAGGGCCCATTCCTGCACCCACCAAGAGTAACTCTGAGGGCTTACAGTGTTGTGGCAACACCACCACCACCACCACGAAAGGCCCAATTTTTCAGCCCCTGTTCAAAAGGGGCATGTAATTACAATTCTTGATCTAATAATTCACAGCAGGGCCCATTCCTGCACCCACCAAGAGTAACTCTGAGGGCTTACAGTGTTGTGGCAACACCACCACCACCACCACGAAAGGCCCAATTTTTCAGCCCCTGTTCAACAGGGGCATGCAATTACAATTCTTGATCTAATAATTCACAGCAGGGCCCATTGCTGCACCCACCAAGAGTAACTGTCAGGGCTTACAGTGTTGTGGCACCAGCACCACCATCAAAGGCCCAATTTTTACTACCACTGTTCAACAATTATATGTAATTAAAATTCCTGATATAATAGTTGACAGCAGGGCGTTCCTGCACCAACCAAGAGTAACTGTGAGTGCTTACAGTGTTGTGCCAACACCAACAACTAAAGGGCCTATTTCTACAGAGTATATACGGCAGGTCCCTACTTTCAAACATCCAACTTACAAACGACTCCTACTTGCAAACGCAAGAAGACAACAGGAAGTGAGAGGAAATCTACCACTAGGAAGGAAAATTCTCTCCTGTAAGAATAAATATGGGAGAAAGGTGTCTCCTCTGTACTGATGCTTTATCAGCAATCCTTGTTTCAAGAAAAACACCACATTTCAAAAACAGTTGTCATTGGGACGGAAAGTGAGGTGAAATGTTCTGAACAGGGGCACAGACAGCAAAACAAATGTTACAGGGGTGATAACCCTTACCTATGTTTTCCAAAAAGTTTAAAAATAGATTTTTGGGCTGGAGCTACACTTCAACAATGTACCTGTTCAAAATTACAAACAGATTCTACATAAGAACAAACCTACAGTCCCTGTCTTGTATGCACCGCCTGTATACGGCTGTTCAGAGTATATAGGGCCTTTTTTATTTTATGTGCGGGGTTCCCCTTAATATCCATACAAGACCCAAAGGGGCTGGTAATGGGCTGGGGTAGGGGGGGGGGTCATGGGGTAGCTATGCCATTTTTCTTAAAGATTTTCATCCATATTACCGGGACCAGACATTACATTAAAGCCGCAAGCAGTTTTAAATGGCTTTTTTTCCCTTTAGAAGTGTCATTTTGTGCAGGGACAGTTCTAAACACGGGAAACACGTGGCACTTCACAGGCATACTTTAGACACCCCCCAGGTACGATATTTAAAGGAATATTTGACTTTTTTTTTTTCACTTTATGCATCATTAAAATGACTGCTCCCGAAAAACGACCGTTTTTAAAACTTCTTTTTGCATTGATACATGTCCCCTGGTGCACAACCCGGGTTCCCAAACCCTTTTTAGGACAATAACATGCATAATAGTTGTTATAATTAGCACTTTAGAATTCGAACGTTCGCATCCATTGTATTTAATAGGGTTCTAATGTTCGTACGAACTTTCGGTCCGTTCGCGGGTTCTGGTGCGAACCGAACCCGGGGGTGTTCGGCTCATCACTACTGGTGAGAATAAAAACAGTGATACCGCGCTAACAGGTGAAATATACAATAAGAAACAATAATAGCCAGCAGCAGCTTCAATGTAAGATACCACGTGCTACACCAAATAAAAATAAGAAAGCTGCGCTAAAAATATATGAGTGTATATAGAACACAATTTTAGTGAAAAAATTGAAGATCAGCACTTTAGAATTCGAACGTTCGCATCCATTGTATTTAATAGGGTTCTAATGTTCGTATGAACTTTCGGTCCGTTCGCGGGTTCTGGTGCGAACCGAACCCGGGGGTGTTCGGCTCATCACTACTGGTGAGAATAAAAACAGTGATACCGCGCTAACAGGTGAAATATACAATAAGAAACAATAATAGCCAGCAGCAGCTTCAATGTAAGATACCACGTGCTAAACCAAATAAAAATAAGAAAGCTGCGCTAAAAATATATGAGTGTATATAGAACACAATTTGTGATCCTTACACCATATAAATATATGTGAAAAATGCTCAAACATATATAAAAAGTAAGTCTCTAAAGGAAAATGTGAAAGTCCATAAAGGGGTCCAAGGATGAGATGGGTCACACACTTGGGGGTGCCAGCAAAAAGGATATCGCAATAATCACCACAGAGACAATCGTGATCCACCACCACATAAAATTGCTGCTTACCAGAGGCAAGCTAAAAACCAGCCTGTAAGATGATTTGCAGGTATCAGTCACACGCCATCGATTAATTCGGAAAACAGCTGTTTTTTATCCTTTTTATATGTAAGTGCACATCTTTGGTTTAAATAAAATCGTGCATTACTGTGTTACACTATTGAGTGTTCTTAATTTATGGGTATACGGTTGATGAACCCCCCCTTGAAGCCCTGTACACACGATCGGTTTAACCGATGAAAACCGTCCGATGGATTGTTTTCATCAGACAAACCGATCCTGTATGGGACACATCGGTCTTTTTTCCATTGGTTTTAAAAAATAGAACATGTTTTAAATTTTTCCGATGGATAAAAAACCGATCGAAAACTCTGATCGTCTATGGGCAAGTCCATCGGATAAAAAACCCACGCATGCTCAGAATCAAGTCGACGCATGCTCAGAAGCATTGAACTTAATTTTTCTCGGCTCATCGGAGTGTTTTACGTCACCGCGTTTGGAACGGTCGGTTTTTTGACTGATGGTGTGTAGGCAAGACTGATGGAAGTCAGCTTCATCGGATTTCCGATGGACAAAACCATCGGATTAGAATCCATAGGATATCCGATCGTGTGTACGAGGCTTTAGTGTTTGAAGTGCATCCAGTCTCTATATCCTATCTGACCGCTGGAGTGTGGCTGATACCTGCAAATCATCTTACAGGCTGGTTTTAAGAGAAAAAAAGAAGAAAAATAGAAAACGAATGCAGCAACTGTATTAAAAATTTGTAAGCTGCAGTAAATTACATATTTGTTTTTTGGTTTCATACCGCTTTAAGAGTCATCTAGTTAGGGTTTACATCAGTTTTGAACTAATTATAGATCACAACATATTTTTAAGACTTAAACAATGACATTTTCTTATGACCATTTTTTTAAATGTTATTTGTAATGTTAAAAAAAAAAATGAATGCCATTTTTTATTTATGTTTTATTTTTACCCTTCAAAGCTTCAACTGCTATTGAATATAACAAATGCCTAAATCTGTTGGAAGAAATGGCATTAAAAATAATGATTTGTACGTTTCTGTGCGTGGATCACGTCTAGGAAAACTGCAGGCTGTCAAACCCAACAGCGAAGACTGTCTACGATCAGATAATTCTGTGTCCTTTATGTGTGTGGAATTTATTTGATATCCATATTTTTCAGACAGTATGAATCTCCTGCAGGCGGACTGTGCTGCTCGCTGTCTGTGTCGTAGCCTGTTTGTAAACTTGTGTGAATATATGGAATGCATAATAAAAATCACCGGGAGTACATAAATAACGACTTGTTTATTGTAGCAAAAAAAAAAAAACTTAAGATGAGCTAAATTTAAGCCTTTTCTTAGGACTGTTTAGACAAATAAATCACAAAAACCTCCTGCACATCCACATAATATATGATATATAAAGGCTAATGTCAGCGATTGTAAACAATCACCTTGTAAAACAGCCCATTTAATTTAAAATAGAAAGAAAAGGCAAAACATTTGTGCATAGATAAAATAAAAATGATAAATAACCTTTTTCCCTTTTTTTTTTAAGTTATCACATCCCCTCTGTTTTCAGTTGCATAAGAGCTGGGAGAGGAGAAGCAGCAGCACACTGAGCTTCCCAGTGAATGGCTGTGCAGCAGGGTTATGTCAGGACAACTCTGATCTTTTGAGGAGAGCATCATAGCTAGAGAACTGACCACGATGTGCTCTCCTGCCTAGTAAGGTCAGTTTTTATTAGGAAAGCAGAGGGACTGACAGGGACACCAGGGATTTCACACAAAGGAAGCATTACAAAGAGAACAGGAGACTTTCGCATACAAGTACATGGTACAGCAGCCACATATCAGGAATATGAAATGTTGTGGTTAACAAACCTTTTCAGGATCCAAAAGGTTTTGACTTTGAGGATATGCTTTGTTAACCACATTCCGCCTGGCCTACAGCAAAATGACGGCCGGGCGGTGGCTCTGCCGTTCTGACTGGAAGTCATATAACGTCCTTTAGAACAATCTGCTCATGCGCGCCCCCGGGGGGCACGCAGCGGAGTGATTGGTAGTGCGGTGTGACGCTCCGACACAATGCATCTCCGATCACGGTAAAGAGCCTATCGGTAAAAGTCCAAACACAGCTGATCACAGCATAACTGGGAAGTGACGGTTACCGGTATTCCTCTATTCACACTGACAGACGTGAGTAGAAGAGAGCTGATAAGCGGCTCTCCTGACAGGGGGGATCTGCACTCATAATCAGTGCTGATAATGATAATCAGTGCAGTGATAATCAGTGCAGCCCCACCAGCGCTGCCCACCATGCCCAGTGATACCAATCAGTCCCCATAAGTAAGGCCAATCAATGCCAATCAGTGCCCATCAGTGATGCCTTTCAGTGCCCATCAGTGATGCTTGTCAGTGCCTCCTCATCAGTGCCGTCTATCAGTGCCCATCAGTGCCCATCAGTGTCACCTATCAGTGCCCATAAAGGCTGCCCATCAGTGCTACCTATCAGTGCCCATCAGTGCCATCTATCAGTGCCTCCTCATCAGTATCACCTCATCAGTGCCCGCCAGTGTCCATCAGAAAAACTTTTTTTTGGGGGGGTCTTTTTTCATTTGTGTAGCGGGTGGTCATATTTAGGGGAGGCATCTGAGTGCTATTTGGCTCAGATGCAGCAATTGTTAGGATTTCTGGACCAATTTATGTCAGTGGAGGATATCAATGGTGTCCAGTTCCCTGCGGCCTATAGGTGGCGCTGTTGCCATAGGCTTGGGTTGAACCACCATTGGAGGGCTGTGCCCTTTGTGTCCTCTCGCGGCAGTAGTACATCGGGGCGGGGAACCCGCTGTGCATGCTGGGAGAGGGTATAAAGGGGGCAGACATCTTCCGCACGAGGTCCGCGCCCAGGCACCTTCAGCCTGGGTGCATGTGCGTGTCACTCCGGGTGCCTTAGGCCCTGGGGACGGAGTTGCGGTTCCACCCCAGACACCTTTGGTCTGGGGTGAGGTACTCTCTGGAGGCCTGGGGCCCAGTACCTTCGACTGGGTCCCGCAGGGGATCGAGGGCTCCTAGGGTGTCCTCTGGTTTGGACACCCGAATCTGGGATGAGGAGGCCAGGGAGGTGACCCTTCCGAAGACCCAGTACAGCATTTGCTGGTGACGGCCGGGCCTCTGGTAACTGTCCGGATGGATGTTCTCTCTCTGACAGGGGCCATCTCCTACAGAAGGTAGTACACGTCTGTGGCAGGGACCCATCTTGAATCAGGTCGGTGGCAGAGACCCAACAGCCAGGTCTGTGGCAGAGGCCTTATTCATCTGGTCTGTGGCAGAGACCCCCCTCATGGTCGGTGCAGTGACCGTGCGCCAAGCCTGTTTGCGCTGTATCGGAACAGGAGAGGAACTCAGTTCAAGTCTGTGCCTGGACCTCCTCCTCATTGTGTTTTGTTCTATGTCTGACCAGTCGCTCTAATAGGACTATTTATTGCTCAATAAGAATAAATAAGTGTTGGACTTTCAATGGTGTGGAACTTGGCTTTCTGGGAGTAAAAAGGTTATCCTCAAGCAGTGGCGTCACTAGGGTTGGTGTCACCTGGTGCGGTAAAATATGGTGTCACCCCCCCCCCCCCCCCCCCCCCCCCCCAATAACTTTTTCCAAATATTTTTTACCCTACTGTTTTCTCGCTATTCTCCTTTCTTCTCCTTTTCTCTCTCTCTATCCATCAGGGCGGAATTCACATCTCAGGAGCCTATAGGCACTGGACTCTGAAGTGCCCCCTCCCCCAAACAGCATTGCCAACCCCCCACAACTTTTTTTATACACTGAGAAAACAGAAAAACTACTAACAGAATGCATTTCTTTTTTTTTGAGAACCTGAAATGACAGCGTGCTGCCCGACATTTTGGAGAATAAAATGTACATTATATACACTTCAAACAAAGTTTGTACAAAAAAAATAACAGGGGGGAAGTATGATGCACTGAACTGTTAATCATACTGCCCCTAGCAGCCTGCAATGCAGAGTGGCTGGAGTGCCAAATTGCTCTGGCTGATCTTTGATTTCATGCTGATTTAGTGTGAATTTGCCCTAAAAGGGAAAGAGGGGGTGGAAGGTTAGAGACAGAAGGGGGGGAGAGAGAGAAGGGTGGGGGTGATAGAGAGGGGGGTGAGAGAGATAAAGGGGTGGGGGTGAGAGAAAGGGAGAGGGGTGGGACAGAGATGGTGGGGGTGAGACAGAGATGGAGGGGGTATGGTGAGACAGAGAGGGGGTGAGACAGAGAGGGAGGGGTGGGGGTAAGACAGAGATGGAGGGGGTGAGACAGAGAGGGAGGGAGGGGTTGACAGAGAGGAGGGGTGACAGAGAGGGAGGGGATGGGGATGAGACAGAGAGGGAGGGGGTGAGACAGAGAGGGAGGGGGTGGAGCTGAGACAGAGAGGGAGGGGGTGGGGGTGAGACAGAGAGGGAGGGGGTGGGGGGAGACAGAGAGGAAGGGGGTGGGGGTGACAGAGAGGGTGGGGGTGAGGGTGAGACAGGGAGGGAGGGGTGAGACAGAGGGAGGGGGTGGGGTGAGACAGAGGGAAGGGGTGGGGTGAGACAGAGGGAGGGGGTGGGGGTGAGACAGAGGGGGTGTGGGTGTGACAGAGGGGGGTGACAGAGAGGGAGGGGGTGGGGGAAAAGAAGGAGGGGGTGGGGGGTGTGACAGAGAGGGGGGTGGGGGGGAAAAAGAGGGAGGGGGAGGGGGGGTGACAGAGAGGGGGGTGGGGGGTAAATAGAGGGAGGGGGTGGGGGGGTGACAGAGAGGGTGGGGGTGAGACAGAAGGGGGTGGGGGTGTGACAGAGGGGGGTGACAGAGAGGGAGGGGTGGGGGGGAAGAGAGGGAGGGGGTGGGGGTGTGATAGAGAGGGGGGTGGGGGGGAAAGAGAGGGAGGGGGAGGGGGGGTGACAGAGAGGGGGGTGGGGGGGGAAAGAGAGGGAGGGGGGTGGGGGGGGTGACAGAGAGGGTGGGATGAGACAGAAGGGGGTGGGGGGTGACAGAGGGGGGTGACAGAGAGGGAGGGGTGGGGGGGTGACAGAGAGGGAGAGGGGGGCGTGAGACAGAAGGGGGGTGGGGGGTGACAGAGAGGTGGGGGGTGACAGAGAGGGAGTGGGGGGTGAGACAGAAGGGGGTGGGGGGGTGACAGAGAGGGAGGGGGTGGGGGTGTGACAGAGGGGGGTGCCAAAGAGGGAGGGGGTGGGGGGTGACAGAGAGGGGGGTGGGGGGTGACAGAGAGGGAGTGGGGGGGGTGAGACAGAAGGGGGGTGGGGGGTGACAGAGAGGGAGGGGGTGGGGGGTGTGACAGAGGGGGGTGACAGAGAGGGAGGGGGTGGGGGGTGACAGAGAGGGGGGTGGGGGGTGACAGAGCCGGCACTGCCATTCTCACTGGTGGCACAGACAGCACAGCTTGAGGCTTTATCTGAGGGAATGGCATGTGCTGTGTGTGTGTGCACAGACCGAGTGTTTAGTGCTGCTGCCGCTTACTGTAAGATGGGCTCCTCCTCTCCGGTCTCTTCCCTTATCCCAGGCTCCCGGGCGGTCAGCCTCCTCCTGGTTCCTCGAGTCCTTTCTTCCTACCGCGGCGCTGACTGTTGTTCATTCCCGCGTCGCGCTTCTCTGCCTATAGATCATGATGTCATGTCAGCCGGAACTGCCTGACAGGGAAGTGACTGAAAAACTTGTGCCGGCTCGATGCAGGAGCGCGGCAGGCACACTAGCAACGCTCTGCTGCAGCTCTGCAAGTAACAACTGTGTGTAGCGGCGGCCCCGGTGTCACCCCTCTGGCGGGTGTCACCCGGGTGCGGCCCGCACCCCCCGCACCCCCATAGCAACGCCTCTGTCCTCAAGGGAAGCTTTTGGCTCTGGACAGGGGCACAGGCCCGAAGGTAAATGATCATAGCTCACACCCCTACACACAAGAGGTAAAGAGTTGGTGGTGCGTCACACTCTACTCCCTGGTCCCCTAGACAAGAGCCATTGACAGTGAAGAGAAGAAGGGAGTGAGAGGTGAGGTCGCTACATTTGTTTAGCAAAAAAATAAAAAATAAACTGTGGTAATTAAATACCACCAAAAGAAAGCTCTATCTGTCTCAAAAAATTGTAAACATTTTGTTTGGGTACAGTGTTGCATGAAGCGCAATTGTCATTCAAAGTGCCACAGCGCTGAAAGCTGAAAATTGGCCTAGACAAGAAGGGGGTGAAAGTGCCCGGTATTGAAGTGGTTAATCATTTTGTCTGTGAGTAGATACATTTACGATTTTTGAAAAAACGGTTTCCGAGATAACGCACTAGGACGGTGCGCCCTCTCTTGTTTGTGTTTTTTTCTGTTTAGACAAATGGCAATACATAGAGAGCAGTGAGGGAGAGGCAATCACATTTGCCAAATATTAATGTGAGTTGACTAAACCAACATCTGAATGGACTGCAATCAAATAATATATTTTGCACACCATCATTATCCATTATGACTTTGAAGGGTCACTATTCACACTATGGCTTTGTGGTAGCAAACTTAAACATATGCAGTGGGTTGCGACACATCTCTGACGAGATGTCAAATGAATGACGGTCGGCGCCTTAATTGACGCCGGCACGTCACGATCCGTACACGGCGTTGGGGGCGGAGTTGTTTGGACCCGCCGCGGGTACATCAGGAGGGTTTGTACGGCAGTGTTGTGCATTGCTACGTTTCTGGCGGTCTGGTGCAGCGGTCAAAACGTTTTCTCTGGGAGGGTTAACTCTCTGTTTGGACTCGTTCATTTCACCAAGGTAATTGTCATGTTTCCTTGTCCATCAGCACTCTTGTGTTCATTTATACTCTTTCCAAACATACAATTGAGTTTAATCACCTTCCTATACATATATACCTGCTATGTGGTCATCAACACTTACCTTTTTCCATATTGCCGTCTGCTCACCCTTACTTGCAGTATTTAATACACATTATAGTCTACATGATTCTAACATACAGGTGCACATCTTCTTGGCAAGGTTATTTCATTCAATTTAACTTGTAGATTTATACACATACATTCATTGTATCAGAAACCTTAAATATTTTTTTATATTTTATATCTAGCTCATCCTGCCAAGACCACATACCCTGTTACAGACTTACCACTATACATATATCATTCCTCTAGATACAGCTTCTTTGGGACCGCCAGCTTAGCGTCTCCAAGCAGGCCCTGCTGCCTACCCTGATTCATCCCGTGGCGATGTCCGTGCACTTTTCCCCCTCAGCTCCCGACATGGAAACACTTTTGCCGCCTCCTTGATACACAGCGATTGGCATGTCAGCCCAGCACATTGGTGAGTATGTGGTCTCTCCTATGGTCAGACCCCCCCCACCTTTTTTTCTGCCTTCAGCCACCAGTCATATACATCTACCTTTTTACAATTTTTATAACAGATACAATCCACATGCATCTGCCCCTGAGGAAGCGAGCGGAGCTCGCGAAACGCGTAGGGAACACACGATGCGTTTGTATACCTGTCTACACTGTGGACTTTTGCTGTTGGCCTCTTGCCCACACTTTGTCCCAACATCAACAATTTTTTCCATACACGAACTTTGTACTGTGTGCGTGCTTTTACTGGCTGAGATATTTACAACCTCCATTGTTTCCCTTAAGTCATTTCCAACCCCCTGTAATGTTGTTTTATGGATGTACCATTTTGCAATGTATCAACATTGATTTGTACTATGTTTATGAACTTGGCTATTATGCCTGGCGACACACATTTATTGCTGTCTCCGTTTTTGTCATATTTCATGTGTAACCATTAAACTGTTTTTTATTGCAATGTGTGTGAGCTTGTGCCCATTCTCTCCCACCTCACCCAAAGTTCCAGGGCGACCTCCCTTTTCGTTTCACTTACAGGGATGGAGATGGCAGAGTGGTTGCAGCAGACCTTATCCTTCTTTTTTACACTCTGTGGTACATACCATTCTAAGGTTGTAGCCTGCTGCGTTGAAAAAAAACGCTGCATATCCGTCAAAAACCTTTAAAATCAATGAACTGCCTTACTGCAATGCATATTCTGTAATGCAGAGGTCGTCAACCCTTGGTCCTCGGGCCCAACACCGGGCCGTGGCGCCTCTGCTGTCAGGCCGTGCCGCAAAGGAGACTGTTCCGCCCTTACTTACAGGGCTGTAAAGGCTGCTCTACACAGAGGAGCATCTGCTGCTGAGAAGAGAGAGAATGACGTAATTTCTTACCGCCCGCCCTCGGTCTGGGACAGTACCGCTGGCTAGCTTACCCACGCTGAGGAGAGGCTGTCAGCAATTGTACTGTACTCTGCAATGCTGGGGAAACTGATTTTTACATTTAAATAGATTAGTGACAAGCTGATAACAGTGACAATTCACATCTGGTGGCAGGATAGTAACAATCCACATCTGGTGACAAGAACCAGTGACAAGCTGCATCTGGTGGCAGGTTATGTAAGTGACAAGCTGAATCTGGTGGCAGGTGACGTGACTAGCTGAATTTGGTGGCAGGTGACGTGACAAGCTGAATCTGTTGGCAGGTGAAGTGGCAAGCTGAATCTGGTGGCAGGTGACGTGGCAAGTGACAAGCTGAATCGTAAGACAGGTGACGTGACAAGCTGAATCTGGTGGCAGCTGATGTGACAGGCTGAATCTGGTGGCAGGTGACGTGACAAGCTGAATCTGGTGGCAAGTGATGTGGCAAGTGACAAGTTGAATCTTGGAATCTGGTGGCAGGTGAGGTGGCAAGGGACAAGCTGAATCTGGTGGCAGGTGACGTGGCAAGTGACAAGCTGAATCTGGGGGCAAGTGACAAGCTGAATCTAGTGACAGGCGACGTGACAAGCTGAATCTGGTGGCAGGTGAGGTGGCATGTGACAAGCTGAATCTGTTGGCAAGTGACAAGCTGAATCTAGTGGCAGGTGACGTGACAAGCTGAATCTGGTGGCAGGTGACAAGCTGAATCTGGTGGCAGGTGACGTGGCAAGCTGAATCTGGTGTCAGGTGAAGTGGCAAGCTGAATCTGGTTGCAGGCGACGTGGCAAGTGACAAGCTAAATCTGGTGACAGGTGACGTGACAAGCTGAATCTGGTGACAGGTGATGTGACAAGCTGAATCTGGTGGCAGATGACATGACAAGCTGAATCTGGTGGCAAGTGATGTGGCAAGTGACAAGTTGAATCTGGTGGCAGGTGAGGTGGCAAGTGACAAGCTGAATCTGGTGGCAGGTGACGTGGCAAGTGACAAGTTGAATCTGGTGGCAAGTGACAAGCTGAATCTGGTGGCAGGCGACGTGACAAGCTGAATCTGGTGGCAGGTGAGGTGGCAAGAGACAAGCTGAATCTGTTGGCAGGTGACGTGACAAGTGACAAGCTGAATCTTTTGGCACGTGACGTGACAAGTGACAAGCTGAATCTGGTGGCAAGTGACAAGCTGAATCTGGCGGCAGGTGACGTGGCAAGCTGAATCTGGCGGCAGGTGACGTGACAAGCTGAATCTGGTGGCAGGTGAAGTGGCAAGCTGAATCTGGTGGCAGGTGACGTGGCAAGTGACAAGCTGAATCTGGAGACAGGTGACGTGACAAGCTGAATCTGGTAACAACTGATGTGACAAGCTGAATCTGGTGGCAGGTGACGTGACAAGCTGAATCTGGTGGCAAGTGATGTGGCAAGTGACAAGTTGAATCTGTGAATCTGGTGGCAGGTGAGGTGGCAAGTGACAAGCTGAATCTGGTGGCAGGTGATGTAGCAAGTGACAAGCTGAATCTGGTGGCAAGTGACAAGCTGAATCTGGTGGCAGGCGACGTGACAATCTGAATCTGGTGGCAGGTTAGGTGGCAAGTGACAAGCTGAATCTGTTGGCAAGTGACAAGCTGAATCTGGTGGCAGGTGACGTGACAAGCTGAATCTGGTGGCAGGTGACAAGCTGAATCTGGTGGCAGGTGACGTGACAAGCTGAATCTGGTGGCAGGTGACAAGCTGAATCTGGTGGCAGGTGACGTGACAAGCTGAATCTGGTGACAGGTGACGTGACAAGCTGAATCTGGTGACAGCTGATGTGACAAGCTGAATCTGGTGGCAGGTGACGTGACAAGCTGAATCTGGTGGCAGGTGAGGTGGCAAGTGACAAGCTGAATCTGTTGGCAAGTGACAAGCTGAATCTGGTGGCAGGTGAGGTGACAAGTGACAAGCTGAATCTGTTGGCAAGTGACAAGCTGAATCTGGTGGCAGGTGACGTGACAAGCTGAATATGGGGGGGTAGGTGATGTGGCAAGTGACAAGCTGAATCTGGTGGCAGGTGACGTGGCAAGTGACAAGCTGAATCTGGTGGCAAGTGACAAGCTGAATCTGGTGGCAGGCGACGTGACAAGCTGAATCTGGTGGCAAGTGACAAGCTGAATCTGGTGGCAGGTGATGTGACAAGCTAAATCTGGTGGCAAGTTACGTGACAAGCTGCATCTGGTGGCAGGTGAGGTGGCAAGTGACAAGCTGAATCTGGTGGCAAGTGGCAAGCTGAATCTGGTGGCAGGTGACGTGGCAAGTGACAAGCTGCATCTGGTGGCAGGTGAGGTGGCAAGTGACAAGCTGAATCTGGTGGCAAGTGGCAAGCTGAATCTAGTGGCAGGTGACGTGGCAAGTGACAAGCTGCATCTGGTGGCAGGTTACGTGACAAGCTGCATCTGGTGGCAAGTGTCGTGACAAGTGACAAGCTGCATCTGGTGGTAGGCGACGGTGGAAAGTAACATGATCAGGGCTTCCTCTGATTCTGATTCTACATTATGGTGAGTTGAAATATTTCATTCTATATTACAATGTAATAATAGAAATAATGCGCTTCAATCCTCCTGACACCATAACAACCATGGTGCCGTGATGACTGAAGCACCAACACCAGCAATTGCCCCATCAAATTGCCTGCGAAAACCTGCAAAAGATTGGGGACCGATGCTGTATTGCACAGCAATGCAGCAGAAAATATCTAAATGGGCTGTGAAGGAACTTTTACTATTGAATTATTACTTTTTATAAGGACCAGGTCTATCTAAAGAAATTAGAATTGTACTTTTTGTGTAAATGCCCCTTTCCTTAAGTACAGATTTATCAACTTTAAAACATGATTTTTTTTTTTTTTTATCTATGTATAAATATATAAAGTATCATCATTACTACATATCAGAACATTGCCAATCAACCTACACACAAAAACAAACAAAATGTAGACTAATTGCAGATTTAAGTTACATTTGGCTAAACATTAAAAATAATAGCCTATGCAACTCTACTATATAGCATAATGTCTATTATTCTCCTCAACTGCTGTATTCTAAATTTCCAAACCCTGTCCCAATAGGAGTACTTATTTTTTTATTCCATTTTCTCTGTTTCTCTTTAAAAAACATAAAAAAACATAAAAAAATAAAAAACAAAAGAAGACCCCCCTCCCCTCCCGCTGCCATCTCTCTCAGGTCCTGTGTATCGCCTACCCTTCTAAATATCATTCCTCTGATTGTAGAGGGAACTGATCTTTATACAAACAGTATGGAGTCCAACAAGATAAATTGACTCTGCTCCAGGCAGCTATCCCATAATGACACCCACCTTGCTGGTAGAAGCACAGGTCCTGGCTCTGCACATAATTTGAAAGACCAAAGAATAGCTGGATGGCCGCACTCCGTTGCAACACCTTTATTGGAAACAATTAAAATCCATGTAGTCACAAAAATCACAGAGGTACAGGAACAAAGTCCCTGACGCGTTTCACACCACTAGTGGGTGCTTAGTCATAGCTACTGGAACATGAGTTGACTGTCCATATATATAGGGGTAAAAATCCAATCAAAGGATTGTATGAAGGACCACCCACATAGACAATCTGACTCAAATTCCAAAAACACATAGGGAACACCTGGGGAGATACAGGTGCATGGGACGCCCAATCCAGGAACTGCAACAGGTAGTCCCAGAATCAAACCTGCAATTAACACCAGGGGCTCTTATACAATACAAAAATACAGAAACATATATGTGTGAGTAAACACAAAAATAATGTACATACGTGTGTCATTAAAAACAATAAAAAAAAAACAATAAGTGAACAATAAAAAGATCCTACTTTGTATACATTCTATGTGACATGGGGCTGTCGGAGAGAAATAATAAACACATTCGTATCAACATAACTCCGACACACCCATGAAAACAGGACCATACATTCAGCACAACGGCTTAAAGCGGTTGTAAAGTCATTTTTGTACTTTTACCTACAGGTAAGCCTATAATAAGGCTTGCCTGTAGGTTAAAAAAATATCTCCTAAACCTTTACGGTTTAGGAGATATTCCCCTCGCAATGCGCCGCTGACAGCAGCGGCGCATGCGCACAGGGGATTCTCGGGCTGAAGGCTCGGCAGACGCCGGACCTCGCCGGAACGAAGTCTCCCGCGCGCATGCGCGGGAGTGAGACATTGCGGCTCCAGCCACTCACAGTGCTGGAGCCGCGATACCCGGAAGACACGCCAAGGCAACATGTCATCTCCCTCGGCGTGGACCAGGTGAGTCAACGATGCCTCGTTCTAAGGTAAGTATTTCATAATGAGCTATTATGTGGTGCATACTAGCTCATAATGCCTTTCCCTTGCAGGTGACTAGAAAAAAAAAAAAGTGGGTGACTTTACAACCGCTTTAAGGAGGGAAAATAGCTGAGCAAAAACAGGAAAACCAGGGAAACAGGAAAAAAACCTTCAAACTAATAATGACCAGCCAAATGTTTCAAAAAGATAGTGGAAACAAGATCTATGAAAAACACTCGTATAGGTCTAATAACTAAAATTAGATTTTACATTTTTTATTTCATTTTAAATTCTATTTTTTGCTTTGTTTTGTTTCAAATTTAACATTTTAATATAATTAAATTGAATAGAATAAATTAAATTAAATAAAATAAAATAAAATTACATATAGTTACATTTAAATTAGACTAGCTTGAATATTGACCAATCTAATATCTATCCTAAAGCTGCCCTAGTGAAATACTGTTTTTAATAATAAAATGTAAATGAAAAGATCAAGGATTGCACTCACAAACATAGAATGTAGATTCACATGTACAGCTCGATTAAAGCCTCCTCTCCTGATCTGTATAAATCAATTGGCTCACAAGGACTAGCGGTGTTGTTTGGAGATGTTGATGTTGATTCTAGGAACCTGCTTCTTCATCTCACACGCTGCTCAACACTCGCATGGACCAAGGACCAGCCGGGCGCTGCGTGACGTCACTCGTGGCAGGAAAGGGATCCCCTTTCCGGTAGGGTGACCACATTTCCAAACTACCATTCAGGGACACCCTCCCTTCCCAAAAATCAGCTTGTGCTGTAACGAATCACAGCACAGTGATTGGACACAAGAGGCGGGATTTATAATTTCTCCAATCACAAGCAGGGGGCGGGGATTGTGTTCCTCCAGGCATTCCGGGCCAGGACAAGTACTGTCAGTGAGTAAAACGGTGATGTGGAGGCATTTTTTGGGGGCATCAGATTGGCCCGGGGGGGTGGGGGGGGGGGGGGTTGGCTGTGTCAGTTTCATTCTGGGACACTGTATTGTCCTGGAATGAAGGTGCCCGGGACAGACCTGAAAAATGCGGGACTGTCCCGGGCAATCCGGGACACGTGGTCACCCTACTTTCCGGCCAGGAGTGACGTCACGCTGCTCCGGCTGGTCCATGCGAGTGTTGAGCAGCGTGTGAGATGAAGAAGCAGGTTCCTAGAATCAACATCAACATCTCCAAACAACACCGCTACTCCTTGTGAGCCAATCGATTTATACAGATCAGGAGAGGAGGCTTTAATCGAGCTGTACATGTGAATCTACATTCTATGTTTGTGAGTGCAATCCTTGATCTTTTCATTTACATTTTATTATTAAAAACAGTATTTCACTAGGGCAGCTTTGTGCTCTCTCTCTTCCTTTGTACATTTTCAGATTTACATCCGCCATCCAGTGGATTTCTGAGAGAGCTGCAGCACCTAGGGCAAGTGAACGTTCATATAGACTGACATTGTTGAAGAAGTGTCTATGGGGACAGCGCTGATTTTGGTTTTTCTGTGTGTTTGGAATAATATCTATCGTGTAGAGTTTGAAAGAATTAGGAAAATTGTTGACAGCGCCAACAAACAAAGAAGGACATCTTCTGAGCGTGTTTGGGGTGGAGGAACTCCACTGGCCTCCACAGAGTCCTGACCTCAACCTGATAGAACATCTTTGGGATGAATTCGAGCGTATACTGTGAGCCTGACCTTCTCGTCCAACATCAGTGCCTGACCTCACAAATGTGCTTCTGAAAGAATGGTCAAACATTCCCATAGACACTCCTAAACCTTGTGGACAGCCTTCCCAGAAGAGTTGAAGCTGTTATAGCTGTAAAAGGTGGCCCAACTCAATATTGAACCCTACGGACTAATGCCGCGTACACACGATCGGAATTTCCGACAACAAATGTTCGATGTGAGCTTTTAGTCGGATATTGTGTAGGCTCCATCAGACTTTTGCTGTCGGAATTTCTGACAACAAATGATTGAGAGCTGGTTCTCAATTTTTCCGACAGCAAAAGTTCTTGTGGGAAATTCCAACCATGTGTATCCCATACCGACGCACAAAAATCCTACGCATGCTCGGAATCAATTTGACGCATGCTCAGAATCATTGAACTTCATTTTTCTTGGCTCGTTGTAGTGTTGTACGTCACCGAGTTCTTGACGATCGGAATTTCCGAGCAACATTTGCGTGACCGTGTGTATGCAAAGACAAGTTTGAGCGAAAATCCGTTGGAAAAAAATCCACGGTTTTGTTGTCGGAAATTCTGATCGTGTGTACGCGGCATGAGACTGGGATGCCATTAAAGTTCATGTACGTGTAAAGGCAGGCGTCCCAATACTTTTGGCGATTTAGGGTATCTGTCCTCAAAAGTCCTTATGCTACAAACAATGCCCTTGGTTCATGTTTAACAGTAAGTTATATAAAGCATTATCTAATTTAACCACTTCCTTACTGGGCACTTAATCCCCCCTCCTGCCCAGACCTATTTTTATCTTTCAGCGCTGATGCACTTTGAATGACAATTGCGCGGTCATACAACGCTGTACCCAAATGAAACTTTTATCATTTTTTTCCCACAAATAGAGCTTTCTTTTGGTGGTATTTGATCACCTCTGCAGTTTTTATTTTTTGCGCTATAAACAAAAAAGTTTGACAATTTTGAAAAAAAACACAATATTTTTTACTTTTTGCTATAATAAATATTCCAATTTTAAAAAATAAAATATTTTTTTCTCAGTTTAGGTCGATACGCATTCTTCTACATATTTTTGGTTAAAAAAAAATCGCAATAAGCGTATAGTGATTGGTTTGCGCAAAAGTTATAGCGCCTACAAATAGGAGATAGATTTATGACATTTTTTTAATTTTTTACTAGTAATGGCGGCGATCTGCGATTTTTGTCAGGACAGCGATATTGCGACAGACAGATCGGACACTTTTGACACTATTTTGGGATCATTCACATTTATACAACGAACAGTGCTATAAATATGCACTGATTACTGTATAAATGTGACTGGCAGGGAAGGGGTTAACACTAGGGGGCGAGGAAGGGGTTAAATGTGTTCCCTGAGAGTGATTCTTACTGTGGGGGGAGGGGACTCTCAAGGGGAGGAGACCGATCGGTGTCCCTATGTACAAGGGACACACCATCGGTCTCCTCTCCCTGATAGGAAGTGTTTACACACAGAGATCCACGTCCCTGGCTCTGTAACTGCCGATGGCGGGTACCTGGCGGACATCGCGGCCGCCAGGCATGCGCATCGGCACCCACGTGACACGGCGGGCACAGCTTTTTCCCGATGCACGCCCGCGGCGGCGCGCAATGCGGAAGTTAACAGGAGGACGTCCAGGGACGCCCTCCCGGCAATTGAGCGCCGCACTGTAGACGTCTTTTGTCTATAGCGCGGGAGCCAAGAGGTTAAGAGATTTTCAACTGATAGTATTTACAAATCATTATACGTATAACATAGAAACCATCTTTTAGAACAGGAAAAACCCAACTGATGTTTTAGTTTTCAGCCTCCACAGCAAGAGTTTAAATGAAGCAGACCTGAGCAGACTGCAGACTCCCTCTGATAATAACTCCTTAATGATCTCCCTCTGGTACCAGACTGTGTGATATTAAACGCTTTGCTAATCACTGATGCTTTTTTAGCAAAAAAAGAATACTAAACCTGTTGGAGATTTAGAACTGTTGAAGTTTGTACCTTATAATCTCGTACATGTTGAATCACCAGACAAATAGAAACCACTGTTGTTCATATATTTATAATATTTATACAGAATGCATGAAGTTCTATTAGCCCCCCCCCCCCCCTAATACTTACCTGAGCCCGATTTTGATCCAGTGATGTGCATGAGAGCCGAGGCTCTCCTGGGTCTCTTCCTCCTCATTGGCTGAGATGAAGCAGCAGGAGCCATTGGCTCCAGCCAATGGCGTCCCTAGGGGGGGACCAGAGGGGGCCCTGGCCCCCCCAACATTATGCTGTGCCCCACCATGTGCCCCCCAAAAAAAATATATATATTTATTTTTTTGCATTTTTTTTCCGCTCGGGCTGCTGCTGGGGTAACATAGTCTCTCCTGAGAGGGAGAGCGTCCCCAGTCAGCTCCTGTGGGGGATTTCCTCCCCTCCCTCTGCTCGCTGACACTGCATAATGCAAGCGCTCACACAACCACAGCCGCCCGATCTGCTCCTTTCCCTGCATCCTCATTGGCACGGAGAAGAGCGAGTTGCAGGAAGGACTCCACGAGCACTGTGGGAGGGGGAGGCGGGCCCAAGCCTTCATCTCAGTTATTGAAAAAACAGACTGATTTCTCCCGTCCTTAGGACAGGAGAACCAGCCTGTAAATTCCGAGAGGGGTGACTGCAAGCTGAGCCGAGTGTCAGTCTATGACACTCTTTCACAGCCCAGCGAGTCCAGCCACCCCTCCTCACTCTCCTCACATATGAGCAGGGAGGAATACAGCTCCTCCTCCTCCTTCCAGTCCCACCCACACTATCCCGGCGTGCTGTATCTGAAGAGAGGGGATGTGTGGGCGGGAAATATGAAAATCAGCAGCATTCCTGGCTGTGTGTGAATGATGCCTGAGATTCTAGCCTGAACCGTGGGTAAGTGTGTGCACTGCAGACTGCAGTACACTGTAATCACTGAACTGCATTATCTCCATCCCTTCTCTCCCCCATCTGTCTCCCTCCCCCTCTCCTGTTCTTTCAAGACATTCACAATTTACTTTCACTTTCATTTAGGCAGGTAATATACGTGCACATTTCTTTCCTGCATCCACAGATTGCAGGAAAGAAACTTGCATAATTCCCCCATCAACACAGACAGTGCTATCAGGGGAATATCCCTCCTGCCCAGCAATTGCATTCTCCCGACAAACAGTGATTATCACTAGTGGCTATACAGCAACCACTAGTGATAATCATAAGAGAATCTGCTGATTAATGGTTCAAATCTCAGCCAGTTCCTGCTGAACCAGCTGAGATTTAAACTGTCTATGGCTGGTCTTAGCTCTTAGGCAGCCCATACATTGATCACTTTTTTTCATTCAACTATTAGGTTGAATGAAAAAAAAAAAGGAAATGATCCAATTCCCCCATCTACACATTATAGGTGGATGGGGGAATCCTCCCAGTGTGGACCAGTGCTGGAACAACCAGAGTTGCTGTCCTGTCCCGGCTATTTACAGCGCTGGTCCCTGTCTCCATGGCAGCACATTGGAACTCAGTGCTGGTTACTTTATGGGGCTGATGTACAGGAGGGCCAGCACAATTTGTTGTTAGAGATGGGCTGGGCATGTTCAAAATTCCACATGCCAGAGCGTGCCAGGAAGCCCACACTGCACAGCGCTAATCACAGGCAATGAGACATTTCCCGCTCCGCAGCTCCACAGATCAGGAAATGTCTCACTGGCTGTGATTAGCACTGTGGAGTGTCGGCTTCCTGGCGGGATCGGGCATGTGGGATTTCAAACACACCCGAGCCCATCTCTATTGGTTGTAGACAGTTGAGCTCCCTGCAGGTTGCTTAGCAGCAGTGGAGCCTTCTCTGACATGCTGATCGGGATGCAATCCAGGTGATGCTCCTAGTCAAATCCTAGTGTTAAATATCAGTGATTTTATTGATCAAAGCCCACACTTTACAGGCATAGAGCCCACATGGCTGCTGAACATACGGTTGATTATATATATGTGGTTGTACTCTTGATGCTAATAAATACTGTGTTTATTAGATCTGACTGGGAGCATCACCTGGATCACATCCCGATCAGCATGTCAACAGAGAAGGTTATACAGCATTACTGCTGTATCGGCTCTCTATAACCAATAGTGCCAGCCTTCCCCTGCATGCACCCATAATGTCACCAGCACAAAGTCCTAATAGACTGCCGCCGGTGCCAAGGAGACAGATGTCAGACCAGCGCTGTCAATAACAGGGACAGGACAGCTGGGGAACCCCACAGTGGCAGAACACCAGGGCCCGGTGGCAAGACAACCTTTGCAACCCTGATAGTTCTCCCACTGCTTTGGACCTTTATATTTTCTTGGTGTGCTGGTGACATATATCTCTTGTTTTCTGCCACCCTGGTGGGGCCCCAGTATAGTAGGAAGGGAGCTCACTGCAGAACATGTGAAAGGGCCCGTTGTGGGATCGTAGTAAAGGGCCCCAGGATATATATAGATATATCTATATCTATATATAGATATAGATATATAGATATATATCTATAGATATATAGATATATATATAGATATAATTGCATTTTATAGTTGGCCCCCCTACTTTTGTCCCTGTCCCCCCATGTGCCCCCCCTAAATATGAAAGCTGGAGACGCCACTGGCTCCAGCTACTGTCAATCACAGCCAGTGAGGAGACAGAGGGAGTGGGGCTGAGCCGCACTCTCTGTGTCTTATAGGTACTTGCAATGGGGGGCACTCGGCAGGGGGAGGGGGGCCCAGAACGCCCGCGGGGGACCCAAAAAGAGGAGAATTGGGTCTGCTCTGTGCAATGGTTTTGCAAAAAGTAGGTACCGTATATACTCGAGTATAAGCCGAGTTTTTCAGCACATTTTTTTGTGCTGAAAATGCCCCCCTCCGCTTATACTCGAGTCACCTTTTTGTGCCTGATCTCCTGGATTTTTGTGGACCCGGTACTGGCCCGCCGTAGGTCCCCCGGACCCAATCCTTGGTACACATGTAGCGCCACTCTTCCTCTACAAGTGTGCAAAGTTTTTTGTTCGGGAGACCTACGACCGGGGGGCACCGATTTTTTAAATCTGGGCACCCCTTCCATAGACTCCAATGTTAAACGGTCATTTCTCTGGTGACTTTGTGGACCCGGTACCGGCCAGTCGTAGGTCTCCTGGACCCCAAACTTGGCACACATGTAGCCTCATTTGTCCTCTACAAGTGTGGAATGTTTGTTGTTTGGGGGACCTACGACCGGGGAGCACCGATTTTTCAAAACCAGGCACCCATTCCATAGACTCCCACGTTAAACGTCAGTCTAGTCATGGACACAGTGAGGCATGCCGATGGACACAGTGAGGCAAAGTGAGGCACAGTGAGGTATGCACATGGACACAGTGAGGCAAAGTGAGGCACAGTGAGGCATGCAGATGGACACCCTAGGCTTATACTCGAGTCAATACGTTTTCCCAGTTTTTTGTGGTAAAATTAGGTGCCTCGGCTTATATTCGGGTCGGCTTATACTCAAGTATATACAGTAAGTATAACATGCTTGATATTTACTAGTGATGAGCCGAACACCCCCGGGTTCGGTTCGCACCAGAACCCGCGAACGGACCGAAAGTTCGTACGAACATTAGAACCCTATTAAATACAATGGATGCGAACGTTCGAATTCTAAAGTGCTAATTATAACAACTATTATGCATGTTATTGTCCTAAAAAGGGTTTGGGAACCCGGGTTGTGCACCAGGGGACATGTATCAATGCAAAAAGAAGTTTTAAAAACGGTCGTTTTTCGGGAGCAGTCATTTTAATGATGCATAAAGTGAAAAAAAAAAGTCAAATATTCCTTTAAATATCGTACCTGGGGGGTGTCTAAAGTATGCCTGTGAAGTGCCACGTGTTTCCCGTGTTTAGAACTGTCCCTGCACAAAATGACACTTCTAAAGGAAAAAAAAGCCATTTAAAACTGCTTGCGGCTTTAATGTAATGTCTGGTCCCGGTAATATGGATGAAAATCTTTAAAGGAGCACTAAAGCTTTTTTTTTTTTGCTTAAAAATAACAAACATGTTATACTTACCTCCACTGTGCAGCTCGTTTTGCACACAGTGGCCCCGATCCTGGTCTTCTGGGGTCCCTCGGCGGCTGTCTTGGCTCCTCCCCGCAAGGACTCCACACCTTAATGCGAGTGAGCTCACATGGTGTGGAGTGATTGCGGGCGCGCTCCCGTGATACAGCGGCGGCCATAGCCGCCGACTGTATCACTCGGCCCCGCCCCCCGGCGTGCCGCGTCATTGGATGTGATTGACAGCAGCGCCAGCCAATGGCTGCGCTGCTTTCAATCCATCCAGTGTAGCCAATCGGCGGCCAGGCTGAAAAACGAAGAGGATGACGGGGACGAGCGTGGGACTTTCGAGGGGCCAGGTAAGAAAAACGGGGGCTCGGGGGGGCGGTATTGTCGAATGTTTTTTCACCTTAATGCATAGGATGCATTAAGGTGAAAAAACATGTAACTTTACTACTTCTTTAAGAAAAATGGCATAGCTACCCCATGACCCCCCCCCCCCCACCCCAGCCCATTACCAGCCCCTTTGGGTCTTGTATGGATATTAAGGGGAACCCCGCACATAAAATAAAAAAGGCCCTATATACTCTGAACAGCCGTATACAGGCGGTGCATACAAGACAGGGACTGTAGGTTTGTTCTTATGTAGAATCTGTTTGTAATTTTGAACAGGTACATTGTTTAAGTGTAGCTCCAGCCCAAAAATCTATTTTTAAACTTTTTGGAAAACATAGGTAAGGGTTATCACCCCTGTAACATTTGTTTTGCTGTCTGTGCCCCTGTTCAGAACATTTCACCTCACTTTCCGTCCCAATGACAACTGTTTTTGAAATGTGGTGTTTTTCTTGAAACAAGGATTGCTGATAAAGCATCAGTACAGAGGAGACACCTTTCTCCCATATTCATTCTTACAGGAGAGAATTTTCCTTCCAAGGGGTAGATTTCCTCTCACTTCCTGTTGTCTTCTTGCGTTTGCAAGTAGGAGTCGTTTGTAAGTTGGATGTTTGAAAGTAGGGACCTGCCGTATATACTCTGCAGAAATAGGCCCTCTTAGTTGTTGGTGTTGGCACAACACTGTAAGCACTCACAGTTACTCTTGGTTGGTGCTGGAACGCCCTGCTGTCAACTATTATATCAGGAATTGTAATTACATATAATTGTTGAACAGTGGTAGGAAAAATTGGGCCTTTGATGGTGGTGCTGGTGCCACAACACTGTAAGCCCTGACAGTTACTCTTGGTGGGTGCAGCAATGGGCCCTGCTGTGAATTATTAGATCAAGAATTGTAATTGCATGCCCCTGTTGAACAGGGGCTGAAAAATTGGGCCTTTCGTGGTGGTGGTGGTGGTGGTGGTGTTGCCACAACACTGTAAGCCCTCAGAGTTACTCTTGGTGGGTGCAGGAATGGGCCCTGCTGTGAATTATTAGATCAAGAATTGTAATTACATGCCCCTTTTGAACAGGGGCTGAAAAATTGGGCCTTTCGTGGTGGTGGTGGTGGTGGCGTTGCCACAACACTGTAAGCCCTCAGAGTTACTCTTGGTGGGTGCAGGAATGGGCCCTGCTGTGAATTATTAGATCAAGAATTGTAATTACATGCCCCTTTTGAACAGGGGCTGAAAAATTGGGCCTTTCGTGGTGGTGGTGGTGGTGGCGTTGCCACAACACTGTAAGCCCTCAGAGTTACTCTTGGTGGGTGCAGGAATGGGCCCTGCTGTGAATTATTAGATCAAGAATTGTAATTACATGCCCCTTTTGAACAGGGGCTGAAAAATTGGGCCTTTCGTGGTGGTGGTGGTGGTGGCGTTGCCACAACACTGTAAGCCCTCAGAGTTACTCTTGGTGGGTGCAGGAATGGGCCCTGCTGTGAATTATTAGATCAAGAATTGTAATTACATGCCCCTTTTGAACAGGGGCTGAAAAATTGGGCCTTTCGTGGTGGTGGTGGTGGTGGCGTTGCCACAACACTGTAAGCCCTCAGAGTTACTCTTGGTGGGTGCAGCAATGGGCCCTGCTGTGAATTATTAGATCAAGAATTGTAATTACATGCCCCTGTTGAACAGGGGCTGAAAAATTGGGCCTTAGGCACTGGTGGCACAACACTACAACCCCTCACAGATACTGTACTTGGAGCACAGCAATGAGCCCTATGGCAAATTATTGCTAAAAAAATTGTAATTACACGCCCCTGTAAAACAGGGGCTGAAAAATTGGGCCTTAGCCACTGGTGGCGGCACCCATAAACAAAAATGATCTTCCAAGCTATCATCATCAATCGTATCATTGAGGACTCGGAGGAGGAGGATAGCCAGTCAACATAACAGCACAGGCACTCAGCATCAGCATCAGTCTTGAAGGGATGTGACATGTTAAAATCAATTAGTCTGTTATATCAGCATCAGGTGTGTGGTAGCTGGTGGTGATCCAAGACTGGTTCATCTTGATGAAAGTCAGTCGATCAACCGAGTCGGTGGACAGGCGCACCCTGTGATCCGTGACAAATCCTCCAGCAGCACTGAATGTGCGTTCCGAAAGAACGCTGGATGCAGGACAGGCCAGTAGCTCAATTGCATACTGTGCAAGCTCTGGCCAGTGATCCATCCTCAAGACCCAGTAAGCCAGAGGATTTTCGGTGGGGAAGGTGTCCAAGTCTGACCTTGCCCCTAGATATTCCTGCACCATGTTTATCAGACGCTGGCGATGGTTGCTGGAACCGATCATACTTTGGGGCTGTGGACTAAAGAATTGTCTGAACGCATCGGTCAGACGGCCACCTTCCCCACCGCTCCTTCTTTGACTGGCCGAAGCCTCAGCAACTCGTTGTCCAGGACCAGGAGTTTGTAACCTCCCAGTCTCTGGGAACGCGTTGCACAGACCTTTCTGCAAGGCCTCCCGGAGTTGTCTCATCCTCTGCTCCCTCTGCGACGGTAACATAAGGTCCGCAACCTTACCCTTGTACCGTGGATCAAGGAGAGGGGCCAGCCAGTAATGGTCCCTCTCCTTGATCCGAAGAATACGAGGATCCTTCCGCAGACTTTGCAGGATCAGGGAGGCCATGCAGCGTAGGTTTGCTGAGGCATTCGCTCCGGAGTCCTCTGGGTCACTAAGGACGACATGATCCGCAGCCACCTCCTCCCAGCCACGTACAAGTCCACTGGTTTCTTGGGACTGTAAATCATCCCTAAAAGACTGCTGCTGATGATGCTGAGTGCCAGCCTCCACCTCCATGCTGACACAATCCTCCTCCTCTTCCTGTGCGATGGGTGGGACAGAAGGAACACTGTCTGGGTAAAGGGGGCCTTGAGAGGCAAGGAAGTCCTCCTCTTCCTGCCTCTGTTCTGCCTCAAGTGCCCTGTCCATTATTCCACGCAGCGTGTGCTCCAACAGGTGGACAAGAGGTACAGTGTCACTGATGCATGCACTGTCACTGCTCACCATCCTCGTGGCCTCCTCAAATGGTGCCAGGACAGTGCATGCATCCCTGATCATGCCCCACTGGCGTGGAGAAAAAAAACCAAGCGCCCCTGACCCTGTCCTGGTGCCGTAGTCGCACAGGTACTCATTGATGGCCCTCTGCTGCGTGTGCAGCCGCTGCAGCATGGCCAACGTTGAGTTCCACCTGGTGGGCATGTCACATATAAGGCGGTTCTTGGGCAGGTTCAACTCCTTTTGCAGCTCAGCCAGGCGAGCACTGGCATTATAAGATCTGCGGAAATGCACACAGACTTTCCTGGCCTGCCTCAGGACATCCTGTAAGCCCGGGTACCTGCCCAAGAACCGCTGCACCACCAGGTTAAGGACGTGAGCCACACAGGGCACATGGGTCAGTTGTCCCTGTCGGAGGGCGGAGAGGAGGTTGGTGCCATTGTCGCAAACCACCATTCCTGGCTTAAGCTGGCGTGGTGTCAACCACCTCTCGGCCTGGCCCTGCAGAGCAGACAGGACCTCTGCCCCAGTGTGGCTTCTGTCCCCCAAACACACCAGCGCAAGCACGGCATGGCATCTTTTTGCCTGCGTACTTGCGTAGCCCCTTGAACGGCTACGGAGCACCGCTGGTTCATAGGACAAACCACAGGAAGAGGCCATGGAGGAAGAAGAAGAGGAGGGGGTGGAGGAGAGAGGTGTGTCACAACCAGTAGTAGCATTTTGGAGGCGTCGCGGTGGAACAACCTCCAACACTACTGCACCTTGTCCTGCATCCTTCCCAGCTGCCAAAAGAGTGACCCAATGGGCCGTGAAAGAAAGGTAACGTCCCTGTCCATGCCTGCTGGACCATGAGTCAGCGGTAATATGCACCTTACCGCTGACCGCCCTGTCCAGCGAGGCCAAGACATTGCCTTCCACATGCCGGTAGAGAGCCGGAATAGCCTTCCGTGAGAAAAAGTGGCGTTTGGGAACCTGCCACTGAGGAACCGCACATTGCACAAACTCACGGAAGGGGGCCGAGTCTACCAACTGAAAAGGCAGCAGTTGAAGCGCTAGCAATTTAGCCAAGCTAGCATTCAACCGCTGGGCATGTGGATGGCTGGGAGTGAACTTCTTTCGACGGTCCAGCAGCTGGGGCAGGGAAATTTGCCTGCTAGAATCGGACGTCGGTGTACTGCTAGCAGAGTGGCCGCAAGTACTTGGGTGTGACACACCTAATTCTACACCTTCATTCCTCTCAGTGCATGTTTCAGAGAGGACTGAAGTTATAGTGGGGTTGGAGATCCCAGCTGATGCGGTGCAAGGAGAGGTCCGCTTTGTTCTTTGGTGTGGGTCTTTGAGGTAGGCTTGCCAACGAGCTGCATGGCAGGTCAACATATGTCTGGTCAGGCATGTGGTACCCAAGCGGCTGATGTTTTGGCCACGCGATATACGCTTGAGACATATGTTGCAAACAGCAGCTGTGCGATCTGATGCACTAGCCTCAAAAAAGGCCCACACCAAAGAACTTTTTGAATGACGGGCAGAGGCAGCGCCCTGCACAGGCGGAGCTCTGCGGTGTGATTCCGTCGGTGTACTGCCCTTACGCTGGCCACCAAAGGGCATCCTGCCTCGTTGGAGATGTGCCTCCTCCTCATCCTCCTCCTCCTCCTCTCTCCTATTAGGCACCCACGTGGAGTCAGTGACCTCATCATCCCCTCCCTCCTCATCACTGGAGCCAATCTGGCAGTATGCTGCAGCTGCTGGAACATGACTGCCAGATTGGTGTCCTTCTTGAGCATCCCCTCTGTCTGCTCTCACGCTACTGCCTTCCTGTAGCTGGGTTTCATCATCAGACCCTTCGAAACGCTGGGCATCCTCCTGGAGCATGTACCCAACACTGTGCTCAAACAGTTCGGGGGACTCCTCAGGAGGAGGACATGGTGGGTCTAGGGAAGGAGTGACTGATGATGAGTCTGACATTGATACCAGGGAAGAGGACGCTTTGGCAGCTGCTTTGCCAGTACCCTGAGCCTGGGTGAGAGAGGATGAGGAGGAGGAGGAGGGCTTGGTCATCCACTCTACCAAGTCTTCGGCATGATGTGGCTCAACATGTCCAGCTGCCGAAAAGAAGGACAAGCGTGTCCCATGGCCATGTGCTGATGACAATGCACCGCGTCCACGACCAGCACTGTTGCCCCCAGACACAGAGCCTGCTTGCCCTCTTTTATTGCCTCCTGACTGTCTGCCTCTCCTTGTTTGCCTTCCAGACATTCTAATAGATGGCCTGCAGGGAGATGGGAAAAAAGCAATAAGGGCTACCTTCAGGTGTCCTTCTCTGTCCCTTTACTTAAGGATTTCTAAATATGGTTGAGGATGATTGCTTTTGCACAGAATAGCACAACGACAATTTCCCTGACTGTCCAAAAAACAAGGATTTCAAAGATGGTTGATGAGGAATGCTTTAGCACACTATAGCACAAGGAGAATTTCCCTCACTGTCCTTCCCTGTCCCTAGAAACAAGGATTATCACAGTGAAAGAAACTGACATTCTTCCTACCTATAGTTTTCTGTCCCTAGAAAAAATGTTTTTCTAAAGCACACTATAGCACAAGGAGAATTTCCCTCACTGTCCTTCCCTGTCCCTAGAAACAAGGATTATCACAGTGAAAGAAACTGACACTCTTCCTACCTATAGTTTTCTGTCCCTAGAAAAAATGTTTTTTTAAAGCACACTATAGCACAAGGAGAATTCCCCTCACTGTCCTTCCCTGTCCCTAGAAACAAGGATTATCACAGTGAAAGAAACTGACACTCTTCCTACCTATAGTTTTCTGTCCCTAGAAAAAATGTTTTTTTAAAGCACACTATAGCACAAGGAGAATTTCCCTCACTGTCCTTCCCTGTCCCTAGAAACAAGGATTATCACAGTGAAAGAAACTGACACTCTTCCTACCTATAGTTTTCTGTCCCTAGAAAAAATGTTTTTTTAAAGCACACTATAGCACAAGGAGAATTTCCCTCACTGTCCTTCCCTGTCCCTAGAAACAAGGATTATCACAGTGAAAGAAACTGACACTCTTCCTACCTATAGTTTTCTGTCCCTAGAAAAAATGTTTTTTTAAAGCACACTATAGCACAAGGAGAATTTCCCTCACTGTCCTTCCATGTCCCTAGAAACAAGGATTATCACAGTGAAAGAAACTGACACTCTTCCTACCTATAGTTTTCTGTCCCTAGAAAAAATGTTTTTTTAAAGCACACTATAGCACAAGGAGAATTTCCCTCACTGTCCTTCCCTGTCCCTAGAAACAAGGATTATCACAGTGAAAGAAACTGACACTCTTCCTACCTATAGTTTTCTGTCCCTAGAAAAAATGTTTTTTTAAAGCACACTATAGCACAAGGAGAATTTCCCTCACTGTCCTTCCCTGTCCCTAGAAACAAGGATTATCACAGTGAAAGAAACTGACACTCTTCCTACCTATAGTTTTCTGTCCCTAGAAAAAATGTTTTTTTAAAGCACACTATAGCACAAGGAGAATTTCCCTCACTGTCCTTCCCTGTCCCTAGAAACAAGGATTATCACAGTGAAAGAAACTGACACTCTTCCTACCTATAGTTTTCTGTCCCTAGAAAAAAATGTTTTTTTAAAGCACACTATAGCACAAGGAGAATTTCCCTCACTGTCCTTCCCTGTCCCTAGAAACAAGGATTATCACAGTGAAAGAAACTGACACTCTTCCTACCTATAGTTTTCTGTCCCTAGAAAAAATGTTTTTTTAAAGCACACTATAGCACAAGGAGAATTTCCCTCACCGTCCTTCCCTGTCCCTAGAAACAAGGATTCGCACAGTAAAACACACTGACACTCTCCCTACCTATCCTTCTCTTTCCCTAAACTAAAGGAATCCAGGTTAAGCAAGAAAAAATAAATGTCACTGTCCCTGCCTATGCTTCTCTTTCCCTGCTCCGGAACACACTACACTAGGCCGCCGTGCTGGCGGCCTTTTATAGTGTGGGGCGTGTACTAAACACCCTCAGCAATAATTGGCCACAGGCATCCTGCCTGTGGCCAATCATTGCTCTCCTCGCTGCCGGCGCTGTGATTGGCCAAGCATGCGGGGTCACAGTGCATGCTTGGCCAATCACAGCGCCTGGATGACACTGCGATGGCGTAGTGCATTGTGGGCCGTTCGCGTCACTCGAATTAGGCGCGAACGGCCCAAATCGTTCGATCTTCGTCGAACGATCGAACAGCCGATGTTCGAGTCGAACGTATGTTCGACTCGAACACCGAGCTCATCCCTAATATTTACAAAACAATTTCTTTTTTTACATTTACAAACAGTAAAATTCTCAAGATATATAATAACATAAATTAAGAACATTTCTATAGGCTTATTTTATTATTTGTATTATTATTTTATTATCATTCAGAATTTATATAAGGCCAACAGTTTGTGCTGCACTTAATAAAGGGAGGCCGTTCTGTTGCAATACCATTCAGGCCAAGAGGGTTAGGAGAGTCCTGCTCATAAGAGCTAGGGATGGCGAACGGTTCAGCCCGAGCATGAGTTTGGGCCAGGCATTGGCTGTTCGGCCGTTCGACGAACACCCGAATTATGCAATTATCGGGTCTTTCGACCGTTTGTTCGGCCCGCCGAATGACCACAATGCACTGCACCGCTGCACAGTGGATTGTAATCTCTGATTGGCTGAAACAATGAAAGCTTTGCCCAATCAGGGCACAGAGCGCTGTCAGAGCCATGATTGGATGCTGTCATAATGACTCTATCCAATTATGGCTCATTGCTCTTAGTCCCGCCCCACACTATAAAAGCATTCTTTCAATAGCGGCCATTTGTAGTGTGATATCGGCGTGCAGAGAGATAGAACAGGGCTCTGTTCAGTGCTACTAGACAGTGTGCTATTGTGATTCTATTGTCAGTGTAGAATATCCGTTTAGTGTGAATCCAGTGATAGTTCAGTCAGTGTGAGTGTAGTGACCATTCATTTTTACATTAGTGTCAGTTTATTTTGTCAGGGCAGGTTTACTGCAGTATAGTTCAGTGTGTTAGTGCAGGTTTAACGCAGTATATTTCTGTGCATTACGTGCCGTATCACGCAGTATATTTCAGTACGTTACTGCAAGTTTAACGCCATATAGTTCAGTGCGTTACGTGCCGTATTACGCAGTATATTTCAGTACGTTACTGCAAGTTTAATGCCGTATAGTTCAGTGCGTTATGTGCCGTTTAACGCAGTATATTTCAGTGCGTTACTGCGAACTCACGCGATTTTTAACCACCAGTTAGTGTGAACCTGGGCTGAAAGTGAAAGGCCCAGATTTTGGGATGTCCCCAGGACAGTAAGAGGAAGGGGAAATCTTCCAATGGTGACACTGGTTCTAGTGACCTGGGGGTCCCCAAGAAATTCCCCTAATTTGCAGGGATTTCCTCGCACTTCCTGCTTGGCTATGGGACAGGAAGTGAAGGGAAATCTCTGCAAATGGGACAAGGATGGCGAAAACGAATTTGACAGGGGTTATTAATCTCTCACTTGCTCTATCCAAAATGAAAAAAAAAGAAAAAGAAATTGCCCATAGTTCTTATTTAAATTGGTTTAAAATAAATGCATAACTTGTGGTGTTTGGCTCATTTTTGGAAGTTTCCTTGTCCTATATTAATTTCATATAATATTTATTTAAAAAAAACGTTGGTTCTCGTTAGCTCTTTAATTTCTTTCATATTCTATTAAATCTGACCCAATACCTAAACCATTCCTGACCAGAGATCACGGAACCTAAATGTAATTTGTAACCTAAATATAAATGTATTTTGAAATTCTCAGCTTTCCCAGGATTAACCCTGAAGGCCAGTGTTGTCACTAAGGATAAGCTTCGTGTTCGAGTCGAACATACGTTCGACTCGAACATCGGCTGTTCGATCGTTCGACGAAGATCGAACGATTTGGGCCGTTCGCGCCAAATTCGAGTGACGCGAACGGCCCACAATGCACTACGCCATCGCAGTGTCATCCAGGCGCTGTGATTGGCCAAGCATGCACTGTGACCCCGCATGCTTGGCCAATCACAGCGCCGGCAGCGAGGAGAGCAATGATTGGCCACAGGCAGGATGCCTGTGGCCAATTATTGCTGAGGGTGTTTAGTACACGCCCCACACTATAAAAGGCCGCCAGCACGGCGGCCTAGTGTAGTGTGTTCCGGAGCAGGGAAAGAGAAGCATAGGCAGGGACAGTGACATTTATTTCTTTCTTGCTTAACCTGGATTCCTTTAGTTTAGGGAAAGAGAAGGATAGGTAGGGAGAGTGTCAGTGTGTTTTACTGTGCGAATCCTTGTTTCTAGGGACAAAGAAGGAAAGTGAGGGGAATTCTCCTTGTGCTATAGTGTGCTTTAAAAAAACATTTTTTCTAGGGACAGAAAACTCTAGGTAGGGAGAGTGTCAGTTTCTTTCACTGTGTGAATCCTTGTTTCTAGGGACAGGGAAGGACAGTGAGTGAATTCTCCTTGTGCTATAGTGTGCTTTAAAAAAACATTTTTTCTAGGGACAGAAAACTCTAGGTAGGGAGAGTGTCAGTTTCTTTCACTGTGCGAATCCTTGTTTCTAGGGACAAAGAAGGAAAGTGAGGGGAATTCTCCTTGTGCTATAGTGTGCTTTAAAAAAACATTTTTTCTAGGGACAGAAAACTCTAGGTAGGGAGAGTGTCAGTTTCTTTCACTGTGCGATTCCTTGTTTCTAGGGACAGGGAAGGACAGTGAGTGAATTCTCCTTGTGCTATAGTGTGCTTTAAAAAACATTTTTTCTAGGGACAGAAAACTCTAGGTAGGGAGAGTGTCAGTTTCTTTCACTGTGCGAATCCTTGTTTCTAGGGACAAAGAAGGAAAGTGAGGGGAATTCTCCTTGTGCTATAGTGTGCTTTAAAAAAACATTTTTTCTAGGGACAGAAAACTCTAGGTAGGGAGAGTGTCAGTTTCTTTCACTGTGCGAATCCTTGTTTCTAGGGACAGGGAAGGACAGTGAGTGAATTCTCCTTGTGCTATAGTGTGCTTTAAAAAAACATTTTTTCTAGGGACAGAAAACTCTAGGTAGGGAGAGTGTCAGTTTCTTTCACTGTGCGAATCCTTGTTTCTAGGGACAAAGAAGGAAAGTGAGGGGAATTCTCCTTGTGCTATAGTGTGCTTTAAAAAAACATTTTTTCTAGGGACAGAAAACTCTAGGTAGGGAGAGTGTCAGTTTCTTTCACTGTGCGAATCCTTGTTTCTAGGGACAAAGAAGGAAAGTGAGGGGAATTCTCCTTGTGCTATAGTGTGCTTTAAAAAAACATTTTTCCTAGGGACAGAAAACTCTAGGTAGGGAGAGTGTCAGTGTCTTTTACTGTGCGAATCCTTGTTTCTAGGGACAAAGAAGGAAAGTGAGGGGAATTCTCCTTTTGCTATAGTGTGCTTTAAAAAAACATTTTTTCTAGGGACAGAAAACTCTAGGTAGGGAGAGTGTCAGTTTCTTTCACTGTGCGAATCCTTGTTTCTAGGGACAGGGAAGGACAGTGAGTGAATTCTCCTTGTGCTATAGTGTGCTTTAAAAAAACATTTTTTCTAGGGACAGAAAACTCTAGGTAGGGAGAGTGTCAGTGTCTTTTACTGTGCGAATCCTTGTTTCTAGGGACAAAGAAGGAAAGTGAGGGGAATTCTCCTTGTGCTATAGTGTGCTTTAAAAAAACATTTTTTCTAGGGACAGAAAACTCTAGGTAGGGAGAGTGTCAGTGTCTTTTACTGTGCGAATCCTTGTTTCTAGGGACAAAGAAGGAAAGTGAGGGGAATTCTCCTTGTGCTATAGTGTGCTTTAAAAAAACATTTTTTCTAGGGACAGAAAACTCTAGGTAAGGGAGAGTGTCAGTTTCTTTCACTGTGCGAATCCTTGTTTCTAGGGACAGGGAAGGACAGTGACTGAATTCTCCTTGTGCTATAGTGTGCTTTAAAAAAACATTTTTTCTAGGGACAGAAAACTCTAGGTAGGGAGAGTGTCAGTTTCTTTCACTGTGCGAATCCTTGTTTCTAGGGACAAAGAAGGAAAGTGAGGGGAATTCTCCTTGTGCTATAGTGTGCTTTAAAAAAACATTTTTTCTAGGGACAGAAAACTCTAGGTAGGGAGAGTGTCAGTTTCTTTCACTGTGCGAATCCTTGTTTCTAGGGACAAAGAAGGAAAGTGAGGGGAATTCTCCTTGTGCTATAGTGTGCTTTAAAAAAACATTTTTTCTAGGGACAGAAAACTCTAGGTAGGGAGAGTGTCAGTGTCTTTTACTGTGCGAATCCTTGTTTCTAGGGACAAAGAAGGAAAGTGAGGGGAATTCTCCTTGTGCTATAGTGTGCTTTAAAAAAACATTTTTTCTAGGGACAGAAAACTCTAGGTAGGGAGAGTGTCAGTTTCTTTCACTGTGCGAATCCTTGTTTCTAGGGACAGGGAAGGACAGTGAGTGAATTCTCCTTGTGCTATAGTGTGCTTTAAAAAAACATTTTTTCTAGGGACAGAAAACTCTAGGTAGGGAGAGTGTCAGTTTCTTTCACTGTGCGAATCCTTGTTTCTAGGGACAAAGAAGGAAAGTGAGGGGAATTCTCCTTGTGCTATAGTGTGCTTTAAAAAAACATTTTTTCTAGGGACAGAAAACTCTAGGTAGGGAGAGTGTCAGTTTCTTTCACTGTGCGAATCCTTGTTTCTAGGGACAGGGAAGGAGAGTGAGTGAATTCTCCTTGTGCTATAGTGTGCTTTAAAAAAACATTTTTTCTAGGGACAGAAAACTCTAGGTAGGGAGAGTGTCAGTTTCTTTCACTGTGCGAATCCTTGTTTCTAGGGACAAAGAAGGAAAGTGAGGGGAATTCTCCTTGTGCTATAGTGTGCTTTAAAAAAACATTTTTTCTAGGGACAGAAAACTCTAGGTAGGGACAGTGTCAGTTTCTTTCACTGTGCGATTCCTTGTTTCTAGGGACAGGGAAGGACAGTGAGTGAATTCTCCTTGTGCTATAGTGTGCTTTAAAAAAACATTTTTTCTAGGGACAGAAAACTCTAGGTAGGGAGAGTGTCAGTTTCTTTCACTGTGCGAATCCTTGTTTCTAGGGACAAAGAAGGAAAGTGAGGGGAATTCTCCTTGTGCTATAGTGTGCTTTAAAAAAACATTTTTTCTAGGGACAGAAAACTCTAGGTAGGGAGAGTGTCAGTTTCTTTCACTGTGCGAATCCTTGTTTCTAGGGACAGGGAAGGACAGTGAGTGAATTCTCCTTGTGCTATAGTGTGCTTTAAAAAAACATTTTTTCTAGGGACAGAAAACTCTAGGTAGGGAGAGTGTCAGTGTCTTTTACTGTGCGAATCCTTGTTTCTAGGGACAAAGAAGGAAAGTGAGGGGAATTCTCCTTGTGCTATAGTGTGCTTTAAAAAAACATTTTTTCTAGGGACAGAAAACTCTAGGTAGGGAGAGTGTCAGTGTCTTTTACTGTGCGAATCCTTGTTTCTAGGGACAAAGAAGGAAAGTGAGGGGAATTCTCCTTGTGCTATAGTGTGCTTTAAAAAAACATTTTTTCTAGGGACAGAAAACTCTAGGTAGGGAGAGTGTCAGTTTCTTTCACTGTGCGAATCCTTGTTTCTAGGGACAGGGAAGGACAGTGAGTGAATTCTCCTTGTGCTATAGTGTGCTTTAAAAAAACATTTTTTCTAGGGACAGAAAACTCTAGGTAGGGAGAGTGTCAGTTTCTTTCACTGTGCGAATCCTTGTTTCTAGGGACAAAGAAGGAAAGTGAGGGGAATTCTCCTTGTGCTATAGTGTGCTTTAAAAAAACATTTTTTCTAGGGACAGAAAACTCTAGGTAGGGAGAGTGTCAGTTTCTTTCACTGTGCGAATCCTTGTTTCTAGGGACAAAGAAGGAAAGTGAGGGGAATTCTCCTTGTGCTATAGTGTGCTTTAAAAAAAATTTTTTTCTAGGGACAGAAAACTCTAGGTAGGGAGAGTGTCAGTGTCTTTTACTGTGCGAATCCTTGTTTCTAGGGACAAAGAAGGAAAGTGAGGGGAATTCTCCTTGTGCTATAGTGTGCTTTAAAAAAACATTTTTTCTAGGGACAGAAAACTCTAGGTAGGGAGAGTGTCAGTTTCTTTCACTGTGCGAATCCTTGTTTCTAGGGACAGGGAAGGACAGTGAGTGAATTCTCCTTGTGCTATAGTGTGCTTTAAAAAAACATTTTTTCTAGGGACAGAAAACTCTAGGTAGGGAGAGTGTCAGTTTCTTTCACTGTGCGAATCCTTGTTTCTAGGGACAAAGAAGGAAAGTGAGGGGAATTCTCCTTGTGCTATAGTGTGCTTTAAAAAAACATTTTTTCTAGGGACAGAAAACTCTAGGTAGGGAGAGTGTCAGTTTCTTTCACTGTGCGAATCCTTGTTTCTAGGGACAGGGAAGGACAGTGAGTGAATTCTCCTTGTGCTATAGTGTGCTTTAAAAAAACATTTTTTCTAGGGACAGAAAACTCTAGGTAGGGAGAGTGTCAGTTTCTTTCACTGTGCGAATCCTTGTTTCTAGGGACAAAGAAGGAAAGTGAGGGGAATTCTCCTTGTGCTATAGTGTGCTTTAAAAAAACATTTTTTCTAGGGACAGAAAACTCTAGGTAGGGACAGTGTCAGTTTCTTTCACTGTGCGATTCCTTGTTTCTAGGGACAGGGAAGGACAGTGAGTGAATTCTCCTTGTGCTATAGTGTGCTTTAAAAAAACATTTTTTCTAGGGACAGAAAACTCTAGGTAGGGAGAGTGTCAGTTTCTTTCACTGTGCGAATCCTTGTTTCTAGGGACAAAGAAGGAAAGTGAGGGGAATTCTCCTTGTGCTATAGTGTGCTTTAAAAAAACATTTTTTCTAGGGACAGAAAACTCTAGGTAGGGAGAGTGTCAGTTTCTTTCACTGTGCGAATCCTTGTTTCTAGGGACAGGGAAGGACAGTGAGTGAATTCTCCTTGTGCTATAGTGTGCTTTAAAAAAACATTTTTTCTAGGGACAGAAAACTCTAGGGAGAGTGTCAGTTTCTTTCACTGTGCGAATCCTTGTTTCTAGGGACAGGGAAGGACAGTGAGGGAAATTCTCCTTGTGCTATAGTGTGCTAAAGCATTCCTCATCAACCATCTTTGAAATCCTTGTTTTTTTGACAGTCAGGGAAATTGTCGTTGTGCTATTCTGTGCAAAAGCAATCATCCTCAACCATATTTAGAAATCCTTAAGTAAAGGGACAGAGAAGGACACCTGAAGGTAGCCCTTATTGCTTTTTTCCCATCTCCCTGCAGGCCATCTATTAGAATGTCTGGAAGGCAAACAAGGAGAGGCAGACAGTCAGGAGGCAATAAAAGAGGGCAAGCAGGCTCTGTGTCTGGGGGCAACAGTGCTGGTCGTGGACGCGGTGCATTGTCATCAGCACATGGCCATGGGACACGCTTGTCCTTCTTTTCGGCAGCTGGACATGTTGAGCCACATCATGCCGAAGACTTGGTAGAGTGGATGACCAAGCCCTCCTCCTCCTCCTCATCCTCTCTCACCCAGGCTCAGGGTACTGGCAAAGCAGCTGCCAAAGCGTCCTCTTCCCTGGTATCAATGTCAGGCTCATCATCAGTCACTCCTTCCCTAGACCCACCATGTCCTCCTCCTGAGGAGTCCCCCGAACTGTTTGAGCACAGTGTTGGGTACATGCTCCAGGAGGATGCCCAGCGTTTCGAAGGGTCTGATGATGAAACCCAGCTAGAGGAAGGCAGTAGCGTGAGAGCAGACATAGGGGATGCTCAAGAAGGACACCAATCTGGCAGTCATGTTCCAGCAGCTGCAGCATACTGCCAGATTGGCTCCAGTGATGAGGAGGGAGGGGATGATGAGGTCACTGACTCCACGTGGGTGCCTAATAGTAGAGAGGAGGAGGAGGAGGATGAGGAGGAGGCACATCTCCAACGAGGCAGGATGCCCTTTGGTGGCCAGCGTAAGGGCAGTACACCGACGGAATCACACCGCAGAGCTCCGCCTGTGCAGGGCGCTGCCTCTGCCCGTCATTCAAAAAGTTCCTTGGTGTGGGCCTTTTTTGAGGCTAGTGCATCAGATCGCACAGCTGCTGTTTGCAACATATGTCTCAAGCGTATATCGCGTGGCCAAAACATCAGCCGCTTGGGTACCACATGCCTGACCAGACATATGTTGACCTGCCATGCAGCTCGTTGGCAAGCCTACCTCAAAGACCCACACCAAAGAACAAAGCGGACCTCTCCTTGCACCGCATCAGCTGGGATCTCCAACCCCACTATAACTTCAGTTCTCTCTGAAACATGCACTGAGAGGAATGAAGGTGTAGAATTAGGTGTGTCACAGCCAAGTACTTGCGGCCACTCTGCTAGCAGTACACCGACGTCCGATTCTAGCAGGCAAATTTCCCTGCCCCAGCTGCTGGACCGTCGAAAGAAGTTCACTCCCAGCCATCCACATGCCCAGCGGTTGAATGCTAGCTTGGCTAAATTGCTAGCGCTTCAACTGCTGCCTTTTCAGTTGGTAGACTTGGCCCCCTTCCGTGAGTTTGTGCAATGTGCGGTTCCTCAGTGGCAGGTTCCCAAACGCCACTTTTTCTCACGGAAGGCTATTCCGGCTCTCTACCGGCATGTGGAAGGCAATGTCTTGGCCTCGCTGGACAGGGCGGTCAGCGGTAAGGTGCATATTACCGCTGACTCATGGTCCAGCAGGCATGGACAGGGATGCTACCTTTCTTTCACGGCCCATTGGGTCACTCTTTTGGCAGCTGGGAAGGATGCAGGACAAGGTGCAGTAGTGTTGGAGGTTGTTCCACCGCCACGCCTCCAAAATGCTACTACTGGTTGTGACACACCTCTCTCCTCCACCCCCTCCTCTTCTTCTTCCTCCATGGCCTCTTCCTGTGGTTTGTCCTATGAACCAGCGGTGCTCCGTAGCCGTTCACGGGGCTACGCAAGTACGCAGGCAAAAAGATGCCATGCCGTGCTTGCGCTGGTGTGTTTGGGGGACAGAAGCCACACTGGGGCAGAGGTCCTGTCTGCTCTGCAGGGCCAGGCCGAGAGGTGGTTGACGCCACGCCAGCTTAAGCCAGGAATGGTGGTTTGCGACAATGGCACCAACCTCCTCTCCGCCCTCCGACAGGGACAACTGACCCATGTGCCCTGTGTGGCTCACGTCCTTAACCTGGTGGTGCAGCGGTTCTTGGGCAGGTACCCGGGCTTACAGGATGTCCTGAGGCAGGCCAGGAAAGTCTGTGTGCATTTCCGCAGATCTTATAATGCCAGTGCTCGCCTGGCTGAGCTGCAAAAGGAGTTGAACCTGCCCAAGAACCGCCTTATATGTGACATGCCCACCAGGTGGAACTCAACGTTGGCCATGCTGCAGCGGCTGCACACGCAGCAGAGGGCCATCAATGAGTACCTGTGCGACTACGGCACCAGGACAGGGTCAGGGGACCTTGGTTTTTTTTCTCCACGCCAGTGGGGCATGATCAGGGATGCATGCACTGTCCTGGCACCATTTGAGGAGGCCACGAGGATGGTGAGCAGTGACAGTGCATGCATCAGTGACACTGTACCTCTTGTCCACCTGTTGGAGCACACGCTGCGTGGAATAATGGACAGGGCACTTGAGGCAGAACAGAGGCAGGAAGAGGAGGACTTCCTTGCCTCTCAAGGCCCCCTTTACCCAGACAGTGTTCCTTCTGTCCCACCCATCGCACAGGAAGAGGAGGAGGAGGAGGAGGAGGAGGAGGATTGTGTCAGCATGGAGGTGGAGGCTGGCACTCAGCATCATCAGCAGCAGTCTTTTAGGGATGATTTACAGTCCCAAGAAACCAGTGGACTTGTACGTGGCTGGGAGGAGGTGGCTGCGGATGTCGTCCTTAGTGACCCAGAGGACTCCGGAGCGAATGCCTCAGCAAACCTACGCTGCATGGCCTCCCTGATCCTGCAAAGTCTGCGGAAGGATCCTCGTATTCTTCGGATCAAGGAGAGGGGCCATTACTGGCTGGCCACTCTCCTTGATCCACGGTACAAGGGTAAGGTTGCGGACCTTATGTTACCGTCGCAGAGGGAGCAGAGGATGAGACAACTCCGGGAGGCCTTGCAGAAAGGTCTGTGCAACGCGTTCCCAGAGACTGGGAGGTTACAAACTCCTGGTCCTGGACAACGAGTTGCTGAGGCTTCGGCCAGTCAAAGAAGGAGCGGTGGGGAAGGTGGCCGTCTGACCGATGCGTTCAGACAATTCTTTAGTCCGCAGCCCCAAAGTATGATCGGTTCCAGCAACCATCGCCAGCGTCTGATAAACATGGTGCAGGAATATCTAGGGGCAAGGTCAGACTTGGACACCTTCCCCACCGAAAATCCTCTGGCTTACTGGGTCTTGAGGATGGATCACTGGCCAGAGCTTGCACAGTATGCAATTGAGCTACTGGCCTGTCCTGCATCCAGCGTTCTTTCGGAACGCACATTCAGTGCTGCTGGAGGATTTGTCACGGATCACAGGGTGCGCCTGTCCACCGACTCGGTTGATCGACTGACTTTCATCAAGATGAACCAGTCTTGGATCACCACCAGATACCACACACCTGATGCTGATATAACAGGCTAATTGATTTTAACATGTCACATCCCTTCAAGACTGATGCTGATGCTGAGTGCCTGTGCTGTTATGTTGACTGGCTATCCTCCTCCTCCGAGTCCTCAATGATACGATTGATGATGATAGCTTGGAAGATCATTTTTGTTTATGGGTGCCGCCACCAGTGGCTAAGGCCCAATTTTTCAGCCCCTGTTTTACAGGGGCGTGTAATTACAATTTTTTTAGCAATAATTTGCCATAGGGCTCATTGCTGTGCTCCAAGTACAGTATCTGTGAGGGGTTGGAGTGTTGTGGCACCAGTGCCTAAGGCCCAATTTTTCAGCCCCTGTTTAACAGGGGCGTGTCATTACAATTTTTGAAGCAATACTTTGCAACAGGGCTCATTGCTGTGCTCCAAGTACAGTATCTGTGAGGGGTTGTAGTGTTGTGCCACCAGTGCCTAAGGCCCAATTTTTCAGCCCCTGTTCAACAGGGGTATGCAATTACAATTCTTGATCTAATAATTCACAGCAGGGCCCATTGCTGCACCCACCAAGAGTAACTCTGAGGGCTTACAGTGTTGTGGCAACGCCACCACCACCACCACCACGAAAGGCCCAATTTTTCAGCCCCTGTTCAAAAGGGGCATGTAATTACAATTCTTGATCTAATAATTCACAGCAGGGCCCATTCCTGCACCCACCAAGAGTAACTCTGAGGGCTTACAGTGTTGTGGCAACGCCACCACCACCACGAAAGGCCCAATTTTTCAGCCCCTGTTCAAAAGGGGCATGTAATTACAATTCTTGATCTAATAATTCACAGCAGGGCCCATTGCTGCACCCACCAAGAGTAACTCTGAGGGCTTACAGTGTTGTGGCAACGCCACCACCACCACCACCACGAAAGGCCCAATTTTTCAGCCCCTGTTCAAAAGGGGCATGTAATTACAATTCTTGATCTAATAATTCACAGCAGGGCCCATTCCTGCACCCACCAAGAGTAACTCTGAGGGCTTACAGTGTTGTGGCAACACCACCACCACCACCACCACCACGAAAGGCCCAATTTTTCAGCCCCTGTTCAACAGGGGCATGCAATTACAATTCTTGATCTAATAATTCACAGCAGGGCCCATTGCTGCACCCACCAAGAGTAACTGTCAGGGCTTACAGTGTTGTGGCACCAGCACCACCATCAAAGGCCCAATTTTTACTACCACTGTTCAACAATTATATGTAATTAAAATTCCTGATATAATAGTTGACAGCAGGGCGTTCCAGCACCAACCAACAGTAACTGTGAGTGCTTACAGTGTTGTGCCAACACCAACAACTAAGGGGCCTATTTCTGCAGAGTATATACGGCAGGTCCCTACTTTCAAACATCCAACTTACAAACGACTCCTACTTGCAAACGCAAGAAGACAACAGGAAGTGAGAGGAAATCTACCACTAGGAAGGAAAATTCTCTCCTGTAAGAATAAATATGGGAGAAAGGTGTCTCCTCTGTACTGATGCTTTATCAGCAATCCTTGTTTCAAGAAAAACACCACATTTCAAAAACAGTTGTCATTGGGACGGAAAGTGAGGTGAAATGTTCTGAACAGGGGCACAGACAGCAAAACAAATGTTACAGGGGTGATAACCCTTACCTATGTTTTCCAAAAAGTTTAAAAATAGATTTTTGGGCTGGAGCTACACTTCAACAATGTACCTGTTCAAAATTACAAACAGATTCTACATAAGAACAAACCTACAGTCCCTGTCTTGTATGCACCGCCTGTATACGGCTGTTCAGAGTATATAGGGCCTTTTTTATTTTATGTGCGGGGTTCCCCTTAATATCCATACAAGACCCAAAGGGGCTGGTAATGGGCTGGGGTAGGGGGGGGGAGTCATGGGGTAGCTATGCCATTTTTCTTAAAGAATTTCATCCATATTACCGGGACCAGACATTACATTAAAGCCGCAAGCAGTTTTAAATGGCTTTTTTTTCCTTTAGAAGTGTCATTTTGTGCAGGGACAGTTCTAAACACGGGAAACACGTGGCACTTCACAGGCATACTTTAGACACCCCCCAGGTACGATATTTAAAGGAATATTTGACTTTTTTTTTTTCACTTTATGCATCATTAAAATGACTGCTCCCGAAAAACGACCGTTTTTAAAACTTCTTTTTGCATTGATACATGTCCCCTGGTGCAGAACCCGGGTTCCCAAACCCTTTTTAGGACAATAACATGCATAATAGTTGTTATAATTAGCACTTTAGAATTCGAACGTTCGCATCCATTGTATTTAATAGGGTTCTATTGTTCGTACGAACTTTCGGTCCGTTCGCGGGTTCTGGTGCGAACCGAACCCGGGGGTGTTCGGCTCATCACTAGTTGTCACCCTTGTTTAGATGCTGCAGGCAGAAGCCAGGCTGTAAGGTACATTTATTTTTCAATTAATATTCATATGGACCAAATGTTTCAATGTGTCTATATACCAAAATACCCTACTAATTAATAATACCAAAGCCAAATATAATTTTATTTTAAGAAAGACAAGGTTTCTATATGGTACCAGTCAACACATATGCCAATTATTATACAATTGTAACTTTGTTGCCCAAAAAATTCATGTTAAAACAAAGAACAAAATACATATTCATTAAAAACTAGCAAATCTAATCCCACCTCCTAGCTCATACTCCAACGTGTGCCTCAGGTTAACATTGTCACAATAGGAACCCTATTTTTATACTTTACATTCAAGACATCACATCACGCAAGAACTCTGCGCATTTTATTGAGCATTTTGTTAACTTTTTCGAGGTGGTAGTTGCTACTGTAAATCAGTATATAATTTTCTGGGCAAAATGGCAGGAGGTCGGTGCAGCAGGACACCCCTCAAAAAAAAAAGGGATGACAAAACACTGGGTATTCATAATCTTAGAGTTGTTATCCCTACACAAGTGGAATGACATATGTCAGGCAAGAGTCCTTTTCTTTAAAGCCCACGTTTAGTAAAAAAAAAATGTAAAAAAAAAATCCGCACAAGGGACATGACTTACAAAATGTCTCTTTGCTGCTGGATGCAGATTTAGTTGAAATCTTCCATCCTCCGATCCCCCTACTCTCACCACCATAATCAGCCTGGAGGCATTTCAAACCTGGATGAGAGAGACTAACATTACTGCACCGCTGGCTCCGGTGACAGATACAAAGCACTACTATTTTTTTTTAAATGTGAGTGCAGTTCTTTTATGTTGTTTGTCTTTTATGAATAAAGTGATTTATTGCGCTAGATCTATGCCCTTCCTCTCTTACCTTTACTTTTGACATCCACTGACAGCCCAGTCAAAAAAGAAACAGTTCAGTTGAGTTCAGAGTAGCTAGCATAGAGGCTTTCTACAAGAGGCAAGAACAACTTTAGATATCATTTATTGAAAAGACAAGAAAAATGGTGCAAGAAAAAAAATTCACAGATTTAGATATTTAAAAAATAGACAATAGCAACAGCAAAATAAGTGGGGACACAAATGTAGCGCTGTCCCTGTAGGGCTTGCTGAATGTTGACTTCATAGGTCTCTCCCTGGTTACCTGGTTACCTGGAGCTGGTTGCCAATGGTTCTCACTTAGGTGCAGAGGGTTCCTACTTAGGTGCAGAGGGTTCTCGTTTGGTTGCAGAGGATTTCCCACTATGTTGCTAAGGGTTCCCACTTGGTTGCTAAGGATTACCCCCTGTGTTGCTAGGGGCTCCTGCTTGGTTGCTGAGAACTCCTGCTTGTTTTCTGAGGAGCTCCCACTTGTCCCGCCCTTACTCCAGCTTGCTCGTTACTCAAAGACCAGTCCAGGGTATTTGGGTTTTTGTATTTTATTTGGAACTTGGATGGGAGACGGGATGAGTGGGATACTCCAACTTGAACTATTCACAATAGATGAGGACAACTCTCACCGGATTATCTGTGGAAGCGGACACACTGCTTGAGCCATACAGCCACATGTATGGAAGGGTTACATCTTCTTGCTCTCACTAGCAGCAGACTTGAGGCACTAAATTATCTTCAGGATGCTCTCTAGCATCCCCTTTGTGGTGACACCCAGCCACTAACATTCCTAGCTGAAGGGGGCGGCCCTCACTCGACAGGCCCCAAAGACACAGATCTGTACTTACAGTAGGCAGAATCAGATCCTTCCTGGTGTCTCCAGTTCCAGCCAGCTCTTCAGGACCTCTGAGTTCAGCTTCTCTCTGACACTCTAGGCCCCTGGGTCGACCACCCAGGGCCGCACGGCCTTCCCCATGGAGGAGAGGGCAGCAGCCCCTCTCCCTCCTGAGCTCTGTTCCCCGGCTCAACTCATCCCGAGCACATGTACTCTGGCCTTATTTACAGTATCCCACAATGCAATGCAGCACTTTCGTTCTGCCAATTGCCAGGACTGTAACAAAGCCTGTGCACCCACTTGCCAGGTCCACTCCCACTGTCCAATATGCCTCCCTTCTAGACCAGTGGGGGACAGTCAGAACAAGATGAGTTGCACCTGAGTACAATGAGCAGACCTAACCAATAGATCCTGCTCCCTGGTAGTGGTTGTGAAATAAATAAATAGTCTGAGCTATAGAACAGCAGTGTCTGCCTGTTCAAGGGATTCCAGCTGTTTAGTTAGAGGGTTGCTAACCCCTACCTTCAGACCACTCTCTGCTGAAAACGGGTCACAGGACTGCAAAACAAATTGCACTCCCGTGACCCTTAGGAGATGCCCAGCCTAAAAAGCTCAGGCTCCTAAGGATCTGACCCACATATCCTAACTGGTAGGCATCTGGAAAAAGCTTAATTGGCGCAGCTGCTCCTGTGGCCTCCTGAGTACTGCTCTGTTGCATGATCGTTGTGACTGAGTACTATTGGAATTGTTGGGCATTTTAGTTTCTCCCCGGAGAGGTACATACCAACCAGTCCCCTCTAGTTTTGTGGAAAGACTTTGAGCTAAGTAGTTCCTTTCCTGAGAAGTACATATTGTACGTTAGTATTCTCTAATTTCTCGTGGGAGGACTGTCCTTGAAAGCTGGGTCAAGTAGTTCCCCTCTTGAGGAGTACATACCTCTGGCCTCTACTAGTCTCTCACAGAGGATTGTGTGCTGAGCTGAGTAGAAGAACTGTTCCTAAAGCATGCAACCTAGAGAAGAATGCAATCTTGTTTTGTTAGTGTTAGTGGAGTATCCAATACTATCCTACACCTCATCCAAGTTATTTAACAATAAAACCACAAAGAGATATCCCCGAGACTGTTTTTTGTGTTAGGGCTTGTTCACACTTGCTCAAAATACTGACGTTTATCAAACGCGCCTATAGAATTAGTGCTTCAACTCCTTGCAAACTTGGGGTAGCGCCCTGCTCCTGTTGGGTAGGCGCTATGTGTTTAATCTAGTTGTCTGAGCTGTAGTTTAGCTCAGAAGGATTATGCTAAATTGTTGGCTCTGTTTCAGTCCAGTTGGGTTGCACGTTTTACCACTTGACGGTGGGTGTCGCTGCCACCACAGATCAAGGTTGGAAATGCAGCAGGCTAGATGTATTGGGTATTCCTTTCCCAGAAGTGGCTCAGGGGGCGTGGTCAACCCACTGTGCATTCTGGGAAGGGGTACTTAAGGGACAGAGACCGCGCTATCGGGGTTCGTTTTCCGGATCCTGACCTGAGGGCCCTCCTGGCCTCAGGGATGTGTGAGCCATTCTCGGCCTCGGGGGGCGGCTGGCCCGAGGCTCTGCAACTGAGAGTAGGCCCAGGAGTTTCTGGGGCCTACTAGTCCAGGGATTGTCCTACACGGTCTTGCCTGCAGGAAGAAGCAGAACAATTGGGGACTCAATTGAAGGACGCATCCTAGCCAATTTACCTGCTGCCGGCTGGCTGAAAGATTCTGGCACCGTGAGCTGTGAACTTTCTGAAGGAACTTTTACAAAGTGTCAGTGTGGTTGCACGATCTTGTGGCAGAAGATTGTGAAACGACTCGACGGCACTCATCAAGTATGTGGAAGAGACTTCGCACCGGTTGCTAGGCCAGTGAGAGTAGGCCTATCCGGTGGTTGCTGAATCCAGTGTGGAACCGATTTGTCCTCTGGATCTAAGATTGTGCCCGTGATTCGCAAAGCAAGGTACCTGAACCTCCCCTATCCCTCTACCCCTCTGTTGGAACTGTTAAATAAAACTCTTGAAGAAAAAGTAACCAAGTGTTGGCGTGAACATTCATGAAAGCTCTTCAAGAAGGACCCCTAAGACGAGTGTGGTGAACAAAAAAGGTAACGGCAGGCCCAAATCTTAAACCAGCGGCCCCTTCGGGGGTATTGCTATATTGACATGAGGCTTCAATTTTGTATGCTGTCCATTGTATCAATTGCATAGGCGTTTGAGGGGCGTTAAAGGCGCCCCTCAAATGCCTGCTTTTAATGCCAGTGTGAACTTGGCCTTAGTGTGCCTGGAATGTGCTCTTGTGTGCTGGCAGCCTCTGCATTAGTGAGGGGGCACTCACTAATTATTATCATCTGTACAGTGACTGTGCCTTTGACTATCATCAGCCACCGGCCCTTTCGGGGGTACCGCTACACTCTAATATGTGATTTCTTAGTAATGCAGCTACCCTGATACCTCTAGAACCTGTGAAAGACCCAAACTTGAAACCCAGTCTACATACAAACATAATAAACAACATAAAAATGGCTTTTTAAATTATTGTGTTAATATCATGCTTTCAATGCTTTGGAAAAACACAGCAAATTTTATGTTGACTACAAAGTGGAAATGGTTTGGTAAAAAATAGAAAATTTGTGCACATAACTTCTCCTGACAGAAAACACAAAAGGAAAGACATTAAATTGTATGTTGCAAGTATTGAATTTCTGCACATAATAATAGCTGACAATAATAACCAGTAAACACAAACTCAGCCATTAAACAGCATTCAAGGGCATGGTTGAAGCACTCAACTAATAACTGTATTTTAAAGTCTTTATAAAAACAGCTTTTATGTAATCCTCTCTATGAAACATGTAACAGTTTTTACAATTTTTTTTTGCTTTTAACACAAAAAAGTTTAAATAAGGTTATATATGGAATGTGCCGGTTTGGAGCGAACCTGAATTTACCCTCATAGGGACAAGCCCTGCCATCGCAAGGGCTTTGATGCAAGCCCTAGCTGCAACACATACTCATCTTTTTAATTAGTACCCATTCCATTGGTGACTTTCAAATATTGGAAAGCATGGGACTCACTTCCCTACTTCCCACATGATGGTGTCCATTAGGGATGAGCCGAACACTCCCCGGTTCGGTTCACACCAGAACTTGCGAAGAGACAAAAAGTTTGTGCGAACATTCGAACATTGTTAAAGTCTATGGGACACGAACGCGAAAAATCAAAAGTGCTAATTTTAAAGGCTTATATGCAAGTTATTTCCATAAAAAATTGCTTGGGGACCCGGGTCCTGCCCCAGGGGACATGTATCAATGCAAAAAAAGGTTTTTAAAACGGCTGTTTGTTCGGGAGCAGTGATTTTAAGAATTCTTAAAGTGAAACAATAAAAATGAAATATTCCTATAAATATGCCTAGGGGGTGTCCTTAGTATGCCTGTAAAGTAGCACATTTTCCCCAAGTTTAGAAAAGTACTGCAGCAAAATGACATTTCTAAAGGAAAAAATGTCATCTAAAATTGCTCACGGCTGTAATGTATTGCCAGATCCCGGCAATATACATAAAAAAATAATTAAAAAAACAGCATGGATTCCCCCCCCCCCCATTCCATACCAGGCCCTTCGTGTCTGGTATGGATATTAAGGTGAACTCCACGCCATTTTTTTTTTAAAATGGCGTGGTGTCCCCCCCAAAATCCATACCAGACCCAAAGGGCCTGGTATGGACGGGGGGAACCCATGCCGTTTTTTTCTTAATTCTGTCATAAGGCTCCCCTTAACCACTTCAATACACTATATTATATATTGTACACTGCACTATATACCCTGCACTATATATACTACACTGAGTGCACTATATACTCTGAACTGAAGTATATATACTATACGAACTGCACTATATGCTCTGCTAAAAAAGTGGGCCTTAGGTGTTGGTGGTGCCAGAACACTGTAACCCCTCCCGGTTACTCTTGTTGGGTGCAGGAACCGTCCCTCCTGTTAAATATTATTTCAGAGGCTGTTTTCCCTCTTTTAGTTGCCTGTGAGCGTCTGCCTCTCCTTTCTAACACCACACTACACTGTATTATATACTGTGTACACCGCCTTAAGTGTATTTGAAACTATAAAATAAATATATATAAAAACTTAAATTCGTAAAGTCCATATGATAAAACAGCGCTAAATAAGGATAAATGTCCAAAAACATGTAAAAAGCACTTGAGTGATGACTTTGCAACAGTCAAACTAGTAGTGGTATATCTTCTCTGGATACGATATGTAGTGCACCCTACACCAATCCCAAATCTTCACCACAAGTGAGGCACGCTCCCCCTCTGGGGTACAAACTCACCACAAAGATGAAAAAGATAGGCCTTTTTTTTAGTCTGTAGGTAGTCTCACTCCAACATCCGTCATCACCACCAGGGTAGTATGGGTTAAAATCCTCAAGCAAACATATAAGGACATAAAGGCACTAATAGTGTAATATTGCTTTAATTAAGAAATCCCCAATACTAAAACCCTGTTTCAAATGCACGTACAATTAAATCACTTGTAAAACAGCACATAAAGTATAGAGTGTAATCACCGCTATCCTGTCCCAAGAGGGCGCCTGTGTTGCATTCGTAACGCGGCGGTCTTTTGTTCCGGATTTGCGACAGCTGCCGTGATATTCGCTCTGTACTTCCTAGTTACAGAGATGCTGCGGTATCTGGGCCCACTACACTGTATTATATACTGTGTACACCGCCTTAAGTGTATTTGAAACTATATATACTGTGTACACCGCCTGAAGTGTATTTGAAACTATACAATGCCAAATGCACTGTATATATAGGCTACGCTGAATGCAGAGTATATATATTCATATATACTATATATACTAGTAGACTATATATATCTATCAAATATACTGCCTGTACTGACTGAATAGGTCAAATACACTGCCTGTACTGACTGAATATAGAGTTTACACTGTATATATAGGCTAGGCTGAATGCAGAGCATATATATATATATATATATATATATATATATATATATATATATACTAGTCTGACTGTATATATATATATATATATATATATATCAAATACACTGCCACTAACCAACTAACCTGCCTGCTTAATCTACCTCAATCTCTATCACCGTCCACTATAACACACTATACGAGCGCTGTGTAAGTAGCCTTATATAGTGTGGGGCATGGACTTATTCCCCCTGAGCCATGACTGGCCAAAGACACCCTGCCTTTGGCCAATTATGGCTCTCGCTGAGGAGCGTGCTGTGATTGGCCAAAGCATGCAGGTCAGGTGTATTCTTTGGCCAATCATCATACAGCAATGCACTGCGATCTCGCAGTGCATTATGGGGCATTCTGCGGCGCTCAAATTTTCCGCGAACACCCCATAAAATTCGCTGTTCGGCAAACGGACGAACACCCGATGTTCGAGTTGAACTTACATTCGACTCAAACTCGAAGCTCATCCCTAGTGTACATGCTTTTGTTTATTTGCTCCTCAGGAATCAGTGTCATCACCAGAGTCCTCAGTTTTGTATTAGCTCCAACTAGGATCAGCATGGAGCTCAAATAGCACATCATCTCCAACTTCTGGCCTTCTAATTGCTCAACCCCCCAATTTTTTACGCAATCCCATAGTTAGCTACATAAAACAACCTGTTCAGGCCCTCTTCCTGTTTTATTTACCTTGGCAAGGTTCTCTTGGATGCTTAAGCTTTTTGGATGTGTAGTGATCTAGTACTTTTCTAAATTTTCTTTTTGTAGTTTGTGATCTGCTAGTGTACTTAAGCCAGCTTAGCTGTTTGCTGGGTAGTGTTCTGTATCTACAGAGTAAATGATCTCTAGACTGTGTTGTGCTTACTCCAACAGAGAATGCTAGAGGTAATATTTTATGTTAAGGATGTGTGATACCTAGCCAATCAGCAGGCTTAAGGGGGTCTTTCCTCCAGGGTTTCATACTGAGGGGATGCTGCTGTTATACCAGTCATGTCCCTATGCTTTAGGATGATCTTTCTCAATCCTTTCAACACAGAGGAGCCCTTAATATAACCCTTTCCGGGTTTCAAGGAACCCTGGCTAAAAATGACTATATCTACAACTCATGATACATTAGTGTGATGGTCAGTGGGAAGAATGCTCCTTACATTTGTGGTCATTGGGAAGTATTACCCCCTAATAGATAGATAAAAAGATCAATGGTGAACTCTAGGCTACATGCCCACGGACGTTTTAAAAAACGGGCTGTAAAGCTAGTACCGACGCCAGGTGATGTCACCCGGCGACCCCGCCCCTCATGGCGTCACAGTCCCGAGGCATGATGGGACTGTGACGTAATAAGGGGGCGGGGTCGCCGGGTGACATAACCCGGTGACCGCGCCCCATGCCTATATAAGTCGTTACGCACCGCGCACACGGCATTACAGCGGGAGAGAGCGTTGAGTCAACATTGGAAGAAGAGAAGAGGGAAGAAGACAATGGAGAAGACCGGGCCAACGCTAGTAAAAGAGCTGGAAAAAGATAGCGGAGGAGCCCAGCAGCAGGCACCGGAGAGTGGGAGAAGACGCCGGAGAGACCCCCGAAGTCGGAAGAAGACCCCCGGAGTCGGAATAAGACCCCCTGAGTCAGAATAAGACCCCCGGAGCTGCCTAATAAATTACTTTAAAAACCTGTCTAGTGTGTTTTTTTTATTGACACTTTTTCCCCCCAGGTGAATGGGTAGGGGTACGATGTACCCCATACTCATTTACATAGGGTGGGGGGCCGGGATCTGGGGGCCCCCTTATTAAGGCGGGCTCCCAGATTACGATAAGCCCCCGCCCGCAGACCCCGACAACCAACGGCCAGGGTTGTCGGGAAGAGGCCCTTGTCCTCATCAACATGGGGACAAGGTGCTTTGGGGTGGGGGCGCAGTGCAGATCCGACTTCTGGTGCGACCTCTATTCAATTCAATGGGCTCCCATAGGGAACCATTGATTTTGAATAGAGAAAGAAATGCCGGACGAGGCTTAACACAGCGTTAAGCCTCGTTAAATCGCATTTAACACCGTTTGCCGGTGTCTGACGTCTTTACAGCTCTAACGCTGGAGCTTCAGAACACACTGGTCCTGGTTTTTTTTGCAGCTTAAAAACGGTTATGCCATTTACAGCTCAAAAACGTCATGGTGGGCATGAGGCCATAGGCTAACATGGAGAGCCATTTTTAAGCCTGCAAAAAACGCTCATAAAAGTGTCTGTAAAAACATCAGTGGGCATGAGGCCTAATTAAGATGCAGAAACTCCTCATTGCTCAAGGAACCCCTGACGACCTTTAGAGGAACCCTAGGGTTTCACGGAACCCTGGTTGAGAAACTCTGTCCAGGACATAAGAATGTGGGATGTTGCAGCGATCTCCCCTCCCGGAAGGCCCTTCATGAAAATATTGGCTGCAATGGATTCCTTATTGGGCCTAGAGGAATCAGACTGCAGAGACTTCTGAGTAGGAAAAGAACATTTCCATTGCTGTCCTGTCTTGAACCTCTAAATCTGAGTTACCACTGGAACCTTAGAAGTTAAGAAGTAAACCTAAAGTTTTAGTGTCCAGCCAATATAGCTCACTGAGAGTGGGACACTAGAGAGATCCAGATCAAAAAGACCAGAGACTGTGTTCGAGAAGCAACCAACAGTTATCCTGAGCTCCCTTCACCCTCTTTAACATTTCTTCAAGCACATGTGCAATTCTTCAAGCACATGTGCAATTTGCTTGTTTCGTCTCCTAGGACATCATCTGGGGTCCTAGGAGATGATGTCCTATGAGATGAAACGCGTCGGGAGTACTCCATTGTTGCCACATTCTTTGCAAAGCGCTTTTATATCAACTTAAATGTAAGTGTTTCCACTACATTAAATTTTGATTTATATACAGAGTTACGCTACGTGGCTGTTTCTTTTCTCTATTACATGATACTTACCTGCTCATATTGATTGGGATTTTCCCAGACCACTACTGCATATGAGGTTATCTGCTAAGAGGCCATCTTTCTTCTGCGGTTTCTCTCTCCCTGTTGATGTATGGCCATTTCCAGCACAGCAATTTGCAGCATACAGATTGTCCAGGTTCCATCGTGGTTCCACCACACCAAGCCCGTTTGACCCACTGAACATATGTTCCTTTGGGTTCAAACTATCTGGTAAGCTCCTTACCTATTGGTGGTGGTTCTCTTCATCTTCTCACCGTCACTTTTCCTTCAAAGTCTTCACCCACTTTTGAATTTCACCATTGTCTTCATTTTTGAATTACTTTAGGACACTCAGTTGCACAAGTTTTCACTTGTATTTCGCATATAGACATTTTGTATATATGAGGACTTCTTACCGTTCTTACATAATATTTGAGTGTCTGTTTTTATATTGCACTGTTTTTATATACTCATTTGAGTGCGTCATGCATTCTTGTTCATTTTTTTGATTAGCGCTACACTTTTTGTTTCCACGCTTTTTACTATTTGTCTACTTGTTGTGTTAGCAGCTTATCCAGAGGGCAGCGCGGAATTATTTTGTATGCTACACATGTGCAATTAACCTTCAAAGCCCAAAGCAAAATGACTGGCGCCCATCATTCTGACCATCCTGTGGACAAGAACGTCACAGTGAAAGGATCATGCCTGGAACTTTTATCACCAAGCAAGTCTGGGATATTTGTAATGTAGCTATTGTGTATCTAAAGAGTCATATGCCTTTAACCACTTGCCGACCGCCATTTACGTCGGCAGAATTGCATGGACAGGTAAATGGACAGGTAAATGGGCCTACATGTACGTCCCTTTAAATTTGTCGCCATGTGGGCCTGTGCGTGCCCCTGCCGCGAGCTCCGTGACTGTGCCTAAGGGAACCGTGGACTCGATGTCCACCGGTGTCCCACGATCGTGTCATAGAGCTGCAGAATGGGGGGATGCCTGTGTAAACAAGGCATCTCCCTGTTCTGCCTAGTGACGGGACACTGATCGTCTGCTCCCTTTCATCGGGAGCAGCGATCAGTGTCGTGTCACAGTAAGCCCAGCCCCCACACAGTTAGAATTACTCCCTAGGACACACTTAACCCCTTCCTCGCCCCCTCATGGTTAACCCCTTCACTGCCAGTGTCATTTACACAGTAATCAGTGCATTTTTATAGCACTGATCGCTGTATAAATGGCAATGGTCCCAAAATAGCATCAAAAGTGTCCAATGTGCCTGCCATAATGTCGCAGTCACGATAAAGAAAACGCTGTTCGTCGCCATTACTAGTAAAAAAAAAAATATATTAATAAAAATGCCATAAAACTACCCCCTATTTTGTAGACACTATAACTTTTGAAAACCAATCAATGAACGCTTATTGAGATTATTTTTACCAAAAATATGTATCGGCCTAAACTGAGGAAAAAAAAATTGTTATATATTTTTTGGGGATATTTATTATAGCAAAAAGTTAAAAATATTGGTGTTTTTTTTCAAAATTGTCGCTCTATTTTTGTTTATAGCGCAAAAAATAAAAACCGCAGAGGTGATCAAATACTACCAAAATAAAGCTCTATTTGTGGGGAAAAAAGGACGTCAATTTTGTTTGGGAGCCACGTCGCACGACCGCACAATTGTCAGTTAAAGTGACGCAGTGCCGAATCGCAAAATGTGGCCCAGTCATTTGGCAGCCAAATCCTCCGGGGCTGAAGTGGTTAAAATGTGTCTGCTTGCTTTACAGATGCGTTTGTGTGCTACAGATGCATCCTCAAGAATGGAGGACAAGCCTACAGCTACTCTCCACCCTGAGACATTTCACATTCTTTTTACCCACACTTTACATTACCTTACAGTTTTTAGCCCTGAAGAAGGGGGAGGGCCCTTAAACATCTTGGCTATACTTGTATATAAGTTTAACTAAAAACTTAGAAATGTAATGACCAAATGCCTTGAGAGATTTTTTTATGGTGCTCTACTAGGGTGACCACATTTCCAAACTACCATTCAGGGGCACCCTCCCTTCCCAAAAATCAGCTTGTGCTGTAATGAATCACAGCACAGTGATTGGACACAAGAGGAGGGATTTCTTATTTCTCCAATCACAAGCAGGGGGCGGGATTGTGCTCCTCCAGGCATTCCCGGCCAGGACAAGTACTGTCAGTGAGTAAAGCGGTGATGTGGCGGCCTTTTTTAGGGGCATCAGTTTTTAGGGGCATCAGATTGGCCCGGCGGGTGGCTGTGTCAGTTTTATTCTGGGACACTGTATTGTCCTGGAATGAATGTGCCTGGGACAGACCTGCAAAATGCGGGACTGTCCCGGGCAATCCGGGACACGTGGTCACCCTATGCTCCACCTACTTCACCAGCATTAGAAAAAAAATTAACCAGTAATTCTTATACTAGCTCACTGTTATCTGAAGGCATAAAAACATTTTGGCTGAGATTGTTTTAATAACTTGAATATCAGCAAGCGGTCAACAGAGATGAATATTTCAAGATGGTTCGAGGTGCGTCCACAACACTCACTAAGCAGACACCTCTGTAGCTCCAGGCCCTGTCTGCATGCAGGCAGATTGAGCTGTGTATAGTTATAGAGAGCAGGGATGAGCCGAACACCCCCCTGTTCGGTTCGCACCAGAACCTGCGAACAGACAAAATGTTCGTGTAAACTTTAGAACCCTATTAAATACAATGGACTCGAACGTTCGAAATCTAAAGTGTTAATTATAAAGGCTAATATGCAAGTTATTGTCCTAAAAAGTGTTTGGGGACCCGGGTCCTGCCCCAGGGGACATGTATCAATGCAAAAAGAAGTTTTAAAAACGGCCGTTTTTTTGGGAGCAGTGATTTTAATAATGCTTAAAATGAAAAAATAAAAGTGAAATATTCCTTTAAATTTCGTACCTGGGGGGTGTGTATGATATGCATGTGAAGTGGCGCATGTTTCCCGTGCTTAGAACTGTCCCTGCAAAAAATGTCATTTTTGAAAGAAAAAAATGCATTTAAAACTGACTCGCGGCTATTAATGAATTGTCGGCTCCCGGCAATACATACAAAAGTCATTGATAAAAAAAAAAAAAAAAAGCGTGGGTGTTCCCCAGAATTCAATTACCAGGCCCTTCAGGTCTGGAATGGATATTAAGGGGAACCCTGCCGCAAATTTAAAAAAAAAAGACGTGGGGTTCCCCCAAATATCCATTCCAGGCCCTTCAGATCTGGCATGGATTTTAAGGGGAACTCCACCCCAAATTTAAAAAAAAAATGGCGTGGAGTCCCCCTAAAAATCCATACCAGACCCCTTATCCGAGCACGCAACCTGGCCGGCCGCAGGGGAAAAGGGGGGGACGAGAGAGCGGCCCCCCTCCCTCCTGAACTGTACCAGGCCACATGCCCTCAACATGGGGAGGATGTCCCCATGTTGATGGGGACAAGGGCCTCATCCCCACAACCCTTGCCCGGTGGTTGTGGGGGTCTGCGGGCGGGGGGCTTATCGGAATCTGGAAGACCCCTTTAACAAAGGGGACCCCCAGATCCCGCCCCCCCCTATGTGAATTGGTAAGGGGTACATTGTACCCCTACCATTTCACGAAGAAAGCGTAAAAAAATGTTTAAAAAAACACACAAACACCTTGAAAAAGTCCTTTATTTAAAAAAAAACAAAAACATTCCAGCGGTGAAATCCAGTGTCCCGCGGCGATCCCGATGTCCAGCGCTGTCCTTCATTGGTTGTGCCTGAGCGGACCTGATGGGGAACTCCCTCTCAGTATTTTAAATGTATAGACCCGCCCCTTCTAAAGTTCCCCATCAGGTCCGCTCAGCGGACCAGATGCGGAACATGAGAAGGGGCGGGTCTATACATGTATTACCAAAGTGAGAGCAGTCCCCCATCAGGTCCGCCCCCTCGGTATGTCAGACCTGCCTACGTCATTGGCTTGAGCGGGGAACTTCCTTCACTATGTAAATTTAAATTACACAGTGAAGGAAGTTCCCCGCTCAAGCCAATGACGTAGGCGGGTCCGACATACCGAGGGAGCGGACCTGATGGGGAACTTTAGAAGGGGCGGGTCTATACATTTAAAATACTGAGAGGGAGTTCCCCATCAGGTCCGCTCAGGCACAACCAATGAAGGACAGCGCTGGACATCGGGATCGCCGCGGGACACTGGATTTCACCGCTGGAATGTTTTTTTTTTTTTTTTTTTTTTAATAAAGGACTTTTTCAAGGTGTTTGTGTGTTTTTTTAAACATTTTTTTACGCTTTCTTCGTGAAATGGTAGGGGTACAACGTACCCCTTACCAATTCACATAGGGGGGGGGCCGGGATCTGGGGGTCCCCTTTGTTAAAGGGGTCTTCCAGATTCCGATAAGCCCCCCGCCCGCAGACCCCCACAACCACCGGGCAAGGGTTGTGGAGATGAGGCCCTTGTCCCCATCAACATGGGGACATCCTCCCTATGTTGAGGGCATGTGGCTTGGTACGGTTCAGGAGGGAGGGGGGGCCGCTCTCTCGTCCCCCCCTTTTCCCCTGCGGCCGGCCAGGTTGCGTGCTCGGATAAGGGGTCTGGTATGGATTTTTAGGGGGACTCCACGCCATTTTTTTTTTAAATTTGGGGTGGAGTTCCCCTTAAAATCCATGCCAGATCTGAAGGGCCTGGAATGGATATTTGGGGGAACCCCACGTCAATTTTTTTTTAATTTGCGGCGGGGTTCCCCTTAATATCCATTCCAGACCTGAAGGCCCTGGTAATTGAATTCTGGGGAACCCCCACGCTTTTTTTTTATTTTTTATCAATGACTTTTGTATGTATTGCCGGGAGCCGACAATTCATTAATAGCCGCGAGTCAGTTTTAAAAGACTTTTTTTCTTTCAAAAATGAAATTTTTTGCAGGGACAGTTCTAAGCACGGGAAACATGCGCCACTTCACATGCATATCATACACACCCCCCAGGTACGAAATTTAAAGGAATATTTCACTTTTATTTTTTCATTTTAAGCATTATTAAAATCACTGCTCCCGAAAAAACGGCCGTTTTTAAAACTTCTTTTTGCATTGATACATGTCCCCTGGGGCAGGACCCCGGTCCCCAAACACTTTTTAGGACAATAACTTGCATATTAGCCTTTATAATTAACACTTTAGATTTCTCCCATAGATTTTTCGAATTTGCCGCGAACACCCCAATTTGTTCGCTGTTCGGCGAACGGGCGAACAGGCAATGTTCGAGTCGAACATGAGTTCGACTCGAACTCCAAGCTCATCCCTAATAGAGAGACAGAGCCTGGCCCAGGCTGGGGAAAGGGTTAAACGTTACAAGCTTAGCCCCCGGCCTTTTGTGCCTAGCCAGCCCACCTGTGCTATAGAAAGCTGAGGTCCAGAGTCTCTGGGGTTTGGTGGGTTCCAGCATCACCTGTCAGCGCAATCATTGGTGTTGTTTAAGGAACCAGGGTTTTTTGGAAGACATCCAGCCATGAACAATGTCGTTATGGACTTTCCCCTCATCGAGATATGCCTGGGCCACTACACTACTAGAGTTAGGATTAAGGGAAGGACATTGTTCACAATGAACTGTTATGCCACACTTGTTCAGTAAAATTATGTTAACCATTATGAGCCCGGTCTGCTATTCAAGTTATTAAAAGGGGTGCATATTGGTTCTAGCATATCAAAAGAACCAGGGTCTGTAAAGCATATGAAGTAACACTGTTACAAAAAGGGGTTCACTTGGCAAGACAAGAAGAGAAGTGTAGTTGTTGTGAGTAGCCAACCACAACTTCAAGGCACAAAGTAACCAGTCATTAGGGTGTGGTACCTGGCAAGGTGACAGTTCTGTCATGTACCTGGGTGTATTTAAACCGGGATCTTCCTGGTCCCAAAGCTGCAGCCTTACCTGTTGCGCTACTGAGCAGATCTGGACTTTTGGAAATGTCCTCTCAGTGTTAAACATTACCTTGGACTCACTAGCCCCACCTGCTGCCAGCTGTGGACAATTTTCAATCAAAGCAGCCCTTAAAAAGGAAGTGATGCTATCTCTCAGCGCCCGTTTGTGTGGAATAGCTCCCTGGGTGTTGTGACTGCTTTTTGATCCTGATTTTCGTGTTGAACTTCTGCCTGAATTCCTGACTACTCTCCAGCCTGCTGATTTTGTACTTCACTGCCAGCTCGTGTATGACCTTTGCCTGCCTGACCACTCTCTGGATTTCGATCGTGTACCATTTTGCCTGATCTGTTGCCAACCTAATCTGCCTGACTACGTTTTCGCCTGAATCCTCAGCACACAAGTTCCACCTATCACAGGTACTTTACATTACAAACGGGCCAATCCTCAGCACACAAGTTCCACCTATCACAGGTACTTTACATTACAAACGGGCCACAATGACAGTGGACCCTGCTGAGATTGTTAAGGCGATTTCACGTCAGGGACAATTGATTGGAGCTAATGAACAGCATCTTTCTTCCCTGGACGCCAAGTTAGATGAACTTTGTACTATGCTTAAATCTTGTTTGTCTGCTTCCTCTGCAACGGTCCAGACTCTGGATCCTACTCCTGCTACGATCCAACCCACCTCTTCTGTACCACCCAAACTTCCTATGCCTGACAAATTTGGTGGTGATACTGAGGACTGCAGAGGCTTTTTAAATGTTTGCCGTTTGCATTTCCGCAACAACCCTGGGACCTTTAGCACTTCTTCTGCCAAAGTGACTTTTGTAATTTCCTTGTTAAAGGGGAAGGCCCTGGCCTGGGTCTCTCCTTATCTGGAACGCAATGATCCTGTGCTGCAAGACGTTGACAAATTTCTGGCTTCTCTCCAGACTGTATTTGACAAGCCAGATAGAGCTTCTGCAGCTGAGTACTCACTCTTGGACATGCAACAAGGCACCAGGTCTGTGGCACAATATGCTATTGAGTTTTGTACCCTTGCTGCTGAGACTACTTGGGACTCAAGGGCATTACGTGCAGCCTTCCGAAAAGGTCTTGCAGATCGCATCAAAGACGAATTAGTCTATAAGGATTCCCCAGAAGACCTAGAGAAATTCATAGAGCTCTGTGTTCGTCTGGATGTCCGGTATCATGAAAGGTGCCAAGAGAGACTTAGAACTCGCAAGTTTCCTCGGCCAGTCTACCGTTTGGCCCCTAACTTCCAAGCACCACCTCAGCCAGAACCTGAAATCTCAGTTGAACCCCAGACACCTGTGGAACCCATGGATGTAAGCCGTCTCCACCTAACTGAGTCTGAGAAACAAAGGAGGCGTGCATTGGGCCTATGCCTATACTGTGGACTTAAAGGACATTTATTATCTGTCTGCCCTTCCCGTCCAGTAAAAGGCAGGGTCTAACCAGTGTTGGAGGAGCTGGCTTAGACCTTACAGGTATATCCTCCAAGACCAAGATTACCATTCCTGCAATTATCCATTTACCCTCTAAACTTGTCTCTTATTGATTCTCCACTTCTGCCTGTTATCCTTGGTTACCCATGGTTACAACAACATAACCCTTCTTTTGATTGGGAAAATGGAGAACTAACCTCTTGGGGGTCGTTCTGTCATTCAAACTGTTTGTCTCAACCCAAAAGACTTCCTGCTTGTATGTTGGCTTCCGTGGCCGTCCCACCTACCTTGCCTCATGAATACCATGTGTTTGCAGACGTATTTTGCAAGCAAAAGGCAGAGGTTTTACCTCCACATCGTTCTTTTGACTGTGCAATTAAATTGATTCCTGGAGCACCTCTTCCCAAAGGAAGGACCTATCCCCTGTCTTTGCCTGAACAAAAATCCATGGAGGAATACGTAAAAGACAACTTGGAAAGAGGTTTTATCCGACCCTCTTCTTCTCCAGTAGGGGCAGGTTTTTTCTTTGTTGAAAAAAAAGATGGGGGTCTTTGACCATGCATAGACTATCGAGGGTTAAATCAAATCACTGTAAAAGACTCCTACCCTTTGCCTCTCATTCTTGAACTGTTTGATGTACTTAAGGGGGCTGTTATCTTCTCCAAGCTAGACCTACGAGGGGCTTATAATCTAATTCGAATTAAAGACGGGGACGAGTGGAAGACAGCATTCAACACTCGTAATGGACATTTTGAATATCTGGTTATGCCATTTGGGTTGTGTAAATCCCCTGCTGTCTTCCAACGTTTCATGAATGAAATTTTTCATGATTTCAGCAACAGTTTTGTGATCATCTACTTGGACGACATTTTAATCTTTTCCAAGACTCATCTAGAGCACATCTCGCATGTAAAGCAGGTATTGCAACGACTGAGAGAAAACCATCTTTACGCGAAGATTGAGAAATGCAGTTTCCATCAAAGCCGTATTCCTTTCCTTGGATACATTATAAGTGCTGCCGGTTTCCAAATGGACCCTCAAAAACTTTCCGCTGTCTTGCAATGGCCCCAACCGACCACTTTAAGAGGGCTCCAAAGCTTTCTAGGGTTCGCAAATTACTACAGACGCTTCATCAAAGGTTTTGCCTCCATTGCGGCCCCCCTTACTGCTATGACTAAGAAAGGTACAAATTGCAAGGTATGGTCCTCAGAAGCAGAATTGGCTTTCCAGCAATTAAAAGACATGTTCAGCAAAGCTCCAATTCTTCAGCATCCAAATCCCGATCTCCAGTACATAGTTGAGGTTGATGCCTCTGAGGTAGGAGCAGGTGCCGTGCTCTCCCAGAGACAGCCTAAGTCTGGTAGAATCCATCCAGTAGCATTTTTTTTCTAGAAAGTTTTCTCCAGCGGAGATGAATTACGATGTTGGGAATCGAGAACTACTGGCCATCAAATTGGCATTGTCTGAATGGCGACATCTTCTGGAAGGGGCTCCCAAACCTTTTTCTATCCTCACTGACCATAAAAACCTACTGTACCTTCAGACTGCAAGACATTTGAACTCACGTCAGGCTCGATGGGCTCTGTTTTTCTCCCATTTTAATTTTGTTCTTTCTTATGTTCCTGGGCATAAAAACAAGAAAGCCGATGCTCTTTCCAGACAGTTTGCTACCTCTGAAGAAGACCAACCTACCGAGCAGTATATAATTCCACCTCACAAAATTGTCGCACAGATCTCTACGGCTCTTTCCCAACAGTTACAAGAAACCCAGAATTGTGTTCCCCAAGGCTTGAAGATACCACCAGGTCGCCTGTTCGTAGCCCCTAGCCTCAGAAAACCTGTACTCCTCTGGGCACATGATGGTGTTTTATCTGGTCATCCTGGTGTCACCATCACTCTTAAGACCTTGCAGCGTCATGTCTGGTGGCCTCATATGAAAAGGGATGTTACTGACTATGTGGCTGCCTGCCCAACTTGTGCTGCTAATAAAGTACCCCGTACATTGCCTACTGGACTGTTACAACCACTTTCAGCACCTCGTCAGCCTTGGACCCATTTGACTATGGACTTCATTACAGACTTACCCAAGTCCGAGGGCATGACTGCTATATGGGTCATAGTGGATCGCTTTTCAAAAATGTCTCATTTTGTGCCGCTACCGGGATTACCTACAGCGGAAGCACTGTCTACTCTCTTCCTTTCCCATATTGTGAGATATCATGGCATACCTACCAATGTCGTCTCAGACCGCGGATCCCAGTTTGTTTCCCGATTCTGGAGAGCGTTCTGCAAGAAACTGGGAGTAACGCTTTCACTCTCTACCTCACATCACCCTCAAACAGATGGTCAAACCGAACGCATGAACCAGACACTAGAAACCTATCTTCGACATTATGTCAATGCCTTACACTCCAACTGGTCTGAGTATTTGCCTTTAGCTGAGTTCGCCATTAATTCCCGTTAGCACAGTGCTCTTCATACCACACCATTCTACGCAGCCCTAGGCTATCACCCTCAGACTTTTCCCCTACTTCAGCCTTCTTCTGGTGTACCAGCAGCAGATCAGCGGGTTAAAAATATTCTGCTACATTGGAAAAAGATTTGCTTATTACTACAGAAGTCAGCAGGCAAGTATGCACTTTTTTCCAACAAACGAAGACGCCATATACCTCCATATGTGGTGGGGGACAGAGTTTGGCTATCAACCAAATATGTGAGACTGAAACAACCTTCTACCAAATTGGGCCCTCGATTCATTGGTCCTTACAGAATTATTGCTCGAGTCGGGCCAGTCTCCTATCGGTTGAAATTACCCTCCTCTCTCCGAATTCATCCTGTGTTCCACGTTTCCCTCCTCAAAAAAGCAATTTTCAATCGCTACTCCAGAACGCAACAGCTACCTCCTCCTGTTCTTGTTGATGGACAAAATGAGTTTGAAGTCTCCAAGATTCTTGATTTTAGAAGACAGGGTCGTGGCCTTCGGTATCTGGTTCATTGGAAGGGATATCCTGTCACAGACCGTTCCTGGGTTCCAGCCAAAGATCTGCATGCCCCTTCTCTTATTCGAGACTTCCATGCCTCCTTTCCCACTAAGCCCCGCTAGGCCCCCGGAGGGGTCCACTGGGGAGGGGGCCCTGTCATGTACCTGGGTGTATTTGAACCGGGATCTTCCTGGTCGTAAAGCTGCAGCCTTACCTGTTGCGCTACTGAGCAGATCTGGACTTTTGGAAATGTCCTCTCAGTGTTAAACATTACCTTGGACTCACTAGCCCCACCTGCTGCCAGCTGTGGACAATTTTCAATCAAAGCAGCCCTTAAAAAGGAAGTGATGCTATCTCTCAGCGCCCGTTTGTGTGGAATAGCTCCCTGGGTGTTGTGACTGCTTTTTGATCCTGATTTTCGTGTTGAACATCTGCCTGAATTCCTGACTACTCTCCAGCCTGCTGATTTTGTACTTCACTGCCAGCTCGTGTATGACCTTTGCCTGCCTGACCACTCTCTGGATTTCGATCGTGTACCATTTTGCCTGATCTGTTGCCAACCTAATCTGCCCGACTACGTTTTCGCCTGAATCCTCAGCACACAAGTTCCACTTCGGACACTACCTATCACAGGTACCTTACAAGTTCCTCCAAGTGCATGGGGGTCATTGTCTGGCTCCCTCCCTAGTGGTTGGTATCCGTTGGAAGGTGCAACATTGTTTTTATATCAGACATTTATAGATTTTTACTGCCTGGTTAATAAAGCCATTTGGCCTTTTGGAAGTCTTATACAACAGGGTGTGTATAACTGAAGAGTGTATATCAGAACCTTCATCTGGGAGAGGATTCACACATACCCCCTGGCGGTGGGGTATGGGAATAAGAGCACCTAAGCTCAGACCTCCTGGTGATATGAAGATCACAGTGCCTAATTGCCTCGCTTTTAACCAGAAAATCAAAGGGACCAGATGTGGACTGGAATGCTGACCTGGGTCAAGGCAGGTATTCACAGAGTAAGGCTGCCCTCTTGTGGAAGACAGTAACATATTTCCTGGAGGATTTTTGGGGTAATAACATACTTCCTGGTGATTGGGAAAAACAGCCCAGTATACCTTCTTATTGGACAGAGGACTACATGGGTGGGAAGGGGGGTTTTGTGTGGGTTGTGTCTGTAAGTGCTTCAAAATGTGAGGACCAATGATGAAGTCCTTGTCCTGGAGCCAAGCCGACATACAGAACCCTGGGGAAGGTCTTGCGTAACTTCATTCCTGAACTTTTGTTTTATATGCTCTGTTTTACTATCCTTAGATTTTATGTTAGTGCTCTACTTTCTTTATAAATAAACAAAACCTTTGTTTCTTTGAGCATTGTGTTTATTTAAATCCATACACATGTTACAGAGATCTATGGCCTGGTCATGAAGTACGGGAAGGATAGAGTTATTGAGCATGCATGAAGTCCGCAATATGTGCTCAGCGGGACCCCATTGTGTTAATTGGCGTGAGGTAACAGAGGTACACTGGACTGGTGGAGTGGGCGCAGACTCAGCATGTCCTTCCTAATGGAACATACAAGTTACATTATGCAGTGACATGGGACAAGTCGCTTTTCAGAGGAACTCTGCATTTATTACTGCACACAGTGAAGGCTCATTACTAAGTCGGGGAACTGCCCTAATGTTAGATTCTTCATATGACCGCAGTCTCTGCCTGGTCCTGGCATTGATAAGCTACCCCCACATGCACGGGCGCAGATGACCCCACCCATATGCAGGGTATGGAAAATAATGAGATTGCAGGTCACATCACCCATGCTATGTCATTCTTTGATCCACCTTGTTTAGAATGTCTATTGCTGTTGGACAGAGAAGGTCACATAAGGATAGAGCCAACCAGGTCTTCCCTGAGACTGCAGACAGTAATAACAAATAAGGACCTGGTGTCTATCTTATACCTTATATATCTTGATATAGTTAAGAAACCATATTACAATGTCATAGCTCTGCCACATTTATATTGCTGGCATAAGACAGAATTTCCCTTTGTGCAAGCCTGTGCTTCCTGTTGATATGAAAACGTGTAATAGTTCAGAATTGCAAAATGTGGTTAAGCTTAAAATGTTTTTATTTTTATTTTTTTTGCAATGCCCAAATTGCATGGGTGCTTGGGAACATTTATATTTATTATATGCTCCAGCAGAGTGCAGAGAAACACATTTATCATGTCTATGCTGTGAATTTAAACCACCTGCTCCTCAGCCTATGGCTCCGTTCTTATTTGATTTAAAAAGCTTGGTGTGTCTCTGTACCAGGACAGCACTAATAGCTGAATGCAGCTGTTAAAGGGAAATGACAATCAAACCATAAAATTAGAGCCAGACCACCTCAAAGCTGATATTTTACTTTTCTTTTTTATAATCAGTCTTTTCCTTTATTATAACAAATGTCAACAAACAACATGACAAGAAACATACTACACAAGATATCTATACAAATACTCATTAAACATAATCACCCCCCTTCCCGAGCATACCCTAGATCCTTGATCTCGTCCCTTTACCGGAGGAGGGAAGAGAGAAAAGAAAAAAAAAACCCACACACCCCTTTCTTATGGCCCCAAATTCTAATACATTCCAAGAGGGGCTCAATAACACCAGAAAAAATAAAATAAAACCCACACACCCCTTTCTTATGGCCCCATATTCTAATTCATTCCAAGAGGGGCTTAATAACACCAGAAAAAAAAACCCCACACACCCCTTTCTTATGGCCCCATATTCTAATACATTCCAAGAGGGGCTCAATAACACCAGAAAAAAATAAATAAAACCCACACACCCCTTTCTTATGGCCCCATATTCTAATACATTCCAAGAGGGGCTTAATAACACCAGAAAAAAAAACAACCACACACCCCTTTCTTATGGCCCCATATTCTAATACATTCCAAGAGGGGCTCAATAACACCAGAAAAAAATAAATAAAACCCACACACCCCTTTCTTATGGCCCCATATTCTAATACATTCCAAGAGGGGCTTAACACCAGAAAAAAAAACATACACCCCTTTCTTATGGCCCCATATTCTAATACATTCCAAGAGGGGCTTAATAACACCAGAGAAAAAAAAAAGGGAAACATTTCCCTCCACCCTTATTCAAGTTTTTATAAAGATTACCCAGTTCCGTGCATATTTAACTATTCTCCCACCTTTACTACTATAAGAGATATATATTACCTTATATTAAAAACAAATCATGTGTAAACATAAATATATATATTTTTTTAATTTTTTTTTATTTATAACAAGGAAAGGGACCCTGTCGGGTTGATACATTACAAAGTAGTACGGGTATCAAGACAAACAACTTATTCAAAAACAGTCAGAATACATTACATCACATAGTCTTGATGTAGGAAGGAAAAGAAAAGCAGGGTTCAAACATATGAGTGTGGACAAATTGGTGGAGATTACGCTCCCTGGTGTATTGTCACTTAGTATGTCTGAGCTATTGTTAGTTTTATTCGTGACCTCTGATCAGTGTTGCCAACCCCCCCAAGTGAAATTTACTGACAAGATGTCTAAAAATTACGAACAACGAAAAATTTTTACTAACACTTCCAAAATGCACCTAAAATGCCTGTTTTCAGTGCTAAACTGTGCAACTTTTAGTATTTAAACTATAAACATGTAGCTACAGCTATTAGTAAATGTGTTTAAGTTAAACAAAAGTCAAAAACTGAATTTCTCTATTTACATGAAGGTCAGGTTAATATAACACAGCCAGCACAGAGTTCCCCATTACAGTGCTAGGGAGAACTCTGCAAACCTTGATGTAAAGAACAATGCCACAGATCACGATCTAAGGGGGAACTCTGATGTAAGGGGGGGCTCTGCGCTCCCATTTACATCAGAGTTCCCACTTACATCAGGGTTCGCAGAGTTCACCCTTGCACTATAAGAGGAAATCCTCAGACTCTGATGTAAAGGGGAACATTGGGAACTCTAATGAGGGGGGGGACTCTGGTGACCAGAGATTTCCTTCCGCAGAGTGAATACACTAAGGTAAGGGGGGTTACTGATACAAGGGTTAACCTTTATTTCAGTGCCCCCTTACATTATTGTGTTCACCCCCCCCCCTTACATTAGTGCCCCCCCCTCAGACTGACCTCCTCTCAGGTGCACCGTGCAGGGCTCAGTCAGGCAACTCCAGCTTGGCGGCTTTGGTGTTATCCGATAGTCTCCATCACCCCCTGCCTCCATCACCCCCTGCCTCCATCACCCCCTGTCAACCTCTGCCTCCATCAGCCCCTGCCTCCATCAGCCCCTGCCACCATCAGCCCCTGCCACCATCAGCCCCTGTCACCATCAGCCCCTGCCACCATCAGCCCCTGCCTCCATCAGCCCCTGTCACCATCAGCCCCTGTCACCATCAGCCCCTGCCTCCATCAGCCCCTGTCACCATCACCCCCTGCCACCATCACCCCCTGTCAACCTCTGCCTCCATCAGCCTCTGCCTCCATCAGCCCCTGCCACCATCAGCCCCTGCCACCATCAGCCCCTGCCACCATCAGCCCCTGCCACCATCAGCCCCTGTCACCATCAGCCCCTGCCTCCATCAGCCCCTGTCACCATCACCCCCTGCCACCATCACCCCCTGTCAACCTCTGCCTCCATCAGCCCCTGCCTCCATCAGCCCCTGCCACCATCAGCCCCTGTCACCATCAGCCCCTGTCACCATCACCCCCTGCCACCATCACCCCCTGTCAACCTCTGCCTCCATCAGCCCCTGCCTCAATCAGCCCCTGCCACCATCAGCCCCTGCCACCATCAGCCCCTGCCTCCATCAGCCCCTGCCACCATCACCCCCTGTCAACCTCTGCCTCCATCAGCCCCTGCCTCCATCAGCCCCTGCCACCATCAGCCCCTGCCTCCATCAGCCCCTGTCACCATCACCCCCTGCCACCATCACCCCCTGTCAACCTCTGCCTCCATCAGCCCCTGCCTCCATCAGCCCCTGCCACCATCAGCCCCTGTCACCATCAGCCCCTGTCACCATCACCCCCTGTCAACCTCTGCCTCCATCAGCCCCTGCCTCAATCAGCCCCTGCCACCATCAGCCCCTGCCACCATCAGCCCCTGCCACCATCAGCCCCTGCCTCCATCAGCCCCTGCCTCCATCAGCCCCTGCCTCCATCAGCCCCTGCCACCATCAGCCCCTGTCACCATCAGCCCCTGTCACCATCAGCCCCTGTCACCATCACCCCCTGCCTCCATCAGCCCCTGCCACCATCAGCCCCTGCCACCATCAGCCCCTACCACCATCAGCCCCTACCACCATCAGCCCCTGCCACCATCAGCCCCTGCCACCATCAGCCCCTGTCACCATCAGCCCCTGCCTCCATCAGACCCTGCCTCCATCAGCCCCTGCCTCCATCAGCCCCTGCCTCCATCAGCCCCTGCCACCATCAGCCCCTGCCACCATCAGCCCCTGCCACCATCAGCCCCTGTCACCATCAGCCCCTGTCACCATCACCCCCTGCCACCATCACCCCCTGTCAACCTCTGCCTCCATCAGCCCCTGCCTCCATCAGCCCCTGCCACCATCAGCCCCTGTCACCATCAGCCCCTGTCACCATCACCCCCTGCCACCATCACCCCCTGCCTCCATCAGCCCCTGCCACCATCAGCCCCTGCCACCATCAGCCCCTGCCACCATCAGCCCCTGTCACCATCAGCCCCTGCCTCCATCAGCCCCTGCCTCCATCAGCCCCTGCCACCATCAGCCCCTGCCACCATCAGCCCCTGCCTCCATCAGCCCCTGCCACCATCAGCCCCTGCCTCCATCAGCCCCTGCCACCATCAGCCCCTGTCACCATCAGCCCCTGTCACCATCAGCCCCTGTCACCATCAGCCTGTGCCACCAACACCCCCTGCCACCAACACCCCCTGCCTCCAACAACACCAACTGCCTCCAACACCTCCTGCTGCCTCGAGCCCATCCCCCTCGGCCTCCATCATTCACCCCCCTCTGCGGCCTGCTACCATCACCTGCAGTCATCTGTCACCGTCGTTGGCTGGGCTGTCACTCCGTGCCCGACTCCGAGTCCCCCGTGGACTTTGGAAGCTGGATGCAGGGCTCCTCCGTTCCGCGTGCTGCAGTGCTCAGCCTTCTGCCTGCTCCAGTGCTCCTGGTTACTATTTTAAAAACTGGCGCTGTGGCGGGATGTGTTATTACATCACTCGCCTCGTCAGCATAGCGCGCCGCACAGCCCCTGTGAGATCCGCCCTTCTGCCGGCCGAATACAGGATCGGCTCGGCTCGGCAAGCTCCGGAACTGCGCATGCGCAGTTCCAAGTCGGAACGGTCGGCAATTTTTTACTGGCACTTCCCCGCTAGTACGGACAGTTACGGACGGGTGAAAAAGTGCCCGTTTTTACGTGATGTCCGTAAAAATACGTACGGTTGGCAACACTGCCTCTGATGTCTTTAATTTTGTTTCAGCGACTTGTTCCTTCCTAGGTGTCTAGTTCTGCCTGTTGGTTCCCTTTGCTCCGTTAGGGTATTTATGCTTGAGGTTGTCGTGTTGTGTAGTACCGGGGACATGGGCCCAGTTCCTTGGTTTTTCCTGTTTATATTAGAGAAAAGGTGGAAAATAGAGTGTAAAGCAAATCCCCCCAGTTTAGGATGGGATTGGTTAAAGGTAGAATATTAGAATAGAGAAAGATATGAAAAAGAGAAAAAGAAGAGGGGAGGGGGAGTTGTTGTGGGAAGATGGGTTGGGTGGTGGATAGGGAGGGGGTATGGGGGTACTGGGGCCCACGAACATGGGACATCAGTAATTCAGTCCTGTGTATCGGATGGGATTGGCGGTGGCGGGGTGCAACTCTGTGTGTCTGTTGAGGTTCCCTTCAGCGCCTGGCCCTCTGCCGAGTAGATGAAGATAATCCACAACTGCCAGGTGTTGGAGAATGTCTCTTGTCTATGCTGGGCTGTGAGGACGAGGTCCTCCATATATCTTATTTCCTCCACTCTCGCTATCCATGATGCTATGGTAGGTGGGCTTGTGGATTTCCACATTATCGGTATGCAGGCCTTGGCTGCATCTAGCAAGTGTCTGATTACCGATTTTTTGTATGTTTTTTCCGGAGTGTCTGATGCGTGGAGTAGGAAGAAAGCGGGGTCTACTGGTATGGGGCTGTCTGTAAATTTTTGTATAACTTCTTGAACCACTTTCCAAAAGTGGTGTAGTAAAGGACAGGACCAGAATATGTGCAGCAGTGTTCCCTTTTCTGCTCGACACTGCCAGCAAAGGTCCGGCGTTGTCGGGAAGAATCTGTGGAGCAGGTCTGGAGTTCTGTACCATCTTGACAGTAGCTTATAGTTAGTCTCCTGGATTTTGGCGCATATCGATGATTTGTGAGTGTATTTAATTATTTGTTGTTTCTTAGTTGTGCTGAAGTTGCAATTCAGTTCCGTTTCCCATTTGGTCAGCCCTGGTGGGGTAAAGTCTGTTTGTGGTACGTTTAGCAGGCTGTAGGTTTGTGAGAGCGTGTGCGTTATGGTACCCGATGTGTTGCAGAGTTCTTCTAATGTTGTGAGGGGACGGGATGTTGTCGGGTGGGTTGTCAGTGAGTGTAAGAAGTGGCTCAGTTGGCTGGCTCTCAAAAAGTCCAGCCGAAATGGGCCTGTGGCGTCTGAAAGTTCTGTTAACGTGGGCCAACGACCATTGGTACTAAAGTGGGAGGCCTGGTGAGTGCCCTCGTCTCTCAGTCTTTTAAATTCCGCGTCCTGTATTCCTGGTGCAAATTCGGGGTTTCCCAAGATGGGGAAGAGGGGTGAATTGGGGGATGATATGGGGGTCGTCGAGAAGAGACGTGCGCAGACCTGTGTTGTGGTTCCTATTAGCGGGTGTCGCTTGATTTCCGCTGGCAGGGACTGGTAACACCAGGGAGCCCTACCAAGCGGAGTCTCGCTTTGATGTTGCTCCAGTTGTGTCCAGAGCTTAGTCTCCTGGTGCCTGCACCAGTCTATAAGCCTGCCCAGGTGTACTGCCTGGTAGTATGTACGAATGTTCGGCAACGCGAGTCCCCCGTGTTGTTTAGGTAGAACCAAGAGTTTATAAGAGAGTCGTGGCCTTTTCTTAGCCCATACAAAGTCTGTAAACATGGTTTGTATTTGTTTGAAGTAGAGTGTGGGAATGTGAATAGGTATCGCCTGCATAAGATAGAGGAGTTTTGGGAGTATCATCATTTTGAGGATTCAAAAGAGAAGGTAGAAGGCGGGACTTTATATGAGGCACACGGACACAAAGAAATACGTTTGATGGGGGGACAGCTTTTAATTGGTTCAAAATCGCAATACAATTTCATATTTAAATTTTATGCATTTTGCTATATATCAATACTTTTTTATATTTCATCTGAACCAAATATTACACAGTAATAAATATTCCATCAAGGATATTTCATATATTTACAGATACAACAGTACATGTCAATCAAACATTGCAGTCGCTACCTATGCAACTTGGTAAACCACTAAATTATTTTTTAAAAATGAATGGTGGAGGGGGATTTTGTATATATTGGAAGGAACGTCCATAAAAGGTTGATGAGTATGTGCACTTATCGGTAGATATTAGCTCTATGCATTTCGGGCCTTTCAGGCCGCTCATCAGGAGCAAAAACCGAAGTGGTCATCTAGGGATGAAAAAGACAGATACATTTTAATGATCTAAAGGAATGCTAGAGAGCCAGTGGGCAAACATAGAATAGGAGAAAACTCCCCCACCCATACATTTAACCCACAGAACTTACGGATGCGTCTGCATAGGGGAGGTGTGTCCACGAAAGTCGCAGACCAGCCAGGGGGCGTCACAGCCGGGAGCTGGGGAGGCATGGCAGGGCGACAGCCACCCACAGAGGCAACGCCCTGTGAGGGTGGAAAAAATTGGTGAGCTATGTGGGGTAACCCCAGTTGTGGGGACCTCTGTGAAAAAAAAGAGAAAATGAGAATAATAAAATAAAATAAAAAATGTATGTTGAAAAAATGTTGTAACACTAAAGAGTATGTGTATCTGTATGTGAGAAAGTAGTGTGTGTGTGTGAGGGTGTGGGGAAGGATAGTGTGAAGTGAGGAGACATTTATTAGGCAAGGAAGGAGAAAAGTAAGCAGAGAAAAGGCTGAAAAAAGGAAGCAACAAAAAAAGATTGAAGATAGAGAAGCCAAATAGTGAGTGCATAGTAAAAAGAAACAAAAATGCCTGTTGCAGTGTGAAAAAAACATAAAATAGAAAAGCCAGATAGTGTGTGGAAATTGGAAAGAAAGGAAATACCTGTTTCAGAGTGAAGAGGGCAAGTTATGCAGTGTGAGTGCTAATCCAAACTGGGAGGTGATGTGTATAATCCTGAGTGTAAGGCCCAACAGAGGGAGAGGCCTATATGGGAAGTGCTGCCCTAGCCACGCCCCCAACATCACACTGACACTGGCAAGTGGGGGAGAGGGGAGGGAAGGCGCCATCAACCAGGTCGTCAAACACCCGGTGAGATGTGCCCAGCCAGCCAGTCATTCCTCCCTGCGCGTCAGCTGTGGAACACACTAACATCGGTAGTGCAGCGCCCAAAGGGCACCGCACGCCCGGTGTGCTGTGCGTGACGTCGACGCGCAGTGGCGGAGCCCCCACTCACCCCAGGCCAAACCAAGGCAGAGGGAGAGGGGGGGACCCCAGTGCGCGTCGCAGCTCCCGGAAGCCACAGTCAATGGCAAAGTCCAATGAGAGACATGCACAAAACCATCCACATGCACACGCCTAGCATTGTAAAAAAAAAATTTTTAATATAGGGCAGGATAGGATGTTGGAAAAGCCATATGCCAGTTTTTGGGTAACTATTTAACGAGTAGAATATATGAAAGCTAGACGATGAGTCAGCTAACGAAAAAACCATATGTGGAAAATTCAAAAGCTCCCGGCTGTGACGCCCCCTGGCTGGTCTGCGACTTTCGTGGACACACCTCCCCTATGCAGACGCATCCGTAAGTTCTGTGGGTTAAATGTATGGGTGGGGGAGTTTTCTCCTATTCTATGTTTGCCCACTGGCTCTCTAGCATTCCTTTAGATCATTAAAATGTATCTGTCTTTTTCATCCCTAGATGACCACTTCGGTTTTTGCTCCTGATGAGCGGCCTGAAAGGCCCGAAATGCATAGAGCTAATATCTACCGATAAGTGCACATACTCATCAACCTTTTATGGACGTTCCTTCCAATATATACAAAATCCCCCTCCACTAGTGATGAGCCGAACACCCCCGGTTTCGGTTCGCACCAGAACCCGCGAACGGACCGAAAGTTCGTACGAACATTAGAACCCTATTAAATACAATGGATGCGAACGTTCGAATTCTAAAGTGCTAATTATAACAACTATTATGCATGTTATTGTCCTAAAAAGGGTTTGGGAACCCGGGTTCTGCACCAGGGGACATGTATCAATGCAAAAAGAAGTTTTAAAAACTGTCGTTTTTCGGGAGCAGTCATTTTAATGATGCATAAAGTGAAAAAAAAAAAGTCAAATATTCCTTTAAATATCGTACCTGGGGGGTGTCTAAAGTATGCCTGTGAAGTGCCACGTGTTTCCCGTGTTTAGAACTGTCCCTGCACAAAATGACACTTCTAAAGGAAAAAAAAGCCATTTAAAACTGCTTGCGGCTTTAATGTAATGTCTGGTCCCGGTAATATGGATGAAAATCTTTAAGAAAAATGGCATAGCTACCCCATGACCCCCCCCCCCCTACCCCAGCCCATTACCAGCCCCTTTGGGTCTTGTATGGATATTAAGGGGAACCCCGCACATAAAATAAAAAAGGCCCTATATACTCTGAACAGCCGTATACAGGCGGTGCATACAAGACAGGGACTGTAGGTTTGTTCTTATGTAGAATCTGTTTGTAATTTTGAACAGGTACATTGTTGAAGTGTAGCTCCAGCCCAAAAATCTATTTTTAAACTTTTTGGAAAACATAGGTAAGGGTTATCACCCCTGTAACATTTGTTTTGCTGTCTGTGCTCCTGTTCAGAACATTTCACCTCACTTTCCGTCCCAATGACAACTGTTTTTGAAATGTGGTGTTTTTCTTGAAACAAGGATTGCTGATAAAGCATCAGTACAGAGGAGACACCTTTCTCCCATATTTATTCTTACAGGAGAGAATTTTCCTTCCTAGTGGTAGATTTCCTCTCACTTCCTGTTGTCTTCTTGCGTTTGCAAGTAGGAGTCGTTTGTAAGTTGGATGTTTGAAAGTAGGGACCTGCCGTATATACTCTGCAGAAATAGGCCCCTTAGTTGTTGGTGTTGGCACAACACTGTAAGCACTCACAGTTACTCTTGGTTGGTGCTGGAACGCCCTGCTGTCAACTATTATATCAGGAATTTTAATTACATATAATTGTTGAACAGTGGTAGTAAAAATTGGGCCTTTGATGGTGGTGCTGGTGCCACAACACTGTAAGCCCTGACAGTTACTCTTGGTGGGTGCAGCAATGGGCCCTGCTGTGAATTATTAGATCAAGAATTGTAATTGCATGCCCCTGTTGAACAGGGGCTGAAAAATTGGGCCTTTCGTGGTGGTGGTGGTGGTGGTGGTGGTGGTGTTGCCACAACACTGTAAGCCCTCAGAGTTACTCTTGGTGGGTGCAGGAATGGGCCCTGCTGTGAATTATTAGATCAAGAATTGTAATTGCATGCCCCTGTTGAACAGGGACTGAAAAATTGGGCCTTAGGCACTGGTGGCACAACACTACAACCCCTCACAGATACTGTACTTGGAGCACAGCAATGAGCCCTGTTGCAAAGTATTGCTTCAAAAATTGTAATGACACGCCCCTGTTAAACAGGGGCTGAAAAATTGGGCCTTAGGCACTGGTGCCACAACACTCCAACCCCTCACAGATACTGTACTTGGAGCACAGCAATGAGCCCTATGGCAAATTATTGCTAAAAAAATTGTAATTACACGCCCCTGTAAAACAGGGGCTGAAAAATTGGGCCTTAGCCACTGGTGGCGGCACCCATAAACAAAAATGATCTTCCAAGCTATCATCATCAATCGTATCATTGAGGACTCGGAGGAGGAGGATAGCCAGTCAACATAACAGCACAGGCACTCAGCATCAGCATCAGTCTTGAAGGGATGTGACATGTTAAAATCAATTAGTCTGTTATATCAGCATCAGGTGTGTGGTAGCTGGTGGTGATCCAAGACTGGTTCATCTTGATGAAAGTCAGTCGATCAACCGAGTCGGTGGACAGGCGCACCCTGTGATCCGTGACAAATCCTCCAGCAGCACTGAATGTGCGTTCCGAAAGAACGCTGGATGCAGGACAGGCCAGTAGCTCAATTGCATACTGTGCAAGCTCTGGCCAGTGATCCATCCTCAAGACCCAGTAAGCCAGAGGATTTTCGGTGGGGAAGGTGTCCAAGTCTGACCTTGCCCCTAGATATTCCTGCACCATGTTTATCAGACGCTGGCGATGGTTGCTGGAACCGATCATACTTTGGGGCTGCGGACTAAAGAATTGTCTGAACGCATCGGTCAGACGGCCACCTTCCCCACCGCTCCTTCTTTGACTGGCCGAAGCCTCAGCAACTCGTTGTCCAGGACCAGGAGTTTGTAACCTCCCAGTCTCTGGGAACGCGTTGCACAGACCTTTCTGCAAGGCCTCCCGGAGTTGTCTCATCCTCTGCTCCCTCTGCGAAGGTAACATAAGGTCCGCAACCTTACCCTTGTACCGTGGATCAAGGAGAGTGGCCAGCCAGTAATGGTCCCTCTCCTTGATCCGAAGAATACGAGGATCCTTCCGCAGACTTTGCAGGATCAGGGAGGCCATGCAGCGTAGGTTTGCTGAGGCATTCGCTCCGGAGTCCTCTGGGTCACTAAGGACGACATGATCCGCAGCCACCTCCTCCCAGCCACGTACAAGTCCACTGGTTTCTTGGGACTGTAAATCATCCCTAAAAGACTGCTGCTGATGATGCTGAGTGCCAGCCTCCACCTCCATGCTGACACAATCCTCCTCCTCCTCCTCCTCCTCCTCCTCCTCTTCCTGTGCGATGGGTGGGACAGAAGGAACACTGTCTGGGTAAAGGGGGCCTTGAGAGGCAAGGAAGTCCTCCTCTTCCTGCCTCTGTTCTGCCTCAAGTGCCCTGTCCATTATTCCACGCAGCGTGTGCTCCAACAGGTGGACAAGAGGTACAGTGTCACTGATGCATGCACTGTCACTGCTCACCATCCTCGTGGCCTCCTCAAATGGTGCCAGGACAGTGCATGCATCCCTGATGATGCCCCACTGGCGTGGAGAAAAAAAACAAGCTCCCCTGACCCTGTCCTGGTGCCGTAGTCGCACAGATACTCATTGATGGCCCTCTGCTGCGTGTGCAGCCGCTGCAGCATGGCCAACGTTGAGTTCCACCTGGTGGGCATGTCACATATAAGGCGGTTCTTGGGCAGGTTCAACTCCTTTTGCAGCTCAGCCAGGCGAGCACTGGCATTATAAGATCTGCGGAAATGCACACAGACTTTCCTGGCCTGCCTCAGGACATCCTGTAAGCCCTGGTACCTGCCCAAGAACCGCTGCACCACCAGGTTAAGGACGTGAGCCACACAGGGCACATGGGTCAGTTGTCCCTGTCGGAGGGCGGAGAGGAGGTTGGTGCCATTGTCGCAAACCACCATTCCTGGCTTAAGCTGGCGTGGCGTCAACCACCTCTCGGCCTGGCCCTGCAGAGCAGACAGGACCTCTGCCCCAGTGTGGCTTCTGTCCCCCAAACACACCAGCGCAAGCACGGCATGGCATCTTTTTGCCTGCGTACTTGCGTAGCCCCGTGAACGGCTACGGAGCACCGCTGGTTCATAGGACAAACCACAGGAAGAGGCCATGGAGGAAGAAGAAGAGGAGGGGGTGGAGGAGAGAGGTGTGTCACAACCAGTAGTAGCATTTTGGAGGCGTGGCGGTGGAACAACCTCCAACACTACTGCACCTTGTCCTGCATCCTTCCCAGCTGCCAAAAGAGTGACCCAATGGGCCGTGAAAGAAAGGTAACGTCCCTGTCCATGCCTGCTGGACCATGAGTCAGCGGTAATATGCACCTTACCGCTGACCGCCCTGTCCAGCGAGGCCAAGACATTGCCTTCCACATGCCGGTAGAGAGCCGGAATAGCCTTCCGTGAGAAAAAGTGGCGTTTGGGAACCTGCCACTGAGGAACCGCACATTACACAAACTCACGGAAGGGGGCCGAGTCTACCAACTGAAAAGGCAGCAGTTGAAGCGCTAGCAATTTAGCCAAGCTAGCATTCAACCGCTGGGCATGTGGATGGCTGGGAGTGAACTTCTTTCGACGGTCCAGCAGCTGGGGCAGGGAAATTTGCCTGCTAGAATCGGACGTCGGTGTACTGCTAGCAGAGTGGCCGCAAGTACTTGGCTGTGACACACCTAATTCTACACCTTCATTCCTCTCAGTGCATGTTTCAGAGAGGACTGAAGTTATAGTGGGGTTGGAGATCCCAGCTGATGCGGTGCAAGGAGAGGTCCGCTTTGTTCTTTGGTGTGGGTCTTTGAGGTAGGCTTGCCAACGAGCTGCATGGCAGGTCAACATATGTCTGGTCAGGCATGTGGTACCCAAGCGGCTGATGTTTTGGCCACGCGATATACGCTTGAGACATATGTTGCAAACAGCAGCTGTGCGATCTGATGCACTAGCCTCAAAAAAGGCCCACACCAAGGAACTTTTTGAATGACGGGCAGAGGCTGCGCCCTGCACAGGCGGAGCTCTGCGGTGTGATTCCGTCGGTGTACTGCCCTTACGCTGGCCACCAAAGGGCATCCTGCCTCGTTGGAGATGTGCCTCCTCCTCATCCTCCTCCTCCTCCTCTCTCCTATTAGGCACCCACGTGGAGTCAGTGACCTCATCATCCCCTCCCTCCTCATCACTGGAGCCAATCTGGCAGTATGCTGCAGCTGCTGGAACATGACTGCCAGATTGGTGTCCTTCTTGAGCATCCCCTCTGTCTGCTCTCACGCTACTGCCTTCCTGTAGCTGGGTTTCATCATCAGACCCTTCGAAACGCTGGGCATCCTCCTGGAGCATGTACCCAACACTGTGCTCAAACAGTTCGGGGGACTCCTCAGGAGGAGGACATGGTGGGTCTAGGGAAGGAGTGACTGATGATGAGTCTGACATTGATACCAGGGAAGAGGACGCTTTGGCAGCTGCTTTACCAGTACCCTGAGCCTGGGTGAGAGAGGATGAGGAGGAGGAGGAGGGCTTGGTCATCCACTCTACCAAGTCTTCGGCATGATGTGGCTCAACATGTCCAGCTGCCGAAAAGAAGGACAAGCGTGTCCCATGGCCATGTGCTGATGACAATGCACCGCGTCCACGACCAGCACTGTTGCCCCCAGACACAGAGCCTGCTTGCCCTCTTTTATTGCCTCCTGACTGTCTGCCTCTCCTTGTTTGCCTTCCAGACATTCTAATAGATGGCCTGCAGGGAGATGGGAAAAAAGCAATAAGGGCTACCTTCAGGTGTCCTTCTCTGTCCCTTTACTTAAGGATTTCTAAATATGGTTGAGGATTATTGCTTTTGCACAGAATAGCACGACGACAATTTCCCTGACTGTCCAAAAAACAAGGATTTCAAAGATGGTTGATGAGGAATGCTTTAGCACACTATAGCACAAGGAGAATTCCCCTCACTTTCCTTCTTTGTCCCTAGAAACAAGGACTGGCACAGTGAAAGAAACTGACACTCTCCCTACCTAGAGTTTTCTGTCCCTAGAAAAAATGTTTTTTTAAAGCACACTATAGCACAAGGAGAATTCCCCTCACTTTCCTTCTTTGTCCCTAGAAACAAGGACTCGCACAGTGAAAGAAACTGACACTCTCCCTACCTAGAGTTTTCTGTCCCTAGAAAAAATGTTTTTTTAAAGCACACTATAGCACAAGGAGAATTCCCCTCACTTTCCTTCTTTGTCCCTAGAAACAAGGACTGGCACAGTGAAAGAAACTGACACTCTCCCTACCTAGAGTTTTCTGTCCCTAGAAAAAATGTTTTTTTAAAGCACACTATAGCACAAGGAGAATTCCCCTCACTTTCCTTCTTTGTCCCTAGAAACAAGGACTGGCACAGTGAAAGAAACTGACACTCTCCCTACCTAGAGTTTTCTGTCCCTAGAAAAAATGTTTTTTTAAAGCACACTATAGCACAAGGAGAATTCCCCTCACTTTCCTTCTTTATCCCTAGAAACAAGGACTGGCACAGTGAAAGAAACTGACACTCTCCCTACCTAGAGTTTTCTGTCCCTAGAAAAAATGTTTTTTTAAAGCACACTATAGCACAAGGAGAATTCCCCTCACTTTCCTTCTTTGTCCCTAGAAACAAGGACTGGCACAGTGAAAGAAACTGACACTCTCCCTACCTAGAGTTTTCTGTCCCTAGAAAAAAATGTTTTTTTAAAGCACACTATAGCACAAGGAGAATTCCCCTCACTTTCCTTCTTTGTCCCTAGAAACAAGGACTGGCACAGTGAAAGAAACTGACACTCTCCCTACCTAGAGTTTTCTGTCCCTAGAAAAAATGTTTTTTTAAAGCACACTATAGCACAAGGAGAATTCCCCTCACTTTCCTTCTTTGTCCCTAGAAACAAGGACTCGCACAGTGAAAGAAACTGACACTCTCCCTACCTAGAGTTTTCTGTCCCTAGAAAAAATGTTTTTTTAAAGCACACTATAGCACAAGGAGAATTCCCCTCACTTTCCTTCTTTGTCCCTAGAAACAAGGACTGGCACAGTGAAAGAAACTGACACTCTCCCTACCTAGAGTTTTCTGTCCCTAGAAAAAATGTTTTTTTAAAGCACACTATAGCACAAGGAGAATTCCCCTCACTTTCCTTCTTTGTCCCTAGAAACAAGGACTGGCACAGTGAAAGAAACTGACACTCTCCCTACCTAGAGTTTTCTGTCCCTAGAAAAAAATGTTTTTTTAAAGCACACTATAGCACAAGGAGAATTCCCCTCACTTTCCTTCTTTATCCCTAGAAAAAAGGACTGGCACAGTGAAAGAAACTGACACTCTCCCTACCTAGAGTTTTCTGTCCCTAGAAAAAATGTTTTTTTAAAGCACACTATAGCACAAGGAGAATTCCCCTCACTTTCCTTCTTTGTCCCTAGAAACAAGGACTGGCACAGTGAAAGAAACTGACACTCTCCCTACCTAGAGTTTTCTGTCCCTAGAAAAAAATGTTTTTTTAAAGCACACTATAGCACAAGGAGAATTCCCCTCACTTTCCTTCTTTGTCCCTAGAAACAAGGACTGGCACAGTGAAAGAAACTGACACTCTCCCTACCTAGAGTTTTCTGTCCCTAGAAAAAATGTTTTTTTAAAGCACACTATAGCACAAGGAGAATTCCCCTCACTTTCCTTCTTTGTCCCTAGAAACAAGGACTCGCACAGTGAAAGAAACTGACACTCTCCCTACCTAGAGTTTTCTGTCCCTAGAAAAAATGTTTTTTTAAAGCACACTATAGCACAAGGAGAATTCCCCTCACTTTCCTTCTTTGTCCCTAGAAACAAGGACTGGCACAGTGAAAGAAACTGACACTCTCCCTACCTAGAGTTTTCTGTCCCTAGAAAAAATGTTTTTTTAAAGCACACTATAGCACAAGGAGAATTCCCCTCACTTTCCTTCTTTGTCCCTAGAAACAAGGACTGGCACAGTGAAAGAAACTGACACTCTCCCTACCTAGAGTTTTCTGTCCCTAGAAAAAATGTTTTTTTAAAGCACACTATAGCACAAGGAGAATTCCCCTCACTTTCCTTCTTTATCCCTAGAAACAAGGACTGGCACAGTGAAAGAAACTGACACTCTCCCTACCTAGAGTTTTCTGTCCCTAGAAAAAATGTTTTTTTAAAGCACACTATAGCACAAGGAGAATTCCCCTCACTTTCCTTCTTTGTCCCTAGAAACAAGGACTGGCACAGTGAAAGAAACTGACACTCTCCCTACCTAGAGTTTTCTGTCCCTAGAAAAAAATGTTTTTTTAAAGCACACTATAGCACAAGGAGAATTCCCCTCACTTTCCTTCTTTGTCCCTAGAAACAAGGACTGGCACAGTGAAAGAAACTGACACTCTCCCTACCTAGAGTTTTCTGTCCCTAGAAAAAAATGTTTTTTTAAAGCACACTATAGCACAAGGAGAATTCCCCTCACTTTCCTTCTTTGTCCCTAGAAACAAGGACTCGCACAGTGAAAGAAACTGACACTCTCCCTACCTAGAGTTTTCTGTCCCTAGAAAAAATGTTTTTTTAAAGCACACTATAGCACAAGGAGAATTCCCCTCACTTTCCTTCTTTGTCCCTAGAAACAAGGACTGGCACAGTGAAAGAAACTGACACTCTCCCTACCTAGAGTTTTCTGTCCCTAGAAAAAATGTTTTTTTAAAGCACACTATAGCACAAGGAGAATTCCCCTCACTTTCCTTCTTTGTCCCTAGAAACAAGGATTCGCACAGTGAAAGAAACTGACACTCTCCCTACCTAGAGTTTTCTGTCCCTAGAAAAAATGTTTTTTTAAAGCACACTATAGCACAAGGAGAATTCAGTCACTGTCCTTCCCTGTCCCTAGAAACAAGGATTCGCACAGTGAAAGAAACTGACACTCTCCCTTACCTAGAGTTTTCTGTCCCTAGAAAAAATGTTTTTTTAAAGCACACTATAGCACAAGGAGAATTCCCCTCACTTTCCTTCTTTGTCCCTAGAAACAAGGATTCGCACAGTAAAAGACACTGACACTCTCCCTACCTAGAGTTTTCTGTCCCTAGAAAAAATGTTTTTTTAAAGCACACTATAGCACAAGGAGAATTCCCCTCACTTTCCTTCTTTGTCCCTAGAAACAAGGATTCGCACAGTAAAAGACACTGACACTCTCCCTACCTAGAGTTTTCTGTCCCTAGAAAAAATGTTTTTTTAAAGCACACTATAGCACAAGGAGAATTCACTCACTGTCCTTCCCTGTCCCTAGAAACAAGGATTCGCACAGTGAAAGAAACTGACACTCTCCCTACCTAGAGTTTTCTGTCCCTAGAAAAAATGTTTTTTTAAAGCACACTATAGCACAAGGAGAATTCCCCTCACTTTCCTTCTTTGTCCCTAGAAACAAGGATTCGCACAGTGAAAGAAACTGACACTCTCCCTACCTAGAGTTTTCTGTCCCTAGAAAAAATGTTTTTTTAAAGCACACTATAGCACAAGGAGAATTCACTCACTGTCCTTCCCTGTCCCTAGAAACAAGGATTCGCACAGTGAAAGAAACTGACACTCTCCCTACCTAGAGTTTTCTGTCCCTAGAAAAAATGTTTTTTTAAAGCACACTATAGCACAAGGAGAATTCCCCTCACTTTCCTTCTTTGTCCCTAGAAACAAGGATTCGCACAGTAAAAGACACTGACACTCTCCCTACCTAGAGTTTTCTGTCTCTAGAAAAAATGTTTTTTTAAAGCACACTATAGCACAAGGAGAATTCCCCTCACTTTCCTTCTTTGTCCCTAGAAACAAGGATTCGCACAGTGAAAGAAACTGACACTCTCCCTACCTAGAGTTTTCTGTCCCTAGAAAAAATGTTTTTTTAAAGCACACTATAGCACAAGGAGAATTCCCCTCACTTTCCTTCTTTGTCCCTAGAAACAAGGATTCGCACAGTGAAAGAAACTGACACTCTCCCTACCTAGAGTTTTCTGTCCCTAGAAAAAATGTTTTTTTAAAGCACACTATAGCACAAGGAGAATTCAGTCACTGTCCTTCCCTGTCCCTAGAAACAAGGATTCACACAGTGAAAGAAACTGACACTCTCCCTTACCTAGAGTTTTCTGTCCCTAGAAAAAATGTTTTTTTAAAGCACACTATAGCACAAGGAGAATTCCCCTCACTTTCCTTCTTTGTCCCTAGAAACAAGGATTCGCACAGTAAAAGACACTGACACTCTCCCTACCTAGAGTTTTCTGTCCCTAGAAAAAATGTTTTTTTAAAGCACACTATAGCACAAGGAGAATTCCCCTCACTTTCCTTCTTTGTCCCTAGAAACAAGGACTGGCACAGTGAAAGAAACTGACACTCTCCCTACCTAGAGTTTTCTGTCCCTAGAAAAAAATGTTTTTTTAAAGCACACTATAGCACAAGGAGAATTCCCCTCACTTTCCTTCTTTGTCCCTAGAAACAAGGACTGGCACAGTGAAAGAAACTGACACTCTCCCTACCTAGAGTTTTCTGTCCCTAGAAAAAAATGTTTTTTTAAAGCACACTATAGCACAAGGAGAATTCCCCTCACTTTCCTTCTTTGTCCCTAGAAACAAGGACTGGCACAGTGAAAGAAACTGACACTCTCCCTACCTAGAGTTTTCTGTCCCTAGAAAAAATGTTTTTTTAAAGCACACTATAGCACAAGGAGAATTCCCCTCACTTTCCTTCTTTGTCCCTAGAAACAAGGACTGGCACAGTGAAAGAAACTGACACTCTCCCTACCTAGAGTTTTCTGTCCCTAGAAAAAATGTTTTTTTAAAGCACACTATAGCACAAGGAGAACTCCCCTCACTTTCCTTCTTTGTCCCTAGAAACAAGGACTGGCACAGTGAAAGAAACTGACACTCTCCCTACCTAGAGTTTTCTGTCCATAGAAAAAAATGTTTTTTTAAAGCACACTATAGCACAAGGAGAATTCCCCTCACTTTCCTTCTTTGTCCCTAGAAACAAGGACTGGCACAGTGAAAGAAACTGACACTCTCCCTACCTAGAGTTTTCTGTCCCTAGAAAAAAATGTTTTTTTAAAGCACACTATAGCACAAGGAGAATTCCCCTCACTTTCCTTCTTTGTCCCTAGAAACAAGGACTGGCACAGTGAAAGAAACTGACACTCTCCCTACCTAGAGTTTTCTGTCCCTAGGAAAAATGTTTTTTTAAAGCACACTATAGCACAAGGAGAATTCCCCTCACTTTCCTTCTTTGTCCCTAGAAACAAGGACTGGCACAGTGAAAGAAACTGACACTCTCCCTACCTAGAGTTTTCTGTCCCTAGAAAAAATGTTTTTTTAAAGCACACTATAGCACAAGGAGAATTCCCCTCACTTTCCTTCTTTGTCCCTAGAAACAAGGACTGGCACAGTGAAAGAAACTGACACTCTCCCTACCTAGAGTTTTCTGTCCCTAGAAAAAAATGTTTTTTTAAAGCACACTATAGCACAAGGAGAATTCCCCTCACTTTCCTTCTTTGTCCCTAGAAACAAGGATTCGCACAGTGAAAGAAACTGACACTCTCCCTACCTAGAGTTTTCTGTCCCTAGAAAAAATGTTTTTTTAAAGCACACTATAGCACAAGGAGAATTCCCCTCACTTTCCTTCTTTGTCCCTAGAAACAAGGACTGGCACAGTGAAAGAAACTGACACTCTCCCTACCTAGAGTTTTCTGTCCCTAGAAAAAAATGTTTTTTTAAAGCACACTATAGCACAAGGAGAATTCCCCTCACTTTCCTTCTTTGTCCCTAGAAACAAGGACTGGCACAGTGAAAGAAACTGACACTCTCCCTACCTAGAGTTTTCTGTCCCTAGAAAAAATGTTTTTTTAAAGCACACTATAGCACAAGGAGAATTCCCCTCACTTTCCTTCTTTGTCCCTAGAAACAAGGACTGGCACAGTGAAAGAAACTGACACTCTCCCTACCTAGAGTTTTCTGTCCCTAGAAAAAATGTTTTTTTAAAGCACACTATAGCACAAGGAGAATTCCCCTCACTTTCCTTCTTTGTCTCTAGAAACAAGGACTGGCACAGTGAAAGAAACTGACACTCTCCCTACCTAGAGTTTTCTGTCCCTAGAAAAAATGTTTTTTTAAAGCACACTATAGCACAAGGAGAAATCCCCTCACTTTCCTTCTTTGTCCCTAGAAACAAGGACTCGCACAGTAAAACACACTGACACTCTCCCTACCTATCCTTCTCTTTCCCTAAACTAAAGGAATCCAGGTTAAGCAAGAAAGAAATAAATGTCACTGTCCCTGCCTATGCTTGTCTTTCCCTGCTCCGGAACACACTACACTAGGCCGCCGTGCTGGCGGCCTTTTATAGTGTGGGGCGTGTACTAAACACCCTCAGCAATAATTGGCCACAGGCATCCTGCCTGTGGCCAATCATTGCTCTCCTCGCTGCCGGCGCTGTGATTGGCCAAGCATGCGGGGTCACAGTGCATGCTTGGCCAATCACAGCGCCTGGATGACACTGCAATGGCGTAGTGCATTGTGGGCCGTTCGCGTCACTCGAATTTGGCGCGAACGGCCCAAATCGTTCGATCTTCGTCGAACGATCGAACAGCCGATGTTCGAGTCGAACACGAAGCTCATCCCTACCCTCCACCATTCATTTAAAAAAAATAATTTAGTGGTTTACCAAGTTGCATAGGTAGCGACTGCAATGTTTGATTGACATGTACTGTTGTATCTGTAAATATATGAAATATCCTTGATGGAATATTTATTACTGTGTAATATTTGGTTCAGATGAAATATAAAAAAGTATTGATATAAAGCAAAATGCATAAAATTTAAATATGAAATTGTATTGCGATTTTGAACCAATTAAAAGCTGTCCCCCCATCAAACGTATTTCTTTGTGTCCGTGTGCCTCATATAAAGTCCCGCCTTCTACCTTCTCTTTTGAATACCAAACCAGGGATGGAGGAGGGGATCTGAACGGCCCCTGAACCTCATTTAAAGTCCCAAAAAAACCCTCTTTTTATAATTTTGAGGATGTTGCAGCGACCTATCCATGAATGTAGACCGGTGTGCCATTTTTTTAAGTAATATTTTGATTGTTTTCAAAAGTGGTGGGAAGTTCAGCTCATATAACCGTGGGAGCGTGCGAGGGATGTAAGTACCTAAATATTTTAGGGCTGTCTGCGTCCATTTCAACTGGAAACCTGATTGTAAATGTGCAAGTTGTGCTGGTTGTATTCCTACTCCCATCGCCTCGGATTTAGTAAAATTAATTTTTAGGTTGGAGAGGGCTCCATATATCTTAAATTCTTGTAAGAGGTTGGGGAGGGAGATTGAGGGGGTGGTAAGTGTAAACATGAGGTCGTCGGCGTACGCCGATACCTTATGTTGTGCTTGTTGTACTTTCACTCCTGAGATGTTGGGGTTTTGTCTTACGTGGCATAGGAATGGTTCCAGAGTGAGGGCGAATAGAAGGGGGGACAACGTGCACCCCTGCCTTGTCCCGTTTGTAATCAGGAAAGGGTCTGAGAGCACTCCATTAGCCCTCACTCTGGCAGATGGTTTTTCATAGGTTGCGGCTATCCATTTTAGCATGTTGTCTCCCAGTCCCACATGCCGCAACGTGGCAAACAAAAAGGCCCAATTAACCCGATCAAACGCTTTCTCAGCGTCCGTGCTCATAAAAACACTGGGCGTTTGGGTGCGGGTGACCGTATGTAGTAGATTCAAGACCTTAGTAGTATTGTCCCTTGCCTCTCTTGTGGGGACAAATCCCACCTGGTCTAAGTGTATTAGGTGGGGCAGGTGAGTCTGTATTCTGGTCGCTATTATTTTGGTGAATAGTTTGAGGTCCGAATTAAGTAGGGAGATAGGCCTATAGCTTCCACAGTTGGTCAGGTCTTTGCCTTCTTTCGGGATGACGGATATTTGTGCTTGTAATGTGGTGGCGTGTAGTTTCCCTCCTTTAGTAAGGCCGTTAAGCACATTAACTAGGCGTCCTCCTAATACTGGTAGTAGTGTCTTGTAGTAGTGTGGCATGAGTCCGTCCGGCCCTGGGGCTTTTCCGATTTTAGTGCTTTTCAGCGCAAGTTGGACCTCCGATAATGTGATAGGGGCTTCTAACAGATCTCGGGTGTCAGTGGAGAGGGTGGGCATACGGGAGGTAGTAATATAATCTGTTATGTGTTCTACCGATGGTGGCGTGTTGGATAGGTTGTAGAGCGATTCATAGTAGGATTTAAATTCCTGTGTTATATGTTGTGGTAAGGTTCTCTTCTGTCCCGATGGCGAGCGTATGGAGGGTATGTATGACGCTGTTCTCTGGTCCCGTAATGACTGTGCTAGTAGTCTGCCGCATTTGTTGCCTGACTCGTAAATCCTTTTCCGTGATATTTGTAGTGCCGTCTTTGCTTTAAAATTTAACAGGTCAGTGACTTGCGTGCGTAATGCGTCCAGTTCGTTCCCTATCTGGTCAGTCGGGGTTTGCTTGTGTCTGATTTCTAGGGCGTGAAGTCTGCTGAGGAGAGAAGTCAATTGGGCTGTCCTTTGTTTTTTTAGACTTGCGCCGTGTTTTATAAGTATTCCGCGAATCACCGCTTTGTGTGCTTCCCATACTAGGCCTTCGTCACTTTCTGAGTCGCTATTGGTTTGAAAATAGTTGGTTATTTCCCTTGTCACCTCTGCCAGTGTGTCTGGGTCTTTCAGAAGGCTTTCATTAAGCCTCCACGGTTTCCTTTGATTTTTTTGGAAGTCTGTCAGGGCATACCTCAGGATAGCTGGGGCGTGATCGGACCAAGTGATTGATCCTAGTGAGGTGTTTCTAACGGCGTGAAGTTGGTTGTGTGGTATCAACAGGTAATCAATTCGCGAATATGTGTTGTGGGGACGCGAGTAGTACGTATAGTCTCGTTCGCCAGGGTGAAAGAGGCGCCACGTGTCTATTAACTGTGATCTCTGAAGTGCTATATGGATGGTCTTGCGTGTGTTTCTCGGGGTTGATGAACTCCCTGTTGAGGTATCCTCCTCGGGTATTAGGGGGATATTCAGGTCTCCTCCCACTATTAGTTGTCCTTCAGTAAAGTTTTGTAGTTTGATCAAGTGTCTTGTTAGAAACGTATCTTGTTGGGTGTTTGGGGCGTAAAGGTTTGCGAGTGTTATTTTGGCCCTTGAGGAATAGAAATCTTCCCATCGGATCTGTCAGTATGTCTGTCAGGGACCATGGGATTTTGGCTGAAATTAATATTGAAACTCCTCGCGATTTGGATTCCTTGTAGGTCGAGTGATACACCGTCGGGAAGTATCTATTCCTGAGGATCGGGAGTGTGTTTTCTCGGAAGTGTGTCTCTTGCAAGAGAACAATGTCTGCCTTTAGGCGTCGCATATCATTAAGTAACATTCTCCTTTTCTCTGGGATGTTGAGTCCCTTCGCATTTAAAGTGACAATAGTAATGTCATCCATGTTCGTGGGGGGGGGGTGTAGGGAGGGGGGTAGGGAAGTACAGTAAAGAGTTAGAGAGAGGTATAGAATAGAGATAAGAATGTAGCAGAGAAAGATAGGTACATTCAACCAGTACTAAAAGGGTATGAAATGCGCCCGCCAGAAGCCTAGTGCCTCTAGCGGTTGCCTACCAATTTAGCTGGTGCTCTAATGTGCGTGCAAAATTTTTGCAAAGACGCTCTCCAGGTGTCCTGGGTATCGTGCGTCGTCCTATGTGGGGGTGAGGTCAGCAGGGGTCCCTGCGAGTCTCCCGGTCCCTCCCCGACCACCCGGCCTCTGCTTGTATAAGAGTGTGTGGGCATACGTGCTCAATGATGTATCGTAGAGTGGTTTGTACGTTTCAGGCTATAATATATAATAACAACACAAGGACATGGAAATTCAATACTTACTCATTTTCTAGTTATCAAAAAGAAAAAACTTTAACCAGAAAGACGGTATCAACGAAACAACATTAACTTAAACGCATAGGTTACATCTGTCAACTAATTATTCCCCCACATAATCCAACCCCCCCCCCAACCCGCGCCAGAGAAATTCCCCACAATAATTTATGGTCCTGAGCAGTTTGGTGCGGTTTCATTGTCCCCCCCCCATTTATGACTCCCCTTTCCGTCTGGCACCGCACCTCCCCCACCCCCGAACACCCTCCAAGGCTGCATCTTGTCCTCTGATGGGGTCCAAACCCCCATTCCTCCCAAGCAACCACCCAGTATATGTTCTGCCCCCCCGTGGTCCCCCACAGGCCACATCTGTGGGCGTGGGTCTTGTTACCTAGAAAGTATCTTGACACCTGTCATCTGTTAGCTCCTTTCTGGGTAGGTGGTTATGACCCAGTTGACATGACGGGGGAGCCAGGTAAGTACATGTGTAGTTCTCAGCTTGTGGAGCAAAGGATGATGCCTGTAGGGGTGGTGCTCCAGTTTGGTGGTCAGGTAAATTGGGGTTCGGTAGTCCACCTGGGACAGTGCTGCAAGAGTATGTTCTCCTGCATGTGTCCCCGGGGGGGGGGGGGGGGCGCGGGGGACGCATTGTCCTTCTCTCCCTTTGTGACCCCACTCCTCCAGACAACAAAAAGGCAAAAAGGGCAAGGACTCCGGGGGGAGTAACCCTTGTATTCAGTTCTGTGGGGGGTCTGCGGTGTGGAGGGCCTCTCTCTTAGTGGGAGTCTCGATTTGTAGTATGCAAAGTGTTGGGGAAAAAGGGGGGTAGGTGTGCATCTTTGCACCATGGCGGACCATTCTCCCCCTTCAAACTCTGAGGCGTGGGGGTGGCCTGGGCATAGAACTGGACCCTCGGCGGGTCTTCCGCAGCAAGCGAGGGGGGGAGGGGGCAGAAAACGGGGGGCAGCATCAAGGTAAGTTCAGTGGCCTATGCGTTACAAACAATGGGTACAGGTATAGGCAGCTCTGCCGTAATCAGGACTCACGTGTACCATCGACAGCGGCGGCGGCGGTGCTGGAGCGGGATCGGCCTCGGTTCCTCTGCGAGCGCGGTGGTTGGTTGTATCTGCCCGTTGCTGGACCCGAGCGACCCGGTGCCTTCGGTAGCCTCATTAGCCAATTGGGCACCTGGACTGGTTCTGTGCCTATGAAGGAGAAGAATCCCGGCAGGTCCGCGGGCGTTCTCAGGGTGAAGGAGGTCTGCTCCGTTCGGAAGGTTACCGCCAGGGGGTATCCCCAGCGGTAGGTGTATCCTCTACTTCTCGCCTTTTCCAATACTGGCTTTAACATGGCCCGGCGCTGTAAGGTTGCCCTGGATAAGTCCGGTAAGATCTGGATATTGGCCCCATCAAAGTCGACATCGCCTGCCTCCCAAGCCTTTCGTAGTATGTTTTCTTTAATTGTAAAGCGGTGGAGGCGGCACAGTACATCGCGTGGCCTGGCTGGGTCGGTGGATCTGGGACCCAGTGTGCGGTGCACCCTGTCGATTTCAAGCGTCGGCGGGGGGGTCTCCAGCAGTCTGTGGAATATTGCGGTCACTGTCTCCGCCAGGTCTTCCGGGCCCGTGGCTTCAGGTATCCCCCGCAGCCGCAGGTTGTTGCGGCGGCTGCGGTCTTCCATTTCCTCTAGGTGTAATTGCATGTCTTGGGAGTTCATCGTGTGTGATACCTGCGCCTGCTCCAGGGCCTGCATGCGTGTCTCCAGTGCCGACACCCGTGACTCTCCAGATGTCACACGGTCCGACACTGTAAGAAGCTCTGCTTTCACCTCCTGGATGTCCCTGCTGTGCGCCTCCTCTATCCTTAGGATCAGCGTTTCTATGTCGGCCCTTGTCGGTAAGGCCTCAATGTCGGCTCTGGTGGGGAGGGCCCGCAGCATGGCGCGGAGGTCGTCGTCTATTCGGCCTTGCGATGTGTCCGACATCTCTGTACGGAATGCTGCCGGTGTCTCTGCAAGGTAGTACGGGTCCTCCGGTGGTGTTGGCGGATTACTTTGGGGCAGGCCCGGGTTCCGTTCCGTGTGCGGCCCCCGTGGAGCGGCTACTATGGCGCCTGTTGCTTGCCTCGGTGTACCTTCGAAAAAATTATGAATACTGGTCTGCGAGTTCTGGGATCTGGTCCCTCTTGAGGTCGAGCATGTCCTGTATTGATTTGGGGTGCTCATGCCGTGCCCACATGAGTTAAATGGCAGGTAATGGCCATGGTGTATCGGGTTAGGCCGGGGACTCTGTCGGTGCCCGTCTCTACTCGGCCATTGCTAAGCCGCGCCTCCCGGATTGTGATTTTATCATCAGTCAGGGAGTAAAGTCAAGCTATCCATCCCTGGGGGTCACAACCCGGCCGGCCAGAGTGCTCCAGCTTCCAGGGGCGGTTCAAACATAAATATATTAACCAGTGTATAAAAATTGTGTATATGAAAAAAAAAAATATATGTAGCGGGTATTTGAATTTAGGGGAAGCGTCTGGGTGGTAGTGTAACCCAGATGCACTGATTGCTAGGGAATCTGAGACCCTTTTATGGTTCTTGGAGGACTCGGTTGGTGTGAGGTTCCCTGAGGCCTACAGGTGACGTTGTTGCCCGGATCGAACTTACACCGCAAGACTGTGCCTTTTTGTCCTCCCCTGGCGCTGGTACAGCGGGGCGGGGAACCCGCTGTGACGCAAAGGGAGAGGGGATAAAAGGGGTGGATGCCCTTACCACGGGGTTCAGAGTCTGGAGGACGCGGCCACACCCAGGCACCTTCAGCTTGGGTGCTGGCGTTCCGGGCCCAGGTACCCTTGACCTGGCCGGAGCGGGAGATGGAGTCCATCTCAGGCACCTTTAGCCTGGGGTGAGGTACTATGGCGGATGCCTGGGGCTCAGTACCTTCGACTGAGTTCCGCAAGGGTGGAGGAATCCGAGGGGGCCCTAACTCCTTGGGTGCCCGTGTCTGAGTTTGTGAGGACTGGTGAGCAGAACTTCTCTGGAGAGTCCGGCACAGCATTGCTGGTGACAGAGAGGCCTCCGGTATCTCCCTTGGATGGATATCCTTCCCCTGACAGGGGCAGTGCTAGCGAAGGTAATTCATGTTCTATTTCACATAGTCAGTGGCAGTGACTATTCACCACTGGTGACACCACAGTGGTTAGCTATATCGGGAAGGATTGTGCCTCGACCTATTCCCATTCTGTTGCAAAGGTCCCAACTTGACTGTGCTGTATATTTATTCGCTGAGAAGAATAAAACTGTGTTGGACCTATTCAGTGTGTGGAACTCTGGTTACTAGGAGCAATGGGGAGTCAAGGACGAAGGACAGGGCTTGACTCTAGGACACCTACACAAAGCCCCATCTTTCTGGTCTTCACCTCGTCACTATGGAGGACATGGGCCGTGGTGTATCTCATCCCTCCCCCCGGTACTAACACCCCTAGACAAAGACAGACAAGCCGAGAACGAGAAGGGGTGAGAGGGGTGAGGCCACTACATATATTTTTTTGCTTTCTTTCTCTCTCCTCCTTTCTTTTGAAAAGTCCAAAAAAAAAATTGTAATCTTAAATCTCCCTCCTCTTTCAGCGGAGTCGATCGTCTCTCCAGTACACTTTCCCGGGGGTGCCCATCAGTGCAGCCCATCAGCGTACATCAATGAAGGAGAAAAATTACCCGTTTGCAAAATTTTATAACAAAATCTTAAAAAATATAATAAAAAAAAAAAAATCTGTCTGTTTAATTTTTTTTTTTACAAAAAAGAAAAACCGCAGAGGTGACCAAATACCACCAAAAGAAAGCTCTATTTGTAGGGAAAAAATTATAAAAATTTCATTTGTGTACAGTGTAGCATGACCGCGCAATTGTCATTCAAAGTGTGACAGCGCTGAAAGCTGAAAATTGGTCTGGGCAGGCAGGGGGTTTAAGTGCCCAGTAAGCAAGTGGTTAATATAGATACAAGCAGAGGTCCATAATTTAAATCGTATAGGCGTTTTACGTCCGGAGTTATATGTGTCCCCAAATAAAATATAGATTCCATCCACCACACAAAGGGGAAGGATCTTTGCAACTTTTTCCTCATCCTCAAGGGCACATGACTTAACACGGACTTCTCAATATTTATTTTAAAATTTAGAGACAATACCAATTCTGTCTATCTTCCCCATCAATTCCGTCAGGGACTCTTGAAGCGAGGAAAGATACAACAATAGATCGTCTGCATATGCTGATATCTTGTGTTCCGTTGATCCAATAACAATCCCCTTGATCTTCCTATTTCCTCTAGATATTTTACTTTTCAGTAGACATGTGCAGAACGAAATAATTTGTTTTGTTTTGTTTCAATTCATTATTTACATAAATTTGTTTTGTTAAATTTGTTTCAGTCGTTTTTGGAATTTGTTTAGTTTATTCGTTTTCGAATCAATTCGAAAAGTTTTCAAATCGATTCCAAAATTTTTCGAATCAATTTAGAATTTGAAACGTTTTTGAATTCGAAAAGTTTTCCAATTTGAAAAGTTTTGAAATTTTAATAGTTTTCCAATTTCCAAAAAGAATAAAAGAGAATATATAATATTTTTTTCTATTCTATTCCTTTATTTTCTATTCTATTTTATGCTCTTTGAAAATTGGAAAGCTATTCGAATTCAAAAGGTTTTCGAATTCGAATTTGAAAACTATTGGAATTTGAAAACTATTCAAATTCAAATTTCGTCCAAATTTTTTTTTCGTTATTTCGGATTTGTTTAAATTTGCTACTATTCTACTTTGGAAATTCTGATACATCTGAATTTCCAAAACACGAGAATTAGTTCTTTAACGGATTTCAACAAATTTGTTAAATGGTAAATATCAAAACCCATTTAACACATTTTTCAGAATATTCGTAAATTCGTAAATTTGAAAATTCGATAATTTGTAAATTCGAATATTCATAAATTCGTAAATTCGAAATACGTACATCCAAAAACCCGAAAATTCGAAAATCTGAAATAATTACTAATAATACCTTAACTATTAAATTATAGGCATTGGAATTTCCTTTCAAATTTGGCTGTTAGTGAACATAACGAATACGAATTTATCCAAAGCCACAAATTATCCGAAATACCGAATGTCGTATCTAAATTAATGGAACAAATTAATAAAAAATAAATAATAATAATAATAAAACCTTTTTATTATTATTATTATTATTATTTATTATTAATTCATTGCATTCCATTTGTTTAGATACGGCATTTGTTATTTCGGATAATTCTTAACTTCGGATAAATTCATATTCATTACGTTCACTAATAGCCAAATTTGAAAGAAAATTCCAATACCTATAATTTAATAGTTACGGTAGTACATTCTTTCTTATTTTTGGATTTTCTAATTTTTGAATATACAAATGTTCAAATTTCCGAATTGCGATCATAATGAATGACCCGGAAAAAAAAAAAAAAAAAAATTTTTTGGCAGTGCGCATGTCTAACGTAGGACACCCAACATTAGAGGTAATTTATTCTTACAAAGCAAATACACTTTTGCACACTGGTACTGACTAGTTTTCCAATGTTTCTCTTCTCCCTCAATTTCTCTCTATCACTCAGCTAATGTCACCCCAGTGTTGATGTAGAGCAGGGGTGTCCAAACTTTTTTCAAAGAGGGCCAGATTTGATGAAGTGAACATGCTTGAGGGCCGACCATTTTGCCTGATATTCTGTGAACCATTAAAATTCAGTCTAAAGCCCTGTACACACGATCGGTTTAACTGATAAAAACCGTCCGATGGATTGTTTTCATCAGACAAACCGATCGTGTATGGGACCCATCGGTCTTTTTTCCATCTGTTTTAAAAAATAGAACATGTTTTAAAATTATCCGATGGATAAAAAACCGATAGCAAATTCCGATCGTCTGTGGGCAAGTCCATCGGATAAAAAACCCACGCATGCTCAGAATCAAGTCGACGCATGCTCAGAAGCATTGAACTTCCTTTTTCTCGGCTCATCGGAGTGTTTTACGTCACAGCGTTTGGGATGGTCGGTTTTTTGACTGATGGTGTGTAGGCAAGACTGATGGAAGTCAACTTCATCGGATTTCCGATGGACAAAACCATCGGATTAGAATCCATAGGATATCCGATCGTGTGTACAGGGCTTTAGTGTGTTAGTTCGAGCACTAATACACTGCCCAACAAGAATTCTCTTGCCTTTGTGGCTGTGTGTGGTGAAGAGATGAGCTTTGGCGTGTTATTTGGATATACCGTATTTATTGACGTATAACATGCATCTTCACTTTAAAAAATCTTAAACTTTAAATAAAGAACTTTGAAGCAAAATAAGGGTCACTGCCCATCAATACAGCCCCACAAGTGCCATAAATGCAGCACCCCCATTGCCCTGAATGCAGCACCCCCATTGCCCTGAATGCAGCACCCCCCTTGCCCTGAATGCAGCACCCCCTTGCCCTGAATGCAGCACCCCCCTTGCCATGAATGCAGCACCCCCCTTGACATGAATGCAGACTCACCATTGCAGCCTGATTCATGCCCATCTGCAGCATTGGAGGAGACAGGAAGGGGGCAGGACGTGCGCCGACAGACATACAGGAGAAACTCCTGTTTTATCGGCGGCCTCTTTAATAGAAAGTCCTGCCTCCTATGATGGACCAAACAGTCGTCCAATGGCAGCGCAGGACTTTCTTTTACAGAGGTTGCCGTGCAAACAGGAAATACTCCTGTATGCACGGCGCCCGTCCCGCCTCCTCCCCGTCAGCCAGCATGTGTTTCTTTTGTGGCCCCTGGTGCTTGGGGATTCGTTGGGGGCCACAAAAGATATACATGTCAAAATGACCAAGCGGGCCGTCCGAAACGTGGGCCGCGATTGGCCCCCGGGCCGGACTTTGGACATGCCTGATGTAGAGGGGCAGGGGAGGGGGATACAAGGATGCTATGCAGGTGATCAACACTGATGATATCACTGGTTGTTAGGATTCCGGTAGCTGGAAGGTAGAAATGGTGCACAATAAGGTGAGAGTAGGCAGACTTTATCCTGACTCATGATTAATCCTGTGAGTCTGTAATTGGGTCAGGGTTATTAGCGTTCAGGGCAGCATGACTCATACTTAGACAACTCTCTGGTGTCTGCCCCTGGTTCTATAATGTTGGAGAACGTTCTGGAAACTAGAGTGTGGATGCTAGGAGTAGATTTTCTGCATATTTGTGGGGCCCTTAGCCAATCCCCAGGAAGTGGGCCTGGCAGGGGACTAAGTGAGCTCTTAAATAGACATGAGTCATGCTGGGCAGGGAGTCGGGTCGAAGATGGAGATGCAGTACTGAGGAGGCTGTTGGTGGCACTTGAGGAGAACCCCCTAGTCTGGGGGGGGGGGTGCTCTGCCGTGGGCTGGGGCTCAGGTGGCTGGCCTGGAATCCCATAATTCCTATCCCAATCAAAGTTATTATCCCCTCAAAAAAAACAACAAAACAAAGTTCAAGGACTGTTTTCTGTGTCTGGATTCAAGTTAAAGATGCTATGAGCCTGGCTGTGCAGCAGTGGGGAACCCTGTCACTTGCAGCCTCTATGGGGTAGTGCTACACAAGTAATTGAGCCCTACAATAAAAAAATCAATGAGCTTAAAATTTTCAGTAATTGCTCATGATGTGACTGTTTTGATGAAAGACACAGAAGAGTTGGTTTACTAAAACTGGAGGGTGCAAACTCTGGTGCAGCTCTACATGATAGACAATGAGCTTCTAAATTCAGCTTGTTCAATTAAAGTGATTGTAAAGGATGTTTTTTTTTTTTTAAATAAAAACCCTGAACCTCCTCTTCTCGGGAGCCCCGCCGGCGCTGCTGGCTCTTCCTCTCTCTTGGGGTAGGGACTCGGGAGGAATAAGGTAAGTAAAACAGTTTTTAAACCTTGCAGTTGGGCGGGAGCCCAACTTCAAGGGTAGTTTTTTAATTTCCCTGGTTGTTCCGCTTTAATCCATTGCCTACTCATTTCACACTGATTGGTAGCATTTAGCTCGGTAATTACTGCTGTAAACTTTCCAATAATTGTGCAACTTCAGTGGTTCAGTTCTGTGAATGCTGATGAGAAAGATGTTCCAAGACTTCAGCATGCAGACTAAACATTGTCATCATTAAAACATCCAAAAATATCACACATAATGTGCAATGAATATAAACTACATATACAGTATATACCGTATATAGGAATGTACAGTGGGGAAAATAATTATTTGATCCCCTGCAGATTTTGTAAGTTTGCCCACTTACAAAGAAATGAAGGGTCTATAATTTTATCATAGGTGTATTTTAAATTATAGAGACCGAATATCAACCAAAAATCCAGAAAAAAAAAACACGATACAAATGTTATAAATTGGGTTGCAGTTATTTTCCCCACATAAGATTTGTAACATAAAATAATAATTCCCCTTTTCTTTTGAATTTGTTTTCAAATTTTAAATCGGCAAACAAAGCTCACCTGCTTGCTAGCCCCACTCGCAAGCCAGTCAGCCCCGCACTTACCACCCCACCCAGGTCCCAGGCAGCTTCCCCGGCTTCTCTTCCCGGCCAATCTGGTCGCTTCTCTTCCCTGCCAATCTGGTCTTAGGCCCCCGGAGAAGCAGGAAGACAATAACGAATGTTGATTCACTATTGCCACAAGTGGGTGGGCTCAGGGCACCCCAAACCCACCCTTTTTGAAGCCAATTAGAGCCTCTGGCTCTAATCATCTGCCCCCCCCCCCAAAAAAAACGTAGAACTCTATGCGCCCGGTGCCCTGCATAGAGATTAGGGGGGCACCGCCCCTGTGTCCCTTATGAATGGAACGCTGCTGGTACATAGTACGGGGGGGGGGGGGTGTTGCATACTTTGGCACCCTAGCTTTGGGTCCTTGGATGCCAATGGACCTTGTCCTGGCACTAAGCCCCCAGATGTTTTTTACACACCGCAACACAGGAGGTTGCACACTCAGCATGGGCAACATTCAGAGATAACATTGCATTTTCTCAATGAAAGCAAAACATTCTCTGATTAGATGAGGTAGAGAGGCAGGGCAGTGACATCATTATCCCCACCTCATCCAATCAGAGAACACTTTGTATTCACAGAGAAAATGCTAAATGTTCTCTAAATGGCTGATTGAGCGATCTCCTGTGTTCACTAAACAGCAGGGCAGCCGCTTGGTATGGGACCTGGAAGCCAGTGGAGATTGCTGGACAGTGGCGGCTGGTGCTCAAATTTTTTTGGGGGGGGCGCAAACAAACTGAAAACAAAAAAACATCAATTGCCGCCACTGTGCCTATTAAACGCAGCCACTGTGCCCAAACGCCACCAGTTTGCCCCCTCAAATGCAGCCAGTTTCCCCCCAAATACAGCCAGTTTCCCCCCAAATACAGCCAGTTTCCCCCCAAATACAGCCAGTTTGTCCCCAAATGTAGCCAGTTTGTCCCCAAATGTAGCCAGTTTCCCCCCAAATGTAGCCAGTTTCCCCCAAAATACAGCCAGTTTGTCCCCAAATGCAGCCTGTTTGTCCCCAAATACAGCCAGTTTGTCCCCAAATGCAGCTAGTTTGTCCCCAAATACAGCCAATTTGTCCCCAAATAAAGCCAGTGTGTCCCCAAATGCAGCCAGTTTGTCCCCAAATGCAGCCAGTTTGTCCCCAAATACAGCCAGTGTGTCCCCAAATGCAGCCAGTTTGTCCTTCCGTCCTCGATGTCTTCTCCCACCCTCGATGTCACTTCAGCCAATCAGGTTACTGGTAACCAGACCCGGTGAACCTGATTGGCTGAGACGCCTGTCAGTGTTAACCAAGGAACGCACCCCCCGTGCGTCCCCTGGTTAACTATTTGGAAGCCGATTACAGCCCTCAGGCTGTAATCGGGAAGCCTATCAGCTGCTGGCTCTGATAGGCACTTCCAAAAACCAACCAGCCGCTGTTATTCAGATGGCTGGCGCTCACCAGGGGGCCGGCCATCTGAATAGTGGGCGGCAGCAGCGGCGATAATACATAGGTTCATGCAATGCATGAACCTATGTATTGTTGTGAGTGACGGGCTCAGGAGAGAGAGGGGGCGGCGCTCCTGCGCCCTCTATGGACGCACCGCCACTGTTGCTGGAGTAGCATTGTGTACTACAGTGATTTCCAGCTTCCATACGGATCCCACAGGTATGGCATATACAAACCTAAATTGCTCCAAGCTGGACCAATGTAATTATGTAAAAAATTCCATATCTGGAATCAGTGCTGGGGCAAGGTCATCCAGAGCAGAGGTTCTCAACCTCAGTCCTCAAGTACCCCCAACAGGCCATGTTTGCAGGTTTTCCTTTATCTTGCACAGGTGCTTTAAATCAGAGTCAATGGCTTGGTATTTTGGACAGCTATTTTATCTAAAGCCTCGTACACACGACCAGTTTTCTCGGCAAGAAAGCTGCTGGGAGAGCTTTTAGCCGAGAAAACCGTTTGTGTGTATGGTTTCTCGTCGGGAAAACTGCCGGGAATCTCGATGAGAAAAATAGAGAACCTGCTCTCTATTTTTCTCGTCAAGATTCTCGGCAGAGTGTTTCCTGCCGAGAAAACCGTGAGTGTGTATGCTTACCTGTCCATGGTAAACCCGCGCATGCTTGAAAAGACTTTGACGCATGCGCGGTAGCATACAAGGGTAGTGTAGGGTGTAGCAAGATGACGGCGACGGCATCAAATGTGACGAGTGCAGGCTCGTCATAGTCGATGACGTCACTGCGTTCTTGCCACTCAAAAGAACGGCGGTTCTTTTGAATGACCCTGTGTACACTCGGCGTGCAAGGCAAGCTTGCCGGGAATCCCATCGGGAAAACCAACGGATTCCCGCCCGTGTGTACGAGGCTTAAGAGAAATTCCCAAAACATGGCCTATTGGGGGTACTTAAGGACTAAGTTTGAGAACCACTGATCTAGAGCCTAGGACGAACATGCAAAACTGTGCCCCCCACCCCCCCCCCCCAGATGTATGAGCATTATGTGTCAGCAAATATCCCCCTACAAAAATACTGAGCACTAATCTGCATGCTTACCACCTAAGCATACATTTCCCCTCCTCCCAGTACAAATCCCCCTAGCTCAAATGCCCCTCCCCCCCTCAAAAAAATTCACCCCCTCCTAGCACAAATCCTCTACCCCAAAAACTTCCCCTCCTAGTATACATCTTCTCCCCCTACTTTAAATCCCCCCTCTGAGCACAGATTCCCCCTAAATCCCCCATCCTAGCACAAATATTCTTCCCCCCACCCCCCCAACACAAATCCCCCTAAATCACCACTCTTAGCACTACTCCCCCGAACCCCAAATTTCCCCTCCTAGATCAATATTTCCCCCTAAATCGCCCTTCCACCACAAATCCCCTCCCCCCTAATCTCCTTGTTGTGCCCCCCCACACCTCACATGAAACCACAGTGCCCAGGGTAGCCGCCCCTCCTCCCCTCCTGCCCACCCCTTGTCCCAGCCCTGTCCTGTCTGGAATTCATCTTAAACATATGAGGCACTCATTTATGTTTAGCTTTTAACCCCTGGGCGCCGACTGCATACAAATATGTGAACCCTCCGCAGCTAGGGATTAGTGCCAAGGGGCCGCATGTTTGCGTGCATTAGCGCCGATAGAGCTGTCCCGAGAGTGTGCGCCCTGCGCGCTCCCAGCACAGTGATCGGCGGCTCACAAAAAGCTCTGGAGTTTTTCGATCATGTGACTGCCGTAACAGCAAAATCACGGTGGTCATATGATCACAAGCACCGCCCCGCCTCCTGAAATGCCAACCCCCTTAAAGGGCTGGCGGGTGCTGGCACGAAGGGGTTAATTTTCTTTTGAGTGTATTTCCTTTTACTTATTGATTTATAAGTATATATATATAAATAAGGTATATAAATAAATAAATGTATTTATTAATTAGAATTTTATAATAGATAAAATGTTTACAGGTAAGCACTCGGTAGACAAAGCAGATCCAGGAAATGAAATGAAGACTTTCATGATTTTCCTACTTATGGTTTGGTGTTTATTTTGGATCTCATGTGTTACTCTTCATCACGTTCTCCACCCATGGACATCCCAATGGTGTCTATCTGGCAATAACTCAAACTATTTCTAATCGTTGTGTCATTGCTAATGTCCAGCTGTCAGAGATTTTCCTGAATACGGTGGTATAGTTCTTGTACAAAAATACGCTTTCTTTTTTTTTTTGTTAATTTTCATAGATGAGGAATGTGGGTCAGCTGTCAGCTGGATGTGGACCACTCCACAAAAAAGTCATATTTATTTAACCACTTCAATACGAGGCACTTTCGCCCCTTCCTGCCCAGGACAATTTTCAGCTTTCAGCGCTGTCGCACTTTGAATGACAATTGCGCGGTCATGCTACACTGTACCCAAACAAAATTTTTATCATTTTCTTCTCACAAATAGAGCTTTCTTTTGGTGGTATTTGATCACCACTGGGGTTTTTATTTTTTGCTAAACAAACTAAAAAAGGCCGACATTTATGAAAAAATATAATTTTTTCTTCGTTTCGGTTATAAAATGTTGTTGTCTCCTTCACTGACGGGCACAGATGAGGCGGCACTGATGGGCACTGATGAGGCGGCACTGATGGGCACTGATGAGTTGGCACTGATGGGCACTGATGAGTTGGCACTGCTAAGGTGGCACTGATGGGCACTGATGAGGAGGCACTGATATGTAGAATTGATGGGCACTGATAGGCGGCACTGATATGCAGCACAGATGGGCACCAATAGGCGGCACTGATATGCAGCACTGATGAGCACTGATAGGTGGCACTGATGGGCACTGATATGCAGCACTGATGGACACTGAACGGCGGAACTGATGGGCACTGACAGGCGGCACTGATTGGCACTAACAGGCGGCACTGAAGGGCACTAACAGGCAGCACTAATGGGCACTGACAAGCGGCTGTGATGGGCACTGACAGGCAGCATTGATGGGCACTGACAGGCGGTTGTGATGGGCACTGACAGGCGGCACTGATTGGCACTGATAGGCAGTACTGATTGGCACTGACAGGTGGCACTGGCAGGTGGCACTGATGGGCAGCACTGATGAAGAGGTACTGATGAGGTTTTGACAGGTGTTACTGTAGGGCACTGATTGCCAATGTGATGGGCACTGACTGGCACTGTAGTGGGCACTAATTGGCACTTTATTGGGCATTGATAGGCGATCCTGTGGGGCACCATGATGTATAGGGGGTATACTGATGTGATTGGGGGTCTCTAATGTGATGGGGTCTGCCAATGTATGGAGGGTACTATGATGTGATTGGGGACCTGGGATGTATAGAGGGTACTCTGAAGTGGTGGGGGCCTCCAATGTATAGAGGGTACTCTGATGTGATGGGGTCTTCAATGTATAGAGAGTACTCTGATGTGGTGGGGGCCTCCAATGTATAGAGGGTACTCTGATGTGATGGGGGGGCTCCAATGTATAGAGGGTACTCTGATGTGATGGGGGGGGGTCTCCAATGTATAGAGGGTACTCTGATGTGATGAGGCCTCCAATGCATAGAGGGTACTCTGATGTGGTGGGGGCCTCCAATGTATAGAGGGTACTCTGATGTGGTGGGGACCTCCAATGTATAGAGGGTACTCTGATGTGGTGGGGGCCTCCAATGTATAAATGGTACTCTGATGTGGTGGGAGCCTCCAATGTATAGAGGGTACTCTGATGTGATGGGGGTCTCTGATGTATAGAGGGTACTCTGATGTGATGGGGGTCTCTGATGTATAGGGAGTACTCTGATGTGATAGGGAAACCTCTAATAAAAAGGAGGGTTTCTGATATTACATCATACTCTGATGTGATGGGGGGGGGGGGCTCGGGCTCCAATGTATAGAGGGTACTCTGATGTTATGGGGGGTCTCCAATGTATAGAGGGTGCTCTGATGTGATGGGGGGCCTCCAATGTATAGGGGGTACTCTGATGTGGTGGGAGCCTCCAATGTATAGAGGGTACTCTGATGTGATGGGGGTCTCTGATGTATAGGGAGGACTCTGATGTGATGGGGAAGCCTCTAATAAAAAGGAGGGTTTCTGATATTACATCATACTCTGATGTGATGGGGGGGGGCTCGGGCTCCAATGTATAGAGGGTACTCTGATGTGATGGGGGTCTCCAATGTATAGAGGGTACTCTGATGTGGTGGGGGGGGCCTCCAATGTATAGAGGGTACTCTGATGTGATGGGAGCCTCCAATGTATAGAGGGTAGTCTGATGTGATGGGAGCCTCCAATGTATAGAGGGTACTCTGATGTGATGGGGGTCTCTGATGTATAGAGGGTACTCTGATATAATAGGGGGCCTCCAATGTGTAGAGGGCACTCAGATGTGATGGGGCCTCCAATGTATACAGGGTACTCTGATGTGGTGGGAGCCTCCAATGTATAGATGGTACTCTGATGTGATGGGGGTCTCTGATGTATAGAAGGTACTCTGATGTGATGGGGGTCTCTGATGTATAGAGGGTACTCTGATGTGATGGGGGTCTCTAATGTATAGAGGGTACTCTGATGTGATGGGGGTCTCTGATGTATAGTGAGGACTCTGATGTGACGGGGAAACCTCTAATAAAAAGGAAAGTTTCTGATATTACATCATAAGGTGGTTGTGTGCATTCTAGACTGCGGTGCCTCCAGATTTAGGTGACACAACTAAATAAAGGTTAAGAAATGCTGGTATAAAACTCAGTAGGAAACGAAAATGTTGCAGCAGTGCACAGCCCACCCATGATAACGCAGACAGTAGCTTTTTACATTAAACACTGATCATTGTCATTAAGTCCCCTGGCAGACTGACATTCCTTCCCTGGCATTTGTTTGTAAAGTAGAAGTGACTGTATGGTGGGTGCATAAAAAAAGATAAAACCATTTCAGTGTTTCTCCAAACTAAAGCACAGACAGGAGCCTCTAATCCATTAGTGCATTTCTCTGTAAATGTTTCACATTAGCATGTCAGTAATCTAAGTCTACAGAGATTAATGAGAGATTTCCCTGGCTGTTTTTTTAATGGAAATGGAAACAGGACAAGACGGAGGCTGTAAGGACATTATTCTGTGATTGTGCATTTCCAAGTTAAAATACACAAACCTGATTCACTTAAAGTGACACTAAACTCGGGGCCTTCAGAACTGCCTTCATTCTTCGTAGCATATGTAGCGGGTATTTTAATTTAGGGGAGGCATCTGGGTGGTAGTGTAACCCAGATGCACTGATTGTTAGGGAATTCGGGACCGTTTGTTGTTCCTGGAGGACTCTGGTGGTGTGAGGTTCCCTTCGGCCTGTGGGTGGCGCTGTCGCACTGGGTCGGAGTTGAACCCTCACTGCAGTACTGTACCCTTTTTGTCCTCTTCCGGTGGTTGTACCGCAGGGCGGGGAACCTGCGGTGACGCTGAGGGAGAGGAGATAAAAAGGGGCGGACGCCCTGACTACAGGGTTCAGAGTCGGAGGTGGGAGTTGCGCCCAGGCACCTTCAGCCTGGGTGCCGGCGTTCCGGAGTTCCGGGCCCAGGTGCCCTTGACCTGGCCGGAGCGGGAGATGGAGTCCATCCCAGGCACCTTTAGCCTGGGGTGAGGTACTATTGAGGAGGCCTGGGGCCCGGTGCCTTCAACTGGGTCCTGCAAGGGTGAAGGAATCCGAGGGGGCCCTAAAGCCTTGGGTGCCCGAGTCTGAGACGAGGAGGCCAGGGAGCGTAACCCCTCCGAACAGTCAGGTGCAGCATTGCTGGTGACGACGGGGCCTCTGGTAACTTTTCCCTCTGACAGGGGCTGCACTTAGCGAAGGTAATTCACTCTCTGTTCTACACAGTCGGTGGCGGCGACTGTACGCTATAACCGTTGGTGACACCACAATGGTTGGTTCTATCTAAGGATTGTGCCTCGACCTACTCCGCACCTATACTGAACTGTTCTTTGGTCACAACCTGTCTGTGCTAAATGACGATTTATTGCTGTTGGAGAATAAATACGAGTTGGGCCTTCTCAGTGGTGTGGAACTCCAGTTACTGAGAGCAGAGGGGGTCATTTACAGAAAAAGACTTGGCTCTGGGTTATGCACACGACCCGATGGTAAAATAGGTTCTGGCCTTCACCTCTATCTAAAAGAGGACATGGGCTGTGGTGTATCGCATCCCTCCCCCCAAACTCCCCCCTAGACCAGACAACAAGCCGAGAAGAAGAACGGGTGAGAGGGGTGAGGTCGCTACACATAGATACAACAAGGTGTTGGAAACATTCCTCAGAGATTTTGCTCCATATTGATGTAGCTCCCCTCGGGTTTGATTTCTCTTCTGGCGGAAAGACTGGGCTTCCCTCCACTCCTCCAACCCGGCGGCTTTGCCGGATCCACACTTTGTTAAGTGTGAGTGTAGCACCCTGGTCAGGGTGTTGTGGTGAGTGTGGCGTTCCCTTCAGCGGGGTACTACACTTTCTCTCCTCCTCTTCCCCTGCGGCTACGCCGGATCCACACTTGGTTAAGTTGTGGGAATCCACTGATTAATTACATTTGGGTCTGCAGCAAAATACCTCTCACGATTGAATCCCTGGTCTTCGTTGTCTAGGCGGAAGTCCCTTTGTAATAAAGCCAATGTCCACACAGGTGTAAAACCTAAGCAGCAAGGTTTTATTATTTTATCTTGAGGTAAAACTTTGAGAGAGAGCGAATAGACGAAGTAGAGAAAAGGTTTAGGCACGCAACACTTAAGACTCAGTACCGTCGCCACTCAAGCCTGAGTGGGCCTTGCTCTCCTGGATGGTCCCTAGCAGTAGAGCACAAATTAATCTGCCCTTTATGAAATGGGGATGCGATTGGGAATCCTCTGCCACAGGATTCTCCAGTCCCAAACCTCCCAGCCAAGCAACAATGAGAGAAACCTTTAGGGTGTTGCAGGGCTTGTATCAACGATGATGGATCCCTCTTTAGGTAGGCCTCCAGGCCTCTCCCCGAGACAGCAGTATCGTCGCTATCTCCGACAGGACCGATTTTCCTCTGGAACTCCTTTCCTAAAGTTGGGCCCCCTTCCAAAGGGCATCCTGGGATCCCTCTGTGAGGTGTAGGCCCTAGCCAGCCGAGCTGGGCCCACCAAGCAGCGATGCAGCCTCGGGCTAAAGGTGCCTAGGACTGAAACACACGCAGGCACCCTTGGCCATGAGGGCCACAAAAGGTGTGGTACGTGTCGAATGTCCTCCAGGACCAAGGGGTCCCCTGGAATACCTCACGCTTAATGGCGTCTGCCCCTTTTGTACCCTCTCGGAGCATGCACAGCGGGCCGACCACTCCCACTGTACGGCTGCCGAGAAAGGACACCCAATGGTGCTGTGATACCCCTTGTGGTTCAACCTGGGCCAGCGGTGACAGTGCCACCCGCAGGCAACAGGGAACTGTACTGCCAGGCAGCATCACACCCAGAGCAGAAGCAGATAATTGAGATTGTAATTGGTCTGAGCCTAACTATTGTCTCAGACTACCCCTAAATTTGTACATAGCGACCCCAAATATTGGGACGGCGCTACATTGACATGATAACATCGGGCAGTTGCTGCAGATTTGTCGGCTGCACATCCATGATGCCAATCTCCCATTCCACCTCATTTCAAAGGTGCTCTATTTGATGAGATGTGGTGACTGTGGAGGCCATTGGAGGACAGTGACCTCATTGTCCAGTGGTGAGATGATTGGAGCTTTGTGACATGGTGCATTATCCTGCTGGAAGGAGCCATCAGAAGATGGGGAGACTGTAGTCATAAAGAGATGGACATGGTCAGCAACAATACTCAGGTAGGCCGTGGCATTTAAAAAATGCTCAGTTGGTACTACCGTGTTTCCCCAAAAATAATGCCGCGTACACACGATCATTTTTTCTCTTTGACGAGAAAAACGACCGTGTGTGGGCTTTTTGTAATTTTTCCCGACGGGAAAAAAGGCATTAATCACGATGAGAAAAATTAGAACTTGCTCTAATTTTTCTCGTCGTGATTACCGTCATTTTTTTCCGCGCAGTTTTCCCATAGGGAAACACTGCCGGGGAGCCTACACACAGTCGGTTTTTTTCGACCAAGAAAAAAATGTAATTTAAAACGGCCGTGTGTAGGGGAACAAGCTGTTCCTCGTTTTTCACGTTGATTTTCTCGACTGTGTTTTCACTGTCGAAAAAATCGATTGTGTGTACACGGCATAAGCCTTACCCCAAAAATAAGACCTAGCGCAATTATAGGGGAGGGTTGCAATATAAGCCCTACCCCGAAAATAAGCCCTAGTAAAGTTAATTAAAAAACTGACAATGACATAAGGTGCAGTGTGTCCCCCCCCCCCTGCAACGATCATGCAAAATATCCTATCCACAGCAACCGCTGACCCACCGGAGGTCTTCTCCTCTCCTCCCAGCTGACATCTGCTGCCCCTCCCTTTTGTAGTGCTCGGAGCAGGCTGATGTCAGCGGAAATCTCTGAGCGGAGAAGAAAAGCTCAGGCAGGTTACATGATCGCAGAGGGCTGCTGTAAAAAGGTACTTCTCATAAAACAGCCACAAAGGGAGACACACTGCACCCTACACCAGCACAATCCTCCCACAAAACGGATTACATAATCTTAAAAGTACTTTAACCAAGATGTTTTTTGGGGGATTAAAATTATGCCAAAATACTGATACTAATAAGACATCCCCCAAAAATAAGCCCTAGGGTCTTTTTTGTAGTCAAAATTAATATAAGACCCGGTCTTATTTTTCGGGGAAACGCGGTAAGGGGCCCAAAGTGTGCCAAGAAAATATCCCCCACACCAATACAGCACCACCACCAGCCTGAACCGGTGATACAAGGCAGGATGGATCCATGTTTTCATGTTGTTTACGCCAAATTCTTACCCAACCATCTGAAAGTCGCAGCTGAAATCGAGACTCATTAGACCAGGCAACGTTTTTCCAATCTTTTATTTTCCAATTTTGGTGATCCTGTGAGAATTGTAGTCTCAGTTACCTGTTCTTGAATAACCGAGGCACCTGGTGTGGTCTTATGCTGCTGTAGCCCATCTGCTTCAAGGTTCAATGTGTTGTGTAGTGATGAGCCGAACACCCCCGGATTCAGTTCGCACCAGAACCCGCGAACGGACCGAAAGTTCACACGAACATTAGAACCCTATTAAATACAATGGATGCGAACGTTCGAAATCTAAAGTGCTAATTATAACGACTATTATGCATGTTATTGTCCTAAAAAGGGTTTAGGAACCCGGGTTCTGCACCAGGGGACATGTATCAATGCAAAAAGAAGTTTTAAAAACGGCCGTTTTTCGGGAGCAGTCATTTTAATGATGCATAAAGTGAAAAAAAAAAAAGTCAAATATTCCTTTAAATATCGTACCTGGGGGGTGTCTAAAGTATGCCTGTGAAGTGCCACGTGTTTCCAGGGCCGGATTAACATAGGGGCTATTGGAGCTGCAGCTCCAGGCCCCTTCCTCAAGATAGGCCCATTTGCCCAAAAAAAAAAAAAAATCTAAAAAAAAAAAAAAAAAAAAAAATCGGCTTCGAGGATTGTAGCTCGGCGACCAGGGGCCACAGAGACCCCATATTTGGGGGGTATGCAGCTGAAGAACCACCCCACCACTGGTCAAAATATGGGGCTGCTATCATTTATGGTTCCGGAGATACGGGGCTGCTTGCGCAGCCTGTCAGAAGCTATATACAGAACGGCCAGTTTAAATACAAGCTGACACACTCTGCAGCAGAGAGGATGAGCTCACAGTGCTTATCATAATTATTTGTATGTTACTAAGACTGCTTTCACACTATGCTGCCCCGAGCGTTGGCGGTAAAATAGCGGTAAAACGCTGCTATTTTACCGTCGGATTTGCGGCACATTTCGGCCACTAGCAGGGCGCTTTTAACCCCCGCTAGCGACCGAGAAAGGGTAAAAAACGCCCGAGATGTGCCGCTACAGCGGCGTATTTCCAGCATACGTCTGTGCTGCCCATTGATTTTAATGGGCAGGAGTGCATTAGGAGCGGTGAGTTCACCGCTCCTAATGCACTCTAAAGAAGTTGCTGGCAGGACTTTTTCTGACGCCCTGCCAGCGCACCGCTCCAGTGTGAATAGAGCACCTGTTTAAGGGCGGATTGCAGGCGCTATTTTTAACGCTATAGCGCCTGCAAAACGCCCTCAGTGTTAAAGGGGTCTTATAGTAATTAACCCCTTGCCACCCAGGCCAATTCTGAAACTTCTCTCCTACATGTAAAAATCATCATTTGTTTTTTGCTAGAAAATTACTCAGAACCCTCAAACATTATATATTGTTTTAGCAGAGACCCTATGGAATAAAATGGTGGTCTTTGCAACTTTTTATGTTACACGGTATTTGCGCAGCAATTTTTCAAACCTGTTTTTTTTTTTTAAAGAGACTGTTTGATTCATAAAAAAAAAAAAAAAAAAAAAAAACACTAAAGTTATCACGATTTATTTTGTTGTATACTAAGCGATGCTTTAACTTTTTTTACAGGTTACATGTTGAGAGTTACAGAGGAGGTCTAGTGCTAGAATTATTGTTCTCGCTCTAACGATCGTGGCGTATGTAACCTGTGTGTATCTGGCTCTGATACTAGCCAGGGCCTACCCAGCCACTGACTAGTATCTCTCCCCAGCCTGTCCCCACACACCCTCTCACCTGCTGACCTGTGGATGGGGGAATCACTCCTGCAGTGTTATTGTGTTCTGCCTGCGAATACAATGATTAGTGTTGCTAACTATAGCTGGCAGCACTAATTGTTTTGGGAAAAACCTGACAGGCTGGTTGTACTCAAGTCAGATAATAGATTGACTTGTGTAAAACCAGCTAGCCCATACATAGATCGACTATGGCTGGTCTCTGCTTAATTGGCGTAATTTCAATCCATGTATGGCTCGCTTAACCACTACGCAGTCTCTAAACATCCTTCCACAAACCTTTACATTTTTCCTTCCCAGATTCCCTTTATCCTCTTCACCTGTAAATACTCTCCACACTTCTCTCCTGTACATACTGCTCACTGTCATACCCTCCACACTTCTCTCCTATACATAGTGCCCACTGTCATACCCTACACACTCCTCTCCTGTACATAGTGCCCGCTGTCATACACTTCTCTCCTGTACATAGTGCCCACTGTCGTACTCTCCACACTCCTCTCCTGTACATACAGCTCACTGTCATACCCTCCACACTCCTCTCCTATACATAGTGCCTACTGTCATACCCTCCACACTCCTCTCCTATACATAGTGCCCACCGTCATACCCTCCACACTCCTTTCCTGTGCATACTGCTCACTGTCATACCCTCCACGCTCCTTCCCTATACATACTGTTCACTGTCATACCCTCCACACTTCTCTCCTATACATAGGGCCCACTGTCATACCCTCCACACCTCTATCCTGTACATACTGCCCATTGTCATATCCTCCCCACTCTTCACTGTCATACCCTCCACACTTCTCTCCTATACATAGTGCCCGCTGTCATACCCTCCACACTCCTCTCCTGTACATACTATTCACTGTCATACCCTCCACACTTCTCTCCTATACATAGTGCCCACTGTCATACCCTCCACACCTCTATCCTGTACATACTGCCCATTGTCATATCCTCCCCACTCTTCACCGTCATACCCTCCACACTCATTTCCTGTGCATACTGCTCACTGTCATACCCTCCACGCTCCTTCCCTATACATAGTGCCCACTGTCATACCCTACACACTCCTCTCCTGTACATAGTGCCCGCTGTCATACACTTCTCTCCTGTACATAGTGCCCACTGTCGTACTCTCCACACTCCTCTCCTGTACATACAGCTCACTGTCATACCCTCCACACTCCTCTCCTATACATAGTGCCCCCTGTCATACCCTCCACACTCCTCTCCTATACATAGTGCCCACTGTCAAACCCTTTACACTCCTCTCCTATACATAGTACCCACTGTCATACCCTCCACACTTCTCTCCTATACATAGTGCCCACCGTCATACCCTCCAAACTCCTCTCCTGTGCATACTGCTCACTGTCATACCCTCCACGCTCCTTCCCTATACATAGTGTCCACTGTCATACCCTCCACACTTCTCTCCTATACATAGTGCCCACCATCATACCCTCCACACTCCTCTCCTGTACATACTGTTCACTGTCATACCCTCCACACTTCTCTCCTATACATAGTGCCCACTGTCATACCCTCCACACCTCTATCCTGTACATACTGCCCATTGTCATATCCTCCCCACTCTTCACTGTCATACCCTCCACACTTCTCTCCTATACATAGTGCCCACTGTCATACCCTCTACACTTCTCTTCTGTACATACTGCTCACTATCTTACCCTCCACACTCATCTCATGTACATACTGCTCAGTATCATACTGTCCACACTCCTCTCCTGTACATACTGACCACTTTCATAAACTCCTCTATTGTACATAGTGCCGCTGTCATACCCTCCACACTCCTCTCCTTTACATACTGCTCGCTCTCATACCCTCCATATTCCTTTCCTGTACATACTGCCTATTGTCATACCCTCCTCACCTGTACATACTGCCCACTGTCATTCCCTCCACACTCTTCTCCTGTACATACTGCTCACTGTCTTACCCTCCACACACATTTAATGTACATACTGCTCAGTATCATACCGTCTACACTCCTCTCCTGTACATACTGCTCACTGTCATACCCTCCACACTCCTCTCCTGTACATACTGCCCACATTCATAAACTCCTCTATTGTACATAGTGCCGACTGTCATACCCTCCACACTCCTCTCCTGTGCATACTGCCCACTATCATACCCTCCACACTCCTCTCCTGTACATAATGCCCCCATTATACCCTCCACACCCCTCTCCTGTACATACTGCCCACTATCATACCATCCACACTCCTCTCCTGTACATACTGTAACCCAACCTTACCCTCCACACTCCTCTCCTGTACATACTGTAACCTAACCTTACCCTTCACACTCCTTTCCTGTACATACTGCCAACTATCTTTCTCTCCACATTTCTCTCCTGTACATACTGCCCCCATCATACCCTCCACATTCCTTTCCTGTACATACTGCCCACTGTCATACTCTCCACACTGCTCTTCTGTACATACTGCCCACTTTCATACCCTCCACACTCCTCTCCGGTACATACCACCCTCTGTCATACCCTCCACACTCCTCTGCTGTGCATGCTGCCCACTGTCATACCCTTCAAACTCCTCTCCTGTACATAGTGCCTTCTGCCATACCCTCCACACTCCTTTCCTGTACATAGTGCCCACTGTTAGACCCTCCACACTCCTCTCCATTACCTGCACATACTTCCCAGTTTTATACCGTCCATACTCCTCCCCTAAGCCTCTTACCCACAAAAAACAGTTATTTAAAATTATACAGAATATCCTCAATGTTACCAGATCTAGAATAGGCACAATTTTGTTAGTTCAACTGAAGGAAATCTTCTCAGTCCTCATATTTGTTCTGCCCCATTATTAGTACTCATTTAATTTTGTGATTACTATTGTGATGTATAGAGGAACATAGGGGATCTCAGCTACTCTAAATATAGCACTGGTGAAAAAAGTGGCCCTTAAAAATATTTTTGAAATGTTGGCAACTATGCACTTAGGCACTGACCAAAGGCCACCGGGTCAGTAGGGGGCCCCATGAGAGGCTCCTGGGATCCTGTGATAATAAAGCGGTAGTAAACTTCGCTAACATTACTACTTTTTAGAGGCCCTGAGGTAGGTTTTGCCATAATGTACAAGTATGTACAGCATATTAGCACATTAGGGTACACTTAAATTATCAGACTGAGCCCTCCAGCGCTGTGATCAATCCAGCGGGTCCTGAGCGCTTCCATTTTCACCCGGTCTTCCTTCTGGGCTCTGTGCCTTCGGTCACTTGCCTTGGCTGGGCTGCGTTGATGTCATTCCCACGCATGCTCATGCGCATCCTCTCTTTCTCATCCCCCCTTTCTTCCTCATCCTCCCTCCCTTACCCCTCACCCCTCTCTCACCCTCTCTCTCTCTCTCTCTCTCTCTCTCTCTTTCTCATCCTCCCTCTCTCTCTCTAATTTAATTTGTTATAACAAAAAATTGTTTGCATATTTATTTATTTATTATTTATAAAAGGCCCACCAAAATCCTCAGCACCAGGCCCATGATGTTCTTAATCTGGCCCTGCGTGTTTCCCGTGTTTAGAACTGTCCCTGCACAAAATGACACTTCTAAAGGAAAAAAAGCCATTTAAAACTGCTTGCGGCTTTAATGTAATGTCTGGTCCCGGTAATATGGATGAAAATCTTTAAGAAAAATGGCATAGCTACCCCATCACCCCCCCCCCCCACCCCAGCCCATTACCAGCCCCTTTGGGTCTTGTATGGATTTTAAGGGGAACCCCGCACACAAAATAAAAAAAGGCCCTATATACTCTGAACAGCCGTATACAGGCGGTGCATACAAGACAGGGACTGTAGGTTTGTTCTTATGTAGAATCTCTTTGTAATTTTGAACAGGTACATTGTTGAAGTGTAGCTCCAGCCCAAAAATCTATTTTTAAACTTTTTGGGAAACATAGGTAAGGGTTATCACCCCTGTAACATTTGTTTTGCTGTCTTTGCAGTGTGCACCTGTTCAGAACAGTTCACCTCACTTTCCGTCCTAATGACAAATGTTTTTTGAAAATTTGGGTTTTTTATTGAAACAAGAATTGGTGATAAAGAATCAGTGGAGAGGAGACACTTTTTTTTCCCATATTAACTCTTACAGGAGAGAATTTGCCTTCCTAGGGGTAGATTTCCTCTCACTTCCTGTTGTATCCTTCCGTTTGCAAGGAGGAGTCGTTTGTAACTAGGGATGAGCTTCGAGTTCGAGTCGAACTCATGTTCGACTCGAACATTGCCTGTTCGCCCGTTCGCCGAACAGCGAACAAATTGGGGTGTTCGCGGCAAATTCGAAAAATCTATGGGAGAAATCTAAAGTGTTAATTATAATGGCTTATATGCAAGTTATTGTCCTAAAAAGTGTTTGGGGACCCGGGTCCTGCCCCAGGGGACATGTATCAGTGCAAAAAGAAGTTTTAAAAACGGCCGTTTTTTCGGGAGCAGTGATTTTAATAATGCTTAAAATGAAAAAATAAAAGTGAAATATTCCTTTAAATTTCGTACCTGGGGGGGTGTGTATGATATGCATGTGAAGTGGCGCATGTTTCCCGTGCTTAGAACTGTCCCTGCAAAAAATGTCATTTTTGAAAGAAAAAAAGTCATTTAAAACTGACTCGCGGCTATTAATGAATTGTCGGCTCCCGGCAATACATTCAAAAGTCATTGATAAAAAAAAAAAAAAAAAAAAGCGTGGGGGTCCCCCAGAATTCAATTACCAGGCCCTTCAGGACTGGAATGGATATTAAGGGGAACCCTGCCGCAAATTTAAAAAAAAATTGACGTGGGGTTCCCCCAAATATCCATTCCAGGCCCTTCAGATCTGGCATGGATTTTAAGGGGAACTCCACCCCAAATGTAAAAAAAAATTGCCTGGAGTCCCCCTAAAAATCCATACCAGACCCCTTATCCGAGCACGCAACCTGGCCGGCCGCAGGGGAAAAGGGGGGGACGAGAGAGCGGCCCCCCTCCCTCCTGAACCGTACCAGGCCACATGCCCTCAACATGGGGAGGATGTCCCCATGTTGATGGGGACAAGGGCCTCATCCCCACAACCCTTGCCCGGTGGTTGTGGGGGTCTGCGGGCGGGGGGCTTATCGGAATCTGGAAGACCCCTTTAACAAAGGGGACCCCCAGATCCCGCCCCCCCTATGTGAATTGGTAAGGGGTACATTGTACCCCTACCATTTCACAAAGAAAGCGTAAAAAAATGTTTAAAAAAACACACAAACACCTTGAAAAAGTCCTTTATTTAAAAAAAAAACAAAAAAAACATTCCAGCGGTGAAATCCAGTGTCCCGCGGCGATCCCGATGTCCAGCGCTGTCCTTCATTGGTTGTGCCTGAGCGGACCTGATGGGGAACTCCCTCTCAGTATTTTAAATGTATAGACCCGCCCCTTCTAAAGTTCCCCATCAGGTCCGCTCAGCGGACCAGATGCGGAACATGAGAAGGGGCGGGTCTATACATGTATTACCAAAGTGAGAGCAGTTCCCCATCAGGTCCGCCCCCTCGGTATGTCGGACCCGCCTACGTCATTGGCTTGAGCGGGGAACTTCCTTCACTGTGTAATTTAAATTTACATAGTGAAGGAAGTTCCCCGCTCAAGCCAATGACGTAGGCGGGTCCGACATACCGAGGGGGCGGACCTGATGGGGAACTGCTCTCACTTTGGTAATACATGTATAGACCCGCCCCTTCTCATGTTCCGCATCTGGTCCGCTGAGCGGACCTGATGGGGAACTTTAGAAGGGGCGGGTCTATACATTTAAAACACTGAGAGGGAGTTCCCCATCAGGTCCGCTCAGGCACAACCAATGACGGACAGCGCTGGACATCGGGATCGCCGCGGGACACTGGATTTCACCACTGGAATGTTTTTTTTTTTTTAAATAAAGGACTTTTTCAAGGTGTTTGTGTGGTTTTTTTTAACTTTTTTTACGCTTTCTTTGTGAAATGGTAGGGGTACAATGTACCCCTTACCAATTCACATAGGGGGGGCGGGATCTGGGGGTCCCCTTTGTTAAAGGGGTCTTCCAGATTCTGATAAGCCCCCCGCCCGCAGACCCCCACAACCACCGGGCAAGGGTTGTGGGGATGAGGCCCTTGTCCCCATCAACATGGGGACATCCTCCCCATGTTGAGGGCATGTGGTCTGGTACGGTTCAGGAGGGAGGGGGGCCGCTCTCTCGTCCCCCCCTTTTCCCCTGCGGCCGGCCAGGTTGCGTGCTCGGATAAGGGGTCTGGTATTGATTTTTAGGGGGACTCCACGTCATTTTTTTTAAAATTTGGGGTGGAGTTCCCCTTAAAATCCATGCCAGATCTGAAGGGCCTGGAATGGATATTTGGGGGAACCCCACGTCAAGTTCCCCTTAATATCCATTCCAGACCTGAAGGGCCTGGTAATTGAATTCTGGGGAACCCCCACGCTTTTTTTTTATTTTTATCAATGACTTTTGAATGTATTGCCGGGAGCCGACAATTTATTAATAGCCGCGAGTCAGTTTTAAATTACTTTTTTTCTTTCAAAAATGAAATTTTTTGCAGGGACAGTTCTAAGCACGGGAAACATGCACCACTTTACATGCATATCATACACACCCCCCAGGTACGAAATTTAAAGGAATATTTCACTTTTATTTTTTCATTTTAAGCATTATTAAAATCACTGCTCCCGAAAAAACTGCAGTTTTTAAAACTTTTTTTTGCATTGATACATGTCCCCTGGGGCAGGACCCGGGTCCCCAAACACTTTTTAGGACAATAACTTGCATATTAGCCTTTATAATTAACACTTTAGATTTCGAACGTTCGAGTCCATTGTATTTAATAGGGTTCTAAATTTCACACGAACATTTTGTCTGTTCGCAGGTTCTGGTGCGAACCGAACAGGGGGGTGTTCGGCTCATCCCTGTTTGTAAGTTGGATGTTTGAAAGTAGTATATACTCAGCTGAAATTTGCCCCTTACATGTTGGTGTTGCCACAACACTGTGAGCCCTCACAGTTACTCTTGGTGGGCGCATGAATGGGCCCTGCTGTGAACTATTAGATCAAGAATTGTAATTGCATGCCCCTGTTGAACAGGGGCTGAAAAATTGGGCCTTTGGCAGTGGTGGTGGTGGTGTTGACACAACACTGTAAGGCCTCACAGTTACTCTTGGTGGGCGCATGAATGGGCCCTGCTGTGAATTATTAGATCAAGAATTGTAATTGCATGCCCCTGTTGAACAGGGGCGGAAAAATTGGGCCTTTGATGGTGGTGGTGTTGACACAACACTGTAAGGCCTCACAGTTACTCTTGGTGGGCGCAGGAATGGGCCCTGCTGTGAATTATGAGATCAAGAGTTGTAATTACATGCCCCTGTTGAACAGGGGCTGAAAAATTGGGCCTTAGGCACTGGTGCTGGTGCCACGACACTGCAACCTCTCCCAGATACTCTAGTTGGAGTGCAGGAATGAGCCCTGCTGCAAAGCATTGCATAAAAAATTGTAATTACATGCTCCTGTTAAACAGGGGCTGAAAAATTGGGCCTTAGGCACTGGTGCTGGTGCCATGACACTGCAACCTCTCCCAGATACTCTAGTTGGAGTGCAGGAATGAGCCCTGCTGCAAAGCATTGCATAAAAATTGTAATAACACGCCCCTGTTAAACAGGGGCTTAAAAATTGGGCCTTAGCCACTGGTGCTGGTGCCACGACACTGCAACCTCTCCCAGATACTCTAGTTGGAGTGCAGGAATGAGCCCTGCTGCAAAGCATTGCATAAAAAATTGTAATTAAATTGCCCCTGTTAAACAGGGGCTGAAAAATTGGGCCTTAGCCACTGGTGGCGGCATCCAGAAACAAAAATGTTCTTCCAAGCTATCATCATTAATCGGATCATTGAGGAGGAGGAGGATAGTCAGTCAACATAACAGGACAGTCTCTCAGCATCAGCATCAGTCTTGAAGGGATGTGACATTTGAAAATAAATTAGTCTGTTATATCAGCTTCAGTCGATCAACCGAGTCGGTGGACAGGCGCACCCTGTGATCCGTGACAAATCCTCCAGCAGCACTGAATGTGCGTTCTGAAAGAACGCTGGATGCAGGACAGGCCAGTAGCTCAATTGCATACTGTGCAAGCTCTGGCCAGTGATCCATCCTCAAGACCTAGTAAGCCAGAGGATTTTCGGTGGGGAAGGTGTCCAAGTCTGACCTTGCCCCTAGGTATTCCTGCACCATGTATATCAGACGCTGGCGATGGTTGCTGGAACCGATCATACCTTGGGGCTGCGGACTAAAGAATTGTCTGAACGCATCAGTCAGACGGCCACCTTCCCCACCGCTCCTTCCTTGACTGACCGAAGCCTCAGCAACTCGTTGTCCAGGACCAGGAGTTTGTAACCTCCCAGTCTCTGGGAACGCGTTGCACAGACCTTTCTGCAAGGCCTCCCGGTGTTGTCTCATACTCTGCTCCCTCTGCGACGGTAAGATAAGGTCCGCAACCTTACCCTTGTACCGTGGATCAAGGAGAGTGGCCAGCCAGTAATGGTCCCTCTCCTTGATCCGAAGAATACGAGGATCCTTCCGCAGACTTTGCAGGATCAGGGAGGCCATGCAGCGTAGGTTAGCTGAGGCATTCGGTCCGGAGTCCTCTGGGTCACTAAGGACGACATGATCCGCAGCCACCTCCTCCCAGCCACGTACAAGTCCACTGGTTTCTTGGGACTGTAAATCATCCCTAAAAGACTGCTTCTGATGATGCTGAGTGCCAGGCTCCACCTCCATGCTGACACAATCCTCCTCCTCCTCCTCCTCCTCTTCCTGTGCGATGGGTGGGACAGAAGGAACACTGTCTGGGTAAAGGGGGCCTTGAGAGGCAAGGAAGTCCTCCTCTTCCTGCCTCTGTTCTGCCTCAAGTGCCCTGTCCATTATTCCACGCAGCGTATGTTCCAACAGGTGGACAAGAGGTACAGTGTCACTGATGCATGCACTGTCACTGCTCACCATCCTCGTGGCCTCCTCAAATGGTGCCAGGACAGTGCATGCATCCCTGATCATGCCCCACTGGCGTGGTGAAAAAAACCCGAGCTCCCCTGACCCTGTCCTGGTGCCGTAGTCGCACAGGTACTCATTGATGGCCCTCTGTTGCATGTGCAGCCGCTGCAGCATGGCTAACGTTGAGTTCCACCTGGTGGGCATGTCACGTATAAGGCGGTTCTTGGGCAGGTTCAACTCCTTTTGCAGCTCAGCCAGGCGAGCACTGGCATTATAAGATCTGCGGAAATGCACACAGACTTTTCTGGCCTGCCTTTAGGACATCCTGTAAGCCTGGGTACCTGCCCAAGAACCGCTGCACCACCAGGTTAAGGATGTAAGCCACACAGGGCACATGGGTCAGTTGTCCCTGTCGAAGGAGGTTGGTGCCATTGTCGCAAACCACCATTCCTGGCTTAAGCTGGCGTGGCGTCAACCACCTCTCGGCCTGCCCCTGCAGAGCAGACAGAACCTCTGCCCCAGTGTGGCTCCTGTCCCCCAAACACACCAGCGCAACCACGGCATGGCATCTTTTTGCCTGCGTACTTGCATAGCCCCTTGAACGCCTACGGAGCACAGCTGGTTCCGAGGACAAAGCACAGGAAGAGGCCATGGAGGAAGAAGAAGAGGAGGAGTGGAGGAGAGAGGTGTGTCACAACCAGTAGTAGCATTTTGGAGGCGTGGCGGCGGAACAACCTCCAACACTACTGCACCTTGTCCTGCATCCTTCCCAGATGCCAAAAGAGTGACCCAATGGGCCGTGAAAGAAAGGTAGCGTCCCTGTCCATGCCCGCTGGACCATGAGTCAGCGGTAATATGCACCTTACTGCTGACTGCCCTGTCCAGCGAGGCCAAGACATTGCCTTCCACATGCCGGTAGAGAGCCGGAATCGCCTTCCGTGAGAAAAAGTGGCGCTTGGGAACCTGCCACTGAGGAACCGCACATTGCACAAACTCACGGAAGGGGGCCGAGTCTACCAACTGAAAAGGCAGCAGTTGAAGCGCTAGCAATTTAGCCAAGCTAGCATTCAACCGCTGGGCATGTGGATGGCTGGGAGTGAACTTCTTTCGACGGTCCAGCAGCTGGGGCAGGGAAATTTGCCTGCTAGAATCGGACGTCGGTGTACTGCTAGCAGAGTGCCCGCAAGTACTTGGCTGTGACACACCTAATTCTACACCTTCATTCCTCTCAGTGCAGGTTTCAGAGAGGACTGAAGGTATAGTGGGGTTGGAGATCCCAGCCGATGCGGTGCAAGGAGAGGTCCGCTTTGTTCTTTGGTGTGGGTCTTTAAGGTAGGCTTGCCAACGAGCTGCATGGCAGGTCAACATATGTCTGGTCAAGCATGTGGTGCCCAAGCAGGTGATGTTTTGGCCACGCGATATACGCTTGAGACATATGTTGCAAACAGCAGCTGTGCGATCTGATGCACTCAACTCAAAAAAGGCCCACACCAAAGAACTTTTTGAATAACGGGCAGAGGCAGCGCCCTGCACAGGCGGAGCTCTGCGGTGTGATTCCGTCGGTGTGCTGCCCTTACGCCGGCCCCCCGAGGGCATCCTGCCTCATTGGAGATGTGCCTCCTCCTCCTCTCTCCTATTAGGCACCCACGTGGAGTCAGTGACCTCATCATCCCCTCCCTCCTCATCACTGGAGCCAATCTGGCAGTATGCTGCAGCTGCTGGAACATGACTGCCAGATTGGTGTCCTTCTTGAGCATCCCCTCTCTCTGCTCTCACGCTACTGCCTTCCTCTAGCTGGGTATTATCATCAGACCCTTCGAAACGCTGGGCATCCTCCTGGAGCATGTACCCAACACTGTGCTCAAACAGTTCGGGGGACTCCTCAGGAGGACATGGTTGGTCTAGGGAAGGAGTGACTGATGATGACATTGATACCAAGGAAGAGGACGCTTTGGCAGCTGTTTTGCCAGTACTCTGAGCCTGGGTGAGAGAGGATGAGGAGGATGAGGAGGGCTTGGTCATCCACTCTACCAAGTCTTCGGCATGATGCGGCTCAACACGTCCAGCTGCCGAAAAGAAGGACAAGCGTGTCCCATGGCCACGTGCTGATGGCGATGCACCGCGTCCACGACCAGCACTGTTGTCTCTAGACACAGAGCCTGCTTGCCCTCTTTTATTGGCTCCTGACTGTCTGCCTCTCCTTGTTTGCCTTCCAGACATTCTAATGGCCTGCAGGGAGATGGGAAAACCAGCAATAAGGCCTAGCTTCAGGAGTATATTTTGCAGGAATCACACTACGCCCGCTGTAAGTGCTGCAAATGCCTGTTGGTGTAACACACCAGGAAAACACAGCAATACGGGCTAACTTCAGGTGTATAATGTGCAGGAGGCACACTCCGCCCGCTGTAAGTGCTGCAAATGCCTGTTGGTGTAACACATCAGGAAAACACAGCAATACGGGCTAACTTCAGGTGTATAATGTGCAGGAGGCGTAGCAACAATGACACTGACACTGTCCCCTGCCTATCCTTCTCTCTCCCTGCACACAAGGTTTAGTAAAAAATATGACACTGACACTGTCCCCTGCCTATCCTTCTCTCTCCCTGCACACAAGGTTTAGCAAAGAATATGACACTGACACTGTCCCCTGCCTATCCCTCTCTCTCCCTGCACACAAGGTTTAGCAAAGAATATGACACTGACACTCTCCCTGCCTATCCTTCTCTCTCCCTGCACACAAGGTTTAGCAAAGAATATGACACTGACACTGTCCCCTGCCTATCCTACTCTCTCCCTGCACACAAGGTTTAGCAAAGAATATAACACTGACACTCTCCCTGCCTATCCTTCTCTCTCCCTGCACACAAGAATAGCACAAATAATATCACTGTCCCTGCCTATCCTTCTCTTTCCCTGTGCCGGAACACACTACACAAGGCCGCCGCGCTGGCGGCCTTTTATAGTGTGGGGCATGTGCTAAACCCCCTGAGCTATAATTGGCCACAGGCAACCTGCCTGTGGCCAATTATGGCTCTCCTAGCTGCCGGCGCTGTGATTGGCCAAGCATGCGGGGTCACAGTGCATGCTTGGCCAATCACAGCGCCGGGATTGCACTGCGATGGCGCAGTGTATTGTGGGCCATTCGCGTCACTCGAATTTGGCGCGAACGGCCCAAATCGTTCAATGTTCGCCGAACGGTCGAACAGCCGATGTTCGACTCGAACACCGAGCTCATCCTTAGTGTTGTGTGTTCAGAGATGGTATTCTGCATACCTTGGATGTAACAAATGGTTATTTGATTTACTGTTACCTTTCTATCATCTGGAACCAGTCTGCCCATTCTCCTCTGACCTCTGACATCTACAAGGCATTGTCCTCCACACAACTGCCGCTCACTGGATATTTTTCATTTTTTGGACCATTCTCTGTAAACCGAGAGATGGTTGTGTGTGAAAATCACAGTAGATCAGCAGTTTTTGAAATACTCAGACCAGCCCGTCTGGCACCAACAACCATTCCACTTTTAAAGTCACTTTAATCCCCTTTCTTCCCCATTCTGATGCTCGGTTTGAAATTCAGCAAGTTGTCTACACCACATCTAGATGCCTAAATGCATTGAATTGCTACCATGTGATTGGCTGATAAGCAATTTTTGTTACCAAGTGTAGCGCCCTGCTCCAATTGAGTAGGCACTATGTTTAAATTTAAGTTATCTGAGCTGTTGTTTGGCTCAGAATGATTGTGTTAAATTGCTGGTTTCTGTTCCAGTCCAGTTGTGTTGCGCATTTTCCACTTGACTGTAAGTGTCGCTGTCACCACAGGTCAAGGTTGGAAATGCAGCAGGCTGGGTGTGTTGAGTATTCTTTGCCCAGAAGCAGCCCAGTGGGAGTGGTCCCCCCGCTGTGCATTCTGGGAGAGGGTACTTAAGGGACAGACACCGGTTTCCGGGTCTCTCTGACCTGATGGCCCTCCTGGCCTAAGGTGTGCCGTAGCAGTTCTTCTGTCTCAGGGTCGGCTGGCCTGAGGCTCTGTTACTGATAGTAGGCCCAGGAATTTCTGGGGCCTACTGGTCCAGGGGTGTCCCGTGCTGTCTTGCCTGCGGGAAGAAGCCGAACAATTGGAGACTCAATTGGAGGACGCATCCCAGCCCATTTACCTCACAGTGTTGCCGGCTTGGCTGAAAGAAACTGGTACTGTCTGACTGTACTTAGACTTTGCAAAAGTTCTGGTTCCTACAATCCTGTGGCAGAGGATTGTGCAGAGTCTGTGGCAGAGACTATGTGTATTCTTCAAGTCTGTGGCAGAGACTGTGACCGAGCACCGCACCCGCTGCTAGGTCAGTGAGAGAGGCCTATCCGGTGGTTGCTAGATCCAGTGTGGAAATTGTTTGTCCTCTGGATAAAAGAAGTACCCGTGATCCGCAAATACAAGGTCCCTGAATCTCCCCCCAACCCTCCATCCCTCTAACTAACTTTGTTTAATAAAACCATGGAAAAAGAGACTGTGTGTTGCTGCTGACTAGGGATGAGCTTCGAGTTCGAGTCGAACTCATGTTCGACTCGAACATTGCCTGTTCGCCCGTTCACCGAACAGCGAACAAATTGGGGTGTTCGCGGCAAATTCGAAAAATCTATGGGAGAAATCTAAAGTGCTAATTATAAAGGCTTATATGCAAGTTATTGTCCTAAAAAGTGTTTGGGGACCTGGGTCCTGCCCCAGGGGACATGTATCAATGCAAAAAGAAGTTTTAAAAACGGCCGTTTTTTCGGGAGAAGTGATTTTAATAATGCTTAAAGTGAAACAATAAAAGTGAAATATTTCTTTAAATTTCGTACCTGGGGGGTGTGTATGATATGCATGTAAAGTGGCGCATGTTTCCCGTGCTTAGAACTGTCCCTGCAAAAAATGTCATGTTTGAAAGAAAAAAATGCATTTAAAACTCACTCGCGGCTATTAATGAATTGTCGGCTCCCGGCAATACATACAAAAGTCATTGATAAAAAAAAAAAAAAAAAAAGCGTGGGGGTTCCCCAGAATTCAATTACCAGGCCCTTCAGGTCTGGAATGGATATTAAGGGGAACCCCGCCGCAAATTTAAAAAAAATTGACGTGGGGTTCCCCCAAATATCCATTCCAGGCCCTTCAGATCTGGCATGGATTTTAAGGGGAACTCCACCCCAAATTAAAAAAAAATGGCGTGGAGTCCCCCTAAAAATCCATACCAGACCCCTTATCCGAGCACGCAACCTGGCCGGCCGCAGGGGAAAAGGGGGGGACGAGAGAGCGGCCCCCCCTCCCTCCTGAACCGTACCAAGCCACATGCCCTCAACATGGGGAGGATGTCCCCATGTTGATGGGGACAAGGGCCTCATCCCCACAACCCTTGCCAGGTGGTTGTGGGGGTCTGCGGGCGGGGGGCTTATCGGAATCTGGAAGACCCCTTTAACAAAGGGGACCCCCAGATCCCGCCCCCCCATGTGAATTGGTAAGGGGTACATTGTACCCCTACCATTTCACAAAGAAAGCGTAAAAAAATGTTTAAAAAAACACACAAACACCTTGAAAAAGTCCTTTATTAAAAAAAAACAAAAACATTCCAGCGGTGAAATCCAGTGTCCCGCGGCGATCCCAATGTCCAGCGCCGTCCGTCATTGGTTGTGCCTGAGCGGACCTGATGGGGAACTCTCTCTCAGTATTTTAAATGTATAGACCCGCCCCTTCTAAAGTTCCCCATCAGGTCCGCTCAGCGGAACAGATGCGGAACATGAGAAGGGGCGGGTCTATACATGTATTACCAAAGTGAGAGCAGTTCCCCATCAGGTCCGCCCCCTCGGTATGTCGGACCCGCCTACGTCATTGGCTTGAGCGGGGAACTTCCTTCACTGTGTAATTTAAATTTACATAGTGAAGGAAGTTCCCCGCTCAAGCCAATGACGTAGGCGGGTCCGACATACCGAGGGGGCGGACCTGATGGGGAACTGCTCTCACTTTGGTAATACATGTATAGACCCACCCCTTCTCATGTTCTGCATCTCGTCCGCTGAGCGGACCTGATGGGGAGCTTTAGAAGGGGCGGGTCTATACATTTAAAATACTGAGAGGGAGTTCCCCATCAGGTCCGCTCAGGTACAACCAATGAAGGACAGCGCTGGACATCGGGATCGCCGCGGGACACTGGATTTCACCGCTGGAATGTTTATTTATTTATTTTTTTAAATACAGGACTTTTTCAAGGTGTTTGTGTGGTTTTTTAAACATTTTTTTACGCTTTCTTCGTGAAATGGTAGGGGTACAATGTACCCCTTACCAATTCACATAGGGGGGGGCCGGGATCTGGGGGTCCCCTTTGTTAAAGGGGTCTTCCAGATTCCGATAAGCCCCCCGCCCGCAGACCCCCACAACCACCGGGCAAGGGTTGTGGGGATGAGGCCCTTGTCCCCATCAACATGGGGACATCCTCCCCATGTTGAGGGCATGTGGCTTGGTACGGTTCAGGAGGGAGGGGGGGGCCGCTCTCTCGTCCCCCCCTTTTCCCCTGCGGCCGGCCAGGTTGCGTGCTCGGATAAGGGGTCTGGTATGGATTTTTAGGGGGACTCCACGCCATTTTTTTTTTAAATTTGGGGTGGAGTTCCCCTTAAAATCCATGCCAGATCTGAAGGGCCTGGAATGGATATTTGGGGGAACCCCACGTCAATTTTTTTTTAAATTTGCGGCGGGGTTCCCCTTAATATCCATTCCAGACCTGAAGGGCCTGGTAATTGAATTCTGGGGAACCCCCACTCTTTTTTTTTTTTTTTATCAATGACTTTTGTATGTATTGCCGGGAGCCGACAATTCATTAATAGCCGCGAGTCAGTTTTAAATGCATTTTTTTCTTTCAAAAATGACATTTTTTGCAGGGACAGTTCTAAGCACGGGAAACATGCGCCACTTCACATGCATATCATACACACCCCCCAGGTACGAAATTTAAAGGAATATTTCACTTTTATTTTTTCATTTTAAGCATTATTAAAATCACTGCTCCCGAAAAAACGGCCGTTTTTAAAACTTCTTTTTGCACTGATACATGTCCCCTGGGGCAGGACCCGGGTCCCCAAACACTTTTTAGGACAATAACTTGCATATTAGCCTTTATAATTAACACTTTAGATTTCGAACGTTCGAGTCCATTGTATTTAATAGGGTTCTAAAGTTTACACGAACATTTTGTCTGTTCGCAGGTTCTGGTGCGAACCGAACAGGGGGGTGTTCGGCTCATCCCTGCTGCTGACATATGTGAACAACTCTTCAATGGGACCCCTATGACGGACATGGTGGAACAGTAAGGTAACGGTAAAGGCCCAAAATTAAACCAGCAGCTCCTGCGGGGGTAGTGCTACACGAGCAATTGAACAGGTGTACCTAATAAAGTGACCGGTGACATAAAAGTCCCTTCTATTGCTCTCAGCCTCCTCCAAATCTCCAAATTCTTTTGTTTTTGTGCTGTGATCCGACTTCCTGTTAGGGGGTGGCTACATTTGTTCTCCATGGTCCCTCTGTATGTAGGCAACGTATATGGGCTATTTTTGGAGAGTAAGGATATCGTTTAGTGTCACTTTAAAGGGAAGCTCATCCTGCATTGCTGTTATCTAAAGATACCCAATAAAATTCATAAGTATTGCTATGGGATTCTGCTATGTTAGACTTGTTCAAATTTGTCTTTTGCCTATGTAGCGCCTGTAACAGCACCCCAAATACGAAAGGGGGTAACGCCGTTTAAATCCCTTTCCTCTCCTGGACACAAATTCACTGTGGATCCTCCACAGCCAGAAGACCCCTTCCCATAGGAATTAATCCTTCCAAAGAACGAGACAACACGCTCTGTATCTTCCTAGGATCGAATGAGTTTATTGAGAAAAACATTGTAACTTTTATACCCATCCAATACTGCATTAACCTAAAATGAACAATGGTCCAGCTCCACCCATAACATAACAAGACTCAATACACATTATTTTGACGTCTGCTAGGAGACAACAGGTTCTAATCCCCTTTATGTTTAACCACTTAACGACCGCCCACTGTAAATATACGTCAGCAGAATGGCACCGACAGGCACAATCACGTATATATACGTGATTGCCTTTGTATAGTTGGGGGGTCCGATCGGACCCCCCTTCTTTACAGTGAGCGGTCGTTTTACCTTCGGGAGTGATCCGGCATGAGGGGACGGCCGTTCGATTCCGGCCACCCCCTCTCGATCACTCCCGGCGAATGAGAGAGCTTCCCCTGCCTGCCAGGAAGGAGGAAGTGATGTCATCTCTCCTGGGGCGCTCACATATACCGAGCGCCGTACAGGAGAAGATGCCAGGTTAGTACACACAACACTACACTGACACCAGGACACATAGGCACATAAATCGCCCCCCCCAGGCCCCCCCAGACACCCCCAGCCCCCCCAGCCCCCAGTGTCACTGATTGCAGTGACCATTTATTTAGTGATCACTGCAATCAGTGACATTTGTGACTGTAAAAGTGTCACCAAAGTTTAGTCTTAGGTCCAGTGTAGCCCCCTAACCCCCCCTAATAAAGGTTTAACCCCCTGATCACCCCCCAGATAAACCTTTCACCCCCTATCACCACTGTCACTAAGCAATCATTTTTCTGATCGATGTCTTAGCGTCGGTGATGCTGATCGGTAGCCAGTAATTTTTTTTAGGTTCGCCGCAGGTTTTTATAGCGTCGGGTACCCCCATATGTTACCTAATAAAGGTTTAACCCCCTTGATCGCCCCCCAGGTAACCCTTTCACCCCCTATCACCACTGTCACTAAGTTATAATTTTTCTGATCGATGTCTTAGCGTCGGCGATGCTGATCGGTAGCCAGTAATTTTTTTTAGGTTCGCCGCAGGTTTTTATAGCGTCAGGTACCCCCATATATTACCTAATAAAGGTTTAACCCCCTTGATCACCCCCCAGGTAACCCTTTCACCCCCTAGCACCGCCGTGGCTATGCGATCATTTTTCTGATCGATGTCTTAGCGTCGGTGATGCTGATCGGTAGCCAGTAATTTTTTTTAGGTTCGCCGCAGGATTTTATAGCGTCGGGTACCCCCATATATTACCTAATAAAGGTTTAACCCCCTTGATCGCCCCCCAGGTAACCCTTTCACCCCCTATCACCACTGTCACTAAGCGATAATTTTTCTGATCGATGTCTTAGCGTCGGCGATGCTGATCGGTAGCCAGTAATTTTTTTTAGGTTCGCCGCAGGTTTTTATAGCGTCGGGTACCCCCATATATTACCTAATAAAGGTGTAACCCCCTTGATCACCCCCCAGGTAACCCTTTCACCCCCTAGCACCGCCGTCACTATGCGATCATTTTTCTGATCGATGTCTTAGCGTCTGTGATGCTGATCGGTAGCCAGTAATTTTTTTTAGGTTCGCCGCAGGTTTTTATAGCGTCAGGTACCCCCATATATTATCTAATAAAGGTTTAACCCCCTGATCGCCCCCCAGGTAACCCTTTCACCCCCTATCACCACTGTCGCTAAGCAATCGTTTTTATGATCGTTGTCTTAGTGTCGGTGATGCCGATAGGTAGCCAGTAATTTTTTTTTAGGTTCGCCGTCAGGTTTTTATATAGCGTCAGGTACCCCCATATATTACCTAATAAAGGTTTTAACCCCCTAATTGCCCCTAGTTAACCCTTTCACCAGTGATCATCATATAAGTGTTACGGGTGACGCTGGTTAGTTAGTTTGCTTTTTATAGTGTCAGGGCACCCGCCGTATATAACCCAATAAAGGTTTAACCCCCTGATCGCCCGGCGGGTGATATCAGTTAGGTTTTAGCGTCAGAGAGGGTCTGCGTCACACCCCAGGCAGCGTCAGGTTAGTGCCAGTAGCGCTAACACCCACGCGTGAAGCATACACCCCCCTTAGTGGTATAGTATCTGATCAGCTCAATATCTGATCTGATCAGATCTATACTAGCGTCCCCAGCAGTTTAGGGTTCCCAAAAACGCAGTGTTAGCGGGATCAGCCCAGATACCTGCTAGCACCTGCGTTTTGCCCCTCCGTCCAGCCCAGGCCACCGAAGTGCAGTATCGATTGATCACTGTCACTTGCAAAACACAACACACATAACTGCAGCGTTCGCAGAGACAGGCCTGATCCCTGTGACTCCAGTGCTGTAGGAGGTAATTTCACCACCACAGTTAAAAAAAAAAAAGCATATATGCCGAAGCATTGGGGCAGCAGGAGCGGAGGAGCGATTTTGCTCCTAATGCCGCGTACATACGGTCGAAATTCCGACGGAGGCTTGCCCGTGGAAAAGTCTGACCATGTGTACGCGGCATAACTTTTGCGAGAAGATGCCCCCATGCTTCGGCATATATAAATGGTGCATGTATGCCCATCATTAGAAGTGGGTGGATGAAGGGCGATATTCTAATGGTGGGCATACCCACCGATCAATCTTTTTTTTTCGTTCAGCCAACAGGCTGCATGAAAAAAAAGATTACAATACATGTCCAACAAGGACTAGCAATGTACTGGTATGTTGCTGGACTTTGAATGTTTATACCAGAATGATGCCTGCGGGTTTAGGTATCATCTTGGTATCATTCTTTTCAGCCAGCGGCCGGCTTTCATGTAAAAGCAATCCTAGTGGCTAATTAGCCTCTGGACTGCTTTTACAAGCAGTGGGAGGGAATGTCCCCCCCCCCCGGATATAAAAAGCGCCATTGGGAAATTGGGAAAGCATTTTATCACACCGATCTTGGTGTGGTCAGATGCTTTGAGGGCAGAGGAAAGATCTAGGGTCCAATAGACCCCAGTTTTTTTCAAAAAAGAGTACCTGTCATTACCTATTGCTATCATAGGGGATATTTACATTCCCTGAGATAACAATAAAAGTGATAAAAATAAATAAATATGGAAGCAACAGTTTAAAAATCAAATAAAAAAGCAAAATTAATAATAAAAAAAAAAAAAAAGCACCCCTGTCCTGCCCTGCTCTTGCCCAATGGCGAACGCAAGCGTCGGTCTGGCGTCATATGTAAACAGCAATTGCACCATGCATGTGAGGTATCACCGCGAAGGTCAGATCGAGGGCAGTAATTTTAGCAGTAGACCTCCTCTGTAAATCTAACGGGGTAACCTGTAAATGCTTTTAAAGGCTTTTAAAAATGTATGTAGTTTGTCGCCAATGCGCGTTTGTGCGAAATTTTAAAGCATGTCGTGTTTGGTATCTATGTACTCGGCCTAAGATCATCTTTTTTATTTCATCAAACATTTGGGCAATATAGTGTGTTTTAGTGCATTAAAATTAAAAAAAGTGTATTTTTTCCTCAAAAAATGCGTTTGAAAAATCGCTGCGCAAATACTGTGTAGAAAAAAAAAATGCAACACCCACCATTTTATTCTGTAGGGCCTTTGCTTTAAAAATATATATAATGTTTGGGGGTTCAACATAATTTTCTTGCAAAAAAAAAATGTTTTCATGTAAACAAAAAGTGTCAAAAAGGGCTTTGTCTTCAAGTGGTTAGAAGAGTGGATGTAAGCTTCCTAATGTTGTGTATAAAATGCCAGAACAGTTCAAAACCCCCCCAAATGACCCCATTTTGGAAAGTAGACACCCCAAGCTATATACTGAGAGGCATGTCGAGTCCACGGAATATTTTATATGTTGACACAAGTTGCGGAAATATAATTTTTTTTTTTTTTTTTTGCACAAAGTTGTCACTAAATGATATATTGCTCAAACATGCCATGGGCATATGTGGAATTACACCCCAAAATACATTCTGTTGCTTCTCCTGAGTACGGGGATACCACATGTGTGAAACTTTTTGGGAGCCTAGCCGCGTACGGGACCCCAAAAACCAAGCACCGCCTTCAGGCTTTCTAAGGGTGTCAATTTTTGATTTCACTTCTCACTGCCTATCACAGTTTCGGAGGCCATGGAATGCCCAGATGGCACAAAACCCCCCCAAATGACCCCATTTTGGAAAGTAGACACCCCAAGCTATTTGCTGAGAGGTATTGTGAGTATTTTGCAGATCTCGCTTTTTGTCACAAAGTTTTGAAAATTGAAAAAAAAAAGAAAAAAAAAAAATGTTCTTTCTTCATTTTCAAAAACAAATGAGAGCTGTAAAATACTCACCATGCCTCTCAGCAAACAGCTTGGGGTGTCTACTTTCCAAAATGGGGTCATTTGGGGGGGTTTTGTGCTATTTTGGCATTTTATGGCCTTCAAAACTGTGATAGGTAGTGAGGAGTGAAATCAAAAATTTGCGCCCTTAGAAATCCTGAAGGCGGTGCTTGGTTTCCGGGGTCCCGTACGTGGCTAGGCTCCTAAAAAGTCCCACACATGTGGTATCTCCGTACTCAGGAGAAGCAGCAGAATGTATTTTGGGGTGCAATTCCACATATAACCATGGCATGTGTGAGCAATATATCATTTAGTGACAACTTTTTGTAATTTTTTTTTTTATTTTTTTTTTTTGTCATTATTCAATCACTTGGGACAAAAAAAAAAATATTCAATGGGCTCAACATGCCTCTCAGCAATTTCCTTGGGGTGTCTACTTTCTAAAATGGGGTCATTTGGGGGGGTTTTGTACTGCCCTGTCATTTTAGCACCTCAAGAAATGAGATAGGCAGTCATAAATTAAAAGCTGTGTAAATTCCAGAAAATGTACCCTAGTTTGTAAACGCTATAACTTTTGCGCAAACCGATAAATATACGCTTATTGACATTTTTTTTACTAAAGACATGTGGCTGAATACATTTTGGCCTAAATGTATGACTAAAATTGAGTTTATTCGATTTTTCTTATAACAAAAAGTAGAAAATATCATTTTTTTTCAAAATTTTCGGTCTTTTTCCGTTTATATCGCAAAAAATAAAAATCACAGAGGCAATCAAATACCATTAAAAGAAAGCTCTATTTGTGGGAAGAAAAGGACGCAAATTTCGTTTGGGTACAACATTGCATGTCCGCACAATTTACAGTTAAAGCAGCGCAGTGCAAAATTCTGAATTCACCTCTGGTCCTCTAGCTACCAAATGGTCCGGGGCTTAAGTGGTTAAATAACTATGCATGACCTTTATATTCACCAGACTGTCTGTTACTTTACAATACGCACAAGGACAGACTTAATTTCCCCAATCCACATCACCACAAACAATGAACAGGTCTTCTAGAAGCTGGAATTCATTAGCATTACACTAGGCAGACAGGTGATTGAGGCTGAACACCTCAGTATCTCTCAATTAACCTGTTGAGTTCAGAATAAGTAAATAGTCCTTTACAGATATCCTTGGGAATATGGTGGATAAATATTACAGACCCATTTTAGGTAGTCCAAGATATATTTCTTAATGTCCATTATTTCCTGGCTCACCCTGTGTCCAAAGTGACCCTCCTGTCACAGCGCCCATCCCCTTTTAGGGGTGCTATGTACCCAAATTTAGGGGGCTGGTCCGAGTTAGTAGTTAGGCTCAGACCGTTCTCATTGATAGGTTGTGCTACTTTGTTTCTGCAGGTGGTATACTGGTGTGCAGTTCCCTGTGGTCTGTAGGTGGCACTGCCATGACAGGTCAGGGTTGAATCACTAGTAATAGTGCTGTGCCTTAGGGTGTCCTCTCTCGGCAGCGGTACAGTGGGCGTGGTTGGCCTGCTGTGCATGCTGGGAGAGGATACATAAGGGCAGCCGCCGCCTGGGAGCGAGGATCCAGGAGTCGGGAGTCCGAGTCCAAGTGCGCGGTGCCCGGCCCTCCAGGCCATGGGGCCGCGTGCGCATCTGTCCCAGGCACCTTTAGCCCTGGGGCTGCAACTTCAGCACTGGGCCCAGCACCTTTAGCTGGAGCTCACTTCTGGGAAGAGGAATCCCAGGGTGCCCCTTGCGAGGCGGCCCATTTTAAGAAGAGGAGGCCGGGGAAGGACCTTTCTGAGGGACCGGTGAGAGTTCATGGTGAAGGAAGGGGCCCGGTAACTTTCTGGAGGGATTCATCTATCCACCAAGGGCCTAGTAATGTGCTGTTGCTGGCACCTGTCCTTGTATTGCAAAAGCTGAGAAGTTCGGGACCTGATAGATTCTGTGGCAGGGGATCTCCCGATCGTATCTAGGAAAAGAACCTAATTAAGTGTCCGAGCATCACTTCGGCTGCTAGGATCCACTTTTGCAGGAGACTATCCTGGTGAGCTGAACCCACTCAGGGATTGAGTGGTGATTGTAACATTTACTTGTGCCTGGACCTACCTCCCAAAACCTTGCTGTCCTATCTCTCATCCACCCTTTCCTATCTGCTGAACATTGAGAAAAATAAACTCAACGTTGGAGTTTAGAGTGGTGTGGACATTGGAATTACTTTGGGGGGAAACAGAGACTTGTCCCTATATCCTAGGAGATGAGAACCAACTGATAGAGAACCTAGCTGTGGGACCCAAATACATGACACCGCTCAACCTCTTCAACCAGGAGGGTACGGGCATATAGTACGGTGTGCCCTTTTCCTGCAAGTGAGCCAAAGGTAGGAAAAATGGTCCGCGTGCTACACCTATAAGCCATTAATGAATGTTTGTATGTACAGTCGGTGGAGACAAGCCATGTAGTACTAAAGAAAAAAGAGGAAAAATAATGTGACATTAAATGATATCCTTATTCTCCAAAAATAATTCTGCCTATTTATTTTTATTTTTAAAGTCAGCAGCTACAAATACTGTAGCTGCTGACTTTTAAAACAAGGACACTTACCTGTCCAGCGCACCCGCGATGTCGGCACCCGAAGCCGATCTCTGCCTCGGCTCTCGGATGCTGCCGGCGCCATCTTCAGTAAGGGAATCAGGAAGTGAAGCCTTGCGGCTTCACTTCCTGGTTCCCTACTGCGCATGCGCGACTCGCGCTGCACAATGCCACTGGTCCCTGCTGTCTTCTGGGACCTGTGTGTCTCCCAGAAGACAGTGGGGGGGGCGCCGGACATGGTGTAGATTCCTGCAGATAATGAAGGGATCTATGCCCGGAAGTAGGTGCAAATACCTGTCTTAGACAGGTTTCTGCTCCCCCCTGAAATGTGACACCGGAGAGGGGGAGGAATCCGGACACCGGAAGTTCCATTTTTGTGTAGACCTCCGCTTTAACCACTTGCCGCCCGCCCATCGTCATATGAGGGCATCCCAGAACGGCCACTCTCGCGTGCCCGCGCGGGCATGCAGCGCGGTGATCGTGGGCGTGCCGTGTTGCTAGGACACGGCGTGACCCCGGTCTCTGTAACCATGTGATCGGCTATGTCCAATCACAGCCGGTCATATGTAAACACAGAGATGCTGGTATTCGGTGCTCCTCGCCTCACACTGGCAGAGTGTGAGGAGAGGAGAGCCGAACAGCGGCATCTCCTCACAGAGGACATCTATGTAGGTAATCAGGGCACTGATCATCAGTGCCCTGATTACAATAAAGCACCCACAGTGCGTGCAATAGGTATCCAGCAGTGCCAACAATGAGTGCCCCCCAGTGCCAGCAATGAGTGCCCACCAGTGCCAGCAATCAGTTAATTCAAAGAACCCACTATACGGCTGGGCTGCAGCCACCGGAAGTCGTTGCTGTACATTCGACCAGCAGCATCTTAACATCGTGGGCACCTTATGCAGGGGTGTCAACTGACACGATAGGCAGGGCAGCCAATCAGGTCCTCTTCTGGTGCGTTCCTTTAGCACTACTATTGGGCACAGTAGTCCTCACTACAGCTGACTTTGGTGGGAACTGGGAAGACAACGTTAGCTTACTCATATTCTTATCAGATAGGATGTGTTTAAGCTTCCCACCCAGGTAGCTCGCTATTGGTCTACCACATGTGTGCTGCCATGTTGGGGCAAGAAAACAGAAAATTGTATCAAATACTACCATAATTTTCCTTTCCCATTGTCAATCCATGCATACTAAACCCACCCAGTTTGTTCCTAGCCTTGGACAGGGATTGGGCTGTTGTGTGGGTGTCAACATTTTATAGTTTTGTTTGCTCGAGTCTTTTGGGCGGAAGTAGGTGGGGCTACTACCACACGTATGATGCCATGGAATGGCGCCAGGAAAGGGAAATTACAGTGAGTATTTGATATTTTTCGTTGTAACATGGCGTGTCACACGCCCACAGATTTAGGTAAGTGTAGCCCACCTACCCTTAGGGTAGCTGAGAAGACCCCCAAGCAGCCCAATAGGTGTACACTCTGATGCTGTAGGACCAGACAAGACTTCCAATTAGCCTAAATTATGAATTATGAATTTCTATTCTGCTTGAATATCCTGATATCCTGATTATGTTCTATTTATATCTATCTCTTGAAAGACTATTTATCAACTAGACCTTGACATTTGCTGGCTTTTTGTTGAGACCCCTTTTATTACAGGGTCTTTGCATTTATACTCAGTTGCTTAGTTTTTCCCTGCATTTCTCTTTGCCTGTAATTGTGTTCAGTATTTATCATGCTAGTTATTTGTATTACCTTGTTGACCTTTTACCTTCTATTATCCCCTACTTTTCTTGCATATGGCCTTGTTGCCACGTGTATTCTCTTCAATTGTCTTCTATCCTTTGTTGTTTCACATTCCTCACATGTACTGTACGTTATCAATTAACCCACATTTTGCTGCTGTTTTACAGCCTACTCGTTTTTTCAGTTACAACCTGATCCCTATAAGGTTTTCACATGAATTATTGCATTCTGGAGTAGAATTTCAAGGTCTTGAGCCCTACCGTTGGCATGATGGCGGGCTCTGGCCTTCCTCTCATAGCTACAATGATTGTGGTGCCTGACCTCCCACTCATAGCTGAAGTCTATGCAGATATTTTGTGATTGCATTGATAGATGTAGTAGGGGAAAGGGTAAAATCTCTATATGGATTCCTTACTGTACTTTTGTGCCCATAATAAAAACCTCACTGATAGGGGCGTTGCTAAGTGGCAAAAAGACCAGGGGCTTCAGCCCGAAGTCTGAGGCTGGCATGGGGGGGGGGGGCCGGGGTTGTCGGGTTTTTTTGGCCGGGCAGTGGGGTTGTGTGGCGGGGGGTAAGCTCACTTGCTGGTTGACCACTAATCCTACCTACCTGACACCAGTGATGTAAGTATCTGAGTTTGAATAAACAGAGTTACTTGACGCAGTTACTTTAGAGGGTAACGAGTAATCTAACTGATTACTCTTCCCCTCATGGTAACGCAATTACCATTACTTGGGCGGCGTTACCCCAATTACATCTACTGCCACTAGATGGCAGTAGTGTAATTCCTCCTCTCCTCTATGACCGGGTCTCTCTCATGTCACGGCACTGACGGCAGTCACGCTGCTCCCCGCAGCTCCTCCTCTCTTCTCGTCTATTCCCATTTGCTTGTGACATCATCTGGGATGGACGAGAAAAGAGGAGGGGCCACCGTGGAGTAGCGTGACTGCCGTCAGTGCCGTGACATGAGAGAGAACTTATTACACACGCTTCCTGCGCTACTCTGCATGGCTGGTAAACAATGTGCTATGTGCCCTGCCCTGATGTGCTATGTGCCCCGCCCTGATGTGCTATGTGCCACATGTCCTGATGTGCCCTCATGTGCTATGTGCTATGTGCCCTGTGCCCCATGCCCTGATGTGCTATGTGCTCTGATGTGCTATGTTCCCCATGCCCTGATGTGCTATGTGCCCCATGCCCTGATGTGCCCCATGCCCTGATGTGCTATGTGTCCCATGCCCTGATGTGCTATGTGCCCCATGCCTTGATGTGCCCCATGCCTTGATGTGCTATGTGCCCTGATGTGCTATGTGCCCTGATGTGCTATGTGCCCCATTCCCTGATGTGCTATGTGCCCCATACCCTGATGTGCTATGTGCCCTGATGTGCTATGTGCCCCATGCCTTGATGTGCTATGTGCCCCATGCCCTGATGTGCTATGTGCCCTGATGTGCTATGTGCCCTGATGTGCTATGTGCCCCATGTCCTGATGTGCTGCCCCATGGCCTGATGTGCTATGTGCCCTCAAAAAAAAAGTCAGTTACTTTGCTGAGTAACTAATTACTTTTTCAATGTAGTAACTGAGTTACTAACACAATTACTTTTTGGGAAAAGTAATTTGTAACTGTAACTAATTACTTTTTTAAAGTAAGATGACCAACACTGCCTGACACACTGACCATTACACTGACCTACCTGACATACATACACTGACCTCACCTATCTGACATACATACACTGACCTACCTGACATTCATACACTGACCTCACCTACCTGACATACATACACTGACCTCACTTACATACACTGACATACAAACACTGACCTTACCTACCTGACCTACATACACTGACCTACCTGACATACATACACTGACCTCATCTATCTGACATACATACACGTACCTGAGTGACATACATACACTGACCTCACCTACCTGACCTACATACCCTGACCTACATACACCTACCTGACATACATACACCTACCTGACATACATGCACAGTTACACTGACCTCACCTACCTGACCAGGAGATGGACTTCATGTTTCCAGGTGTCCTGCAGTTCAGTTCAGCCTCAGCCGTAGTGTGTGGTGTGCAGCGCGCCCATCATGTGTCACAGCAGGCAGCCAGAGGAGGAGAGGAGACTGCTTGGATTTCATCACCTGCATGGCCAGCAGGCACAAGGCGGTATTGAGAAGACTCTTCTGCCTACTGCTGCACACTCTGGTGCCCATGATCGCACACACCGAGATCCAGAGCTCTTCACTCTGCCATCCGCCCCCAGCACAGCTCAGGTCATCAACACACCTCTGCGCCGCTGGCTCCTCCGGTCATCCTCATCTCCCCCTCTACAATGACCGTGCAGTCACTGGTAGAGTGGCAGATCTCGCCTGATCGCTCCTCCGCTGCCCTGATCTCTCCCGATCGCTCTGAGAGCCGCCCGCCCGAGCAGGGATCTCAGTGATGTGGCGCGGCGGCGGCGGCATTGTAATTCCCGCCTTCTGGAGCCTGCAGCGCCTATGATGGACGTCAGGCGTCCCGCGGTCCCGGCATTGGACCAGTGGGATGTCCATCATAGGCGCTGCAGGCTCCAGAAGGCGGGACCTGCTATGTCACTCGGCCTCACTCGGCCGCACTCGGCCACACTCGGCGGATCAGATAGTCCCCGCTCGGCGGGTTAACAATTGGACGGTGCATTCCTGAGACTCTGGGCTTTTCGGGGACCCATTCGGGGCTGCAGCCCCCCAAGCCTGCCCCTCCCGACGCCCCTGCTCACTGGCCATAATAAAAGTCTCAATGATGTACTAAAAGTTCTCAGCCATACTAAAAATCATAGGTGTGCGCAGTCTATTGCATTTGAGTGTGCACCCCAAAGCTCAAACACACACTACTGATCACTCACGATGTTCATTCAGAAAGGGAAGGAGATGGTCAATTACATATTTACCGGCCCCTTCCTCCACTCATCCTAAAACATCCTTGCAGCAACAGCTGGCGGGAGAGGAGGGAAGCTGTTAGCACTGCAGGGGGAAGGGGGGTGCCATGGAAGTAGGGGGAATCTGTGCTGTAAGGGTGATTAGGGTGCTAAAAATTTATTTACTGCTGTTTGTATCTCCTTTACAGAAATTATTTTCTCAAAAGAATGTGGGGAAATCTCCTGAAAAGGGTTTCAATTATTCCTATGGATTTTATTTTTTCATGTAATGCTGTACTATGATAACATTCATGATAAAATTGATAATGGGATAATGAATAAAAAAGCCCATCCCCTAGCAAAAATAAACTTCAGCCTTATTCCTACCACCCCATGCTATGTCCATTTAAGCATTTCCTTATTTAAAAAAATAAAGGCTTATTTAAAAAAAAAAGATCGTGGCCCCAGCATTAAAAGTAGAGGAGAATTTAACTTCCTCCTCCTTCACCGCTCTGCGACTGTGCCTAATGCTTTCCACCCACCTCTTCCATCTCCATGATCTTCTCTGGCGTGCTCTGAGGGAAGGGAACTCAGAAAACTCTAAGGTGAGGCTGGAACCGTGTGTGCAGTGTCATGAAGGATCTGGGCACTGCAGAGCCAGAGACCCATACAAAGAGGAGGGGTTCATACTGGGACTTGAAGTCCTTCACTTTTGGAGAATGTGACCCCCCCAAAGTGAAAGACTACAGGTCCCAGCATGAACCGCTTAGAGCAAGCAAGCTGAACAGTGCTGCCAATCAGTGCCAATAAGTATTGCCAATCAGTGACCATCAATGCTGCCTATCAGTGCTGTCAATCAGTGCCCATCAGTACCGCCTATTAGTGCCCATCAGTGCTACCTATCAGTGCTGCCAATTAGTGCCCATCAGTGCCACCTATCAGTGCCCACCAGTGCCACCTATGAGTGCCCATTAGTGCTGCCAATCAGTGCCGCCTACTAGTGCCCATCAGTGCCCATCGTTGCTGCCTATGACCGCCTATGGGAGCAACCAGCCGCACCGTCAGATAATTTCTCAGGAGAATCAGCGGAAATGGTAAGCCCAAGAAACACCAGCGAGCGGCGGGAGGGGGGTGTCGGAAAGAGTTCCAGTGGCTCATGTGCTGCTCTGAAAGGTTTCATGAGAAAGCCAGCTGTCGGTTGCAAAAAACTATGCCGGCATAGGTGTGCGCAGCCTATTGTATTAGGGTGTGCACCCCAAAGCTCAAACACAAATGAACGCAACCTGCTGTCACAGGAAGGAGGCTCTGATGATAGGAGACAGTTGATTGGGAGCATGTATAAGTGTAATGTGTTCCTACAGTTGAACCCATCCTTTAATATAATGGGGGCATTTACACTGGCCACTGGGATCCCAACCACCCACCTGGTGCCACCCGTGGATAATGCTAATGCACATGGGGTGATTAAGGTGTGCCCAGGCACACCGGCACACCCTGTGCGCACGCCTATGGATACCGGGTAATCACGGTAAACCACTTGCAAACCATAACGTATATATACATATTGCAGTTGGCAAGTGGTTAAGTTGTCCCTATTTAATTTTTTATTTTTTTTACAACAAATATAACTGTAGCGGGTGTTTGAATTTAAGGGAGGCATCTGGGTGGTAGTGTAACCCAGATGCACAAATTGCTAGGGGATCCGAGACCTTTTTCTGGTTCTTGGAGGACTCTGGTGGTGTAAGGTTCCTTGCGGTCCACGGGTGGCGCTGTTGCCCTGGGCCGGAGCTGAACTCACACCGCAAGACTGTACCTTTTTGTCCTCCCCTGGAGCTGGTACAGCGGGGTGGGGAACCCGCTGTGACGCAAAGGGAGAGGGGATAAAAGGGGCGGACGCCCTTACCACAGGGTTCAGAGTTGAGAGTTCGGAGTGGGAGTCGGAGGACTCGGCCGCACCCAGGCACCTTCAGCTTGGGTGCTGGCGTTCCAGTGCTCCAGGCCTAGGTGTCCTTGGCCTGGCCGGAGGGGAGATGGAGTCCATCCCAGGCACCTTTAGCCTGGGGTGAGGTACTATGGCGGACGCCTGGGGCTCAGTACCTTCGACTGAGTTCCGCGAGGGTGGAGGAATCCGAGGGGGCCCTAACTCCTTGGGTACCCGTGTCTGAGTTTGTGAGGTCTGGTGAGCAGAACTTCTCTGGAGAGTCCGGCGCAGCATCGCTGGTGACAGAGAGGCCTCCGGTTTCTCCCTTGGACGGATTTCCTTCCCCTGACAGGGGCTGTGCTAGCGAAGGTAATTCATGTTCTACCTCACATAGTCAGTGGCAGTGACTATCCGCCACTGGTGATACCACAGTGGTTAGCATCAGAAGGGAAAGGATTGTGCCTCAATCTATTCCCCATTACTACTCAGTAGAAGAAACTGTTTGTTGTTTGCTAAGAAGAATAAAACTGAGTTGGACCTACTCACTGTGTGGAACTCTGGTTACTAGGAGCAAAGGAGTCAGGAACGAAGTATTGGACTTGACTCTAGGACACCTACACAGGACCCAAATTTCTGGCCTTCACCTCTTAGCTATGGAGGACATGGGCCGTGGTGTATCTCATCCCTCCCCCCAGCACTGAGACCCCTAGACGAAGAAAGACAAGCCGAGTATGAGAAGGGGAGAGAGGGGTGAGGTCGCTACATAACTTTTATTCAAATTTGGCTGCAAAAGTGGAAATGCACTTTAAGGTATCCTCTTCATCATTATACAAAAAACAAGATTTACTGTCAGCATTTATGTCTTTATGAGACTATATCTAGTAATCCTAAGTAATAATTGACAACTATTGTCAGCATAAGCTCGGAAATCTTTTCTTCCCATGTAAGGAGGCAATGCTGGAAGAATTCATGGCAGTTTAGTCTTCTACCGTCATACCATCGCCTAGATTCCTCAAGAAGCTTTGAAATGTTTCTCTTATATCATATACTGTAACTGTATTTGTTTTACTTTTTCCACCTTTGTCTGGCTGGCTGTATATATCATTCGTTTAGGAGACAGGATGTTTGAACTGTGCAAAGAGATAATATATCTTCATTTCTTCAATCCCTATGACCAGACCGGATATTTTTAGGATGAAAATATAAAGCTAGGTCTTCCTTATAGGACCATTTTATTACTTCTTAAAGTGTCTGTAAAGGCATAAGGTTTTTTACCTTAATTTATTCTATGCATGGAGGTAAAAAAAAAAAATTCCCCCCCCTTATACTTACCTGAGCCCCATCTCGATCCAGTGACCACGAGAGCCTTGGCTCTCCAGGGACTTGCACCCCTGATTTCTTTTGGCAGCAGCAGGAGCCATTGGTTCCCACTGCTGTCAATCATGCCCATTGAGCCAATTAGGAGACAGAGAGGGCGGGGCCAAGCCGCAGTTCCGTGTGTGAATGGACACACAGAGCCGTGGGTCAGGAGAGCTCCTGGTTGGGTGCCCCCCACAGCAAGCTGCTTGCTGTGGGGTCACTTGGCAGGAGGGAGGAGCCAGGAGAGCCGGATTGGGACCCGAGAAGAGGAGGATCCGGGTTGCTCTGTGCAAAACCATTGCACAGAGCAGGTAAGTATAACAGGCAATGATTAAGCACAGCAGTGTGAAAGGCATTTGCTAACCTCTTGGGAGCCATGTGTGCATTGTATGTTTCTATTTTTAATGGATCTACAATAAAGGAAACCATTTTTTATGCTGGAAGTGCCGCCACTTTTTTTCAGTTTCCATTTGACTCTCTCTAGTTTCCTTTCATTGGTAAGTATAATATGTAAGTATAATATGTTTGTTATTTAAAAATAAAAATAAAAATAAAAAAGGCTTTAATATCGCTTTTAATTGCTTAACCACTTCCCGCCCGCCGGTCGTCATATGACCTCCTTGGCTTTGAGCAGGGATATCTGAATAATGCCTGCAGCTACAGGCGTCATTCAGATATCGTCTTTTTCACCCGGGCGGTTCCCTACACCATAAGAATGATCATAGAAGCTGTTCAGTCACTTGATCGTTCTTACGGGCGACGAGAGGGCACGTCTCCCCCTCCCGCCGCCCTCTGGTGCTTCTACCGACTCACTGCTGCTATCTGTGTGTCGTAGACAGGATCCGCTAGGCCCGGAGGTTTACCATAGAAATTTCCAGTGGACCAGATGGTCTCAGGAGTCTCTATGATCTTCAGAGGCCGGGCGCTACGTTATGACGTCACGCCCGGCCTCTGCATTCAAACAAATGGTGTCGCCTCGGCTGGGAAGCCAGGATAATTTTTTTATTTTTTTATTTCAGGCTTCCCAGCCTAGAGGTGAGATGTGGGGTCTTATTGACCCCATATGTCACTGTAAAGAGGACCTGTCATGCCATATTCCTATTACAAGGGATGTTTACATTCCTTGTAATAGGAATAAAAGCGATAAAAAAAAAAGTTTTTTTTTTTAAAAGTGTCAAACAAAAAAAATAAAAGTAAAATGAACAATAGCCAGAGTGTAGCTGAGTTTCTAACCCAGTTGTAACCCTCCTACACAGCTGTTTCTGTTTCAGTTACTGAGTTTTAACCTACATATGAAATTGATGATCATTAGCACCTGCTTGATATAATTGGTTAATTATACACCTGACTCTAAGGCCTCGTACACATGGCCGGTTTTCTCGTCAAGAAACGACAAGAAAACTGCTGGTAGAGCTTCCTTGCCGGGAAAACCGGCCGTGTGTACGAGGTTTTCAGGTTTCTCGTCAAGAACCTGCTCTCTATTTTCTCGTCGGGATTCTTGTCGGCCTGTTTCCCGATGAGAAACCTGAGAGTGTGTATACTTACATGTCGCCGTGGAAACCCGCGCATGCTCGAAATGACTTTGACGCATGCGCGGTAGCTTCCTAGGCATAGGTAGCGTGTAGCAAGATGGTGGCGACAGTATCGAATGTGACGAGCGCACGCTCGTCGTAGTCGATGACGTCACCGCGTTCGTGCCATTCAAAAGAACGGCGGTTCTTTTGAATCGCACGTGTGTACACTCGGCCGGGACAAGATTCTTGTCAAGAATCTCGTCAGGAAAAACAACGGGTTTTTTCCTGACGAGATTCTCGGCCCTGTGTACAAGGCTTAATCCTACAAAATCCCTGACTTTGTGCACGAGTACAAAGTGTGCAAGTGTAGGAATTGATGCTGGTTTGAAGCCAAAGTCACACCAAATATTGATTAGGTTTAGATTTTATTTCTGTTCGCTCACTTTGCATATTGTAAATTGATAAAAATAAACAATTAAAATATATATTTTTTAAAGCTTTCTCACATTACAGAATTTTTTCACACCTGCCTAAAACCTTTGCACAGTTTGTATATATACATTTTTTATTTGTCCATTTAGTTATTTGCAGTGGCGGTGTGTCCATAAAGGGTGCAGGAGCGCCGCCCCCCTCTCCTGTCACTGTCTTTCTCGCCATAGATAGATTCATGCATTGCATGAATCTATCTATGGTCGCCGCTGCCGCCCCCTATTCTTGTGTCGGCCCCTTGTCAGCGCCGGGCATATGAATTACAATGGCGGGTGTGTTTTGGAAGCGCCTGATTATAGAAATAGGCTCTAATAGGCTTCCTGATTAGAGCCTGTGGGCTTTAATAGGCTTCTAAAAGTTAAACAGCAGGCGCACTGCTGTGCGTTCGCTGATTACTCAGTGGTGGTGTGTTAGGCTTCCCTAACACTGACCCGCCTCTGACCCACCACTCAGCCAATCAGGTTGCTCAGGTCTGGTTACCTGTCATCTGATTGGCTGAAACAACAGGCGCCGCCATTGGATGCCTGATGGGAGGAGAGAACGGGAGACGTGCAGGAGACATGGAGGACACTGCTCGTCGCCGTCATCCGCTGCCCCTCAAGACAGGGTAAGTGCCGGGCAGACGGCGAGCGGGCGGGGGGCACACTCACACTTGCAGCATTTGGCACAGTGGCAGCATTTGATGGGCACACTGGCAGCGTTTGATGGGCAGTTTGGGCACAGTTGCAGCATTTGATGGCACAGTGGCTGCAATTGATGCCACTGGCAGGGTTTGATGGGCACAGTCGCAGCATTTGATGGGCACAGTCGCAGCATTTTATGGGCAGTTTGGGCACAGTTGCAGCATTTGATAGCACAGTCGCAGCATTTGATGGCACAGTGACTGCAATTGATGGCACAGTGGCTGCAATTGATGGGCACAGTCGCAGCATTTGATGGCACAGTCACAGCATTTGATGGCACAGTCGCAGCATTTGATGGCACAGTGGCTGCAATTGATGGCACAGTGGCTGCAATTGATGGCACAGTGGCTGCAATTGATGGCACAGTGGCAGCGTTTGATGGTTTTTTTTTTCAAATTTTTTTCAGTTTGTTTGCGCATCCCCTTTTTTTTTTTTAGCATCAGCCGCCACTGGTTATTTGCATGGAGTTCACCTTCAATATAACTGCATCCTGTCCGCATAGTGCTTCATAGCTCCTCTTGAAAGTGTCCACAGTTGGATCCTGCTCTTCCTGCACTTACCCTTTAAGCCCTGGCAGAGGCAGCTCTAGGCTTTGAGAGGCCTTAGGCAAAACTTAGACATGAGGCCCCACTGACGCCCATAATGGGAAAAATATTTAAAGCGATAAAAATGAACTGCGGTATGGGTAAGGCAATCATTGGGGGTTCAGGAGTGGGGCTAACAAATTAGGTGTGTTGTAACCCGTAGTGTTCAGATCTACAGCTCACGGAACATTGGCATGATCGGCGAGCTGTGATATAAAAACATTTTAAAAAATAGCATATAAAGGGGTTGTAAACCCTTGTTTTAAAAAATAAATAAAATAACAAACATATACTTACCTCCACTGTGCAGCTCGTTTTGAACAAAGTGGCCCCCATCCTCCTCTTCTGGGGTCCCCCAACGGCGCTCGCGGCTCCTCCTCACATTGGTAAACCACCTAGGAAAAGCCCTCTCCCTGGGGTTACCCTGCAGGCACGCCCTCGAGTCCAGCATTTGCGTCCTTAAACACAGAATGCCGGACTCAGCCTACATCATTGGATTTGATTGACAGCAGCGGGAGCCAATGGCTGCACTGCTATCGATCTATCCAATCAAGAGCCGAGAACTCCGACCAGAGAGGTAGAGCACATATCCGGCGTGGGGACGAATGGGCTCAGGTGTGTAAAATGGGGGGGCTGGGGGGCTGCTCAGTGACAGAAGTTTTTTCACCCTAATGCATAGGATGCATTAAGGTGAAAAAACATGAGGGTTTACAACCCCTTTAAAAAATAGAAACAACTTACCGATTTTATGTGAAACTTGTGCTGTTTTTTTTCACAGATGCTCAGTTCTGGGTTTAACTTGAGATAAGCTGTGTACAGGGGACAGCAGGGCAGAGCACAGGAGGTCAGGAGACAATACAGCAGAATATTGGGCACATCATGGGGCACACAGCAGAACACTGGGTACATCATGGGGCACACAGCAGAAAATGGGGCACACAGCAGAACATTGGGTACACAGCAGAACATGGGGCACATCATGGGGCACACAGCAGAACATTGGGCACATCATGGGGCACACAGCAGAGCATGGGGAACATAATGGGGCACACAGCAGAACATTGGGCATATCATGGGGCACACAGCAGAATATGGGGCACATAATGGGGCACACAGCAGAACATTGGGCACATCATGGGGCACACAGCAAAACATTGGGTACATAGCAGAACATGGTGCACATCATGGGGCACACAGCAGAACATTGGGCACATCATGGGGCACACAGCAGAACATGGGGCACATAATGGGGCACACAGCAGACCAATGGGCACATCATGGAGCACACAGAAGAACATGGGGCACACAGCAGAACACTAAGCACATCATGGGGCACACAGCAGAACCTTGGGCACATCATGGGGCACACAGCAGAACATTGGGCACATCACGGGGCACACAGCAGAACATTGGGCACATCATGGGGCACACAGCAGAACATGGGGCACATCATGGGGCACACAGCAGAACATTGGGCACATCATGGGGCACACAGAAGAACATGGGGCACATCATGGGGCACACAGCAGAACATCGGGCGCATCACGGGGAACACAGCAGAACCTGGAGCACATCATGGGGCACACAGCAGAACATGGGGCATATCGTGGGGCACACAGAAGAACATGGGGCACATCATGGGTCTCACAGCAGGGCATAGGACACACAGCAGGGCATGGGACACATCACAGGGTACACGGCAAAACATGAGGTACATCATGAGGTACATCATGGGGCTGTACATGGTACAGCAGGGTACAGGGCACAACGGGGTACAGGGCACATCAGGGTACAGGGCACATCAGGATACATGGTACAGCATGGTACAGGGCACAGCAGTGTACAGGGCACAGCAGGGTACAGGGCACAGCAGGGCACAGGGTATGGGGCACACCAGTACACGGGCACAGGGTACGGGGCACAGCAGGGCATGGGCACAGGGTATGGGGAACAGTATAGGGCTCATCAGGGTACTGGGCACAGCAGGGTACAGGGTATGGGGCACAGCAGGGCACAGGGTATGGGGCACATCAGGGTATGGGGCACAGCAGGGCACATCAGGGTTCGGGCACAGGGTATGGGGCACAGCAGGGTACAGGCACAGCAGGGTGCAGGGTATTGGTCACATCAAGGTATGGATCACAGCAGGGCACATCAGGGTACCGGCACAGAGTATGGGGCACTGGGCACAGCAGAGCACAGGGTATGGGGCACAGCAGGGCACAGGGTATGGGGCCCATCAGGACAAGGGCACAGGGTACGGCAGGGCACATGGTATGGGGCACAGCAGGGCATGGGAACAGGGTACGGGGCACAGCAAGGCACATGAGGTTACTGGGCACAGCAGGGCACAGTGTATGGGGCACAGCAGGGCACATCAGGATTCGGGCACAGGGTATGGGGCACAGCAGGGTATGGGCACAGCAGGGTGCAGGGTATGGGTCACAGCAGGGCACACCAGGGTACCGGCACAGAGTATGGGGCACTGGGCACAGCAGAGCACAGGGTATGGGGCACAGCAGGGCACAGGGTATGGGGCCGATCAGGACAAGTGCACAGGGTACAGGGCACAGCAGGGCACAGGGTATGGGGCACAGCAGGGCATGGGAACAGGGTATGGGGCACAGCAAGGCACATGAGGGTACTGGGCACAGCAGGGCACAGTGTATGGGGCACAGCAGGGCGCAGGGTATGGGGCACAGCAGGGCACATCAGGATTCGGGCACAGGGTATGGGGCACAGCAGGGTACGGGCACAGCAGGGTATGGTTCACAGCAGGGCACATCAAGGTACGGGCACAGTGTATGTGGCACTGGGCACAGCAGAGCACAGGGTATGGGGCACACCAGGGTATGGGGCACAGCAGGGTATGGAGCACATCAGGGTACTGGGCACAGGGTATGGGGCACATCAAGGTACTGGACATGGCAGGGCACAGGGTATGAGGCACATCAGGCTACTGGGCACGGAAGGTCACAGGGTACAGGGCACAACAGGGTACTGGGCACATCAGGGTACTGGGCACAGCAGGGCACACTTTCCTTTCAGTTTCCTTTTAAATGCATAGTAGCGCGGGAAGCGGCTGTAATAAGTCCTTACCTTACTGTCCTCTCTCATTTCACGCTGTTCCCCGGCGGCTCCTCCCCTCTCGTCCATCCCAGGTGATGTCACAAGCATACAACGAGAGGAGAGGAGGGGAGGGGCCGCCGGGGAACAGCACGAAATGAGAGAGGACAGTAAGGACTTATTACAGCCGCTTCCCGCGCTACTCTGCATTTAAAAGTCCTTACTGTCCTCTCTCATGTCGCACTGCTTCCTGGCGGCCCCTCCCCTCCTCTCCCTGTACGCTTGCGACATCACCTGGGATGGACGAGAGGAGAGGAGGGGAGGGGCCGCCAGGGAGCAGCGCGACATGAGAGAGGTCAGTAAGGCCCCTTTCACACTGGGGCGTTTTTCATGCGGTTTAGCGCTAATATTAGCGCTATTATACCGCATGAAAAATTCGTGCCTGTAGCCTTCAATGTGAAAGCCCGAAGGCTTTCACACTGAAGCGGTGCGCTAGCAGGACCGCTCCAAAAGTCAATAGCCGGGGTTTGCGGGCGGTATTAACTCTTTTTCGGCCGCTAGCGGGGTTTAAATTCACCCCCCTAGCGGCCGCATACCGCGGTAAGAACGACGGTATAGCAGCGCTGAAAATCGCGCTGCTATACCGCCACTGCCACCGCACCTGCCCGCCCCAGTGTGACAGGGGCCTAAGGACTTATTACTTCCCACGCTACTCTGCATGTCGGCCGATACTTAATCTACTCGTCAGCTGTCTGTGATGGAAGGGTAGATCGCCGCGGAGCTGGTGACTTTGCAGCATAACAGACTGGGAAACCACCACTGTTAAACACTGCAATAGGCAAATTAGGCGGCTGCGAGGCCCCTGTGAGGGCGAGGCCTTAGGCGACAGCCTAATTTGCCTAATTATAGAGCCGCCTCTGAGCCCTGGTTCACACTGGTGCGATTTGACATGCAATTTGACATCCCGATCGCCAGCAATGGCACGTCCTAATCGGTGCGACGCCGCATCTGCGGCACTGCACCGATTTCAAAAAGTAGTTTCTGTACTACTTTTTCCAATTTCGGGCTGCGATTTACATTGACATCTGTGCAGAAACCTGTACAGATGTCTCTGAAATTGCGGCAAAAATTGGGACTGACAAGCAGGATTGAAATTGTGCGAGTTCAGCTGAACACATCCCGCCGCCCAGTGTGAACCAACCTGGCCTAAACCTGCTGAAAGCAAAATTCAAACATTTTCCCCCCATGAGCTGAAGATCACTTTTGCAAAATGTGTGCAAAGTATAAGGGAAAGATACATTATTAATACTTTATATGAATATGATTTTTTCTGTTTTTTGCCCTTTGACTATTGGATTTACTCAAAAAGAATGGAGTATACAGTTAGCTTTGAGTGTTAAAATAAGTAAAAACCCGGATCTCATTGGGAAGGCTGTTTGATTTCTGGCTGCAAAGAGATAATATTTAGGAATGTGTCATAACAATACTTTTTTTATAGGCAGTTTATAGTTTCATTTTACTAGGACTAAAAAAGAACTCTCAGAAACCTGCAACATAGTAAAATATGACATAAAGCCAAATAAAGAAGGAATGTGTTTACACATTTAGTGTGACGGCGTATTTCCTGGCAAATCTCAGCTAACAATAGTTGTTAAAAGTGCACCTGTCACACAGACATCCGCCGCTGTGTTCATTTCTGTGCTTTTTTGGGCCATACTTCAATTTTGTAGATCTAAAGCCCCGTACACACGGTCGGACTTTTGGCCAACAAACTTCATTTTGAGCAAGTTGGACCAACAATCCGACCGTGTGTACGCTCCATCGGACAAACTTTTTTTTTGTTTGTTTTCATCGGACAAAAGTTGGGTCTGCAAACGGACAAACTTTTGGCCAACAAAAGTCAGATGGAGCAAAGTCCGACCGTGTGTACAGAAAACCATCGGACTTTTGTCCGATGGACAAAACAACTAATGTTAAAATCAACCAACAATAGCAGAAGTTGACCAAAGGGTGGCGGAAAAGAGTGCGAAAAGAGCAAAAAAAACATGTGATGTTGCAAAAAGTTTTGGGAAAGTTTGCAGAAAAGTCCTCAAGTGTGTATGCTATGGGTGTGCCCGGCCAACTCCGTTCGGGCAAAAATCCAGGGAAAAGTCCGATAGAAGTCCGACCGTGTGTATGGGACTTTAAACAAATTATTGAAATTTCATACGAGCCTTTGTGCAATAATGTAATTCCAAAAGTTAATCTTCTAAAATCTGAAGCTTTTATTAAAGGCATTGTACACTTATCAGGCAGGGCACTGTCCAACATCTCAGGTGGCACAGCGAGAAGTGCCACAGCCAAACAATACAGTGGTCCCAGGTTCAGGTTGTGTGCCTGCAGACGCCCATGCTTAAAGGGGTTGTAAAGGTAAACGTTTTTTCACCTTAATGCATTCTATGCATTAAGGTGAAAAAACATCTGTGCATTAGCCGCCCCCCCGAGCCCCCGTTTACTTACCTGACCCCTCGAATGTCCCGCACCGTGAACGAGCAGGCTTCTCGGCCGGCTTCTTGGCTCATTCATTGGTTGATTGAAAGCAGCGCAGCCATTGGCTTGCGCTGCTGTCAATCACATCCAATGACGCGGCGCGCTGGGGGGCGGGGCCGAGTGATACAGTGAGGGGCTATAGCCGCCGGCTGTATCACAGGAGCGCGCCCGCAATAACTCACCACCATGCTAGCTTGCTCGCATATAGGTGGTGAGTTATTGCGGGGAGGAGCCAAGACAGCCGCCGAAGGACCCCAGAAGACTTGGATTGGGGCCACTCTGTGCAAAACTAACTGCACAGTGGAGGTTAGTATAACATGTTTGTTATTAAAAAAATAAAAATAATTATGTTTACAACCCCTTTAAAGAAAGCAACCTTTCACATGGCCTGATCTTCTGTAGCTAAATGTTTCTTTAATACTGCCATCTTAGAGGCAGCATGCAAAGTGCTGTTGCGGTGGTATTGGGTTCCATCACGTATTGCTCATGCCAACCGAACCTCTAGCAATCGCTCTTTCCGGGGATGTGGCCATTGTGAGGATGTAATTCACACTTGGTGGGCCTGCCGGCGCTTAGGCCTGATTCACACCTATGCATTTTTAGTGCTTTTTGCATTTTGCAGATTTGCACTACAGAATGTGTTCCATAGGAAACCATGTTAAATGGACTGTAGTGCAAATCTGAAAAATGCAAAAAGCACTAAAAATGCATCGGTGTGAATCAGGCCTAAGTGGGTTTCTGGCCCCGAGTGTTTGGTTTGTTGTTTTCTCTGTTCCATTTGAATGTTTGTAAAGAAACCAAATTTGCACTATTACATTGCCCTATCCCGGGTTTGTTTGCTCGTCAGCAGAAATTGGCAACCTATCTGTTTATAGCAGCCAAAAGGACGATCGCTCAAGCATGGAAAAAAAACACAGTCCCCTTGACGACCATGATGGTAAATGAAGAAATGTCTAGTATATTTAAAGACACACATGCCAAGTTCCTTAAAGTTTGGGAGCCATGGCTGGCATATGCCTTCCCTGAACTCCCTCTGGCTAGTATGTGTAGCACACAGACCCTTTTTTCCTGCTTACCTTCACTCGCAGGTTTAAGGCACACCATGCCACATGCCCGTATCCACCTGGTATAAGGGGTTGAGCGGTGTTCTTGTAATTTTGGGTCCTGCGGCGAGTTACCCCCTTCCACTCGTTCTCGTCTCTAGAGTGTAGGGAAAAGTCTATCTTTCCTGTTTTAGAAAGGCCAATGTCCAGACAGTGTCAACTCCAACAAAGAGTTTATTTTTTTTCTTTTGCTTGATAACAACAGGGGAAGTTGAAGAGAGAAAGAAGTTGGATAGGGAGGTAGATGCAGGCACACAATATCTATCGTTACACTTTTACAGTAGGTAAAAAAATGTATTTGAAAAATCAGAACAAGGGACATTACTTTTGCATTTAATGAAACACTGTTACATTTAATGAAAGTGTCCCTTGTGCTAGTGCCAGCTGCCAAATTACACATTTGAAGTCCTTTGCCCCTCCCATACTCTGCAGCTGTAACCTTCTGGTGCTTTGGGGGTTATTAAAAGTGCTGGACCTGTGACAGGCACTCATCAAAAGTACTGACTATGCCAGGGGTGTCCAAACTTTTTTCAAAGAGGGCCATATTTGATGAAGTGAATATGCATGAGGGCCAACCATTTTGCCCGACATTCTTTGAACCATTAAAATTTGGTCTACGTCTGTTCGTCCGAGCACTAATACACTGCCCAACAAGAATTCTCTTGCCTTTGTGGCTGTTTGTGGTGAAGAGATGAGCTTGAGCGTGTTATTTGAATATATATATATATATATATATATATATATATATATCTTTTGTGGCCCCAAGCGCCACTAAGGATGAGCTTGGGCATGTTATTTGGAAATACCGTATTTATCGGCGTATAATACGCACCTTCACTTTAAGAGGGACGTTTCAGGAAAACAAAACATATATTTTAAATAAAGAACTGTGAAGCAAAATAAGGGTCAGTGCCCATCTGCAGCCTCACCAGTGCCATGAATGCAGCCTCACCAGTGCCATGAATGCAGCCTGATCGATGCCCATATGCAGCCTCGGAGGGGATAGGGAGGGGGGTGGGACGAGCGCCAACAGATTACATACAGGAGAATCTCCTGTTTACTTCCGCGACCTCATTAATACAAAGACCCGCCTCTTATGATAGACAGAACAGTCGTCTAATGGCAGTACAGGAGATGGGACTTCCTATTACAGACGTCGCAGAATAAACAGGAGATTCTGTATGTAATCTGACAGCACTCGTACCGCCCCCTCTGAGGCAGCGCCAATAAATATGGTAAATATGTTTTGTGGCCCTGGTGGCCACAAAAGATATATATATCCAAATCACCAGGGGGGCCGTATTAAACCGGAACGCGGGCCGGACTTTGGACATGCCTGGACTATGCCCGTTTATCCCACTCCTCCATTCATTGAGGCTGTACTATAGGTTCTATACAATAAAAGTGGTTTATGAATGGAGGATGAGCAAATGATTGCAAGATCCACCTCATCCATTCGCAGATCACTTTTCATTTATGGAAGCTAAAGTACAGCTTCTATGAATGGAGGAGGTAGGTGGAAAGGGCAGGCATAGTTGGCTCTGTTGATGAGTGCCTGTTATAGGTCCAGGGCTGGAATTAACCACCGCAGCACCAGAACTTTGTGGCTAGGGAATTTTGAAGTGGAGCACCGGACTTTGGATTTCCACTATGACAGCTGGCAGAAGCACAAGGCATCATGCAATTTAATGGTAATCTACACACTGCATGCTAAAAGAAGATAAGAATACGAGCGACCGAGCCAGCGTACTATTTGTTTGCCTGTTGCACTGGGTAACCATGTTTTGGTGGTCGGCGCTTTTGTATCCATCTTTGGACAAAAGTCTTTGGCCATCTTCAATTTTCCCATATGTGTTCCTAACATGGTATAATAAAGTATTTAAATGATTTTGTTTGGATAATGTTGTGTAACAGTGAGTAATGAGCTTACATAATGAGAAAAATAATTTGAAGTGCCTTTTTATAAAGCACATTAGCTTGATGAGAATATGTTGTAATGTGGCCTTTAATCTGCCTAGAACTCCTGCAATCAGGGAACGTGACACACATATCTAATTTATTGCATAAATAGAGCCTTCTGTTTAACCCCTCAAAAGTTTGCCAAAGACTTGCACATCTAATATTGGCGTATATATGGCATGTATTGGAGTATTTCATTTTCCATGATGTTATTTAGCTGAGGCTGAACAGTTTTGAGGGTTTGCAGCAACTTATAGCGAAAATTATTAAAGCACTACTAGGTCTGCGTGTTTGGAGAATTAAAATATAGATGATTAATTAGAAAAACGAATTAAATAAAGATTTCATATTTAGTACACCTCTACAATACATGCACATACATGCATTATTGCTTTAACCACCAAAAGATTTACCCCCCCCTTCATGACCAGGCCATTTTTTGCGATATGGCACTGCGTTACTTTAACTGACAATTGCGCAACACTGTACTCAATGTCCTTTTTTTCCCCACAAATAGAGATTTATTTTGGTGGTATTTGATCACCTCTGCGTTTTTTTAATTGTTGTGCTATAAACAAAATAAAGACCGACAATTTTAAAAATAAAACAATATTTATCATTTTTTACTATAAAACACATCCTAAAAAATGGAAAAAAATCTAATTTCTTCATAAATTTAGGCCAATATGTATTCTCTTACAAATTTGTGGTATATTGATTGGTTTGCGCAAAATTTCTAGCGTCTTCAAACTATGGGTTATTTTTTATTTATTTTTTTACTAGTAATGGTGGCAATCAGTGACCTATAGCGGAACTGCAATATTGACAATTTTTGGGAACCGGTCACACTAATACAGTGATCATTGCTAAAAATATGCACTGCCACTATACTAATGACACTGGTGGGCCGGTCCCAGCTGGGGAAAAATTGCAACTATATGGTCGGGATTAGGGATGAGCCGAACACCCCCCAGTTCGGTTCGCACCAGAACCTGCGAACGGACCGAAAGTTTGCGTGAACTTTCGAACCCCATTAAAGTCTATGGGACTCGAACGTGAGAAATCAAAAGTGTGAATTTTAAAGGCTTATATGCAAGTTATTGTCCTAAAAAGGGTCCTGCCCCAGGGTACATGTATCAATGCAAAAAAAGTTTTAAAAACTGCCGTTTTTTCGGAAGCAGTGATTTTAATGTTGCTTAAAGTGAAAAAAAAGAGTGAAATATTCCTTTAAATATCGTACCTGGGGGGGGGGTGTATAGTATGCCTGTGAAGTGGCACGTGTTTCCCGTGTTTAGAACTGTTCCTGCACAAAATGACAATTCTAAAGGATTAAAAGTCATTTAAAACTGCTTGCGGCTTTAATGTAATGTCTGGTCCCGGCAATATGGATGAAAATCATTGAAAAAAACAGCATGGGTACCCCCCCCCCCCCCCCAGCCCATTACCAGCCCCTTTGGGTCTTGTATGGATATTAAAAGGAACCCTGCACCCAAATTAAAAAAAATTAAGGCATGGGGCCCCCAGGCCCTATAAACTCTGAACAGCAGTATACAGGCGGTGCAAACAAGACAGAGACTGTAGGTTTGTTTTAAGGTAGAATCTGTTTGTAATTTTGAACTGGTACATTTTTAAAGTACAGCATGGTACAGGGCACAGCAGTGTACAGGGCACAGCAGGGCACAGGGTATGGGGCACACCAGTACACGGGCACAGGGTATGGGGCACAGCAGGGCATGGGCACAGGGTATGGGGAACAGTATAGGGCTCATCAGGGTACTGGGCACAGCAGGGTACAGGGTATGGGGCACAGCAGGGCACAGGGTATGGGGCACATCAGGGTATGGGGCACAGCAGGGCACATCAGGGTTCGGGCACAGGGTATGGGGCACAGCAGGGTACAGGCACAGCAGGGTGCAGGGTATTGGTCACATCAAGGTATGGATCACAGCAGGGCACATCAGGGTACCGGCACAGAGTATGGGGCACTGGGCACAGCAGAGCACAGGGTATGGGGCACAGCAGGGCACAGGGTATGGGGCCCATCAGGACAAGGGCACAGGGTACGGCAGGGCACATGGTATGGGGCACAGCAGGGCATGGGAACAGGGTACGGGGCACAGCAAGGCACATGAGGTTACTGGGCACAGCAGGGCACAGTGTATGGGGCACAGCAGGGCACATCAGGATTCGGGCACAGGGTATGGGGCACAGCAGGGTATGGGCACAGCAGGGTGCAGGGTATGGGTCACAGCAGGGCACACCAGGGTACCGGCACAGAGTATGGGGCACTGGGCACAGCAGAGCACAGGGTATGGGGCACAGCAGGGCACAGGGTATGGGGCCGATCAGGACAAGTGCACAGGGTACAGGGCACAGCAGGGCACAGGGTATGGGGCACAGCAGGGCATGGGAACAGGGTATGGGGCACAGCAAGGCACATGAGGGTACTGGGCACAGCAGGGCACAGTGTATGGGGCACAGCAGGGCGCAGGGTATGGGGCACAGCAGGGCACATCAGGATTCGGGCACAGGGTATGGGGCACAGCAGGGTACGGGCACAGCAGGGTATGGTTCACAGCAGGGCACATCAAGGTACGGGCACAGTGTATGTGGCACTGGGCACAGCAGAGCACAGGGTATGGGGCACAACAGGGTATGGGGCACAGCAGGGTATGGAGCACATCAGGGTACTGGGCACAGGGTATGGGGCACATCAAGGTACTGGACATGGCAGGGCACAGGGTATGAGGCACATCAGGCTACTGGGCACGGAAGGTCACAGGGTACAGGGCACAACAGGGTACTGGGCACATCAGGGTACTGGGCACAGCAGGGCACACTTTCCTTTCAGTTTCCTTTTAAATGCATAGTAGCGCGGGAAGCGGCTGTAATAAGTCCTTACCTTACTGTCCTCTCTCATTTCACGCTGTTCCCCGGCGGCTCCTCCCCTCTCGTCCATCCCAGGTGATGTCACAAGCATACAACGAGAGGAGAGGAGGGGAGGGGCCGCCGGGGAACAGCACGAAATGAGAGAGGACAGTAAGGACTTATTACAGCCGCTTCCCGCGCTACTCTGCATTTAAAAGTCCTTACTGTCCTCTCTCATGTCGCACTGCTTCCTGGCGGCCCCTCCCCTCCTCTCCCTGTACGCTTGCGACATCACCTGGGATGGACGAGAGGAGAGGAGGGGAGGGGCCGCCAGGGAGCAGCGCGACATGAGAGAGGTCAGTAAGGCCCCTTTCACACTGGGGCGTTTTTCATGCGGTTTAGCGCTAATATTAGCGCTATTATACCGCATGAAAAATTCGTGCCTGTAGCCTTCAATGTGAAAGCCCGAAGGCTTTCACACTGAAGCGGTGCGCTAGCAGGACCGCTCCAAAAGTCAATAGCCGGGGTTTGCGGGCGGTATTAACTCTTTTTCGGCCGCTAGCGGGGTTTAAATTCACCCCCCTAGCGGCCGCATACCGCGGTAAGAACGACGGTATAGCAGCGCTGAAAATCGCGCTGCTATACCGCCACTGCCACCGCACCTGCCCGCCCCAGTGTGACAGGGGCCTAAGGACTTATTACTTCCCACGCTACTCTGCATGTCGGCCGATACTTAATCTACTCGTCAGCTGTCTGTGATGGAAGGGTAGATCGCCGCGGAGCTGGTGACTTTGCAGCATAACAGACTGGGAAACCACCACTGTTAAACACTGCAATAGGCAAATTAGGCGGCTGCGAGGCCCCTGTGAGGGCGAGGCCTTAGGCGACAGCCTAATTTGCCTAATACAGTGATCATTGCTAAAAATATGCACTGCCACTATACTAATGACACTGGTGGGCCGGTCCCAGCTGGGGAAAAATTGCAACTATATGGTCGGGATTAGGGATGAGCCGAACACCCCCCAGTTCGGTTCGCACCAGAACCTGCGAACGGACCGAAAGTTTGCGTGAACTTTCGAACCCCATTAAAGTCTATGGGACTCGAACGTGAGAAATCAAAAGTGTGAATTTTAAAGGCTTATATGCAAGTTATTGTCCTAAAAAGGGTCCTGCCCCAGGGTACATGTATCAATGCAAAAAAAGTTTTAAAAACTGCCGTTTTTTCGGAAGCAGTGATTTTAATGTTGCTTAAAGTGAAAAAAAAAAGTGAAATATTCCTTTAAATATCGTACCTGGGGGGGGGGTGTATAGTATGCCTGTGAAGTGGCACGTGTTTCCCGTGTTTAGAACTGTTCCTGCACAAAATGACAATTCTAAAGGAATAAAAGTCATTTAAAACTGCTTGCGGCTTTAATGTAATGTCTGGTCCCGGCAATATGGATGAAAATCATTGAAAAAAACAGCATGGGTACCCCCCCCCCCCAGCCCATTACCAGCCCCTTTGGGTCTTGTATGGATATTAAAAGGAACCCTGCACCCAAATTAAAAAAAATTAAGGCATGGGGCCCCCAGGCCCTATAAACTCTGAACAGCAGTATACAGGCGGTGCAAACAAGACAGAGACTGTAGGTTTGTTTTAAGGTAGAATCTGTTTGTAATTTTGAACTGGTACATTTTTAAAGTGTAGCTCCAGCCAAAAAATCTATTTTTAAGCTTTTTGGAAAACATAGGGAAGGGTTATCACCCCTGTAACATTTGTTTTGCTGTCTGTGCACCTGTTCAGAAGATTTCATCTCACTTTCTGTTCCAATGACAATTGGATTTTGAAAATTTGGGATTTTTAGTGAAACAAGGAACTCTTACAGGAGAGAATTTCCCTTCCTAGGGGTAGATTTCCTCTCACTTCCTGTTGTCACCTTCCGTTTGCAAGTAGGAGTCGTTTGTAAGTTGGATGTTTGAAAGTAGGGGCCTGCCCTATATACTCTGCAGAAATTTGGGCCTTGGTGTTGGTGTTGCCACAACACTGTAAACCCTCACAGTTACTCTTGGTGGGTGCAGGAATGGGCCCTGCTGTGAAATATTAGATCAAGAATTGTAATTACATGCCCCTGTTGAACAGGGTTGGAAAAATTGGGCCTTTGGTGGTGGATGGTGTGGTGGTGTTGCCACAACACTGTAAGTCCTCACAGTTACTCTTGGTGGGCACAGGAACGGGCCCTGCTGTGAAATATTAGATCAAGAATTGTAATTACATGCCCCTGTTAAACAGGGGCTTAAAAATTGGGCCTTAGGCACTGGTGCCACAACACTGCAACCCCTCACAGATACTCTAGTTGGAGTGCAGGAATGAGCCCTGCTGCAAAGTATTACAGCAAAAATTGTAATTACACGCCCTTGTTAAACAGGGGCAGAAAAATTGGGCCTTAGCCACTGGTGGCAGTGCCACAACACTGCCACCCCTCACCCTCAACCCCTGTGTCTGCCTCTCCTTGTTGGCCTTCCAGACATACTATATTTGATGTATTGGAATATGTAGGTACACAAGGAATTGTCTGCAGTCAGCTTTAGCTGCACACTGTGGCCAGTATACAGTACACTGACTGAAAATACTGCAGCTGCCTGCCTGTGGTATTATTAGGAAGAGAACACCAGCAATTGTCTGCAGTTAGCTTTAGTTGCACACTGTGCACAGGATACAGTACACTGACTGAAAATACTGCAGCTGCCTGCCTGTAGTATTATTAGGAAGAGAACACCAGCAATTGTCTGCAGTTAGCTGTAGTTGCACACTGTGCACAGGATACAGTACACTGACTGAAAATACTGCAGCTGCCTGCCTGTGGTATTATTAGGAAGAGAACACCAGCATTTGTCTGCAGTTAGCTTTAGTTGCACACTGTGCACAGGATACAGTACACTGACTGAAAATACTGCAGCTGCCTGCCTGTGATATTATTAGGAAGAGAACACCAGCATTTGTCTGCAGTTAGCTTTAGTTGCACACTGTGCACAGAATACAGTACACTGACTGAAAATACTGCAGCTGCCTGCCTGTAGTATTATTAGGAAGAGAACACCAGCAATTGTCTGCAGTTAGCTTTAGTTGCACACTGTGCACAGAATACAGTACACTGACTGAAAATACTGCAGCTGCCTGCCTGTGGTATTATTAGGAAGAGAACACCAGCAATTGTCTGCAGTCAGCTTTAGTTGCACGCTGTGCACAGGATACAGTACACTGACTGAAAATACTGCAGCTGCCTGCCTGTGGTATTATTAGGAAGAGAACACCAGCAATTGTCTGCAGTTAGCTGTAGTTGCACACTGTGCACAGGATACAGTACACTGACTGAAAATACTGCAGCTGCCTGCCTGTCAGTATATTAGGAAGAGAAAAACAGCAATTGTCTGCAGTTAGCTTTAGTTGCACACTGTACACAGGATACAGTACACTGACTGAAAATACTGCAGCTACCACAATCAACTGCCTGCCTGTCAGTATATTAGGAAGAGAATAACAGAAACAGATCTAGCTAAACTGAATTCACTATATATATATATATATATATATATATATATATATATACACAACTCCTAGGATGCATATATATACTAAATACACTGACTAAAGCTAACTCAATCGCCTGCCTGCTCTATCTAACTGAAATGAAATGACACTCTGACTCTCTATCTATTTCTCTCCGCCGCCGCAACACACTACACAAGGCCGACACGCAGGCGGCCTTATATAGTGTGGGGCGTGTACCTACTCCCCTGAGCCATGATTGGCCAAAGGCACCCTGACTTTGGCCAATTATGTCTCTCTGTGCTGACGGCACTGTGATTGGCCAAAGCATGCGGGTCATAGTGCATACTTGGCCAATTATCAGCCAGCAATGCACTGCGATGCCGCAGTGAATTATAGGCCGTGACGCGCCACTCGAATTTGGCGCGAACAGCTCATAATATTTGAAATTCAGCGAACGGCCGAACAGCCAATTTTCGAGTCGAACATGAGTTCGACTTGAACACGAAGCTCATCCCTAGTCGGGATCTGCCCAGAACCCTGGATCATCATCTGGCTCAGCCTCACAGCGAGCCGCTAAGAGCCTGGGACAGCCGCACCCACCCCCTCCACAGCCCAGCGCTCCAGTGAGCAGGGGGGGCAGAGCAGACAGGTCTCTTCTCACAAAGCTCTGAGAACTGAGCGATCCATGGTGTTTGATCGCTCTGTTCTCAGTCCTAGAGATGGCGGGGGACAGATGCAGCATCGGACTGATGCTGCATCCACCTAGGTAAGTATAATTCTTAAAAAAAAATCCCAAATGTCTCTTTTAAAAACCCTGCAAATACCGAAATATACCTAGAAGAAAAAATGGATGGGACAAAATATTGTCAAATTCTTGAGGAAAATCTGCTGCTCTCTGATAGAAAGTTGTCAATGGGAAGAAGGTTTACCTTCCAACATGACAATGACCCAAAGCACCCAGCAACAATGAGCACACAGGGGTTGAAGGAGAAAAAGGTGAATGTCCTTGCATGGCCTAGTCAGAGCCCAGACCTAAACCCCATTGAAATTCTGTGGAATGACGTAAAGACTGCAGTCCACAAAACGGTCACCATAAAATGGAACTGAATTTGAGCAGTTCTGCAAAGAAGAGTGGGGAAATATTGCAATGTCGAGATGTGCAAAGTTAGTAGAGATAGATCCCAACAGAATAAAGGCTGGAATTAAAGCTAAATACTGACATAAAGGGTGATTCTTTTTCCAACTTATAAGTTGCACTGGGTGCATACAGCTGGATAAAACAAAAACTGTGTCTGTCTTCATTTCAGGCTGCAAAGCAACAAAATGTGAATATTTTAACCACTTGGGGACCGGCTCACGCCAATTTACGTCGGCAAAGTGACACAGGATAGCAAAATCACGTACCTATACGTCGGCCCTTTAAGAGTCGCCAGAGGGCACGTGGACATGCTTGCTGCACGGCAGGGGACCCGATGCACGTGGCCGGCCGGCCGATTGCCGCCGGCTACACGCGATCGCGTGTTCGAGAGCCAGCACAGGGATTTGTGTGTTTAAACACACAAATCCCTGTGCTATCAGAGGAGAGGAGACAGATCGTGTGTTTCTACAAAGTAGAAACAGCGATCTGTTATCTCTCCTAGTTAGTCCCATCCCCACATAGTTAGAACTGTAAGGAAAGGTTCCAGCCTGATGTGTTCCTGTCTGCTGCCCAGCCTGATGAGCCTCTGTCTGCTGCCCAGCCTGATGAGTCTCTGTCTGCTGCCCAGCCTGATGTGTTCCTGTCTGCTGCCCAGCCTGAAGTGCCCGTACCTGCTGCCCAGCTTGATGTGCCCGTGCCTTCTGCCCAGCTTGATGTGCCCGTGCCTGCTGCCCAGCTTTATGTGCCATACCTGCTGCCCAGCTTGATGTGCCTGCTGCCCAGCTTGATGTGCCATACCTGCTGCCCAGCTTGATGTGCCTGCTGCCCAGCTTGTACCTGTACCTGCTACTCAGCTTGAGGTTCGTGTGCCTGCTGCCCAGCCTGATGTGTCTGTACCCGCTGCTCAGCTTGAGCTGCACCTTGCCTGGTTTAAAGCCATGGACCTTCCTCATGCCCAACCTGATGTGACCTTGACGCCATGGACTTTCCCCAGCAACAGCTAGTTGGAGTGCCCGGAGGTCGCTCCTTCGAGGGGGGGTACTGTACGGAAAGGTTCCATCCGCTGGTGATATCTATCATTTGGCGTGCAGTACTGGGTTCCACCAGCAAGTGTCTCCTGGCAGTTTGGAACTGTCAGGGGAGCTTCTACCTGCTGGTGTTATGTTATCTTTGGGCTGCAGTACTAGCGTCCACCAGCGGATGGATCCTGACAGTGTGGTGCAGATTTTACCTTCTGCAATCAGGCGTCACCTGAGCTTGTTAGCAGGTAATAGTATAAATACCCGGCAAGTGCACACACACACTGCCCTGGTATCGTCCTCGTGCCCTGACCTGCAGCCTGTTTACCTGAACCCTGATTCCTGAACCCGTTGTATCTGTTCCTGCATCCCTGGATCCTTGCCCTGCAGCCTGATTCCTTCCTTCTTGTCCCTGTCTGTCTACTCCTGGCCCCCCATCTGTTGATCTCCTATTAATGATCCTGGCCTGGCTTGACTACGATTCTGGTTCTCCCTTTTGCTACATATGCTGGTTGGTTACTGTCACTGTTTTGGTTGTTTGGTTTGTTCACTTGTTGTAGTGGTGGTGTATTCACATTTATATGTATTTACCTTAAATAAACTTACTTTCACCTATTTCTGTTTGCGGTTTCCTCTGTTGCAGTCCACATAGTTCTGGTCACTCCTGATACACGACAAGAACACAGTGAGGGAACACACAGTTAACCCCTTGATTGCCTCTTAGTGTTAACCCCTTCCCTGCCAGTGACATTTATACAGTAATCGGTGTATTTTTATGGCACTGATCACTCTATAAATGTCAATGGTCCCAAAAATGTGTCAAAAGTGTCCAATCTGTCCGCCGCAATGTCGCAGTCACAATAAAAATTGCAGATCGCCGCCAATACTAATTAAAAAAAAATCATAATAAAAATGCCATAAATCTATCCCCTATTTTGTAGACGTGATAACTTTTGCGCAAACCAATCATTATACGCTTATTGCGATTTTTTTTTTTACCAAAACTATGTAGAAGAATACATATTGGCCTAAACTGAGGAAGACATTTTTTTTCTTATATTTAGCCTTGGGTTTGATATGTGTATCTATGTAATAAATTGTTCCACTGTATACCTTGTATACCTTGTATATTTTAATGTCACTGCTTGTATTCACACAATCTATTTAATATTTTTATTCAATAAAAGTGGCACTGAGTTGCCTTGTACTTATCAAAATACCAAAATTTTCTGCCTCAAAAGTCCAAGGGGGCGCCCCCTCCATTGCACTTGCTGCATGTTTTTCCTATTTATAATTCCAGGATGTTGGCAGTCCCATACACTAAATTCCCATAAACCCTTTTTTTCTTAGTTTTTTTATATTTTTTTGGGGATATTTATATATATTTATTATAGCAAAATGTAAAAAATATTGCTTTTTTCAAAATTGTCGCTCTTTTTTTGTTTATATCGCAAAAAATAAAAACCACAGAGGTGATCAAATACCACCAAAAGAAAGCTCTATTTGTGGGAAAAAAAGGACGTCAATTTTGTTTGGGTACAACGTCGCACGACCGCGCAATTGTCAGTTAAAGCGACGCAGTGCCGAATCAACAAAAAAGGGCTTGGTCAGGAAGGGGGTAAATCCTTCTGGGGCTGAAGTTGTTAAAGGAGGATACTGCACTGGTATAAGTGCTACAGTGTACTGTATAGCAGTGTTTTTGCCGACTGTAATGGGTATTCTGAGCCTGGTGGACAGAACAATTGACTCAGTGCTGTTAATGAAATGGTTAACACAAGTCAAAGGATCTATTTTTTTACTATATCGGAGAGTAGAAAACAAAATTACCCAACAATATTTATTTTCCCCATGGTGATGGTCCCCATGCTGCATTCAATTTAGTGGGATGAATGAGCAATAAAATAAGGCTATTTTGGAATAATTGGTTTGATCTCTAATATTAACAGACTCTGCCTTACAATTTTATGTTCACTTATTGTATAAAAGGAAGCTTTTTCTAGCCTGTATTTTCCTTCAAGGGACAGTTCCCACCAGGATGTAGTGCAGGAAAAGCACATTCTGGTGTGTGTTTCCCACACCACGTTTGCAATCTGCTGTGGGTTGCCAATACATTTTTAATGGCATTCCAAACACAGTGTGTTTTTGGGAACCAGATCACATGTTACCAAAGTACCATATGGTTTGTTGTGGTAGATTTTTCAAAAGTATGTGCACTACTTTTTGTGCAATCCAGTGTGATTTCAACCCATTGAATGGGCTGAAAATCGCACTTCAAGGGAACGTGTAGGGAACGCATTGCATGTTCCTGTGCCGTACTGATGTAAACTGGACCTTAAATTGCCTGAACCCTTATATAATTCAGTAACTTAAAAAGTTGTAAAAACTTTAAATACATCTATCACGTACTTGGTGTAGACTGGAATGTTGTGGAGGCCTCTCTTGCACCTCCCGTTCAACACTCCTGAAGGTGGAGACAGAGAATGTAAAAGCAAGAAGTGGCACAGGATGCAAGAGTAACTTTGCACCAGAGCAAGAGACGGAAGCAGGATCAGGAGACGGGCAGCAGTCAGCAGCAACCCACCAGCAAGAAAATGAATCAGCAGGCAAAGCAAGTCCAGAAGGCAGGCCAAGGTCAGCAACAGCTGGGCAAAGCAGATCAGAGTCAGCAGGCAAGTCCAGTAAATAGGCTGGGGTTGGAGTAGTTACAGAGCAGAAGTGAAGTCAAAAGGCAAGCCGGGTCATACACGGGTAAGCAGGTACAGCAGGTCAGGTCTCGGAAACACAGTAGCAAATGAAGATCATTTAGCAACTGCTCATAGTGATAGACCAGTTTAAATAGGCCACTGGGCGCCAAATGCTAATTGGTATGCCCACATGTGTGCACGAATATGCGTGTGACAAACTGGAACAGTATTTCTAACATTGCCCCTTCGCTCAGAAAAATTAGCACATGTGCAATGTGCATGAGCATGAGCACGAGCACACGTCTGCACTGGCTTTCTGATGCTCGGACTCCAGTTAACCTTACAACATCAGGAAAGATGGATTTAACTGTGTCAGGAAAGTGCTGGCCATTGCAAAACTGAAGTTCCGAGGCGCATGCAAATGCACATGCCTGCCATTGCCCATCTTACTAAACTCAGGCTAGCGCATACGCACGCATTAGCCATTGACACTGGCAACAATTGCCCTAAATATGCTTTCTCCCTGAACGTCAGGCTCAGCCATAAGATACCTGACAACTGTATTGCTTTAATACACTGTTAATGTAATACAGTCTGATATAGTATTCTTTATAGTTTTTCAAATTAATGCAGGAGTACCCGACAACATGTGATGTCAATCTGCTTAGCTCTGACCAACGTGTTTTGTCCAATAGGACGTCATTAATTCATTTTTTTACAAATACATTTTCCTGCAGGGCTTTTGTTTGTTAATAAAGCCTACTTTACACCACCTGTGTGTAAGAGAATTTGGGGTCAGGTAAGGGTGGGTCCTCAATGTGTGTCTTGCACCTTGGTTGAAGGCCGAGCTGATGAGAGGGCTTCCCTTGCGGCTCTGGTCCGAGCATCCCTGAATGTGGTGACAGAGGTACCAAGCTCAAAGTAGCATGGGTGCCAGTAGCTGAGTAGCAGGTGAGACTCCTCTGGAAAGTATCATGGTAGGCATACCACAAAGTGGACCCTGAGAGGAAAACCTTGGAAGCACAGTGTGAAGACTTGAGCAGGAGTACACTCAGAAGCAGATGCAGATAATCGCCAAGACCAGAAACATGGTCAAGCTGGAGTCATGCACGGTTAGGCAGGTGGAATAGTGGTCAAGTAGCAGGCTGAAGTAAGTATCAAGGAACAAGGTAGAGCATAGTCAAGGACAAGCATAGATCGGTGTAACGGGAGGGCCCGTGGAACCCAGAATCTCTTGGAAAGTATGAGATACCCTTGCTTCAGCTCCCCATGCACCTCTTATTTCTAAATCACCCTATGTCCATTAGGGTCATAGGGTGACTGAAAAGTTATATCTTGGACTACTTCAAATGGGACAGTAATATGCATTAACACTATCTCTAATAGGGGCACAGGGTGCATGAGAACCCCACTATGATCTGTACTAGTCAGATTCAATGCTGTATAAATTGTATATATTGTGTGTATATTGTGTGTTGGCTGTTGTGTAGTATTTGCTGTGATGGGGTGGGGTGTGACTGTATTCTATTGTCTATTGCTTAACGATGTTGCCTTTGTCTGGATAAGTAAATTGTGTTAATCTTGTCTGAGGCAGCTTTCCATTCACCTATTATTAAGTGTGCTAATGAACTCACCTGTTGTCTGCTAAGGGATGTATTGACACTCAGAATAATGTGTATTGGGGGCTCGTTATGTAACCATTGTGTGATGTTGTGGGTGGATTCGGGGTCATTGTTCATGTGGTTACTGCAGTATTCTCAAGTGTATATAAAGAGCCTGTATTCCTTCCAATAAAGTGTATTCCTGTTTGAACCTCAACACGGAGCTTTGTCTCGTATCTGGGGAAGAATTATTCGTATGGGTTTCTTGTTCGCCTGACTGAAGTGTCGGTAGCTGCCTTGGTGTTCGGGAATGGAATATCCTAAACGACGTTAACCCCTTTCATACATGGGGTGTCGTTACAGTCGGTATCTGGGTTTCACAGAACAAGGTCAAGAGCTAGCAGGGCCAGCAATGGAAGATAAGTAAGCAGGAACAGGAACAGGAACACAGAAGCACAGTTCACAGGAGAACTGAAGAGCAACTAGCTCACATCAGGGACTTCTTTAAATAGGCAACTTGGTATCATTCCCAGGACTGGTTGTGAGCAGGCTTGCACCAATGCACAAAGGCATACACGCCAAAGTTTTCTGGCACATAAAGGCACCAGTTACTGGCCAGAGCTCATCTGTGTGCTGGCACATGCACACAAGCATTAGCTTGAGTATTAGCATTAGTTTCCTGAGAGTGTGGGAAGAGAGAAGAAACCATCTATTCAGTGGCTCTTTCAGAGGTAGTGCTACATACCTTGTACATTAAAGATATGTATAAGGAGGATTATCTAAATGTAACTGCATTATTTGATGATTTTTTGCTGTCTAGAATTCACCTTTACAGTTATAATAAAATAAATTATAACAGGAGCAAATTGTTTTTGACATGCCTGTGGTCCAGCTACCAAAGTTGTAGTTGAAAGGTGTAGATGTCACTGCACAGGTGAGGGACACATGAGTCCACGAAGGTCCCGATCTAAACTGTAAGCAGAACTGTAGTTTGTAGCAGAGTGTGTCAAAGACCATGACAGTGAACTGTGACTTATCAGTGTTTGGAAAAATGAGGCCATGAGAAGAAGTAGGACAGAATGTGGAGTGAATTCCTCCTCCAAGGTCTGTCATGCATTTTAAAGCCTTTAGGCGCCTTGAGATGAAGTGGGCTATTATAGAGGGAAATGAGTGGGCTACGGAGAGTGAAATGTCTGTAATTACGAATTTGAGTCATCTTTCAAACGGGATTGCATTTGCTATGTGACATTTAGCTCGAGGCGTTATCCCTTACGTATATATATATTGGAAATGTCCAATTTTCCAATCCTCAGTTTCAAATGTAACTAATAGGCAGGTATGGAAGTAAAATAACCAACATTTGCGAAGGTAAGTTTACCTAAAGCCCATATTTCAGGTTTTGATAGATGCTTAACAAATATCCTGAAGGAATCATATGTTTCTCAGTGACAAGTAAAATACCTGTTTTTCTGTTTCCCACTATGCAACGCGTCAGAGGACAATTTTGATGGATTTATTGTGAGTCATACAACTGTAGTGGTGGAAACACCAATTTTGTAGCAAGAGATGGCTTCAAGGTGAACAGCGAAAGAGCTGGCAACTATGGAGGTGATGAAACCGGTGGGGGACACGGCCTAGCAGATGCAAGTGGTTTACTGGGGTTAGCTGAAGCTTTCAGCCATAACCCCAGCATCTTTTCTTTTTAGCCATTGGACCGTTTTCTCATGAATGCAGTCCGAGTGGCTTATTAGCCACTGGATTGCTTGCCGAAGCAGCAGGAGGGGACGCCCCCCCCCCTACCATTTTCACTGGCACGCCCAAGAGATGATCCAGTGTTACGTCACATATGGTGACCCATCAGAATTCATAACGGAAGTGAAGTTCCGTCGCTGCCATCTTGCTACACCCCGCACTCCTCCATTGTAAGGATACTCTGAGAAGGGGAAAGCGGACATCTTGCTACACCCACCGGAGTTTTGCATTTTCCACTTATATTTAATAGTAAAGTGAATTTATATACTGAAATCCAGTACTTAGAACTCCGTCTGACTGTTATGATGTTGAATTTTAAAAGCAGCGGCAAGCCTACTCATCTCACAGGTTTGCTACAGTACCTGACCACGATATTGTATGTAAATGCGGCTCAGCAGCGGTGATATTCACCCTCCGCGACCCCCGTCGCTCCTCCCGCTCGCCGCCCCCAATAGATTCCTATGGATACGCTGCATCTCGTGGGGGTGAGAAATACAATATCGCCGGCACCTACTGTAATTTGACATAAGTTCGCTGCTTTTAAAATTTAATATCTAACCAGTCAGACGGAGTTCTAAGCACTGTATTTCACTATATAAACTCATTTTCCTGTTAAAAATAATTGTAAAATGGAAAACTCCGGTGAGTGTAACAAGATGTTCGCTTTCCGCCTTCTCAGAGTATGCTTACTATGGAGGAGTGCGGAGGTGTAGTAAGATGGCGGCGGCGGAACGTCACTTCCGTTACCAATTCTGGGGGGGGGGGGTGCAGGAGGATGGGAGGGTGCAGGAGGGTGGGGCCAGGGAATCCGAGAGTAAGAGAATCGAGACTGCTCTGTGCAAAACCACTGCACAGAGCAGGTAAGTATGACATGTTTGTTGTTATTATATTTTTTGTCTTTAACCACTTCCCTACCGGGCACGAAAACCCCCTTCCTGCCCAAGCCATTTTTCAGCTTTCAGCGCTGTCACACTTTGAATGACCGTGCGACGTGGCTCCCAAACAAAATTTGTGTCCTTTTCTCCCCACAAATAGAGCTTTCTTTTGGTGGTATTTGATCACCTCTGCGGTTTTTATTTTTTGCGCTATAAACAAAAGAAGAGCATCCAGTTTGAAAAAAAACACAATATTTTTTTATTTATTACTTTTTGCTATAATAAATATCCATTTTTTTTTTTTATTAAAATTTTCCTCAGTTTAGGCCGATACGTATTCTTCTACAAATTTTTGGTAAGCGTATATTGATTGGTTTGCGCAAAAGTTATAGCATCTACAAAATAGAGGATAGATTTATAGCATTTTTTTTTATACTATTAATGGCGGCGATCTGTGATTTTCATTGTGACTGCGATATTGCGGCGGACACATCGGACACATCTGACACATTTTTGGGACCATTCACATTTATACAGCGATCCCTGCTATAAAAATGCATTGATTACTGTATAAATGTGACTGACAGGGAAGGGGTTAACACTAGGGGGCTAGGAAGGGGTTAAATGTGTTTCCTCAATGTGTTCTAACTGTGGGGGGAGGGGAGTGACTGGGGGAGGTGACCGATGGTTGTCCCTATGTACAAGGGACACACCATCGGTCTCCTCTCCCTCACAGGACGTGGATCTCTGTGTTTACACACAGAGATCCACTTTCCTGCTCGGTTACTGGGCAATCGCGGGTGCTCGGCGGCCATCGCGGCCGCCGGGCACACGCATCGGGTCCCCAGCAACGCGGCGGATGCGCGCGCCCCCTAGCTCCTTTTAAAGGCAGGACGTCATATGACGTCCTGTCAGAACGAGAGAGTCTTCCGCCCGCCGCCATTTGACGGTGGGCGGTGGACAACAGGTTAATATCACTTTAATTTAAAGGTCAAGTAATCTTGAAGAATCAGCTTATGAGATTGTTATACAAAAGACCACATAATTGTCTGTGATCATTTATCCAGGTCATAGTATACCTAAATGTAGCTATTGGTCACATTCAACTGGACTTGTTCTTTAATGTTGAAAACAAATACAAAAAAAATTTGCGCTGCTAATATGAAGAGAAAAAGCAGCTACAAAACTAGTGGACAAAAGGGTGCATATACAAAATAACAAAAAAAATTGTAGCGGTGATAAGTGTGAGTCAACAAATATATGAATAACCCCTGCAGGAAAAAGAAAGATGAATATCTCAATATAAGTGTCAATAGTCCATCATAGTGAAAAAACAACTGAAACGTCTCTGGTGAATGATATCAAAGTGCGTTCATGATGGCGTGAATAATAATTCAATAATGTTCCACAGTGTATCCAAAATATATTTGTGATGATTAAACAGTACCAAATAATCCTGAATAAATATGTGAAAAAAAACACCACCGATAAAGAGGAGGCTTACCAGACTCTGTGGACCCTGCTAAACATATATCTAGAGCAGGGATATGCAATTAGCAGACCTCCAGCTGTTGCAAAACTATAAGTCCCATCATGCCTCTGCCTCTGCGTGTCATGCTTGTGGCTGTCAGAGTCTTGCTATGCCTCATGGGACTTGAAGTTCTGCAACAGCTGGAGGTCCGCTAATTGCATATGCCTGATCTAGAGCATAGGCGTGCGCACAGGGTGTGCCCAGGCACACCCTAATCACCCTGTGCAGCACAGATTCCCCCTACTGCCCTGGCTCCCCCCCCCTCAGCGCTGCCGACTTCCCTCCTCTCCCGCCAGCTGTTGCTGAGGGGAGGTATTAGGATGTGTGGGGGAAGGGGCGGTAAATGTGTAATTTCCCGGTCCCTTCCTTTTGTGAATGAACACCATGAGTTATCAGTAGTGTATGTTTGAGCTTTGGGGTGCACACCCTAATGTAATAGGCTGCGCACACCTATGATCTAGAGGGTCAACTTAAGCTTTGGATGTATATCCCTGGAGGATCCGCGGTTGATGATTCGCCCAAGGAGCGTCTCTCACAGCGACCCACAGTAGGAGGGTGAATGAAGACTTGAAAGATGATGGCCCAATGATGGTGTACCAAAATGAAAGCCAAATATAAAGGAAAAAGAAAGGCACATAGCGTAATACTGCGAAAAGAGTATATTTAATGTAGGTAGATACACTTACATTCAGGTGGTCTTTTTTCCTTTACATTTACAATCATCACGAATATATTTTGGATACACTGTGGAACATTATTGAATTATTATTTACGCCATCATGAAGACGTTTGAGTTGTTTTTTCACTATGATGGACTATTGACACTTATATTGAGATATTCATCTTTCTTTTTCCTGCAGGGGTTATTCATTTTTTTGTTGACTCAGACTTATCAGCGCTACAATTTTTTTGTTATTTTGTTCTGTAATGTTGAAATTGTTTCAAGGCACTTTTATAAAGAGTGTCAGAAAGGAAGCATTTTTGACCAGTTCACACCTTCAGCCACGTAAATCAAAGGAATCATTTCTGAAGTCTTCTTGATGCCACGGATTGTATAATGTAATGAGAACAGGGTGGTTCCACAATTTTCACACCTCCCATCCTGTTCTTATGCCGCGTACACACGATAATTTTTCCCGTCGGAAAAAATAAATAAAATTTTTTAGCAAGAAAAACGACCGTGTGTGGGCTTTTTGTCATTTTTCCCGACGGGAAAAACGGCATTAATCACGACGAGAAAAATTAGAACATGCTCTAATTTTTCTCGTTGTGATTCCTGTCATTTTTTTCCGCTTCAGTTTTCCCATAGGGAAACTCTGCCACGGAGCCTACACACGGTCGTTTTTCTCAACCAAGAGAAAAATTACGGGAAAAACGGCTGTGTGTGGGGGAACAAGCCGTTCCCTCGTTTTTCCTGTCGTGATTCACGGCGGTGTTTTCACCGCCGTGAATCACGATCGTGTGTACACGGCATTAGACAATAACATCAGCATTTCCATGATAATCGGATTATGGTGTTGGTGCTACCTTTTTGGATATAAATTCTGGAGTATTTCCTGACACTACTTCTAGAATAGAACCAAATTCTGGGCTAGTGTAGAGAACAAATCCCACATTTGGTATTATGCTTAAACTTTGCGCTTATAGGAGAAGTAGAGCCAAACCTTGTTTGGCTCTACTTCTCCTGTGGATCACAGGAGTGCATTTTGTTCTGTATCCCGCAGCTGACGCCACAGAGACAGTCTAGGCTCGGGAAAGATGGCGACCATATGGTCAGGATCTGCTGAGAGCCTGAGCCAGCCGCTCCCGCCCCCTCCACAGCCCAGCGCTCCAGTGAGAAGCTCCAGTGAAAGTCGCCAACCCTCTGCACAGGAAGCTCTGAAAACCAAGCGATCAGCGGTCTTTGATCGCTTGGTTCTTAGTCTTAGAGCCAGCGGGAACAGATGCAGCATTGGACCAATGCTGCATCCACCTAGGTAAATATGAATCTTAAAAAAATAAAAATTCCCAAACTTCTCTTTTAGCCTGGGTTCACACTGATGCGAAGTGGATGCGGGTTTTCTCGCATCCAATTTGCATGACAGGAGAGTGTGACCTGCTCTCAATGGAGCCAGCTCACACAGGTCCAGGTCATCCACGGAGCACACAGCAGAAGGGTCCTGTGTGTCTTTGGCTCCTTTTCAGGTCTGAATTCAGGCAAAAATTCTGACTTAATTCAGACCTGAAGCGGGGAACAGGGACACATCGGACCCCCTGCTGTGCCCCAGGCCGCACATAGTGTGAACCTAGCCTTAAAGTGTAAGTCCACCCTAACACTAAAATCCCTGCATCTGAAGATATCCACAATCTAACACTAACCTATCTAGCCCTGTAAAGAAGAAATCCCTATACATACCTTTTTTGAAGCCGTCCGGTCTCCAGCAGCGGAAGCTCTGCAGAGGACACTGCCAACAATGGCTGTGAAATGAATGGGGGGTGACATCACACATAGAGTTACTATGGGGCTTCCGTTGTTGGATGTGTCCTCTGCAACCGCACCTCCACAGCGAAGCCACAGCTGACAGCTCAGCGTGGGATCGGGTCAGATCGGCTTCAAAAAAGGTACAGTGCCTTGAAAAAGTATTCATACCCCTTGAAATTTTCCACATTTAGTCATGCTACAACCAAAACGTAAATGTATTTTTATTGGGATTTTATGTGATAGACAGATAGACCAACACAAAATGGCACATAAGTGAAGTGAAAGGAAAATGATAAATGGTTTTTATTTTATTTTTACAAATAAATATGTGAAAAGTGTGGCGTGCATTTGTATATATAATTTGTAGAACCTCCTTTCTCTGCAATTACAGCTTTAAGTCTTTTTAGGGGATGTCTCTACCAGCTTTGCACATCTAGAGAGAGACAATTTTGCCCGTTCTTTCCTTGCAAAATAGCTCAAGCTCTGTCAGATTGGATGGGGATCGTCTGTGAACAGCAATTTTCAAGTCTTGCCACAGATTCTCAATTGGATTTAGGTCTGGACTTTGACTGGGCCATTCTAAAACATGAATATGCTTTGATCTAAACCATTCCATTGTAGCTCTGGCTGTATGTTTATGGTCATTGTCCTGCTGGAAGGTGAACCCCCGCCCCAGTCTCAAGTCTTTTTCAGACATTTACAGGTTTTCTTCTAAGATTGCCCTGTATTTGGCTTCATCCATCTTCCCATCATCTCTGACCAGCTTCCCTATTCCTGCTGAAGAAAAGCATCCCCACAACATGATGCTGCCACCACCATGTTTCACAGTGGGGAAGGCGTGTTCAGGGTGATACGCAGTGTTAGTTTTCCACTGCTTTTAGGCCAAAAAGTTAAATTTTGGTCTCATCTGACCAGAGCACCTTCATCCACATGTTTGCTGTGTCCCCCACATGGCTTCTCGCAAACTGCAAACGGGTCTTTTTATGGCTTTCTTTAAACAATGTCTTTCTTCTTGCCACTCTTCCATAAAGGGCAGATTTGTGGAGAACACGACTAATAATTGTCCTGTTGACAGATTCTCCCACCTGAGCTGTGGATCTCTGCAGCTCCTTAAGAGTTTCCATCAGCCTCTTGGCTGCTTCTCTGATATTCAAAGCTTGGGATATTATTTTATACCCTAACCCTGCTTTAAACTTCTCCACAACTTTATCCCTGACTTGTCTGGTGTGTTCCTTGGCCTTCATGATGCTGTTTGTTCTATAAGGTTCTCTAACAAACCTTTTGAGGGCTTCACAGATCAGCTGTATTTATACTGAGATTAAATTACACACAGGTGGGCTCTATTTACTAATTAGGTGACTTCTGAAGGCAATTGGTTCCACTAAATTTTAGTTAGGGGGTATCAGAGCAAAGGGGGCTGAATACAAATGCACGCCACACGTTTTAGATGTTTATTTGTAAAATATTTTGAATACCATTTATCAATTTCCTTCCACTTAACAATTATGTGCCACTTTGTGTTGGTCTATCACATAAAATCCCAATAAAATACATTTACATTTTTGGTTGTAACATGACAAAATGTGGAAAATTTTAAGGGGTATGAATACTTTTTCAAGACACTGTATGTATAATGATTTCTTCTTTACAGGGTTAGATGGGTTAGTGTTAGATCGTGGATGTCTGTAGATACAGGGATTTTAGTGTTAGGGTGGACTTCTACTTTAAGACGTCGGATGAGTCTGGTGAGGCAGCTGTGGAATGATAGGCCAGTTAATATTTTATCTTTGTAATTGATATATCTAAACATTCCAATCCAGATGAATAAAAACAATTCTATGTTAAATTTTGCTTACACAGGCCATTTGCTGTTATGAAACCGACCTTAAATGAACCTTTATTATCTTCTGTCCTGCCTACCAATACGCATAATTCACTTTGAGATGATCTGGGTAATGGTACAGCTGGCCAGACCATACGATGCAGCATTCTCAAATCTCGTTTTTAAGGTGGGCAGCACCGTTACTTTTTCTTTTTTCTTTTCTTTTTTTTTTAACCACATCAAGACTGAATTTTTTTTTAGTTTATCTTCATACAAACAAACTGAAAAATACTGTGCCCATCAAATGCAGCCACTGTGTCCATCAATTTCAGCCACTGTGCCCATCAAATGCAGCCACTGTGCCCATCAAACATAGCCACTGTGCCCATCAATTGCAGCCACTGTGCCCATCAAATGCAGCCACTGTGCCATCAATTGCAGCCACTGTGCCCATCAAATGCAGCCACTGTGCCATCAAATGCAGCCACTGTGCCCATCAATTGCAGCCACTGTGCCCATCAATTGCAGCCACTGTGCCATCAATTGCAGCCACTGTGCCCATCAAATGCAGCCACTGTGCCATTAATTGCAGCCACTGTGCCCATCAAATGCAGCCACTGTGCCATCAATTGCAGCCACTGTGCCATCAAATGCAGCCACTGTGCCCATCAAACGCAGCCACTGTGCCATCAATTGCAGCCACTGTGCCCCATCATATGCAGCCACTGTGCCTATCAAATGCAGCCACTGTGATCCCCGGCAGCATTTAACCAGCACCTCCCATGTCCACTCCTTGACTGACAGCCACTTACCCCATCTTGGTGGCGGGTCAGGCAGCGGGTGATGGCGGCACGCTGTGGGATGGGCAGCGGATCCTGCGTTCTCGATGCTTTCACCGTGCGTCTTTTCTTTCCCCCTGCTTGGCGTCCAATAGGATCGCCTATACTTTCAGCCAATCAGATGATGCGAACCATACCCACTTCCTGATTGACGGAGAGGCGGTTCAGTGTTAAAAAAGGGAATATTTATTTCCTTTTCTAACACACCTGGCTGGGCTTTGAGCGCAGTGCTCTGTGCTCTGAGTCCACCCTATTTTGAAGCCTATTAGAGCCTACGGCTCTAATCAAGTGCTTAAAACCCCCCTCCCGCCGCTGTAATTCACGCGCACAGTGTCCTGAAAGGAGCCGGACGCATGAATAGGGGGTGGCCGCGATGGCCATGGATAGATTCATGCTTTACATGAATCTATCTATTACTTATATAGGGGAGCGGCATGATAGAGGGGATGGCTCCCGTGCACCCTTAATGGATGGCCCGCCACTGGTTTCCATCAAAGCACTATATAGCAAAGAAGGAACCCCCTACTTTTTTTCTGACCACATCACTATTTGTCAAAATACCATAAAACAACTTTTTATTAATAAGGCCCCTTTAACACTGGGGCGGTTTGCAGGCGCTAGTGCGCTAAAAATAGTGCCTGCAAACCGACCCTAAACAGCGGCTGTTTCTCCAGTGTGAAAGCCCGAGGGCTTTCACACTGGAGCGGTGCGCTAGCAGATCCGCTCCAAAAGTTCTGCTAGCAGCATCTTTGGAGCGGTGAGAGGAGCGGTGTGTTTACCGCTCCTCCACCGCTCCATCCCATTGAAAGTAATGGAAAACAGCGGCTATACTGCCGGAGATGCATCTCTGCAGAGGCGCATTGCCGGCGGTATTAACCCTTTTTCGGCCGCTAGCGGGGGTTAAAACCGCACCGCTAGTGGCTGAATACCGCCGCAATTCCGACGGTATAGCGCCGCTAAAAATAGCAGCACTATACCGCCAGCGCAGCTCCCGCCCCAGTGTGAAAGGGGCCTAATAGGGAAGTTTGGCTTCCTGTGTTGTTTTTTTTTCAACACCTCTTATCTGGTTTGCTTGGTTATGCTCAGAGCATACTCAGACACCCAGCAGTGTCCTGTATTGATCTGCCACTCAGTTGCTCTCACCTGGTCCCACACTTAAAAAATATTATTTTACCAAAAGGGTAGTTGATGTTTGGAACATACTTCCAGCAAAAGTCAGGACTGCTGTTAGAATTCATGGGGCCACATAATTTATGGGGCCCGGGTCCAGTACAGGAGGGCTGGCTGTACTGCCTTATCAGCGGCCCTGGAGTCAGTCCACAATAAGTGGATTCATGCTTGGGACAAACTTAGATCTATACATCAACATCCAACACAAAATGTAACTGTGTTCCTGGTATATACTTTTTATCTTTTTTAAAAAGAACTTTATTCAGCTGTACATAGTTACATAGTAGGTGAGGTTGAAAAAAGACAGTCCATCAAGTCCAACCTATGTGTGTGATTATAGGTCAGTATTACATTGTATATCCCTGTATGTTGCGGTCGTTCAGGTGCTTATCTAATAGTTTCTTGAAACTATTGATGCCCCCCGCTGAGACCACCGCTTGTGGAAGGGAATTCCACATCCCTGCCGCTCTTACAGTAAAGAACCCTCTATGCAGTTTCAGGTTAAACCTCTTTTCTTCTAATTTGAGTGGCCACGTGTCTTATTAAACTCCCTTCTGCGGAAAAGTTTTATCCCTATTGTGGGGTCACCAGTATGGTATTTGTAAATTGAAATCATATCCCCTCTCAAGCGTCTCGTCTCCAGAGAGAATAAGTTCAGTGCTCGCAACCTTTCCTCATAACTTTTTTTTTTTTTTTATTCTTTATTTTATATACAGATATATCATTGCAATTTAGAGATAACATACAGAGAAAACTCATTTAAACCATATCATTTCACTTTCATTATTTTACTATCTTTCTCTCACCTCTTCTTCCTATCACCCCCCTTTTTTTTCCCTCCCCCTCTAAGTCTCCTTCTTCCTTCATCCCTGTTCCCCTTTCCTGTTTCCCTAATCTTCCCCCCATCCCTTTCCTTTGACCCCAATTTCCACCCTTCTTTACCCCTGCTTACGCAGTGGTACCTTAAACACTCATCAACACACACGAGAAAAAAAAAAAACCCTGGCTGTGGAACTTCTCAAGGACCCTTTACTTAGTCTTTCTCCCTATCTGCCTACTTTTTATCTTTTACTCGCCTAATAGCCTCTTCCCTTCCTCTGATTTTACAAATTGCTCCCATGGTGCCCATATTTCTTGCATTTGTTTTTTTTTCCTCCAGCGTTATTGGTAGGAGTTTCTCCATTATTCCCACCCTTCTAACTATGTTTAACCACATTGAGATCGTAGGAGCACTAGGGTCTTTCCAGTTCATCGCAATGCAGCTTTTTGCCACATTTATTAGGTGACAGAAAACTGAATTTCTATATTTTTTCGTTGGGATTTATGTATGTTGTAACAAGAAAAGAGCTAGGTCTTCTTCAATCTGATATTCAGTGAATATTTGGGTGATTCTCTGTACAGTTTGCCAAAATTGTCTAATTGCTGGGCATGCCCAAAAAATGTGTATCATTGTCCCTTTTTCCTCACATCCTCTCCAGCACTTGTCAGATATTTCTGGAAAAAATGTATTCAAGGCCGATGGCGTATAATAACAACGTGTTAATATTTTATAATTTGATTCCTGCGTTTTCGTACACCTTGAAGATTTTAACCACTTCTCTACTGTGCACGAAAACCCCCTTCCTGCCCAAGCCATTTTTCAGCTTTCAGCGCTGTCACACTTTGAATGACAATTGCGCGGTCATGCGACGTGGCTCCCAAAAGAAATTTGTGTCCTTTTTTTCCCACAAATAGAGCTTTCTTTTGGTGGTATTTGATCACCTCTGCGGTTTTTATTTTTTGCGCTATAAACAAAAGAAGAGCGTCCAGTTTGGAAAAAAAACACTATTTTTTACTTTTTGCTATAATAAATACCAATTTGTTTTTTTTAATAAAATTTTCCTCAGTTTAGGCCGATACGTATTCTTCTACATATTTTTGGTAAAAAAAAAAATTGCAATAAGCGCGTATTGATTGGTTTGCGCAAAAGTTATAGCGTCTACAAAATAGGGGATAGATTTATAGCATTTTTATTTTTTAATTTTTTTATTAGTAATGGCGGCGATCTGCGATTTTTTATTGTGACTGCGATATTGCGGCGGACACATCGGACACTTTTGACACATTTTTGGGACCATTCACATTTATACAGCGATCCCTGCTATAAAAATGCATTGATTACTGTATAAATGTGATTGGCAGGGAAGGGGTTAACCACTAGGGGGCGGGAAGGGGTTAAATATGTTCCCTCAAAGTGTTCTTACTGTGGGGGGAGGGGACTGACTGGGGGAGGTGACCGATGGTTGTCCCTATGTACAAGGGACACACCATCGGTCCCCTCTCCCTCACAGGACGTGGATCTCTGTGTTTACACACAGAGATCCACTTTCCTGCTCGTTTCCCGGGCAATCGCGGGTGCCCGGCGGCAATCGCGGCCGCCGGGCGCGCGCACCGGGGCCTTGTGAACGCGGCGGGCGCGCGCGCGCCTCCTAGCTCGTTTTAAAGGGAGGACGTCATATGACGTCCTCCCAGAACGAGAGTATCCTCCGCCCACCGTCAATTGACAGTGGGTGGGGGACAAGTGGTTAAAGACAGTTCTATAATATTCTGGCATTGTGCTGGAGAGAAGGATTGGCCTAGATCCCGTTCCCATTTGGTAAAGCAATCCATTTTAATATCCTCTGAGGGTATAGTCAGAATTGTATATATTTTAGAGATTACATGGGATAGAGATTCTTCTCCGTCACAGTACTCCTCAAACTTAGTTCGTGTTCATCTATATCTTCCTGCAGGTCCTAGGGTTTCTAAATAATGTCTAACCTGTCGAGCTTGCCATATGGGAATTTCATATTGCCCTCCTCATTGTGTTAACACGCCAATTGATACCCATCCCATGTCTCCTAAAAAATGTGAGGCTTGAACACTTCCCTTTTCCCTCAGTTTCCTAAATATTTGTGAATCCATGCCTGGTCTGAACTCTGGGTTTCCTAAAATCGGAAACAGGGGAGAGTTTTTGGTAGAGAATTTGGGATTTTGGCTCACTTTGTATCCTATTCTACTATCCTACCAAGTTGGACCGCCTGGTAGTATTTGTACATATCTGGTGTCGATATTCCTCCTGCCATTTTGGGTGAAGTCAACAATGTTCTGCTTATCCTTGGCCTTTTACTGGCCCAGATAAATTTAGTAAACATGCCCCGGACTTGATTGAAGTAAGATATGGGGACTCTACCCGGCAATGCTTGAAGGGGTTGAGAAATTTTGGCACCACACTCATTTTTAAAATATTACATCTCCCAAACCATGAGTGTGTTCCTTTAGTCCAGCCTTCCAATAATATTCTAACTGTACTAAGTAATGGTGCGAAATTTAGCTAAAAAATGTCTATTAAATTTGGGGGCATTCATGTTCCTAGATAGTTCAGTGCTTTGGTTGTCCATCTAAACTTAAAACTATGTTCTAGTCCACTTTTAATGGAATCCGGAAGTGCCACCCCCATCGCCTCTGACTTACCATAGTTTATTTTTAAGTTTGACATAGTTCCATATAGTTCTACTTCCTTCATTAAATTGGGTAACGAAATTTGTGGTCTTGCTAGTGAGAAGAGCATATCATCCGCATATGCCGATACTTTATATTCCTTTCCCCCTATATCAATACCCACAATATCCGGGTTCTGTCGAATCTTATTCAGAAATGGTTCTAATGTCAAGGCAAATAAAAGAGGCGACACGGGGCAGCCCTGCCGGGTTCCATTTGTAATGGCAAAGGGCCTAGAATAGATCCCATTTACTTTTACCAGTGCACGGGGGCCTGTATTCACTCCTACTATCCATTGGGCCATCCGCTCACCTAGACCCATCTGTTTTAAGACCTCAAGCATAAACTTCCAATTTACTCTATCAAATGCTTTTTCTGCATCCGTATTTAAAAAAAACACTCGGTATCTTCTTATGATTTACCCTATGAATCAAATTTAACACTTTTATAGTGCTGTCTCTTGCCTCTCTTGTCGGGATAAATCCTACCTGGTCAAGATGTACTATTTCTGAAAGATGAAGCTGTATACGGGATGCTAGAATCTTTGTCAAAATTTTTAAATCCACGTTTAGTAGGGATATTGGTCTATAACTACTACTGCTCGCTGGATCTTTCCCCATTTTTGGAATAACTGTAATATGTGCTGTTACAGTCTCGGACGGTAGGACCACTGTTCGCCCAACTTCATTAAACACCTTAGTCATATATGGCCCTAAATATGTGAAAAAACTTTTGTAATATTGTATGGTTAGCCCATCCGGTGCTTTACCATGTTTTATTGTTTTCATTATTGTTTGCTCTAGAGTGATCGGTCTCTCTAATTCCCTAAGAACTGGCGATGATAATCCTAAAGCAGAGGTGCCGCGGAAAAAAAAAATTAAAAGCCAGCAGCTGTAAATACAGCAGCTGCTGACTTTTAATATATGGACACTTACCTGTCCTGGAGTCCAGCGACGTCCGCAGCAGAGGACGAGCAATCGCTCGTCACTTTGCTGCCCCCACCGCCATCATCGGTGAGGGAACCAGGAAGTGAAACCTTGCGGCTTCGTGCCCGGTTCCCTACGGCGCATGCGCGAGTCGCGCTGCGCCGTTCTGAATGGTCCCCTGTGTTCTGGGAGCCGAGTGGTCCTGTGTTCTGGGAGCCGAGTGTCTCCCAGAACACAAAGGGGAATCTGCGGGAAGTGACGTGCTTCCCGCAGATTTCCCGCAGAGAGGACTCCCGGAAGTGGGGGCAAATACCTGTCTTAGACAGGTATCTGCACCCCCCTCCCCCTGAAAGGTGTCAATTGTGACACCGGAGGGGGGGAGGGTTCCGATCAGCAGAAGTTCCACTTCAGGGTGGAGCTCCGCTTTAACAGTCGTGAGGAGGACACGTATTTTTCAAGAGACAAAGGGGGGATCGATGTCTGTGGCAGATTATATAATGAAGAATAATATTCCCCGAATTCTTGCGCTATTTCTTTTGGGAGTGACATTTTTTTGTCTGCTTTTGTTTTAATAAATGGTATATATGACCGTGTCAGTTGTTTTTTTTATTTTTTTGCTAATAGGTTACCACATTTGTCTCCTGAGTCATACTCTATCCTCCTCCCATACTGTAGAATCGCTTCAGCCTTATATCGAAGGAGGTCTACTATTTGTCTTCTCAAGTGCTACTATTTGTCTTCTCAAGTGTGCTAATTCTATCCCCACACTTATTTCTGTTTTTTTTTTATGTTGTGACTCAAGTCCCTGTATCTTTTCTAGTAAATCTTTTATTTGTTCTTCTCTAGCCTTTTTCACTCGGGATCCATGTTTAATTAAAATGCCTCGTATTACTGTTTTATGAGCCTCCCATATTATACCCGGATCACTCTCTTCATTGTCATTTGTCTGGAAGTACCACCTGATTTCATTGATCAGGTCTTCTGTAATTTGGGAAATCTGTAATAGACTTTCGTTTAAGCGCCATCTCCATTCTGTTAATTGGGTCCCCCCCTTTAAAGTTAACTCCATCGTAACTGGTGCATGATCTGTCCATGTTATATTCCCTATTGATATGTCCTGTACCGCCTGAAGTAATTGATGGGGTACCAAAAAAAGATCTATTCGAGAGTATTTTTGGTGGGGATTCAAGAAGTAGGTATAATCCCTCTCCTCTGGATGTATAGTACGCCACCCATCTACCAATTGAAGTTCGTGTAGCGTCCGCAAAATACGTCTCCTAATTCCACTGGGTACCGTTAAGGCCCCCCCAGATGTATCTACTTTCGGGTCTAGGGGCATATTTAAATCTCCTCCACATATCAACTTTCCTTCCCTAAAATCTGTCAGTTTTGAACGTACTTTAGCCAAAAAATTATCCTGATGTACGTTTGGTACGTACATAGTGGCTAGAGTTAATTTCTCGCTGCCTATAGCACCTTTAAGAAAAAGATATCTTCCCCCAGAGTCCAAACATTTATCCGTAAGTGTCCATGGTATTCTATTTGAAATCAGAATCGCCACTCCTTTAGTTTTAGCTTCTTGATTCGAGGCTTGATAAACGTTTGTAAAATTTCTGTTTTGGAGGTAGGGGAATGCACCTTCCCTAAAGTGTGTCTCCTGTATAAATCCTACATCAGTATTTAGATGTTTTAATTCATTCAACAGTAGACTTGTGCACAACGGAAAACTTTGTTCCGTTTCGGTTCGTTTCTTTCCGGTCCTGTTGATTCGTAATCATTCGTAATTTTGCTAGACGGGATTTTTCGTGTTCGGACTCATTCGTATTTTTGCAAGCGACATTTTTCGTTGAATTTTTTGTTGCTTTATAATTCGTACTTTCGGTAGAGTACGTTGTTTTTCGTTGATTCTGGACACAACTCCTACTTTCGTAACTTTTTTTGGGTTCGTTGATTCGTAATTTTCCGTGTCTCTCTCACAACGACGCTGCCTATTATGCCTAATGTGCTTCGAATGGATTTGTACTTTTCTAAATACATAGCGGTTATTTGTAACGATTCGAAATCTCGTATTTTACTTTCGTTTTTTACATGCGGCTATAGGCTCCGCCCCTGTACACCATTTTGAGAGGGTTCAGCACGGTGAGGGAGAAGCAGAGAGCAGAGCAGAGTGAGTGTTATTGTGCTTCGAATGGATTTGAAATCTCGTATTTTACTTTCGTTTTTTCATGCGGCTATAGCCTCCGCCCCCTGTACACCATTTTGAGAGGGAGTTCAGCATGGTGAGGGAGAAGCAGAGAGCAGAGTGAGTGTTATTGTGCTTCGAATGGATTCGTACATTCGTAACTTTTTTCATAACGAATTATGCCGAAGACCTTCGGGCATTCGCTATTTTGCGGTATAATTTATTTCGGATTCGGTTTTATTCGTAATTGCTCTGTTCGGAAATTCGAATGCTTCTGAATGTCCGAAAGTTGCTAAATTCGGACGAATTTTGATTCGTTACGAAACGAATTGCACAAGCCTATTCAACAGCATGTTACGCTTTTCAGGGATATTAAGCCCTCTAGCGTTTAGTGACGTGATCCGTATTGTATCCATCTTCCCACCCAGGAGCTATCTAACACAGAAGTCTACTCAAAAAAAGGGGGGTCGAAGGTCAGGTGACTATTGAGCGGCTCCCACTTAGGACTTCTATTTTCCCGCGGGTACCGTAATTGGGGTTTTGATCTACAAAGGTGTAAGTGGCTGAGCCCCCCCCCCCCCGCCCCTCCAGTTCATTCTTACCTTATTTAACCCTCTAATGCAGCCCATTCCTAGTCCTCTATTTTATCTCCTAACCCTTCCTTCTCAGGTCCCTTTCCAGCGTATAGATCTGATACTACGTCTTTGTCTAAGTATATCTACCCACCCTCTCTATCTCCTTAATATTCCCCCCTCCTCATATCCGTAGTATTGTTTATTTCATAATGTTCAACTCTTACTGCTTCATACGGCAATCTTTCTCCTCCTAGGTCGTGGCATCTTACCCAATCGTCTAGTTTCCTCTAATTTCTACTAGGCTTACTTATCTTTATTTTAGCCCTAAGCAATATATTGTCTTCATATATTATCTATACACATCCCATCTCTTGAAAGCATTCACATTATATATCATATGACCAATTATTACTTTATTTCTCCAACTAATATCCCACTTCCTTGTTACACATCTCTATCACCTTAAAGAGGAGAGATATCTCTAATAATATCTCTTCATTCCGTTCCCTTCCCCACCCCCTCTCCGTAAAACAAGGAATCCTACCCATCCTCCCCCCCACCCCCCTCCTCCCTACCCTCCTTGCTCCCCCTTCCCCCGGAGGTGTTTTCTTTTACATATTTCTATTTATTTATTTAACTTAAACTTTAAATTTCTGAACCCATACCCTTTCCGTGTCCCCTACACCTCTAATGTGTCCCCCGCCCCCCTCCAAAAAAAAAAAGAGTATTTACTAGTGTACTATACAATTATATTCTTTCGTGTTATATTTTATGTGTCATTTTATAGTTATTCACGTGTAGTGGTGCTGTATCCCCCCCTACCTCCCACTTCCTACTATTTCCCCTTCCCGATTACTCCTACCCTAGCCCCTCCCCTCCCCCACCCTCTCCCCGTCCACCTGAAATAGATTTAGTTAATCTTAATGTGCCAAAAACACTGTAACTGTCCCCCTTGTGCAAAAACCCAAAATCCTATTCATTTGTATGTGTTCAGTCCTAGTTCAAACTGCAGTTGTATGTGTACAGTCTTTCATTGTTATAAGGATAATTTCATATTTCATAACACTATTATTCTTCCTCCAGCCCGGGGGGTTCTCCCAAGAGGGAGGAGTGGAGGAGTGGATATAGGGGCAGGTCCATGATAGTTCCATGTAAAAAAAAAAAAAAAGAAAAGCTACCAATGTATTTTCCTCCCTTCTTCTGAGGGTGGTAGAGATGAAAATAGTGTGGAGAAAAAAATTTCTATAGCAACCAATCTAAAAAAAATAAATAAGGGTAAAGGGCTAAAAATTCCTAGTCCCCAGTATCGTCCCCTATTCTAATTGGGTGGCCTGCTTGAATAATAAGGTCCTAGGATGGAGATCCAAAAAAAAAAAAAGGGAGGAAAAAAAAAAAGGGAGAGTGATTCATTGATTTCTCTATTTAGTTCTGTTCTTATAACTCACGGTTCTCCCGTCCCAGTCTAAGTCTCTGCACTTGACTCCTGTCGTCCTCCGCTGATCTGTGTTGGAGCTCTTCTTTTTCTTGTTTGTAGACCGCCTTTGCGTATTCTTCTCTCTATTGGTTGTAGCCAATCTGGAACCTCCATTCCTTCTATCCCCAAAAAATTAAATAGGTCTGGTAATTCCGAAGGAAGTGATAGTAAGAATGAAAGGGATCCCTTCTTCACAAACAAAGACATTGGGTACCCTCAACTATACGAACCTCCTGCCAGTTAAATCTTTTCTAAGAGCGGGCACATTTGTCCCCTCCGCTGCAGGGTGGCCCGTGAGAGATCTGGTAGAATTTTGATTATCATACCTTCAAAAGATATTGTGCCAACTTCCCAGGCTTTGCGACTAACCATTTCTTTATGTGTGTAACGGGTATATACATTTAGGGGCAGTATCTGGGTGGTAACATGACCCAGATGCACTGATTATTAGAGTAATGCTATTTATTTGTGTGAAGATATCAGTGGTGTCAGTTCACTGCGGCCCAGTGGGTGGTGCTGTCGCCTTGGGCCGGGGTTGAACCATCACTGCAGTGCCGTACCCTTTGTGACCTCTCGCAGCAGTTGTACAGCGGGGCGGAGAACCCTCTGTTCTTGCTGGGAGGGGGTATAAAGGGGGCGGACATCTTGCGCACGAGGTGGAAGTCCCAGGCACCTTCAGCCTGTGGGCTGCTGTCCGCGGTCGGTGTCCAGGCACCCTTGGCCTAGACACGTAGAGTTCGAGTTCCATCCCAGACACCTTAAGTCTGGGGTGAGGTACTTTACAGAAGGCCTGGGGCCCAGTACCCTCCACTGGGTCCCGCGAGGGATGGAACATACCTAAGGTGCCCCAGGTACGGGTGCCTGAATCCAGGGCGGAAGGGACCGGAGAGGTGACCCTCCCGAAGACCCGGTGCAGCATATTGCCGGTGACAGCTGGGCCTCCGGATGGATGTCTTCCCTGACAGGGGCCATTCTCTCAAGGAAGGTAGTTCACGTGCTTATGGTCGGTGGCAGCGACCCAACTAAACCCAGGTCGGTGGCAGAGACCTGCACTCAGGTCTGTGGCAGAGGCTCAACGTTCACTAAGGTTTGTGGCAGGAACCAAATTTCACAATCGGTGTCAGCGATTGTGCGCCAAGCCTATTTGCACTGTATGGAATAGGAGAGAGCTTGTGCCTGGACCTACTCATACCCACACCCTGTCTGTTTGTGTCAAGTTCAACTGGTACTGTTCATTGCTACAAGATAAATAAATAAGTGTTGGACTGTTCATGGTGTGGAACTCTATTACTGGCAGCAAAGTGCTCTGTCTCTAGAGGTGGCAAATCAACCTCCACAGGAGAAACAGAGGCTCCGTAAGGAACGCAGACCCGAAGGTAAACTTGAAATTAGCTCAAACCTCACACACACATGAGGTGAGAGCTGGTAGTAGTGTCCCTCACCCTCCTCCCTCAAACCCCTAGACAAGCCAGCCGTATTATATCAAGGGAGTAGGGGGTGAGGTCGCTATACGTGGGGGCTCTTGTCCGGGATTTGTGTTTGTACAATGGAGCCGAAGTTAACAGAGTTTGAAAGTGTCTGCCTAGAAGAGTTTCGAGTAGGTCGGCCATATTGGCCACTGTGCCATGAGGCACACCATCCTTGCACAGTTCATGGGTGTGACAAGGAGAAAGCCCGCGAACTGATGCGCAAAAGAGGAGGAGTCCGGCCATGTGAAGAGGTACACGTGGGGACTTTGGCGCCAGTTATGCAGTGCGCGATGGAGCAGCAAACAGTCGCTACTGTATGTTCGGAAATGCCTCATGGATTGCACTTCCTTCTACCATGAGGATGACCACTACTGCTGCTCCGCTTATAGATACAGGGATCGGGCTAAAGCCCCGGGGACGATTCGCTCTGTACACATGCATGGACGTTGAGGCCCTGGGTACGATTTGTCCCGGCTTTTTCGGGACTGGTGAGTCAGCTAAAGCCATTCGGGCGCTGCGTGGCCTGCAGAGAATTCATGTTTGAAGTGGAGCCATCCATCGAAAAGCCCAGAACCATCCACCTCAGCCGCACAACAGGCGCCACCACTCTTCAAGGAGGAATCAATGCTTTCACAGCCATCCTTGCGCGCTCTGTGGAGACCTCAGGAGGAGAGGTCGCGATCAGAGAATTGGAGAAGAAATCCGAGGATGCTGCCTCGAGCACCATAGCTTCCCTGCTTCCACCACCTAAGAGACAGATCGGCCTGGTCACAGCGTCCAGCGGTCGCGGTGGAACAACATGCCTGCCTTTGACTGGTCCGAATGGATCCGGTAGGAAGAGTCCTGGACATCCCTTCACAAGTTTGGGCCGAGGTAAGCCGGGCAACGGGACTTGGTGCTGGGACAGAGGTGTCTGGGATTCACGGCCACTTGAACCCGTGGGTGGGAGTGATTCGGTGTCCACTACCAACTGCCTGCCCCCAGAGGAGTGTGACACCTCCAACCTGGAGTCGCTCTCCGACCTGGGAGACGACGTCGTCATTGACAAACTTTTTGCAGAGAAGGGCTGGGACAAGATGCCTCTCTCCTCTTCCCGTAGAACCAGGGATCCACCAATGTCTACAGGGGATAGTACACCCCGGGTGGAGGCACCAGCGCCTGAGGAGGGATCCCGTCCCCAGCCTGCCCTTCAGTTCCCGGTACCACTTGCATCTACTGCCCAGGACAAGAGACTGTCGCTGCGGGCATCTGTGCCCAACTTAGAGGTGGTCAAGGCACCTCACCATCCGGACTCTATCATTCTGCCGGGTGAGGGAGACCACAATACTATGCCTCCCTTGTCAAGATTACAGCGTTTATTCTGTCAAAAGGTCACCAGCGAGTATGGGTGGGAGTACCCATACTTATCTAAGGAGCTGCTTTACGAAGTAGAAGTCTACAGGGAACGTTGGTATAACGACTTCGTGTGGACCCACATCAAAGTCCCACACGCACGCAGGTACCTCGCTTGTTCCCCAAAAGCATCTCAAAGATTCAAGGACTGTAAGGCAGAATGGATGTTGGGTCGGCACATCCATGCTGACAAGGTGTTGATTCGAAGAAAAGAAGGGGAGGATGTCGAATATCACCTAGAGACTGTTGATCAACATTTAAAACCCCTTGTCCGGCTGCACCCAAGATTCTACCTATAGGAGAAAAAGACTCCTTTCTTTTGTCTTGCAAGTCTGCTGAACTTTCCGGGGTTTTGGTTTTCTTTTTCCCGGAAACCCAGTAACTGTACCCGAGCTTAATGGGTGTTGTGCTCTTTGGAGGAATGGGGGACTGTTGCAGTTGTTGTTTTTTCTTCCCTCCCGCAAAGTAATCATGGACTTTGGGGTAGTTAGGGCCAAAGCACAGAGGAAAGTTTCGTTCCATGATTCGACAAGTGCTTTTACCGCGGCATTGTTACCAGGTGGCAGTGTTGTGCACCGTTACTCACTTTTGCACCGCACACTTCTTGGAAGGAAAGGATTTCTCTTAGGGGAGATTTTTTTCGTTCCAACGCCAACATATGTGTCAGGAGTTTGTGTGTTTAACTTTATTTTTTTCCCCTCTGCAGGAGAACATCCCTCAAGACCGCTGAGAATGGGGTGGGTGTTAGTTAGTGATGTGGGCAGGGGAAAATGTCAATGATGTTATCGTGAAATGTCAATGCTGTTATGTGTTGTTTTCCCTTCCTTTCCCTTCCATGTCAGGTTCAGGCACAACATCAAGTTTTTTTTTCCCTTTCAAAATGTTTTCCATTTTTGAAATTTCCTTTAGCTAGTCTCTGGATCAGGTCTATGTTAGCTCCCTTTGGGGCATGGCTTGTTCCAGACACTGGGGACCAGTGTCAAATTGCTGGGGGGAGAGTGTAGCGGGTATATACATTTAGGGGCAGTATCTGGGTGGTAGCATGACCCAGATGCACTGATTGTTAGAGTAATGCTATTTATTTGTGTGAAGATATCAGTGGTGTCAGTTCCCTGCGGCCCAGTGGGTGGCGCTGTCGCCTTGGGCCGGGGTTGAACCATCACTGCAGTGCCGTACCCTTTGTGACCTCTCGTAGCAGTTGTACAGCGAGGCGGAGAACCCTCTGTGCTTCCTGGGAGGGGGTATAAAGGGGGCGGACATCGTGCGCCCGAGGTGGAAATCCCAGGCACCTTCAGCCTGTGGGCTGCTGTCTGCGGTCGGTGTCCAGGCGCCCTTGGCCTGGACACGTGGAGTTCGAGTTCCATCCCAGACACCTTAAGTCTAAGGTGAGGTACTTTACAGAAGGCCTGGGGCCCAGTACCTTCCACTGGGTCCCACAAGGAATGGAACATTCCTAAGGTGCCCCAGGTACGGGTGCCTGAATCCAGGGCGTAAGGGACCGGAGAGGTGACCCTCCCGAAGACCCGGTGCAGCATAATGCCGGTGACGGCTGGGCCTCTGGAGACTGTCCGGATGGATGTCTTCCCTGACAGGGGCCATTCTCTTAAGGAAGGTAGTTCACGTGCTTATTGTCGGTGGCAGCGACCCAACTAAACCCAGGTCGGTGGCAGAGACCTGCACTCAGGTCTGTGGCAGAGGCCTCAACGTTCACTAAGGTTTGTGGCAGGAACCAAATTTCACAATCGGTGGCAGCTATTGTGTGCCAAGCCTATTTGCACTGTATGGAATAGGAGAGAGCTTGTGCCTGGACCTACTCGTACCCACACCCTGTCTGTTTGTGTCAAGTTCAACTGGTACTGTTCATTGCTACAAGATAAATAAATAAGTGTTGGACTGTTCATGGTGTGGAAGTCTATTACTGGCAGCAAAGTGCTCTGTCTCTAGAGGTAGCAAATCAACCTCCACAGGAGAAGCAGAGGCTCCGTACGGAACGCATACCCGAAGGTAAACTTGAACTTAGCTCAAACCTCACACACACACATGAGGTGAGAGCTGGTAGTAGTGTCCCTCACCCTCAAACCCCTAGACAAGCCAGCAATATTATATCAAGGGAGTAGGGGGTGAGGCCGCTATTTGTGTATAGCGGTGGAAACGTCCAATGACATCTCTAGGTCTATTAGGATCTGTGAACCAGGGTCCCAAGGCTCTATGCAACCTATTAAATTCAATTTCCTTTGGTGCCGTTACTACCCCAAGTTGTTGACAGATTGATGTTACCACTTTATGTAGCGATACCTCTTCCGAAATACCTCTTAATCTGAGATTTAACCTCCGACTTCGGTCTTCAATTTCTTCAAATCTTAGCTGTATGGAGGGGTTCTGTGTTTCCCTTAGAGCCTGTTTTCTTCCATTTTCCTCCAACCGTGCAATCCGTTCTTCCATCCTAACCGTGCGTGTCCCTTCTGCCGTGATTTTATCTGACAGGGACTACACCTCAGTTCTAATTAGCTGTAATTCTTTCCTATGGCTAGTGATGAGCCGAACACCCCCGGGTTCGGTTCGCACCAGAACCCGCGAACGGACCGAAAGTTCGAACGAACATTAGAACCCTATTAAATACAATGGATGCGAACGTTCGAATTCTAAAGTGCTAATTATAACAACTATTATGCATGTTATTGTCCTAAAAAGGGTTTGGGAACCCGGGTTCTGCACCAGGGGACATGTATCAATGCAAAAAGAAGTTTTAAAAACGGTCGTTTTTCGGGAGCAGTCATTTTAATGATGCATAAAGTGAAAAAAAAAAGTCAAATATTCCTTTAAATATCGTACCTGGGGGGTGTCTAAAGTATGCCTGTGAAGTGCCACGTGTTTCCCGTGTTTAGAACTGTCCCTGCACAAAATGACACTTCTAAAGGAAAAAAAAAGCCATTTAAAACTGCTTGCGGCTTTAATGTAATGTCTGGTCCCGGTAATATGGATGAAATTCTTTAAGAAAAATGGCATAGCTACCCCATGACCCCCCCCCTACCCCAGCCCATTACCAGCCCCTTTGGGTCTTGTATGGATATTAAGGGGAACCCCGCACATAAAATAAAAAAGGCCCTATATACTCTGAACAGCCCTATACAGGCGGTGCATACAAGACAGGGACTGTAGGTTTGTTCTTATGTAGAGTCTGTTTGTAATTTTGAACAGGTACATTGTTGAAGTGTAGCTCCAGCCCAAAAATCTATTTTTAAACTTTTTGGAAAACATAGGTAAGGGTTATCACCCCTGTAACATTTGTTTTGCTGTCTGTGCCCCTGTTCAGAACATTTCACCTCACTTTCCGTCCCAATGACAACTGTTTTTGAAATGTGGTGTTTTTCTTGAAACAAGGACTGCTGATAAAGCATCAGTACAGAGGAGACACCTTTCTCCCATATTTATTCTTACAGGAGAGAATTTTCCTTCCTAGTGGTAGATTTCCTCTCACTTCCTGTTGTCTTCTTGCGTTTGCAAGTAGGAGTCGTTTGTAAGTTGGATGTTTGAAAGTAGGGACCTGCCGTATATACTCTGCAGAAATAGGCCCCTTAGTTGTTGGTGTTGGCACAACACTGTAAGCACTCACAGTTACTCTTGGTTGGTGCTGGAACGCCCTGCTGTCAACTATTATATCAGGAATTTTAATTACATATAATTGTTGAACAGTGGTAGTAAAAATTGGGCCTTTGATGGTGGTGCTGGTGCCACAACACTGTAAGCCCTGACAGTTACTCTTGGTGGGTGCAGCAATGGGCCCTGCTGTGAATTATTAGATCAAGAATTGTAATTACATGCCCCTGTTGAACAGGGGCTGAAAAATTGGGCCTTAGGCACTGGTGGCACAACACTGCAACCCCTCACAGCAACTGTACTTGGAGCACAGCAATGAGCCCTGTTGCAAAGTATTGCTTCAAAAATTGTAATGACACGCCCCTGTTAAACAGGGGCTGAAAAATTGGGCCTTAGGCACTGGTGGCACAACACTGCAACTCCTCACAGATACTGTACTTGGAGCACACCAATGAGCCCTGTTGCAAAGTATTGCTTCAAAAATTGTAATGACACGCCCCTGTTAAACAGGGGCTGAAAAATTGGGCCTTAGGCACTGGTGGCACAACACTGCAACTCCTCACAGATACTGTACTTGGAGCACAGCAATGAGCCCTGTTGCAAAGTATTGCTTCAAAAATTGTAATTACACGCCCCTGTTAAACAGGGGCTGAAAAATTGGGCGTTAGGCACTGGTGGCACAACACTGCAACTCCTCACAGATACTGTACTTGGAGCACAGCAATGAGCCCTGTTGCAAAGTATTGCTTCAAAAATTGTAATTACACGCCCCTGTTAAACAGGGGCTGAAAAATTGGGCGTTAGGCACTGGTGGCGGCACCCATAAACAAAAATGATCTTACAAGCTATCATCATCAATCGTATCATTGAGGACTCGGAGGAGGAGGATAGCCAGTCAACATAACAGCACAGGCACTCAGCATCAGCATCAGTCTTGAAGGGATGTGACATGTTAAAATCAATTAGTCTGTTATATCAGCATCAGGTGTGTGGTAGCTGGTGGTGATTCAAGACTGGTTAATCTTGATGAAAGTCAGTCGATCAACCGAGTCGGTGGACAGGCGCACCCTGTGATCCGTGACAAATCCTCCAGCAGCACTGAATGTGCGTTCCGAAAGAACGCTGGATGCAGGACAGGCCAGTAGCTCAATTGCATACTGTGCAAGCTCTGGCCAGTGATCCATCCTCAAGACCCAGTAAGCCAGAGGATTTTCGGTGGGGAAGGTGTCCAAGTCTGACCTTGCCCCTAGATATTCCTGCACCATGTTTATCAGACGCTGGCGATGGTTGCTGGAACCGATCATACTTTGGGGCTGCGGACTAAAGAATTGTCTGAACGCATCGGTCAGACGGCCACCTTCCCCACCGCTCCTTCTTTGACTGGCCGAAGCCTCAGCAACTCGTTGTCCAGGACCAGGAGTTTGCAACCTCCCAGTCTCTGGGAACGCGTTGCACAGACCTTTCTGCAAGGCCTCCCGGAGTTGTCTCATCCTCTGCTCCCTCTGCGACGGTAACATAAGGTCCGCAACCTTACCCTTGTACCGTGGATCAAGGAGAGTGGCCAGCCAGTAATGGTCCCTCTCCTTGATCCGAAGAATACGAGGATCCTTCCGCAGACTTTGCAGGATCAGGGAGGCCATGCAGCGTAGGTTTGCTGAGGCATTCGCTCCGGAGTCCTCTGGGTCACTAAGGACGACATGATCCGCAGCCACCTCCTCCCAGCCACGTACAAGTCCACTGGTTTCTTGGGACTGTAAATCATCCCTAAAAGACTGCTGCTGATGATGCTGAGTGCCAGCCTCCACCTCCATGCTGACACAATCCTCCTCCTCCTCCTCCTCCTCCTCCTCCTCCTCCTCTTCCTGTGCGATGGGTGGGACAGAAGGAACACTGTCTGGGTAAAGGGGGCCTTGAGAGGCAAGGAAGTCCTCCTCTTCCTGCCTCTGTTCTGCCTCAAGTGCCCTGTCCATTATTCCACGCAGCGTGTGCTCCAACAGGTGGACAAGAGGTACAGTGTCACTGATGCATGCACTGTCACTGCTCACCATCCTCGTGGCCTCCTCAAATGGTGCCAGGACAGTGCATGCATCCCTGATCATGCCCCACTGGCGTGGAGAAAAAAAACCAAGCTCCCCTGACCCTGTCCTGGTGCCGTAGTCGCACAGGTACTCATTGATGGCCCTCTGCTGCGTGTGCAGCCGCTGCAGCATGGCCAACGTTGAGTTCCACCTGGTGGGCATGTCACATATAAGGCGGTTCTTGGGCAGGTTCAACTCCTTTTGCAGCTCAGCCAGGCGAGCACTGGCATTATAAGATCTGCGGAAATGCACACAGACTTTCCTGGCCTGCCTCAGGACATCCTGTAAGCCCGGGTACCTGCCCAAGAAGCGCTGCACCACCAGGTTAAGGACGTGAGCCACACAGGGCACATGGGTCAGTTGTCCCTGTCGGAGGGCGGAGAGGAGGTTGGTGCCATTGTCGCAAACCACCATTCCTGGCTTAAGCTGGCGTGGCGTCAACCACCTCTCGGCCTGGCCCTGCAGAGCAGACAGGACCTCTGCCCCAGTGTGGCTTCTGTCCCCCAAACACACCAGCGCAAGCACGGCATGGCATCTTTTTGCCTGCGTACTTGCGTAGCCCCGTGAACGGCTACGGAGCACCGCTGGTTCATAGGACAAACCACAGGAAGAGGCCATGGAGGAAGAAGAAGAGGAGGGGGTGGAGGAGAGAGGTGTGTCACAACCAGTAGTAGCATTTTGGAGGAGTGGCGGTGGGACAACCTCCAACACTACTGCACCTTGTCCTGAATCCTTCCCAGCTGCCAAAAGAGTGACCCAATGGGCCGTGAAAGAAAGGTAACGTCCCTGTCCATGCCTGCTGGACCATGAGTCAGCGGTAATATGCACCTTACCGCTGACCGCCCTGTCCAGCGAGGCCAAGACATTGCCTTCCACATGCCGGTAGAGAGCCGGAATAGCCTTCCGTGAGAAAAAGTGGCGTTTGGGAACCTGCCACTGAGGAACTGCACATTGCACAAACTCACGGAAGGGGGCCGAGTCTACCAACTGAAAAGGCAGCAGTTGAAGCGCTAGCAATTTAGCCAAGCTAGCATTCAACCGCTGGGCATGTGGATGGCTGGGAGTGAACTTCTTTCGACGGTCCAGCAGCTGGGGCAGGGAAATTTGCCTGCTAGAATCGGACGTCGGTGTACTGCTAGCAGAGTGGGCGCAAGTACTTGGCTGTGACACACCTAATTCTACACCTTCATTCCTCTCAGTGCATGTTTCAGAGAGGACTGAAGTTATAGTGGGGTTGGAGATCCCAGCTGATGCGGTGCAAGGAGAGGTCCGCTTTGTTCTTTGGTGTGGGTCTTTGAGGTAGGCTTGCCAACGAGCTGCATGGCAGGTCAACATATGTCTGGTCAGGCATGTGGTACCCAAGCGGCTGATGTTTTGGCCACGCGATATACGCTTGAGACATATGTTGCAAACAGCAGCTGTGCGATCTGATGCACTAGCCTCAAAAAAGGCCCACACCAAAGAACTTTTTGAATGACGGGCAGAGGCAGCGCCCTGCACAGGCGGAGCTCTGCGGTGTGATTCCGTCGGTGTACTGCCCTTACGCTGGCCACCAAAGGGCATCCTGCCTCGTTGGAGATGTGCCTCCTCCTCATCCTCCTCCTCCTCCTCTCTCCTATTAGGCACCCACGTGGAGTCAGTGACCTCATCATCCCCTCCCTCCTCATCACTGGAGCCAATCTGGCAGTATGCTGCAGCTGCTGGAACATGACTGCCAGATTGGTGTCCTTCTTGAGCATCCCCTCTGTCTGCTCTCACGCTACTGCCTTCCTCTAGCTGGGTTTCATCATCAGACCCTTCGAAACGCTGGGCATCCTCCTGGAGCATGTACCCAACACTGTGCTGAAACAGTTCGGGGGACTCCTCAGGAGGAGGACATGGTGGGTCTAGGGAAGGAGTGACTGATGATTTGTCTGACATTGATACCAGGGAAGACGACGCTTTGGCAGCTGCTTTTCCAGTACCCTGAGCCTGGGTGAGAGAGGATGAGGAGGAGGAGGAGGGCTTGGTCATCCACTCTACCAAGTCTTCGGCATGATGTGGCTCAACATGTCCAGCTGCCGAAAAGAAGGACAAGCGTGTCCCATGGCCATGTGCTGATGACAATGCACCGCGTCCACGACCAGCACTGTTGCCCCCAGACACAGAGCCTGCTTGCCCTCTTTTATTGCCTCCTGACTGTCTGCCTCTCCTTGTTTGCCTTCCAGACATTCTAATAGATGGCCTGCAGGGAGATGGGAAAAAAGCAATAAGGGCTACCTTCAGGTGTCCTTCTCTGTCCCTTGAAACAAGGACTTGCAGAGTGAAATAAACTGACACTCTCCCTACCTACAGTTTTCTGTCCCTAGAATAAATGTTTTTTTTAATCACAATATAGCACAAGGACAATTCAGTCACTGTCCTTCCAGGTCCCTGGAAACAAGGACTTGCAGAGTGAAATAAACTGACACTCTCCCTACCTACAGTTTTCTGTCCCTAGAATAAATGTTTTTTTTAAGCACAATATAGCACAAGGACAATTCACTCACTGTCCTTACAGGTCCCTGGAAACAAGGACTTGCAGAGTGAAAGAAAAAAAACACTCTCCCTACCTACAGTTTTCTGTCCCTAGAAAAAATGTTTTTTTTAATCACAATATAACACAAGGACAATTCACTCACTGTCCTTCCAGGTCCCTGGAAACAAGGACTTGCAGAGTGAAATAAACTGACACTCTCCCTACCTACAGTTTTCTGTCCCTAGAATAAATGTTTTTTTAAGCACAATATAGCACAAGGACAATTCACTCACTGTCCTTACAGGTCCCTGGAAACAAGGACTTGCAGAGTGAAAGAAAAAAAACACTCTCCCTACCTACAGTTTTCTGTCCCTAGAAAAAATGTTTTTTTTAATCACAATATAACACAAGGACAATTCACTCACTGTCCTTCCAGGTCCCTGGAAACAAGGACTTGCAGAGTGAAATAAACTGACACTCTCCCTACCTACAGTTTTCTGTCCCTAGAATAAATGTTTTTTTTAATCACAATATAGCACAAGGACAATTCAGTCACTGTCCTTCCAGGTCCCTGGAAACAAGGACTTGCAGAGTGAAATAAACTGACACTCTCCCTACCTACAGTTTTCTGTCCCTAGAATAAATGTTTTTTTTAATCACAATATAGCACAAGGACAATTCAGTCACTGTCCTTCCAGGTCCCTGGAAACAAGGACTTGCAGAGTGAAATAAACTGACACTCTCCCTACCTACAGTTTTCTGTCCCTAGAATAAATGTTTTTTTTAATCACAATATAGCACAAGGACAATTCAGTCACTGTCCTTCCAGGTCCCTGGAAACAAGGACTTGCAGAGTGAAATAAACTGACACTCTCCCTACCTACAGTTTTCTGTCCCTAGAATAAATGTTTTTTTTAATCACAATATAGCACAAGGACAATTCAGTCACTGTCCTTCCAGGTCCCTGGAAACAAGGACTTGCAGAGTGAAATAAACTGACACTCTCCCTACCTACAGTTTTCTGTCCCTAGAATAAATGTTTTTTTTAAGCACAATATAGCACAAGGACAATTCACTCACTGTCCTTACAGGTCCCTGGAAACAAGGACTTGCAGAGTGAAAGAAAAAAAACACTCTCCCTACCTACAGTTTTCTGTCCCTAGAAAAAATGTTTTTTTTAATCACAATATAACACAAGGACAATTCACTCACTGTCCTTCCAGGTCCCTGGAAACAAGGACTTGCAGAGTGAAATAAACTGACACTCTCCCTACCTACAGTTTTCTGTCCCTAGAATAAATGTTTTTTTTAAGCACAATATAGCACAAGGACAATTCACTCACTGTCCTTACAGGTCCCTGGAAACAAGGACTTGCAGAGTGAAAGAAAAAAAACACTCTCCCTACCTACAGTTTTCTGTCCCTAGAAAAAATGTTTTTTTTTAATCACAATATAACACAAGGACCATTCACTCACTGTCCTTCCAGGTCCCTGGAAACAAGGACTTGCAGAGTGAAATAAACTGACACTCTCCCTACCTACAGTTTTCTGTCCCTAGAATAAATGTTTTTTTTAAGCACAATATAGCACAAGGACAATTCACTCACTGTCCTTACAGGTCCCTGGAAACAAGGACTTGCAGAGTGAAAGAAAAAAAACACTCTCCCTACCTACAGTTTTCTGTCCCTAGAAAAAATTTTTTTTTTAATCACAATATAACACAAGGACAATTCACTCACTGTCCTTCCAGGTCCCTGGAAACAAGGACTTGCAGAGTGAAATAAACTGACACTCTCCCTACCTACAGTTTTCTGTCCCTAGAATAAATGTTTTTTTTAATCACAATATAGCACAAGGACAATTCAGTCACTGTCCTTCCAGGTCCCTGGAAACAAGGACTTGCAGAGTGAAATAAACTGACACTCTCCCTACCTACAGTTTTCTGTCCCTAGAATAAATGTTTTTTTTAATCACAATATAGCACAAGGACAATTCAGTCACTGTCCTTCCAGGTCCCTGGAAACAAGGACTTGCAGAGTGAAATAAACTGACACTCTCCCTACCTACAGTTTTCTGTCCCTAGAATAAATGTTTTTTTTAATCACAATATAGCACAAGGACAATTCAGTCACTGTCCTTCCAGGTCCCTGGAAACAAGGACTTGCAGAGTGAAATAAACTGACACTCTCCCTACCTACAGTTTTCTGTCCCTAGAATAAATGTTTTTTTTAATCACAATATAGCACAAGGACAATTCAGTTACTGTCCTTCCAGGTCCCTGGAAACAAGGACTTGCAGAGTGAAATAAACTGACACTCTCCCTACCTACAGTTTTCTGTCCCTAGAATAAATGTTTTTTTTAATCACAATATAGCACAAGGACAATTCAGTCACTGTCCTTCCAGGTCCCTGGAAACAAGGACTTGCAGAGTGAAATAAACTGACACTCTCCCTACCTACAGTTTTCTGTCCCTAGAATAAATGTTTTTTTTAATCACAATATAGCACAAGGACAATTCAGTCACTGTCCTTCCAGGTCCCTGGAAACAAGGACTTGCAGAGTGAAATAAACTGACACTCTCCCTACCTACAGTTTTCTGTCCCTAGAATAAATGTTTTTTTTAATCACAATATAGCACAAGGACAATTCAGTCACTGTCCTTCCAGGTCCCTGGAAACAAGGACTTGCAGAGTGAAATAAACTGACACTCTCCCTACCTACAGTTTTCTGTCCCTAGAATAAATGTTTTTTTTAATCACAATATAGCACAAGGACAATTCAGTCACTGTCCTTCCAGGTCCCTGGAAACAAGGACTTGCAGAGTGAAATAAACTGACACTCTCCCTACCTACAGTTTTCTGTCCCTAGAATAAATGTTTTTTTAAGCACAATATAGCACAAGGACAATTCACTCACTGTCCTTCCAGGTCCCTGGAAACAAGGACTTGCAGAGTGAAAGAAACTGACACTGTCCCTACCTACAGTTTTCTGTCCCTAGAATAAATGTTTTTTTTAAGCACACTATAGCACAAGCACAAAACACACTGACACTCTCCCTACCTATCCTTCTCTTTCCCTAAACTAAAGGAATCCAGGTTAAGCAAGAAAGAAATAACAGTCACTGTCCCTGCCTATGCTGCTCTATCCCTGCTCCGGAACACACTACACTAGGCCGCCGTGCTGGCGGCCTTTTATAGTGTGGGGCGTGTACTAAACACCCTCAGCAATAATTGGCCACAGGCATCCTGCCTGTGGCCAATCATTGCTCTCCTCGCTGCCGGCGCTGTGATTGGCCAAGCATGCGGGGTCACAGTGCATGCTTGGCCAATCACAGCGCCTGGATGACACTGCGATGGCGTAGTGCATTGTGGGCCGTTCGCGTCACTCGAATTTGGCGCGAACGGCCCAAATCGTTCGATCTTCGTCGAACGATCGAACAGCCGATGTTCGAGTCGAACGTATGTTCGACTCGAACACGAAGCTCATCCCTACCTATGGCCCTCTTACAGTCTTGACACCAATTTTTCCACCTCATCCCGCGTCGGGAGCGTCTGTAATATAGCCAGCTCATCACGCGTCGGCAAAGCTTTTAGGATCGCCATTAGGTCAACGCCTCCCAGTATTATATCCATCTTTCCTTTCTGGGCCTGAGCGTCTATCTCAGTGTATCTCATCCTGCTCTTGCCCCTTCTTCATATCAAAAGACAGGGAGAGACTCATATGGGGGGCTGCACTAGGAACCTCTAAGTATGGGGTCCCCCTTGTTTCTACAACCGAAGCCGGTGCTGTTGCTGCCCGTGTCCGCAGAAAATACACTTTAATCTCGGTCTGTGTCGACTGCTGCTGCTGCGTATTAGAGATCTTCTTTACCTGCTTCTCTTCCTCCTTTTTCCTCATGCTTCTCATCCCGTGGGGTGCTCCAGGGCGCACAGCAACCGGTGTTTAAAGTTCAACAATTGGTACCTGTCTGCTATAAGTTACCCCCTCCTTCTGTATATTTGATGTAGCTTATTCATATGCAATAACACACTGATACGCTTAAGCTCTTTATATTAATAAAGTACTTTATCCACTTCAATAAAGAGAGTCGAATTCCAGATGACAAAAAGAGAGGGAACAAAAAAAATATATATAAATTTCAAAACTTGGCTTGCTGTAAAATATGCACGGTATTATACCCAGTCCGTAGAGCTTAACAAGGATTGACAGTTACCAGTTTATACAGCTTATAGCATAACTTATTGATCCTGTAGCATGTAGCATGTAGCATGTATCCTGCAACATGTAGCATGAAGATAGCAGGTATCGGGTAGCAGATAACCGGTAGCAGACAGCATGGACACAAAACATAACACAGGACCTTCTAATGTCTTTCCTGCCTTTTGAATCTGAGACCTCCAGGCCGGTATGGAGAGGTATGAAAAGGAGGTATAGAAAGGACCCTCCGACACAAGGGATGAGATACCCAAACCGTAGCACGGCTGGGACGGAGGAACTCGCTACCACCGTTACTCCCTTCGGATGGATGACGTCATCCGCCGCCAGCGACGCTGGCTGTGGCCTCGGTATCTAAGCGGGGCCATGTAACAAGTACTCCGCTCAGCCCACTCCTCCACCACCGACCTTGATGCCGCTGATGCCGCCACTGCTCTCCGGTGGAGATGTCCAACGGCTGCCCAATCAGCAAAGTAAAATAAGCAAGGCAAGGTAAAATAAGTCCTCAGTACCCAGGCCGGCTCATGAGCGGGGTAATTCAGCTGCCTGTGCCCATTGTCTTGCTCTCCATAGCATATAGCATATAGTCACAGGCTGCGGGCTGCGGGGTCTAGCTCCTCTCACTGGACGGGGCGGGATGGTTTACATGGAGTTTAGCACACAGCATTCAGCCTCACTCCGCCATTGCTAGACCACTCCCCCATAAATTTGGTAAGAAAAAGTCACTGTAGCCCCAATTGTGCTGTAAGTTTGAAAATTACTTGCTAAGCTATTGCTAGACATGGCCGGCTTCCCAAGTTTGTAGCGCAATTACAGCAAGTCCGCATTACATGACTCCAGATCAACTATCTTTGCAAACATTCTGCAAGTCTGCTGCAAGTTCTGGTTCAGTTATGTTGTTACATAGTAGGTGAGGTTGAAAAAAGACACAAGTCCATCAAGTCCCACCTATGTGTGTGATTATATGTCAGTATTACATTGTATATCCCTGTATGTTGCGGTCATTCAGGTGCTTATCTAATCGTTTTTTGAAGCCTTCAATGCCCCCCGCTGAGACCACCGCCTGTGGAAGGGAATTCCACATCCTGGCCACTCTTACAGTAAAGAACCCTCTACGTAGTTTAAGGTTAAACCTCTTTTCTTCTAATTTTAACAAGTGGCCACGTGTCTTATTAAACTCCCTTCCACGAAAAAGTTTTATCCCTATTGTGGGGTCACCAGTACGGTATTTGTAAATTGAAATCATATCCCCTCTCAAACGTCCAGAGAGAATAAGTTCAGTGCTCGCAACCTTTCCTCATAACTAATATTCTCCAGACCCTTTGGTGGCTTTGTTGCCCTTCTTTGAACTCGCTCCATTTCCAGTACATCCTTCCTGAGGACTAGTGCCCAGAACTGGACAGCATACTCCAGGTGCGGCCGGACCAGAGTCTTGTAGAGCGGGAGAATTATTGTTTTATCTCTGGAGTTAATCCCCTTTTTAATGCATGCCAATATTCTGTTTGCTTTGTTAGCAGCAGCTTGACATTGCATGTCATTGCTGAGCCTATCATCTACTAGGACCCCCAGGTCCTTTTCCATCCTAGATTCCCCCATAGGTTCTCCCCCAGTGTATAGATTGCATTCATATTTTTGCCACCCAAATGCATTATTTTAAATGTTTCCAAAGTAAACCTCATTTGCCATGTAGTTTCCCATCCTATTAATTTGTTCAGATCTTCTTGCAAGGTTTCCACATCCTGCGGAGAAGTTATTGTCCGCAAATACAGAGATTGAACTGTTTACCCCATCCTCCAGGTCGTTTATGAACAAATTAAATAGGATTGGTCCCAGGACAGAACCCAGCTGTATGTGATAAAATAACATAACACCACTTTACACTAGACCATTTTTACTCTCATCAGGGGTTTATTCATAGAGGTCAGAGGTGGGGTAAAATGGGCTAAAGGAAAAGGCAAAGGTTCTGGTGAATGCCATTATGCCTGTTGTACCCTTTGCAGCTAAATCCAATTTATGGAGATAAAAGGTAATGCATGTAAAATGTGCCTAAACTCATCAAGAACACTCTCCACCTAAAATACACTTGTGTGAATGTAGCACTGTCCCCGTAGGGCTTGCTGTATGTTGACTTCTTAGGACTCCCTCTGATTACCTGCAGACAGTTCCTGGGGGGTTTTCACATATCCCCCCTTACTTCTGGTTGCTCGTTACTTAATAAACTGTCCAGGGCATTTGTTTTTTGTTTTTTTATATTTATTGTGGAACTTGGATGGGGGAAGGGAATAGTGGGATACTCCAACTGAACTATTCAAAGTAAATAAGGACAACTCTCACTTGGCCTCACCAGAGTACTTGTGGAAGCAGACACACTGCTTTTACCATTAAGTCTTCTTGCTCTCTTTAGCAGCAGACTTGGTGCAACTACTTTATCTTTAGGACACTCTCTAGTATCCCCTTGACTGACACCCGTCCTCTGACCCTTCTAGCTGAAGGGGGCGGCCCTCACTCGACAAGCCCCAAAGACACAGATCTGTACTTACAGTAGGCAGAATCAGATCCTTCCTGGTGTCTCCCTTTCTATCAGTTCTGCAGGAGCTCTGGGTTAAGCTCCTCTCTGACTTTCAGGCCCTTAGGTCGACTAACCAAGGCTGCATGGCAACTTCTACAGAGAAGGGGCAGCCGCCCCCTCCCTCCGGGCACCGCTCTCCAGCCGAAGACCCTGAGCACATGTGCCCTTGGCATTTATACAGTTACCCAGTATTCAACAAGGCACTTTCCTCTGCCAATAGTCAGGGCTGTAACAGTACAAAAACATATTTGGGGGGCACGCCCTAAAATGCGTTTACTGTAAATTCAAGATGGTGCTGCTATAAGACCAAAAGACAATACAAAACAGATTATAGCGCACACATTCAAGAATGACATTTATCCTGCAAGGCTAGTTAAAAACACCTGAACATATACATAAAAATATATACAGGGGTTTGGTCACACTATATGGTCATGTAACAACGCCTGCGCCCTCACTTGTCAGGTTTCCTCCCACTGTCCCATATGACTCCCTATTGGACTAGTGTGAAACATTCAGACAAGCTGAGCTGCACCTGAGCACCAAGAGCAGACCCTATCAATAGATCCTGCTCCCTGGAAGGCAGATAGCACAAATTTACCTGGCAATCTCCCTGGTAAGCAGAAAAACCCAAAAACTATACTCTCGTCTAGCACCTACCTAGGAGGGTGTTACATGAATATTTGAAAAATTCAGGCTAATCCCAAAAATGTACAGTGCTAAAAAAAAAAAAAAAAAACTTTCATGATCCCTATCAAACAAAATATATTATATACATACAGTACTGTGCAAAAGTCTTGTGTGAAAACATGCTGTAAATTAAGAATGCTTTCAGAAATAGAAGTGTTTATGGTTTATTTTATCAATGAACACAATGGAAAGTAAATGGACAGAAGAGAAATCCGAATCAAATCAATATTTGGCGTAACCACTCTTTGCCTACAAAACAGCATCAATTCTTCTAGGTACACTTACACATAGTTTTTGGATGAACTTGGCAGGTAGGTTGTTCCAATCATCTTGGAGAACTAACTACAGATCTTCTGTGGATGTCGACTGCCTCAAATCCTTCTGTCTCTTCATGTCATCCCAGACAGACTCCATGATGTTGAGATCAGGGCTCTGTGGGGGGGGGGGGGGGGGGGGGGCAAACCATCACTTCCAGGACTCCTTGTTCTTCTTTACACTTCTTTACATTAAGTTAGTTCTTAATGATATTCTCTGTATGTTTGGGATCGTTGCCCTGCTGCAGAATACATTTGGGGCCAATCACACACCTCCCTGATGGTATAGCATGATGGGTAAGTATCTTCCTGTATTTCTCAGCATTGAGGACACCATTGATCCTGGCCAAATCTCCAACTCCGTTTGCAGAAATGCAGCCCCAGGCTGGCAAGGAATCTCCACCATGCTTCACTATTGCCTACAGACAGTGCAGTCAAACCGAAGATACAGTGCCTTGAAAAAGTATTCATATACCTCTTGAAATTTTTCTCATTTTGTCATGTTACAACCAAAAACACAACTGTATTTTATTGGGATTTTATGTGATAGACCAAAACAAAGTGGCACATAATTGTGAAGTGAAAGGAAAATGATAAATTGCTTTCCTTTTATTTTTTTTTACAAATAAATATTTTAAACATGTGACATGCATTTGTATTCAGCCCCCTTTACTCTGATACCCATAACTCAAATCTGGTGGAACCAATTTCCTTCAGAAGTCACCTAATTAGTAAATAGAGTCCACCTGTGTGTCATTTAATATCAGTATAAATACAGCTGTTCTGTGAAGCCCTCAGCGGTTTGTTAGAGAACCTTAGTGAACAAAAAGCATCATGAAGGCCAAGGAACACACCAGACGGGTCAGGGATAAAGTTGTGGAGAAGTTTAAAGCAGGGTTAGGTTATAAAAAATATCCCAAGCTTTGAACATCTCACGGAGCACTGTTCAATCCATCATCTGAAAATGGAAAGAGTATGGCACAACTGCAAACCTACCAAGACATGGCCGTCCACCTAAACTGACAGGCCGGGCAAGGAGAACATTCATCAGAGAAGCAACCTAGGGGCCCATGGTAACTCTGGAGGAGCTGCAGAGATCCACAGTCATGCACTCCACAAATCTGGCTTTTATGGAAGAGTGGCAAGAAGAAAGCCATTGTTGAAAGAAAGCCATAAGAAGTCCTGTTTGCAGTTTGTAAACTGGTCAGAGTTGATGGGAAGATGGATGGAGCAAAATACAGGTCAATCTTAGAAGAAAACATGTTAGAGACTGCAAAAGACCTGACACTGGGGCGGGAGTTCACCTTCCAGCAGGACAACGACCCTAAACTTACAGCCAGAGCTACAATGGAATGGTTTAGATCAAAGCATATTCATGTGTTAGAATGGCCCAGTCAAAGTCCAGTCAAAGTCCAGACCTAAATCCAATTGAGAATCTGTGGCAAGACTTGAAAATTGCTGTTCACAGACACTCTCCATCCAATCTGACAGAACTTTTGCAAAGAAGAATAAGTAAAAATGTCCCTCTCTAGATGTGCAAAGCTGGTAGAGACATCCCCATTAAGACTTGCAGCTGTAATTGCAGCGAAACGCGGTTCTACAAAGTATTGACTCAGGGGGGCTGAATACAAATGCCCCCCACACTTTTCACATATTTATTTGTAAAATAATGTGGAAAACCATTTATCATTTTCCTTCCACTTCACAATTATGTGCCACTTTGTGTTGGTCTATCACAGGGGTCTCCAAACTGCGGCCCGAGGGTCAGATGTGGCCCCTTTCTAGCTTCTATCTGGCCCTTGGGGCACAATTCCTCCCACTGACACCAACAATGGGGCACTATATCTTCCACCGATACCAATCATGGGATACGATCCCTCCTACTAATAGGGGGAATACGCCTCCTCCTATTGACCACCAACCCTGAGGCCATATTTATTCTCACTGATGCTGAGCCCGTGACATTTTCTGCCCCTGCTGGCCACAATCTGGCCCTCCTAAAGCATGAAGGACAATAAACCCCTGGTCTATCACATAAAATCCCAATAAAATATATTTACATTTTTGGTTGTAACGTGACAAAATGTGGAAAATTTCAAGGGGTATGAAACTTTTTTCAAGGCAATGTAAATATGCTTTGATCTAAACCATTCCATTGTAGCTCTGGCTGTATGTTTGGGGTCGTTGTCCTGCTGGAAGGTGAACCTCCGCCCCAGTCTCAAGTCTTTTTCAGACTCTAACAGGTTTTCTTCTAAGATTGCCCTGTATTTGGCTCCATCCATCTTCCCATCAACTCTGACCAGCTTCCCTGTCCCTGCTGAAGAAAATCATCCCCACAACATGATGCTGCCACCACCATGTTTCATGGTGGGGATGGTGTGTTCAGTGTGATGTGCAGTGTTAGTTTTCCACCACACATAGAGTTTTGCTTTTAGGCCAAAAAGTAAAATTTTGCTCTCATCTGACCAGAGCACCTTCTTCCACATGTTGCTGTGTCCCCCACATGGCTTCTTGCAAACTGCCAACTGGACTTCTTATGGCTTTCTTTCAACAATGTCTTTTTTCTTGTCACTCTTCCATAAAGGTCAGATTTGTGGAGAGCACGACTAATAGTTGTCCTGTGGACAGATTCTCCCACCTGAGCTGTGGATCTCTGCAGCTCCCCCAGAGTTACCAGGGGCCTCTTGGCTGCTTCTCTGATGAATGCTCTTCTTGCCCGGCCGGTCAGTTTAGGTGGATGGCCATGTCTTGGTAGTTTTGCAGTTGTTCCATACTCTTTCCATTTTCGGATGATAGCTTCAACAGAGCTCCGTGAGATGTTCAAAGCTTGGGATATTTTTTTATAACCTAACGCTGCTTTAAACGTCTCCACAACTATGGTGTGTTCCTTGGTCTTTATGATGCTGCTTGTTCACTAAGGTTGTCTAACAAACCTCTGAGGGCTTCACAGAACAGTTGTATTTACCGTATATACTCGAGTATAAGCCAAGTTTTTCAGCACTTTTTTTGTGCTGAAAATGCCCCCCTCGGCTTATACTCGAGTCACCTTTTTGCGCCTGATCTCCAGGAATTTGGGGACCCGGTACCAGCCAGCCATAAGTTTTCCTGGACCCCAATCTTGGCACACATGTAGCCCCACTCTTCCTCTACAAGTGTGCAAAGTTTGTTGTCTGGGGGACCTATGGCTGGGGAGCACCGATTTTTCAAACACGGGCACCCCTTCTATAGACTCCAATGTTAAATAGTAATTTCTCCGGTGACTTTGGAGACCGGGTACCGGCCGGCCATAGGTCCCCTGGACCCCTAACTTGGCACACATGAAGCCTTACTTTTCCTCTACAAGTGTGCAAAGTTTTTTGTGGGACCTATGGCCGGGGAGTACCGATTTTTCAACCCTGGGTACCGCTTCCATAGACTCCCATGTTAAACGTCAGTCTAGTCATGGACACAGTGAGGCATGCACATGGACACAGTGAGGCAAAGTGAGGCACAGTGAGGCATGCAGATGGACACCCTAGGCTTATACTCGAGTGAATACGTTTTCCCAGTTTTTTGTGGTAAAATTAGGTGCCTCGGCTTATATTCGGGTCGACTTATACTCAAGTATATACGGTATATTGAGATTAAATTACACACCGGTGGACACTATTTACTAATTATATGACTCCTGAAGGCAATTGGTTACACTAGATCTTAGTTAGGGGTACCAGAGTAAAGGGGGCTCAATACAAATGCACGCCACACTTTTCCGATATTTATTCATAAAAAATAATTGAAAACCAGTTATCATTTTCCTTCCACTTCACAATTATGTACCACTTTGTGTTGGTCTATCACATAAAATCCCAATAAAATACATTTAATTTTTTGTTTGTAACATGACAAAATGTGGAAAATTTCAGGGGGTGTGAATTCTCTTTTGAGAGCCTGTATATGACCTATAAAAAGATAAATAGATCTAATATATTTGAGTTGAGTATGGATCACAATATGACAGAGGTTTGGAAACTCTGTTGCAAAATAAATAAATAAAAGCTAGTTAAACCTCAATGAATCACATTGGGCACAATGTTGGCTCTGAGTTACTGTACCACACCCCGGTTAATGAAAACAATGAGTTGTCTTTTATTGTAATGGAAATGTGAAGCAAGCGTTAAGAAGGATACGTCTTCATTCAAAGGCACCGATGAAACGTTATCTAGTAATTACTATTTTGCCTTATAATTCCTCTGTAGAAATACAGAACACATTTGTACATTGTGCGTTCTTCAGTGTTGAATAGTCTTTGTGAACAAATATATTTCTTTTAAACAATTTCCTTTGTAAGCTATTGTAATCTTACCCTAATATTAGATTCTGTTCTGCCTACAGTTTCCGCAGTTCTGTTTTCCTGTTTTTTCCCTGCTAGGCAGAGCATAGAGCCATGGTGAGGTGTAAAAAGTGGCGTCATCCATGCCAGCTAGTTGGATTTCTGTTTCCATTAGTCGTAGAGGTTAAAGGAATTATGCAGGCTGCCATTGCTGAACTTTCCTTCTAAAGATGCTGGCTGACTAGCGAGCTTGCTGATCCAGTGGATTCAATACTTACTTAGACTCTAAAGCCTCGTACACACGGCTGAGAATCTCGTCAGGAAAAAACTTGTAGTTTTTCTTGACGAGATTCTTGGACAAGAAACTTGTCCCGGCCGAGTGTACACACGCTTGATTCAAAGAACCCGCGGTTCTTTAAATGGAGCGAACGCGGTGACGTCATCGACTACGACGAGCGTGCGCTCGTCACATTCGATGCCGTCGCCGCCATCTTGCTACACCCTACCTATGCCTAGGAAGCTACCCCGCATGCGTCAAAGTCATTTTGAGCATGTGCGGGTTCCCACGGCGACAGGTAAGTGTACACACACACACTTTTTCTCGTCGAGAAACATGCCGACGAGAAAATAGAGAGCAGGTTCTCTATTTTTCTCGTCGAGATTCTTGCCAGTTTTCCTGACGAGAAAACTGAAAGCCGCGTACACATGACCGATTTACTCGGCAAGAAAGCTCTGCCAGCAAGTTCCTTGCTGGTTCTTGCCGAGAAACTTGGTCGTGTGTACGAGGCTTAAAGCCTAGTACATACTATTCGTTTTTGTTTTTTTGTGGGTTGAATGAAAGAAAACTGACAGCTCAGGTCGGATCCGCTGTACTAACGATCCAACGTTACAGCGATCTCCCCTAGGGTCGTCTTAATTGCATCATGGGCCCCTGGGCAGAGTAATACACAGGGGTCCCTACCAGCCTGCCCGAATTTACGCACCTGCTCTCAAGAATTAAAGTATAAATAATTGATAGATTTAAACATATATTAGTACTTTCAATTCTCATTTTTAATAATAAGAAAACATGTAATAAATCAAAGACTAAGCAACACAAAGGGCACAATACAGGGGGGGGGGCAGAAAGACACAATAAGGGGGGGTCAAAAGGGCACATTGCAGGTTCCAGGACGCTGCTCTGGACACTGCCATTCTGGGACAGCTTAGTAAAAAGCATGACTATCCCAGCAAATCCGGGACAGTTGGCAAGTATGATGTAATGCAAGATTATCATGGGGCCCCCATGCTCTGGGGGGCCCTGGGCAGTGCCCAGGGTTGCCCATGCATTAAGACAGCCCTGATCTCCCCTGCTGAGCTGGAGCCCCTCCACCAGAACACTCCAGTTACCTGGAGTCGGTCAGTTGTTGGTTTTCCAGCATGCTTGTCCGACAGAAGCCAGACGAACGGCCAGCTTCTTTTGGGCAGGCTGCCATACACACAGAATGAATGTCGGCCAAATTTTTATTTAACCGGCCGATGTTGCCTGACATTCGGCCCCTGTGTACTAGGCTTAACTCAGAACATTTCAAATTTTTATGTCATATTGACACAACAGTTTCCATAAAAATTCATAAGTTATTTTTAGGGCACACAAACACAAATATATTGCTTAATTTTTGGTAAAATATACAGGATGGGATTGTGCTGTGTAAATAGTTACCCAACATGCAAAGGCTTAAAATTGTGGGCACCCGTGAAAAAACAACAAACTTCGGTACCCTATATTTTCCATAGATGATAAGAAAGTCCCTACAGAACATCGGTTTAGCGTTAACCATGAATTACTGCTCTTCAGTGTGCACGGCAATGTTTTTACACAGTTGCATAGTTGGTGAGGTTGAAAAAATGCATCAGTCCATCCAGTTCAACCTATGATGTGTGTGTGTGTTTATGTCAATTGTACATCGTATACCCCTGTAGGTTGTGGTCGTTGAGATGCCCGTATAATAGTTTTTTGAAACTATCGATGCTCCCTGCTGATACCACTGCTTGTGGAAGAGAATTTCATATATGTAAATGTAACATATGTAACATGTGTATGGCAATTAACATTTTTGTAAATAGGCACTCCCAATGCATTTGTTAACATTCATATCTGCATGTATATAGGGGTGGGGGGTTGGCTCACAATTATTTGGGGGGGTAGGTGCTTGGGTGTAACTTTATTTCATATAGGGCACCAAAAGTCCTCAATGTGTCAACTAGGGTTCCCCAAAGAGTCCTCAGGAGTGCCGCGGTAAAAGGACAAAAAACTTCCTGTACAGTCCGATCTGAGTGGTCCTATGTTAACTCCTGTCCAATCGCAATATTCTAAACACACACGTTCCTGAAGACGGCTGTTCAGTATTGGTGGGTGCTGTAGTGACCACCGCCTGGGAACACTGATGATGTCATCGGTTGGTAGGATGCGGGCGGGTGGCCTGCACAGTCAACAGGAGTAGCAGAGAAGAAGGAAGAGCTGGGAGGAGGTGCGGGCTGTGCTTTCTCCCTCCTGTCTGTACTCAGAAGTTAACACACAATGCAAAGAAATGTCACCAGCACACCAAGGATTCCTCAAACGGGTCCAAAGCTTTATTTCATGGTCACATGGTACATACAAAAGCAACGTTTCTGAGCCAGGCAGGGCCCCTTCGTCAGGCAGGTGACCAGGAAAGTCACTTGCCTGAAGAAGGGGCCCTGTTTGGCTCTGAAACGTTGCCTTTGTATGTACCATGTGATCACAAAATAAAGGTTTGAACCTGTTGGAGGAATCCTTGGTGTGCTGGAGACATTTCTTTGCATTGTGTGTTAACTCCTGAGTAGAGACAGGAGGTAGAGATCACAGCCCGCACCTCCTCCCAGCTCTTCCCTCTTCTCTGCCACTGTCGCTACTCCTGTTGACTGTGCAGGGCGCCTGCCCACATCTTACCAACCAATCATGTCATCAGTTGCTAAGAACATGTTAGGTGCCTCTACAGCTTTCTGGGTTGCCGACAGGAGTAGTGACAGCAGCAGAGAGGAGAGGAGAGCTTGGAGGAGGTACAGGCTGTGCTCTCTCCCTCCTTAATGTACACAGGACTTAAAGCACAGGATCATTCTTTGGTCAGACTGTGCAGGGCTTGATTACCTCCCCCTATCTTTTCCCTACACTGTTCCTATCCCAGCAGCAGAAATTGTGGGTGGGGTAATCAAACCCTGGACAGTCCCGATCTGAGAGCGTTCTGTGTTATTACCTGTATACAGACACAGCCCATCTCTCCTCTTGTCTTTCTCCTCTTCACCGCCGCTGTCACTACTCATGTAGCCAGTTCCCTGTAAGTTTTGCGGTGGGGGAGATTTGTGATAGCAGATGAGTAGTAAACAATTGTACTTGGGATGAGAGGTGCTGTGCTAGGAGGGGGGATTAGGTGGGGGGGACTACTGCAGCTTCACACCAGGTGCAGTGTGGTATTGCGTGTGAAATGACACGTCTTCCCGCACCACACAAAAATGTGCTAGCGAATGTGCAGGCATTCATTCCCACCAAAACGCATGGTACCGCCATACCATGCGTTTTATTGCACCCACATTTAAAAATCATACCTGCAACTTTTTTGCATCTTTCACACACCTAGACCAGTCCATTAAAAAACGCAATATGCGGGAACGCACAAAAGAGTGTGCACGCTCGGATGCTCCTCCTGGTGTGAACGAGCCCTCAGACTGGTGTGCCCCAGGATTGTGCACAATGCTAAAGGGTGTCTTGATTGAAAAAAGGTTGACAAACTATTTGGTTGTGATAGGTGCTTTTTAATGAGACATTAGGGGTAATTTCGACCCCTGATGTCTCAACTGCCATCCATTGAAAGTTTGAAAATTGGGAATAATTTGCTTTTCCCCAACCACAGTGGCCCGGGAAAGTGACAGTTGAACCTGGCAGCAGGGCCACCATCAGGAGGGTACAGCCGTCAGAATTGTAAGGGGCCCCGCATCCCGAGGGGCCTGCAGGGGCCAGAAGAAGGCAGGACAGGTGGAGGGGAGCCGTGCTGTGCAGTACACAAACGATCTCCCAGTTCTTGTCACTGAGCTCAGACATCAAGCTCTTTACTGCCACCTCTGGCTACTATGTGTATGTTCACCCTTCGTGTGATCTGTACTGTGCTTCTCAGCATGTCACCTTCATGAAAACGACCTGGGAGTAGGTAGGAAGATCTTCTTTACAAGTAGGGGCTGTAAAGGAAAGGTAGGGGGGCTGTTTGTGTACAGAGAGGGGCCAGAGCCTTGTGTGTGTACAGATTTGTTGTGCTGCCCTAGGCAAGACTGGTGGCTGTGCGGGGTCCCTGGTGGCTGTGTGGGGTCCTGGGTCCCTGTGCAGGGTTCTTGGTGGCTCTGCGGGGTCCCTGGTGGCTGTGTGGGGTCCCTGGTGGTTGTGCGGGGTCCCTGGTGGCTGTGCCGGGTCCCTGGTGGCTGTGCGGGGTCCCTGGTGGCTGTGCGGGGTCCCTGGTGGTTGTGCGGGGTCCCTGGTGGCTGTGCGGGGCCCTGGGTCCCTGATGGTTGTGCGAGGTCCCTAGGCCAAAACACAGTACTGTGTGTGTGTGTGTGTGTGTGTGGGGCTGACATATATACATATATACAGGTATGTGGGGGGGGGCTGACATATATACAGGTGTGTGTGTGTGGGGGGGTGACATATATATATACAGGTGTGAGAGGGGCTAACATATATACAGAATTGAGGGGGGGCTGAGTGAGTACAGGTGAGATGGCCAGTGTGTGGATTCGGTAGGATGGCCCGTGGGCAAACCTTGGGGAATGTTGGTGGTCGGGGGGGGGGCCAGGCCTAAAGCTGTGTAAGGGGCCCAAAAATTTCTGATGGCTGCCCTGCCTGGCAGTGATGTAGTACACGCTGCCTCCAGGTTCTCACTAGGTAGAGGAGATCAGTGAATGGATGTCTGCTGGTCTACCTCCCCTCTAACCGGAGGCACTAGTTATGGGGTTCCCAGGCCCACGGGTGGGAGCGCAGAGCCTGGGAAATATGATGGGTGCACACAGGGATGAATATATCAGGGGTGTGAGGAATTGATTGGATGGCTATACAGCTGCACAATCACTTCCATCTGACAGCCAACAGTTAGCTTACTAAATGTACACCCTGTAGCAGCTGAGAGTGTGTGTAAACCCCCCATAGCTAGGTACGTATGACATACATCAGTGGCAGTGAAAGGGTTAAACACTACAAATTCATTTTCTGTCCCCAGGAGCAGCCATAATCTAATGGCCAATCACCACACTTCAAGAATTCTCAATTATATGTGTCAAGGTAAGAAAATGATAATACGGAAACTCATAATGAGAACGGAATTGATAGCACATTGTGTTTCTTAACAAATAATTGATAAATGCCCAGAGAACATAATTAGGTCTGCATATCCGAGTGGTTTCCAGCATCTGTGAGAGCCATTCAGATATCCACTCTGCTGTGCATTATGGAAAACTTGCATGATATAAAGACTATCTATGCAGTATAGGCAAATCGCTTGATTTAGTTTTGGACAGAAGAATAGGGAAGGAGTGTAACTCCAATCATTAGAGAAATTTCCACTTACTGGGGACATCCTTTTCTCCAGCGAGAAAGTGAGGGGGACTCTCTAATATTAACACAGGCAGAAAAAAATAAGTAAATATATATCATATATATATATATATATATATATATATATATATATATATATACTGTATAAATATATGTAGCGGCCTCCCCTCTCTTCTATCAGCTCGTCTGTCTCTTGTCTAGGGGTACTTTAGAGGAGAGAGTGCGGGGTCACCACGCCAAGCCCTCACCGCAGATGTTTGTGTGGTGGAAGCAAAGTTCTTGTTTTACCTTCGGGTCTGTGTTCTGTACCTGGAGTTACCTTAAACAATGTCTGCCAGAAAATGAGCCCCACACCATTAAAGTCCAACACTCCTTTATTCTTCTCGAATGAACACAATCAGTTGAACTCCCTTGTAGAACAGAACAGAAAAGGAGGTGTGGATGCGAGTAGGCCCAGACACAATGTGTTCTACACTTTCCTTCCTGAAAGTGGGCTGAGGTCTCCGAGCGAGGGGGGGATTTCCTTCCAGGCGGTCTCCGGTGGGAGGCTCACCTGTCACTGGCAATCTGCTGCACCGGGTCTTCAAGCAAGTATCTCCCACCGGTCCATTACGCCTTCCGGATTCGGGTACCCACTCCCGGGGTTCCCTAGGATCTCCTTCCCTCGCGGAACTCAGTGTTGGGCACTGAGCTCCGGACCTCCATCCGAGTACCTCACCCCAGGCTAAAGGTGCCTGGGATGGAACACGACCTCCGAACGTCCTCTAGGCCTAGGCTGCCTAGGGGGCCGACACGAACCACCGCCCTCAGGCTGAAGGTGCCCGGGACTCGACTCCCGCCACCAAAAATGGCCGCCCCCTTTATACCCCCTCCCAGCAAGCACGGCGGGTTCCCCGCCCCACCAAACAACCGCTGAGAGAGACCAAAAGAGGTACGCCACCGCAACGATGGCTCAACCACGGGCCCAAAGCGACAGTGCCACCTGGTGGGCCCCAGGGAACCATACATCACAGTTTCCCCATCAGATTCAAAAAATAGAAAGCATATACCCGCTAATACATATATATATATATATATATATATATATATATATATATATATATATATATATATATATATATGTAGCACTACCCCCGTAGGCACTGCTGGTTTAAGTTTTGGGCTTTGCACGTTACAGCTAGGTTCGTTGTCAGGGGAGGAAGTCTGTAGAAACTGCAATGTCCACACGAGATGTAAAACCTTCAACTGTTGGGTTTTATTTTTGCTGCAGTAACTTGTAGAAGGTATGAGAAGAGAGGGGAAGGTTCAGGTACTCGTTCCAGAACACACAAAAATGTCTAAAGTCATTCACCACTCTCTCTTTTGAGTGGGTATTGCTCACCCGGATAGACCCCTCTCACCTGGCCTAGCAGCCGGGATGATGCACGAACCAGAATGAGAACAGTCTCTGCCACAGACTGTTTGAGAACAAATATGGATAGCTAGGAATCCTCTGCCACAGGATTTCAGTCCCGAACTTCCAGCCGTGCAGTAAAAGAACCTTTAAGCCGATCCGTCAAACTGCTGGGCTTTAAACGTAGTGGATCCCTTCTTAACAAGATCACCAGGCCTATACCGAGACATTAGCACTTTGCTGGTCTCCTCCAGGGCAGGTCCTCCCCCAGATTCCTTTGTTAAGCAGCTTCCTCCCTCTTGGTGGACAGCTTGGGATCCCCTTTAGGATTGTAGGCCCCAGTCATCACATCTGGGCCTACTCGCCAGAGATGGAGCCTCGGGCCAACGTGGCCCCGGGCTGGGAACACACACACACCTCGCGCCAGGAGGGCCACGAGGCGCAGAAGAGCCCCGCACAATGGCGTCTGCCCCTTAAGTATCCCTCCCAGCATGCACAGCAGGGCACCACTCCCACTGAACCGCTGCCGAGAAGGGACACCCAATACACCATGGTCTGCCTGCGTTCCAACATGGACCTGAGGTGGTACCTTCAAGCAACAAGGGAAAATACTACCAGGCACCACCTTGGCCAGGACAGAAGCAATTTGTATATAATTACATAAGCCTGAGCCCAACTATTGGCTCAGACACCCCCTAAATTTACAATAGCACCCCAATCATCGGGGGGCAGGGCGCTACATATATATATATATATATATATATATACACTATATTACCAAAAGTATTGGGACACCTATCTTTACATGCACATTAACTTTAATGGCATCCCAGTCTTAGTCCGTAGGGCTCAATATTGAGTTGGCCCACCCTTTACAGTTATAACAGCTTCAACTCTTCTGGGAAAGCCGTCCACAAGGATTAGGAGTGTGTCTATGGAAATGTTTGACCATTCTTCCAGAAGCGCATTTGTGAGGTCAGGTACTGATGTTGGACAAGAAGGCCTGGCTCGCAGTCTTCTCTGTGCAAGCCAGTCAAGTTTCTCCACCCCAAACTCGCTCATTCATGTCTTTATGAACCTTACTTTGTGCACTGGTGCGCAGTCATGTTGGAACAGGAAGGGGCCACCCCCAAACTGTTCCCACAAAGTGGGGAGCATAAAATTGTCCAAAATGTCTTGGTATCTTAAGAGTTCCCTTCACTGGAACTAAGGGGCTAAGCCCAACCCTTGAAGAACAACCCCACACCATAATCCCTCCTCCACCAAATGATTTGGACCAGTGGGCAAAGCAAGGTTCATAAAGACATGGATGAGTGATTTTGGGGTGGAGTAACTTGACTGGCCTGCACAGAGTCCTGACCTCAACCTGATAGAACACCTTTGGGATGAATTAGAGCATAGACTGCGAGCCAGGTCTTCTCTTCCAACATCAGTGCCTGACCTCACAAATGCGCTTCTGGAAGAATGGTCAAACATTCCCATAGACACACTCCTAAACCTTGTGGACAGCCTTCCAAGTGGAGTTGAAGCTGTTGAGTGAGTGAGTGAATAACTTTTATAGCGCTACAAATGCGAACTAAATCGCCTCAAGGCGCTTTGTATCCAATGACGTCCTGAATCTTTAGAAGAGGTGGGTCTTGAGTTTTTTCCCGAAGGCCCGATGGTTTTCTTCCATACAGATGTTCGTGAGTAGAGCATTCCATAGCTGTGGTCCTTGGACTGCAAATCTTTTTTCTCCCTTTGATTTGTAGCGGGCCTTAGGGATGTGGACGAGGTTTTGGTTGGTTGATCGGAGAATGCGATTGGGGATGAAGTGTTTTATCTTCTTGCATAATTATTGAGGTGCGTTTCCCTGTGTGCACTTGTGAGTGAGACAGAGGGTTTTGAATGTGATCTGATCCTTTACGGTTAGCCAATGCAGGGTCCTTAGTGAAGAGGTGATGGATTCCCCGTTTTTTTTCTCCTGTTACCAGTCTGGCTGCCGTGTTCTGGACGACTTGTAGGCGCGAAATCTGATATTTAGGTAGTCCTATGTAGAGGGAGTTTGCGTAGTCGAGTCGGGAGTTGATGATTGTTCCAACCACTACTGCTGTGTCCTCTTCCGGGATGAAGGGGATGAGTCTCCGTAGCAGGCGGAGGAGATGGTGCGATCCACTGACTACTGATCCTATTTGTGCATCCATCGACATTTCCGAGTCAAAGATGACTCAGAGACATGTTATAGCTGCAAAGGGTGGGCCAACTCAATATTGGACCCTACTGACTAAGACTGGGATGCCATTGAAGTTCATGTGCGTGTTAAGGCAGGTGTCCCAATACTTTTGACAATATAGTGTATGTACGGTTTTACCAACTCATGTGAAAGTTGCAAATTTGGGCTTAGGCATTAAGATTTGTTTTACCCTTAGGCACGAGGGGGTTAATTATTACAGCCCATTTGTTTTAGAGGTGGGCATCATGTTTCCATTTTTTTGCTCCACAGCCATAAACCATATGCTGAATTACATTTTGTTTCTCCCTTTTTCGTGATACTTATACAGAATGTCTTCTTACTGTTTAATAATCAACAGATGGTTTCGGTAAGTGCCCAAATGTTACTTTAATTTGCTACATCTCCAAACAAACTCTTCCCCTAATCCTCATACAGCTTCAGGCCCAACAGCTAGAGAAGCTCTTCAGAAACCAGCTATAAACATTTCATAAACTAACAACACTTCTTGACTGATAAGACCTTCAGCTATTTTACTACCAGCAAGAATTCAAATTACCTCATGAAAATGTCTTTAGGGTTGCTTTAATGCCGTTAAATTCAAAAAGCAACATCTGCACTGCCAATATGAGTATTACTTTCATTTTATGTCTGCCCTTACTGTAATTTTTATACCATTCTAAAAGTTTTTCTTTTTGTTTTTTTTATAATTTTATTATTATTTTTTCAAAAAGAGCCACTAGCTAAAAATCTGTTTATGTAGGCGTTTTCCCCCATAATTATTGTAAACCATTTATATGTAATGCTTTTTTTTTTTAAATAAAATTTACTTTTAAAATTTTGATTCTAAATACTTTTATTTGCAAGATGAACTGGAAACAGGCTAGGAAGGCTAATGCCGCGTACACACGACCGTTTTTAATGATGAGAAAAACTACTGTATATACCCGAGTATAAGCCAACCCGAATATAAGCCGAGGCACCTAATTTTACCACAAAAAACTGGGAAAACTTATTACATGCCTCACTGTGCCCATGCCTCACTGTGCCCATGCCTCACTTTGCCTCACTGTGTCCATGCCTCACTGTCACTGTGCCCAATCTCCCTACCTGATCTCCGGCGCTGTGTGACTAGACTAGACTGACGTTTAACATGGGAGTCTATGGAAACTGTAGGTCCCCTGGACAACAAACTTTGCACACTTGTAGAGGAAGAGTGGGGCTACATGTGTGCCAAGTTTGGGGTCTAGAGGACCTAGGGCCGGCCGGTACCGGTTCCCCAATCACCAGAGAAATTACCGTTTAACATGGGAGTCTATGAAAGGGGTGCCCGGGTTTGAAAAACTGATGCTCCCTGACCGTAGGTCCCCTGGACAACAAATGTTGCATACTTATAGATGAAGAGTGGGGCTACATGTGTGCCACGTTTGGGGTCTAGGGGACCTAGGGCCGGCCGGTACCGGGTCCCCAAAATCACCAGAGAAATTACAGTTTAACATGGGAGTCTATGGAAGGGGTGCCTGGGTTTGAAAAATTGGTGCTCTCCGGCCGTAGCTCCCTCGGACAAAAAACTTTGCACACTTGTAGAGAAAGAGTGGGGCTATATGTGTGCAAAGTTTGGAGTCCAGAGGACCTATGGCTGGCCGGGATCAGGCGCACAAATTTGAAGATGGACACAGACTCGAGTATAAGCCGAGGGGGGCATTTTCAGCACAAAAAAATGTGCTGAAAAACTCGGCTTATACTCGAGTATATACGGTATATTTTTTAAAATGGTCATTAAAAACGATCGTGTGCGGGCTTTCCAGCAGTTTTCCCGACGAGAAAAACGCAGAGAATCACGACGAGAAAAATTGGAACACGCTCTAATTTTTCACGTCGTTTTTTACATTGTCGTTTTTCTCGTCACGAAAAACGGCCGTGTGTATGCTTTAACGACGTGAAAAAAAATGCGCATGCTCAGAATCAAAAGTATGAGACGGGAGCGCTCGTTCTGGTAAAACTAGCGTTCGTAATGGAGATAGCACATTCGTCACGCTGTAACGGACTGAAAAGCACGAGGCTGAAAAGCGCGAATCGTCTCTCAACAAACTTTACTAACATGAAGGGTGGCGCCATCCGAATGGAACTTCCCCTTTATAGTGCCGTCGTACGTGTTGTACGTCACCGCGCTTTGCTCAAACATTTTTTTCCACGATAGTGTGTAGGCAAGGCAGGCTTGAGAGGAAACACGAAAAATCACGTTGAGAAAAATGCAGTTTAAACATTGACATTAAAAATGGTTGTGTGTACGCGGCATAATACCTATACCTAGCCTTGAGCACCAGAGGTGTGTGCAGATGAGCCTTGCTGCCAGCATCGAGCATGGGAGTTTTAAAAGGTGTGCATAATTTTTTATTTTTTTTACACTCTGTAAGGACCCATTCACACCTCAGCATTTTGTAGCTGGAAGCTCGAAGCTCGAAAACACTGGTGGAAAAAAAATTCATTATTCTCTATGGAGATGGTTCACATCTCCACTCCAAGTCGCCTGAAGCTCACATCGGGCAAATTTTCGCGTTTTTGGAGCATTTTTTTTCCAATAGAAATAAATGTAAACACAATTTGCACGTTTTTACGTGCATTTACGCGTTTTGTCACACGTTTTTGCGTAATTTTCTGCTCAAATGAAAAAATTTAACAAAAAAATAGTAATAATATATGAATAAATAAATGTCAAAGAAATACATAAATAACTAAAATAATCATAATAAATAAATAAATTAAATTAATAATATGTAATAATAAATAAATAGATAATACTTAACCCCTAACCCTAAAAATATATTAAATAAATTATTATTAATAAAGATGATAATAATTATAATAATAATATTAATAATTATATTAATAGTAATAATAATAAAATAAAAATAAACACCCAAACCCAAACAAAAAATGCATTATTATTATTATTAATAATAATTATAATAATAATAACAATAATAATAATGTATTATTATTCTTTTCTTTTCTTTTACAATGTATTATAATTATTATTCAAAATGTGTTTATTTATTTTGTGTTAGGGTGTTTAGTTATTTATTATTATTTTATCATTATTATATTTCTAAGGGTTAGGGGTTAAGGTTAGGGGTTAATTATTTATTTATTATTACATACTATTAATTGATTGTATTTATTTTTGATTATTTTTATTTATTTGTGTATTTACTTTACATTTATTCATTCATTTATTATTATTATTATTAGTAGTAGTAGTAGCAGTTGTAGTAGTATTAACACCCTAACCCTAACAAAAAAATAACTAAATGAATAATAAATAACCTCAACCCTAACCTAACCTTAAAGTGATTGTAAAGGTTTTGGTTTTTTTAAAATAACAAACACGAGAGACGCTTTCAATGGGGGGACTCTTGTGGGCATGCTCACGGGTCCCCGCTGCTGCGTCCATTAAAACAGACAGCAGGACTCAGCCCCGCCCTCAGACTCCCATGTCACTGGATTTGATTGACAGCAAAGGGAGCCAATGGCTCCTGCTGCTATCAATCTATCCAATGAGGACCCGAGACAGCGGCTGGAGCTGCTGGGCTTGTGCATTGTCGCTTGAATGATCGGGTTCAGGTAAGAAAAAGAGGGGCTCTGGGGGGCAACTGCAGCACAGAAGATTTTTCACCTTAATGCATAGAATGCATTAAGGTGAAAAACTTTGAGACTTTATCTCTAACCGCTTACCCTAACAAAAAAATAATAATAATAATAATAAATCAATAATAATAATAATAATACAAAAAGAAATAAAAGCTGATGGAAAAGCTAAAAAAGCTTAAAAACCTAGCAACAAATAATGCAACAGATGATAGTTTTCTCTATTAACTAATAAACAAATGGCAAAGCTCAAAAATGCAGTATATACGGTAAATGCATAAATCGATCATAAAAATGCGGGGGGAAAAAACGCTCAAAGGCGCTATGCTCAGGTGTGAATGTAGCCCTAAATGGTATTAAAGTGGAACTTTACTTTCTCAATCAGCACTGACTTTTTTTAAATTCATATGCTGCTAAACAGGTAGGTATATTATATTTACGTGTTTTAAACTTTTTTTTTTTTTTTTTTATTTCTTCAGTTGCTTCCTGGTTTCTAGCCTAGACCAAAATGATGTCATACATCCCAGGAGTTTTTTTTTTATATATCATCTGGAGCAGGGGCTTTCTCAGCTGTTTTGCTTTGCCTTTTAACCACTTAAATTCCCTTCATGACCAGGCCATTTTTGGCTATTCGGCACGGCGCTACTTTTAACTGACAATTGCGCGGTCATGCTGTGCTGTACACAAATTAAATTTATATAATTTTTTTTCACACAAATGGAGCTTTGGTTTGGTTGTATTTGATCACCATGAATCAACATGAAACGAGCGTCATTCCGAATGAAACCCACTGGATACATGAACTAGGTAGTCTCAGTCCAGCGGGACTTAATATAGATATTGATATTAATTGTTTAATTTCCAATTTTAAATCTATTTGAATTTGAACTCTAGTTCCATTGCGGCATTGTGGGGAGTAGAGCACCATGGAGTCCACTCTCACATAGGGGAGGTAGTCATAGGGAAACATGATACAATTTTTAATTAATCTTCAATTTAAAAAAACAACAATACATTTTCTATACGCATTTTTTTTTTTCATCAAAATTCATCCATTTTCACGTCTATTTTTATTCTGTTTTAATTTAATTTCAATTTATTAAAATTTTTATCTTTATCTTTACTTAATTTATTTATTTTTCCTCTTTATTTTTATTTTATTTAAAATTTATTTTCAAATTAGTTTTTTCACTTTCATCTCCATTCATTCCATTCTTATATACATTTCACTAGTAACCTCACATATTAATTTAACTACAATTCATCATTAACATATTAGTTTAAATTGATTAAGGTATAATAAGTAAAATGGACACAAGATGTCACTATTAAGGCCATCAGCAGCCGTATCATTGATATGGGCTGGGACAATACACAAAGTTTTCACTACCAACTACAGGGATGTATTTCCACTGTGCTCTGCTCTATGATTGGAGGGGGAGGAGTGTATTGGTCATGATGAGTCCAAAAAAAGGACTGGAACGCAAGAGAGTCATCAGTTTTTGACAACGTTGCATCCCTATGACGAAATGCGTCAAGCTAACTCTCTTTTAAACTACACTTCCAGCCAGGAGATTGGAACTCACGCTGGATGCGGAACCTTCACTATGTCTCCACCAAATATATGGGTTGATGACTGCAATAGTGACGCCAGTTCTGTCATTATAACAGTTGTCTTATAGATTGTAAGTTGTTTTTTACCAATTAACCAAAGGATTTTACCCTATGAGGAGCCCCCTGTTTTCCCTTTTACAATAGGTTGTATATGGTCTGTTTCCTGGAGCCCAGGAGCCACAGCCAGAGGATATCTATCCCAGAGGAGACACCGGAAGTAACCAGAGGCCATAGCATTGGGTTAGGTTCCCAGGAAAAGACCTACAGGCACGATTGACGCTCGTTGCTGTAAGGCAAAGGAGTTCAACCCATCTGGTGAGTCTGGAATTTTACACTACCCCCAGAAGGTGGATCACCACATCATTGGGACTTGGATCATCTTAGCACTTTTTGGCACAAAGAAAAGGACTATTTGCACCTTATTACTATATGCACTTTAAGATATGTTGTATCATTGTCACTTTATTATCCATTAATTTATATTGTCACATTACATAATATTAATTATTGTTTTTGTCATTATATGCACTTTAACCACTTAAGCCCCGGACCATTTCGGGCCATTAGGACCAAGCCTGTTTTTGGGATTCGGCACTGCGCTGCTTTAACTGTAAATTGTGCGGACATGCAATGTTGTACCCAAATGAAATTTGCGTCCTTTTCTTCCCACAAATAGAGCTTTCTTTTAATGGTATTTGATTGCCTCTGCGATTTTTATTTTTTGCGATATAAACAGAAAAAGACCGAAAATTTTGAAAAAAAATGATATTTTCTACTTTTTGTTATAAGAAAAATCGAATAAACTCAATTTTAGTCATACATTTAGGCCAAAATGTATTCAGCCACATGTCTTTAGTAAAAAAAATGTCAATAAGCGTATATTTATTGGTTTGCGCAAAAGTTATAGCGTTTACAAACTAGGGTACATTTTCTGAAATTTACACAGCTTTAAATTTATGACTGCCTATCTCATTTCTTGAGGTGCTAAAATGGCAGGGCAGTACAAAACCCCCCCAAATGACCCCATTTTGGAAAGTAGACACCCCAAGGAAATTGCTGAGAGGCATGTTGAGCCCATTGAATATTTTTTTTTTTCGTCCCAAGTGATTGAATAATGACAAAAAAAAAAAAAATTACAAAAAGTTGTCACTAAATGATATATTGCTCACACATGCCATGGTTATATGTGGAATTGCACCCCAAAATACATTCTGCTGCTTCTCCTGAGTACGGGGATACCACATGTGTGGGACTTTTTAGGAGCCTAGCCACGTACGGGACCCCGGAAACCAAGCACCGCCTTCAGGATTTCTAAGGGCGCAAATTTTTGATTTCACTCCTCACTACCTATCACAGTTTCGAAGGCCATAAAATGCCAAAATAGCACAAACCCCCCCCAAATGACCCCATTTTGGAAAGTAGACACCCCAAGCTATTTACTGAGAGGCATGTTCAGTCCATGGAATATTTTATATTTTGCCACAAGTTGCGGGAATATGACAAACTTTTTTTTTTTTCACAAAGTTGTCACTAAATGATATATTGCTCACACATGCCATGGGCATATGTGAAATTACACCCCAAAATACATTCTGCTGCTTCTCCTGAGTACGGGGATACCACATGTGTGGGACTTTTTGGGAGCCTAGCCGCGTACGGGACCCCAAAAACCAAGCACCGCCTTCAAGGTTTCTAAGGGCATAAATTTTTGATTTCACTCCTCACTACCTATCACAGTTTTGAAGGCCATAAAATGCCAAGATGGCACAAAACCCCCCCAAATGACCCCATTTTGGAAAGTAGACACCCCAAGCTATTTGCTGAGAGGCATGTTGACCCCATTGAATATTTTTTTTTTGTCCCAAATGATTGAATAATGACAAAAAGAAAAAAAAAATGTACAAAAAGTTGTCACTAAATGATATATTGCTCACACATGCCATGGTTATATGTGGAATTGCACCCCAAAATACATTCTGCTGCTTTTCCTGAGTATGGGGATACCACATGTGTGGGACTTTTTGGGAGCCTAGCCGCGTACAGGGCCCCAAAAACCAAGCACCGCCTTCAGGATTTCTAAGGGCGTAAATTTTTGATTTCACTCCTCACTACCTATCACAGTTTTGAAGGCCATAAAATGCCAAAATAGCACAAAACCCCCCCAAATTACCCCATTTTGGAAAGTAGACACCCCAAGCTATTTGCTGAGAGGCATGTTGAGTCCATGGAATATTTTATATTTTGCCACAGGTTGCGGGAATATGACAAACTGTTTTTTTTTTGCACAAAGTTGTCACTAAATGATATATTGCTCACACATGCCATGGGCATATGTGAAATTACACCCCAAAATACATTCTGCTGCTTCTCCTGAGTACGGGGATACCACATGTGTGGGACTTTTTGGGAGCCTAGCCGCGTACGGGACCCCAAAAACCAAGCACCGCCTTCAAGGTTTCTAAGGGCATAAATTTTTGATTTCGCTCCTCACTACCTATCACAGTTTTGAAGGCCATAAAATGCCAAGATGGTACAAAACCCCCCCAAATGACCCCATTTTGGAAAGTAGACACCCCAAGCTATTTGCTGAGAGGCATGTTGAGCCCATTGAATATTTTTTTTTTGTCCCAAATGATTGAATAATGACAAAAAGAAAAAAAAAATGTACAAAAAGTTGTCACTAAATGATATATTGCTCACACATGCCATGGTTATATGTGAAATTACACCCCAAAATACATTCTGCTGCTTCTCCTGAGTACGGGGATACCACATGTGTGGGACTTTTTGGGAGCCTAGCCGCGTACGGGACCCCAAAAACCAAGCACCGCCTTCAAGGTTTCTAAGGGCATAAATTTTTGATTTCACTCCTCACTACCTATCACAGTTTTGAAGGCCATAAAATGTCAAAATAGCCCAAAACCCCCACAAATGACCCCATTTTGGAAAGTAGACACCCCAAGCTATTTGCTGAGAGGCATGGTGAGTATTTTACAGCTCTCATTTGTTTTTGAAAATTAAGAAAGACATTTTTTTTTCTTTTTTTTTTTCTTTTTTTACATTTTCAAAACTTTGTGACAAAAAGCGAGATCTGCAAAATACTCAACATACCTCTCAGCAAATAGCTTGGGGTGTCTACTTTCCAAAATGGGGTCATTTGGGGGGGTTTTGTGCCATCTGGGCATTCCATGGCCTCCGAAACTGTGATAGGCAGTGAGGAGTGAAATCAAAAATTTACACCCATAGAAATCCTGAAGGCGGTGCTTGGTTTTTGGGGTCCCGTACGCGACTAGGCTCCCAAAAAGTCCCACACATGTGGTATCCCCGTACTCAGGAGAAGCAACAGAATGTATTTTGGGGTGTAATTCCACATATGCCCATGGCATGTTTGAGCAATATATAATTTAGTGACAACTTTTTGTACATTTTTTTTTTTTGGTCATTATTCAATCACTTGGGACAAAAAAAAAAAAATATTCAATGGGCTCAACATGCCTCTCAGCAAATAGCTTGAGGTGTCTACTTTACAAAATGGGGTCATTTGGGGGGGTTTTGAACTGTCCTGGCATTTTATGCACAACATTAGGAAGCTTATGTCACACATCATCCACTCTTCTAACCACTTGAAGACAAAGCCCTTTCTGACACTTTTTGTTTACATGAAAGAAAATTTTTTTTTGCAAGAAAATTATGTTGAACCCCCAAACATTATATATTTTTTTAAAGCAAAGGCCCTACAGATTAAAATAGTGGGTGTTGCATTTTTTTTTCCACACAGTATTTGCGCAGCGATTTTTCAAACGCATTTTTTGGGGGAAAAACACACTTTTTTTATTTTTAATGCACTAAAAAACACTATATTGCCCAAATGTTTGATGAAATAAAAAAGATGATCATAGGCCAAGTACATGGATACCAAACACGACATGCTTTAAAATTGCGCACAAACGCGCAGCGGCGACAAAACTACATTCATTTTTAAAAGCATTTAAAAGCCTTTACAGGTTACCACGTTAGATTTACAGAGGAGGTCTACTGCTAAAATGACTGCCCTCGATCTGACCTTCGCGGTGATACCTCACATGCATGATGCAATTGCTGTTTACATATGACGCTAGACCGACGCGTGCGTTCGCCTTTGCGCAATAGCAGGGGGGGACAGCGGTGCTTTTTTTTTTTTTTTTTTTATTATTTATTTGGCTTTTTTATTTTATTTTTAAACTGTGCCTTCCATATTTTATTTTTTTACCATTTTTATCGTTATCTCAGGGAATGTAAATATCCCCTATGATAGCAATAGGTAGTGACAGGTACTCTTTTTTTGAAAAAAATTGGGGGGTTAGACCCTAGATCTTTCCTCTGCCCTCAAAGCATCTGACCACACCAAGATCGGTGTGATAAAATGCTTTCCCAATTTCCCAATGGCGCTTTTTATATCCGGGGGGGGGGACATTCCCTCCCACTGCTTGTAAAAGCAGTCTAGAGGCTAATTATCTGCTAGAATTGCTTTTACATGAAAGCCGGCTGCTGGCTGAAAAGAATGATACCAAGATGATACCTAAACCCGCAGGCATCATTCTGGTATAAACATTCAAAGTCCAGCAACATACCAGTACGTTGCTGGTCCTTGTTGGACATGTATTGTAATCTTTTTTTTCATACAGCCTATTGGCTGAACGAAAAAAAGAGATTGATTGGTGGGTATGCCCACCATTAGAATACCTCCCTTCATCCACCCACTTCTAATGATGGGCATATATGCCGAAGCATGGGGGCATCCTCCCGCAAAAAAGTTATGCCGCGTACACACGGTCAAGCCTTCGTTGGAATTTCGACCGTATGTACGCGGCATAAAAGGTTATGCCGCGTACACACGGTCGGACTTTTCCACGGATAAGCCTCCGTTGGAATTTCGACCGTATATACGCGGCATTAGGAGCAAAATCGCTCCTCCGCCCCTGCTGCCCCCATGCTTCGGCATATATGCTCTTTTTTTTAACTGTGGTGGTGAAATCACCTCCTACAGCGTTGGAGTCACGGCTTTATGTATCGTGGGAGCAAACGCTGTTGCTGTCAAGATAAATAGATCCGCGCTGCAACTGAATGGCGTACCTGCTAAGCAAATGGTGGTTAACATTAAAACAAAGTAACATTACAGTACAACAGTAAGACCTTACCATGCCATACCTGCAAAGCAAATACCAAAACAAAACCTAGTAAAAAATAAAAAAATGTTTTAACGCAACCTGTGCCTAAAATATATATATGCCGAAGCATGGGGGCATCCTCCCGCAAAAAAGTTATGCCGCGTACACACGGTCGGAATTTCGACCGTATGTACGCGGCATTAGGAGCAAAATCACTCCTCCGCCCCTGCTGCCCCCATGCTTCGGCATATATGCTCTTTTTTTTAACTGTGGTGGTGAAATCACCTCCTACAGCGTTGGAGTCACGGCTTTATGTATCGTGGGAGCAAACGCTGTTGCTGTCAAGATAAATAGATCCGCGCTGCAACTGAATGACGTACCTGCTAAGCAAATGGTGGTTAACATTAAAACAAAGTAACATTACAGTACAACAGTAAGACCTTACCATGCCATACCTGCAAAGCAAATACCAAAACAAAACCTAGTAAAAAATAAAAAAATGTTTTAACGCAACCTGTGCCTAAAATATATATATGCCGAAGCATGGGGGCATCCTCCCGCAAAAAAGTTATGCCGCGTACACACGGTCGGAATTTCGACCGTATGTACGCGGCATTAGGAGCAAAATCGCTCCTCCGACCCCTGCTGCCCCCATGCTTCGGCATATATGCTCTTTTTTTTAACTGTGGTGGTGAAATCACCTCCTACAGCACTGGAGTGACGGCTTTATGTATCGTGGGAGCAAACGCTGTTGCTGTCAAGATAAATAATTCCGCGCTGCAGTTGAATGGCGCACCTGAAAACAAAAAATTACATACCTGAAAAGCAAGCATGATAAAACATTGCAGAATAGAATACAGTAAAAAAAGAGCAGAACAATAGAGAGAAAATAGAGAGAGAGAGAACAATAAAACGACAACTATTTTTGGTTTTTTTATTTTATATTTTTTTTGTGTTTTGTTTTTTACGTTTTTTTTTTCTTTTTTACACTTTTTTTTGTAACTTTACAACTGTAATGGTTCGGGTCTCTCAAAATGTAATGGCATCTTGGGAGACCCTGTGTAAGTGTGTCCTAGTCTGTGAAATGCTGTACCCTACGCTAAAACTTCACTTTTGAGTGGTAGCGTTCAAAACATTCACCTTGGCAAAGACCAGGCTTGTCAGGACAGAGTGGACAAAAACTACGGGTGTCACGCCTAAATCCGCGCTTGCTACAGACACGACATCTTTTTTGGGGGTGGCTTTGGGTAGGGGTACTCGGGAGGACATACGAATAATGCCTCTCATGCAGCCGGCTTACTGCATTTGGTTGGGGATGGTGAGGTGCAGAACCGCCTGGATACAGGAGTTCTGTGACTATCTCATTCTGGAATTTTAGAAGAGATAACGTCCCGCCTGAAGCTCTGTATAGCACATGAGCGTTCAGCAAAGCCAATTGGAATAATGATAGAGACACTTTTTTGTACCAGCGTCTCGCCTTACGGTCAATTAGATACGGCGCCATCAACTGGTCGTTGAGGTCCACCCCTCCCATATTTTGGTTATATTCGTGGACACAGAGGGGTTTCTCCACAACACCAGTCGCCGTACGAATTTGGACTGTCGTGTCTGCATGAAGGGAGGTAAGAAGGAAAACATTCTTATTGTCCCTCCACTTCATAGCGAGCAAGTTATTACACTTCAAGCAGGCTCTCTCCCCCAGCCTAAGACGGGCATCTACAAGCCGCTGGGGAAAGCCCCGGCGATTAGGTCGCACGGTGCCACATGCTCCAATTTTATGATCAAACAAGTGACTAAACAGTGGCACGCTCGTGTAATAATTGTCCACATACAAGTGGTACCCCTTTCCGAATAAGGGTGACACCAAGTTCCACACTATCTTGCCAGCGCTCCCTATGTAATCCGGGCAGTTGACCGACTCAATCTGACTGTCTTTTCCCTCATAAACCGTAAAGTTCACTACATAGCCTGTTGCCCTGTCACAGAACTTGTAGAGCTTGACCCCGTATCTGGCACGCTTGCTGGGAAGGTACTGCTTGAAAGACAAGCGGCCAGAAAATTTAATCAGGGACTCATCAACGCAGACAACTTGATCGGGAGTAAACAAGGCTGCAAAACGTTCGTTGAAGTGGTTTATGAGGGGCCGAATTTTATAGAGCCGGTCGTATTCAGGGTCCCCACGTGGACGACAAAGTTCATTGTCGTTGAAGTGCATGAACCGCAAAATCTGCTCGTATCGTGCCCTGGACATGGAGGCAGAGAACACGGGCATGTGGTCAATTGGGTGCGTGGACCAATAAGCACGCAATGACGGAAATTTATGTGTGCCCATGTTGAGGGAAAGGCCCAGAAAGGTCTTAAATTCGGAAACCGTAATTGGTTTCCAATTTCTGGCAATTTTAGGCAACTGGGGGTTAGCGGCGATAAATTGACCAGCATATAAATTACTCTGGTCCACAATAGATCTATAGAGATCTTCCGTGAAAAACAGCGAATAAAAATCGATTGGCATAAAATCAGCTGTTTCCACCTGAATACCGGGTTGGGCAGTGAATGGGGGAAGTACGGGTTCTGCAGAAGTGGTGGGGACCCAATCAGGATAGGCGAATTCTGCAGGAAGGGCAGTATGGGCACGACGGGCCTGCCTTTGTCTTCTTGGTGGCAGCGGGACACTACTTGTGCTTGCCACCTCGCCAGCTTGAACTGCACTTATGGGACTCGCCACGTCACCAAGTGTTACTGCAGTGCTGGATGTACGTCCAGGCTGTACTAGGCCGCTGGTGCTTGCCAGTTCACCAGAAGGAATAGCGGCGCTAGTACTACTCTGCTCCATGATACGAGAGACCTGCGGTTCTTGCTCCTCAACAACCTCAGAAGATCGGGATCGGGTACGCCTGACCTTAGCAGGGACCTCAACTTCGTCGTCAGAGCTATCTGACGTGGGGCCGCTGACGTCACTGTCTTCTACGGGAAGATATTCTGAGCCTGAATCTGACAGATACGTGACCTCCTCTTCACTATCTGTCATGCTCAGAATCTCGTAGGCCTCTTTACTAGTGTACCTTCGACTTGCCATTTTGGGCTCTAAATTTAGGGGTACACTAGTAAGATTCACAGGAAAAAAAGCACCCGACTGTCGTCAGCAAATATATCAAACGCTACAAAAAAACTGTTAGCGATCGCAGGGATCAGGCCTGTCTCTGCGAACGCTGCAGTTATGTGTGTTGTGTTTGGTAAGTGACAGTGATCGATCGATACTGCACTTGGGTGGGCTGGGCTGGGCTGGGCGGAGGGGCTAAACGCAGGTACTAGCAGGTATCTGGGCTGATCCCGCTAACACTGCGTTTTTGGGAACCCTAAACCGCTGGGGATGCTAGTATAGATCTGATCAGATACTATACCACTAAGGTGGGTGTATGCTTTGCGCGTGGGTGTTAGCGTTACTGGCACTAACCTAACACTGCCTGGGGCGACGCAGACCCTCTCTGGCGCTAAAACCTAATTGATCTCACCCGCCGGGCGATCAGGGGGGTTAAACCTTTATTGGGTTATATACGGCGGGTGCCCTGATGCTATAAAAAGCAAACTAATCAACCAGCGTCACCCGTAACCTTTATATGGTGATCACTGGTGAAAGGGTTAACTAGGGGCAATCAGGGGGTTAAAACCTTTATTAGGTTAAATATGGGGGTACCTGACACCAATAAAAACCTGCGGCGAACCTAAAAAAAAAATAACTGCCTATCTAAAACACCAGCGACACGAATACAGCGATCGGAAAAACAATCGCTTAGTGACGCTGAAGTTAGGGGGTGAAAGGGTTACCTGGGGGGTGATCAAGGGGTTAAACCTTTATTAGGGGGGGGGTTAGGGGGCTACCCTGGACCTAAAGGGGCCTAATCCTAACTGCCTTGCAACTTTTTACAATCACAGATGACACTAAATGCAGTGATCAGTAAAATAAATGATCACTGCAATCAGTGACACTGTGATTGGGGGCTTTGGGGTGACCTGGGGGGTGATCTGGGGGTGACTGGGGGGTGATTTGTGTGCCTATGTGTACCTACGTGTCAGTGGACTGTTGGAGCACTAACCTCTGTCTTCACTCCTCGGCGCCGGGAACGAAAAGACCGCGGCGAGGGAGATGACATCACTTCCTCCAGCCTGTGTTTACATCACATGGCGGAGGAAGCAATTTCATTGGCCGGGAGCGATCGCGAGGGGGGGGGCGGAATCGAGTGGCCGCCCCCTCATGCCTGATCGCTCCCGAACACTTAACGGCCGCTCACTGCAGTGAAGGGGGGTCCGGATGGACCCCCCAACTGCACAAAGGCGATCACGTAGATCTACGTGATTCTGCCTGTCCGTGCCATTCTGCCGACGTAAATCGGCGGTGGGCGGTCGTTAAGTGGTTAAGACTTGATGCAATACTGTCACCCCATCTAATTAATTTATATTGTCACTTTATATCAATAATATTGTTTTGGGGTTTATAACAATTAATTTGGTAAAGGATCAATCCCTTTGATACATAGTCATTGAGTTTTACCGCAAGTTCCCAGGTTAATAGTTACAGTGTGAACTAGTATTAAAGAGAAGCAAGCGCTGTCTACTCACTTCTATTTACACTTGTCTTTGTACTCATCACCTGGTTCTCATCAGACTACAGGACATGGTTCCAGTAATCCATGTCCTTAGTCTGCTTGTCTTCAGCAAACTGTTTGCGGGCTTTCTTGTGCATCATCTTTAGAAGAGACTTCCTCCTGGGATGACAGCCATGCAGACCAATTTGATGCAGTGTGTGGCGTATGGTCTGAGCACTGACAGGTTGACCCCCCCACCCCTTCAACCTCTGCAGCAATGCTGGCAGCACTCATACATCTATTTCCCAAAGACAACCTCTGGATATGACGCTGAGCACGTGCACTAAACTTCTTTGGTCGACCATGGCGAGGCCTGTTCTGAGTGGAACCTGTCCTGTTAAACTGCTGTATGGTCTTGATTAGGGATGAGCTTCGTGTTCGAGTCGAACATACGTTCGACTCGAACATTGGCTGTTCGATCGTTCGACGAAGATCGAACGATTTGGGCCGTTCGCGCCAAATTCGAGTGACGCGAACGGCCCACAATGCACTACGCCATCGCAGTGTCATCCAGGCGCTGTGATTGGCCAAGCATGCACTGTGACCCCGCATGCTTGGCCAATCACAGCGCCGGCAGCGAGGAGAGCAATGATTGGCCACAGGCAGGATGCCTGTGGCCAATTATTGCTGAGGGTGTTTAGTACACGCCCCACACTATAAAAGGCCGCCAGCACGGCGGCCTAGTGTAGTGTGTTCCGGAGCAGGGATAGAGTAGCATAGGCAGGGACAGTGACTGTTATTTCTTTCTTGCTTAACCTGGATTCCTTTAGTTTAGGGAAAGAGAAGGATAGGTAGGGAGAGTGTCAGTGTGTTTTGTGCTTCTGCTATAGTGTGCTTAAAAAAAACATTTATTCTAGGGACAGAAAACTCTAGGTAGGGAGAGTGTCAGTTTATTTCACTCTGCAAGTCCTTGTTTCCAGGGACCTGGAAGGACAGTGACTGAATTGTCCTTGTGCTATATTGTGATTAAAAAAAACATTTATTCTAGGGACAGAAAACTCTAGGTAGGGACAGTGTCAGTTTCTTTCACTCTGCAAGTCCTTGTTTCCAGGGACCTGTAAGGACAGTGAGTTAATTGTCCTTGTGCTATATTGTGATTAAAAAAAACATTTATTCTAGGGACAGAAAACTGTAGGTAGGGAGAGTGTTTTTTTTCTTTCACTCTGCAAGTCCTTGTTTCCAGGGACCTGTAAGGACAGTGAGTTAATTGTCCTTGTGCTATATTGTGCTTAAAAAAAACATTTATTCTAGGGACAGAAAACTCTAGGTAGGGACAGTGTCAGTTTCTTTCACTCTGCAAGTCCTTGTTTCCAGGGACCTGTAAGGACAGTGAGTTAATTTTCCTTGTGCTATATTGTGATTAAAAAAAACATTTATTCTAGGGACAGAAAACTCTAGGTAGGGACAGTGTCAGTTTCTTTCACTCTGCAAGTCCTTGTTTCCAGGGACCTGTAAGGACAGTGAGTTAATTTTCCTTGTGCTATATTGTGATTAAAAAAAACATTTTTTCTAGGGACAGAAAACTGTAGGTAGGGAGAGTGTTTTTTTTCTTTCACTCTGCAAGTCCTTGTTTCCAGGGACCTGTAAGGACAGTGAGTTAATTTTCCTTGTGCTATATTGTGCTTAAAAAAAACATTTTTTCTAGGGACAGAAAACTGTAGGTAGGGAGAGTGTTTTTTTTCTTTCACTCTGCAAGTCCTTGTTTCCAGGGACCTGTAAGGACAGTGAGTTAATTGTCCTTGTGCTCTATTGTGCTTAAAAAAAACATTTATTCTAGGGACAGAAAACTCTAGGTAGGGACAGTGTCAGTTTCTTTCACTCTGCAAGTCCTTGTTTCCAGGGACCTGTAAGGACAGTGAGTTAATTTTCCTTGTGCTATATTGTGCTTAAAAAAAACATTTATTCTAGGGACAGAAAACTCTAGGTAGGGACAGTGTCAGTTTCTTTCACTCTGCAAGTCCTTGTTTCCAGGGACCTGTAAGGACAGTGAGTTAATTGTCCTTGTGCTATATTGTGCTTAAAAAAAACATTTATTCTAGGGACAGAAAACTCTAGGTAGGGACAGTGTCAGTTTCTTTCACTCTGCAAGTCCTTGTTTCCAGGGACCTGTAAGGACAGTGAGTTAATTTTCCTTGTGCTATATTGTGATTAAAAAAAACATTTTTTCTAGGGACAGAAAACTGTAGGTAGGGAGAGTGTTTTTTTTCTTTCACTCTGCAAGTCCTTGTTTCCAGGGACCTGTAAGGACAGTGAGTTAATTTTCCTTGTGCTATATTGTGATTAAAAAAAACATTTTTTCTAGGGACAGAAAACTGTAGGTAGGGAGAGTGTTTTTTTTCTTTCACTCTGCAAGTCCTTGTTTCCAGGGACCTGTAAGGACAGTGAGTTAATTGTCCTTGTGCTATATTGTGCTTAAAAAAAACATTTTTTCTAGGGACAGAAAACTCTAGGTAGGGAGAGTGTTTTTTTTTTTTCACTCTGCAAGTCCTTGTTTCCAGGGACCTGTAAGGACAGTGAGTTAATTGTCCTTGTGCTATATTGTGCTTAAAAAAAACATTTATTCTAGGGACAGAAAACTCTAGGTAGGGACAGTGTCAGTTTCTTTCACTCTGCAAGTCCTTGTTTCCAGGGACCTGTAAGGACAGTGAGTTAATTTTCCTTGTGCTATATTGTGCTTAAAAAAAACATTTATTCTAGGGACAGAAAACTCTAGGTAGGGACAGTGTCAGTTTCTTTCACTCTGCAAGTCCTTGTTTCCAGGGACCTGTAAGGACAGTGAGTTAATTTTCCTTGTGCTATATTGTGATTAAAAAAAACATTTTTTCTAGGGACAGAAAACTGTAGGTAGGGAGAGTGTTTTTTTTCTTTCACTCTGCAAGTCCTTGTTTCCAGGGACCTGTAAGGACAGTGAGTTAATTTTCCTTGTGCTATATTGTGATTAAAAAAAACATTTTTTCTAGGGACAGAAAACTGTAGGTAGGGAGAGTGTTTTTTTTCTTTCACTCTGCAAGTCCTTGTTTCCAGGGACCTGTAAGGACAGTGAGTTAATTGTCCTTGTGCTATATTGTGCTTAAAAAAAACATTTTTTCTAGGGACAGAAAACTCTAGGTAGGGAGAGTGTTTTTTTTTTTTCACTCTGCAAGTCCTTGTTTCCAGGGACCTGTAAGGACAGTGAGTTAATTGTCCTTGTGCTATATTGTGATTAAAAAAAACATGTATTCTAGGGACAGAAAACTCTAGGTAGGGACAGTGTCAGTTTCTTTCACTCTGCAAGTCCTTGTTTCCAGGGACCTGTAAGGACAGTGAGTTAATTTTCCTTGTGCTATATTGTGATTAAAAAAAACATTTATTCTAGGGACAGAAAACTCTAGGTAGGGACAGTGTCAGTTTCTTTCACTCTGCAAGTCCTTGTTTCCAGGGACCTGTAAGGACAGTGAGTTAATTGTCCTTGTGCTATATTGTGCTTAAAAAAAACATTTATTCTAGGGACAGAAAACTCTAGGTAGGGACAGTGTCAGTTTCTTTCACTCTGCAAGTCCTTGTTTCCAGGGACCTGTAAGGACAGTGAGTTAATTTTCCTTGTGCTATATTGTGCTTAAAAAAAACATTTATTCTAGGGACAGAAAACTCTAGGTAGGGACAGTGTCAGTTTCTTTCACTCTGCAAGTCCTTGTTTCCAGGGACCTGGAGAGACATTGAGTGAATTGTCCTTGTGCTATATTGTGATTAAAAAAAACATTTATTCTAGGGACAGAAAACTCTAGGTAGGGACAGTGTCAGTTTCTTTCACTGTGAAAGTCCTTGTTTCAAGGGACAGAGAAGGACACCTGAAGGTAGCCCTTATTGCTTTTTTCCCATCTCCCTGCAGGCCATCTATTAGAATGTCTGGAAGGCAAACAAGGAGAGGCAGACAGTCAGGAGGCAATAAAAGAGGGCAAGCAGGCTCTGTGTCTGGGGGCAACAGTGCTGGTCGTGGACGCGGTGCATTGTCATCAGCACATGGCCATGGGACACGCTTGTCCTTCTTTTCGGCAGCTGGACATGTTGAGCCACATCATGCCGAAGACTTGGTAGAGTGGATGACCAAGCCCTCCTCCTCCTCCTCATCCTCTCTCACCCAGGCTCAGGGTACTGGAAAAGCAGCTGCCAAAGCGTCGTCTTCCCTGGTATCAATGTCAGACAAATCATCAGTCACTCCTTCCCTAGACCCACCATGTCCTCCTCCTGAGGAGTCCCCCGAACTGTTTCAGCACAGTGTTGGGTACATGCTCCAGGAGGATGCCCAGCGTTTCGAAGGGTCTGATGATGAAACCCAGCTAGAGGAAGGCAGTAGCGTGAGAGCAGACAGAGGGGATGCTCAAGAAGGACACCAATCTGGCAGTCATGTTCCAGCAGCTGCAGCATACTGCCAGATTGGCTCCAGTGATGAGGAGGGAGGGGATGATGAGGTCAATGACTCCACGTGGGTGCCTAATAGGAGAGAGGAGGAGGAGGAGGAGGAGGCACATCTCCAACGAGGCAGGATGCCCTTTGGTGGCCAGCGTAAGGGCAGTACACCGACGGAATCACACCGCAGAGCTCCGCCTGTGCAGGGCGCTGCCTCTGCCCGTCATTCAAAAAGTTCTTTGGTGTGGGCCTTTTTTGAGGCTAGTGCATCAGATCGCACAGCTGCTGTTTGCAACATATGTCTCAAGCGTATATCGCGTGGCCAAAACATCAGCCGCTTGGGTACCACATGCCTGACCAGACATATGTTGACCTGCCATGCAGCTCGTTGGCAAGCCTACCTCAAAGACCCACACCAAAGAACAAAGCGGACCTCTCCTTGCACCGCATCAGCTGGGATCTCCAACCCCACTATAACTTCAGTCCTCTCTGAAACATGCACTGAGAGGAATGAAGGTGTAGAATTAGGTGTGTCACAGCCAAGTACTTGCGCCCACTCTGCTAGCAGTACACCGACGTCCGATTCTAGCAGGCAAATTTCCCTGCCCCAGCTGCTGGACCGTCGAAAGAAGTTCACTCCCAGCCATCCACATGCCCAGCGGTTGAATGCTAGCTTGGCTAAATTGCTAGCGCTTCAACTGCTGCCTTTTCAGTTGGTAGACTCGGCCCCCTTCCGTGAGTTTGTGCAATGTGCGGTTCCTCAGTGGCAGGTTCCCAAACACCACTTTTTCTCACGGAAGGCTATTCCGGCTCTCTACCGGCATGTGGAAGGCAATGTCTTGGCCTCGCTGGACAGGGCGGTCAGCGGTAAGGTGCATATTACCGCTGACTCATGGTCCAGCAGGCATGGACAGGGACGTTACCTTTCTTTCACGGCCCATTGGGTCACTCTTTTGGCAGCTGGGAAGGATTCAGGACAAGGTGCAGTAGTGTTGGAGGTTGTCCCACCGCCACGCCTCCAAAATGCTACTACTGGTTGTGACACACCTCTCTCCTCCACCCCCTCCTCTTCTTCTTCCTCCATGGCCTCTTCCTGTGGTTTGTCCTATGAACCAGCGGTGCTCCGTAGCCGTTCACGGGGCTACGCAAGTACGCAGGCAAAAAGATGCCATGCCGTGCTTGCGCTGGTGTGTTTGGGGGACAGAAGCCACACTGGGGCAGAGGTCCTGTCTGCTCTGCAGGGCCAGGCCGAGAGGTGGTTGACGCCACGCCAGCTTAAGCCAGGAATGGTGGTTTGCGACAATGGCACCAACCTCCTCTCCGCCCTCCGACAGGGACAACTGACCCATGTGCCCTGTGTGGCTCACGTCCTTAACCTGGTGGTGCAGCGCTTCTTGGGCAGGTACCCGGGCTTACAGGATGTCCTGAGGCAGGCCAGGAAAGTCTGTGTGCATTTCCGCAGATCTTATAATGCCAGTGCTCGCCTGGCTGAGCTGCAAAAGGAGTTGAACCTGCCCAAGAACCGCCTTATATGTGACATGCCCACCAGGTGGAACTCAACGTTGGCCATGCTGCAGCGGCTGCACACGCAGCAGAGGGCCATCAATGAGTACCTGTGCGACTACGGCACCAGGACAGGGTCAGGGGAGCTTGGTTTTTTTTCTCCACGCCAGTGGGGCATGATCAGGGATGCATGCACTGTCCTGGCACCATTTGAGGAGGCCACGAGGATGGTGAGCAGTGACAGTGCATGCATCAGTTACACTGTACCTCTTGTCCACCTGTTGGAGCACACGCTGCGTGGAATAATGGACAGGGCACTTGAGGCAGAACAGAGGCAGGAAGAGGAGGACTTCCTTGCCTCTCAAGGCCCCCTTTACCCAGACAGTGTTCCTTCTGTCCCACCCATCGCACAGGAAGAGGAGGAGGAGGAGGAGGAGGAGGAGGAGGATTGTGTCAGCATGGAGGTGGAGGCTGGCACTCAGCATCATCAGCAGCAGTCTTTTAGGGATGATTTACAGTCCCAAGAAACCAGTGGACTTGTACGTGGCTGGGAGGAGGTGGCTGCGGATCATGTCGTCCTTAGTGACCCAGAGGACTCCGGAGCGAATGCCTCAGCAAACCTACGCTGCATGGCCTCCCTGATCCTGCAAAGTCTGCGGAAGGATCCTCGTATTCTTCGGATCAAGGAGAGGGACCATTACTGGCTGGCCACTCTCCTTGATCCACGGTACAAGGGTAAGGTTGCGGACCTTATGTTACCGTCGCAGAGGGAGCAGAGGATGAGACAACTCCGGGAGGCCTTGCAGAAAGGTCTGTGCAACGCGTTCCCAGAGACTGGGAGGTTGCAAACTCCTGGTCCTGGACAACGAGTTGCTGAGGCTTCGGCCAGTCAAAGAAGGAGCGGTGGGGAAGGTGGCCGTCTGACCGATGCGTTCAGACAATTCTTTAGTCCGCAGCCCCAAAGTATGATCGGTTCCAGCAACCATCGCCAGCGTCTGATAAACATGGTGCAGGAATATCTAGGGGCAAGGTCAGACTTGGACACCTTCCCCACCGAAAATCCTCTGGCTTACTGGGTCTTGAGGATGGATCACTGGCCAGAGCTTGCACAGTATGCAATTGAGCTACTGGCCTGTCCTGCATCCAGCGTTCTTTCGGAACGCACATTCAGTGCTGCTGGAGGATTTGTCACGGATCACAGGGTGCGCCTGTCCACCGACTCGGTTGATCGACTGACTTTCATCAAGATGAACCAGTCTTGGATCACCACCAGCTACCACACACCTGATGCTGATATAACAGACTAATTGATTTTAAAATGTCACATCCCTTCAAGACTGATGCTGATGCTGAGTGCCTGTGCTGTTATGTTGACTGGCTATCCTCCTCCTCCGAGTCCTCAATGGTACGATTGATGATGATAGCTTGGAAGATCATTTTTGTTTATGGGTGCCGCCACCAGTGCCTAACGCCCAATTTTTCAGCCCCTGTTTAACAGTGGCGTGTAATTACAATTTTTGAAGCAATACTTTGCAACAGGGCTCATTGCTGTGCTCCAAGTACAGTATCTGTGAGGAGTTGCAGTGTTGTGCCACCAGTGCCTAAGGCCCAATTTTTCAGCCCCTGTTTAACAGGGGCGTGTCATTACAATTTTTGAAGCAATACTTTGCAACAGGGCTCATTGCTGTGCTCCAAGTACAGTATCTGTGAAGGGTTGCAGTGTTGTGCCACCAGTGCCTAAGGCCCAATTTTTCAGCCCCTGTTCAACAGGGGCATGTAATTACAATTCTTGATCTAATAATTCACAGCAGGGCCCATTGCTGCACCCACCAAGAGTAACTGTCAGGGCTTACAGTGTTGTGGCACCAGCACCACCATCAAAGGCCCAATTTTTACTACCACTGTTCAACAATTATATGTAATTAAAATTCCTGATATAATAGTTGACAGCAGGGCGTTCCAGCACCAACCAAGAGTAACTGTGAGTGCTTACAGTGTTGTGCCAACACCAACAACTAAGGGGCCTATTTCTGCAGAGTATATACGGCAGGTCCCTACTTTCAAACATCCAACTTACAAACGACTCCTACTTGCAAACGCAAGAAGACAACAGGAAGTGAGAGGAAATCTACCACTAGGAAGGAAAATTCTCTCCTGTAAGAATAAATATGGGAGAAAGGTGTCTCCTCTGTACTGATGCTTTATCAGCAATCCTTGTTTCAAGAAAAACACCACATTTCAAAAACAGTTGTCATTAGGACGGAAAGTGAGGTGAAATGTTCTGAACAGGGGCACAGACAGCAAAACAAATGTTACAGGGGTGATAACCCTTACCTATGTTTTCCAAAAAGTTTAAAAATAGATTTTTGGTCTGGAGCTACACTTCAACAATGTACCTGTTCAAAATTACAAACAGATACATAAGAACAAACCTACAGTCCCTGTCTTGTATGCACCGCCTGTATACGGCTGTTCAGAGTATATAGGGCCTTTTTTATTTTATGTGCGGGGTTCCCCTTAATATCCATACAAGACCCAAAGGGGCTGGTAATGGGCTGGGGTAGGGGGGGGGTCATGGGGTAGCTATGCCATTTTTCTTAAAGATTTTCATCCATATTACCGGGACCAGACATTACATTAAAGCCGCAAGCAGTTTTAAATGGCTTTTTTTTCCTTTAGAAGTGTCATTTTGTGCAGGGACAGTTCTAAACACGGGAAACACGTGGCACTTCACAGGCATACTTTAGACACCCCCCAGGTACGATATTTAAAGGAATATTTGACTTTTTTTTTTTCACTTTATGCATCATTAAAATGACTGCTCCCGGAAAACGACCGTTTTTAAAACTTATTTTTGCATTGATACATGTCCCCTGGTGCAGAACCCGGGTTCCCAAACCCTTTTTAGGACAATAACATGCATAATAGTTGTTATAATTAGCACTTTAGAATTCGAACGTTCGCATCCATTGTATTTAATAGGGTTCTAATGTTCGTTCGAACTTTCGGTCCGTTCGCGGGTTCTGGTGCGAACCGAACCCGGGGGTGTTCGGCTCATCACTAGTCTTGATCACCGTGCTGCAGCTCAGTTTCAGGGTCTTGGCAATCTTCTTATAGCCTAGGCCATCTTTATGTATAGCAACAATTCATTTTTTCAGATCCTCAGAGAGTTCTTTGCCATGAGGTGCCATGTTGAACTTCCAGTGACCAGTATGAGAGAGTGAGAGCGATAACACCAAATTTAACACACCTGCAACCTTGTAACACTAACGAGTCACATGACACCGGGGAGGAAAATTTGCTAATTGGGCCCAATTTGGACATTTTCACTTAGGGGTGTACTTACTTTTGTTGCCAGCAGTTTATACATTAATGCCGGTGTGTTGAGTTATTTTGAGGGGACAGCAAATTTACACTGTTATACAAGCTGTACACTCACTACTTTACATTGTAGCAAAGTGTAATTTCTTCAGTGTTGTCACATGAAAAGATAGAATAAAATATTTACAAAAATGTGAGGGGTGTACTCACTTTTGTGAGATACTGTACAGATGAAGACAGCAGATATAGATGTAAAACTTATGTAGGGAGATTTGTTTAATCTCTGTGTATCATCTGAGGCTGTTCACTTCACTGGGTATATGGGAGGGGTTACATCCACTTTAAGGAACTGATTCTTACATAGTTACATAGTAGGTGAGGTTGGAGAAAGACACAAGTCCATCAAGTTCAACCTATGTGTGTGATGATATGTCAGTATTACATTGCATAACCCTGTATGTTGTGGTCGTTCAGGTGCTTATCTAATAGTTTTTTGAAACCATCAATGCCGGCCGCTGATACCACCGCCTGTGGAAGGGATATTCCACATCCTTGCCACTCTTACAGTAAAGAACCCTCTACGTAGTTTAAGGTTAAACTTATTTTCTTCTAATTTTAATGAGTGGCCGCGTGACTTGTTAAACTCCCTTCCACAAAAAAGTTTTATGCCTATTGTGGGGTCACCAGTACGGTATTTGTAAATGGAAATCATATCCCCTCTCAAGTGTCCTGTCAGGTCACCTGTGGCCATGTGACAGATGCACACCGTAGGGGGTTAAGAGTGCACCACAAGGTAGTGAACCCTATGACTGACTGCTGCGGATAGGATACTGAGTGGTTGTGGAAAGCGGGACCAGAGGGGCACAACCGGGATCCACAGGAATCTAGAGCCGAGATACCCCAGGGCGTGGAGTCTTAAGACCCAGCAGGTCTTCTCCAGAGCCTCTAGTGGTGAGGATGTTACGCTGCAGGCTGGGTCCAGGTCGCGACCCCTAGAGTCTCCTAGCTCACGCCTCGTAGGGTAAGGAGGAAAGAGGGGGAGCAGCAGCACAGGATACAAGAATAGCGAAGGACAAGACGAAGGTCAAGGGTCACAAGCAGACAAGGAAAAACGAAGGACAAGCCGAAGGTCAAGGGACACAAGCAGACAGGGATAGTCAGGAACAAGCCAATATCGTAACAGAGAGACAGACGTAGCACACGGCAGGCAGGAACCCAAACACACAATGCTTAACAAACACGTTGATCAGCAAAGCAGGCTTGCAGTGCACAGGTTAATATAGTGTTCTGTGATAGGGCCTGGGGTGGAGTCTGGCTGGGAGAAGATTATAAAGGAAGCCAGGTGAGAGAGAGTCTGGCCTCTAAGATGAACACATGGGAAGGAAGGTAAGCTGACAGACAAACACTACTGCATATCCATGACAGTACCCTCCCTCTTATGGGCCCTCCCCCTCCCCCGCCAGGCTTAAAGGGAAATCTCAGATGAAACCTCCTCAACAGATGAGGTGCAACCACCTCAGATGCAGCGATCCAAGACGCCTCCTCAGGACCAAAACCTCTCCAATGCACAAGGTACTGAAGAATAGCTCTGCAGAGCCGAGAATCCAGAACTTGTCTAACCTCATATTTTAGATTATCCTCAGAGACCAGAACCGAGGTAGGGAGATGACAAGAAGATCTATTGAGGACCAAAGGCTCTCTAGAAATAATCAAGGGCATGAGAGGATCAACAGGAATCTGAGGAGGGTCCCCTAGACCCTAAAAGATGAACTGGTCATCTAGCACAGGACCATCAGACTGGGCAGATGTCAGTGGAACCCTGAAGTCAGGTTGGTTAGAAGGTGACATGTCACAGGAGTCAAGCTGAATAGCTGAAAGACAAGCAGAATGTCCTGAACAAGAAAAAGTAGGAGGCTTACTGGACATAGGCTGGACTGGCATAACTAGTACAGAGGCCGAGTGAATAGCAGAGTCAGGTGTAGCGACTACCTGAATCGCATCGCAAGACGTAGCAACTGCAGAACTTGTAGACAAGCTAGCCTGGCTGTGCCTCCAAGGGTGATTAGGGACAGACAAATTTAAATAGTTATGCAACCTGGAATGAATGACCGGCTCAGGTTCACAGGGGGCAACCTTGGGTAGGCAGGACGAGGAACAGGAGGAACCCCAAGCCAGGATCTGTCCAGTAGTCCAGTCCACGTGAGGAGAATGGAGCCATAACCATGGGAGACCCAAAATTATAGGAGTTGAGGCCTTGGGTAAGATAAGGAAGGATATCCACTCCTGGTGGAGTGTCCCTACCGACATCTTAACAGGGAGGGTCTGGAAGCGGATAGGTCCCCCTGGGAGAACAGTACCATCAATCGCCAAGACCACCAATGGCGTGGTGAGGGGCAAAAGAGTAAGTCTCATGGACGATGCGATTTCCCAGTCCATGAAATTACCAGCGGCTCCGGAATCCAGATATGCTGAGACCGAATGAGAAGAAGCACCAACATGAAGGAACACAGAAAGCAGAAGACGAGAAGGGGAAGGTGATATTTCTGGGTCCAATACTCCACTTTCCAGATGAAGTGGACCCGAACGTTTTTCTGGACAAAGAGAGTAAGTGTCACGAAAATGACCTTTGCCCCCACAGTAGAGACACAGACCAAGAGTTCTGCGCCTAGCACGTTCCTCGGGGGATAGCCTGGTCCGACCCAGCTGCATGGGTTCCTCAGCTGGTAGGAGATGCTCTACGGGTCGAAGAGAGGGGAGCTCAGGCTGACTAAGAACCAAGGAGTGCTGGCGTTGCTTTTCTAGGGTCCTCTCCTGAAAGTGAATATCGATCTGGTTACACAAGGATTTTTCTCCGCCCAGATCAGTGGGGATGGTTCTTCCTGCTAATTCATCCTTCACTCTATCAGAGAGGCCATGCAAAAAGGTTGCGACTAAGGCCTCATTGTTCCAGCTCAACTCAGCCGACAGTATGCAGAAATGAAGGGCATACTGTCCCACTGAAGCAGACTCTTGGCGGAGACGTAGAAGGGCGCTGGCCACTGAAGAGACACGAGTGGGTTCTTCAAAGATATTCCGAAAAAGTTTCAAGAAGCCAGACAGGCTAGAAACCACTGGATCATTCAGTTCCCACAGAGGGGCTGCCCAGGCTAAAGCTTCACCGGAGAGGAGGGAAATTATATAGGCTACCTTTGCCCTATCAGACAGAAAGTTTTGAGGCTGAAGCTCAAAATGAATAGTGCATTGGCAAAAGGAACCCCCTACAGGCCTTGGAGTCCCCAGAAAAACGGGACGGAGCTGCCAGTTGTAGTGAATGTGTGGCTGCGACTGCGACCGGAATAGGTGCAGCCGCTGGTAGCGGTTGAGGTTGTTGAACCAGGGGTCCTAATGAGGCCTGAACCTGTTCAAAACGGGAGGCCAAATCCTCAAGGAATTGCATGACCTGGGTCTGATTAGATTCCTGGGTCTCAAGTCTGCGGACTATGCCCTGCAATGGATCATCCGCGGGGAGCGGCATGTCAGCTGGGTTCATGGCTGATCAAACTGTCAGGTCATCTGTGGCCAGGTGACAGATGCACACCGTAGGGGGTTAGGAGTGCACCACAAGGTAGTGAAGCCTATGACTGACTGCTGCGGATAGGATACTGAGTGGTTGTGGAAAGCGGGACCAGAGGGGCACAACCGGGATCCACAGGAAGCTAGAGCCGAGATACCCCAGGGCGTGGAGTCTAAGACCCAGCAGGTCTTCTCCAGAGCCTCTAGTGGTGAGGATGTTACGCTGCAGGCTGGGTCCAGGTCGCGACCCCTAGAGTCTCCTAGTTCACGCCTCGTAGGGTAAGGAGGAAAGAGGGGGAGCAGCAGCACAGGATACAAGAATAGCGAAGGACAAGCCGAAGGTCAAGGGTCCCAAGCAGACAAGGAAAAACGAAGGACAAGCCGAAGGTCAAGGGACACAAGCAGACAGGGATAGTCAGGAACAAGCCAATATCGTAACAGAGAGACAGACGTAGCACACGGCAGGCAGGAACCCAAACACACAATGCTTAACAAACACGTTGATCAGCAAAGCAGGCTTGCAGTGCACAGGTTAATATAGAGTTCTGTGATAGGGCCTGGGGTGGAGTCAGGCTGGGAGGAGATTATAAAGGAAGCCAGCTGAAAGGGTTCTGGCCTCTAAGATGAACACATGGGAAGGAAGGTAAGCTGACAGACAAACACTACTGCATATCCATGACACGTCCAGAGAGAATAAGTTCAGTGCTTGTAACCTTTCTTCATAACTAATATCCTCCCAGTCCCTTTATAAGCTTTGTTGCCCTTCTCTGGTCTCGCTCCATTTCCAGTACATCCTTCCTGAGAACTGGTGCCCAGAACTGGACAGCATACTCCAGGTGCGGCTGAACCAGAGTCTTGTAGAGTGGGAGAATTATTGTTTTATCTCTGGAGTTGATCCCCTTTTTAATGCATGCCAATATTCTGTTTGCTTTGTTAGCAGCAGCTTGCATTGCATCGCATGACATCATCATCTACTAGGATCCCCAGGTCCTTTTCCATCCTAAATTCCCCCAGAGGTTCTCCCCCTAGTAAGTAGATTGCATTCATATTTTTACCACCCAAATGCATTATTTTTCATTTTTCTACATTAAAACCAATTTGCCATGTAGTTGCCCACCCCATTAATTTGTCCAGATCTTTTTGCTGTGTTTTAAGGAACTGATTCTGTGTTAGGACAGAGCCTCTTTCTGAGATTTGTTGAGTACAAGTTAAAAACTGTTTTTTTTTTGCTAGAAAATTACTTAGAACCCGAAAACGGTATACTTTTTTTTCCCTAACACCCTAGAGAACAAAATGGCGGTCGTTGCAATACTTTCTGTCACACCGTATTTGCGCACTTTTTTGGGAAAAAATACACTTTTTTGAATTAAAAAATAAGACAACAGTAAAGTTAGCCCAATTTTTTTATATTGTGAAAGATAATGTTAATTGATACCCAACATGTCACGCTTCAAAATTGCGCCCGCTTGTAGAATGGCGACAAACTTTTACCCTTAAAAATCTCCATAGGCGACGTTTAAAAAATCCTACAGGTTGCATGTTTTGAATTACAGAGGAGGTCTAGGGCTAGAATTATTGCTCTCGCTCTAACGATTGCGGCGATACCTCCCATTGGTGGTTTGACTACCGTTTTCATATGTATGCATTCGCTTCTGCACTCGAGCTCTGCGGGACGTTTAAAAAATAAATAAAAATATTATGATTTATTTTATCTTTTTTTTTTTTTACACTGTTCTTTAAAAAAAAAAAATGTGTCACTTTTATTCCTATTACAAGGAATGTAAACATCCCTTGTAATAGAAAAAAAGCATTACAGGTCCTCTTAAATATGAGATCTGGGGTCAAAAAAACCTCAGATCTTATATTTACACTAAAATGCAATAAAAAAATAGCTCTTTAAGAGCTATGGGCGATCTCGTGGGGAATCCACCGCAGAGACCACTTTTATCTTAAACCGGACCGCTCACTTAAGAAGAGGATACCTGGTTTATGGCAGCTAGCTGCTGCCATAACAAAGATATCCCTCTTCAAAGTGCTGACGTATATCGGCGTGAGCTGGTCCGGAAGTGGTTAAGGAACTGATTCTAACAGTACTGCTATTTGTAAGTGGAACTTTCTGTGCATGCTAAAAGTGATATACTGTGTGCCGGATGTTTATACACCCTTGTGATGTGAAATTATAGATCTTACACACATACATGATGTTGACTATGTGTTTACATGTTAAAGATAAATGTTCCTCCATGGAAATAGAGAAAGTTTTTTTATACATACAATTAAAATCGATGTGGAAATAAAAAACATGCACATACAATATACATGTTACAAGAAATACACAAGAGATTGCAAGGAATTCCATTCATCAAGTGAGCATGGGAACCCAAGAGGGACCCCTACGCGTTTCAACTAGCTGAGTCTTCTTCAGGGGGTTCTTGTCAGGAACCATAAATCAGACTGAGACAGAAGTGCAGTAAAAATCACACTTTTTAATAAAATGATAAAATGGAGAAAACATAGCCAGGGTTTGGTAACACTGTAAAGCTATATACTCACTACTTTACATTGTAGCAAAGTGTAATTTCTTCAGTGTTGTCACATGAAAAGATATAATAAAATTTTTACAAATATGTGAGAGATCTACTTGCTTTTGTGAGATACTGTATATCCCATAGTTTATAGACTCTATATAACTTTCCTACAGAGTAAATAATATACACAGATTAAGGGTATTGTCACCAAAGAAATGGAACAGAAAATATTTTTGCCTAAATTTATGAAGAAAGGTTATTTATTTGCAAATTTTTATAACAGAAATTAAGAAAAACTTGTTTTTCCCAAAATCTTTAAATTTGCAAAAAAAATGTTTCTTTAAAAACCAGCAGTGATTAAATACCACCCAAAGAAATCTCTATTTGTGTGAAAAAAAAACTTTAAAAACTTAATTTGGGTGTTGCATGACAACGCAATTGTCATTCAAAGTGTGACAGCGCTGAAAGCTGAAAATTGGCCTGGGCAGGAAGGGGGTAGAAGTGTCCGGTATTGAAGTGGTTAAATACCAATAATGTTTAATAAACAGCTGCACAAATTTTGTGTGACATGAACAAAAATTTGCAACAGCTAGCATTTTATTCTCCAGCGCCTCTGCTGTCAGAAAATATGTTTGGGGAGTTTTAAGTAATTTTCTAGCAAAAAAATACTGTGAAAAAAAAAATTGCCCCAGAAAACGAATGGTTAATGAACATACAACTGCGTGAATTTGTGTCTTTTTTTATATCTGCCTGGAGTTCAGCCTTTAAATTTGACCTACAATATACTACAAAAAAAAAATAAGAAACATTCATTGCAATTTGAATTCTACTAAAGCACCAAATAAAAATTACGTATGCGTATAGTATCAGTGATCACCGTAGGAACATTTTGCTAAAAACATGTTGACATTTCGGAGAAGCTCACGCTGTGATTAAAAAACAGAAAAGCTCTCCTTTTTGTGTCGCTTCAATCACAGTAATTGTTTTTCCTTTACAAAACACATTTTAGCGGCTGAGTACATTTTTGCAGGAACGATGTCATCTTGCAGCCTGCAGGAAGGGCCAGTTCCTTCTATTCTTATACTTCATCTATTGTACTAACGCAGCAGCTGTTCCCAAATATTGCTACTCACAACTTTTTTCAATTCTTTATCTGCTACACATTACTGTTCATTCTCTTAACTTTTCATGATTCTTTTGTAACTTTAAGCTAAAGACACTAATGACAGGGCAGTGAAAGGGTTAACTGGGGGGGGGGGGTGGTGCAATCAGGGAGTAAAATGTGCCTATCTGTGTTTTAACTGTGTCCTGCTTTTAAAGTAAAGCTACATGGGGCAGTCAGGAACCGGATATTAAGCCCCAGCTCTGGTGTCAGTAGATGCAATAATAATCCCAGCATTTGTGTCGGTGCATGCAATAATAACCCCCAGCATTGGTGTCAGTGCATGCAATAATAACCCCCAGCATTGGTGTCAGTGCATGCAATAATAACCCCCAGCATTCGTGTCAGTGGATGCAATAATAACCCCCAGCATTGGTGTCAGTGCATGCAATAATAACCCCCAGCATTTGTGTCAGTGCATGCAATAATAACCCCCAGCATTCGTGTCAGTTCATGCAATAATAACCCCCAGCATTGGTGTCAGTGGATGCAATAATAACCCCAGCATTGGTGTCAGTGCATGCAATAATAACCCCCAGCATTCGTGTCAGTGCATGCAATAATAACCTCCAGCATTGGTGTCAGTGCATGCAATAATAACCCCCAGCATTGGTGTCAGTGCATGCAATAATAACCCCCAGCATTGGTGTCAGTGGATGCAATATTTAACCCCCAGCATTGGTGTCAGTGCATGCAATAATAACCCCCAGCATTGGTGTCAGTGCATGCAATAATAACCCCCAGCATTGGATGTAATAAAAACCCCTAGTGTTGGTGTCAGTTGATACAATATCCACTTGACCTACAGAAGTTTTTACCTCCTTCCTAAACAGGGTATTTTTCAGCACTGCGCTACTTTAACTGGTGATTGCGCGCTCATGCCACGCTGTACCCAAACAATATGTATACCTTTTTTCACACAAATAGAGCTTTCTTTTGATGGTATTTGATCACCACTGGGTTTTTATTTTTTATTTTTTTGCAATATAAATGAAAAAAGACCGAACATTTAAAAATATATATATATTTTGTTATAAAAATATCCACTAAACCAAAATTTCATCCAAAATGCATTCTGCTACATGTATTTGGTATAAAAAAATCCCAATAAGTGTATAATTAGTTTGTGTGAAAGTTATTGCATCTACAAACTATGGTATATACTGGGATTTACGCAGCTTTTACTTTCTGACTGCCTATCACATTTCTTGAGGTGCTAAAATGCCAGGGTAGTACAGAAAACAAATTACCCCTTTTTGGAAAGTATACACCCCAAAGAATTTGCTTAGAGGCAGTGTCGGCTGGTGTTTTTTTTTAGGGGAGGGGGCGACAAACAAACTCCCTCCTCCTGAGCGGCCGGCGGCGGCTCCCCCCCCCCCGCTCGCTGTCTGCCGGTCGGTCCGGCACTTACACGATCTAGATGGCTGGTGGCGGGTGACGGGCAGCGGCTCCTGTGTACTCTCCTCCATCACGGCTGATTCCGCCGTGCGTCACCTCCCCTCCTCCTAGGCATCCAATAGAATCGCCTGTCCTTTCAGCCAATTGGGTGACGGGTGTCAAGATCCGCTTCCTAATTGGCCAGGACGAGGATCAGTGTTACAATTGCGAATATTCATAGAATGCGAACCGAGGCCAACCTATTTTGAAGTCTATTAGAGCCTCTAGCTTTAATTATGTGCTTCAACCCCCCCCCATTGGAATCCACGCATCCGGGATCCTGAAAGGGTGGATGGCGCCCATGCACCCTTAATGGACGGGCCGCCCCTGCTGAGAGGCATGTTGAGTCCACAGAAGGTTTTATTTTTCCTCACAAGTTTTTGAAAAATTGCAAAAAATTATTATTTCCTTTTTTTATACAAAGTTGTCACTGAAATTATATATTACTTACACATGCGATAGGCATATGTGAGATTACACCCCAAAATACATTTTGCTGCTTCTCCTGAGTACGGGGATATCACATGTGTGAGACTTTTTGGGAGCCTAGTCCTGTACAGGACCCCAAAAAGCAATCACTGCCTTTAGGATTTCTAATGGCGTAATTTCCTAATTTCACAGTTTCAAAGGCCCTGAAATGCCAAGATAGCACCCCCCCTCCCAAATGACCCCAGAAGACACCCCAAACTATTTGCTGAGAGGCATATTGAGTCCATGGAAGATTATATTTTTTGCCACAAGTTTTTGGAATGTGACAATTTTTTTTCTGCACAAAATTGTCACCTAAATTATATATTGCTTACACATGCCATTGGTATATGTGGAATTCCCCCCCAAAATACATTCTGCCACTTCTCTCGAGTACGGGGATACCACATGTAGCGTGTATTTGAATTATGTGAAGACTCTGGTGGTGTGAGGTTCCTTGGGGTCCCTGGGTGGCGCTGTTGCCTGGGGCCGGAGTTGAACTCACACCGCGAACCGTGCCTTTTTGTCCTCCCCTGGAGCTGGTACAGCAGGGCGGGGAACCCGCTGGGACGCAAAGGGAGAGGTCATAAAAGGGGCAGACGCCCTGTTTAGGGAGGAGAGTCGGAGGACGCGGCCGCACCCAGGCACCTTCAGCTTGGGTGCTGGCGTTCCGGTGTTCCAGGCCTAGGCGCCCTTGGCCTAGCTGGAGCAGGGATGGAGTCCATCTCAGGCACCTTTAGCCTGGGGTGAGGTACTATGGCGGATGCCTGGGGCTCAGTACCTTCGACTGAGTTCCGCGAGGGTGGAGGAATCCGAGGGGGCCCTAACTCCTTGGGTGCCTGTGTCTGAGTTCGTGAGGACTGGTGCGCAGTAACTTCTCTGAAGAGCCCGGCGCAGCATCGCTGGTGACGGAGAGGCCTCCACTTCTCCCTTGGACGGATTTCTTTCCTCTGACAGGGGCAAAGTGAGCGAAGGTAAATTCACGTTCTATATTACATAGTCAGTGGCAGTGACTATTCACCACTGGTGACAGCACAGTGGGCAGCAGCAAGAAGGGAAAGGATTGTGCCTCGATCTGTCCCCTCATTTTCCAAAGGAGAAAGATTGTTTTATTGCTTGGCAAGAAGAATAAAACTGAGTTGTACATATTCACTGTGTGGAACTTGGGTTACTAAAGCAAAGGAGTCAGGGACGAAGGACTGGACTTGGCTCTAGGACACCTACACAAAAGCCCAATCTCTGGCCTTCACCTCCCAGTTACAGAGGACATGGGCCGTGGTGCGTTTCTCTCTCTCTCCCAGGTACCCCTAGACAACAGCCATATAACCACCAAAGAAAGAGAGAGAGGTGAGGCCGCTACACACATGTGAGATGTTTTGGCAGCCTAGGCACATACAAGGCCCCCAAAATCCAATGACTACCTTCAGGCTTTCAAAGGGTGTATTTCCTCATGTCACTTCCTCACTACCTATCACAGTTTTGGAGGCCCTGAAATGCCAGGATAGCACAAACCCCCCTCCCCTACCTGAATGACCCCTTCATGGAAAGTAGACACCCCAAGAAATTTGATAAGAGGCATGGTGAAAATTTTGCAGATCTCAATTTTTGTCACAAGGTTTTGAAAAAGAAAAAAAGAAAAGAAAAAATACATCTTCATATTCTCTCTTCGTTTTCAAAAAACATGTGGCAACAAATTAGGTCTGCAAAATACTCATAACACTTCTCAGCAATTACCTTGGAGTGTCTACTTTCCATAAAAGGGGCCATTTGAGGGGGCTTTGTACTATACTGGCATTTCAGGGCCTCCGAAATAGTGATAGGTAGTTAGGACGTTTAAAGAGGAAGATTTTCCCCCTTAATGACCAGGCCATTTTTTGTGATACAGCACTGCCTCGCCTTAACTGATAACTGCGCGGTTGTGCAACGTTGTACTCAAACAAAATTGATGTCTTTTTTTCCCCACAAATAGAGCTTTCTTTTGTTGGTATTTGATCATCTCTGTGGTTTTTATTTTTTTCGCTATAAACAAAAAAAGACCGTCAATTTTGAAAAAATATATATATTTTTTACTTTTTGCTATAATAAATATCCCCCAAAAAGTAAACAAATTTCTTCATCAGTTTAGGCCAATATGTATTCTTTTACATATTTTTGGTAAAGAAAAACGTAATAAGTGTATATCGATTGGGTTGAACAAAAGTTATAACGTCTACAAAATAGGGAATAGATTTATGGCATTTTTATTATTTATTTATTTTTTACTAGTAATGGCGGTGATCAGAGATTTTTAGCTTGACTGTGACATTGCAGCGAACAACACTTTTGACACTTTTTTGGGACCATTGACATTTATACCGGATCAGTGCTAAAAATAGCCACTGATTACTGTATAAATGTCACTGGCAGGGAAGGGGTCAACACTAGTCAGTAGTAGTTGGAACAATCATCAATTACCGACTGGACTACGCAAACCCCCTCTACATAGGACTACCTAAATACCAGATGGCGTGCCTACAAGTCGTCCAGAACACGGCAGCCAGACTGGTAACGGGAAAAAACCCTGGGAATCCATCACCCCACCCCTGAGGACCCTTCATTGGCTAACCTTAAAGGATCGGGTCACTTTCAAGACCCTCTGCCTCTCCCACAAAGGCACACAAGGAAACGCTCCTCAATATTTATGCGAGAAAATAAAACACTACTCAACTAACCAAAACCTCCTCCACATCCCCAAGTCCCACTACAAATCGAAGGGAGAACGAAGATTTGCAGTCCAAGGACCATGGCTTTGGAACGCTCTACCCACAAACATCCGCATGGAAGAAAACCACCTGGCCTTCAGGAAAAAACTTAAGACCCACATCTTCAGAAGGATCAGAACGACACTGAATGGAAAAAGCGCCTTGAGGCAATTTAGTTTGCATTTGTAGCGCTATACAAGGTACTCACTCACTCACTAGTCTCAAAGGGTTAAATGTGTTCCCTGGGAGGTGTTTCTAACTGTGGGGGAGTGTACTGACTGGAGGAGGAGAGAGATCGCTGTTCTTAATCACTAGGAACAGACGATCACTCTCTACTCTCCTGACAGAATGGGGATCTGTCTGTTTACATTGATGAATCCCCGTTCTGCCTCTCTGTGTAGCGATCGCGGGTGGCCGGCAGACATCGCGCCCACCAGCCACGCGCATATGCTCCTCCTCCGTACAGCGGGCATGTGCACGCGCCTGCTTTAGCTATTTAAAGGGCCGACGTACAGCTACGGCGATTCGCGGGAACGAGCCGACCTGCCGCATCTGGTCGGCAAATGGTTAAAAGCCTGAAGGTGCTTATTGGAATTTGGGGTCATGTACATAGCTTGACTGCCAAAAAGTCTCCTACATGTGGTATCCCCATACTCGGGAGAAGTAGCAGAATATATTTTGGGGTTTAACTCCACATATACACATGGCATGTGTGAGAAATATCTTATTGAAGTGACAACTTTTGGGGTAAATTTTCTTTCTTTAATTGTCATTTTCCAAAAACTTGCGGCAAAAAATAAAATGTTCCATGTGCTCAACATCCCTCTTGGCAAATACCCCGGTGTGTTTATTTACCAAAAAGAGGTAATTTGGGGGGTATTTTGTTTTATCCTGGCATTTTAGGGTAGGTAATAATGCCCTTTAAAGCCTGAAGGTGGTCATTGGATTTCAGAGTCCTGTACGTGACTAGACTGACAGAAAGTTTCTGACATGTGGTATCCCCATACTTGGGAGAGGTAGCAGAATATATTTTGGGGTTTAACTCCACATATACACATGGCATGTGTGAGAAATATCTTATTAAAGTGACAACTTTGAGTAAAAAAAAATTATAAAATTTTCCAAAAACTTGAGGCAAATAATAAAATCTTCCATGCATTCAACATGCCTCTCAGCAAATACCATGGGGTGTTTACTTTCCAAAAATGGGTCATTTGGGGGATGTTTGAACTGTCCTTGCATTTTATGCTCAACATTACAGTAGAAGCTTATGCCACACATCACCCACTCTTCTAACCACTTGAAGACCAGGCCGTAACTGATATAAAACAATATATTCTCATATATATGCCTGTCCATGGCAGCAGAGAACTCAGGCATATGTTGAATCGGGTCTGTGGACCAATATGTTCGCACCTCATCCTTTTTAGTAATGCCCATTTTGTTGGTTAGACCCAAAAAAATGTTTAACTCAGAAAGTGTGATACGTTTTCATGTGAATAGGTTTAAATTTGGGTTGGCAGCGATGTACTTCTATGCATATAAATTGCTTTGATACTAAATCCATCAACACAGATCTTCTGTGAAAAACAGCTCAAAAAAAATCAAGGGGAGTAAAATTAGCTGCTTTCACGAGAATTGTGGTTGGGCAGTTAATAGTGGAAGTACGGGCGCTGCAGAATCCGTGGGGTAATCAGGACTTGCAAACACATCTGGAAGGATACTATGGGCTCTATGGGCTTGTGTTCGAATTGTTGGTGGCTCCGGAATGCTATTGTGCTAGCCACTGCACCAGCTCGGGCTGCACATATGGGACTCGCCACATCACCAAGTGATACTGCAGTAAAAGGCCAGGATGTACTAGGCCACTGGTGCCTGCCAGTTAACCAAAAGGTAGCGTGGCACTAGTACTGGCACTCTGCTGCATATGAGAATCATTGTGTTATTCTTGCACCTCAGCAACCTGGGCATGCGGTTGTGTATGCCTGACCTTAAAAGGGACCTCTTCTCGATTGTCTGAGCTAACTGTCAGGTTGCCGCTGATCTCTACAGGGTTATATTCTGAGCCTGATTCTGTCAGTGAGGATTCCCCATCGCTCTCATCTGTCATGCTCAGTATCCTGTAGGCCTCTTCACTAGAGTACCTTTCTTTGGACATTTTGGCCTCTAAATTTACAGGTACCTAGAGCTCCTGGCTGTTAGGGACTGCCATTAAATGTACCTGTTAGTGCTAGCAGAGATCAGGTCTGATTTTGCCAACCGTGTGATTTTGTGTGCAATGTATCAGAAGTGAAAGTGGTCTATGGCGGTGGAGGGGCTAAACGAAGGTGCTGGCAGGTGACCGGGGCTGATCCTGCTAACTCTGCATTTTTGGGGACACTATACTATTGGGGACGCTAATACAGTTCTGATCTGTTTAAAGATATTGAACCATTCAGACCCGATACAAATAATGGAGGTTTATAGCGTGTCTGTTAGTATTGCTGGCAATCAAAGGGTTACATGTGATGGTGAATATGTGGGGGGAAATCTGACACTATCTGGGAAGAAATCTAACCGATGCTAACGCTACCTGAAGTCACCCGTGACACTAAAAAAATCTGTACACTGTACTAATGACAGGGCAGTGAAAGGGTTATCTGGGGGGGGGGGGTGCAATCAGGGGGTTAAAATGTGCCTATCTGTGTTTTAACTGTGTGCTGCTTTTAAAGTAAAGCTACATGGGGCAGTCAGGAACTGGATATTAAGCCCCAGCTCTTGTGTCAGTAGATGCAACAATAACCTACAGTTTGGTGTCAGTGGACACAATAATAACCCAAGCATTGGACGCAATAATAACCCCCAGCAGTTGTATCAGTGGACGCAATAATAACACCCAACCCTGGTGTCATGGTGTAATATGGCTTCTAGATTCTGATAATCCCACAGTCTCCCACAACCACCTGCTTGATAAAGGAGCGCCGCTGCCACGTCATACGCAGCTCGCACGCTCAGAAGCGCGTCACACCTTTGTGATGTCATTGCTCTACGCCATGCTGCCCCTGCCTTTCCAAGCCTCGTTCTGGACCAACTACCGCACGGCCATCTCCCATCTACAGCGGTTCCCAGCGAGGACTCCGGGACTAGCAGGGTTGAGAACCCAAGGCTTGGACAGTTCACTGCCCCCACCCTCTTGGGATATCTGATGTGCCTGCCATATCTCCTGCAAACAAGAGACAAGTGGAACAACCGTTACCTGGTCATCCATCTTGCTCATGGATGCTTTCCAGCCTACAGATGTGCTCTTCTTTACTTTCTCCCATGTGAGTTACTATTAACCCCCTTGGCGGTATTCCCGAGTCTGGCTCGGGGTGAGTTTTTAATGCTAAGAGCGGTAACCCCGAGTCAGACTCGGGCTGCATCACAGTATCCAGGGGAAGTTACTTACCTTGTTCCCTGGATCCTGCGATGTCTCCCCGCAGTGTGTGCGAGCCGTGTCTCGCTCGATTCACACTGCCGGGTACCGAGCTCCGTTCCCTGTGACGTTGCGGCGCATGGGGGCGGAGTTCGGCGCCAAATTCAAAAAATGAAAAACACACAATACATACAGTATACTGTAATCCTACAGATTACAGTACTGTATCAAATAATTACACATCCCCTTTGTCCCTAGTAGTCTGTCCAGTGTCCTGCATGCACTTTTATATTATAAAAACTGTTCTTTCTGCCTGGAAACTGGAGATTGTCCATAGCAACCAAAAAGTGTCCCTTTATGTCAAAAGTGGTTTTAGACCAGCTAAAAAACAGGGATAATAAATTAGAATCACTCGCAGAATTGAGCGATAGCGATTTGTGGGGAAATTCGTCATCAAACACTGAATCTAATGACAGCGACAATTCTGCAACTGAGCAAATTTCTGTGTATTTGATTACATTATTGAATAATTTTTATTATTATTACATTACCATTTGTTATAATTATTTATAGTTATTTATTATATTATAATTTATGATATTGTGTTTCAAACTTTATCATACCCGGGATGTCTACTAGACTCTTGTTTGGTCAGGTTTAAGTAGGTAATTATTAAGAATTGCAGGCCTACAATACATAACACCAAATTTCCATGCAAAATAATTGTACCGCTTTTGGTACATAATTCCAGACAGAATCATACCGCCAGGGAGGTTAAAGTGTTCAATCGCCACACTCAGAGGCGCCCCTCTCCTTGTTGTTTTTTCTCAGCCTTACTGGAATTCTGGCTTCTGGTCTCTTCGGTTGGCAGCCCTGAGCATACTGATCCACTATCCACCCTATACTTTTGGACTATTATGAACTCTATAGGGTTACTTTAGAGGTACTAGTGTTTTGCGAATTTTACTTGTCTATATCCCACAACCACCTGACCAGGGTCATGAAGGAGAAGCCCTTGTCCTTCTCAACGTGGAGACAAAGTGCTTTGCCAGGAGGGTATACTGCAAACTCATGCCTGAGCTGAACCAAAAGCTCAGAGGCGGCTCTAGGTTTTGTGAGGCCTTAAGCAAAACTTGGATACGGGGGCCCCACTCATGCCCATAATGGGTAAAATAATTTAAGCAAATAAAAATGGCTGTAGAAAGATGCACGGATCTAGCACACAGTGATTGAGCAGAGGCAAATTAGGCAGCCGCGAGGCCCCTGTGAGTGCGAGGCCTTAGGCGACCGCTTAATTTGCCTAATTAAAGAGCCGCCTCTGCAAAAGCTCAACCCTAGTTGATGATTGATGATACCTCTTTTCTTCTGCATACAAAATAAGGTGACATTGGCATGCAGTGGGTAGATAGCATGGGTTAGGGCATTGACAGTTGTTCAGACTTTCTAAATAATGGTAGCCAATCACAAGAAGGAACTGACAGGAGGAAGCTAAAGACTCCAAGGTGATAGCCAATCATAAGAAGGAACTGACAGAAGGAAGCTAGAAAGTTAAATTAATTTGAACAACAGGTGGACCAGTAGGTGGATAACAACATAAGAACTACATCATAATATTGGATGCCTACATTTACATTGTGTTCTTTTAGTACCTTCTGTGAGGAACACTCATCCAACCAAAGGTCAATTTGTATTAATATTGTTTTCTTACATATCTATCAAACTTCATTTCATCATCCATCGCAACTAATGGATGGGGTTTAAATTCTCATGACCCAGGCTGCACCTTAAGTTTTATTTTATATTTAGATAGGGTAAAGGAAAGAAAATATTTGACTATTTTTTGTTTAATTCTCATGCAATCTATTAAATAAAATGCAAGTTAAGAATGCATGGTATTACTTGTAAAAAGCTCCCATGTGTTTTTTTTTTTTTAACTTCCTAAAATAACAAGATAAATAGAAGCGTTTTCTATTTTTATAACTAGCAAATGCCAAGTTCTCAGAAAATGCCAATGTGTAGCTGTAAGTGTTCAGATATCTGAAAGCCATGGTCAAATCAAAGCAGCATCTTGCCTTCTTTTCCTTCATTTTAAAATTTAATATTTTTTTTTTGCAAAATGTTACATCTCAGGCAAAAGCAACACAGGAACTGTCCAGTCTTTTAAATACAAAATAACTAAACAAAATAAGGACAGCATTTGAAGATAAGAAGCTCTTAACAAAGAAAACAATTGCAAGCCAGCACCATTCAGGAAATTCTGTTCTTTGCCGAAGAATAGGATCTACGACAACACAGGATGCATGCGGACTGTCTCCTATAATAAAGGATATACATTACCAATGTCATAACCCTCATACACCCACTTCTTAAGTTGCCTTTGGATTAGTATGAGGTTCTTCAGTCCCTTCTTAAGCAGAAGAGTCCCTGCCAGAAAGAGAACTAGTGGGGAGCAGAGGAGAATGTTGATCTTTATTGCAGGACTTCTATTTTTGACCGCTAATTTACCAGTTTCCAATGGAGTGTATGATGAAAAGCAAGGGGCAGCTTTTTGTTCAAGCAACACGTGCTACACTGTTCACCTAAGCAAGACAAAGTTTCCTGAAGCAAATGCTAACTGCACTAAGAGAGACGGCAACTTGGTGACAATTAAGAGTGAAAAAGAAGCTGAAGTTGTACACAACTTGCTTTTGGAACTCGCCAAAAAAACTCCACTTAAGCAACCTTTAAAACTCTGGATTGGACTTAAATTAAACCAATGTGTTATAAAACATGATTTACTCAAGGGATTCTCATGGACCACTGGTGACAAGAATACGGAAAAAAGCCAATTTTCCAACTGGATGAATGAACCAAAGTCAACGTGCACCAGAGAAATGTGTGTGAGTATGACATTACACACAAACCCTTCTCAAAACTTCAAGTGGGTTGATAGCCCATGTTCATCCCTCTCTGATGGCTATATCTGCAAGTTTGACATCCGGGGATCGTGCCAGCCTTTAGAACTAGGTGGCCCTGGAATAGTTGAGTATGAAACACCATTTAGTTTCAAAAGTTCCTCTTTGAACCTATTGCCGTATGCCTCCTTTGCTTATGTGTCTTGTGGTCACCAACAGGATGGTAAAGTTTACAGTTTAATGTGCAAGAATGTGGAAGTGAGTGGGACCACCATGTACCAGTGGGCTGCTCCTCGTTCAGATAAATATCCTGGAGCTTTGTGTGTTTCTGAGGAACTTGGCTGTGACTATAATAATGGAGGATGTAAACATAAATGTACTAAGAACGCAGAGAAAGGATCTATCTCATGTGAATGCGATGATGGTTATGTGCTCGCACCTGACTTGGTGTCTTGTGTTTTACCTAACCACTGTCAGTCCCACCAATGTGAACACCGTTGTATAAACCACCTGCATGGCCATGAATGTACATGCTCACCTGGCTTTGTGCTTGCTGAAAATAAAAGAAACTGCTTAGATATCGATGAATGTTTGGAAGGGCCCTGCAACCACACTTGCGCCAATACCATTGGCAGCTTCCAGTGTCATTGTCCCGCAGGTTTTAATTCCCATGACACACAGTGCTTGGATGTCGATGAGTGTTTGGAGTCAACTTGCTCTCACGGTTGCCTCAACACCTATGGATCTTACCTTTGTTCCTGTAACAGTGGCTATATCCTTGACAGCAATAAGAAATCATGTTTGGATATTGATGAGTGTATTAATTCCCCATGTGCCCACTCCTGTGATAACACTCCTGGGAGTTACACTTGTACCTGCCCAAAAGGATTCAAGTTATCATCGGATCGGATCTCCTGTCTTCCAGAACTAGCAAATACAAACATAACTCCCACTGGCCATGGAGATAAAGATTCCGGACCAAAGAACAGGGAAACTACCAGCAATGGCCAAAGAGACATGACCAACCAACCCACCCCAAGCTCAGTGTTTAAGGCTTCATTTACGGAGAAAGAAGATAAAAGAAAGGAGATATCATCCAGTACAGCATCCAGTGAAACTGTTAGCTTTTCTAGCAATAGTTCTGTAGATCAGGTAGTAAGTGATCCTCAGGATGGGTATAGCGTAGTGTTACTAGTCAGTATCTTATGTGCCTGCGGTGTTGTTCTAGTACTCCTCATTGTAGCTGGAGGGTTCCTGTGCTACCGGAGAAGGAATGCAAAGAATAAAGAGACTGAGAAGCAATCCAGTGCTACAGATAAGTATTGCTGGGTTCCAGAATCTGACAATAAAGCAAACAATGACTACAGGTGACCTGGCATTCCATATACAGGCATGCAATTCTTTCTTTAACTCTAGGCACTGGTAATGTTTTTTTTTTAACAGCTTCAATGTTACTATTACAAATCTATATTATACGTGCATGGACAAAGGTAGTTCAAACTGTAGGGTTGATTTACTAAAACTGGAGAGTACAAAATCTGATGTAGCTCTGCAGGGAAACCAATCAGCTTCCATTTTTTTTTGTCAAAGCTTAATTGAAGAAGCTGAAGTTAGAAGCTGGTTGGCTACCATGCACAGCTGCACCAGATTTTGCAGTTTTAGTAGTACAACCCCTGTGTTCTTTATTTTTTTTAAACCTGCTTTGAAGAATGTTTAAAACTTTAACTATCTTAACCACTTAAACCCCGGCCAAAGACCAAGCCACTTTTTGCGATTCGGCACTGCGTCGACTTAACTGACAATTGCGCGGTCGTGTGACGTGGCTCCCAAACAAAATTGACGTCCTTTTTTTCCCACAAATAGAGCTTTCTTTTGGTGGTATTTGATCACCTCTGCGGTTTTTATTTTTTGCGCTATAAACAAAAATAGAGTGACAATTTTGAAAAAAAGTCAATATTTTTAACTTTTTGCTATAATAAATATCCGCAAAAAATATATAAAATGTATTTTTTCCCTCAGTTTAGGCCGATACGTATTCTTCTACATATTTTTGTTACAAAAATAGCAATAAGCGTTTATTAATTGGTTTGTGCAAAAGTTATAGCGTCTACAAAATAGGGGATAGTTTTATGGCATTTTTATTAATATTTATTTTTTTACAAGTAATGGCGGCGATCAGCGATTTTTATCATGACTGCGACATTATGGCGGACACATCGGATACTTTTGACACCATTTTGGGACCATTGTAATTTTTACAGCGATCAGTACTATAAAAATGCACTGATTACTGTAAAAATGACACTGGCAGTGAAGGGGTTAACCTGTAGGGGGGCGATGAAGGGGTTAAGTGTGACCTAGGGAGTGCTTTTAACTGGTAGGGGGCGTGGCTTGCCGTGACACATCACTGATCGCAGTTTCCGATGACAGGGAACAGACGATCAGTGACATGTCACTAGGAAGAACGGGGAGATATTGTGTTTACACTGACATCTCCCCGTTCTTCAGCTCCGTGACCTGATCGCGGGACACTGAGTCCACGAGTCCCACGGGCACGGTCGCGGAGCTCACGTCAGGGTCACGAGCGCGCCGCTGGCGGCAAATTAAAGGGGACGTATATATACGCCCATTTGCCTGTCGTGCCATTCTGTTGACGTAAATCTGCGTGCGGCGGTCCTTAAGCAGCCTTTCCCACTAGAAAGTGTGAAATAATTTTCAGGTTTCAGGGAACCCCTAGTAAGATTATCAGGAGTTCTTGGGAAAATGCCTCATTGGTGGTGGTAAATGGGAAGAATTCCCTCTTACAGGGATGGCCAGAATGACATCCTTGCAGTCATGCTGCTGGCTCTGCCAAGCATCATTGGACCTGGAGCTATACAGGTACCATCAGATGAGAGGTCAGTTAGCTCAAGGAACTTCTAGCCACCCCTGGAGGAACCCTGGTTGAGAATGGCTGATCTATAGGCTCAGTTTGATAACCTATAACTTTGCCATAATGATTGATATCCTCAGTCATGTGACTGTTATTTTAATGTGCAACTATGGCCAAAATAAAAAAAATGGCCTATACTGTATGATACTGTCTGTTACTAACATTAACACATTAGTTTCTTTCTGAGTTTCCCCTGTAACATACTTTATTATCCATTGATCCTGCCAGTAGATCTTTTTGTTTCCTATTTCCTTTTTTTGCAGACTCAGAAAAAACAAATTGCTGTGTTAATATTAGTGAGACTAAATAATAAAATGTAGCACTTATTATAAACAATTAAAAAGTCCAAGCAGAATAAAACTTGACCAGTGCGTTTTCCACCACAGTGTTACAATATTGCTGTATCCACTTATAACAGACTTTCTCAACCTTTTTAACACTGAGGAACCCTTGAAATAAACCTTTTGTTCTCAGGGAACCCCTGATAATTATTGCTGTATCTAAAGCTTATGGTACATTTGTCTGATGGTCAGTGGGAAGAATGGCCTTTACATTGGTGGTCAGTGAGAAGAATGATCCTTGCTATGGTAGTCAGTGGAAAGAATGTCCTTTACATTGGTGGTCAGTGGGAAGAATGATCTTTGTATTGGTGGTCAATGGGAAGAATGCCCCTTAGAATGGTGGTCAGTGGGAAGAATGCTCCTTACATTTGTAGTCAGTAGGAAGAATGCTCCCTATGCCGCCTACACACGATCGGAATTTCCAACAAGAAAAGTTTGATGTGAGCTTTTGGTCGGAAATTCCGACCATGTGTAGGCTCCATTGGACTTTTTCTGTTGGAATTTCCGACAACAAAAATTTGAGAGCTGGTTCTCAATTTTTCCGACAATAAAAGTTCTTGTCGGAAATTGTGATCATCTGTATGATATTCCGGCGCACAACAATCCTACACATGCTCGGAATCAATTCGACGCATGCTCAGAATAATTGAACTTCATTTTTCTCGGCTTGTTGTAGTGTTGTACGTCACCGCGTTCTTGACGGTCGGAATTTTGTGAGACCGTGTGTATGCTACACAATTTTGAGCCAACATTCCGTCGGAAAAAAATCCACAGTTTTCGTGTTGAATTTTCCGATCGTGTGTACGCGGCATTACATTGGTGATCAGTGGGAAGAATTCCCCCCTTACATTGGTGATCAGTGGAAATAATTCCCCTTACATTGGAGGTCAGTGGGAAGAATACTCCTTACATTGGTGGTCAGTGGGAAGAATGTTCCTTACATTGGTGATCAGTGGGAAGAATGTTCCTTACATTGGTGGTCAGTGGGAAGAATGCTCCTTACATTGGTGATCATTGGGAAGAATGCTCCTTACATTGGTGATCAGTGGAAATAATTCCCCTTACATTGGAGGTCAGTGGGAAGAATACTCCTTACATTGGTGGTCAGTGGGAAGAATGTTCCCTACATTAGTGGTCATTGGGAAGAATGCTCCTTACATTGGTGGTCAGTGAGAATAATTCCCCTTACATTGGAGGTTAGTGGGAAGGATACTCCTTACATTGGTGGTCAGTGGGAAGAATGCTCCTTACATTGGTGATCAGTGGGAAGAATGCTCCTTACATTGGTGATCAGTGGGAAGAATGTTCCTTACATTGGTGTTCAGTGGGAAGAATGCTCCTTACATTGGTGGTCAGTGGGAAGAATGTTCCTTACATTGGTGGTCAGTGGGAAGAATGCTCCTTACATTGGAGGTCAGTGGGAAGAATGCTCCTTACATTGGCTGTCAGTGGGAAGAATGCTCCTTACATTGGCGGTCAGTGGGAAGAATGCTCCTTACATTGGAGGTCAGTGGGAAGAATGATCCTTACATTGGAGGTCAGTGGGAAGAATGCTCCTTACATTGGAGGTCAGTGGGAAGAATGCTCTTTTCACTGTTGGTCAGTGAGAAGATTTCCCCCTTATAGATAGCTAAAAAGATCATTTACATTGGTTGTTAATTATCCAAGAGGTTAAAATTGCTCATTGCTCAAGGGACCCCTAGCAACCTCTGGAGGAACCCTAGTTGAGAAAGGCTGACTTATAGTGACCATTAGACATGTGCATTAGTTTTCGTCCGAATGCATTTTCGTCCGAATTTCAGCTATTTTCGTTATCGTTTTAACAAACGAAAATGAAAGCACAGAATCCGAAAACCGAAAGATCCGACATAAACAAATGCTTTATTTTCGTTTTCGTTGCTACAACAGTTCGATATAGATAGGAGATTCGACGTGACGCTGACAATAACAATCTGTGTCTATCGAACCTGTGGTCGAATGTGCCTAACCTTAACTCTATTAGTCCAAGATTATTCTACATAGAGAGAAAAGATTCGACATTATAGAGAGAAAAGATTCAACATAGGAGAGAAAGATTCGACATAGGAGAGAAAAGATTCGACATAGGAGAGAAAAGATTCGACATAGGAGAGAAAAGATTTGTTATTATAGAGAGAAAAGATTCGACATAGAGAGAAAAGATCACTGCTGGAATTGGGTGGGGGAAGTAAAATAAAAATAAAGTTGATGATGAATGTTATTGGCTGATTGTAACCAAAGAGGAGGAGCAGTAAAATAGCTAGAATGACGAAGATTCGACAAAGCATCGAAAGTTAGAAGATTCGACTGTGCATTAAAACTGTACGACGCTGCAATCGTACATTTCCGGTCAAATGCATCCGCCCATAGGCTATAGAAGAATTCTAATGTTGGTTGACTAGTAATAGTAATGAATAAATATAATTATTACTAGTCATACAACATTAGAATTCTTCTATAGCTTGTGGGCGGAACATTCGACCGGAAATGTATGATTGCAGCGTCGTACAGTTTCACTGCTCCTTCGAATCTTCTTTGAACATTCGACAGACACCATAAGCCTTCAATGACAGATTCGACCTTAATTAATTCAGATTTTCGGACGAATGCAATTTCTAACGAAAAACGAAATAAATAAAAACGAATTTCGGGAGTAACTAAATAAATGTATTTTTCGGACGAAAACGAAATTCCGAAACGAAATATTTCAGTGTGCACATGTCTAGTGACCATAACCTTTTAGCTGATTTGGAGCACTGATAAATATTTGGTGGTGGTCACCGGATACAGCAATATTGTAACATTATTGGTTTATATAACTGCACTGATCAAGTTTAGCTTTGTTTGGACTTTAATTGTTTATAAGAAAGTGCTATATTTTATTATTATTATTATTTTTTTATTACAATTGTATATCATCTTTCCAATGTTATCTGCTTTTGTAGCTTTTTTTTTTTTTTTAGAGATAGCGTGGACTTTCTATTTATACTTATTGAATGTTAATGAGACTGCATCATATAAGTAAGACTACCCATATCTCCACTTTAGGTTCATTATGGCTCTTCATATTCAGCTTTGTGGCCGCTTCTGGGTTGTTTGTGATTAAAATGTGTCACTGCTCCTATTTTGTGGTTTGAAAATTTAGCTTAGAGAGACACTGTCACCTTGTCCAATAAGCATAAAATTACAGTGTTTGTGTAAACGGCCCCCTCTGGTACACTGATACTCACTTTCTTTGCCAACCATACCCGACCATGATGATTTTGGGTATGAGGGTGGAGCATGTGACCACCTCCCATTGACAGTTCTCAGGTCTAGAAGCCAATCACTAGGCCCCATTATTGCCACATGATGGAGGGAATGACATCAATACTTCCCCTAGTGGACAACACAAGCCAACACTGGGGATTCTGGTGCCAGTTGGGACTGGAGAAGGAGCTGTGGTGGAGCACTGGCAAGGTGAGTATCAGCGGGTCGAGGGGCTCCTTTATACAGACACTTATCCCGAAACAAGCAAGGTGACAGTGTCCCTCTCATATTGCACTAGACACTATTACCAGCCCTGAGCAGAAGAACTGTATGTGATGTAAGCTGTAGCACAGTCATTGTGGACACCACCCTATAAAGCAAAATAATTGTGAGGTTGATGAAAGTAAATTGGCTTTAAAGGCAGGCAGATGGAGTTGCCTTCACATAGTTTATTTATTGTTTGTTCTACACATATGGAAGATATTATAAAAATCAGCACTTTAGAACATCTGCCTCTCCACTGGCCCTTAGAAGTAAAAGATCCGCTGGTGGGGATCTCATGATAAATACGTAATAATGGTAATAAATAGTAAGCCACTGTATATGTAGACATCTCTAGCTGCCTGCATTTATTATCTGATCATTTCTTAAACTTTGCTTCAGTTATATGTTAAAGCAGCCTTTCTAAACCCTTTTACACCAGAGGAACCCCTAACATCATTTTTAGGGAGCCTTTACCTAAACCAATTCAGAGGGGGCCAACACAGAACATGTCCCTTACATTATTGTTCAGTGGGAAGAATGCTCCTTATATTTGTGGACAGTGGAAAGAATGCCCCTCACAGTGGTGGTCAGTAAGTGTCAGGTCACCTGAGGCCAGGTGACAGATGCACACGGTTGGGGTCAAGAGTGCACCACTATGATAGTGGACCCTACAGCTGACTGCTGCGGATGGAACCCTGGGTGGTACAGGAAGGCAGGTCCACTGGGGCACCGACACGGATCCCACAGTGAGCTAGAACATAAGATTCCCCAGGGCGCAGAGTCTAAGAGCCAACAGGTGTTCACCAGAGCCTCTATTGGTGAGGATGGACTACGCTGCAGCTGACTCCAGGTCGCGGCCCCCAGGGTCTCCCAGCTCACGCTCACGGTAGGCTATAGGAGGAAGCTACAGGTCGGGGGCGACTAGCAGACAAGGATAACGGAGAACAAGGCAAAGGTCAAGGGTCACAAGCAGGCAGGGATGGTCGAGAAGCGCGCCAAAGGTCAGGGTCACAAGCAGGCGGGAATGGTCGGGAACACGCCAAGATCGGTAACAGAGACAAACGTAGAGCACACGGCAAGCAGGAAACAGGAAACCAAACATACAATATTGCACGGCAAGGCAGGCTTGGAGAACACAGTGTTAAATTGTGGTTCCTGTTGAAGCTAGGGTGGAGCCACACTGAGGGAAGATTACTTAACCATGCAGGTGTGAGAGAGCAGGCCCTAAAGCTGATACACAGACCAGGTAAGAGACAGACAGGTCATGAAAGTATTACTGCAAGGTCATGACAGTGAGAATGCCCTCTTATGCCGCGTACACACGATCGGACATTCCGACAACAAAACTGTGGGTTTTTTTTCCATTGGATGTTAGCTCAAACTTGTCTTGCATACATGCGGTTGCACAAATGTTGCTCGGAAATTCCGATGGTCAAGAACGCGGAGACGTACAACACTACGACGAGCCGAGAAAAGTGAAGTACAATGATTCCGAGCATGCGACAAATTGATTCCGAGCATGCGCAGCACTTTTGTGTGTCGGAAATGGCTACACACGGTCAGAATTTCCGACAAGAACTTTCCTTGACGGAAAAATTGACAACCTGCTCTCAAACATTTGTTGTCGGAAATTCCGACAGCAAGTGTCTGATGGAGCGTACACACGGTCGGAATAACCGACCAAAAGCTCACATCGAACATTTGTTGTCGGAAATTTCGATTTTGTGTAATACATTGGTAGTCAGTGGGAAGAATGCTTCTTACAATTATGGTCAGTGGGAAAGAATGTCCCTTCAGTTATACTTTAAAGCAGCTTTTCTAAAACTGTTTATACCAGAGAAACCCGTAACATAATTTACAGGGAACCTTTACCTAAACCAATTCATTGGCGGTCAACATGGAACATGTCCCTTATAATTTTGTTCAGTTTGAAGAATGCCCCTTACTATGGTGGTCATAGGGAAGAATGCTCCTTAAATTTGTAGACAGTGGAAAGAATGCCCCTTATATTGGTAGTCAGTAAGAATGCCCTTACATTGGTGGTCAGTGGGAAGAATGTCCCTTACATTGGTGGTCAGTTGGAAGAATGCCCTTACATTGGTGGTCAGTGGGAAGAATGCTCCTTAAATTTGTAGACAGTGGAAAGAATGCCCCTTATATTGGTAGTCAGTAAGAATGCCCTTACATTGGTGGTCAGTGGGAAGAATGCCCTTACATTGGTGGTCAGAGGGAAGAATGTCCCTTACATTGGTGGTCAGTTGGAAGAATGCCCTTACATTGGTGGTCAGAGGGAAGAATGTCCCTTACATTGGGGGTCAGTTGGAAGAATGCTCCCTAAATTTGTGGACAGTGGAAAGAATTTCCCTTACACTGATTGGTTCCTTGAGCTTCTTCTCTCTCCCCCAGTCTGAGCTGCTGTACAGGGCTTGCAAAAATGCTAATATCAAGTCAAATTCAGGGGCTTGCACTGCATACATTTAAAAATGCATTTAATGATGTATTAATACTCACAGAGCTGCACGAATTTGTGTCTTTTATATCTGGAGTTCAGTTTTAAAGCCATTTCTAATCGAGGGGAAAACTTTTTCAACTTTTTCTTGCTGGCTGTGTGCCTTATTCAGGAGATTTCCTGTCTATTCTCTCCACTTCCTCTTTGATGGAAGTCAGAAATTCCTATGAAGACACAGTGAAATTATACGGCACACTCAAGAACATTCAATGAATTTGCTTTATTCTGTATATAGGTAAAAAGTGTATCTTCATTGTGAAAATGGTGCATAAAAATGTAGTATTTGTAAATAATTTGTCCCATACAATGGTTTAACTAGGCCTAATTCTTGAGCTTTATCACACAGTTTTGTTTTAAATTTGACTTTGTATGAGATATTTGTTGAAATAAAGATTCACAAAAATAAATAAAACTTGGGCACTTATAAGAGGTAATGAGTGGCATCAATGGGTTATGACCATGTGACCACACGCACACGCACATATACACACGCATGCATGTGTGCCCAGAGCAATCAATCAGCCTCCTTTCTATATTTCTTCTCTGGTCAAACTTGTTTATTGAATTTTAACAATTAGCATACGTAACTACATATGGTGGCAGCAAAAAAAAAAAAAAAACTCACATACAGTATATGGTAATATTGAGTTGTAGTTCCAACATAAACTAAAAGTACCGTATATTCTCGAGATTAAGCCGACCCGAGTATAAGCCGAGGTACCTAATTTTACCACAAAAAACTGGGAAAACGTATTGACTCGAGTATAAGCCTAGGGTGAGAATGCAGCAGCTACTGTAAGTGGAAGAGGGTCAACAATGCCCATTTGCACGCCTCACTGTGCCCATTGCAACCTCACTGTGCCAATTGTCACTGTGCCCAACCTCACTCTGCCCATTGCCACCTCACTGTGCCTCACTGTGCCCATCCTTACTGTGCCAATCCTCACTGTGCCCTCACTGTGCCCGTTGTCAGTGTACCTGAAATTGAGAGGCCGCGGGCATCCATTCATTGTTTAAAACTCGCGGTCTCCTCCTGGTCTCTTGCGTGATAGGCGTTTCCCAGCAGACACAGTTCCGCCTATCACGAACATTCTCTCACCCTCGGACTCAGTTTCCCAGCAGACACTGTGTTCAGTGTTCTGCCAATCACGGATGTCCTCTTGTCCGAGGATGAAATTGGCGGAACACTGAACACAGTGTCTGCTGGGATGGGTGAGGATGAGAGAACGTTCGTGATAGGCGTTTCTCAGCAGACACAGTTCCGCCTATCATGGAAGGGACCAGGAGGAGACCGCGAGTTTTAAACGATAAACGTCCGCAGCCTCTCAGTATTTTCAGGTACACTGACTCGAGTATAAGCCGAGGGGGGCATTTTCAGACCCAAAAAAAGGGCTGAAAATCTTGGCTTATACTCGAATATATATGGTAGTTTAACTAAAACAATTTTAGCATGGATCTAACTACTCAAAGGATTACGTCATACATTGTAAAAGAAAGGATAAAACCAACTTAGACCAGTTTAATATAAGATGACCTCAGATAAAAAAAAAAAGGTCTTAATTATTATCAAGAGTATCGTTTTTAACCACTTTCATACCGGGCCTATTCTGGCACTCCTCTCCTACATGCAAAAATCATAATTTTTTTGCTAGAAAATTACTCAGAACCACTAAACACTATATATGTTTTTTTTTAGCAGACACCCTAGGGAAAAAAATGGCGGTCATTGCAACTTTTTATCTTGCATGGTATTTGCGCAATAAATTTTCAAACGCTTTTTTTGGGGAAAAAAACGGTTTCATGAATTACAAAATAACAAAATAGTAAAGTTAGCCCAATTTTTTTGTATAATGTGAAAGATGATATTACGCCGAGTAAGTAGATACCTAACATGTCACGCTTTAAAATTGCGAACACTCATGGAATGGCGCCAAACTTCAGTACTTAAACATCTCCATAGGTGACGCTTATTTTTTTTTACAGGCTACTAGTTTAGAGTTACAGACAAGGTCTAGTGCTAGAATTGTTGCTGACGCTCTAACGCACATGGCGATACCTCACATGTGTGGTTTGAACGGCGTTTACATATGTGGGCGGGACTTGCGTGTGTGTACGCTTCTGAGTGCGAGCTATAGGGGACAGGGGCATTTTAAATACTTTATTTTTATTTTTTTATTTTACTTAATTTTTTTTATTTTTGCACTTCTTTTTACATTTACATTTTTTTGATCACTTTTATTCCTATTACAAGGAATGTAAACATCACTTGTAATAGGAATATATCGTGACAGGCAGGGATGGACTGGCCATAGGGACTACTGGGAGTTTCCCGGTGGACCAATGGCTCAGTGGGCCGTTTTTGTGGGCCATTTTTTTTATGCAGTTCGGCGGCAGTGGGAGCGTGGCAGCAAACAGCGGCCCACAAAAAAAAACATGCCAGAACACTGAGACAGCGGGGAGGTGAGCAGAGGAGGGACTGCAGAAAGGGACAGTGCTATGTGGTCTTTCTCAGCCCTCCCCTCTGTCTCTCTGCCCCCTCTGTCTCTCAGTCCCCCCCTCTGTCTCTCAGTCCCCCTCTGTCTCTCAGTCCCCCCTCTTTCAGCCCCCTCCTTCTGTCTCTCAGCCCCCCCACTATCTCTCAGACCCTCCTGTCTCTCAGACCCCCCCTCTGTCTCTCAGTCCCCCCTCTTTTAGCCCCCTCCTCTGTCTCTCAGACCCCCCCTCTGTCTCTCAGCTCTCCTCCTCTATCTCTCAGCTCTCCTCCTCTATCTCTCAGCTCTCCTCCCCTATCTCTCAGCTCCTCCTCTGTCTCATAGCTCCCCCTCTGTCACTCAGCTCCCCCTCTGTCTCTCAGCTCCCCTTCTGCCTCTCAGACCCCTCCTCTGTCTCTCAGCTCTCCCCCTCTGTCTCTCAGCTCTCCCCCTCTGTCTCTAAGCTCTCCCCCTCTGTCTCTCAGCTCCCCCTGTCTCTCAGCCAGTGGCGTATCTAGGGTATGGCAAGCCATAGCAAGTGCCATGGGCGCTACACATGAAGGGGGCGCTAGTGAGCAGGGAATCCAGCATAAAAGTTCTTCACTGAAGTTAAAACTAGAGCTTTTTAAACTTCTCCCCTTCCTACTTGCTTATGGGGAGAAGCAATTACAGTTTCCTGGGTCCCATCAGGTCAAAATAGGGGCCCAGGAAGTGAGCGTAAAGGAGGGACTTTTTCTTCATTTTCAGGGCGCATGTACATCATGCCGCCCCGCTACTCAAATAGTCCCGGCTCATTGGCGGAGTGATTCTCTGCCCTGCTCCCGTCCTCAGGTGCTGAGATGCGAGTGCTGTGCTTCTGAGAAGTAACAGCCAGAGGGGGGCGTTGCTGCATGTGCCGAGCTCCACACAGATTGGCTGTGGAGACTGTCAGTCTGCAGAGTGTCCTGGGCTGCTGGAGAAAAGTTATAGAAGGCGCTGTGTGTGCACTGCAGGAAGGCTGAGATCGGAGGAGGGGAGGTAATAAATCCGGGGTCTGGCATCCCAGCACACAGAGCAGCAGGACGGGACAAATCACAATAACACTGCCCAGCTTATATGGAGCTTGGCATCCCCGGGATCCCTGTAGATGTGCCTGCTTATCGCTCCCACTCCATGGCTGAGGCTGCTCTGTGCATCGGTGAGCATCAAAGTGTTTACATAGAAAGATCCCCCCACAGATATGACTGAGCCATGGGCATAGACCAGCTGGAACTCAGCTTCCTACAGGTGGAAGACGCTAGCAGGATCCTGGAGGTCCTGAAGTGAGGAGGACAGAGAGGGATAGAGAGTCATGTATGCAGATAGGATCAGAGCTCACATTCTACCTCCCAGTCTGAATGAATGCATTTCTGTTTTGTCACAATATCATTTTTCAGAGAAGCCCCTTCCTCTCAGGCTGATGTCAGGTGGGAGACTCTGTTGCTAGTGACAACGCTTCAGTGGCAGAGAACCTCCCACCTACCTCTATGGAATTGCTTCCTCTCAGAATACTACAGAATGTTGATCACTAGGGATGGGAGTGATTCCAGAGGGACCAACTGGCAGCCTTGTTGCTACCCTGCAGATGGCAGTTCATTATGACTGGGATAAAGGCGCATGCATTAGAGGGAGGATGGTGATGGGGAGCTCCGGGGAGTGGCTGAGGTCACCAAACAGGAGTTGTTAGGCCTGAAGGAGCTGAGACCGGAAGCATGTCCTAGGCCTGAGCCGGGTCACAGAGAGTGAGTTACGCTGCTTTCACACTGGGGCATGGGCCGTCATTTTTGCAGAGGTATTACGCCGCTGGTGGGGTGATTTTAACCCCCGCTAGCAGCCGAAAAAGGGTTAAAACCACCCGCAAAGCACCGCTGCAGCGGCGCTTTGCCAGCAGGTCGGCCGCGCTGCCCATTCATTTCAGTGGGCAAGAGCGGTGGAAGAGGTGTACACACCGCTCCGAAGATGCTGCTTGCAGGACATTTTTTAACGTCCTGCCAGCGCATCACACTGACACTGCAGGGGAGCCATATTTCAGGCGCTTTACAGGTGCTATTTTTAGCCCAAAAGCACCTTAAAAAATGCCCCAGTGTGAAAGGGGTCTTACTGTCAGGAGACCTGTTACCGGCCTGTGCTAGACGCTGTGGGGTTGATTTATTAGAGGAAAATCCACTTTGCACTTAAAAGTGCACATGGAAGTGCAGATGCTGTAGATCTGAAGGGGACATGCAAGGAAAATAGCATTTTAGCTTGCACATGATTGGATGATAAAATCAGCAGAGCTTCCCCTAATTTCAGAGCTTCCCCTCAGATTTACAGCGATCTACAGCGACTGCACTTCCATGTGCACTTCCAAGTGCAAAGTGGATTTTCCTTTAGTAAATCAACCCCTGTGCGTCATTAACGTCACTTGTCTTCTGTCATCAGATTATCTGTGCAGACCTAAGGAGAATGTGTTCAGGATTGACTTCACTTGCTTCAAGATCCAGGACCTGGAGACTGACACTGTGCTCTTTGAAACCTCCAAACTCTGCTCAGGTACCTGTCATGGAGGGCACCTTTCCTGGGGCAGGGGCAGGGACAGGTCTCCTTCATACTTCAAGTAGAACTAGAGTTGTTGGATGGAGTAAGGGAGGGTTATTGTTACCAATTTGACATCCATTTGGGTGCTGGTGCGTGTCTTTGAATGCACACTATCTGTGCTCAGGGGTATTTTCCTGCACTCAAACAGATATCAAGGTGAAAGCAGGGGCTGTGCTCATGAAGCTGCTGCATCCCAATTGATTTGAATTGGTCTGCCTGCCCGTGCATGTACTGCACATCTGTGTGCTTTTCATGCAGTGAAAACATGGCCCTGTACACTTAAAATGTTTTGACAGGGGCACAGTTTCAGTGCTTGCCATAGGCGCCATTTTCACTAGATACGCCTCTGCTCTCAGCTCCCCCTGTCTCTCAGCCCCCTGCTCTGTCTCTCAGCTCCTGTATCTCAGACCCCCCTCTGTCTCTTAGACCCCCCTTTGTCTCTTAGACCCCCCTCTGTCTCTCAGTTCCCATGTCTCAGTCCCCCCTCTTTTAGCCCCTCCTCTGTCTATCAGCTCCCCTCTATCTCTCAGACCTCCCTCTGTCTCTCAGCTCTCCTCTGTCTCTCAGCTCTCCTCCTCTGTCTCTCAGCTTTCCTCCTCTGTCTCTCAGCTCTCCTCCTCTGTCTCTCAGCTCTCCTCCTCTGTCTCTCAGCTCTCCTCCTCTGTCTCTCAGCTCTCCTCCTCTGTCTCTCAGCTCTCCTCCTCTGTCTCTCAGCTCTCCTCCTCTGTCTCTCAGCTCCCCCTGTCTCTCAGCCCCCCGCTCTGTCTCTCAGCTCCCCGCTCTGTTTCTCAGACCCCCTGTCTCTTAGACCCCCCTCTGTCTCTCAGTTCCCGTGTCTCTCAGTCCCCCCTCCTTTAGCCCCTCCTCTGTCTCTCAGCTCCCCTCTATCTCTCAGACCCCCCTCTGTCTCTCAGCTCTCCTCCTCTGTCTCTCAGCTCCCCCTGTCTCTCAGCCCCCCGCTCTGTCTCTCAGCTCCCCGCTCTGTTTCTCAGACCCCCCCCTGTCTCTTAGACCCCCCTCTGTCTCTCAGTTCCCGTGTCTCTCAGTCCCCCCTCCTTTAGCCCCTCCTCTGTCTCTCAGCTCCCCTCTATCTCTCAGACCCCCCTCTGTCTCTCAGCTCTCCTCCTCTGTCTCTCAGCTCTCCTCCTCTGTCTCTCCGCTCTCCTCCTCTGTCTCTCCGCTCTCCTCCTCTGTCTCTCCGCTCTCCTCCTCTGTCTCTCCGCTCTCCTCCTCTGTCTCTCCGCTCTCCTCCTCTGTCTCTCAGCTCTCCTCCTCTGTCTCTCAGCTCTCCTCCTCTGTCTCTCAGCTCTCCTCCTCTGTCTCTCAGCTCTCCTCCTCTGTCTCTCAGCTCTCCCTCTGTCTCTCAGCTCCCCCTCTGTCTCTCAGCTCCCCTTCTGCCTCTCAGACCCCCACTGTCTCTCAGCCCCCTCCTCTATCTCTCAGCTCTCCCCCTCTGTCTCTCAGCTCTCTCCCTTTGTCTCTCAGCTCTCCCCCTCTGTCTCTCAGCTCTCCCACTCTGTCTCTCAGCTCTCCCCCTCTGTCTCTCAGCTCTACCCCTCTGTCTCTCAGCTCTACCCCTCTGTCTCTCAGCTCTACCCCTCTGTCTCTCAGCTCTACCCCTCTGTCTCTCAGCTCTCCTCCTCTGTCTCTCAGCTCTCCTCCTCTGTCTCTCAGCTCTCCTCCTCTGTCTCTCAGCTCTCCTCCTCTGTCTCTCAGCTCTCCTCCTCTGTCTCTCAGCCCCCCCTGTCTCTCAGCCCCCCTCTGTCTCTCAGACCCCTCCACTGTCTCTCAGCTCCCTCCTCCGTCTCTCAGCTCCCCCTCTGTCTCTCAGCTCCCCCCTCTGTCTCTCAGCTCCCTCCCTCTGTCTCTCAGCTCCCTCCCCCTGTCTCTCAGCCCCATATCTTTCAGCCCCCAACTGTCTCTTAGCTCCCCCATCTGTCTCTCAGACCCCCCTCTGTCTCTAAGCTCCCCCTCTGTTTCTCAGCTCCCCCTCTGTTTCTCAGCCCCCTCCTCTGTCTCTCAGCCCCCTCCTCTGTCTCTCAGCTCATCTCCTCTGTCTCTCAGCTCATCTCCTCTATCTCTCAGCTCCCCCCTCTATCTCTCAGCTCTCCTCCTCTATCTCTCAACTCTCCTCCTCTATCTCTCAGCTCTCCTCCTACATCTCTCAGCTCTCCTCCTCTATCTCTCAGCTCGCCCCTCTGTCTCTCAGCTCCCCCCTCTGTCTCATTCACTCCCTGACTCTTAGGCTGCTTTCACACTGGGGCGGGCACTGACGGTAAAACGCTGCTAGTTTTAGCAGCACTTTACTGTTGTTTTAGCTGCGCTATTCGGCTTCTAGCAGGTGCTTTTAACCCTGGCTAGCAGCCAAATTAAAGGTTAAATGCGCCCGTGTAGCGCTGCTGCCGAAGTGCTTTGCAGGCGCTTCAGCAGCGGTGGCCATTAATTTCAATGGGCAGGAGCGGTGTGTACACCGTTCCTCCACCGCCCCAAAGATGCTGCTTGGAGGACTTTCACACTGGGACTGCAGCGGAGGTGTTTTTCAGGCGCTTTACAGGCGGTATTTTTAGTCCAAAAGCGCCTGAAAAACGCCTCAGTGTGAAAGGGGTCCTACACTCACCCCCTCAATAAGACCCCACATCTCTCCTCCAGGCTTGAAAGCATGAGATCGGGGAAAAAAAATCACTGATTTCATGCCGACAGGCACGATTGCGGCTTTGTTTACTTCCGGGTACCCGGGCGTGACGTCATAACGTCGCGGCCGGGCCTCCGACGGCCATAGAGATGACTAGTGAACATCTGGTCACCAGTCATCTCTATGCTTCCCATCCAGCGCCGGCCGATCGTTTCTCTGGGTCCCCGATGGCACGGGAGAGCCCGGAGAAGCACCGGATGGCGGCAGGAGGGGGGGTCACTTCCCGTCACCTATAAGAACGATCAAGCGGCAGAACTGCCGCTATGATCGTTCATATGGTGTACAGAATCGCAGGCAGAAAATAGTGATATCTGAATGATGCCTGCAGGCATCATTCAGATATCCCCACTGAAAGTCCAGGACGTCATATGACGTCTGTAACGGCTGCCCAAGTATGAAAGGGGTTAACGCCGTTTACGATATTCCCTCTCCAAACACACATCCACTGGCGACACTCCACATTCAGGCGACCCAGAATCATAGGAATAATTCTCCCCCAGATACAAGACAAACACTCTGTTGAAGTTCCAAAACAGGGAATGACTTTATTACAAGCACATGGTAACATTTCTCTTCAAAAACCCTGTCCTGGTTAGCTGCTTGTTTTGGATCAGCCTCGTGCAGGACGCCCCAATGTTCTTCCTCCTCAACGCAGTGGGCCGCAGGCATGGGTGTGCGGGGGCTCCCCCTTGCTGGCTGTCTCCATGACTGGGACTGGATGCCTGGATTCAACGGACAGTCTGGCTTTTTGTGCCCTAGCTGTTTACATCCGAAACACCTGATGGGTTGTGCGTAGTCCTGGGAGTTGAACCTGGGCTGCTGCGGATAAGTGGCCGCTGGGGTTGGTGCTGAAGTTGGGTTAGAGGCTGATAAACTGGGCCGAGATAGTGGATATCGCTCACTTCCACCTGACCTTCGAGAGTCCAGATATTCTCCGGCCAAAATGGCCGCTTGCTGTACAGTCCGTGGTCGCTTATCTCGCACCCAATCCCGTAGTACCGGGGGAGTGTGGTTAAAGAACCGTTCTAAGAGTACTAGCTGGGTGATGTCCTCTATGGTATGAGCGCGGCTTCCCTGGAACCAGCCATTAAGGTTTCGCTGCAGACGATGTGCCCACTCCACGTATGTTATGTGGGTTTGTTTCCGGGATTCTCGAAACCTAATCCGGCTGGCTTCGGGTGTAATGGCAAATCGGGCTAGCAGAGCTTCTTTTACCCGGTCATAGTCTTTAGCGTCCTCATCCTCCAGGGCCCGATACGCATCCGTCGCTCTGCCAGTTAAATTACTTGCCAGTATGGCGACCCAATCTTGGGGCAGTACTTCATGTATCTGGCATAGTCTCTCAAAGTCCTGCAGGAACGCTTCAATTTCCTCCTCTCCTTCCTTAAACAGTTTGAACGCCCGAAAGGGCAACTTAGGGAAAGGCGCTGCATCTTTAGGTGTTGTCTCCAATTGCCGTATTTCCGCCATTCTCTGCTCATGTTGCCGCTTATCCTGCCGCTGGATGTCTCTAATGGCTTCCTGTATGGCGGTCTCTGATGGGTTAGCACCATATAATGCCAACCGCTGTCGAACTCGTTGCTGAAACAAGTCTTCAACTGACCGGGGTCCTGCATCACCATCCCTCTGATCCATCTCGGCTAGCTCCCTGATCAAGGTGACCTTGTTCTTTGTCCCACCGGTCCCTCCACGGCTCTGAAGTAAGTCTTTCAGCGTGGCTTTCCTGCAGGCTGCATAGCTGGTCATTCACTGTGGTGGTTTGGAGTGTCCCAGTAACTGGAGGGAAAATCCCACCGCTGCCAACCAATGTAACGGCTGCCCAAGTATGAAGTGGTTAACGCCGTTTACGATATTCCCTCTCCGAACACACATTCACTGGCGACACTCCACATTCAGGCGACCCAGAATCATAGGAATAATTCTCCCCCAGATACAAGACAAACACTCTGTTGAAGTTCCAAAACAGGGAATGACTTTATTACAAGCACATGGTAACACATTTCTCTCCAAAACCCTTCCCTCCCATCCTTGGGGAACAGGGCGGGTTAAACTGTCCAATGACAATGGTCATACAGGTCAGGTGTGTTCAAACTTCTCTTTCAGTAAACAGTCTTAGCAGGGGGGCGGGTGATTCCCCCCCCTCCTCACAGAAAGACACTTAAACATCCCATAATATGCAGCCAGACGGTCTACCAAGCTCCAATCCACATCACCACAGTAGCAGTCTTAATTACCACAAGCCACAATAGACAATAGAATGCAATCACACCCCATCACAGCAAATATTACACAACAGCCAACACCCAATATACACACCATATCTATCCTGTATATACAGTATTGAATATGGCTATCACAGATCATGGTGGGGTTCTCATTCACCCTGTGCCCCAAGTGACCCCTGTCACACATCTCCCCTTTCGGCAGGAGACTAACACAGGAGGAGACCCCAGACGGGTTGATTCCGAAGTTAGTCCATAGTTCCATTCCTCTAGTGCCTGGACAACCCATCAGCATTGCCATTTTGCTTACCGGGCCAGTAGCTGATGGTGCAAATGTAAGGTTGCAGGACGAATAATGGAATTCAGTTCTGGAACAGTCACTTGCTTTGCTCTCTCAATGACTCCCAAAACTTGTTGCTGGTGCTCTTGGGAAAGATAAGGCAAAACCTGGGCGAAAATCCCATTTAACCTTTTGACAATTTCAGCCTGTTTGTGCATTTCAATGTTCAAGCCATGGGACATCTCATAATACATGACGTAGTGTCGTTGCATCTCTGATTTCTCACTGGCCAACCTGTCACATTCCAATTTTAGACTGTGATATTGTGCCTGATCTAAGGTACATGTCGGGGAAGATAATCTTACCCCGTTCTCAGCCGCTATCAGGCCGGTTCCAGCAGCATGGGTCTGGGCACAGGTAGTCACTGGGTTGGCTTCAGCGGGGCCCATCGGGGCGTAAGCAGAAACGAGGGGGCCAAATCATTCCCCAGTAGTACATCCGCTGGCAAATCCTTCATCACCCCCACATTCACGTGTCCCGAACCAACCCCCCAATCCAGGTGAACCCGGGCAACAGATAGCCGGAAGATGGTACCTCCTGCTACTCTTACGGCTACAGTGTCTCCGGTGTGTTGGCTCTCTGGGATGAGGTTCTTCTGTAATAGGGTCATGGTGGCACCAGAATCACGTAGGCCATTGGCTACCTTTCCATTGACCCAGACAGTCTGCCTGTGTTGTTGCCGGTTGTCCCGGTTAGCTGCTTGTTTTGGATCAGCCTCGTGCAGGACGCCCCAATGTTCTTCCTCCTCAACGCAGTGGGCCGCAGGCATGGGTGTGCGGGGGCTCCCCCTCGCTGGCTGTCTCCATGACTGGGACTGGATGCCTGGATTCAACGGACAGTCTGGCTTTTTGTGCCCTAGCTGTTTACATCCGAAACACCTGATGGGTTGTGCGTAGTCCTGGGAGTTGAACATGGGCTGCTGCGGATAAGTGGCCGCTGGGGTTGGTGCTGAAGTTGGGTTAGAGGCTGATAAACTGGGCCGAGATAGTGGATATCGCTCGCTTCCGCCTGACCTTCGAGAGTCCAGATATTCACCGGCCAAAATGGCCGCTTGCTGTACAGTCCGTGGTCGCTTATCTCGCACCCAATCCCGTAGTACCGGGGGAGTGTGGTTAAAGAACTGTTCTAAGAGTACTAGCTGGGTGATGTCCTCTATGGTATGAGCGCGGCTTCCCTGGAACCAGCCATTAAGGTTTTGCTGCAGACGATGTGCCCACTCCACGTATGTTATGTGGGTTTGTTTCCGGGATTCTCGAAACTTAATCCGGCTGGCTTCGGGTGTAATGGCAAATCGGGCTAGCAGAGCTTCTTTTACCCGGTCATAGTCTTTAGCATCCTCATCCTCCAGGGCCCGATACGCATCCGCCGCTCTGCCAGTTAAATTACTTGCCAGTATGGCGACCCAATCTTGGGGCAGTACTTCATGTATCTGGCATAGTCTCTCAAAGTCCTGCAGGAACGCTTCAATTTCCTCCTCTCCTTCCTTAAACAGTTTGAACGCCCGAAAGGGCAACTTAGGGAAAGGCGCTGCATCTTTAGGTGTTGTCTCCGATTGCCGTATTTCCGCCATTCTCTGCTCATGTTGCCGCTCATCCTGCCGCTGGATGTCTCTAATGGCTTCCTGTATGGCGGTCTCTGATGGGTTAGCACCATATAATGCCAACCGCTGTCGAACTCGTTGCTGAAACAAGTCTTCAACTGACCGGGGTCCTGCATCACCATCCCTCTGATCCATCTCGGCTAGCTCCCTGATCAAGGTGACCTTGTTCTTTGTCCCACCGGTCCCTCCACGGCTCTGAAGCAAGTCTTTCAGCGTGGCTTTCCTGCAGGCTGCATAGCTGGTCATTCACTGTGGTGGTTTGGAGTGTCCCAGTAACTGGAGGGAAAATCCCACCGCTGCCAACCAATGTAACGGCTGCCCAAGTATGAAGTGGTTAACGCCGTTTACGATATTCCCTCTCCGAACACACATTCACTGGCGACACTCCACATTCAGGCGACCCAGAATCATAGGAATAATTCTCCCCCAGATACAAGACAAACACTCTGTTGAAGTTCCAAAACAGGGAATGACTTTATTACAAGCACATGGTAACACATTTCTCTCCAAAACCCTTCCCTCCCATCCTTGGGGAACAGGGCGGGTTAAACTGTCCAATGACAATGGTCATACAGGTCAGGTGTGTTCAAACTTTTCTTTCAGTAAACAGTCTTAGCAGGGGGGGTGATTCCCCCCCTCCTCACAGAAAGACACTTAAACATCCCATAATAGGCAGCCAGACAGTCTACCAAGCTCCAATCCACATCACCAAAGTAGCAGTCTTAATTACCACAAGCCACAATAGACAATAGAATGCAATCACACCCCATCACAGCAAATATTACACAACAGCCAACACCCAATATACACACCATATCTATCCTGTATATACAGTATTGAATATGGCTATCACAGATCATGGTGGGGTTCTCATTCACCCTGTGCCCCAAGTGACCCCTGTCACAACGTCCTTGGGCGGGAAGTGCTTAAATAAAAAATATATTTTTTTTTATTATAGAATCTAAAATATTATACTACATATTGAAACTATGTACAATTGGTATAATGATAACCAAGGAAATAAAAGTTCTGCTACCAGAACTACCCGTATATACTCGAATATAAACCGAGGCACCTAATTATACCACAAAAAAATGGGAAAACAAATTGGCTTGAGTATAAGCCTAGATTACACAATGCCCATTTGCAGCCTTACTGTGCCCATCTGCAGCCTCACTGTGCCCATTTGCAGCCTCACTGTGCCCATCTGCAGCCTCACTGTGCCCATCTGCAGCCTCACTGTGCCCATTTGCAGCCTCACCTTGTTTACGGTCTCCCACTCTGTCATGCAACTGTTCGGCGGTGTTCTGTCAAACAGCGGCCGTCCACTGTAACAAAGCCCCGCCTCCTCCTCATCCGTGATAGACGTAACACTGATTAAGTTTCCCAGCATTCTATCAGTGTTCCGTCAATAACGGACAAGGAGGAGGTGGGGCTTTGTTACAGTGGATGGCCGCTGTTTGACAGAACACCTTCAAACAGTTGCATTACACAGCGGGAGACGTCACTCGAGTATAAGCCGAGGGGGGCTTTTTCAGCACAAAAAAATGTGCTGAAAAAGTCGGCTTATACTCGAGTATATACGGTATATAAAGAGCAAATTGAAAGAGGAGAGAGAGAATGAGGGGGGGGGGGGGGGGGGTAGAAGAGAGAAAGAAGATAAAAGAAAAAGTAATCTTAGGTAGGAGAAAAAATAGATAGTATAAATCAAGGTCTTGAAGCATCAAAATTGGAAGGCAAAAAGTGAGTCACCCAGGGATTCCATATATTTTCAAAGTTAAATATTTTATCTTGAGTTATAGCTTCTGTTTTGGTAAGGATCATTGCTTGATTAACTCTATTTTTAGTTTCAGCAATTATTAAGGACGGGTATTTCCAAGCTTTGGCAATTGTTTTTTTTTGTGGCTGTAGTGGTCTGTAATAGGAGTTTGAATTGGCGGTAGGAGAGAGTGTCCGGTTTTAAGTTTAAAAGTGCTATCGTAGGATCCTTTTTTTATTTCTTAAGCCTAGGTTCACACTATTAATTGCCTATGAATTGCACAGGAATGCACACCTCACTCCTGTGCAATTCACATGTGATTCAGTGTAGTGCGAATTGAGCCCAATCATTTTGAATGGGCCCAAATCGCAACGCATTGCACCAAACTAGTGCATGCACTACTTTTGGAAATGCACTGCAACCTGATCACATGGTAGTTTTGTACCGTGCGAGCCAGTGCAGGCAAACTGTGTTTATGACCTGCATTTGGGGTGTAGTTAACATTGCAATGACACCCGCTGCAGATAGCAATGGCAGGAAACGTGCACAGATTGCAGGTTTCCTTCACCGCGTTGTACTATAAACCGGGGCTAAGAGTTTAGAAGAAGACTCTGCTTACTCTCTAAAGACAACACAAACATTTTAAACATTACTTACACATATGAGGTCTCCATTTTAGTAAATCGTCCCAGTAAATTGCATAAATGGGCTTTATTCATACCAACCCCCCCCCCCACCTCTCTCTCTCTCCTCTCTCAATCTCTCTCTCTGTCTCCCCCTCTCTCTCTCTCTGTATCCCCCCTCTCTCTCTAGCCATCTCTCTCTCTGTTTCCCCTCTCTCTCTGTCTCCCCCTCTCTCTCTGTCTCCCCTCTCTCTCTCCCCCTCCCCCTCTATCTCTCTCTGTCTCCTCTCTCTCTCTCTCCCTGTCCCCCCTCTCTCTCTCCCTCTCTCAATCCCTCCATCCTCTCTCTCTCTCTGTCTCCCCTTTATCTCTAGCTCTCTGTCTCCCCTCTCTCTCCCCCCGTCTCTTTCCTCTCTCTCTCCCCCTGTGTTTCCTCTCTCCCCTTCTCCCTCCCAATGTCTCTATCTTCGTCTCTCTGCCTTTCATTGTCTCCCTTATTCTCTTCAACTCCCTGTCTTTTTTTCTATCAATTTTTTTCTCTCCCCTTACCCTCCCTCTCTCTCTCCTTTATTGTATCTCTTTCTCTCTATCTCCCTCCCTCCTTTTCCTGTCTTTCTTTTCCCCTCTCTCTCTCGCTCCCCCTCTCCCCTCAAACCTCTCTCTCCCTTCCCGTCTTTCTTTTGTATCTATTTTTTTATCCCTCTTTCTCTTCCTCTCTCCCCTTCCCCTCCCTCTCTCTCCTTCATTGTATCTCTTTCTTTATCCCTTCCTTCCTCCTTTTCCTGTCTTCCTTTTCCGCTCTCTCTCTCCCCCCACTCCCCTCAAATCTCTCCCTCTCCCTTCCCCTGTCTTTTTTTCCTTTCCTTCTCTTTTCCCCTCTCCCGGCCTTTCTTCTGCTTCCTTTCTCTATTTCTCCTACTTTCTTTGTCTCTCTCTCCCTGTATCTCTCTCTCCTTCTCCCCTTCTCCCTCCCAACATACCTCTATCTTGCTCTCCCTGTCTTTTATTGTCTCTCTTTTTCTCTCCCTCTCCCTCCATCTCCCTGTCTTTCTTTGTATCTCTCCCCCCTCTCTCTCTCGCCCCCCCCCTTTCCCCCTCCCTCTCTCTCTCTTTTATTGTATCTCCTTCTCTAACTCCTTTTCCTGTCTTTCTTTTCCTCTCTCTCCCCCCTCAATCCTCCCTCTCCCTTCCCCTGTCTTTTTTTTTATCCCCCAAACCTCTCTTTCCCTTCCCCTTTCTTTCTTTTTTCTTTCCTTCTCTTCCCCCTCTCTCTATCTTCTTCCTTTCTCTCTCTCTCTCCCTATCTTTCTTTGTCTCTTCCTCTCCCCCTATCTCTCTCTCTCCCCCACCCCCTCCTCTCCCTCTTTTTTTTCTCTCTCTCCCTGTTTCTCTCCATCCCTCTCTCTCTCTTCGTCTTCTTCACTTTCCCATTGTCTCTCTTTCACTCTCTCTGTATCTCCATCTCCCTGTCTCGCTCTATCTCTATCTCCCTCTCCCTGCTTCTCTCTCCCTGCATCTTTCTCTGCCTCCCCTCCTCTCCCTGTCACTCTCCCCCCATTTCTCTTTCTCTCGCTCCCTCTCCCTGTCTTTCTTTCTCTCCCCTCTCTCTTTCTCCCCCCCCGTCTTTCTTTGTCGCTCTCCCTCTCTCCCCCCTTCTCCCTTTTATCTCTCTCCCTCCCTTCCCCGTCTCTCTCCCTCTCCCTCTCATTTGCGCCAAGAACCGATCCATTTGAGTTGTCCATAGCAAGTAATCTGTCTCCATTTTTACAGCTGCCTGGATCACTTTAACAAAACAGCCAATTGCTGACTGAAAAACTAGGTACCAAGATCAGGGCTGCAGCAAAAATCTTGTAATAACCACTTACTGACAGGACGTTTATATATGTACATCGGTCAGCAAGTGGTTAAAAAAATTGCTCCCACACACCTGCATGCTTGCATGTCTGTATTCCCCTCTAATACGGCCAAATCTCTGCATCACTTTGAATGGACACCCTGCCACTAGGGATGAGCTCGGTGTTCGAGTCGAACATACGTTCGACTCGAACATCGGCTGTTCGATCGTTCGACGAAGATCGAACGATTTGGGCCGTTCGCGCCTAATTCGAGTGACGCGAACGGCCCACAATGCACTACGCCATCGCAGTGTCATCCAGGCGCTGTGATTGGCCAAGCATGCACTGTGACCCCGCATGCTTGGCCAATCACAGCGCCGGCAGCGAGGAGAGCAATGATTGGCCACAGGCAGGATGCCTGTGGCCAATTATTGCTGAGGGTGTTTAGTACACGCCCCAGACTATAAAAGGCCGCCAGCACGGCGGCCTAGTGTAGTGTGTTCCGGAGCAGGGAAAGAGAAGCATAGGCAGGGACAGTGACATTTATTTTTTCTTGCTTAACCTGGATTCCTTTAGTTTAGGGAAAGAGAAGGATAGGTAGGGAGAGTGTCAGTGTGTTTTACTGTGCGAATCCTTGTTTCTAGGGACAGGGAAGGACAGTGAGGGAAATTCTCCTTGTGCTATAGTGTGCTTTAAAAAAAAAATTTTCTAGGGACAGAAAACTATAGGTAGGAAGAGTGTCAGTTTCTTTCACTGTGATAATCCTTGTTTCTAGGGACAGGGAAGGACAGTGAGGGAAATTCTCCTTGTGCTATAGTGTGCTTTAAAAAAAATTTTTTCTAGGGACAGAAAACTATAGGTAGGAAGAGTGTCAGTTTCTTTCACTGTGATAATCCTTGTTTCTAGGGACAGGGAAGGACAGTGAGGGAAATTCTCCTTGTGCTATAGTGTGCTTTAAAAAAACATTTTTTCTAGGGACAGAAAACTATAGGTAGGAAGAGTGTCAGTTTCTTTCACTGTGATAATCCTTGTTTCTAGGGACAGGGAAGGACAGTGAGGGAAATTCTCCTTGTGCTATAGTGTGCTTTAAAAAAACATTTTTTCTAGGGACAGAAAACTATAGGTAGGAAGAGTGTCAGTTTCTTTCACTGTGATAATCCTTGTTTCTAGGGACAGGGAAGGACAGTGAGGGAAATTCTCCTTGTGCTATAGTGTGCTTTAAAAAAACATTTTTTCTAGGGACAGAAAACTATAGGTAGGAAGAGTGTCAGTTTCTTTCACTGTGATAATCCTTGTTTCTAGGGACAGGGAAGGACAGTGAGGGAAATTCTCCTTGTGCTATAGTGTGCTTTAAAAAAACATTTTTTCTAGGGACAGAAAACTATAGGTAGGAAGAGTGTCAGTTTCTTTCACTGTGATAATCCTTGTTTCTAGGGACAGGGAAGGACAGTGAGGGAAATTCTCCTTGTGCTATAGTGTGCTTTAAAAAAACATTTTTTCTAGGGACAGAAAACTAAAGGTAGGAAGAGTGTCAGTTTCTTTCACTGTGATAATCCTTGTTTCTAGGGACAGGGAAGGACAGTGAGGGAAATTCTCCTTGTGCTATAGTGTGCTTTAAAAAAACATTTTTTCTAGGGACAGAAAACTATAGGTAGGAAGAGTGTCAGTTTCTTTCACTGTGATAATCCTTGTTTCTAGGGACAGGGAAGGACAGTGAGGGAAATTCTCCTTGTGCTATAGTGTGCTTTAAAAAAACTATTTTTCTAGGGACAGAAAACTATAGGTAGGAAGAGTGTCAGTTTCTTTCACTGTGATAATCCTTGTTTCTAGGGACAGGGAAGGACAGTGAGGGAAATTCTCCTTGTGCTATAGTGTGCTTTAAAAAAACATTTTTTCTAGGGACAGAAAACTATAGGTAGGAAGAGTGTCAGTTTCTTTCACTGTGATAATCCTTGTTTCTAGGGACAGGGAAGGACAGTGAGGGAAATTCTCCTTGTGCTATAGTGTGCTTTAAAAAAACATTTTTTCTAGGGACAGAAAACTATAGGTAGGAAGAGTGTCAGTTTCTTTCACTGTGATAATCCTTGTTTCTAGGGACAGGGAAGGACAGTGAGGGAAATTCTCCTTGTGCTATAGTGTGCTTTAAAAAAACATTTTTTCTAGGGACAGAAAACTATAGGTAGGAAGAGTGTCAGTTTCTTTCACTGTGATAATCCTTGTTTCTAGGGACAGGGAAGGACAGTGAGGGAAATTCTCCTTGTGCTATAGTGTGCTTTAAAAAAACATTTTTTCTAGGGACAGAAAACTATAGGTAGGAAGAGTGTCAGTTTCTTTCACTGTGATAATCCTTGTTTCTAGGGACAGGGAAGGACAGTGAGGGAAATTCTCCTTGTGCTATAGTGTGCTTTAAAAAAACATTTTTTCTAGGGACAGAAAACTATAGGTAGGAAGAGTGTCAGTTTCTTTCACTGTGATAATCCTTGTTTCTAGGGACAGGGAAGGACAGTGAGGGAAATTCTCCTTGTGCTATAGTGTGCTTTAAAAAAACATTTTTTCTAGGGACAGAAAACTATAGGTAGGAAGAGTGTCAGTTTCTTTCAATGTGATAATCCTTGTTTCTAGGGACAGGGAAGGACAGTGAGGGAAATTCTCCTTGTGCTATAGTGTGCTAAAGCATTCCTCATCAACCATCTTTGAAATCCTTGTTTTTTGGACAGTCAGGGAAATTGTCGTTGTGCTATTCTGTGCAAAAGCAATCATCCTCAACCATATTTAGAAATCCTTAAGTAAAGGGACAGAGAAGGACACCTGAAGGTAGCCCTTATTGCTTTTTCCCCATCTCCCTGCAGGCCATCTATTAGAATGTCTGGAAGGCAAACAAGGAGAGGCAGACAGTCAGGAGGCAATAAAAGAGGGCAAGCAGGCTCTGTGTCTGGGGGCAACAGTGCTGGTCGTGGACGCGGTGCATTGTCATCAGCACATGGCCATGGGACACGCTTGTCCTTCTTTTCGGCAGCTGGACATGTTGAGCCACATCATGCCGAAGACTTGGTAGAGTGGATGACCAAGCCCTCCTCCTCATCCTCTCTCACCCAGGCTCAGGGTACTGGCAAAGCAGCTGCCAAAGCGTCCTCTTCCCTGGTATCAATGTCAGACTCATCATCAGTCACTCCTTCCCTAGACCCACCATGTCCTCCTCCTGAGGAGTCCCCCGAACTGTTTGAGCACAGTGTTGGGTACATGCTCCAGGAGGATGCCCAGCGTTTCGAAGGGTCTGATGATGAAACCCAGCTACAGGAAGGCAGTAGCGTGAGAGCAGACAGAGGGGATGCTCAAGAAGGACACCAATCTGGCAGTCATGTTCCAGCAGCTGCAGCATACTGCCAGATTGTCTCCAGTGATGAGGAGGGAGGGGATGATGAGGTCACTGACTCCACGTGGGTGCCTAATAGGAGAGAAGAGGAGGAGGAGGATGAGGAGGAGGCACATCTCCAACGAGGCAGGATGCCCTTTGGTGGCCAGCGTAAGGGCAGTACACCGACGGAATCACACCGCAGAGCTCCGCCTGTGCAGGGCGCTGCCTCTGCCCGTCATTCAAAAAGTTCTTTGGTGTGGGCCTTTTTTGAGGCTAGTGCATCAGATCGCACAGCTGCTGTTTGCAACATATGTCTCAAGCGTATATCGCGTGGCCAAAACATCAGCCTCTTGGGTACCACATGCCTGACCAGACATATGTTGACCTGCCATGCAGCTCGTTGGCAAGCCTACCTCAAAGACCCACACCAAAGAACAAAGCGGACCTCTCCTTGCACCGCATCAGCTGGGATCTCCAACCCCACTATAACTTCAGTCCTCTCTGAAACATGCACTGAGAGGAATGAAGGTGTAGAATTAGGTGTGTCACAGCCAAGTACTTGCGGCCACTCTGCTAGCAGTACACCGACGTCCGATTCTAGCAGGCAAATTTCCCTGCCCCAGCTGCTGGACCGTCGAAAGAAGTTCACTCCCAGCCATCCACATGCCCAGCGGTTGAATGCTAGCTTGGCTAAATTGCTAGCGCTTCAACTGCTGCCTTTTTAGTTGGTAGACCCCCTTCCGTGAGTTTGTGCAATGTGCGGTTCCTCAGTGGCAGGTTCCCAAACGCCACTTTTTCTCACGGAAGGCTATTCCGGCTCTCTACCGGCATGTGGAAGGCAATGTCTTGGCCTCGCTGGACAGGGCGGTCAGCGGTAAGGTGCATATTACCGCTGACTCATGGTCCAGCAGGCATGGACAGGGACGTTACCTTTCTTTCACGGCCCATTGGGTCACTCTTTTGGCAGCTGGGAAGGATGCAGGACAAGGTGCAGTAGTGTTGGAGGTTGTTCCACCGCCACGCCTCCAAAATGCTACTACTGGTTGTGACACACCTCTCTCCTCCACCCCCTCCTCTTCTTCTTCCTCCATGGCCTCTTCCCGTGGTTTGTCCTATGAACCAGCGGTGCTCCGTAGCCGTTCAAGGGGCTACGCAAGTACGCAGGCAAAAAGATGCCATGCCGTGCTTGCGCTGGTGTGTTTGGGGGACAGAAGCCACACTGGGGCAGAGGTCCTGTCTGCTCTGCAGGGCCAGGCCGAGAGGTTGTTGACGCCACGCCAGCTTAAGCCAGGAATGGTGGTTTGCGACAATGGCACCAACCTCCTCTCCGCCCTCCGACAGGGACAACTGACCCATGTGCCCTGTGTGGCTCACGTCCTTAACCTGGTGGTGCAGCGGTTCTTGGGCAGGTACCCGGGCTTACAGGATGTCCTGAGGCAGGCCAGGAAAGTCTGTGTGCATTTCCGCAGATCTTATAATGCCAGTGCTCGCCTGGCTGAGCTGCAAAAGGAGTTGAACCTGCCCAAGAACCGCCTTATATGTGACATGCCCACCAGGTGGAACTCAACGTTGGCCATGCTGCAGCGGCTGCACACGCAGCAGAGGGCCATCAATGAGTACCTGTGCGACTACGGCACCAGGACAGGGTCAGGGGAGCTTGGTTTTTTTTCTCCACGCCAGTGGGGCATGATCAGGGATGCATGCACTGTCCTGGCACCATTTGAGGAGGCCACGAGGATGGTGAGCAGTGACAGTGCATGCATCAGTGACACTGTACCTCTTGTCCACCTGTTGGAGCACACGCTGCGTGGAATAATGGACAGGGCACTTGAGGCAGAACAGAGGCAGGAAGAGGAGGACTTCCTTGCCTCTCAAGGCCCCCTTTACCCAGACAGTGTTCCTTCTGTCCCACCCATCGCACAGGAAGAGGACGAGGAGGAGGAGGAGGAGGAGGATTGTGTCAGCATGGAGGTGGAGGCTGGCACTCAGCATCATCAGCAGCAGTCTTTTAGGGATGATTTACAGTCCCAAGAAACCAGTGGACTTGTACGTGGCTGGGAGGAGGTGGCTGCGGATCATGTCGTCCTTAGTGACCCAGAGGACTCCGGAGCGAATGCCTCAGCAAACCTACGCTGCATGGCCTCCCTGATCCTGCAAAGTCTGCGGAAGGATCCTCGTATTCTTCGGATCAAGGAGAGGGACCATTACTGTTTGGCCACTCTCCTTGATCCACGGTACAAGGGTAAGGTTGCGGACCTTATGTTACCGTCGCAGAGGGAGCAGAGGATGAGACAACTCCGGGAGGCCTTGCAGAAAGGTCTGTGCAACGCGTTCCCAGAGACTGGGAGGTTGCAAACTCCTGGTCCTGGACAACGAGTTGCTGAGGCTTCGGCCAGTCAAAGAAGGAGCGGTGGGGAAGGTGGCCGTCTGACCGATGCGTTCAGACAATTCTTTAGTCCGCAGCCCCAAAGTATGATCGGTTCCAGCAACCATCGCCAGCGTCTGATAAACATGGTGCAGGAATATCTAGGGGCAAGGTCAGACTTGGACACCTTCCCCACCGAAAATCCTCTGGCTTACTGGGTCTTGAGGATGGATCACTGGCCAGAGCTTGCACAGTATGCAATTGAGCTACTGGCCTGTCCTGCATCCAGCGTTCTTTCGGAACGCACATTCAGTGCTGCTGGAGGATTTGTCACGGATCACAGGGTGCGCCTGTCCACCGACTCGGTTGATCGACTGACTTTCATCAAGATGAACCAGTCTTGGATCACCACCAGCTACCACACACCTGATGCTGATATAACAGACTAATTGATTTTAACATGTCACATCCCTTCAAGACTGATGCTGATGCTGAGTGCCTGTGCTGTTATGTTGACTGGCTATCCTCCTCCTCCGAGTCCTCAATGATACGATTGATGATGATAGCTTGGAAGATCATTTTTGTTTATGGGTGCCGCCACCAGTGGCTAAGGCCCAATTTTTCAGCCCCTGTTTTACAGGGGCGTGTAATTACAATTTTTTTAGCAATAATTTGCCATAGGGCTCATTGCTGTGCTCCAAGTACAGTATCTGTGAGGGGTTGGAGTGTTGTGGCACCAGTGCCTAAGGCCCAATTTTTCAAGCCCCTGTTTAACAGGGGCGTGTCATTACAATTTTTGAAGCAATACTTTGCAACAGGGCTCATTGCTGTGCTCCAAGTACAGTATCTGTGAGGGGTTGTAGTGTTGTGCCACCAGTGCCTAAGGCCCAATTTTTCAGCCCCTGTTCAACAGGGGCATGTAATTACAATTCTTGATCTAATAATTCACAGCAGGGCCCATTGCTGCACCCACCAAGAGTAACTCTGAGGGCTTACAGTGTTGTGGCAACGCCACCACCACCACCACCACGAAAGGCCCAATTTTTCAGCCCCTGTTCAAAAGGGGCATGTAATTACAATTCTTGATCTAATAATTCACAGCAGGGCCCATTCCTGCACCCACCAAGAGTAACTCTGAGGGCTTACAGTGTTGTGGCAACGCCACCACCACCACCACCACGAAAGGCCCAATTTTTCAGCCCCTGTTCAAAAGGGGCATGTAATTACAATTCTTGATCTAATAATTCACAGCAGGGCCCATTCCTGCACCCACCAAGAGTAACTCTGAGGGCTTACAGTGTTGTGGCAACACCACCACCACCACCACCACCACGAAAGGCCCAATTTTTCAGCCCCTGTTCAACAGGGGCATGCAATTACAATTCTTGATCTAATAATTCACAGTAGGGCCCATTGCTGCACCCACCAAGAGTAACTGTCAGGGCTTACAGTGTTGTGGCACCAGCACCACCATCAAAGGCCCAATTTTTACTACCACTGTTCAACAATTATATGTAATTAAAATTCCTGATATAATAGTTGACAGCAGGGCGTTCCAGCACCAACCAAGAGTAACTGTGAGTGCTTACAGTGTTGTGCCAACACCAACAACTAAGGGGCCTATTTCTGCAGAGTATATACGGCAGGTCCCTACTTTCAAACATCCAACTTACAAACGACTCCTACTTGCAAACACAAGAAGACAACAGGAAGTGAGAGGAAATCTACCCCTTGGAAGGAAAATTCTCTCCTGTAAGAATTAATATGGGAGAAAGGTGTCTCCTCTGTACTGATGCTTTATCAGCAATCCTTGTTTCAAGAAAAACACCACATTTCAAAAACAGTTGTCATTGGGACGGAAAGTGAGGTGAAATGTTCTGAACAGGGGCACAGACAGCAAAACAAATGTTACAGGGGTGATAACCCTTACCTATGTTTTCCAAAAAGTTTAAAAATAGATTTTTGGGCTGGAGCTACACTTAAACAATGTACCTGTTCAAAATTACAAACAGATTCTACATAAGAACAAACCTACAGTCCCTGTCTTGTATGCACCGCCTGTATACGGCTGTTCAGAGTATATAGGGCCTTTTTTATTTTATGTGCGGGGTTCCCCTTAATATCCATACAAGACCCAAAGGGGCTGGTAATGGGCTGGGGTGGGGGGGGGGGTCATGGGGTAGCTATGCCATTTTTCTTAAAGATTTTCATCCATATTACCGGGACCAGACATTACATTAAAGCCGCAAGCAGTTTTAAATGGCTTTTTTTTCCTTTAGAAGTGTCATTTTTTGCAGGGACAGTTCTAAACACGGGAAACACGTGGCACTTCACAGGCATACTTTAGACACCCCCCAGGTACGATATTTAAAGGAATATTTGACTTTTTTTTTTTCACTTTATGCATCATTAAAATGACTGCTCCCGAAAAACGACCGTTTTTAAAACTTCTTTTTGCATTGATACATGTCCCCTGGTGCAGAACCCGGGTTCCCAAACCCTTTTTAGGACAATAACATGCATAATAGTTGTTATAATTAGCACTTTAGAATTCGAACGTTCGCATCCATTGTATTTAATAGGGTTCTAATGTTCGTACGAACTTTCGGTCCGTTCGCGGGTTCTGGTGCGAACCGAACCCGGGGGTGTTCGGCTCATCACTACCTGCCACCCAATGAGACAGCCAATCATAGTGATGGCCCAGTAGGAATGTGTTGGAGGTGGTAGGGAGCAAGCAAGCCTTCACACTAGGCAGAGTCAGTGCGGGTTTCAGGTGTAACAGCAGAGTTCTTGAGATCAAAGGTAGGTGCCTCTATATGTCCCCCATTTATAAGTGGTAGGGGCTGATTTTCTCAAGACAAACAGGCTGTTCACTTTGCAAAGTAATTTTCCCAGAGCTTAGTGAATAAGGTAAAGCGCTGCTGACTTCCATCATCCAATCATTAGGAAGCAATAATACTGTTTTTTTTTTTTTCTTTGCACATGATTGGATATTCTTTGCAAAGTGCATTTTCCCCAGATTCACTAAGCTAAGAGAAAATTCCTTTGCAAAGTGAAAATCCCCTAGCAAAGTGAACAGCCTATTTGCCTTTAGTAAACCAATCCCATAGAACCACTTTAAGTCCATATGAGTGTACATCACTAAGACCCCTTTCACACTGGAGGCGTTTTTCAGGCGTTTTAACGCAAGAAATAGCACCTGTAAAGCGTTTGAAAAACGCCTCCCCTGCCACACTAATGTGAAAGCCTGAGTGCTTTCACACGGGGGCGGTGTGCTTGCAGGACGTTAGAAAAAGTCATCTTTGGGGCGGTGCGGGAGCGGAGTATACAGCACTCTTCCCCTGCCCATTGAAATAAATGGGCAGCGCTGCCGAAGTGCCTGAAAAGCACTTCGGCAGTGGTGTTTTTCGGGCGCTTTTAACCCTTTATTTGGCGCTAGCGGGGGTTAAAAGCAGCCCGCTAGTGCCCGAAAAGCACAGCTAAAATGATGGTAAAGCGCCGCTAAAACTAGCGGCGCTTTAATACTAACGTCCGGTGAGACAGGGCTCTTAAAGGGGTTGTAAAGCTTTGCGTTTTTTCACCTTAATGCATCGTATGCCTTAAGGTGAAAAAACATCCGATGCTTACAAGCCCCCCCCCCCGGTTTACTTACCGTGAACGCGCTGGCTACTGGCCCCAGTCTTCTCGGTTGTTCTCGGCTCCTCATTGGAGATTGATAGCAGCGCAGCCATTGGCTCCCGCTGCTGTCAATCTAATCAATGACGCAGCGCGCCGGGGGTGGGCGGGCCGAGTGATACAGTCGGCGGCTACGGCCGCCGGCTGTATCACGGGAGCGCGCCCGCAAGCTAACCCCCTTGGGAGAGTGCTTCCTATGAAGGGGGTTAGCTCTTGCAGGGAGGAGCCGAGACAGCCGCTGAGGGACCCCAGAAGACCAGGATCGGGGCCACTCTGTGCAAAACGAACTGCACAGTGGAGATAAGTACAGTGGCGTATCTAGGGTATGGCAAGCCATAGCAAGTGCCATGGGTGCTACACATGAAGGGGGCGCTAGTGAGCAGGGAATCCAGCATAAAAGTTCTTCACTGAAGTTAAAACTAGAGCTTTTTAAACTTCTCCCCTTCCTACTTGCTTATGGGGAGAAGCAATTACAGTTTCCTGGGTCCCATCAGGTCAAAATAGGGGCCCAGGAAGTGAGCGTAAAGGAGGGACTTTTTCTTCATTTTCGGGGCGCATGTACATCATGCCGCCCCGCTACTCAAATAGTCCCGGCTCATTGGCGGAGTGATTCTCTGCCCTGCTCCCGTCCTCAGGTGCTGAGATGCGAGTGCTGTGCTTCTGAGAAGTAACAGCCAGAGGGGGGCGTGGCTGCATGTGCCGAGCTCCACACAGATTGGCTGTGGAGACTGTCAGTCTGCAGAGTGTCCTGGGCTGCTGGAGAAAAGTTATAGAAGGCGCTGTGTGTGCACTGCAGGAAGGCTGAGATCGGAGGAGGGGAGGTAATAAATCCGGGGTCTGGCATCCCAGCACACAGAGCAGCAGGACGGGACAAATCACAATAACACTGCCCAGCTTATATGGAGCTTGGCATCCCCGGGATCCCTGTAGATGTGCCTGCTTATCGCTCCCACTCCATGGCTGAGGCTGCTCTGTGCATCGGTGAGCATCAAAGTGTTTACATAGAAAGATCCCCCCACAGATATGACTGAGCCATGGGCATAGACCAGCTGGAACTCAGCTTCCTACAGGTGGAAGACGCTAGCAGGATCCTGGAGGTCCTGAAGTGAGGAGGACAGAGAGGGATAGAGAGTCATGTATGCAGATAGGATCAGAGCTCACATTCTACCTCCCAGTCTGAATGAATGCATTTCTGTTTTGTCACAATATCATTTTTCAGAGAAGCCCCTTCCTCTCAGGCTGATGTCAGGTGGGAGACTCTGTTGCTAGTGACAACGCTTCAGTGGCAGAGAACCTCCCACCTACCTCTATGGAATTGCTTCCTCTCAGAATACTACAGAATGTTGATCACTAGGGATGGGAGTGATTCCAGAGGGACCAACTGGCAGCCTTGTTGCTACCCTGCAGATGGCAGTTCATTATGACTGGGATAAAGGCGCATGCATTAGAGGGAGGATGGTGATGGGGAGCTCCGGGGAGTGGCTGAGGTCACCAAACAGGAGTTGTTAGGCCTGAAGGAGCTGAGACCGGAAGCATGTCCTAGGCCTGAGCCGGGTCACAGAGAGTGAGTTACGCTGCTTTCACACTGGGGCATGGGCCGTCATTTTTGCAGAGGTATTACGCCGCTGGTGGGGTGATTTTAACCCCCGCTAGCAGCCGAAAAAGGGTTAAAACCACCCGCAAAGCACCGCTGCAGCGGCGCTTTGCCAGCAGGTCGGCCGCGCTGCCCATTCATTTCAGTGGGCAAGAGCGGTGGAAGAGGTGTACACACCGCTCCGAAGATGCTGCTTGCAGGACATTTTTTAACGTCCTGCCAGCGCATCACACTGACACTGCAGGGGAGCCATATTTCAGGCGCTTTACAGGTGCTATTTTTAGCCCAAAAGCACCTTAAAAAATGCCCCAGTGTGAAAGGGGTCTTACTGTCAGGAGACCTGTTACCGGCCTGTGCTAGACGCTGTGGGGTTGATTTATTAGAGGAAAATCCACTTTGCACTTAAAAGTGCACATGGAAGTGCAGATGCTGTAGATCTGAAGGGGACATGCAAGGAAAATAGCATTTTAGCTTGCACATGATTGGATGATAAAATCAGCAGAGCTTCCCCTAATTTCAGAGCTTCCCCTCAGATTTACAGCGATCTACAGCGACTGCACTTCCATGTGCACTTCCAAGTGCAAAGTGGATTTTCCTTTAGTAAATCAACCCCTGTGCGTCATTAACGTCACTTGTCTTCTGTCATCAGATTATCTGTGCAGACCTAAGGAGAATGTGTTCAGGATTGACTTCACTTGCTTCAAGATCCAGGACCTGGAGACTGACACTGTGCTCTTTGAAACCTCCAAACTCTGCTCAGGTACCTGTCATGGAGGGCACCTTTCCTGGGGCAGGGGCAGGGACAGGTCTCCTTCATACTTCAAGTAGAACTAGAGTTGTTGGATGGAGTAAGGGAGGGTTATTGTTACCAATTTGACATCCATTTGGGTGCTGGTGCGTGTCTTTGAATGCACACTATCTGTGCTCAGGGGTATTTTCCTGCACTCAAACAGATATCAAGGTGAAAGCAGGGGCTGTGCTCATGAAGCTGCTGCATCCCAATTGATTTGAATTGGTCTGCCTGCCCGTGCATGTACTGCACATCTGTGTGCTTTTCATGCAGTGAAAACATGGCCCTGTACACTTAAAATGTTTTGACAGGGGCACAGTTTCAGTGCTTGCCATAGGCGCCATTTTCACTAGATACGCCTCTGGATAAGTATAACATGTTTGTTATTTAAAAAAAAAAAAAAATTGAACCTTTACAACCCCTTTAACTGTTATTTCTAATATTGTTTATATATGTGTCTTCTATGGCTGCAGATTCTTCACAATGGTCTTGAAAAAACTGTGTTCCTTCCTATGACAGGAAAAGGGTCGGGCAGACAAAACAATGCTTAGGTGGAGACAGGCTGAATTTCTTTTGTAATAAAAGCTAAGATGAGGCTTTTACTTGTGGAAGAACCCACACCCTTTCTGTTACTGTTAAGCAAATGTAAAATTATTATCATCATGACCTCCAAATATTCGTCTTTACAATAAGCTCAGCGGAATTAAATTATTTATAATTTTCTAAAATTAAACCGTAAAAAATAGAATTATTGCTTTTTATCACTGTCAGTTTGCAGAGAGCATGAAATTAATAGGTGAAGACTTTATCCTGGACCCAACTCCAAACTCATGTCATCTCAAAAAATATTTTTGTAAATATTTTATTCTATCTTTTCATGTGACAACACTGAATAAATGACACTTTGCTACAATGTAAAGTAGTGAGTGTACAGCTTGTATAACAGTGTACATTTTCTGTCCCCTCAAAATAACTCAACACACAGCCATTAATGTCTAAACCGCTGGCAACAAAAGTGGGCCCAATTAGCTATTTTCCCTCCCCGGTGTCATGTGACTGGTTAGTGTGGTCTCAGGTGTGAATGTTGAACAGGTGTTTTAAATTTGGTGTTATCGCTCTCGCTCTCTAATGCCGCGTACACACGATCATTTTTCCCGTCGGGAAAAATGAAATTTTTTTTTTTCGCCGAGAAAAACGATCGTCTGTGGGCTTTATGTCGTTTTTCTCGTTGAGAAAAACGGCAGAAAAAACGATGAGAAAAATTAGAACATGTTCTAAATTTTCTCATCGTTTTTTCCATCATTTTTTTCCGCGGCAGCTTTCCCATAGGGAGACACTGCCGCGGAGCCCACAGACGGTCGTTTTTCTCGACAAAGAAAAAATGACGGGAAAAACAGTCGTGTGTGGGGGAAAATGCCGTTCCCTCGTTTTTCATTTTATTTCATGTCGTGATTCACGGCGGTGTTTTCACCGCCGTGAATCACGATCGTGTGTACGCGGCATAAGACTGGTCACTGGAAGTTCAACATGGCACCTCATGGCAAAGAACTCTCTGAGGATCTGAAAAAAATAATTGTTGCTCTACATAAAGATGGCCTAGGCTATAAGAAGATTGCCAAGACCCTGAAACTGAGCTGCAGCATTGTGGCCAAGACCATACAGCAGTTTAACAGGACAGGTTCCCCTCAGAATAGGCCTCGCCATGGTCGAACAAAGAAGTTGAGTGCACGTGCTCAGCGTCATATCCAGAGGTTGTCTTTGGGAAATAGATGTATGAGTGCTGCCAGCATTGCTGCAGAGGTTGAAGGGTCAGCCTGTCAGTGCTCAGACCATACGCTGCACACTGCATCAAATTAGTCTGCATGGCTGTCATCCCAGAAGGAAGCCTCTTCTAAAGATGATGCACAAGAAAGCCCACAAACAGTTTGCTGAAGACAAGCAGACTAAGGGCATGGATTACTGGAACCATGTCCTGCGGTCTGATGAGACCAAGATAAACTTATTTGGTTCAGATGGTGTCAGGCGTGTGTGGCGCCAACCAGGTGAGGAGTACAAAGACAAGTGTTTATTGCCTACAGTCAAGCATGGTGGTGGGAGTGTCATGATCTGAGGCTGCATGAGTGCTGCCGGCACTGGGGAGCTACAGATCATTGAGGGAACCATGAATGCCAACATGTACTGTGACATACTGAAGCAGAGCATGATCCCCTCCCTTCAGAAACTGGGCCGCAGGGCAGTATTCCAACATGATAATGAATCCAAACACCTCCAAGACCACCACTGCCTTGCTAAAGAAGCTGAGGGTAAAGGTGATGGACTGGCCAAGCATGTCTCCAGACCTAAACCCTATTGAGCATCTGTGAGGCATCCTCAAACGGAAGGTGGAGGAGCGCAAGGTCTCTAACATCCACCAGCTCTGTGATGTCATCATGGAGGAGGGGAAGAGGACTCCAGTGGCAACCTGTGAATCTCTGGTGAACTCCATGCCCAAGAGAGTTAAGGCAGTGCTGGAAAATAATGGTGGCCACACAAAATATTGACACTTTGGGCCCATTTTGGACATTTGTGTACTCACTTTTATGAGACACTGTAGGTGCAAGCCATAACCATAACTTGTGTGCACTGTTCCAAATCATTTGGTGGAGGGGGGGATTATGGTGTGGGGTTGTTTTTCAGGGGTTGGGCTTGGCCCCTTAGTTCCAATGAAGGGAACTCTTAAGGCGTCAGCATACCAAGACTTTTTGGACAATTTCATGCTCCCAACTTTGTGGGAACAGTTTGGGGACGGCCCCTTCCTGTTCCAACATGACTGCACACCAGCGCACAAAGCAAGGTCCATAAAGACATGGATGAGCGAGTTTGGGGTGGAGGAACTTGACTGGCCTGCACAGAGTCCTGACCTCAACCAGATATTGGGATGAATTAGAGCGGAGACTGCGATCCAGACCTTCTCGTCCAACATTAGTGCCTGACCTCACAAATTCGCTTCTGGAAGAATGGTCAAACATTCTCATAGACACTCCTAAACCTTGTGGACGGCCTTCCCAGAAGAGTTGAAGCTGTTATAGCTGCAAAGGGTGGGCCAACTCAATATTGAACCCTACGGACTAAGACTGGGATTCCATTAAAGTTCATGTGTGTGTAAAGGCAGGCGTCCTAATACTTTTTAGAAATATAGTGTGTATATATATATATATATATATAGATATAGATATAGATATAGATATAGATATAGATATAGATATAGATATAGATATAGATATAGATATAGATATAGATATAGATATAGATATAGATATATAAATATATATAGATCTAAATAACTATCTATTTATATATATATAGATAGATATATAGATCTATATATATCTTTATATATACCGTATTTATCTGCGTATAACACGCGGTGGCGTATAACAAGCACCCCAAGTTTAGGAGGGAATTTTAAGGAAAAAACTTTTAGGAGGGAAGTTTAAGGAAAAAAAAAACTTACATTTAAATGCCCATCAATGCAGCCTTATCAGTGTCATTTGCAGCCTTGTCAGTGCAGCCTTGCCACAGTGTCCACTGCAGCCTTGGATGAATTTAAATGTAAAATTAGCGCCGCCGAGACTGGGCGGAGCGGAGCAAACGCCGCCGAGATCGCAGGGACTGGGCGGAGCCGAGATACACATAGCCGAGTGTACTCGGCTCTTCTCGGCTCCGCTCACAGTCACGCCCAGTCCCGCCCTATGATGGACATAACACAGGTCCAGTGGCGGGACTGGGCGTGACTGTGAGCGAAGCCGAGAAGAGCCGAGTACACTCGGCTATGTGTATCTCGGCAGCGATCGCTCTGCTCCGCTCACAATCAGCGGAGATCAATGGGGATCGGTGGGGATCGACGTATAACACGCACCTACGATTTTCCCCTCATTTTAAATATGGTATATAGATCTATATATATATTGGAAGAATGAGCGTGCCACACAGATAGTTCAGACCAGATTGAGTTCCTTTGATCAAAGGATAAAAAGCCAATGTGTTTCAGGGGCTCGCAAAAAAAGTACAAAAATACATTTTTACAAGGTAATTTCATTCTAACAAAACGACCCACGACAAAAAACGCAATGATATTAAGTAATCATGCAAAAGTAAATGAATAAAAATGCATTTAAAAAAGCAAATAGAGTTAATATAAGTTCAGTATTGGAATTGGTGATTACCTGTAGGATGTATAAAGATCACTTGTGGGCTACTTCAAAGAGTGAAAAGTACAGGAATTACTTTATAGTAAAGGTAAATGTTGGGGCTTTCAAATCACCAAAATGGAACCAATAATAATCCAAAATATACTAAAAACAATATGTATTATGAATACAGAATAAAATAGTTGTACATCATATCCATAAAAATTATAAAAACTAGACACACGGCTCCTGTGTGGGAGCCGTGTGTCCTGCATTACCCTGCCACAGTCCCCGGTAGGGGCTGTTTTAGCCCATTGGGGCCTGCTTGGGCCTCACCTCCATGCCGGCAACATATGGTTACCTGGTGAGTACCATCTGGGACCCTGACTTGTTCACGGTCCCTTGTATGTCTGATGCCCTGGAACAACTCAAAATATGTTTATGTCGTTACAGAAACAAATGCATGCCTGCTCCCGATGAGCGACTAAAGTCGCGAAACGCGTAGAGCTATCTACTTCATGCTTCATGCTTCCAAAATGCATCATTGCAGTATACTACATTGTAATTTTTGTGTATTCGGGTCCTTAGTTGCAACACTTTCTCTTTTTAACCAAATCTGTGAAGTGTATATGTATTTTGATTTCTTTAATAATGCAATATAGTCAAGGATGGTGCATTATGTGAAAGTATAAAATAATTTTTTAAAGATACAATGTATTCCAGATATGTTATTACCTTCTATTTACCCAAACCTTTTCCCGCACATGCTTCACTCAAAGTCCCGCTTTTTCCTGTCCCCTTTATTATTACAAATTAAGGGATGGAGGCATCTGACCCATTGCCTCATTAAAGTCCCACTATACCCATTTTTTCCCCCCCCTCCCCTTCTAATAATTATATAAACTAGAGTTACATTCACAGTGTAATCGCGGCATACAATATCAACCCGTTTCAGGAAGGTCACTTCTTCAGGATCTGAAAATATAAATAATACATTTTCAGTAATAATAAACATCCCTTATATACATCCTGCAGGGGACAGAAGAAGGAAGTATATGAATTTATAATAAAATATACAATAGATATATATGGAGTGTTATGTAGGACATAACAAACTTACATCTGGACTACTCCAAGGAGAGTATAGAAATTCATCTACCCCTAATTGTATTTTTTTTATTCCAAAAACGTTTTATTGGAAATTGTTTAAGTACAAATAGAAGGCAAGTATTACAATGTTGTAGTACAAAGCAAAGGTAGAACAGCAAGGAGTCATTGTATAATGTTGGGCATCAGTTTCATGGGTACAGATGTAACAAGTACAACAGGGATAAAGGCAAAATAAGTACCATTTATCAAAGCTTAAATTGTATTATATTAGCAAAACTAGCTTGGCACACAAAAGTTTATACTGTAAGTTCAGGAAAATAATAATAATAAAATAAATATGGCAAGAAAAAGTCACTTTAGCCCCAATTGTGCTGTAAGTTTGAAAATGACTTGCTAAGCTATTTCTAGGCTTGTCAGGCTTCACAAGTTTGTAACGCAATTACAGCAAGTCCGCGTTACATGACTCCAAATCATATTTCTTTGCAAACATTCTGCAAGTCTGCTGCAAGTTCTGGTTCAGTTATGTTGTTATATAGTTACAGGGCTTTTTTTCGCAGAGAATAGGTGCAGGAACTCCTCCCTTCCAAGTGACCCTTGACTCCACCCCCTACCCACCTCCGAGCACCGTTCCTTGGTTCCACCCCTTAACCACCTCCCAGTACCACCCCTTTTAGAGAATACAGAAACAAGTATCATTTTGTGGTGCTAAGTATTTTCTATGGAATTTGTTAATGATAACAAAGGCAGAAAAATAGACCTTGCAACAATGGACATCCCAGCGACAATAGATCCACCCAGCAACAATGTACTCCCAACAGCCAGCATCAATAGACCCTCCAGCAGCCAGCAGATCCCTCCCAGCAACAATTGACCCCCTGCACCCACCCCCAGCAACAATAGATCCCCTCCAGGAACAATAGATTCCCCAGTAGCCAGCATCAATAGACCCTCCAGCAGCCAGCAACAAAGACCCCTCACTCAACAGTACATCCCTCCTAGCAATAACTGACCCCCCAGCAAGAATAGATCCCCCACGAGCAACAGAAGAACCCCCCCAGCCACAATAGACTCCCTTCCTTCGCAAAACAGAGCCCCTCCAGCAACAATAGATCCCCCGGCAGCCAGCATCAATAGACTTTCCAGCACACCCCAGCACCTCTTTCCATTACATACATTCAGTTCGGGAGGTGCCGGAACTGCGTTCCCCCACGTTCCTGCTGAAAAAATGCCCTGCATAGTTACATAGTAGGTGAGGTTGAAAAAAGACACAAGTCCATCAAGTGCATCCTATGTGTGTGATTATATGTCTGTATTACCTTGTATATCCCTGTATGTTGTGGTCGTTCAGGTGCTTATCTAATCGTTTTGTGAAGCCATCGATGCTCCCCGCTGAGACCACCGCCTGTGGAAGGGAGTTCCACATCCTAACCGCTCTTACAGTAAAAAAACCCTCTACGTAGTTTAAGGTTAAACAACTTTTCTTCTAATTTTAACAAGTGGCCACTTGTCTTGTTAAACTCCCTTCCAAAAAAAAGTTTTATCCCTATTGTGGGGTCACCAGTACGGTATTTATAAATTGAACTCATATCCCCTCTCAAGCGTCTCTTCTCCACAGAGAATAAGTTCAGTGCTCGCAACCTTTCCTCATAACTAACATCCTCCAGTCCCTTTATTAGCTTTGTTGCCCTTTTTGTACTCCATTTCCAGCACATCCTTCCTGAGGACTGGTGCTCAGAACTGGACAGCATACTCCAGGTGCGGCCGGACCAGAGTCTTGTAGAGCAGGAGAATTATCGTTTTATCTCTGGAGTTGATCCCATTTTTAATTAAAGCCAATATTCTGTTTGCTTTGTTAGGAGCAGCTTGGCATTGCATGCCATTGCTGAGCCTATCATCTACTAGAACTTTTCCATCCTAGATTCCCCCAGAGGCTCTCCCCGAGTGTATAGATTGCATTCGTATTTTTGCACCCAAATGCATTATTTAAAAATGTTCTACGTTAACCACTTCCCTACTCGTCCATAGCCAAATGACATCCACAGGAGGGATCTCCCAACCTGGGCAGGCGTCATATGATGTCCTGGGCTTCCCAGCCGTCTAGGGGGTGCGCGCGCCCGCCGCATTGCTCAGGATCCGATGCGCGTGCCCAGCGGCCACGATGTCCACTGGGCACCTGCGATTGCCTGACACAGAGCAGGGACGTGGATCTGTGTGTGTAAACACACAGATCCAAGTCCTGTCAGGGGAGAGGAGAACTGATCGTGTGTTCCCAGTACAGAAGAACACAGATTGGTCTCCATCCACAAGTAAGTCCCCTCCCCCACAGTTAGAATGACACCCTAGGGAACACATTTAGACTCTTGATCGCCCCCTAGTGTTAACTCCTTCCTTGCCAGTGACATTTACACAGTGATCAGTGCATTTTTATAGCACTGATCGCTGTATAAATGACAATGGTCCCAAAATAGTGTCAAAAGTGTCCGATGTGTCCGGCGCAATGTCGCCGTCCCGATAAAAATCGCAGATCACCGCCATTACTAGTAAAAAAATAAATAATAATAAACATGCCATAAATCTATCCCCTATTTTGTAGGCGCAAACCAATCAATAAACGCTTATTGCAATTTTTATTACTAAAAATATGTAGAAAAATACATATCGGCCTAAACTGAGGAAATTTTTTTATTTATGTAGCGGGGGTCCTAAATTTAGGGATTGTTATGCTAAATTTAGGGGTGATTCGGGTGGTAGTTGGCTTGAATCTTTCAATTACTGGACTCTGCCTTGCTGCTGTTTTGCCTGGCGTGCAGTTCCCCTAAGAAGTATGGGTGGCGCTGTCACTTGTACTCGGGGTTGAACCACAGGTGATGGAGTAGCGATTTGGTGTCCTCTCTCGGCAGCCGTGCAGTGGGTGTGGCCTACCTGCTGTGCATGCCGGGAGAGGGTACAAAAGGGGCGGACGCCATTGGAAAGGGAATAATTTCCGGGGCCCATGCCCCGAGGTAGAACCTGCGGTCCAAGTTCAAGTGCGTGGCACTCCAGGCCATGGGGCCACAGGTGCTTCAGTCCCAGGCACCTTTAGTCCTGGGACAGCAACTTCAGCCCTCGGCCCAGCACCTTTAGCTGGAGCCCACTTTGGGAGGAGGAATCCTTGCGAGGGGACCCGTTTCTAGAAGAGGAGGCTGGAGGAGGACCGTTCCGAAGGACTGGTGAGAGATCACAGTGAAGAAAGGGGCCCAGTAACTCTCTGGAGGGATGTCATCCATCCGAGAACAGGGATCTAAACAATGGGACCATTAGGAGGTTTGGGACACTATAGATTCTGTGGCAGAGGATCTCCTGAACGCATCCATTAGGGAATCTAATAGACTGTTAGAGCTACACAAATTTGTGCCAAGTTATTCTTGCTATCTGCAATTTGCAGTTTATAGCACTCAAATTACACAAAAGTTGCAGGAAAAGTAGCGCAGGAACCCTTTTCTTTGTCGGTGCGACTTGAGTGGCCTTGATTAGGACAGCACCCATTGAAATGAGTGTGTGTTGACTTGTCATGCGACTTTATGTGTTGCATGATGTCGCATGGTAAGTCACAGCAGTGTGAACCCGGGGCTTATGAAGGGCCCTGAGACGGGAGTAAAGGGCCCCGGACCTGGAAAGAAGGGCGCCTGGGGCTTGGAGGGAAGGGCCCTGGAACCGGTGGAAAGGGCCCCAGGACTGATGGAAAGGGCACCAGCGGTCAAGGGGGGGCCCTTCATTGTTTCTTGCAATGGGGCCCTTAAGATTCTAGATACGCCTCTGCCTTCTAGCGATGCTGGATGTCTAATATGTCACAACAGCTTTCTCTGTGCGGACACAGTTTTGGGGGAAAAAAGTATACAACGTGTATTTAGAGAACATACTGTAACAGAACAGGTATGTAATCTATATACTGGTAGAATGCACACACTGGAATGGGAAGATGTGCATGTTCAATAAATATGCAAAATTTTGAGTTTTAATCGCTTGCTGGCTGTAAAGCACAGATATACGGTGGCAAGGCGGCTCGCCTGCACCAGATCACGTCCCTAGAACCTGATCTGACACTTCCGGGTCGCCGACCTGGTTGTGTTTGTGATTAAACACAGCAGATGCCAATCACGGGGTGCTGGCCAATGGATTACCTGCCGATCGTCATGAATTTACACAGGACAAGGCTCTACCTATGTAAATAAGGCAGAGCCATGTTCTGTCAGCGGAGATGTAATAGATTTTCTTTCCACGCCAAGCAGGAAATAAAATGTATTACTTCTCTAGTAAAAGCACCATATACAGTACACCAAAACACTGGCTAGGCACACAGTTAACCCTTTGTTAACCCCTCATGTTTAACCCCTTCCCAGCCAGTATCATTAGTACAGTGACAGTGCATATATTTTAGCACTGATCGTTGTATTAGTGTCACTGGTTCCCAAAAATTGCCACAATTGTCAGTATCCGATTGTCTGCCACAATATCACAGTGTTGCTATAAGTCACTGATCACCGCCATTACTAGTAAAAATATAAAATAGTAATAGTAGTGTAGCGATACCCTCAGCTTAAGCGGGCCGCAAGGTTTAATTTGGGCCCTGAGTACAGCTCTCCAACCCACCGGCAATCGGCTCTACCCACTCTGGCACAGCTAGTGATAGAGGGATAGGACCGCGTGACCGCAACTGTTGGTGACGCAGTCCTATAACAAACATACACAGAATATACTTTAAAACTCCTATTAAAGTAAGCGGAACTGACACCAAATGTACTTTACCCAGATATTTTACTGAGGCTAATGGGCAAGTAATAAACAACAGTATAACAAGTTGCAGATCCCTGCAATAAACAGTAATAAAGATAAACAGAGTAATCAGAATAATAAAGTATTGCTATGCAACTCTAGCGCTGCCCTTTTACAGCTACTTCCCCTCATGGGTAGACTAACACCCAGCAATGTCTACCTATGCAGTCAGGCCTGACTGATCTAAATGGAAGTTCAGTGAAACAATATTCACTAGCAATCTTTTCGGTGGTGCACTTGAAGAACAACTTTGTAATCCCAACGAATAGTAAAGATAAAGGATCTGTCTTTAAACAGCTCTCACCACCGGGACAAGTCCAAGTCCGTTTCCTCCATCGATTCGTCTAGGAACAGGAATCCACCGACATCCAAGTCTTCAATCCTTCTGGTGTACTGCAGCAAGGAGGATTAGATGTCTCTAAGGCTCTGCTAGGCTGGCAGAGGGCTCTTTGGAAAGGAGCACACGGCCCAGGCTTCAGGCCTTGTGCACACAGCAGTTCAGCACAGAGATCCTCTTGCTAGGAGAGGGGTGTCCAAAAAGACTGACCAAAACTCCGCCTCCCCTTTATAAAGTCTGCCCCAGCAGTCTCTGTTCTGGAGCAATGCACCCTGGGTGCTGCAAGATGTACTGGGAGATGTAGTCTCTCTCTCCTCTGCTTTCACTTCCATAATGTCTCTTTACTTCCTCCCGACTCACCTCTCACCTGGAACTTCTTGTCTCTCTGCATTAAAGGGGAACACCCCGCTACACACTCCCCCCACTAAAACTCTTTGGTCCCCAAAGATAAACAATTCAACAACAATTCTGAACCAATTTACTGAATGCGGAGTATTATGTTGGTACAGGGAATTTCCACCAAAACTCAGAGGTGGGGTTCCCTATACCACAGGTCACACTAGTATGGGTGGCCTGTCTAACTGTGCCAGAGAGTGAGCTGGGGTTGCCTTCCACCAAATGAACAGTGGAAGGATCTGAGCACTTAGTACTTCTTCTGGCAGTGGCAACAGAGTCCTCTGAACTTTTTCCCAATTGAGGGTAGGTTAATCTCCTGGGAGGCCTCACGACTCTGTAAGTTCTTTGCTCCCTTGGGACTTCAGGCTCAGGTACCACAGGCTCTGCGTCAGGAACACTTTCTGACACCATCACTGATTCTGGGGCCTCTTCCTCCTCTGCTTCTGAGTAAAAGCCCGGAATATCTTCCCAGCATTCAGGCACATCACTGGATGGAATAAACTCTGTAGCCTCTGGGTTCAGGGTCCCATCCTGTGTATCTTCAGTGGGTGGAAGGTCTATGGCGGAACTCCCTGGAGTTGAGGAGGGCCATAGCCAATCAAGTTCTCCCCTCCCATCTTCACTTGATTGGGAAGCCTGTCCATCCCTAGCTCGGAGGGTCTGAGACCGAGTGTTGGGTCTGGGGGTATCCAAGATGGAAACAGATTCCGTCAGGTTCTTCACTGAAGGTATCCTGACTGCCTCTTTAAGTGGGAGTAAGTGATTTCTGTGCCAGGTTTTCAAGGGTCCCACTCTCCCCTCTGGCTTTAACTTATACACCGGTAGTCCAGGAAGTTTTCTACAAATGACATAAGGCTCGGACCTCCATCTATCAGCAAGTTTATGCTTCCCTGGGATCCCTAGGTTGCGTAGCAGCACACGGTCTCCAGGCTGCAGGTCTTGCACTCGAACCTTCAGGTCAAAGTTCCTTTTATTTCTGACCCCTCTCCGGTCTGAGGCCGCTTGGGCTTGTTCATAGGCCGCTTTCAGTTTATACCTAAGTCGGTCCACATATCCTTTGTGAGAGGTAGCAGAGGTATAGTCTAGGGAAATGCCAAAGGCCAGATCCACTGGCAATCTTGCTTCCTCCCAAACATGAGGCGGTAGGGAGAGTAACCCGTCACATCACTGGTGGTGCAATTGTAGGCATGCACCAAAGTGGATATGTGTTGACTCCAATGCTGCTTCTTCTCTGTCTCCAGAGTCCCCAGCATGTTTAACAAAGTCCGATTAAACCTCTCAGGCTGGGCATCTCCTTGTGGATGATAAGGGGTAGTCCTGGTCTTTTCCACTCCCAGGGAGTCCAGTAGGTTCCGGATCAGGCGACTCTCAAAGTCCCTTCCTTGGTCGGAGTGGATTCTCTGTGGTAATCCATAGTGGACGAAGTATTTTTCTAGAAGCACCTTAGCTACAGTGGAAGCCTTCTGGTCTCTGGTGGGGAACGCCTGTGCATAACGGGTGAAATGATCGGTTACCACCAGAACATTTCCCAATCCACTCAAATCGGGTTCGAGGCAGAGAAAGTCAATGCATACCAGATCCATTGGGCCTTGACTCTGTAGGTGGCCCATTGGGGCAGCTTGATGGGGTAGAGTCTTCCTCTGGATGCATCGCGCACAGGAGTGGCAATATTCCTCCACTTCAGCCCTCATACAGGGCCAATAGAACCGGCTTCTGACAAGTTGGAAGGTTCTTTCAGCTCCCAGGTGACCATGCTGGTCATGTAAGGCAACCAGCACAGTCTCTCGGTGCTTCTCTGGGAGAAACAACTGCCATTTATCCTCGGAGTCATCAGAGGGGCCCCTTCGGTAGACCACTCCCTGATGGACCTGTAGCTTGTCTAGCTCCTTCCATAGCAGACGAGCCTCCTTGGAGGGGTGATGTCGAAGTTTCCCTGGACTCTCGTTTTCCAATGCTTCAAAGACCAATCTCCCTATGGGGTCTTCCAATTGGTCGCACCTCAGTTCCTTCTTAGACAGCTTCGACAAACCTTCCTCTTCAAGTTGAGTCACCCCACAGTAGTGTTTTGGAACTCCCACTGTGGTAACTCCTATTTCCTCTGCTCTGGAGCCTCCTCGGGCTTGGAATTCAGCTCCTTGACAAAGGGCCCGCACCCCGTCCGGTGCTACCTGAGTCCAGTCTTCCCAGTCATCAGCCATGGCATGAGATCTTCGGGATAGGGCATCTGCATCCCTATTTCCAGCCCCTGGTCTGTACTTCAGACTGAAGTTGAACCCAGATAATGCAGCTAGCCACCTGTGTCCTGTGGCATCCAACTTGGCAGTGGTGAACAGGTAGGTTAGGGGGTTGTTATCTGTTTTCACTGTAAACTCTGCTCCATAAAGGTAGTCTCTTAGTTTGTCCACAACTGCCCATTTGAGGGCCAAGAACTCCAACTTATGGGTGGGGTAGTTTTTCTCCGAGGGGGTCAGACTTCGACTCACATAAGCCACTGGTCGCATTTGCTCTTCATGCTCCTGATAGAGCACTCCCCCTAGGCCTTCATGACTAGCATCAACATGTAACTCGTAGGGTCTGGTGGGATCAGCATAGGCCAATACTGGGGCTGTGGTAAGGCTCCTCTTCAAGGTTCTGAAGGCCTCTTCACACCTGGGGGTCCACTGATCTTGAACCGACTCCCCGGGTCTTCTAGGGCCCAAGCCATCCTCTTCCTCTTCAGTCCGGAGCAGTTCATTTAAAGGCTTGGCAATACGGGCAAACCCATCCACAAACCTCCTGTAATAGGAGCAGAACCCCAGGAAAGATCTAAGTTCGGTGACTGTTGTGGGTCTTGGCCAGGAGGTAACCGCCTCCAACTTCTCAGGATCAGTCGCCACCCCTTTTTCAGACACTACGTGTCCCAGATAATTCACCGAAGACTGGTAGAACCGACACTTCTCGGGGGAAAGCTTCAACCCCTCTTCACTAAGTCTCCTCAACACTTTCTCCAATCGGGCCTCATGTTCCTCCAGAGTTCTCCCGAAAACAATGACATCGTCCAGGTACACTAGGACTTCTATGAGGTTCATGTCTCCGACAGTCTTCTCCATGAGTCGTTGGAAAGTAGCTGGGGCTCCAGATAGGCCCTGGGGCATTCTGTTAAACTCAAAGAATCCCACAGGAGTTATGAAAGCGGTCTTTTCCCTATCCTCTGGGTGCATGGGAATTTGATAGTACCCACTCTTGAGGTCCATCACGCTGAACCACTTAGCTCCAGACAAACTCTGTAAGGCGTCCTCTATCCTTGGCGTGGTGTACTGATCAGGGGTGGTCCTCCTGTTGAGAGTTCTGTAGTCAATGCAGAGCCTCAGCGACCCATTCTTCTTCCTGACCACCACTATTGGAGAGGCATAAGGGCTTCGGGACTCTCGAATCACCCCAGTCTTTTTCAGTTCTGCAAGCTGTTCTCTCAGATCCTCCAGATCTGCCAGCGGAACCCGCCTGACTCTCTCCCTGAACGGTTTGTCTTCTTGCAGGCGGATGCGGTGGGTAGCACTCCTCGCACGCCCCACATCGAATTCATCTTTTGAGAAAATCTTCTCCCATCTAGTCAGCTGGGCCTTGGCTCTCTCCTTCCAGGCCCCAGGTAAGTTCGGGTTCTCAATGGAAAGCTTTTCCCAAACATCTCCTTCTTCACCCGCTTGCTTCACTTCTGACCAGCTGACTGGGACAGCAGGACTCACCTGTCCCAGCAACATCCGGGCTGGTATCTCTATGGCCCTTCCTGTAGAGTTCCTTACACTCACCGGGACTCTTCCCCTGGCTTTCTTCAAGGCCTTGATTGGAATCACTTCCGGTATCACTTCCAGGCCTGAGTGATCTTCCCTTGGGTCGGATTCCAGCATGACAAAGGGGCCAGGCTGCTCCCAGGTGAGCTTCACAGTGGCCTTGAGGCAAGCCACCTGTCCGGGCTGCAGCACCACTCCTTCTCTCCCCAGTCTCCACACCTTCCCTATCCCCTCTCCTGGGGTCTTCTGCTCCAACACTAACCGTTGGTAGGCTGTCTTCAGCATGGGATGGATGTTTGGATCTTGATGGCTCCTCCTCTTCACCAGGGGGGTCAGAAGTCTTCTCACTAGATCCGTATTGGTGCCTATGATGAGGGACATCTGGTTGGCCCCAGGTGGTCTAGGACACACAACCGCCAGGGTGTCGAATACTTCTGTCTTCCCAGCCACAGAGGGGTCGAATGTCAGCTTTATGGGTAGATAACCATCATAAGGGAAACTCTGCGTTCCCAGGCCCCATATCTCCAGCTCTTCTATCTTCCGTATAGGCAAATGGCTTAAGTGCCTATCATAGAAGTCTCTATACAATAAAGTCACTTGAGCTCCAGTATCCAGAAGGGCCTTTGTATATACTCCTTCCACCTGGATAGATACCGTGGGGGACGGGCCGACCAATTCTTCTGGGTACGGCCGGGTTGAGGTCACTCTCTTCTGAGAACTTGTCTTCATCCAGTTGGTTTTTGACTTTGTTCTCCCCTGAGCCTGGTATGCATTGACCCTCGCCACCCTAATGGGGTTACAAACCCGCTGAGGGATGTTATTGTCTCTTGGTTGTAGGCATTCCTTCTTGGGAGTGCTAAATTTCTTCTGAGGGGTCTTGTCCCCTCTCTCTGGTGTGTATCTTGGTTGAGAGACCCTAAATTCCTTCTCAGGGGTCGTGTTTTCTCTCTTCCTCTCCCTTCTATTCAGTTTGGAGCTCACTGAAAGAGATGGGCACCCGGTTGACTCCCTCACCGGGGCCCTCTGGCGTTTTCCGCCGGCTGGCGATTATCCATTTTCTTCTTCTTAGGACTGGAACACCTACTGGCAAAGTGGCCACTGCCTCCGCAGTTGTAGCATAACATCTCTTCTCGGTTCCGAGTGGGACTCGGTATTGACGTATCTGGGAACAACTCCTTTCTGGGGCTTGGTTTCTCTGCTCCACCTTGACCTTTCGCCATTATAGCAGTCATCATCTCCATCATCTGGGACATCTGCAACTTCAAAGTGTCCACCTCCGCTCCCCTATCGGGAGTCATGGCCGGTGTAACTATTGCTACCGGCTGTTTGACGGGCTCTATCAGGCGTTCTTTTTTTTTTTCTTCCAATATAGCCTCTTCCTCTCTAATCATTCGGATGAGGTCAGGGTACTCCAGATTCCTCCCATCCTGCCGGGCACGCAGTGTCCATGCAATTGGATCCATGGGTTGAGCTCCCCTCACTACCTGTTGAGCAGGGGCCTCATCTACTTTCTCTGGGCTGATCCCCTTCTTTAGGATCATCCTATGCAGTATTTTGTCCAGGCGTCCCATATAGTCTGATAGTTTCTCACCTTCCTTCTGGTAGCAATGTTCCAGCTGATAAGCAAGCTCCGTTACTTTCTCTGTCCCACCAAACACATTCTGTAACACATCGAGGCACTCTTGTGCAGTACAATCTGCCTTGCTCATCTTCAGGTTGCGTACGGCCTCTAGAGCAGGCCCCTTCAAACTTTCCACAACCCTCTGTTTCTTTCTGCGGTCCGGAACTTCCCATTCCTCTAGTGCCTGAGTTGCGCTGTCTAGCCACTCCTCAAATCCCTCTTCTTCCAAAGGTACTGGTTTCCTCCCTGAAAACATCCGGAGTTTCCTGTACCCCGACATGGGGTAATCTGTGGGCTCTTTCTTGCACTGAGCTACAATCTCCCCCAGAACAGCGCATAATTCTGCACTAAGGGTGCCTGGGCTTGTCCTGGGACTCTTTGTGTCCTTCTGTGGGGATGACGGGGAAGATGGCTGCGGTGACAGTGTTATTTTTGTCTGAGGGCTGTCTCTTGTGCGCGGCAGCGCATGCAGCAAATGATAGACCTGATCGTCCTCATCTTGTATGCTGTTGCCTCTAAACTGTTCAGGAATTTCTGCCTGCCATTCCAGTAAGACATGTGAAAGTCCACCACTAGTTTTCACATCTATCACCCATGGTTTGTGAATTGGTGATAGGGACATTATGAGTTGTATCATTGCTTGTGTCTGCCATAAAACCCGGGAGTTCTATAACTGCCGTCCTGGCTGGGTCTACGCCCCATCTCTTGTACCACTGTCCCACCTCTATCGGGTCCATGCCGGTAGCTTCTGGCGGTTTCACCGCTGTCTCAGTAATCCCGGATGTACGAGCCCCCACGTGTAGCGATACCCTCAGCTTAAGCGGGCCGCAAGGTTTAATTTGGGCCCTGAGTACAGCTCTCCAACCCACCGGCAATCGGCTCTACCCACTCTGGCACAGCTAGTGATAGAGGGATAGGACCGCGTGACCGCAACTGTTGGTGACGCAGTCCTATAACAAACATACACAGAATATACTTTAAAACTCCTATTAAAGTAAGCGGAACTGACACCAAATGTACTTTACCCAGATATTTTACTGAGGCTAATGGGCAAGTAATAAACAACAGTATAACAAGTTGCAGATCCCTGCAATAAACAGTAATAAAGATAAACAGAGTAATCAGAATAATAAAGTATTGCTATGCAACTCTAGCGCTGCCCTTTTACAGCTACTTCCCCTCATGGGTAGACTAACACCCAGCAATGTCTACCTATGCAGTCAGGCCTGACTGATCTAAATGGAAGTTCAGTGAAACAATATTCACTAGCAATCTTTTCGGTGGTGCACTTGAAGAACAACTTTGTAATCCCAACGAATAGTAAAGATAAAGGATCTGTCTTTAAACAGCTCTCACCACCGGGACAAGTCCAAGTCCGTTTCCTCCATCGATTCGTCTAGGAACAGGAATCCACCGACATCCAAGTCTTCAATCCTTCTGGTGTACTGCAGCAAGGAGGATTAGATGTCTCTAAGGCTCTGCTAGGCTGGCAGAGGGCTCTTTGGAAAGGAGCACACGGCCCAGGCTTCAGGCCTTGTGCACACAGCAGTTCAGCACAGAGATCCTCTTGCTAGGAGAGGGGTGTCCAAAAAGACCGACCAAAACTCCGCCTCCCCTTTATAAAGTCTGCCCCAGCAGTCTCTGTTCTGGAGCAATGCACCCTGGGTGCTGCAAGATGTACTGGGAGATGTAGTCTCTCTCTCCTCTGCTTTCACTTCCATAATGTCTCTTTACTTCCTCCCGACTCACCTCTCACCTGGAACTTCTTGTCTCTCTGCATTAAAGGGGAACACCCCGCTACAGTAGTAAAAAAAAAAAAAAAAATTCAGTATATATCCCATAGTTATATACTGTGGGTATAGAATTGGGTATATGGGATTGTATGATATTTTTTACTTTTATGGTTGAACTAGATATCTTTTTTCAACCTGACTAACTATGTTTGTAGACACTATAACTTTTGCGCAAACCAACCGATATACGCCTAATGGGATTTTATTTATTTTTTTACCAAAAATATGTAGCAGAATACATATTGGCCTAAATTGATGAAGAAATTAGATTTAAAAACCAAAAAAAAATTGGATATGTTTTATAGCAGAAAGGAAAAAAATGTATTTTTTGTTTTTGTCTTTTTAAATTGGTCTTTTTTTGGTTATAGCGCAAAAAAATGAAAAAAAAAACGCAGAGGTGATCAAATACCACCAAAATAAAGCTCTATTTGTTAGATTTTTTACTTTTTTTTGGATAAGTTTTATAACAAAAAGTAAAAAATATTGTTTTGTGTTTTTTTTTGTTTTTTTTTTTCAAAATTGCCTTTTTTTCTTTAACCGCTTTCAGACCAGCCGCCACAGTTATACTACGGCAGGGTGGCTCACCTGCGTGAGGCGTCGTAGCTGTGCGTCGGCTCTTTAAGACGCCTAAGGGCGGCGCGCGCGCGCCCGAAGCGTGTCCCTGAAGCCGATGCAAGTGCCTGGCGGGCACGATGACCGCCGGGCACCCGCGATCGCTCATGACAGAGCGAGAACCCAGGATCTATGTGTGTAAACACACAAATCCCAGTTCTCTTAGGGGAGAGGAGACCGATTGTGTGTTCATACTATGTATGAACACCGATCTCTTTCTCCTCCCCTAGTCAGTCCCATCCCCGCCCCCCCCCACAGTTAGAACACACCTAGGGAATACAGTTAACCCCTTGATCGCCCCCTAGTGTTAACCTCTTCCCTGATAGTGACATTTGTACAGTAATCAGTGCATTTTTATAGCACTGATCGCTGTATAAATGTCACTGGTCCCAAAAATGTGTCAAAAGTGTCCGATCTATCCGCCGCAATATTGAAGTCCTAATAAAAACCACTGGTCGCTGCCACTAAAAAAAAACTAAATGTGGCATATTTATTATAGCAAAAAGTAGAAGATATTGGGGGTTATTTACGAAAGGCAAATCCACTTTGCACTACAAGTGCAAACTACAAGTGCAAAGTGCACTTGAAATTGCACTGAAGGTGCACTTGGAAGTGCAGTCGCTGTAGATCCGAGGGGGACATGCTTGCACATGATTGGAAGATAAAATCAGCAGAGCTTCCCGTCATTTCACATCTACCCCTCAGATTTACAGCGACTGCACTTCCAAGTGCACTTTCAGTGTAATTTTAAGTGCACTTTGCACTTGTAGTTTGCACTTGTAGTGCAAAGTGGATTTGCCTTTCGTAAATAACCCCCGTAGTAGTCAAAATTGACGCTCTTCTTTTGTTTATAGCGCAAAAAATAAAAAGCACAGAGGTGATTAAATACCACCAAAAGAAAGCTCTATTTGTGCGGAAAAAAGGATGTAAATTTTGTTTTGGTACATCGCCGCACGACCGCGCAATTGTCAGTCAAAGTGACGCAGTGCCGTATCGCTAAAAATGGCCTGGTCAGGAAGGGGGTAAATTCTTCCGGGGCTGAAGTGGTTAAAGCGCAAAAAAAAAAAAAAAAAAACATGCAGAGGTGATCAAATACAACCAAGCGAAAGCTCTATTTGTGGGAAAAAAAGTACATGCATGTTATTTGGGTACAGCGTTGCATGACCGCGCAATTGTCAGTTAAAGTAATGCAGCGCTGTACCGTAAGAAATGGCCTGGTCATGAAGGGGACAAAACCTTCTGGGGCTGAAGTGGCTAATCACTGCTGTTTTTTTTTTACAATTTTTTTTTATATATATATATATATTTTGGATGAAAATCCAGAGATTTCAACAAAATATGACCATTCTGGTGAAATGTATTGAAGTCAATGGGTAATGGAAAATTAGGGTGGTTTTAAGGATGCAATGAGTTCTTAAATGGTTCCTTAGGGTTAGAGAAGCTTCATTCAATCATATTAAATGGACTCCAACAGGGCCATATCCTTATTAAGTATCATACAAAATAAAGGAACAAAAGGAACAAACCTATTGCAAAAATTGGACTTTTACAAGCACAACATGAGGCTGAACAATATTCGGCTATTTTAGATGATTTTGCTTTGCCTCATGTGGTGTCTGTAAAAGTCCAATTTTTAGAGCAATATATTTATTCATTTTTTTTGTTTTGAAGCTTCATTCAGCTTTCCCGATACCTATTGTAGATGAAGCTTTAAATCATCATTTTATAGATGTTTGCTTTAACTATCCTAGAACTGTTGTTGTACCAAGTAATAGCCGCTGATTAGGCTCCTTATTTTACCCTTTTTCTCCAAAAAAAAGAAAAAAAGAAAAAGAAAAATTAAAGCATCAAAGTTAAAGCATCAAATAAAAAGTGAGCAAATACACAAAAGAGAAAACAATATCACAAAAACAAAGATAAATAAATTATATTAAACGAAACTACACTAAGTACAAAAAATAAATGATCAGGTACGTAAATTTTAAACTAAATGTCACCCCATTTTAACCAGTTCAGGTTCACCCCATAGCAGTTTTACTGCTACAAGGCGGCACCTGTGCACCGGATCGTGTGTATATATATGTTAGAAAAGCAAATGAATATTCGCTTTTCTAACACTGATTGGGTATAAGACCCAATCAGGAAATGTGGGTCTGATACCTATTTCCCGATTGGCTGAAAGGTCAGGCGATCCTATTGGACACCTAGGAGGAGGGGAGGAGAAGCACGGCGGAAGCCGCCGTGATCTCAGAAGAGAAGAGGACACAGGAGATGCTGCCAGACCCCTGCCGCAGCCTGATCCCCTGCCCGATGTGTCAGCCGATCCCTGCCGCTGTGTGCCCGCCAATCCCCACCGCTGTGTGCTCGCTGATCCCTGATGCTGTTTGCCCACCGATCCCCGATGTGCACGCCGATCCTCACCGCTTATGGGGTATGTGCAGGTGGACCGGCAGACAGTGAGGGGGGGTTTGAGGTGCCCCGAGGGGGGGGGGTGTGGGTGGTTATTTGCCGCCCCCCCCCCCAAACAAAAAAACACCAGCCGCCACCAGTTAGGTCACATCTAGAGTATTCTGTCCAGTTCTGGTCACCAGTCCTCAGGAAGGATGTGCTGGAGCTGGAGAGAGTCCAGAGAAGGGCAACAAAATAATAAGGGGGACTGGAGGAGCTCAATTACAAGGAACAAGCGCTAAATGTATTTTCCCTGGAGAAGAGGAGATATGATAGTGATATACAAATACCTCAATGGCGATCCCAGCGTAGGTAGGAAACTATTTAGTCTCAGGGAGTGTAAGAAGATACAGTGGCACTCAATGAGATTGGGGGAGAAGCGGTTTAACCTTAAAGTAATACTAAACCTTCACATTTAAAAAAACAAAAACAAACATGTCATACTTACCTCCACTGTGTAGCTCGTGTTGCACAGAGTGGCCCCGATCCTCGTCTTCTGGGGTCCCTCGGCGGCTGTCTCGGCTCCTCCCCGCCTCTGATAACCCCCTCTGGAAAGCCCTCTCCCAAGGGGGTTACCTTGCGGGCACGCTCCCGAGTCCTGTATTCGGCGTCTATAGCCGGCAACTACAGGACTCGACCCCGCCCCCGGCCCTCTCGTCATTAGAGTTGATTGACAGCAGCGCGAGCCAATGGCTGTGCTGCTATTAATCTATCCAATTAAGAGCTGAGAAGAGCCGAGAAGCCAGCACGTTCTCGACGCGGGACTTTCGAGGACTCAGGTAAGTAAACGGGGGAGCTGGGGGGCCTGTAAGCATCGGATGTTTTTTCATCCGATGCTTACAGTTTTGAAAAAACGGGAAGCTTTACAACCCCTTTAAGCTGTATAGAGGGGTTTCACTGTCAGGGCGGTAAGCATATGGAACTCTCTTCCACAATCGGTGGTGTCAGCAGGAAGTATTGATCATTTTAAAAGACTCTTGGACGTGCATCTTAGTGAACACAATATACAGGGATATGGGAAATGATTATCTACACGAACACACACACACACCAACACAGGTTGAAATGGATTGACTATTGTCTTTGTCACGTACCTGGACGGAGTCTGAAGTGACGAGGTCAGCCTCTCTTGTATCTCCGGTCCTGGTCCCGCTGAGAGTGGAGACAGGAGAAACCGAGGGATGGGAGAAACACGGGTGCCTGCAGATGTAGCCCAAGAAGCCTGAAGCAGATGATGCGACTCTTGGAGGGCAGGAAGTCGCAGCAGGACCAAAGTTGCAGATACCCGGGTTGCAGGGTAGCGCCCAACAGGAGACAGGAACGTAGTCACATGGATAGCCGGGTTCAATAACAGACGGGCAACAAGGTACCAAGACATCAGGCAGGAGCAAGGTCAGATGGGAAGCCGAGATCAGGAACCGATAATCAAAGTAAGCAAGTCCAGCAGCAAGGTCGACAACAGGTGACAGGCAGGTAAACAGCAGGATACAGGTACAGGAATAGCTGAAGATCCGTCAGCGTTTGACTGGGTCAGTGTGCCCCTTAAATAGGCCGCCTGGCACCAAAGGGCAGCGTGGACGCGCTCCTGTGGACGTGCATGTTTCTTTGCGCACGCGCATTGGCGCGTCCGCGATCCGCTGAGTTCCTTGTGCGTGCGCGCGTGTGCCCGGAGCGCGCTGACAGATCCCTTACAGTCTTTATTCAACCTTACCTACTATGTAACTATGTAACTTACTGAAGGAGGCAGGAAGCTAGCTAGTGATATCACTCCGCCACTGAAAGGCTGGGGGCCGGAACTTTCATTTTAACATTGCAAATGCGGCTCCGACTTTTGTTAATCCAAACTGTGAGCCGAAATACAAAAAAAGTTCCATCCCTGCTACAGCCTCCTGGGCCCCTCCGATGAACTGATGGGGCCCAGGGAAATTTAATACACTGGACCACTTGGGAGCTGCAGGGTAATGTATATAAACTGCCTGCATACCAATAAAACTTAAAACCATTGGGTCCCCCTAGTAAACTAATGAGGTCCGGGCCCCCTACAGGAGGACCAGTGGTACCCCCTTATTGGCAGCCCTGTGGAAGGTTGAGGGGCACTAGGGGAGTTGGGAAGCCCGGCCAGGAGGTGTGGAATGCTGCAGCTGGCTGCAGGCCCACTTGGAGAAAGGCCGTGGCCCGGCAGGGGGTCACAGCCCAGTGGTGGAGAAACATTGGACTTTATTCTGTCTGCATGGGATAACAGAGGTGAGTGTTGATGCTGATCTGAATTATACTGGTTGCAATTAAATGCAGCCATGAAGTGTTCTCACTTAGCAAAATACTGTATTGCGATTGGCCACTTGATATAGATGGCCCGGCCATTTCCCTTTCACACATTTTGAGGAAGTATTATGTTTATAATTATTTCCATCTGATTGTAGATTACAGAATAAAAGCCATTGTTAAAGATTTAATTCCGGCCTGTGGTTTTTGCAGATTTCTTATTATTTTATGTAAATTTTTGCGTATTTCACAATATCTATGATTAGTCCATGATGCAAATATCCCTTTTAATGATTCTCCCAATATTAGATTACTATCGTTTGTATGATTAATGCACTTGGAGACTTCATCAAAAATTGGCCAAAAAATGACACATTTGTTAGTAATTCTACATTCACTAATCTCTATTCATTTTTTCTTGGAATTTCAATTTTTTTTGAATTGCAGATCAAATAGGGAGGGAAGCTGACAATGTTGGCAGAACATTGAAACATTCACCATTTAGTAAAATATGCCTAAGAATTCTCTGGGCATTTCCAGCGTTCTCAAGAAATAAACAAGTAAACTGGGCAAGAATTCCATATCTTGGCCCAAGACTCAGCATGCAAACCGCCCATGTAAAGTCAACGGCTGGAAGACAATCGTGTGCGAGTCTATCTATCTCTATATCTATCTATCTATCTATCTATCTATCTATCTATCTATCTATCTATCTATCTATCTATCTATCTATCTATCTATCTATCTATCTATCTATCTACAGTGGAACCTCGGATTGCGAGTAACGCGATTAACGAGCGTTTCGCAATACGAGCACTGTATTTTTAAAAATCGTAACTCGGTTAACTGGTAATTTCTCTGGTGATTTTGGGGACCCGGTACCGGCCGGTCATAGATCCCCTGGACCCGAAACTTGGCACACATGTAGCCCCATTTCTCCTCTATAATTGTGCAAAGCTTTTTGTCCGGGGGACCTACGGCCCGGGGAGCACCGATTTTTCAAAGCCGGGCACCCCTTCCATAGACTCCCATGTTAAACGTCAATCTAGTCATGGGCACAGTGAGGCATGGGCACAGTGAGGCATGGGCACAGTGAGGCATGGGCACAGTGAGGCATGGACACAGTGAGGCATGGACACAGTGAGGCATGGGCACAGTGAGGCATGGGCACAGTGAGGCATGGACACAGTGAGACATGGGCACAGTGAGGCATGGACACAGTGAGGCATGGACACAGTGAGGCATGGACACAGTGAGGCATGGACACAGTGAGACATGGGCACAGTGAGGCATGGACACAGTGAGGCATGGACACAGTGAGGCATGGACACAGTGAGGCATGCACATGGACACAGTGAGGCACAGTGAGGCATGCAGATGGACACCCTAGGCTTATACTCGAGTCAATAAGTTTTCCCAGTTTTTTGTGGTAAAATTAGGTGCCTCGGCTTATATTCGGGTCGGCTTATACTCGAGTATATACGGTATGTGAGCAGGCTCCAGTTTCTCTTTAAAGTGAATAACTTAACATCAAGTTCACTATATGACCCCCTTATATTTGTACATGTTGATCATATCCTCTCTTAATCTCCTCTTCTCAAGAGAGAATAAACTCAGTTCCTCTAATCTTTACTCATAGCTGAGCTCCTCCATGCCTCTTATCAGTTTGGTTGCCCTTCTCTGCACTTTCTCCAGTTCCCCGATATCCTTTTTGTGAATTGATACCCAAAACTGAACTGCATATTCCAGATGAGGTCTAAAGCCTACACACGATCGGATTTTCCAAAGTAAATTGTGTGATGACAGGCTGTTGGCGGAAAATCCGACCGTTTGTACGATCCGTCAAATTTTCCGCAGACAAATTTTGGATGGTAGGCTTTAAAATTTTCTGCAAACATTTGTCTGTTGTCAGCTTTTCCGATCGTGTGTACACAAGTCCGTCGGACAAAAGTCCAAAGTACAAACACGAATGCTCGCAAGCAATGCTCACCAAACACAACATTAGCAGAAGGTGTCCAAAGGGTGGCGCTAAAGAGATGAAAAACTACGTAGTACGTAACTACGTTCGTGTTTGTTGGCCGACAATTGTGTGAGCCGTTTGTATGCAAGACAAGTTCATGGCCAACGCCCTTCGGACAAAAGTCCTTACGCTTTGCCTGCTGAAAATCCAATCGTGTGTACGAGGCTTTACAAATGATTTGTACAGTGAGGTGTTACTTCTTCTCTTCAATCAAGCGACACTACTCTCAAGGAAATGTTGGGCATTTTGGAGCTTCAAGCTTCGAGCTACAAACTGTTTGGGTGTGATTGTGAACAGGGCCTTATGCCGCGTACACACGGTCGGAATTTCTGATGAAAAAAGTCAGACGGAATTTTTCCATTGGATATTCCGACCGTGTGTGCGCCCCATCTGACTTTTTCTGTCGGAAATTCGGACGGAGTTAGAAAGAGAACATGTTCTCTTTTTTTCCTCCGAAAAAAATATTCTATCGGAAATTTCGTTCGTCTGTATGGAACTCCGACGGAGAAAAAACCACGCATGCTCAGAATCAAGTCGACGCATGCTCGAAAGCACTGAACTTAATTTTTCTGGGCTCGTCGTAGTGTTGTACGTCACTGCGTTCTTGACGGTCGGAATTTGGTGTGACAGTGTGTATGCAAGACAGCTTGAACGGAATTCCGTCTGAAAAATCAGTCAGAGTTTATCCCGACGGAAAATCCGATTGTGTGTACAAGGCATTAGAGTTACTATTCCAATAGGGGCCTTCTCTATAATAATGTGTGCCGTAATCCTACATATACATTGGGTACGGAAAGTATTCAGACCCCCTTACATTTTTCACTCTTTGTTATATTGCAGCAATTTGCTAAAATCATTTAAGTTAATTTTTTTTCCTCATTAATGTACACACAGCACCCCATATTGACAGAAAAGCACAGAATTGTTGACATTTTTGCAGATTTATTAAAAAATAAAAACTGAAATATCACGTGGTCCTAAGTATTCAGACCCTTTGCTGTGACACTCATATATATAACTCAGGTGCTGTCCATTTCTTCTGATCATCCTTGAGATGGTTCTACACCTTCATTTGAGTCCAGCTGTGTTTGATTATACTGATTGGACTTGATTAGGAAATCCACACACCTGTCTATATAAGACCTTACAGCTCACAGCGCATGTCAGAGCAAATGAGAATCATGAGGTCAAAGGAACTGCCTGAAGAGCTCAGAGACAGAATTGTGGCAAGGCACAAATCTGGCCAAAGTTACAAAAAAAAATCTGCTGCACTTAAGGTTCCTAAGAGAACAGTGGCCTCCATAATCCTTAAATGGAAGACATTTGGGACGACCAGAACCCTTCCTAGAGCTGGCCGTCCAGCCAAACTGAGCTATCGGGGGAGAAGAGCCTTGGTGAGAGAGGTAAAGAAGAACCCAAAGATCACTGTGGCTGAGCTCCAGAGATGCAGTCAGGAGATGGGAGAAAGTTGTAGAAAGTCAACCATCACTGCAGCCCTCCACCAGTTGGGGCTTTATGTCAGAGTGGCCCGACGGAAGCCTCTCCTCAGTACAAGACACATGAAAGCCTCCATGGAGTTTGCTAAAAAAACACCTGATGGACTCCAAGATGGTGAGAAATAAGATTCTCTGGTCTGATGAGACCAAGATAGAACTTTTTGGCCTTAATTCTAAGCGGTATGTGTGGAGAAAACCAGGCACTGCTCATCACCTGTCCAATACAGTCCCAACTGTGAAGCATGGTGGTGGCAACAGCATGCTGGGGGGGGGTTCAGCTGCAGGGACAGGACGACTGGTTGCAATCGAGGGAAAGATGAATGCGGCCAAGTACAGGGATATCCTGGACGAAAACCTTCTCCAGAGTGCTCAGGACCTCAGACTGGGCTGAAGGTTTTACCTTCCAACAAGACAATGACCCTAAGCACACAGCTAAAATAATGAAGGAGTGGCTTCACAACAACTCCGTGAATGTTCCTGAATGGCCCAGCCAGAGCCCTGACTTAAACCCAATTGAGCATCTCTGGAGAGACCTAAAAATGGCCGTCCACCAACGTTTACCATCCAACCTGACAGAACTGGAGAGGATCTGCAAGGAGGAATGGCAGAGGATCCCCAAATCCAGGTGTGAAAAACTTGTTGCATCTTTCCCAAAAGGACTCATGGCTGTATTAGATCAAAAGGGTGCAAATACTAAATACTGAGCAAAGGGTCTGAATACTTAGGACCATGTGATATTTCAGTTTTTCTTTTTTAATAAATCTGCAAAAATGTCAACAATTCTGTGTTTTTCTGTCAATATGGGGTGCTGTGTGTACATTAATGAGGGAAAAATGAATGGCTGCAATATAACAAAGAGTGAAAAATTTAAGGGGGTCTGAATACTTTCCGTACCCACTGTATTTGGTGATTCCCAAAAACATTGGTATGACTACCAATGTTCTGTTCCCTTTACTGGAAAACTTAAAATTTTAAGAAAGAACTTGAAAAAAAAAAGTGGTCTATTTTTGTACATCTATTTTGAACAGATTATACACATCCTTCTGAACAATGGACATTAATAGTCATGAATTCACAGTATACGGTAAGACAAGATCACATTGAATGGATAATTCTGGCTATATCTCTGGACTTCATGGAGCCAGCAAAAAAATATTATCCAAGACAGTTAAATCTTGTGCAATATACCGCTGATCAAAACTCCAGAGATCACTCAACAATAGGCACAGCTGAGTCACTTTGTCAGAAACTTCCGTAGGTCTAGCACAAATTGTGTAGGCTGCTTCTATTTGTCTTCAAAGGAGAATATAAAAATTCACAAAGAAGTGGCAGCAAGAAGCCAGTTTGCTGGAACTTTTTATATCCACTTGAGAGAGCTCAATGAACTGGAAATGATCAAGCCTGATTTCACAGGAACTAAGAGAAACAGCGAAGGTCATGCACAGAGAAGATGTGGAAGGAATTCTGCTATTCATCCAGTTCTATAGATTCATTAAATCTTCGTACTCAAGGGCCTTTTACAGTGCGTTCAAAATAGAAATGGAATTTACGAAATCAGATCATATTTTTTTTTTTTTGGTGTTGTAACCATTTGTATAAAATTTTGCCAAAACATCCCATGCAAACAATGGGCGAAGGCTTTGCTTTGCACCCACGGCAAAAATTGTCTGTAGTGCTACCCCTAGGGGATGTCTTTTAAGATGTATTGCCTGGAGAACTTAAAAACGTATCTTCACCCTCTGAGATACCATCGCACATGCCCAGGGCCGCCATCAGGAATTTTGGGGCCCCTTACACAGCTTCAGGCATGGGTCCCCTGGAGAAGAGGAGAACCGGGGGTGGTGCTGCCGCCGCAAATTGAGTAGCGGGGGGGCTGCCGTGAATTGAGGAGCGGGCGGTGCTGCCGCCGCGAATTGTTGTGGTCGGGGGGGGCTTTGGGTGCAGATGAACAACGGGAGGGGTTGCCATCCGGGGCCCTGGGTACCTCCGGGCCTCTAGGGACCTCTGGGCCCCTTACAAAAAAAAAATGTATAAAAAAAAAGGGGGTTGCCATCCGGGGCCCTGGGGACCTCTGGGCCCCTTATAAAAAAAAAAAAATTTATAAAAAAAAAAAAAAAAAGGGGGTTGCCATCCGGGCCCCTGGGGACCTCCAGGCCCCTTACAGGTGTACTGCCTTTACCCCCCTGATGGCGGCCCTGCACATGCCCTCTGCTACATAAATAGTGCTGTCCTTTTTTCCAAGAGGGATTGCTTTGCAGCCACCTGACCTAGGAAAAGTGTGTGGGCCGCTCCAGCTCGATATAGAGGGGGTATGTAGTAGACATGTGCACACTGAAATATTTTGTTTCGGAATTTCGTTTTCATCCGAAAAATTAATTTATTTAGTTACTCCCAAAGATCGTTTTTATTTATTTCGTTTTTCGTAAAAAAAAATGCATTAGTCCGAAAATCCGAATTAATTAAGGTCGAACCTGTCATTGAAGGCTTATGAGGTCTGTCGAATGTTCTAAGAAGATTTGACGGAGCAGCTAAAAGATTTGACGCCACAATCGTACATTTCCGGTCGAATGTTCCACCTACAAGCTATAGTAGAATTCTAATGTTGTATGACTATTAATAATTATATTTATTAATTATTATTACTAGTCAACCAACATTAGGATTCTTCTATAGCCTATTGGCAGAGCATTTCACCATAAATGTCCGCTCGCGGCAATCGTATGTTTTTAGCTGCTTCGTCGAATCTTCATGTCTCTATAATGTCGAATCTTTTCTCTCCATGTCGAATCTTTTCTCTATAATGTCAAATCTTTTCTCTATAATGTCAAATCTTTTCTCTCTATGTAGAATAATCTTGGACTAATAGAGTTAAAGGTTCGATAGACACAGATTGTTATTGTCAGCATCATGTCGAATCTCCTATCTATATAGCATTTGTTTATATTGGATCTTTTGGATTTCGGATTCTGCGCTTTCGTTATCGTTTGTTAAAACGATAACGAAATTACCCAAAATTTGGACGGAAATGCATTCGGACGAAAACGAATGCACATGTCTAGTATGTAGACAGTGCATCCCCAACTGCTGCTAGAGTGCTGACAGGGGATGAAGCCCATAATGGCTCCTGCAAAGGTTCAAGGAAGGAACTACTGACTAAGCTCCGGGGGTGGAGTGAAACACATTGGGGGCGTGGCCTGGCCAGAGTCCAGGCTGAGGTAGCCACTCCATTCACTGCAGCAGGACATCGTAGGTGTGCGACTTCCAGGGGGGTTACCCTTCCTTCCTTGAACCTTTGCAACTACCTGATCCAGGGACACCATAATTAAAGCTGGAAAGAAATCAGGGACATATTCTTTAACCGCTTGCCAACCAGACACCGTCATTATACTGCAGCAGGTTGGCACAGCTGCAAGAAACGTTGTAGGTGTATGTAGGCCGCTTTAGGAGCAATGGGGGGTGCTGTAGTCGTCACGCGTGGCTGGCAGCTGCAATGTCCGCCGGCCACCCGTGATTGCTCCACAGTGAGCCAGAACGGGGATCTGTCAATGTAAACAGACAGATCCCCGTTCTGTCAGGGAAGTAGAGAGAGATCTGCTGTTCCTAGTGATCAGGAACAACGATCTCTCTCCTCCTCCAGTCAGTCCACTCCCCCCACAATTAGAAACACCTCCCTAGGGAACACACTTAAAGTGGATGTAAACCCTCTATACACCCAGTGAAGTGAACAGCCTCAGATGATACACAGGGATGAACCAAATCTCCATACATAGGTTTTACATGTATATCTGCTGCATAGGTGTGCGCAGCCTATTGTATTAGGGTGTGCACCCCAAAGTTCAAACACACATGCACAGTAGATCAGTGGATGATGTTAGGGATGAGATTGGTGTCAGTAGGTTTTTTTAAATATTTTATTTTGTTATTTTTTACAATTTTTTAAAATAATTTTTTCATAAAAAAATATTATGAACAAAATTATTTTTAAAAAATTGTAAAAAATAACAAAATAAAATAATAAAATCAAAATATATATATATATATTTTACAATGTGTTAGGAGTCCCATTGAGGGGCATTGGTGAAATAGTAGAGAAAGGGACTGAGGACAGAGATTTCCCAGTCCCTTTCTCTGTAGCCTCAGCTGCCATGGGGGTTAAGCAGGGGGAATCTGCCTTGCACAGGGGATTAGGATCTGCTGTCTTCACATTTATATACTGTTATATACTGTTTAGAAAGTTGAGATCATGTTAGGAGAGTTTCTCTTCCTGGTTAACACAGAGTGTGATGTCTGGGCATACAGCCAAGATAGCTAACATTGTGGATTGGAGGAAAGGCACACACCCCCTCTCATCATAGGCAGAGACACTCAGAGGTGTTTTGTAATAGGACCTGCTCCCTGCTAATCTATTTTAGCAACCTCCCGGGACTGAAAATTCGGGCTGCTTTTGTCTAAAGTGTCTGAGAATTTGTCAGGAGTTATCAGGCTGATAACAGAGGAATGGTTCAGGAGAGAGCTATGGGACTTAGCTCATTGAAGAGATAACAAAATACTGCAGAAAAATGTGCCCATCTCAAATTTCATGAATCGGGTTTACATCAACTTTAACCCATTGATCGCCCCCTAGTGTGACATTTATACAGTAATTTATACAGTTATAACTTATGACATTTATACAGTAATTTATACAGTTATAACCCCTTGATCGCCCCTTCCCTGCCAGTGACATTTATACAGTAATCAGTGGCTGTATAAATGTCACTGTCCGCTGCAATGTTGCAGTCCCGTTAAAAATTGCAGATCGCTGCCATTACTAGTAAAAAAAAAAAAATGCCATAAATCTATCCCCTATTTTGTAGACGCTATGACTTTTGCGCAAACCCATCAATATACGCTTTTTTTACCAAAAATATGTGGAAGAATACATATTGGCCTAAACTGATGACAAAATGTATTTAAAAAAAATAATTTGGGGGGGATATTTATTATAGCAAAAATACTGTTGACTGTTGCGCAAACCAATCAATATACGCTTATTGCGATTATTGTTTACCAAAAAGATGTAGAAGAATACATATTGGCCTAAACTGTTGAAAAAATTCTTTATTTTTTTATTTTTTGGGGGGGGATATTTATTATAGCAAAAAGTAAAAAATATTGTTTTGTTTTTTTAATTGTCGCTCTTTTTTTTGTTTATAGCGCAAAAAATAAAAACGCAGAGGTGATCAAATACCACCAAATGAAAGCTCTATTTGTGGGAAAAAAAGGACATAAATTTTAGTTTGGGTACAGCGTAGCACGACCGCGCAATTGTCAGTTAATGCGACGCAGTGCCGGATGGCAAAAAAATGGCCTGGTCATGAAGGGGGGAAATCCTTCCAGTCCTTAAGTGGTTAAACATAGAAGAAGATTTGGGACTTTGAGTGAGGTGTAAAAAAACGTTGGTCGGTGCAGCAAACACAATCTTGGTATGAATACATAAACAAGATAATGCACATAGAAAACGATCTTTATTAGGTAATCTGTCGGTATTTGTAACCATGTTGCGACATTACGTAACAGTTACTCAATTAACCACTTCCCGCCCCGTCAATAGCATATTGACGTCCGGGAAGTGGTTGTGTTATCCACACTGGACGTCATATGACGTCCTGCGGGATAACAGCCGCCGCGCGCCCGGGGGGGCGCGCATCGCGGCGATCGGTGGAGCGGTGGGTCAGTCTGACCCACCGCTACACTGATCTCGGTAAAAAGCCTCCGCCGGATCCAATCACGGCTGATCACAATGTAAACAGGAAGAGCCGTTGATCGGCTCTTCCTCACTCGCGTCTGACAGACGCGAGTAGAGGAGAGCCGATCGGCGGCTCTCCTGACAGGGGGGGTTCACGCTGATTATTTATCAGCGCAGCCCCCCCTCGGATACCCACACTGGACCACCAGGGAAGCCCCCCAGGACCACCAGGGAACCCCAAGCATATGGATGGCCAGGTAAGTCCCCCATGGCCATCCACATGCACAAAGAGATAAAAAATATATGCCAATCAGTGCCCACAAATGGGCACTGATTGGCACCATCATGGCACAAAAAAAATGCATGATGCCCAGCAATGCCAGCCACCAGTCATCAGTGCCACCTACCAGTGTCCATTAGTGCCACCTATCAGTGCCCATCCTCGCCCATCTGTGCCCATAAGTGCCCGCCTATCAGTGCCCGTCCGTGCCACCTATCAGTGCCACCCATAAGTATCCATCAGTGCTGCCTATAAGTGCCCATCAGTGCCGCCTATGAGTGCCCATCAGTGCCGCCTATGAGTGCCCATCAGTGCCGCATACCAGTGCCACATATCAGCGCCCATCAGTGCTGCCTATCAGTGCCCATCAGTGCCGCCTATCAGTGCCCATCAGTGCCGCCTATCAGTGCCACCTCATCGGTGCCACCTCATTGGTGCCGCCTCATCGGTGCCCATCAGTGTCGCCTTATCAGTGCCCGTTAGTGCCGCCTTATCAGTGCCCGTCATTGAAGTAGAAAAGGTACTTATTTACAAAAAAAATAAACAGAAACAAAGAAAAACGTAGTTTTTTTCAAAATTTTCACACTTTTTTATTTGTTATGTAAAAAATAAAAATCGCAGAGGCAATCAAATACCACCGAAAGAGAGCTCTATTTGTGGGAACAAAATGATAAAAAAATTGTTTGGGTACAGTGTTGCATGACCGCGCAATTGTCATTCAAATTGCGACAGCGCTGAAAGCTCAAAATTGGCTTGGGCAGGAAGCTGTATAAGTGCATGGTATTGAAGTGGTTAAATTTACCTCACGGTGCTGCCGGCTGGCTGAAAGATTCTGCCACCTTGAGCTGTGTACTTTATGAATGAACTTTTTGCAAAGTGTCAGTGTGGTGACACGATCTTGTGGCGGAAGATTGTGAAACGGCACTCATCGAGTCTGTGGCAGACTTTGAACGAGCTTCACATCGGTTGCTAGTCCAGTGAGAGTAGGTCTATCCGGTGGTTGCTGGATCCAGTGTGGAACCGATTTGTCCTCTGGATCTAAGATTGTGCCCGTGATCCGCAAAGCAAGGTACCTGAACCTCCCCTATCCCTCTACCCCTCTGTTGGAACTGTTTAATAAAACTCTTGAAGAAAAAGTAGCCAAGTGTTGGTGTGGACATTCATGAAAACTCTTCAAGAAGGACCCCTAAGACGATTGTGGCAGTGGCGTAGCGTGGGGGTGCGAGGGGGGCCTAGGCCCCGGGCGCAACATTTGGGGGGGCGCAATCCCGCGCCGGTGTCACCCTAGCTCTATAAATCATTTTTTTTTTGTTTCCCCCCGCGCCGCTCCGGCCGCCATCTTTATTCTCAGGCCGGCCCCTGGCGCCCTGTGATTGGGCGAAAGGGGTCATGTGGCCTGTCCTTAATCGCGGGGGAGCGGGGCTGTCTTCTCCTCCTCCTCCTCTCCGGCCCAGGTCACCAGGTCCGCGGCGCGGTGGCAGGCAGGCAAGGCAGTCTGTGGCCAGCCGCCGCCGCCGCCATCATCATCATCTCCTCCTCCTCTCTCTCCGATCATGTCCCCGGCGCAGCAGCAGGCAGTCTCTGGCTGCCATCATAATCATCTCCTCCTCCTCTCCGGCCGGGTCTCCCGATCGTGTCCCCGTCAGGACAGGCAGTCCAGCGAGCAGTGTGACAGGCGGCAGAGCAGATGGAAGAAAAAAAAGGTAAGAGACTCAATCGGCCTGGGGGGAGTAGATATGGTCTGGGGAGAGGGAGCAGCCAGAAAGTTTGTGTATAATGTATTGTGTATTGTGTATAATGTATAGTGTATTGTGTATAATGTATTGTGTATAATGTATAATGTATTGTGTATTGTGTATAATGTATTGTGTATTGTGTATAATGTATTGTGTATTGTGTATTGTGTATTGTGTATAATGTATAGTGTATTGTGTATAATGTATTGTGTATTGTGTATAATGTATTGTGTATTGTGTATTGTGTATAATGTATAGTGTATTGTGTATAATGTATAGTGTATTGTGTATAATGTATTGTGTATAATGTATTGTGTATTGTGTATAGTTATAATGTATTGTGTAGCGGTCAGTGTGTAGAGTATTGTGTAGCGGTCAGTGTATTGTATTGTGTAGCGGTCAGTATGTAGAGTATTGTGTAGCGGTCAGTGTATTGTATTGTGTAGTGTAGTGTATTGAATAGTGTATTGTGTAGCGGTCAGTATGTAGTATATTGTATTGTGTAGCGGTCAGTATGTAGTGTATTGAATAGTGTTTTGTGTAGCGGTCAGTATGTAGTGTATTGAATAGTGTATTGTGTATCGGTCAGTATGTAGTGTATTGTTTTGGTCTGTGGGTAGAGTATTGTGTAGCGGTCAGTGTATTGTATTGTGTAGTGTATTGAATAGTGTATTGTGTAGCGGTCAGTATGTAGTGTATTGTTTTGGTCTGTGGGTAGAGTATTGTGTAGCGGTCAGTGTATTGTATTGTGAAGTGTATTGAATAGTGTATTGTGTAGCGGTCAGTATGTAGTGTATTGAATAGTGTATTGTGTAGCGGTCAGTATGTAGTGTATTGTTTTGGTCTGTGGGTAGAGTATTGTGTAGCGGTCAGTGTATTGTATTGTGTAGTGTATTGAATAGTGTATTGTGTATCGGTCAGTATGTAGTGTATTGTTTTGGTCTGTGGGTAGAGTATTGTTTATAGCGGTCAGTGTATTGTATTGTGAAGTGTATTGAATAGTGTATTGTGTAGCGGTCAGTATGTAGTGTATTGAATAGTGTATTGTGTAGCGGTCAGTATGTAGTGTATTGTTTTGGTCTGTGGGTAGAGTATTGTGTAGCAGTCAGTGTATTGTATTGTAAACTTGTAGTGGTGTTCCGCTCAATGTGGATTTTTATTATGGCTGCTGCCCCCCCTAATATGTAATCTGTCACAAGGCAAATTACTGGATAGTTGTGGTAATAGGTGTGGGGTATATGGCGCTACCTTTATACTCTCAGAACCGATCTGAATAAGTTCTCAGAGTATAAAGGTAGCGCCATATACCCCACACCTATTACCACAGTGTATTGTATTGTGTAGCGGTCAGTATGTAGTGTATTGTGTAGCGGTCAGTATGTAGTGTATGTAGTGTATTGAGTAGTGGTCTGTGGGTAGTGTATAGTGTATTATGTAGTGGTCAGTATAGGAATCAGGTAGGTCAGTGTGTAGTGGGCGATGTAGGAATCAGGTAGGTTAGTATAGGAATCAGGTAGGTCAGTACTATTGAAGGAAGGGAAGGGACTTTGAGAGTGCGAAAAGTCCGCAGGTTAGGGGGGCGCAAATTACTTGCCTTGCCCCGGGTGCTGACAACCCACGCTACGCCCCTGGATTGTGGTGAACAGAAAGGTAACGGCAGGCCCGAATCAAAACCAGCGGCCCCTTCGGGGGTATTGCTAATCTTATTTTCCCAGGGACAGCCCACTAAAATCAAGAACTGTCCCCTGAAACCAGGGACATCTTAGTCAGCCTGCGATAAAAAGGTGGGTGCTACAGCTAGCATTGGAGATCATTTTGGTTTCTGCTGCATTTGAGCTCGCTCTATGATATACCCAACCACTTTGGAAAATATAAAACACTTTACAGAAAAGATTTAGAAAAACGGAAAATTGTATACTTACCTTTCCGTAATTTTCCTTTCCTGGTGCCTACCATGGCAGCATACTAAGGGTTAATGGCTCCGCCCCAATTAACTCACAGGACCACGTAACTCTATAAAAGAAAGAGTTACTCCCCCCTCAGGTATTCTTGTAACTAGTCTTCAGAACTTTAAGGATTATAGAAGGGAGGGTGTATGCTGCCATGGTAGGCACCAGGAAAGGAAAATTACGGAAAGGTAAGTATACAATTTTCCGTTTTCCTGGTGCCTTCATGGCAGCATACTAAGGGTACCTAACTCGCTTACAGGGAGGGTACTGCAATAATACAATTAACTGAGTTTACAGAACTGATAGTTCCAAGAGACCTCCTCCCAAATCTCAGGAGATAAGGATTGCTGCGCCTAGGGTATAGTGCGACATGAAGGTGATGAAGGATGACTAACTAGCCGTCCTGCAAATTGTCTCCGGAGAGACCCTAGCCCAAACGTTGTCGAGGCAGAGGACCTTCCCCGTGATGAGTGCGCATTCGGCGCACTTCGGACTGGGAGACCACTAGCTCGATACATCCTTGGACTAGTTTGGAGGGCGTCATTGCTTTCTTTGCGCCCTTGGCAATAACAAATGAACATTGATCTTTGTGAAACTGTTGTGTTAGTTCTAAGTAACGCCTTAGGGATCTGGCTATATCCAAACCGTGTAGTTTGAGGAGATTGATCTTCTCCGAAAGTCAGGAGAAGCCATACCCGGCTGAGAATGTAGAGTGCAGACACTTTAGAGACATGCTGGTGAATAGGCTGTAGGGCTACCCTGCCTGGGAAAAAAGGTGACGTAGGGTTCCTGTGCCCCTAGAGGTTGTGTTTCTGATGCCTTACGACCTGATATGATGGCAATCAGCAAGGTAGGTTCCCAATGTAATGCCTCCCAACGCACACTCTTTAGTGGGTGCAAAGGAAGGGTCTGCTAAGACATCTGTCAGATACCCATATGGGGTATCAGTCTTCCCGGGAGGACATGGACTTGACTGTTTTCAGGAAACGTTCTACGAGAAGATTCAGTGCCCAGCGTGCGCCCGTCAAAGCTGACAAGGCTACAGGCTGAACCTTCAGAGTGCTTTAGACTTCAGCCTAAGTCCAGACCAGTTAGTAGAAAGAGTAGAATCTTTGGAGCCCAGGGTCTAGTGGATTGAAATGGTTGGATTCTGCCAGTTCTGTGAATCCCCTTCGAAATCTAATATAAGATGGTATAGGTGGAGGACTCTCTTGGTTGTAATAATGTTTGGGTGACACCATGCGAGCACCCTAGGTCACCCAGCCTGCTCTGCTCAGCTTTCAGGGCTTCAAGTCCAGGATCCCCGGACGTGGGAGAAAGAAGTCGTCTTGATAAGGGAGGTTGACCGTGTGTGGAAGCTGTACTGAGCTATTTGACTAATAGTGGAAACCGTGTGTGGAATCGGAAGTGGGCTGCACCGAGCCATTTTGACTGAGAGTGGAAACCATTGTCCCCTTTCCCAGTATGGCATGGTTGCCAGGATAGTGACCTTCTCCGACAATAGAAGCTGGAAGAAACTCAGTATCAGAGTAATCTTGAGGGAATCTCATAAAAAGCAAAGGAGTTTCGCTTTTGAGTGGGAAGCTCAAAGCTCTCAATGGGGAGTACCCCGCTGTTGGTATATCCACCGGACAATCCACGGGCCTAGTGACTATTCGTTGTTGCTGTTGAAAGACCTTGAAAGGCGATCGGTTAGCTGATTCTCAGGGGCTGGGATGTAGGCCGCCTGAAGATTGACCAAATTGTCCTCCGCCCATGAACTAATTGGGGTCACGTCGCTGGACAGAGATCTGCTGTGCATCCCGTCTAGGCTTTGAACATAGGCCACTGCCGCCTTGTCTGTCTGAACAAGTATGGACTTGCTCCCAAGAAGAGGGACTAGATGCGCCGTCCATGCCACTCTTAGCTCTAGGATATCGGAAATCATACTCTCCGAGTTGAAACACCATCTTCCTCGTACTAACTGGTTCTTTTGGTGATGTGTCACCCCCCAGTCCAGTTGACTTGCTTCAGATGCAAGAATGAGTCAAGGGAGCGGTGAACTAGGAGGTTGGGAGGCCGTGCCCACCCCCAAGGCTGGTTTCCACCGATAACTCTCATTTGTCTTCGGTGCCACTTTCTTCGTAGTGCCAGAAAGTCCAAACAGAGATTGTAAACACCAACTGTTCACTTCCTCCACCTTCTGTACCAATTCAGGGATCCTCTGATGGAAGTGACACCGTCTTCACTGGGATGTTGACTAAAGTTTGCAGCTGCACCCGTAGGCGTCAATTGACTGAGCAGATAAGTCACTTGAATTGGAAGAAGTGCAGGACCCTGACCTCCTTTCCCAGAAGGAAGCCAAGGTGGTTGCTAAGACCTTGGTGAAGGTTTTTGGGGATTGATGAAATCCCTAAGGGAAGATATTGGAAGTGGAGGCGCAGATCGCCTACTTTCAACCCGGGAAAAAGATTGGAAAGATGGATGAGAATGTGAAGGGAAGAAATCCTGGAGACTTATAGAGAACATCCAAATATCTGGCTGTACTGACAGAATTACGGTGTCTAGGGATACCGAATGACATGTTCTACCCGAACGTATCCGTCAACCTCTCTGGATCCAACACGAGTCTCCAGCCCCTGATTTCCTGGGAACTAAAAGAAAGGACTGGGGAGTAGAGCCCCGGTGTTTCTCCAAGTTTGGTACTGGCAATACTGCCTGTTGGTGTAGAAGTATTTGAATACACTGAAAGAGGGCTTCCTTCTCGCCCTTGGAGATCAGAATTTGGTGGGTCGGAGAGAAGGGGGGTGGAGGATGGATTGAACTTCCAAAAAAGAATAAGCCCTTAAAGGATCATGGAGGCTGCATGGACCATTGCAGTTTTCCCACTCAAACCTAGACGAAAGGCCTGATGTTACTGCCAGACCTGTGGATCAGGGGGGTCAGAAGGACTTCTGGCTCTCAACCGACGAAGACGCGGTCTTAAGAATTGTCCAATTTGGGAAAGGTGGCTCGTGAGCCTTACCGGCCTCTTCTCTCTTGATCTTTGTTTGGTAACTGACCGTGAGGCAAAATCTCTTCTCCTATCTTAGGGAAAAAATATCTATATTTTTTTTTATATCGCCGAATTGGGCCTTCCATCATATGCGACATCAGGATTGCATTGCAGATGGGTCCACTCACCATGGCTTTAGCCGAAATGCCCTTCTGGTCATGATGAAGTATAGCATGGCTCTGGGGGAGCACCCCAGGACATCGATGGCTGCATTCTTGGCTAGCCTCATGACCGACGCACTCAAAGTCGGATCTGAATCAAGGAGCTGCGCATCTGCTTCTGAGACATTGATTGTAGGCGATGTGCTTTCGCCCCTCGTTCTCCTGACCTCGTAAAGGTAACGGTCGAAGCTTTGTCAGGTGAGGGAAAAAACAATATATACTCCCGTTTGGACAGAGGATACCGGATCTTCCTCCCATAAATCGCATCTTTAAATGCAATAACATGATAACAATGTGATGCGATTTTACTAAACTGACATCAAAATGTTGATATGTTCTTTTTGGCTGCAATCGACTCGCCTTCTGAATCAGCTTCTGAACCAATCTGGAGAGAAAATAGCGCGTTTTAATGCTCTTTCCTCCTTAGGCGGACCTTGGCCATACGCCCATTTTCCCAGTAGGGCTTGTTCCCACAAACTCAGGCTTTTCCCCTGGACATGCAAAATTGCGCTGGGAGTCATGCCTGGTTGGGGTATGCTGGGGTGACCTCCGTCACTGCGGGAGGTATTTCCCTCGAGAGAACCCTTGCGGGTGGCTCTCGGTGCGGGCTTGCGGAAATAAACAGAGAAAATTTCCATATGCCCTGTGCTCTTTGAATGAAGGAACTTACCTGTTAGTTGCAGCCCTTACCTAGCGATATGTTGAGGATCTTTATTGATGCGGCATTGTAATATCAGAGCGGCTAGGGCTAAGATTAAATCTAAATATGTAAAGGTATAGGAAGGGGATACTAATTAATACTACTATTAATTATTTACCAATATACCGATGTACCTACACATCGATATACGCATATACATGTGCGCATGCGCATACACACACATATACATACACATGTACCATTAATACTACTGGTCAGGCTATATGAAAATGTAATGGAGGGAGCAGAGAATAGGAGATGTCTTATTTTTACTTTGGCGGGCTTTAAATTAGCCAAAAAAAAATCATACAACCTACAGGGTGTACCAAGATGGCCGCTGCTCGGCCTCAGAAGGCTACTGCGCATGCGCTGTGACGTTCCGCTGTGACTCCACCCCTGAGATAATGAGACTGTGCAAGGAGACGCGCGCGAAGCGCCCGCACCCACAGGGGGGGAGGAATGGCGGTGCACCCGGCGGTATTATCAGGCCACTCACGGCTCCCACCAATGGAAGGAATCTTCAGGAGAGGACCGCACCTGGAGGCAGCGCCTATGAGTATAGCGTCTAGCGCCACAGCACCGTGTACACCCAGGTACATATGGGAGGCAATGTTAGGCCAGAAATTCATGAGTGCAGAATTAGGTGCACATGGAGGCATCACCAAGTACACATGGACTCAGTTTTAGGTGCACATGGAGGCATCACCAGGTGCACATATATGCAGTGTGAGGTTCACTAGGTACAAATAGATGCAGTGTTGGGTGCACATGGAAGCATCGGCAGGTGCACAAGTATGCAATGTTAGGTGCACATGAAGGCATCACCAGATACACATGGACTCGGTGTTAGGTGCACATGGAGGCATCACCAGGTGCACATGGAGGCATCACCAGGTGCACATGTATGCATCACCAGGTGCACATGTATGCAGTGTGAGGTGCACATGGAGGCAGCACTAGGTACACATAGATGCAGTGTTAGGTGCACATGGAAGCATCGGCAGGTGCACAAGTATGCAATGTTAGGTGCACATAGAGGCAGCGCTAGGTACACATGGCTGCAGTGTTTAGGTGCACATGGAGACAGTTGCACATGAATGCAGTGTCAGGTACACATGAGGAAAAAATAAGAACGCCACTGAAGTGCTCTAAAGGGTACCTTGTGCTGTCTTGCCCTGGAATAGTCAGCCAAAAGCCACAGAGGAGAAGGAGGTGCTCCTGGATGTTTTAGACAGGCCCCAAAAAGATCCACAGAAAAACAGGCTCCCATACTTATGTGATGCATTTAGCAATCCAAGTGATGGGACTCCATCCTGCAGGAGAGCATGAACCTGCAATGGTTACACCATATGACGGTGAGGTAGGGCTGATCTGTGATCCTGCAGTTTTGGATGAGGACAGGAAAAAGAATACCTGAGGGGGGAGTAACTCTTTCTTTTATAGAGTTACGTGGTCCTGTGAGTTAATTGGGGCGGAGCCATTAACCCTTAGTATGCTGCCATGAAGGCACCAGGAAAATGTATTACTGCATGAACAATCTATTCAACATTAACATTATGCGGCAATATAAAAGATTGAATTCTATAATATAAACTAATATTACTAATACAGATAGTGTATAATTCAGAGCTCACTTACTCATGCTATGTGCTTACATATATTCCCCCTTTATTAAATGCACTGCATTATAAATATACAGATTTAGTTGGTTACATAACAGTGGAACATTTGTTCCCCGCCGAGCAACATTATGCTTTAATTTAGCGTTTTGGCACTTGTAGGTATGCAAAGTCTTTTCAAATATTTCCTGCTGATCTAAAACTATTTAGCAATTTCTTGTTTTTGTCAAGCTACCGAGGGAGAGCGAGAGAGAGAGAGAGAAAAAAAAATCACCCTGATTTCAATTACATTCTATGTTACATTCTGGAGAACATAAAATTCAGACACAAAGTCAGCGCTTAAATGACAATGATCATAGAAAGATAAAATATAGCAACAGCATTAATACAACTAAGTGTGACGTATTTTTAATCTAATGTCCACAATATAACAAAAGATTCTAGAAAGGTTACATCCGTGGCTGTTTATAAATGTCAAATCTTTGGCAGTTTTACCAATTTAAAATTCAAAAAGTACAAATGGGGGTGGGACTTTAAATGTGCCTCGGTGGGGTTAAAGGAAATTAATAAACTTTACCATAGTTTTTAAAACAGCATAGAAAAAAACTTTATTCACCATCCATAGATAGAAATCTTTATAAGCAGATCACAGTTTGGAACAAATTACAGTTTTACTGTTTCTTTGGTCCAGGGTGTGTGGATCCTGGTAAGGTGTATCAAGGGTGTGGCCTACGCGTTTCACGGGTAGCCCCGCTTTGTCAGGGCATTTAGAATAGCACACAAAGAGAACAACACATACAGAAATGTTAAAATGAAGCTTAGAGATACAATGCCAACCCAACATCATTATAAGATAATGGTGGGTATAAATATTATATATACAGCATATACCAATTTAAAGTTTCATTCACATTTAACCACTTCCATACCACACAAATTCCAGCACTCCTCTCCTACATGTACAAATCATTTTTTTTTTTTGCTAGAAAATTACTCAGAACCCCAAACATTATATATATATATATTTTAGCAGACACCCTAGGGAATAAAATGGCGGTCATTGCAACTTTTTATGTCACGCGGTATTTGCGTACTCATTTTTCAAATCACTTTCACGAATAAAAAAACAAAACAAAACACTGATGTTAGCCCAATTTTTTTGTATAGATTGTGACAGATGATGTTACACCGAGAAAATAGATACCTCACATGTCACGCTTAAAAATTGCGCACGCTCGTGGTATGGCGCCAAAGTTCGGTACTTAAAAATCTCTATTGGCGACGCTTTAATGTTTTTTTACAGATTACATGTTTAGAGTCACAGAGGAAGTCTAGTGCTAGAATTATTGCTCTCGCTCTAACGTTTGTGGTTTGAATGTTGTTTACATATGCAGACACAATCTACATATGCGTTCGCTTCTGCGTCAGAGCTCGCGGATACGGGGGCACTTTTTTTTTATTGTTTATTTTAGTCCTCTTTTTGGGGTCTATAAGACCCCACATCTCTCCTCCAGGCTGTAAAAAAAATGAAGGACCTTTCCCAGTCTCTTTCCTTCCTTGCTGAAGAGACCGATATATAACTAGCCAGTAGGAACTGAATGCAACATCCAGGGAAACATAAATGTTACCATGGCAAGGATGGTCAATGTTTGAAATCGGAGGTAATTCCAGTGGTAAACATTTCCTGAAGCAGTTCTCCAAAACATGGACAGTCCCTGTTATCTATGGATCAGGGCCTAGGATAGGCAAAGGCTAACATTTCCCTTGAGGTGTAGACCAGTATGTTCTTGAGGGTCTGACTACCGTTTATTCCTGATCACTCAGCTCTTAAGCTGAAGATTTCCTGCCAAGGCCCAAGGAGAGGAAATGTGTAGAGTGCTGATTACCCAGCCGGAGGATAGGGCTGTGGGGGTCATCTTCGTTTTCCACTTCTACATTCCTTCCGAAAATAGTCTTTCACTGTTAACATGGTAGCAAAAAAATTAATAATTCACGTATAGTAATAGTTTTACTAAAGTTTATTGGTTGATAAGGGCGCAGAGCGTTGAGCGTACTGGGGCAAAATGTGAACATGGCCAAATTAGCAGGGTTGTAAATCATTTGTTGTAATCATTAGGAGTGCAATATTAAAGCGGTAGTAAACTGCCAACAAACAGGGGTAGGCAACCACGGCCCTCCAGCTGTGGTGAAACTACAAATCCCATCATGCCTCTGCCTCTAGGAGTCTTGCCTGTGATTGTCAGGGTCTTGCAATGTCTCATGGGACTTGTGGTTTCACCACAGCTGGAGGGCCGAGGTTGCCTACCCCTGGCATACTAGCACATTATGTGAAACCTACCTTAGAACAAAGCCCTTCCAGCGGGAAGCTCTCACCACTGACAGGGCTTCCATCTTTACCCGTCTTCCTTCGGGGTTGCAGACTCCAGCTATGTGAGTGGCCAGAGCCACGATGACATCAGCCGCCGTTTATGGCACAGGACTCTGAAGGAACGGGCCGGGTGCCCATTCCTTCAGAGCGCATGCGCCAGTGATGTCATCGGCTGCATGTACAGTAAATATCTCCTAAACAGTGCACGTTTAGGAAATATTTACAGGACCTATAGGTAAGCCTTATTATAGGCAAAGGTGTCCCCCCAAATCCATACCAGGCCCTTCGGGTCTGGTATGGATTTTAAGGGGAACATCACCCCAAAATTAAAAAAATAAACGGTGTGGGAAGCTCACTTAAAGTGAAAAAATAAAAATGAAAAATTCCTTTAAAGGAGTTGTAAAGTAGCATGGTTTTTCACCTTAAAGTGGTGTTCCGCCGAAAAAATAAATAAATTAAAAGTCAGCAGTTACAAATACTACTGTCCGTCGGCTCTCGGTTGCTGCCGCCGCCATCTTCGGTAAGGGAATCAGGAAGTGAAGCCTTGCGGCTTCACTTCCTGGTTCCCTACTGTGAATGCGCAAGTCGCGCTGCGCCCTCACTGGTCCCTGCTGTCTTCTGGGACCTGTGTGTCTCCCAGAAGACAGCGGGGGGGACAGAGTAGGTGCCGGACATGGCGTAGGTCACCACGATCACCGTGGTGATCTATGCGAGGAAGTGGGAGCAAATACCTGTATTACACAGGTATCTGCTCCCTCCTCCCCCCTACAAGGTGCCAAATGTGACACCGGAGGGGGGGAGGATTCCAAAAAGTGTAAGTTCCATTTTTGGGTGGAACTCCACTTTAATGCATTCTATGCATTAAGGTAAAAAAAACCTTCTGTGCTGCAGCAACCCCACAGAGCCCCCCTTTAACTTACCTGAACCCATTCGTTCCAGCGTCGAGGACAAGCCCAGCAGCTCCAGTCACTATCTCGAGACCTCATTGGATAGATTGATAGCATTGGCTCCCGCTGCTATGAAATCCAGTGACACGGGGCAGAGTCCTGCTGCCTGTGTCGCCGAAGAGGAGGAGCCAGGAGTGCTGCTGGGGGACCCCAGAAGAGGAGGATCAGAGCAGGTAAGTATAACATGTTTGTAATAATAATAATAAAAAAAAACCTTTACAATCACTTTAAATAAAGTGCCTGGGGGTCCCCCTAGTCTACCTGTAAAGTGGCGCATCTGTAGAATTGTAGCATATATAGAACCTGCTGCAGCCAAAATTACATTTCTAAAGAAATAATAATTATGTCTCCACCTGGCTATTTTAAAAAAAAACGATGAGTCATCGGTTGTTAAGGATGTGGCAGTCGGCTTCCCGGTCTTCTGCTTAAAGCGGAGGTCCAGCCTTTTAATGTTTATTAAAAGTCAGCAGCTACAAAAAGTATAGCTGCTGACTTTTAATGAACAGACACTTTTACCTGTTCCACGGTCCAGCGATGTGGCCGCACGGAGCGTCGCTCCTCTCCCCTCTCCTCGGCGCCTCCATTCACACTCTGGACACCCGGCCGTGACAGGTTTCGGCTTCACGGCCGGGCACGCACTGCGCATGAGCAAGTCGCGCTGCGCTCCCGGAGTGGATATGCGATCTCCTGGGACCTGTCACGCGCCCCAGGAGATCGCCTAGAGGGAGGGGCCGCCTAGGGGCAGAGGAGGAGTCGCCTAGACGGCCCCTAGGTGGAAGTAGGAAGTGGGGCAGGAAGTCCCACTCCTAACGAAGCCCCCACCCCCCCCAAAAAAATGACATGCCAAATGTGGCATGTAAGGTGGCGAGGAGTGCTTAAAATGGAATTTCCACTTTTGGGTGGAACTCCGTTTTAACAACCAGCTTTTCTTCACACAGAATTCATTTTTCGAAAATTTGGAATTTGTTAGTGTGACAGGGGTCACTTGGGGCACAGGGGGAATGAGAACCCCACCATGATCTGTGATAGTCATATTCAATGCTGTATATTGTGTGTGGGCTGTTGTGTAATATTTGCTGTGATGGGGTGTGATTACATTCTATTGTCTATTGTGGCTTGTGGTAATTAAGTCTGCTACTGTGATGATGGTACTGGTAAACCATCTGGCTGCCTATTATGGGATGTTTATGTGTCTTTCTGTGAGGAGGGGGGGGGGAATCACACCTCCTGCTAAGACTGTTTACTGAAAGAGAAGTTTGAACACACCTGACCTGTATGACCATTGTCATTGGACAGTTTAAGGATGGGAGGGAAGGGTTTTGAAGAGAAATGTGTTACCATGTGCTAGTAATAAATTCATTCCCTGTTTTTGGAACTTCAACACAGAGAGCTTGTCTCGTATGTTTGGAAGGATTAATCCTATAGGAAGCGGTCGCCTGACTGTGGAGGATCGGCAGTGGATGTGTGTCCAGAGAGGGAATATCCTAAACAGCGTTAACCCGTTTCATGCTTGGGGTGCCGTTACAGTTAGAAAATGAATAAACAAAAAGAATTTTAACAAATTTCTATGAAATTCGTTACTGTTTGTTACTATTTTATTCGGAAATTCAGATGTATCCAAAAATGTAACCAAAAATTTGTCCAAGTTTGTATTTGGACCTAAACAAATTGCACATGCCTACTATTTTCTGTGCTGACTAATAGATGCTCTGGAGGGGTTTGAACCCCCTATCTCCCCCCCCCCTATCTATGCCCCTGCCCACTCCAAGGCTAATTTTGTTGCATCCAGAAATGGATTTTAACAAAAAAAATTTATGCTATAGGGACAGGAAGGACATTACTGGTTTTCTGATGTCAGCCCTGATCACACACAATATATGCAAGAGCGAGCAATGAGTAAGAGTCTATCTATCGTTACATGGTAGCTGTCATAGGCTCTGATGTTAGCACATGCTGGGTGTGGACGGGGAGTGGAGGAAAGACAGGGTTAGAAGTGCAGTGGGGCTCCCAGGGGGTTTATCTTGCACAATAACTGTTAGAATGAGTTATACAAAGTAACACGATCATAATCCGTTGTTTGAAATAGCCAACATTAATTTTCATTGCCCATATGACACATCTTGGATTCAACGCTAGAAATATTTTAGAACAGGACACATCTGACAAACAGATCAGGCTTAAAGATATTTGAGAAAATAGATTGGAATGCCCAGTTTGCATAACACTTCTCTAAATCATATTGTAGTTTCATCGCTGTACCACGAACGTGTTTAATCCGGATCCAGTCAGCTAAGTAAACTTATATCCTTCGGAGCCAAATGCAAAGAGTTTCGAGCTGAAGTTTAATTGCCTTACAGTTTGCTTTCTCTGGTTCATCCTTTCTCGCTCATCAACATGCTAATGAAATTTGCGCATAAAATCTTTCCGTTTTCATTACATACCTGTTTTTTTTTTTTCTTTCATCGCCGGGCCTCTGTACTTCTCTATACTTCTCTATACAATGCAGGCACATCATGGCTGGTCGGAGGGGTCGCAGGGCACTGTACATAGCTTCCTAGAAAAATCAAAGCCTCAAGACTCCTCAAGAGCCTTCAACCCTGATGCAAGCAGCAGTCTGGTACTTGGGAGGAGTTATGTACAGTAAATATCAAAATGCTTTGATGGGTGAATGTCAGTCTGGAGAAGTGGGAGTTTAAAGGGCATGCATTTGCATTCAGACCACCCTAGATAGCGCCCACATGTGATGCTAAACCACCACTTTTTTACTTCCAGGTGATGTCACACCCTCATCTTGAACACCAAAATCGTGCCTTCAAGCCACTATTTAACGACTTACTGACCAGGCTTTTTCTGGCACTTTTTATTGACATGTTTAAATCAGCATTTTTTGCTATAAAATTACTTAGAACCCCTAAACAGTGTAATTTTTTTAGTAGAGACCCTAGAGAATAAAATTGCGACCATTGTACTTTTTTATATCACACGGTATTTGCTGTTTTTTAATGAGTTAATTTTTTTTTTACTGTGATTGGCCACAGCTATCACATAGTGCAGATGCACTGTGGCTGGCCATGTCTGTACCATGTAATCACTGTGACCAATCACAGAGATCAACACAATAAAGGAATTACTTGGTGCCAAATTGGAACGGTCTAACCCCTGAGGACATTTTCAAACACAGACCAAGTATATAAGTGAAATAGATCAAGTTTAACCACTTGTTGACCAGCCGCCGTCGTTATACGGCGGCAGGTCGGCACGATCCCGCGAACCGTCGTAGCTGTACAACGATCCCTTTAAGCGGGATAGCAGGCACGCGCGAGCGATCGCAGGCACGAGAGGCAGAACAAGGACATGTGTGTGTAAACACATAAATCCCTGTTCTGTTCTGTGAGGAGAGACAGATCGTGAGTTCCTAATAGCTAGGAACCACAAAATTTAATTTCCTCTAGGTCAGTCCCATCCCCCTACAGTTAGAAACACACTAGGGAACACAATTAACCCCTTGATCGCCCCCTAGTGTTAACCCCTTCCCTGCCAGTGACATTTGCACAGTAATCAGCATTTTTATAGCACTGATTGCTGTATAAATGCCAATGGTCCCAAAAATGTGTCAAAAGTGTCCGATGTGTCCGCCATAATGTCGCAGTCCCCATAAAAATCGCTGATTACCGCCATTACTAGTAAAACATTTTTTTTTAAAAAATGCAATAAATCGAAACCCTATTTTGTAGACGCTATAACTTTTGTGCAAACAAATCAATATACGCTTTTTGCGATTTTTATTACCAAAAATATGTAGAAGAATACAAATCGGCCTAAACTGAGAATTTTTTTTTTTAAATTGGGGAGATTTATTATAGCATAAATTAAAAAATATTGTTTTTTTCATATTTTTTTTCAAAAGTAAAATACTGTGATTGGCCTTGTCTGTACCATGTGATCACTGTGACCAATCACAGAGATCGCCACAACCGTACACCATGAATGGCTATGAATGAATGCCATTCATTCTGTACAACTGTCATGTGATCACTGTGATTGGTCACAGCGATCCTATGGTACCGGCACTGCTCCAGTACAATGAACTGTTATCTGCTGTGTCCAGTGGACTTATCCCTAGCTCCTAGGGTGAGCACGAGTTGCATGACTGGGAGGACGTCATATGAAAAATCACTAATCTTGTTCCCAGTGCACTACATTGTAGCCTCATCATACAGACTGGCTCTGCAAGCCATTGCTTACAAAATAAAGAAAGCTTGCAGGGAAATTTTTTATTTTTTTTAGCTTTATAAATGCAATTATTTGTACAGCAGCTTCTATACACAATAGATATGTGCCACTTTACAGGTAGACTAAGGGGACCCCCCCCCCCCCCCAGGCACTATATTGAAAGGAATTTTTCATCTTTATGCTTTCACTTTAAGCATCAATAAATCACTGCTCATTTAAAAATGATGTTTTTTACAAACTTTTTTTTCAAGGCAGTACCCAAACCCATAACCATTGTATGCCCAATTAATTGCATATAAGCCTTCAAAATTGGCAGTTTTGATTTTTCACGTTCGGGTCCCATAGACTTCAATAGGGTTCGTTTTTCGGTTACGAACTTTCACAATGTTCGAAAGTTCGGTTGCGAACAGAACTGTGGGTCTTTCGGCCCATCCCTACTAGTGTTATGCTACTGGCTCTGTCAAGTGGCAATGGACCTGGAAATTTATAGGCACCATCATATGGGAGGTCAACCAGCCACAGCTCAAGTAACCCCTAGCAACCTCTGGAGAAACCCCATGGAATCTAGATCGAGAATGCCTAATTTACCAATACAGAATACATGTTTAGAGGTGCACAATAGTTCCCCTTTAACACTCTAACCTAAATAACTTTTGTTATTTTTATCCAACTTTACTAAACATACATACTATTGCCATTCCATGAGTAGTACATTACCAGTACAGACAGGAAGGCACTAAAACTGTATTTATTTTCCTACATCTCATTTGTTTTCCTTGGTATATAATATTACTTGAACGGCATACATTTGGTTGCTAAACCACAATATCAGATTCTCTATCTGGGACATGGATATAGCATAATTGAACCGCTGATTACAAGTCAAGTGCTGTTCCGCGTGCTCCACTGAAAGCTAAATAACAGTTTCTATGTATTCAAGGTAAAATTTGATAGTACAAAGAGTTTTTCAGACATTGATATAATGCCACGACGAAGTGTAATCTGTCTGCCAACACTGAACACACAATCTGCTCTGTGTACCTAAAATGTAAAAAAATGCCGGATGTCTGGAACAGATTTAGGATTGCGTGATAAGGCTGCTTACAGGAATTGTAGTGCCTGGTCCAATCCCTTTTATCTGCCATAGTTGCAAATCCATTTTTGTGTAGCATTTACCAGGGCTGGGAAAAGGGGTGGGCAGGAGGGAAGCGGCTGCCCTGGGCATTATGGTATCATGTGAGGCGGGGGGCACCACGCGGAGATTGAGGGGATTGAGGGGGAGAGGATTTTGTTGGTAAGGGGGATTTGGGGGCGGCAGGGGGTAAAAATTGTTCTAGGAAGGGAATTTGGGGACGGGGGTTGCTAGGAGTAATGATTCAGGGGGATTTGTGTTGGGAGGGGAGATGAGGGAGGAGGTTTTGTGCTAGGTGGGGGGATTTTGGGGTTTGTTCTAGAAGAGGTGATAGGATAGAGGGGGAGGGGATTTGTGCAAGAAGGAGAATTTTATTGGGGGGGATTTGTGCTATTAGGGATTATTGGGGGTATTTATACTAGGAGAGGGCATGGGGGGATTTGTGCTAGGAGGGGGATTTGGAGTGGGGGGAAGAGGATGTGTACTAGGAGGGGGAATTTGAGAAGGATTTGTGCTAAGAGGGGTAATTTTTTTAGGGGGGGGGCAATTGTGCTGGGGGAATTTGGGTGATGGAGGGGAAAAGATTTGTGCTGGGAGTAGGGATTTCATCAGGGGGGTACATTTGTACTGGGAGGAGGGGAAAATTATGCTTAGAGTAAGCATGAAGAATAGTGTTCAATTTTTTGTCCCTGTTTGACACGTTCGCCCTGGGCTCTAGGTGACCTTGTTCCAGCATTGACGCTTACCCCCGAAGAAGCCAGTGTTTCTGGGGTCCTATGTTTCCAGTGCCTATGACTCTGCAAATAGCAGCACGCTCTTTCTGACATCCCTGGGCTGTTTAGGAGGGAATATTTATTGTAATGAAAATATATATGTGAGTGGGTGCAGCGTGGTACGGCGGTAATAATTCACACACAGTCCAGGAACAATCAGTCCAGCTTATATCGTAGCAAAAGCAGAACTTGTGCCCTGGATGGTGGGTGGGCTTACATGGGCTGCACACGGCTCTGTAATGACAGTCTTTGCTTCAATGCTGTTCCTGTCCCTCTTGGGGCTCAAGCAGGAATGGCAGCAGAGACAATGAATAAAAATTGACAGCCAAGTCCACGCAGCTGCTCCTCTTCTGCCAGTGCTGTGGACCAGGCTACACTTGAATAGATGGCAAAGGCTACATATGAATGGGCTTCTCATTCAGAAACCAAGGACATATGTAACAACCATGGTTTAAGTAGGAGTGACTATAAACATTTATTGCTGCTTGGCTGAGGACGTGCTGGATATTGTCAGGAAGTCCATGGTGACTAGTTTGGAAGGCTGTAATGGACATTGGTGTGGCCTTTTCTAGAGGCACTTTATGTACAGCGCAAGCCTCACATTACCAACAAGTCTTCTGGACCCAGTCTACCAGCCATGGACAGATGAAGTACCTGAGTCCTGACTAGGGATGAGCCGAACACCCCCCGGTTCGGTTCGCATCCAGAACATGCGAACAGGCAAAAAGTTTGTTCGAACACGCGAACACCGTTAACCACTTAAGCCCCGGACCATTTGGTAGCTAAAGGACCAGAGGTGAATTCAGAATTTTGCACTGCGCTGCTTTAACTGTAAATTGTGCGGACATGCAATGTTGTACCCAAACGAAATTTGCGTCCTTTTCTTCCCACAAATAGAGCTTTCTTTTAATGGTATTTGATTGCCTCTGCGATTTTTATTTTTTGCGATATAAACGGAAAATACCGAAAATTTTGAAAAAAAATGATATTTTCTACTTTTTGTTATAAGAAAAATCGAATAAACTCAATTTTAGTCATACATTTAGGCCAAAATGTATTCAGCCACATGTCTTTAGTAAAAAAAATGTCAATAAGCGTATATTTATCGGTTTGCGCAAAAGTTATAGCGTTTACAAACTAGGGTACATTTTCTGGAATTTACACAGCTTTTAATTTATGACTGCCTATCTCATTTCTTGAGGTGCTAAAATGACAGGGCAGTACAAAACCCCCCCAAATGACCCCATTTTAGAAAGTAGACACCCCAAGGAAACTGCTGAGAGGCATGTTGAGCCCATTGAATATTTTTTTTTTGTCCCAAGTGATTGAATAATGACAAAAAAAAAAAAAAAATTACAAAAAGTTGTCACTAAATGATATATTGCTCACACATGCCATGGTTATATGTGGAATTGCACCCCAAAATACATTCTGCTGCTTCTCCTGAGTACGGGGATACCACATGTGTGGGACTTTTTAGGAGCCTAGCCACGTACGGGACCCCGGAAACCAAGCACCGCCTTCAGGATTTCTAAGGGCGCAAATTTTTGATTTCACTCCTCACTACCTATCACAGTTTTGAAGGCCATAAAATGCCAAAATAGCACAAAACCCCCCCAAATGACCCCATTTTGGAAAGTAGACACCCCAAGCTGTTTGCTGAGAGGCATGGTGAGTATTTTACAGCTCTCATTTGTTTTTGAAAATGAAGAAAGAACATTTTTTTTTTTTCTTTTTTTTTTCAATTTTCAAAACTTTGTGACAAAAAGCGAGATCTGCAAAATACTCACAATACCTCTCAGCAAATAGCTTGGGGTGTCTACTTTCCAAAATGGGGTCATTTGGGGGGGTTTGTGCCATCTGGGCATTCCATGGCCTCCGAAACTGTGATAGGCAGTGAGAAGTGAAATCAAAAATTGACACCCTTCGAAAGCCTGAAGGCGGTGCTTGGTTTTTGGGGTCCCGTACGCGGCTAGGCTCCCAAAAAGTCTCACACATGTGGTATCCCCGTACTCAGGAGAAGCAACAGAATGTATTTTGGGGTGTAATTCCACATATGCCCATGGCATGTTTGAGCAATATATCATTTAGTGACAACTTTGTGCAAAAAAAATAAATAAAAAAAAATAAAATTATTTTTTCCGCAACTTGTGTCAACATATAAAATATTCCATGGACTCGACATGCCTCTCAGTATATAGCTTGGGGTGTCTACTTTCCAAAATTGGGTCATTTGGGGGGGTTTTGAACTGTTCTGGCATTTTATACACACCATTAGGAAGCTTACATCCACTCTTCTAACCACTTGAAGACAAAGCCCTTTTTGACACTTTTTGTTTACATGAAAACATATTTTTTTTTGCAAGAAAATTATGTTGAACCCCCAAACATTATATATATTTTTAAAGCAAAGGCCCTACAGAATAAAATGGTGGGTGTTGCATTTTTTTTTTCTACACAGTATTTGCGCAGCGATTTTTCAAACGCATTTTTTTGGGAAAAAATACACTTTTTTTAATTTTAATGCACTAAAACACACTATATTGCCCAAATGTTTGATGAAATAAAAAAGACGATCTTAGGCCGAGTACATAGATACCAAACACGACATGCTTTAAAATTTCGCACAAACGCGCATTGGCGACAAACTACATACATTTTTAAAAGCCTTTAAAATCATTTACAGGTTACCCCGTTAGATTTACAGAGGAGGTCTACTGCTAAAATTACTGCCCTCGATCTGACCTTCGCGGTGATACCTCACATGCATGGTGCAATTGCTGTTTACATATGACGCCAGACCGACGCTTGCGTTCGCCATTGGGCAAGAGCAGGGCAGGACAGGGGTGCTTTTTTTTTTTTTATTATTCATTTTGCTTTTTTATTTTATTTTTAAACTGTTGCTTCCATATTTATTTATTTTTATCACTTTTATTGTTATCTCAGGGAATGTAAATATCCCCTATGATAGCAATAGATAATGACAGGTACTCTTTTTTGAAAAAACTGGGGTCTATTGGACCCTAGATCTTTCCTCTGCCCTCAAAGCATCTGACCACACCAAGATCGGTGTGATAAAATGCTTTCCCAATTTCCCAATGGCGCTTTTTATATCGGGGGGGGGGACATTCCCTCCCACTGCTTGTAAAAGCAGTCCAGAGGCTAATTAGCCACTAGGATTGCTTTTACATGAAAGCCGGCTGCTGGCTGAAAAGAATGATACCAAGATGATACCTAAACCCGCAGGCATCATTCTGGTATAAACATTCAAAGTCCAGCAACATACCAGTACGTTGCTGGTCCTTGTTGGACATGTATTGTAATCTTTTTTTTCATGCAGCCTGTTGGCTGAACGAAAAAAAAAGATTGATCGGTGGGTATGCCCACCATTAGAATACCGCCCTTCATCCACCCACTTCTAATGATGGGCATACATGCACCATTTATATATGCCGAAGCATGGGGGCATCTTCTCGCAAAAGTTATGCCGCGTACACATGGTCAGACTTTTCCACGGGCAAGCCCTCCGTCGGAATTTCGACCGTATATACGCGGCATTAGGAGCAAAATCGCTCCTCCGCTCCTGCTGCCCCAATGCTTCGGCATATATGCTTTTTTTTTTTAACTGTGGTGGTGAAATTACCTCCTACAGCACTGGAGTCGCAGGGATCAGGCCTGTCTCTGCGAACGCTGCAGTTATGTGTGTTTGTGTTTTGCAAGTGACAGTGATCGATCGATACTGCACTTGGGTGGCCTGGGCTGGACGGAGGGGCAAAACGCAGGTGCTAGCAGGTATCTGGGCTGATCCCGCTAACACTGCGTTTTTGGGAACCCTAAACTGCTGGGGACGCTAGTATAGATCTGATCAGATCAGATATTGATCTGATCAGATACTATACCACTAAGGGGGGTGTATGCTTCACGCGTGGGTGTTAGCGCTACTGGCACTAACCTGACGCTGCCTGGGGTGTGACGCAGACCCTCTCTGACGCTAAAACCTAACTGATATCACCCGCCGGGCGATCAGGGGGTTAAACCTTTATTGGGTTATATACGGCGGGTGCCCTGACACTATAAAAAGCAAACTAACTAACCAGCGTCACCCGTAACACTTATATGATGATCACTGGTGAAAGGGTTAACTAGGGGCAATTAGGGGGTTAAAACCTTTATTAGGTAATATATGGGGGTACCTGACGCTATATAAAAACCTGACGGCGAACCTAAAAAAAAATTACTGGCTACCTATCGGCATCACCGACACTAAGACAACGATCATAAAAACGATTGCTTAGCGACAGTGGTGATAGGGGGTGAAAGGGTTACCTGGGGGGCGATCAGGGGGTTAAACCTTTATTAGATAATATATGGGGGTACCTGACGCTATAAAAACCTGCGGCGAACCTAAAAAAAATTACTGGCTACCGATCAGCATCACCGACGCTAAGACATCGATCAGAAAAATGATCGCATAGTGACGGCGGTGCTAGGGGGTGAAAGGGTTACCTGGGGGGTGATCAAGGGGGTTACACGTTTATTAGGTAATATATGGGGGTACCCGACGCTATAAAAACCTGCGGCGAACCTAAAAAAAATTACTGGCTACCGATCAGCATCGCCGACGCTAAGACATCGATCAGAAAAATTATCGCTTAGTGACAGTGGTGATAGGGGGTGAAAGGGTTACCTGGGGGGGCGATCAAGGGGGTTAAACCTTTATTAGGTAATATATGGGGGTACCCGACGCTATAAAAACCTGCGGCGAACCTAAAAAAAATTACTGGCTACCGATAAGCATCACCGACGCTAAGACATCGATCAGAAAAATGATCGCATAGCCACGGCGGTGCTAGGGGGTGAAAGGGTTACCTGGGGGGAGAACAAGGGGGTTAAACCTTTATTAGGTAATATATGGGGGTACCCGACGCTATAAAAACCTGCGGCGAACCTAAAAAAAATTACTGGCTACCGATCAGCATCGCCGACGCTAAGACATCGATCAGAAAAATTATAACTTAGTGACAGTGGTGATAGGGGGTGAAAGGGTTACCTGGGGGGCGATCAAGGGGGTTAAACCTTCATTAGGTAATATATGGGGGTACCCGACGCTATAAAAACCTGCGGCGAACCTAAAAAAAATTACTGGCTACCGATCAGCATCACCGTCGCTAAAACATCGATCAGAAAAATGATTGCTTAGTGACAGTGGTGATAGGGGGTGAAAGGGTTATCTGGGGGGTGATCAGGGGGTTAAACCTTTATTAGGGGGGGGGGTTAGGGGGCTACACTGGACCTAAAACTAAATGTAGTGACACTTTTACAGTCACAAATGTCACTGATTGCAGTGATCACTAAATAAATGGTCACTGCAATCAGTGACACTGTGACTGGGGGCTGGGGGGGGCTGGGGGGTGATCCAGGGGTGTCTGGGGGGGCCTGGGGGGGCCATTTATGTGCCTATGTGTCCTGGTGTCAGTGTGCTGTTTTGTGTACTAACCTGGCATCTTCTCCTGTACGGCGCTCGGTATATGTGAGCGCCCCAGGAGAGATGACATCACTTCCTCCTTCCTGGCAGGCAGGGGAAGCTCTCTCATTCGCCGGGAGCGATCGAGAGGGGGTGGCTGGAATCGAACAGCCGTCCCCTCATGCCGGATCGCTCCCGAAGGTAAAACGACCGCTCACTGTAAAGAAGGGGGGTCCGATCGGACCCCCCAACTATACAAAGGCAATCACGTACATATACGTGATTCTGCCTGTCGGTGCCATTCTGCTGACGTATATTTACAGTGGGCGGTCGTTAAGTGGTTAAAGTCTATGGGACACGAACATGAAAAATCAAAAGTGCTAATTTTAAAGGTCAATATGCAAGTTATTATCATAAAAAGTGTTTGGGGACCCGGGTCCTACCCCAGGGTACATGTATCAATGGAAAAAGAAGTTTTAAGAACGGACATTTTTTCGGGAGCAGTGATTTTAATAATGCTTAAAGTGAAACAATAAAAGTGAAATATTCCTTTAAATTTTGTACCTGGGGGGTGTCTAAAGTATGCCTGTAAAGTAGCACATGTTTCCCGTGTTTACAACTGTCCCTGCACAAAATGTAATTTCTGAAGGAAAAAAAGTCATTTAAAACTACTCGCGGCTGTAATGAATTGTCGGGTCCCGGCAATACAGAGAAAAGTCATTGAAAGTCATTGAAAAATAAAAAATAAAAATGCGTGGGGGTCCCTCAAAATTCCATTAACAGGCCCTTCAGGTCTGGTATGGATATTAAGGGGAACTCCGCGCCAAAAAAAAAAAAAAATTACGTTAGGTTTCCCCCAAAAATCCATACCAGACCCTTATCTGAGCACGCAACCTGGCAGGCCGCAGGAAAAGAGGGGGGGAAGAGAGAGCGCGCCCCCCTCCTGAACCATACCAGGCCACATGCCCCCAACATGGGGAGGGTGCTTTGGGGGCTTGTGACCCAAAGGGCCTCATCCCCACAACCCTTGCCTGGTGGTTGTGGGGGTCTGCGGGCAGGGGGCTTATCGGAATCTGGAAGCCCCCTTTAACAAATGGGACCCCCAGATTCCGCCCCCCCCATGTGAATTGGTAACGGGGTACATTGTACCCCTACCATTTTACAAAAAAAAATTCAAAAATGTTAAAAAACACACAGACACAGTTGGCAAAAGTCCTTTATTCAAAAAAAAGATTCCAGTGGCAGCGATGTAATCCATTCTCGGTATCCAGAGATGATCTCCACTCTCCAGCGATGATGTGTCCAGTGATGATACACACACACGATCCTGGCTCCACCGGAGGAACCCCACGAATGACACGCCACCAGCCTGGGGTTACCCAATGATGTGACGGGTGACCCTGCCCCCCTCTGATGCAACGGAAAACCCGCGGGTTTGTTAAAGGGGGCTTCCAGGTTCCGATTAGCCCCCCGCCCATAGACCCCCACAACCGCTGGGCAAGGGTTGTGGGGATGAGGCCCTTGTCCCCATCAACATGGGGACAAGGTGCTTTGGGGGTCACAGACCCCCAAAGCATCCTCCCCATGTTGAGGGCATGTGGCTTGGTACGGTTCAGGAGGGGGGCCGCTCTCTCGTCCCCCCCCTTTTTTCCTGTGGCCTGCCAGGTTGCGTGCTCGGATAAGGGTCTGGTATGGATTTTTGGGGGGAGCCCCACACCATTTTTTTATTAAGTTCCCCTTAATATCCATACCAGACCTGAAGGGCCTGTTAATGGAATTTTGGGGGGCCCCCACGCATTTTATTTTTTTATTTTTCAATGACTTTCAATTACTTTTCTCTGTATTGCCGGGACCCGACAATTCACTACAGCCGCAAGTAGTTTTAAATGACTTTTTTTCCTTCAGAAATTGCATTTTGTACAGGGACAGTTCTAAACACGGAAAACATGCGCTACTTTACAGGCATACTTTAGACACCCCCCAGGTACGAAATTTAAAGGAATATTTCACTTTTATTGTTTCACTTTAAGCATTATTAAAATCTCTGCTCCCGAAAAAACGGGCGTTTTTAAAACTTTTTTTTGCATTGATACATGTCCCCTGGGGCAGGACCTGGGTCCCCAAACACATTTTAGGACAATAACTTGCATATTAACCTTTAAAATTAGCACTTTAGATTTCTCCCATAGACTTTTAATGGATGTTCCGCGGCTTTTCGAATTTGCCACAAACACCTCAAATTGTAATATGCCCCATTCTTCGGTAGGAATGCGTGACTGATAATATAGGACATTCTCCCGTGTCTCGAGCCGATCCCATTGCCTCAGGATCGCTCGGGCTGTGTTGGACAGTTTTTGGCAACACGGGAGGACAGTTTACGCCGTTGTGAGAGAAAGCGATGTACTTTCATAAGGTCATAATCTTTTTGTTGAATCAGTCCCCACTCCCCTCTGGTGTAGATATCCCTGGGTGCATCTTGAAGGGCAGGGCCCTGCTCCTTGAGGGAGCAAGAAGTGGAGGCCATGGGTAGGACAGGGGCTACTTCGATGTCCTCTTGGTTAGTCCACATCCTCCCCTGGACTCTCTACCAGATATCGGGACAGAGCATCTGCATGCCTGTTAAGCTTCCCAGGCTTGTAATGGATTTTGTACTTGAATCGGACGAGGATGGCAACCCACTTCTGCTCCAGCACCCTGAACGACGTCGTATCAAAGTAGGCCAGCTGGTTGTTATCTGTTATCTTTGCAACTGTGAGGTACTCCTTGAATTTCTCCAGGAGGGCCCACACCAGGGTCATTAACCCCAGTTTAAAGGAACTGTAGTTGTAAGGGTTCTTCTCAGTAGGCAGCAAACTGCGGCTGGGGGACACAATTACCCATTCATAGCCATCCTGTACTTGAGCCAGTACAGCTACTATGCCTTGCAAGCTTCCGTCGGTATACATCGGTAAGGGCTTAGTGCAGTCTGTGTAAACCAGCAAAGGTGCCGAGGTCAATTTCTGTTTTAATGTTTCAAAGGCCTGTTGCTGGGATCGTGCCACTGGGCCTGAATGGAGGGTGATGGACCATTCTTTTGGGGATAGTCCTGAAAAGGAATGTCCAGCTGTTCCAGTAGTAGCTTGTATTTGTGACTCATTCAACAAGGGCATGGCTGCCTGAAGCAGGGCACATGTGGTCTACCCAGCACCCGCAGTGAAGAAAACCGACTGTACCTGTCTAAATGTATGTAAAATACCCCCGCTGCTACCGATGTATGGCATCAGCGGTGGTTAAGGGTTAAGAGAAGATTTTCCCTTACTTCCTGCTGTGTATTTGAGATCAACCATAGATCAAAGTAAAGTCAAATGCATTGAAACAACACTTTATTCAAACTACTGAAACATTGGTACTCAAGTGCCCCTGTTTTATTACAACAACATAAACTTCTCTCTGACCTATGCTATTTTCATATATGTCAATCATGCAAAATAGCACTGGCAGGTTCAGCTCCCCAATGTCATCAACAACTCCAAGCCCCAGAGATCAGTTCATATAGACAGTCATTTGGCAGATTTTTACAGAGGAAGTGAGAAGAGAAGAAACCCATTATTTGGCTGCATGCTCTTATTCTCTAGAGTTCTTTATCTTAACCACTTGACAACTGGGCACATAACCCCCTTCCTGCCCAGGCGAAATTTCAGGTTTCAGCACTGTCACGCTTTGAATGACAATTGTGCGGTCGTGCGACGTGGCTCCCAAACAAAATTTACGTCCTTTTTTCCCCACAAATAGAGCTTTATTTTGGTGGTATTTGATCATTTCTGCGGTTTTTATTTTTTGCGCTATAAACAAAAATAGAGCGACAATTTTGAAAAAAACACAATATTTTTTAATTTTTGCTATAATAAATATCCCAATTTTTTTTAAAAAAACTATTTTTTTTCTCAATTTAGTCCGATACGTATTCTTCTACATATCTTAGGTAAAAAAAAAAAAAATCGCAATAAGCGTATAGTGATTGGTTTGCGCAAAAGTTATAGCAAAATAGGGAATAGAATTATGATTTTTTTTTTTTATTATTATTATTTTTTTTTCACTAGTAATGCCGTCGATCTGCGATTTTTATTGTAACTGCGATATTATGGCGGACACATCGGACACTTTTGACACATTTTTGGGACCATTCACATTTATACAGCGAACAGTGCTATAAATATGCACTGATTACTGTATAAATGTGACTGGCAGGGAAGGGGTTAACACTAGGGGGCAATCAAGGGGTTAAATGTGTTCCCTGCTAGGTGATTGTAACTGTGGGGGGAGGGGACTAACTGGGGGAGGAGACCGATGGTTGTCCCTATGTACAAGGGACACACCATTCGTCTCCTCTCCCTGACAGGACATGGATCTAACTAATAATAACTAACTAATTAAATTATAGGTATTGGAATTTCCTTTCAAATTTGGCTGTTAGTGAACGTAACGAATACAAATTCATCCAAATTACGAATTATCTGAAATAACGAATACCCCATCTAAACAAATGGAACAGAACGAATTACCGCATTTATCGGCGTATAACACGCACTTTTTTCCCCTTAAAATCAGGGGAAAATCGTGGGTGCGTGTTATACGCCGATACTCCGTTGAATTCCCCTGCTGAAACGAGCGAGAGGAGCGAGCGGAGCCGAAGCTGAAGTACACTCGGCTTTACTCGGCTCCTCTCGCAGTCCCGCCCATCTCTGACTGCGCCGCTGACATAGAGAAAGCCGAGTGTACTTCGGCTAGTCTCGGCTCCTCTCGCAGTCCTGCCCCTGACTGCGAGCAGAGCCGAGTCTAGCCGAAGTACACTCGGCTTTCTCTGTCAGCGGCGCAGTCAGTGGAGATGGGCGGGACTGCGAGAGGAGTCGAGTCTAGCCGAAGTACACTCGGCCCCGCTTGCTCCTCTCCACAGAAATCGGCGCCAAATTTAAAAAAAACGCCGAGACTGACAAGATTGCAAAGGCACTGGGCAAGGCTGCAGATGGACAGATGGACACTGGGCAAGGCTGCAGATGGACAGATGGACACTGGGCAAGGCTGAAGATGGACAGATGGACACTGGGCAAGGCTGCAGATGGACACTGGGCAAGGCTGCATGCTGCATTTAAATGTAAGTTTTTTTTCCTTGAATTTCCCTCCTAAAAGTTTTTTTCCTTAAAATTCCCTCCTAAACTTGGGGTGCGTGTTATACGCCGTCGCGTGTTATACGCCGATAAATACGGTAATAATAAATAATAATAAAAAAAACGTTTTTATTATTATTATCATTGTTATTTATTATTATTAATTTATTACGTTCCATCCGTTTCGATTAGGGCATTCATTATTTCAGATAATTCGTAACTTTGGATAAATTCGTATTTGTTATCGTTACATTCCCTAACAGGCAAATTTGAAAGGAAATTCCAATACCTATAATTTAATAGTTAGTTATTATTTCAGATTTTCACATTTTCGGGTTTTCTAATTTCTGAATTTTCTAATTTCCGAATTTTCTCATTTCTGAATTTCCGAATATTCGAATTTACGAATGTTTGAAAAAATTAGTTAAACGGGTTTTCGTTAATTCGGATGTGGAAATTCGTTAAAAAATGTATTTGTAACAAAACAAATTGCACATGTCTAGCTGATAATGTTTCCTCGCCCCCGACGATGCTGCCTCCTGCACTACTGCTGTTAAATTACAGATCTCTGGCTGCCACAAGGACTTGCCATCCAATGTTGCTGCTCTGCCACAATACCACCGCAAAATGACAGAACTACGGTGCTGCTGGAGTGTGAAGAGAGCAGCGGGATTCCTTGGTGACATTGCTGACCAAATATGGTCTCCTTAATTTTGCAGTGTAAGTGCAGCAAAGCAATATCTTTAGGCAGCAGAGAAACATTGTTTAATATTAGAAAAAAATATTTAGACCCATTGTTCTGTCTCTAGGACAGAGAGACAAACCTTACTGCTCCATAAACTCCAGATACCATATTTCTTTGATCTTAATTTTATTGGAACAAGCCAGGTGAAACTACAAATTGATAAAACAAACATCAATCAGTACAATTTTGCATACAATAAAGAAACAATGCTCTATAACACAGAATGGGATAACAAGAACTCACTTTTTAAGCTCGCTGAGGGGTGATGGCGAGAGATTGGAGATAACATGCCTTACTGTCTTGCTGTACATTCTTAAAATGGAACCTGAGTCACTTCCTCTAGAGAATTCTCCCAGAATGCACTGGTTCTTAACAACTTTATTAACACATTCTAAGAGAATACGACATGTAACTTCTACAAACAGAAAAGCTATACCAGGAAGGGAACAGTAGGTGGCGCCTGCACTCTGCATATAACTAGCTTGGTGTAAATCAAGAAAACTCAACATGTTATTTCAAGCACATAAACATAAGTAAATTGAATAGAAGCCTGGTAGGCAGAACACCCATTACCCCTGTACACACCAAGCATACAGCGTAGGGTGCACACATGTATGTAAAAATAAATTATGCCACACATGTATTGTTATTACTGAAAATGTCAGGCTCAAAACAATAAAGCCTCGTACACATGGCCGGTTTTCTCGGCAAGAAAGCTGCTGGGAGAGCTTGTTGTCGAGAAAACCGTTCGTGTGTATGGTTTCTCGTCGGGAAAACTGCCAGGAATCTCGGCGGGAAAAATAGAGAACCTGCTCTCTATTTTCCTTGTTGGGATTCTCTGCAGTGTTTCCTGCCGAGAAAACCGTGCGTGTGTACGAGGCTTGTATGCTTACCTGTCCCCAGGTAAGCCCGTGCATGCTCGATGAGACTTTGACGCATGCGCGGTAGCTTACAAGGGTAGTGTAGGGTGTAGCAAGATGGCGGCGACGGCGATTGTGACGAGCGCATGCTCGTCATAGTCGATGATGTCACCACATTCTTGCCATTCAAAAGTACAGTGGTTCTTTTGAATGGCCCTGTGTGCACTCGGCGAGCAAGGCAAGCTTGCCGGGAATCTCGTTGGGAAAACCAACGTTTTTTTTCCCGACGAGATTCCCGCTTGTGTGTACGGGGCTTAATTTTAGGATCACAATTCATGGGAAACTCTAAACTGATAACATTTAAAGGCTTTTAAAACATTGCCTAAGGAGAATTGTATATACACCATATTTTTTTCTGATTCCAGAAGTGTGTGCTTGCATTCTTTATTTTTTTATTTATTTTTTCCTGAAGTGTATTCAATGAACAGCACATGGTATAAGTGTATTGTATGATATATATTTTTCTGAGAATATGCATTTGACAAACAACTGCGCAAAAAGCGTGCAACACAAAACTTTGCAATTGTCAATATTTTATTCTCTGGGGTCTCTGTTTCATAAAAGATATAATTGTTTGGGGGTTTAAACTAACTTCTAGTGAAAAATGCAGATTTTACGAGAGTAAAAAGTTAAAGGAAGGGGCAACCCCAGACTCTCATATACCTTACCTGCTCTCCCTTGCATCTCCTGCAGTCAGCGCTTTAAAGGAGAAGTGCAGCCCCTTTCTGGGGCTTTCCGATTACATCTGGAATATTGGCATTCATTTTTCCAATCGACATTCGGTTGTTGAGATTTAAAGGGATGATGATTCCCCATGACTGCTTTGTGTTTTTTTGTTTTTAAGTTTCATGGAGTGATCGCATGTATCCAACTGCTACAACTGTAAGTTTAAAAATGCAAAAAATACATATATACTGTATTATGGTTAATGTATATTTATATATACAGTAAAACCTTGGATTGCGAGTATAATTCGTTCCAGAAACATGCATGTAATCCAAAGCACTTGTATATCAAAGCAAATTTCCCCAAAAGAAATAATAGAAACTCAAATGATTCGTTCCGCAACCATTTATTCATAGGTCCTTCAGTTTATAGTCCATATAAAAAGATTATAGCAATGTGACCAGGTTGGGTAGCCATAAAAGTTTCTAAATGTAGCAATATGTTGCTAAATGTTGTACCTTCATTAAATGTAATCATATTGATACACTTAGAGGCGCCTCTCTTCTCTTTTATATGCAGTTGTGGCATGACCCTACTTGTATATCAAGACATCGCTTGTATATCAAGTCAAAATTTATTTAAAAATTACGCTTGTCTTGCAAAACGCTCTCAAACCAAGTTACTCTCAAACCAAGGTTTTACTGTACAAGTATTGATTCTATAAACTTATGTTTGTAGAGATGTGATATCTTATCTACCCCTGAGGAAGGAGTGTCTACAATAGACTCAGAAACGCGTCAGTTAAGGATATCTTCCACTTACCATTGTCATGAACAGGTTTGACCAGAACCGTGTGAACTGTGACAGAGGAAACCAAACGTATATAAAGTGAATAATTAAGTTTATTTAAGATAAGTGATATAAATACTCAAACACCTCCAATACTAAACAGTGAACAACAAACCAGACAGTGACCGACAAATAACAAATAACTATATAAAATAGAAGGGGAGTACCGGAATCATAAACGTAGCCAGGAGATCAGCAGATGGGGGCAAGGAACAAGACAGGACAGGGAGAAGGTGGACGGGATCAGGCTGCAGGGCAGGGATGCAGGGTAACAGGAGGGATGGGATCAGGATCGGACTCACAGGTACACAGGGTAACAGGATCAGGTTCACAGCTTAGCAGGTACAGATCAGGGCACAAGGAAGGCAAGTGTGTGAATGCTTGCCGGGTATTTATACACACACCTTCATTCAGCCTTAGGTGACGCCTGATCGCAGGGGATGATGTTGGCTCCATACTGCCAGGAGACACCCGCTGGTGTACTGCGGCCCAAAGGTCTAACAGTGCCACCAGCAGGTGAAACCTTTGACAATTCCAGACTGTCAGGACTGCTGGTGGACATCAGTACTACGACCCACAGACCCAACAGCGCCACCAACAGGTGAAACTTTTCCTGACAACCATCTATTTTGCATAAGTTGTACCATCAGTGGCTACTGTAATGTATACTCCATGCTACATGTTTTTAACTATGTACCTTCAATAAACATATATTTTTTTACTTTAATATGATGCCATATCTATGTAAATGCCGGTAAAGTCCAAATTGCAAGGGGAACCCTTCTTCTGTGTACTTCTCCCCTGGATCACTGTTCATTCTGCATTCCTGTGACCTGTTTTCAGCAGTCTGCTGATGGCTCAGGAAATATTGCGACCATATAGTGGGGATCCGCCCACATGCCTGGACCGCTACCTGGCTCAGCCTCTCAGCGAGCCGCTGAGAGCCTGAGCTGGCTGCTCTCTCCACAGCCCACCGCTCTCGTAAGCGCTGGAGGGGCAGCGCATACAGCGGTGACTGATAGTGCTCGGGGAGCTGTGAGAACTGAGCGATCGGCAGTGTTTGATCGCTCGGTTCTCAGCCATAAATCTGGCGGGAGACAGATACAGCATCAGATCGATGCTGCATCCACCTAGATAAGTACGATTCTAAAATAAAAAGAATTGCCATACTTCTCTTTTACCCACTTGTTTACTGGGCACATACACCCCCTTCCTGCCCAGGCCAATTTTCAGCTTTCAGCGCTGTCACTCTTTGAATGACAATTGCGCGATTATGCTACACTAGTCTATACCCATATGAAATTTGGATAATTTTTTTCACACAAATAGAGCTTTCTTATGGTGGGATTTAATTACTGCTGGGGTTTTTATTTTTTTGCTAAACTAGCAAAAAAAAACAGTTTTCATAGTTTTTTATAACATTTTGCAAACAAGTAATTTTTCTCCTTCATTGATGTGCGCTGATGAGGCTGCACTGATAGGCACTGATAAGGCGGTACTGATAGTTGGCACTTATGGGCACTGATGAGGTGGCACTGGTGAGCACTGATCTGGAGGCACTGATAGGTGGCACTGATGGGCACTGATTGGTGGCACTGATAGGTGGCACTGAAGGGCACTGAGAGGTGGCACTGAAAGGCTGCACTGAAAGGTGGTACTGATAATGAGGCACTGATTGGCAGCACTGATGAACACTGATAGGTGGCACTGCTGGGCACTTATATGTGGCACTGGTTGGCACTGGTTAGCAGTACTGATGGCCATTGGTAGGTGGCACTGGTGGGCATTGGTAGGTGGCACTGGTGGGCACTTTTAATTACTGTGTGGGACCGATGTCCCTCTTATGCCGCGTACACATGATCGGAAATTCCGACAAGAAAACCGTGGATTTTTTTCCGACAGAATGTTGGCTCAAACTTGTCTTGCATACACAAGGTCACACAAATGTTGTCGGAAATTCCGACCGTCAAGAATGCGGTGACGTACAAGACATACAAGGAGCCGAGATCAATGAAGTTCAATAGGCAGTTCGGCTCTTCTGCTTGATTCTGAGCATGCGTGTTTATTTGTGCGTAGGAATTGCATAAAGACGATCGGAATTTCCAACAGAACTTTTCTTGTCGGAAAATTTGAGAACCAGCTCTCAAATTTTTGTTGTCGGAAATTCTGACAGAAAAAGTCAGATGAAGCCTACACACGGTCAGAATTTCCAACCAAAAGCTCACATCAAACTTTTCTTGTCGGAATTTCCGATCGTGTGTACGCGGCATAACAGAAGCTGGCAATCAGCTTTATTTTTTTCCAGCTTGATTACCTCATGTGATCAGCTGTCATTGTCTGACAGCTGATCATGGTGGTAAAGGACTCCGATCTGTAATCAGACCGCATGGGGCGCACGGGCAGCACGAGCATGGGACGATGTGCATGGATGCCATCCCGGCAATCTAAGCCCCCGTTGTAGCCGTCTTTCAGCTATAGCGTGGGTGTGAAGTGGTTAATCATAATATCTACAGTTGGCCTAGTGGAAGAGTGATGTAATTTTCACAGTGTGACAGTGTTTGGGCATAGGGATTAGCTGTGAGGCCGGGGAACTGTCACAGGGGAGCAGGTCACATGCTCTTTCATTACAAGAAGTGCTGGGTATTCTCATTGGCCATGGAGCAGCAAGGAGATGCAAAGTAGGATGAGAATAGTCTCTGCCAGTGGCGGCTGGTGGTGTATTTTTTTTGGGGGGTGGCAAACAATGCACTCACAGCCACCCCCCCCCCCACCGGTCGGCCGGTCACCAGCCCCGCACTTCTCCCATCTAGGTCACGGGCAGCGCTTCCTCCGGGCGGTGGGTGGTGTTTTTCCCTTGGCATCATGGTGGCTTCTGCCGTGCATCTCCTCCTAGGTGGACAATAGGATCGCTTCTCCTCTCGGTCAATTGGGTGATGGGTCTCAGGACCCGCTTCCTGATTGGCCTTGTGGAGAATCGGGAAGACACTAGTGCTATTGTCACACAACTGGGTGGGCTCGGGCGCACCCTTTTTTTAATTATATTAGAGCCTCTGGCTCTAATCACATGCTTCAAAAAAAAAACATTGGAATCCATGCATCCAGCGATCTGCATGTTGATTAGGCGGCCAAACGCATGGATAGTGGGGGCGGCGCCCCTGCGCCCTGCATTAAAGGCCGTCACTGGTCACTCTACTATTTTACCCTGTATAGGCGAGGTGCAAATGTTTCTATATCATGGGCCCGGGGTTGCCACTGACCCCCAAACCACACAATCAACTAGCCCTGCACTGTTCATAAATGATAAATACGCTTTTCTGTGCACACTGAGCTTTGTTCTCCGGGTTCTTTCTCAGGACTAGGATGCAGCATGTTCTCAAAGGTGACACATTTTGTCCGAATGACCTGGGATCAGCGATATCTTTCCTGAATTTACACTAAAATGCCGTATTCAGGAAAAGCTTTGAGTGTTGGACTAGAGAGCAGGAAAATATGAAACGGTAAAAAAAAGTGATATCATGGAAAAGACTGAAAATGATTTATTCTGTAGGAATGACATTTGAATGCCTATTGTTACATGGGAGCTATATTCACATTTACACTAAGATATACTTTACATTATTCTTAAGAAGAACCGCAATTTCCTTATATTTGCATCCATTAACATAAGTGGGTACTGACATAGCACACATTCAACTAAAAAGAAAACAGCTACACATTGTAGTGGAAAAGTGTGTTTTCAACAAAGAAGAGATGACGTGTGTGTAGAAATTAATTTTAATGTAGGAGGTTTTTTTATTTTTTAAAGCTCTTCAATCATTTTCAAAGCTCAATGACAGTTAGATTTTTCAATCTATTGCCCAGCACAATGTAAAACAAAAAAACATTTTGCTGCAATGCTCACCTTCCCCCCAGCACTTTCCACCCACCAGTGGCGGCTGGTGCTCAAAAGTTTTGGGGGGGGCGCAAACAAACTGAAGAATTCTGAAAAAAAATAAAAAACATCAATCGCAGCCTCACTCTGCCCATCAAACGCAGCCACTGTGCCATCAAACGCAGCCACTGTGCCCATCAAATGCCGCCACTGTGCTCATCAAACGCAGCCACTGTGCCATCAAACACTCCCACTGTGCCATCAAATGCTGCCACTGTGCCATCAAATGCTCCCACTGTGCCATCAAATGCTCCCACTGTGCCATCAAATGCTCCCACTGTGCTCATCAAATGCAGCCACTGTGCCATCAAATGCTGCCACTGTGCCCATCAAATGCTCCAACTGTGCCATCAAATGCTGCCACTGTTCCATCAAACGCTGCCACTTTGCCATCAAATGCTGCCACTGTGTCCATCAAATGCTCCAACTGTGCCATCAAATGCTGCCACTGTGCCATCAAAAGCTCCCACTGTGCCATCAAACGCTGCCACTGTGCCATCAAATGCTGCCACTGTGCCATCAAATGCTACCACTGTGCCATCAAAAGCTCCCACTGTGCCATCAAATGCTGCCACTGTGCCATCAAAGGCTCCCACTGTGCCATCAAACGCTGCCACTGTGCCATCAAACGTTGCCACTGTGCCATCAAACGCTGCCACTGTGCCATCAAACGCTGCCACTGTGCCATCAAACGCTGCCACTGTGCCATCAAACGTTGCCACTGTGCCATCAAACGCTGCCACTGTGCCCATCAAATGCTTCCACTGTGCCATCAAAGTTGCCACTGTGCCATCAAATGCTCCCACTGTGCCTATCAAATGCTCCCACTGTGCCATAAAATGCTGCCACTGTGATCCCCCCCACCTGCTCGCCGTCTGCCCGGCAGCGGTGTCCTTCATGCCGTGGGTCTTCTCCCCTCCTCTCCTCCTGTCCTCTCCTATAGGCGATTGAACGCCTGGTAGGCGTACAATCACAGCGCCTGGCATTTCAGCCAATCAGGTGACGGATAACAGACCTGAGCACCTGATTGGCGGAGAGACAGTTCAGTGTTAGAACAGCTAATGAATCGCTGTTCTAACACAGCTGGTCACCGGTTTTGCCTATCAGAGTCTATGGCTCTAATCAGGTGCTTCAAAAACACCCCCGGCCGCTGTAATTCAGGCGCCTGGTGCCCGAAAAGGGGCTGGGCGCCTGAATAGGGGGTGTCAGCAGCGGGCATGGATAGATTCATGCTATGCATGAATCTATCCATTGGTCATAGTGGCTGGAGAGAGGGGGCGGCGCCTGTGCACCCTTATGGAAGCACCGCCACTGCCACCCACAAGAGGCTCTATTCTGTGCCTGTCCTTCTCTAAGTTGAATAACACTGATGTCACCTGGCTCCTTCGCTTACATGGCCAGGAATCCTGGTGTAAGTAAGGGCATGCCAATAGACAAGATGGCTCCTCTGGGCGGATTTCTGTGCACAGGCTAATACATGTTCCCTTTCGTGCTCGCAGGAATTGGGCACTGACTAGTGCACATGCACTTGCGCATACCTGTGCATGCCGCCGTTCATGTGCACCTTTGGACAAATGTTGGCGCCAAATGGGCTATTTAACTACTTAAGGACCGGAAGAATTTCCCCCTCAATGACCAGGCCATTTTTTGCGATACTGCACTGCGTCACTTTAACTGACAATTGTGCGGTCGTGCGACGCTGTACCCAAACAAACTTTACGTTCTTTTTTTCCCACAAATAGAGCTTTCTCTTGGTAGTATTTGATCACCTCTGGGGTTTTTTTTTGCGCTATAAACAAACAAAAAAGAGTGAAAATTTTGAAATTTTTTTTTATACTTTTTGCTATAATAAATATCCCCCAAAAAAATTGTTATATATTCTTCTACATATTTTTGGTAAAAACAAAAATCGCAAAAAGGGTATATTGCTTGGTTTGCGCAAAAGTTATAGCATCTGCAAAATAGGGAATAGATTCATGGCATTTTTTTTTCTTTTTACTAGTAATGGCAGTGATCAGCGATTTTTAGCGGGACTGTGACATTGCAGCGGACAGATTTTGACACATTTTTGGGACCATTGACATTTATACAGCGATCAGTGCTGTAAAAATGCACTGATTACTGTGTAAATGTCACTGATAGGGAAGGGGTTAACACTAGGGGGCGATCAAGGGGTTAAATGTGTTCCCTCGTGTGTGTTTCTTACTGTGGGGGATGGTACTGACTAGAGGAGGAGACATATCGCTGTTCCTACTTAGTAGGAACAGACGATCTGTCTCTCCTCTCCTGACAGAATGGGAATGTGTGCGTTTTTACACACACATCCCCGTTCTGGCTTTCCTGCCCACAATCGTGCAGCGCCTGCTAGAGCTGTTTAAAGTGCCGACGTACAGCTATGCAGATTCACGGGAACGTGCCGACCTGCCGCTGTATAATTACGGCGGCTGGTCGGCAAGTGGTTAAACTGGTCCAGTGCTTAGAATCAGTGCTGCTTTGTCTTCAGCCTCCTGTACATCCTGTGATTCTGTATCCTGAATTCAGTTGCTGACCCAGCTTGCCTTGACCACTCTCTGAACTCTGCCTGCACTGAGCTCAGCTTGTCCCCTGACCTCTGCTTCTCTCTGCCCCATTGGCTCCTGCTTCACTGATTCCAGACAGGGCTTGTTTCCTGACCATGCTCCTGCCTGTGCCCTGTACCCAGTACCGGACAAGGTCATCCAGCGCCCAGGGAAAAGGTGCCAAACTGCGCACCATCTTTCCTTAGGATTAGGGTCAGGGCTCCCCCATACCTGCAATAAACCATTGCGCCCAGGGCAGCTGTCCCTTCTGCCCACCCCTTGTTCCGGCCCTGCCTGTACCCGATCCATCCTCTGTGTGAATGACCCAGCCTGCCTGACTCTGCTACTTAAAGTTTTAGACCTTCCCTCATATATAAAACCAAATGTTACTTTGCATCTTATGGATAAAGATGACCTCTTCAGCAGTGGCGGTTGGTGGAATTTTTTTTGGGGGGGGGGGCGCAAACCGTATGCATCCCCGCTCTGTAGCACTTACCCCATCACCGGCGGCTTCCCCCGCTCCGCCGCGGCGACCTCCCACTCTCCTGCTCTCCACGGGTCATCATGGCAACAGCTTTGGCGGCTTCCGTTTCCTCCTTCCTCAACGGTGGCCAATCGGGAATCTTCTCTTTTCAGCCAATCGGAAAACGGGTCTTACACCTGCTACTGATTGGCCGGCTTGAGGATCAGTGTTCCAACAGCAAATTTTAATTCGCTGTTGTAACACACCTGGGTGGGCTCCGGTCGCATTCTCTGCGACCCACGCCCGCCCTATTTTAAAGCCTCTGGCTCTAATCAGGTGCTTGAAAAAAAATGGCCGCTGTAATTCATGCGCCTGGGGCCCTGAAAGGGGCCGGACGCATTAATAGGGGGTGGCCGCGGCGGCCGTGAATAGATTCATGCTATGCATGAATCTATCCATTGCATATAGGGGGTGGCCTGGAGAGAGAGGGCGGCGCCCAGGCGCCCCTAATGGACGGGCCGCCGCTGCTCTTCAGCATTTGCTGGGGTCCACAAGTTCTGAGACTTGGGTTTCCAGGGAGCTTACAGCTTTTGAAATTATTATTCATTTGGTTAGAAAAGTTATTGCAATGTGCCTAACAAGCACATTTATGGGGTTGCCATTAAAATGCATGAAATTCTTCCCAGAAATATAAAGGAGTTAATCTTCTATCTTTTACTATGTTGTTTGTCATCGTCTTCAGTAAAAGGTTTCCTGATTCAATACGGAACCTAATTGCCATTTTAAACTCCTAATTGAGGATGTTTTAAAGGTTTGACATTTGTAATTTTTTCACAGCAGCAGTAAAATGTGTAGGCAGACAAAGCCCTTCCGTTATGGTGCCACCTGAGCGCAGTCTATCACCGGCACCTCTAATTTGTCACAACTGTAAACTGAGCTGCCCACCTACCTTCCCATTAACCTTTCCTATTAGCATAAAGTCTACTGCTGATTGCTTAGTGCTCAATTCCTCTTTCAGGTCTGATGTATATATGTAGCACACGGACCCTTTTTCCTGCCTACCTTCACTTGCAGGGTAAGGCACACCATGCCACATGCCCGTATCCTCCTGGTATAAGAGGTTTAGCGGTGTTCATACTATTGTTGGGTCCTGCAGCGAGTTACCTCTCTCCATTGGTTCTTGTCCCTAGAGTGTAGGGAAAAGTCTATTCTTTCTCCCAAAAGAAGGCCAATGTCCAGACTATGTTTGAACTCCAACAGACGAGTTTATTTTTTTTGCTTGGAACAGATTGGGAAAAGGTTGAAACAGAGATAGAGTTGGGTAGGGAGATAGGTTCAGGTTCAGGCACGCGGCACCCAGTCACCCTATTCTACACTCAAGCCTGAGTGGGTATTGCTCACCCGGATAGATCCCTCTCACAGTTCTAGCAGCCGGAGTGAAGCACGAACATGAACCTTTAGTTTTAGTCCCCTTCACTGACAAGTTCAGGAGATCCTCTGCCACAGAATCCTTTAGTTCCTGAATCTAGAACTCTTTAACGTCTGCAACCTTTAGAGACCATAGGTGCCAATGGGGCACACCACAGGCGCTACTGTGCAACTCACGGAATCCTTCCCTCTGATAGGCAACCAGGCCTCCCCGAGACCGTGACTTCCTTCACCGATCCTCCGGACAGGTCCTCCCCTGGTTTCCTCTCCTGAGACAGTGACTTCCTTCACCGAACACCCGGACAGGTCCTCCCCTGGTTTCCTCTCCTTCAGAGCGGGCCACCCTCCCTCGGGTTCCCTGGGACTCCAGTGGTTGAGCTGTAGACCCAGTTGAAGGTACTGGGCCTACCTGGAACACTATAGCCTCGGGCTGAAGGTGCCCGAGACTTCTCGACCAATTCACGCACGCCTGGCCAGCAGGCCAACGGGCGCGACTCTCGCCAACAGGGGTTCCCCCTTGGAATCCCCCGGCCAATCTACCCAGATCATGGCGTGTGCCCCTTATGTACCCCCTCCCAGCATGCACAGCAGGTAAACCACGCCCACTACAGGCTGCCGAGAGAGGACACCCAACCACGCTATAATGCCACCTGTGGTTCAACCCGAGACCTGAGCGACAGCGCCACCCGCAGGTCAAGGGGAACTATACACCCAGGTAACACCACAGCAGAGCAGAGTCCAATGCTAAGAATACAGAAAACCTGAGCCAAACTATTGCTCAGGCTGCCCTTGAATTTAAGGCATAGCGACCCCAATTTTGGGGGACCGCTACACATACATCCGAATAATTATTTACCTTTTCAATACTATTATTTTGATCTTAATTTTATGGCTGAGCCCTCCTCCAACATTTTCCTGGTGGGGGAGATTTCCTGGAGAGTGCAAAATCTGGTACAGCTCTGCGAAGAAACCAATCAGCTTCCAGGTTTTATTGTCAAAGCTTAAAGGGTAGGTGCACCCTAAAATAAAAAAAAAAAGACATTAACATTCTACAAAAAATCTATAAAAAAACATTTGAAAAAAATAAAATAATTTTTTACTTACCAGAAACGCCTGTTGCTAGGCAGTCTTCCTAATCTGCCACTTCCTTCTCCACGGAGCTCGTCACTTTCTTCATCCATCGCGTGATGTTCTGGGTAATGGGGTGCGCTGTCTTCTGGGACCTGTGTGTGTCCCAGAAGACAGCCACCCATTCACAAAGCGATGCACGACTCGCGCATGCGCAGTAGGAAACGGGTAGTGAAGCAGCAAGGCTCCATTGACTGTTTCCCTTAGTGAGGATGGCGGTGCCGGGACACAATCCGATGGATGGATCGGCCTTGGGGGACCGACATCGCGGGCTCCCTGGACAGGTAAGTGTGCTTATTAAAAGTCAGCAGCTACAGTGTTTGTAGCTGCTGACTTTTTAAAATTTTTACCGTTGGTACAACACTTTCATTGAACAAGCTGAAGTTAGAAGCTGATTGGTTACTTTGCACAACTGCACCAGATTCTTCTGAGTGCTTCAGTTTTAGTGAATCTCCCCCTGTAGAATTCAATAGTAATGTTTCTCATAGCAGTTAGCCTCATGCCCACGGACGTTTTTACAGCCGCATTTTTTACAGCTTAAAAACGCCTGTCCATGTTGTTGTATACATTTTTTGACCTTTTTTTTTTCGAAAAAAAAACAAAACGTCGGAGCTCAAAAACCCAATTGCGATGTTTTTGCACGTTTTTTTAGCGTTTTTTAGCGTTTAACGCTTCGCGTTTTTTAATGCCTAACGCCGACGCTGAGGAACGCACTGGTCCTGGGTTTTTTTTACAGCTTAAAAACGCCTATGCTATTTGCAGCTCAAAAACGTCTAGGTGGGCATGAAGCTATAGACTAACATGGACAGGCGTTTTTAAGCTGTAAAAAAGAGCTCAAAAACGCGGCTGTAAAAACGTCAGTGGGCATGAGGTCTTATTAAACATTTTATTTCAAATAAACTGAATATTTCAAATAGTTCAAGATATAGAGGTGAGAAAAAAAATAAACAATTTGAACAAAAACAACAAGAAAAGAACATATCATACAAACTATGAAATTCCATAAAAAATATAATCAGCATCAATAGGAAGATTCAAGGGGCAGATAATTTAGAGGTTGTCCTACTATATACACTATATTACCAAAAGTATTGGGACACCTGCCTATACACGCATATGAACTTTAATGGCATCCCAGTCTTGAAGCGGAGTTCCACCCAAAAATGGAACTTCCGCTTTTCGGAACCCCCTCCGGTGTCCCATTTGGCACTTTTCAGGAGGGAGCAGATACCTGTCTAATACAGGTATTTGCTCCAACTCCCGGGCATAGATATCCGCGGATATCTACGCCACGTCCGTCGCCTGCTCCGTCCCCCCGCTGTCTTCTGGGAGACACACAGGTCCCAGAAGACGGCAGGGACCATTCAGATTGCGCAGCGCGACTTGAGCATGCGCAGTAGGGAACCCGGAACTGAAGTCGCAAGGCTCCACTTCCTGATTCCCTTACCAAAGATGGCGGCAGCAGCAGCACCCGAGAGCCAAGGGACAGATCGGCTTCGGGTGCCGACATCGCAGGCGCCCTGGACAGGTAATGCCCTGTACACACGATCGGATTTCCGATGTAATAAAATCCGATGGAATTTTCCGTTGGAATTCCGATGAAGCTGACTTCCATCAGTCTTGCATACACACCATCAGACAAAATTCCGACCGTCCAAAACGCAGTGACGTAAAACACTCAGACGAGCCGAGAAAAATGAAGTTCAATGCTTCTGAGCATGCGTCGACTTTATTCTGAGCATGCGTGGGTTTTTTCTCCGTTGGAGTTCCACACAGACGATAAGAATTTCCTATCGTTTTTTTTTTCCATCGGAAAATTTTAAAACATGTTCTATTTTTTTACACCAATGGAAAAAAGTCAGATGGGGCCCACACACGATCGTTTTTTCCGATGAAAAAAGTCTGACTTTTTTCATCGGAAAATCCGATTGTGTGTACAGAGCATTAGTGTCCATATTTTTAAAGTCCGCAGCTACAGTATTTGTAGCTGCTAAATAAAAAAAAATTGGGGGCAGACCTCCGCTTTAAGGTACGTACATACGATATGAAAATGGGAAGAAAAATTCGTCCCACGAACGATCTGCCGATTTTCGAATCATTAGTACGGTGCTTTCCACAGCCGATTCCAGTTTTTCGTCAAACAAAAGCTGGATGTGCAGACTATAAGATTTTTATCGTACGTGAACTGAACATTCGATTTTCGTTTAAATAGAACGGTTTTCGTGTAAAAAAAAAAAAACGAAAGAGCAAGACTACGCATGCTCAGAAACTCATGAACACATACAAAACTATTGAACACATTACGTCACTTCTGAAGTTGTGTTCTGTCGTACGAGAATTTTCGTATAGTGAGTAACCTCTTCACTTTCGACATGAGACCAGCATGCAACAAAAAACAGAAGAACAGCCGTCCGAAAATCTGATTGTGTGTATGAGGCTTGTTGATGTTGGACGAAAAGGCCTGACTCGCAGTCTTTTCTCTAATTCATCCCAAAGGTGTTCTATCGGGTTGAGGTCAGGACTCTGTGCAGTCCAATCAAGTTCCTCCACCCTAAACCCGCTCATCCATGTCTTTATTGACCTTGCCTTGTGCACTGGTACAAATTATTTGGTGAATGGGGGATTATGGTGTGGGGTTGTTTTTCAGGGGTTGGGCTTGGCCCCTTAGTTCCAGTGAAGGGAACTCTTAAAGCGTCAGCATACCAAGACATTTTGGACAATTTCATGCCGCCAACTTTGTGGGAACAGTTTGGGGAGGGCCCCTTCCTGTTCCAACATGACTGCACACCAGTGCACAAAGCAAGGTCCATAAAGACATGGATGAGCGAGTTTGGGGTGGAGGAACTTGACTGGCCTGCACAGAGTCCTAACCTCAACCCGATAGAACACCTTTGGGATGAATTAGAGCGGAGACTTCTCGTCCAATATCAGTGCCTGACCTCACAAATGTGCTTCTGGAAGAATGGTCAAACCTTCCCATAGACACACTCCTAAACCTTGTGGACAGCCTTCCCAGAAGAGTTGAAGCTGTTATAGCTGCAAAGGGTGGGCCAACACAATATTCAACACTACAGACTAAGACTGAGATGCCAATTAAAACCTCATGTGCGTGTAAAGGCAGGTGTCCCAATACTTTTGGTCATATAGTGTATATATTTAGTCCAGGGTAAGGTGAGAATTAGAAAATCATGGATCCTATTTAGCAGAAAAGTGGGACATGAAGTCATGAATAGTGTAGAAATGTGTTCCCATTAACATAATAGAGTCTGATCTGGTTACTAATTGCAAAAAAAGGGGCAACAGAAGATTTCCAATTGAATGCTATAACCCACTGCATAGCAGCACTGATTGTGTGGATACGTTTTTTTCTGAAAAACAGGGAATATCCGGAATAGGTACAGAAGACAATTAACCATTGTCACGCTAATTGATCTTCTCACTATCTTAGTCAACAGATTGGTAATCTTTTGCCAAATTAGTAATAATTTCTCATAGGACTTTGATGAAGTTGGAAGATCAACATAATGCACAGGGCAGAGTTTCTTTTGAGGCATTAAAGGGGTTGTAAAGGTTCGTCTTTTATTTTCTAAATAGGTTCCTTTAAGCTAAGGTGACCAGATTTTTCAAATGAAATCCGGGGACATATTTTTTTTTTTACTAGTAATAGCGCCAATCAGCGACTCTTTGCCCGTGGCCGCCGTCGCCCGCCTTGCAGCCTGTCAAGTCATAGTCTCCGGGCCCCGGCTACTACTGGGTGGGGAGCAGAGGAAGATCACTCCGCCAGGGAAGGCAAGGAGATAAGAAGGCAGGCGGCTGGCCGGGACTTGAGCCAAGGCATAAGAACATGCGAGCGGAGCTGGATGGGCACCCGAAACATAAGAAATATTCCCTCCGCTCCGACCAGCACATGATCATCAGAAAGGGGCACAGATAATGTAATGTAATTCTGTTTTTTTTTTTTATTCTGCACTGACTGTCTTTAAAATTGCCCCAGCCCCTGTTTAACTCCAAACCGGGGACAAAACTGGGGACAGACTTGGTCCGGGGACAGTGTCCTCAATCCGGGGACTGTCCCCTGAAACCGGGGATGTCTGGTCACCCTACTTTAAGCTAGTGCATTGTTGGTTCACTTACCTTTTCCTTAGATTTCCCTTCTAAATATTTTTTTTCTTTGTCTGAATTTCTCACTTCCTGTTCCTCCTCAGTAAGCTTGCCCCCATCATCCGAGCCGTTCTGGCTGGGGGTTAGTCAACGTGCTCGCCCCCTCACTTGGGACTACATTCCTGCGGGGAGACGCTGTGAACGTTCACACTCCCCCGCAGGGATGTAGCCCCAAGGGAGGGGGCGAGCACGCTGACTAACCCCCAGCCAGAACGGCTCGGATGATGGGGGCAAGCTTACTGAGGAGGAACAGGAAGTGAGAAATTCAGACAAAGAAAAAAAACATTTAGAAGGGAAATCGAAGGAAAGGGTAAGTGAACCAACAATGCACTAGCTTAAAGGAACCTATTTAGAAAATAAAAAAAGAAACTTTACAACCCCTTTAAGATAGAGGAGAGAAGGCAGGTTCTCCCCAGCCACAGCTTTGATCCATCTGAGTACCTGAACTGTCAGCCGGCAACAGTAGGGAGCGGTGAGCTGCGGAAATCAAACCTGCTCTGTATACTGATATGCCTGTGTTTAACTAACATTGTGAGAGTGGTTTTTAGCAGAGAATAAAATTCCTTTTATGATTTTAAAAACAGAGAGCAGTATCAGTTCTTATTCTTTTTGTATGATTTATCTGCAAGAGTTTTGGAGCAATCTTCATTGGAACAAATGTTAACAAATGTTTTCCAGGCTTTTAAAGGGGAAAAGGCGCATGTGACCTTTTTATTTAAAGATCCATACTGAGCAAACATCTGTAGCCTTTTGTTGGTGGAATTCCAATTCTTTGCTGAATCTTCTTTTCTGAAGATTTCTATGGTCACTGGTTTGCGACACCGATGCTCATGTGAATGAACATTAATGACTTTTTGTTTATCACAGATGGTATTAATTGAGTATATCTCACTTTTGGGTTGATAGAAAGCCAGTATCATTTGCAATATATTTAGGACTTGATGATTGATTTATATATTTCGTATAGTTTTTTTGATGTATCAGTGCTTTGCTTTTTACTAAAATATATGCATATTTTGAAGGGAGTTCCATCAAATCTATAGGGCTGAATCTTGGTATTTTGACCATTTGTAGGGCTAATGAGCAAGCTTGTTAAACAAAGGGCATGGGAAGCCAAGCACGGTGATGGGGTACATGAACCAAAGCCAAGAAATATCTATATATCTTATGCCCCATACACACGATCGTTTTTCTTGCCATTTTTTTTCTTGCCGTTTTTCACGTAGTTTTTTTTCATGTTTCCTCTCAAGCCTGTCTTGCGTACACACGATCATTTTAAAAACCGATCAAGCAAAGCGCAGTGACGTACAACACGTACGACGGCACTATAAAGGGGAAGTTCCGTTCGAATGGCGCCACCCTTCATGTTAGTAAAGTTTGTTGAGCGACGATTCGCTCTTTTCAGTCTCGTGCTTTTCAGTCCGTGACTGCGTGACGAATGTGCTATCTCCATTACGAACGCTAGTTTTACCAGAACGAGCGCTCCTGTCTCATACTTGATTCTGAGCATGCGCGTTTTTTTCACGTCGTTAAAGCATACACACTATCGTTTTTCACGTCGTTAAAAAAAACGACATGAAAAACGACGTGAAAAAAAAAAGCATGTTCGAAATTTTTAATGGCCGTTTTTCACGTTGTTAAAAATGCTCTGGAGCATACACACGATCATTTTTAATGGCCATTTTTTTTAATGCCATTTTTAACGGCATGAAAAACAATCGTGTGTATGGGGCATTATACAAAATTGTGGTTGCTGTGAGCCGATCTTTTAATAAAGAGGGGACTGGGTTATTCATTCCCTCAAAGTATTGGCTTTTCTTACTCAGCTGAAAAGGGAAAAGGCTATGCATCGTCTTTTAGGCTGTTCTTTATTAGGGATGAAGTCTGGTTTAAGGGCTACCAAATTCATGATCCACAGCTCGACCTCTTCTGCCTAATTCCTAAAGTGTGCTACAGGAAAAATCACGCTTTGCGTCTTCAAATTTTCAGGCTGTTCTATTGCTCCAGCACTGTAAAGATGGGCACATAATGTTTCCACAGCTGAAACATTTCTATTATTTTCTGCAGGATAAATCCTTCAGGGTTGGGCCTATTCCAGTGAATTGTAATATTGTCACAAAACGTTTCTGTAGCTGAACTTCAACTGCCAAAACTCAGTGTGGACTTATCAAGCTACTTACATACTTTTCAGGCACCGGACAATATTTATGACCATTGTTTCTCAAATAATACACTCTGATATTTGTTTCAAGATATAACCTGCCTTGTCTCTCACTCTTAAAATGCGGCCTTATAAAGTTGCTTACATACTGTCCAGCCGCTATACAATTTTTGTGCCTATTCTCTCTCATTTTTCTCAGATTTATATAAACATCAAAGGGTAGCTGCAAGTCATGTTTGAATTATGCAATCACATTAGGTGCTCAAAGTGGTCACTCACCATTAGCATCCAGACACTTTTGATTTTGGCAAACTACTGCTTGAACAACATTGGCTAGAGTGTCCACAAGAATTCCTCTGTATGACGTTTCAATTTCTTACCGTAGTGTAGTCAGTGTAGGAGGTTTTCTACAGTACACCACATCCTTTAGTGTTCCCCACAGAAAGCACTCGAGGAGTATGGTGGTAGTGAGGTGGTGCACCATTTTGATTGAGGTAAAATTGTTCATTCGCATAAACCACATCAATGGCCGGTAACACAATGACATCAACAATGGTGCAACTACTGACATATTCATTCGAAACTTAATACTACACATTGCTGCCATAATTTTAATTTGGGTTTTAAAAAAAGGCCATAGATAACAACTGTTGAAGTGTGTATACAATTTTTTGGGCCTCTTTGTATATGATATCAGAATACAGAGTCTCTGACAGTCTAAAAATCATACTATTCCATAACACCAGATGCAGCTTTAAAGTATCTACCAAGCATTTAATTTGAAGGGCTGCTTTATTTTTCCTCTGATGCTTTTAAGGTTTCATTAAAGGAGAACCATTTGCCTGCTGTATGCTTTTTTTTTTTCTTTGCTTTGTTAAGGGTCTATTATAGCACTGCACAGGTTACCATGACATTTTTTTTACAATGCCTTGCCTACTAGCCTTAAAAATGGCCATAATGTAGCATTGAGATTCTGCCCCTATTGACATCAATGGTGTTCGATGCTAAGTTCAGGTTTCACAGAATTCAAGCAGGATTCAATGAACTCACCGCTAAGCAAACCTAGGTACATTTTCTCATCACTAGTCATAGTTATTGTGGTACTTGCTAGGCAACGTCATTGCTGGGTGGGTGGATAATTTTTGTGGCATTTCAATGGTGCTCAAACTCTTTGCACACAGCTATGCCGAACAATGCCCCTAAGATTCTGAAGGGTGTTGCTTGGTTGCAGAAGTTGGAGAATTTTAATAAGTACCTCAGTGGCCTTGCTCTTCTTTGCATGTAAGCCCTGTAAAGAATGTCGAAGTATTCCTTTAATGGACATTTATTGCAGTCTGACTTTTATTGAGAGAAAATAACTTTTAAAAAAGCAGTAATTCAAGTAGACTTTTCTTTAGAAATGTAATGAGCCTTCGCATGGTCAGTCTTAAATAGTGTCAAGCAGGGTAGACTAATATTAGTGTTATAACCAGTAGGGTACAGATCTGAGGACAATTGACTGCTGTTAAAGAATGCCCTGATCCCGAGGAGCCTTTGTCGTCCAACAGCTTAATTTGTAGACAAGCCATGCTGGGTTGGAGATAGGTAATAATTAGTGGTGATAGCTATGGAGACCTTAGTCAAGCAAAAGCTAACTGTTATGTTGGTCAGAATATCATGAAACACACACAACCCATGTTACTGAAGTCTTGCCATACACCAGACACATAAATATAACATAAGTGGTATTAGCAGAGCAACACAACAACAGATTCTGTATTCTGTAATGTTAATGCACTAAAAAAAGAGACCTGTGGACTTGGAGGATGCTAGGAATTGTGCTGAATATACGCTGCTGGGCGATTTTCAGGTTTCCGCAGCGCGCTCCGAAGACTACATCGTAATACTTGTTGATGAGTTCCAGCTGCTTCACGTATTGCTGCTCCATCATCAGTAGATCTTGGGCTGTGTGGCTTGACCCAGGGGGACCCACTTCTCCAGCAAACCAATGCGAAACCCCTGATGTGTGGGGAGGTATGTAGAGCCTCGGCCACTGGTTCAATGGCCAAAGCAAACAATGTCGGAGAAAGAGGGCAGACCTGCCTAGTTTCCCTGCCTAGTTTCCCGGGAGAGACCACCCCCAGGTGCACCAAGGAGGTGGGGCAGCTATAAATCGCCTGAAGCCATTTAATAAAGACCGTAGGGAACCCCATTCTGCGTAATGTTTTCCATAAAAAGGGCCACTCAACAGTGTCAAAGGCCTTTTCTATGTCTAAGGAAGCCACCGTTCGCGAACCCGTGTTGAGATGCTAAAGATGTATACAAGCTGCGAAGATTAACATCCGTAGCTCTATGAGGCATGAAACCTGTTTGGTCTGAATCTATCACCGAAGGCAACATTGGGTAGAGTAGAATAGCAAGAAGTTTTGTTAAGATTTTGAAGTCGTTATTCAACAGAGCAATGGGTCTGTATGAAGCACAGGATGTAGGATCCTTAGGGGATTTATATATTAGGGTCAGGTAAGCATGATACATGGAATCTGGTAGCTTCCCATCCGATAAACATTGTGTGTATAAGGAGGCCAAAATTGGTGCCAAGAGATCGCCATGTGTCTTATAAAAGTCAATTGACAGACCATCTAGGCCTGGTGCTTTTCCAGAGGGAAAGGATTGAATTGCATTGAGAACCTCCAAGGTCGTGAAAGGCTGTACCAGCGCCTCCCTGTCCCTGTCTGAAAGCCAACCGAGTGCCAAGGGATCTAGTAGATCTTGTAGAGCATCAAAATGAAATTCAGAGGGCAGAACAGAGGTATATAATGTCTCATGAAATATTTTAAAAGCTTTCAAGATGTCTGAGGGGGAAGTCACTATCTCGCCACGAGTGTGGAGATAAGCGCGAGTGGTTGGTCATGTGGGCCATCATGGCCAAACGGTGGCCATTCCTATCACCTTGTTCGAAATCCCGTTGCTTATTTTTATATGCCTCCAATCCGGTGACTTCTGTCAGATGTAGTTGTAGATCTCTCTGAGCAGCCATCAAGAGATCAAAACGGTTTGTGGTGGGGTCTGAATTATATGTCATGGTACGGTCTGTTACCAACTGTTGCAGAGACAGAGTTGTGGAAGCTTGTTGCTTTTTATCAACAGCAATGGAGGAAATACTGTATATTGCCCCCTTGTGTAAGCCTTGAATGCATCCCAGGTATTTTTTTTAGAAGAGGACCCTGTATTGTGTTCCCAGAATTTGGTCAGTAGAGGCAGGATCTTGTCCGCAAGGTCTGGATGGGAGACCCAGTGAGAACCTAAGCACCACAGTGCTGCATTTCGAGAGGCAGGAGAACTACGGCTAGGGGGCTGTGATCCGATAAGCCACTTGGTAGGTAGGACGCCTCTATTACGTCTGCAAGCAGTGAGGGATTGGAAAAGGCCAGGTCAATGCAAGACACTGTTTTATAGGAGGCTGAGAAACAAGAGTATGACCTGGTATCAGAGTGTTTCCACCTCCAAATCTCCACCAGACCCGCTGCCTGAGCCCAAGCAGGGAGATCTGCACAGTAGTTCTCTCATGGATATGCAGTAATGTTTGTCTGTCAGCTTACCTTCCTCCTCATGTGTTCACCTTAGAGGCCAGACTCTCCTCACCTGGCTGCTTTTATAATCTCTGCTCCCAGTCTGACTCCACCCCAGGCCCTATCACAGAACTCTATATTAACATGTGCACTGCAAGTCTGTCTTGCTGATCAACGTGTTTGTTTAAGCATTGTGTGTTTGGGTTCCTGCCTGCCGTGTTCTACGTCTGTCTCTGTGTTTCGATATTGGCTTGTTCCCGACTATCCCTGTCTGCTTGTGACCTTGACCTTCGGCTTGTCCCTCATTTATCCTTGTCTGCTTGTTGCCCAGACCCTGGCTTTTCCCCTCACTATTCTTGTATCCTGTGCTGCTGCTTCCCCTCTATCCTCCTTACCCTACGGAGCGTGAGCTAGGGGACTCTGGGGGCCGTGACCTGGACCCAGCTGCAGCGTAACACCCTTACCACTAGAGGCTCTGGTGAAAACCTGCTGGATCTTAGACTCTGCACCCTGGGGAATCTTGGGCTCTAACTCCCTGTGGATCCCTGTTGTGCTCCACTGGTCCCGCTTTCCACAACCACCCAGCGTCCCATCCGCAGCAGTCAGCCATAGGGTTCACTACCTTGTGGTGCACTCCTGAACCCCAACGGTGTGCATCTGTCACCTGGCCACAGGTGACCTGACAAGTTCCTAGTGGGGGCGGGCCTGTCCAAGTCAGGGGACATAGTAGGCACTGCATTACTTTAACTGACAATTGCGCTGTTGTGCGACGCTGTCCCTTTTTTCCCCACAAATAGAGCTTCCTTTTGGTGGTATTTGATCACCGCTGTGGTTTTTATTTTTTTCGCTATAAAAAAAAGGCCGACAATTTTGAAAAAACAAACCAAAAATGTCTTCATCAATTTAGGCCAATAAGTATTTTGCTACATATTTTTGGTAAAAAAAAATCCCAATAAGCGTATATTGATTGGTTTGTGCAAAAGTCATAATAATATTTTTCTAATTTTCCAATTTCTAATTTTTTTCTACTTGTAATGTTGGCGATCAGCGACTTATCAACAGCAATATTGCGGTGGACAAATCAGACACCTAACTGACACTTTTGACACTTTTTGGGGACCGTTGACACTAAGGGCATGTTCACACTTGATAAAATTTCTAACGCTTAACAGATGCTCCTATAGCGTTAGTATGGTTGTTAGACTCGCATTAAAGCGCTTTAGCACGGGCAATAGACTTGTGTTTTACAAGCGCTAATGACAAGTTAAAAATGCTCCCCAAACGCCCTATGGGCAGTTTTGAAGCGTTTTAAGAGCGTTACAGCGCGTTAAACCTGCTCCACAACAGAGGCGGCTCTAGGCTTTGTGAGGCCTTAGGCAAAACTTAGACATGAGGCCCCACTCAGGCCCATAATGGGAAAAATAATTCAAGCAAGTAAAAAAGGCTGCAGAAAATGCACGGATCTAGCACACAGGTGATCAGCACCACTTCCAGGACACCCTCCTCACCCATCAGACATATTCAGCCAATGCAAGAGGGGGGAGAGAGGGGGAGGTGAGAAAGAGAGAGGGGTAATAGAGAGATCCGATGATGCCGTCATTAGTATTGATCACAGGCAAATTAGGCAGCCGCGAGGCCCCTGTGAGTGCGAGGCCTTAGGCGACCACCTAATTTGCCTAATTAGAGAGCTGCCTCTGCTCCACAAACACCTATTCCATTACAGTTAATAAACTTATCTTAACGACCCGCAACCGCACCGCAATCACGTGTGGGAAACATCACCATAGACTTGAATGGGAGGCGTTGAAAGTCTTCAAACGCCTCCTGACTAGACATGAGGCTTTAATTTTGAAGCGACACAACGGTAACGCTTCTTGTTTTGATAGTGTGAACAGCACTGTGTGCTGTGCATTGATGATAATGGGGGCTCTGGTGGTAATGGGGGCTCTAAATGTAAAGGGGGCTCTGATGATAATGGGGGCTCTGATGGTAAGGGGGGCTCTGAATGTAAAGGGGGGCTCTGATGGTAATGGGGGCTCTGAAGGTAATGGGGGCTCTGATGGTAAAGAGGTTTTGACAGGGGCACATTTTCAGTGCTTGCCATAGGCGCCATTTTCACTAGATACGCCTCTGCATACCGGAATTTAAAGTCACTTTAAGAAGTAAAATTTCCAGAATGATGAACATTCTAAGCACTTACTTAAAGTGAAAATATTTTGTCATAGTCGCACTGACAAAGTGTCTGGCTTAGCTATAGACATGTCAAAGATATCACAGCTGTAAGTTTAATGCTTCTCCTGGTAGACAGTTATTTTTTGATTCAGCCAACCACAGGATTTAGGGAAATGAGTTTGTCTGGTTGTATAGAGAACTCTGAATCATTATTTTGACAGCTTACTAAGATGGTAAAATCCCTCTAAAGAAAGTGGTAACATTTTATTGCTTCCCGAACGAAATGTCACAAGGACTCATTGAAGGATTTCTGGAGATCAGTGTGATTAAGTGTGATTCAGCGGGCCAACAATGAAATGTCTTTGAAGTACTTTACTATGTCGCTTTCAGTTTCATCATACAATCAAGAAAATAAAGCTGTTGTCATTGCTAAATATCACCCCAGAAACTTCTAATGCCGCGTACACACGATTGAAAATTCTGACAAGAAAAGTCAGATGTGAGCTTTTGGTCGGAAATTCCAACCGTGTGTATGCTCCATCGGACTTTTGCTGCCAACAAAAGATTGAGAGCAGTTCCTAGTTCGTCTGTAGCAATTGCAACACGCAAAATTCCTACGCATATTCGGAAACAATTTGACGCCTGCTCGGAAGCATTGAATTTCATTTTCTCGGCTCGTCGTAATGTGGTACGTCACCACGTTCTTGAGGGTCGAAAGTTCAGAGAACTTTTGTGTGACCGTGTGTATGCAAGCCAAGCTTGAGCGGAATTCATGTCGGAAAAAACATCCGATCGTGTGTACGCGGCATTACTCTTTGGTCTAGGTCTAGGACTGGTCTGTGGCCCCTTACGAGGAAAGAATTTTCATAATAAAAAAGCAGAACTCTTTTGGCTTTGCTGGACAGGCAAATGTTTGAGCAAAAGCTATGATGATATGATGATGCTTGGTTGAGCCATGTCTGGGGGGGGGGGGGTGGTAAGAGAGTCTTTGTGTTGCGAGGCAGTAGCCCATAGAGCACGGGTAGGCAACCTCGGTACTCTCTTATGGTGAAAGTCCCATGAGGCTTTGTAGGTCTCCCAGAGGCAGAGGCATGATGGAATTTATTAAACAGTCACAAGAGTCGTCAACTCGGAAGGTTAAAATCCAATCTTCTTTAAACTTCAATACCGGGCACTTTCACCGCCTTCCTGCCCAGGCCAATTTTCAGCTTTCAGCGCTGTCACACTTTGAATGACAATTGTGCGGTCATGCAACGCAGTACACAACTGAAATTTGTATAATTTTTTTGAGACATATAGAGCTTTATTTTGGTGGTATTTAATCACCACTGGATTTTTTTTTTACTAAACAAACGAAAAAAGTCCTAGAATTAAAACAACAAAAAAAAATTCCTTAGTTTCTGTTATATAAGTTTGTAAATATAAAAAAATATGCCTAGATTAAAAATCAAAACATTAACAGCGCTTAATCAGAATATCTATAAATATTCAGTGCTATGCAATTACGTGCAGTGGGGTATAAATTCTCCCATACGTCAAAAAAGCACGTGTAACATAAATGTCAGCAAAAACTAATTATCAATCAATATGCAAGGGATAGCATGGAAAAAGTGGTGAGAAAGCGCCCTTCCAATGAAATTATAAAGTTCATGCAATCAATTTTTGGACGTTGTATCGTGCTTAAAATCACAACAGTTCTTATGTCATGAATATTCAGCTTCTACACCGTCACCGATCCACCTCGTGAAAACCCCTTTGTGAATCTACTCACCAGAGGTAAGTATAAATAGAGCCTGTCAATTCCTCTCAAAGTAAAGCTTGCGGCCCCTCTCTGGATATACAGCGATCCTTGACAGGAACGGTTCAGTGTGGCAGTTTATAACATGTAAAGATACAAGGGGATGCTCTCCATAGTGTAAACTATCGTTTTTTATTTAAAAAAATCCAAAACCCCCACATACAAGTTATGTTCACAAGAATGTGCTTGTTAAAACAGCGCGTCTAATGCCCTGTACACACGATCGGATTTCCGATGGAATAAAATCTGATGGATTTTTCCATCGGAAATCCGATGAAGCTGACTTCCATCAGTCTTGCCTACACACCATCAGTCAAAAATCCGACCATCCCAAACGCTGTGACGTAAAACACGAAGAGCCGAGAAAAATTAAGTTCAATGCTTCTGAGCATGCGTTGACTTGATTCTGAGCAAGCGTGGGCTTTTTCTCCGATGGAGTTCCCCACGGGCGATCGGAATTTGCTATAATTTTTTTTCCATCGGTATAATTTAAAACATGTTCTATTTTTTTATACCGATGGAAAAAAGACCGATGGGGCCCACACACGATCGGTTTGTCCAATGAAAAAAGTCCATCTGTCTTTTTTCATCAGAAAAAATGATCGTGTGTACGCGGCATAACACAGCTCTGCATCAAGCTCACCACGCCTAGAGTTCTAAGGAACCGCCTGCCGCGATGACGCTGGCTGTGATTGACAGATGAGTCACGAATGTCCTGACACGTTTCGTCATTACGTCTTCAGAGGGCGTCTGTAAATATGTAATTTTTCTCCTTCACTGATGTGTGTTCATGAAGCTGCACTGACAAGCACTGATGAGGCTGCACTGATGAGGCGGCACTAATGAGATAGAACTGATGGGCATTGAGGAGGAGGCACTAATATGCAGCTCTGATGGGCATTAAAAGGTGAGAATGATGGGCACTGATAGGCAGCACTTATGGACACTATTAGGTGGCACTGATGGGCACTGATAGGTGGCAATTATAGGCACTGATAGGTGGCACTGATGTGCACTGAAAGGTGGCACTAATGGGCGGCACTGATGAGGAGGAACTGATGGGCACTAACAGGCATCACTGATAGGCATTGAAAGGCAGCACTGATGGGCACGATTGGCATCACTGATGGGCAGTGATTGGCATCACTGATGGGCATCGTTAATGGGGCTGCACTAATAATCAGGGCAGATGTCCCCACTGAGAAAAGCTGCTTATCGGCTCAGAGGGACACACTGAACCACAGATCACCATGCTACGAGCCCCCTCACAAGAGGCCGGTTCTGAAAGATGTCATATGATGTCTAGTTAGAACGGTAAAGCCACCGCCTGGCCGTCAATCTGCTATACGCCAGGCGGGAAGGTGTTATTGAAAGTGATGTAGGGGTAAAAATACAGGGGGAAAACAGTTGATGTTTTTCAGCCTATGCAGGCCTTAGATCTATATAAATGACTAGGTCTGCCCAATGGCCCTACATACATACTAGGTCAGCCCTAATAAGGTATAAAATGTTTATTATTGATTGACCATTGTTCTACTGCCCCATCCGCCCTTCCTCCCCCCATATCATCTCTTTCCCCCCTTCCTCGTCCTTAGCTTGTTGCTGTCTAACATGTATAATATAGTATTGTATTAAGGGGGTTCTAAAGGCTCAAGGTTTTTTCCCTCCATGTATGTAGCAGCCCTCCCCCCCTCAATACTTACCTGAGCCCATTCTTCCTAGAGTGATGTGCATGAGAGCCTCAGCTGTCCAGGGACTCTTCCTCCTTATTGGCTGAGACAGCAGTCGGAGCCATTGGCTGTCAGTTACAGCCAGTGAGCCAATGAGAAAAGAGAGGAGGTGGGGCCAAGCCGTGGCTCTGTGTGTTAATAGACACATTGCAAGCTGCTTGCTCTGGGGGCACTTGGCAGGAGGGAGGGGCCAGGAGCACCGTCGGGGGGCCTGAGAAGAGGAGGATCTGGACAGCTCTGTGCAAAACCACTGCACAGAGCAGAGAAGTATAACATGTTTATTTATTTTTTTAAATTACCTTTAATATACTCGGTTGTATATCCCGCTTTCACATTTTTACCTACAAGTATGGGCTCTTTCACACGAAGGTCCGTTCAGGTTCGCCTGTCAGTTTTTTAGGCGGACCTAAAACGGATCCTCCATGTACCCCTATGGAGGCACGGATGTCAGCGGAGACATGTCCGCTGACATCCGCTCCGCTCCGCTCCGCCAAAGTGTGACGGAGGAAAACCCTATTTTTCCTTCCGTCGACGGAGCGGATCGGATGACAACGGACTCTACGGTCCGTCGTCATCCGATTCCCCATAGGGGAGAGCGGCGCTCTGACAGGGCGGTCCCTGCACAGTGTGCGGGGACCGCCCAGTCACCCGTCGGCTCAGCGGGGATTAACGGAGCGATCCCCGCTGAGCAAGCGGAGCTTCACGGGGCGGATCTGCACGGATCCGCCCCGTGTGAAAGGACCCTAAGCCTGAAAGGTAAAATGGATACAAAAGACTGCAAGAAACTACAGAAACAATAAACAACAACAACAACAAAAAAAGCCTTTGTCATACAAATATTTTCGTACATTAGTTCCATCCACGAGTGGAGCGGCCCTGCTATTCATGTCAATGACAGACTGAACGCTACACCTGGGCTGCCCAGGCAGAGGAGATACACCAGGAATTATACCAAATGGCCTCAGACGACCCATGTGCATGAGCCCAAAGTGACTACAAATAACGTCTGGTGATTTATGGCAGCAATTAAATTGAACTGACCATTAATAAATTGATTTGTTTTTTAGTCATTTGTTTTCTTGAAACTCTGTTTAGAAAAAATGGACATTATTCATTACAAATGTAGCAAATAAATTGTCTATGTTTTTTCTATCTACTTTAATTATAAACAGAAAATAGTTGCAACTATAATATATAAAAACGTTTACAAAATAATTTTAACCTCTTCCCCTCTGGAAGATTTACCCCCTTCATGACCAGGCCATTTTTTGTGATACAGCACTGCCTTACTTTAACTGACAATTGTGCAGTCGTGCAACGCTCTGCCCAAATAAAATGTTTGTTCTTTTTTTTTCCTACAAATAGAGCTTTCTTTTGATTGTATTTTATCACCTCTGTGGCTTTTGCTTTTTGTGCGATAAACAAAAAAAAAAAAGACAATTAAAAAAAAACATAAAAACAATATTTTTTACTTTCTGCTATAAAACATATCCAATTAAAAAATAAATAAATATATATATATATATATATATATATATATATATATATATTAATAAATTTATACCAATATGTATTCTGCTACATATTTTTGTTAAAAAAATTCCAATAAGCGTATATTGATTGGTTTGCACAAAAGTTATAGCGTCTATAGACGCCATGTGATGTCAGAGGAAGGCGGGGTCACCCGTTTACATCACCGGGTGGCCCTGGCCTCGGCTATATAACAGCTGTCACCGAGAAGAAGGGTCACTCGGGGGGAGCCTCCCATGGAGGCGGAGCTGTTGTGGCTTTTTTTTTCCTTTTTTCGGTTCATCGAGCGGCGTGATAGAAGATGAATGGACATTGTGGGACATTTCTATTTATTTATTTTTTAATAAAGGACGTGTCCCGAAGTGCCTCTTGTCTTTTTTACTATTGTTGACACTTTTTTTGTGAAGTGGTAAGGGGTACAATGTACCCCTTATCAATTCACGTGGGGGGCGGCAGACCCCATCAACGTGGGGACCAAGTGTTTTGGGGGGCAACTCCAAAGCACCCTCCCCATGTTGAGGGCATGTGGCCTGGTACGGTTCAGGAGGGGGGGCGCTCTCTTTATACACACACACACACACACATCCCTGTCCTGCCTCTCGTGCCCGCGATCGCTCGCGGCCGGCGGTCAACGCAACCGCCGGTCACGAGCATCGGCGCGCCTGCTATCCCGCTTAAAGGGACCGACGTACACCTACGGCGGTTTGCGGGATCGTGCCGACCTGCCGCCGTATAGCGAGCTCGTCGGCAAGTGGTTAAAGAGTCATTGTAATCATTTGATGAAGATTTTTCTTTTTGTTTGTTCACTTTGCTGCATTCATATCGAATATAACATTTTAATTTCGACCGATTCTAAAATTTATCGATTTGAAAGTTTGGGGAAAAAATCTGTAAATTCGAAGAAAATTTGAAAATTGGGAATACGAATTCCGAATATGAATTGAACGAATCAACCGAATTGAACTAAACGAAATAACTAGATTAACCGCTTAACGACTGCTCACTGTATATATACGTCAGCAGAACGGCTCGTACAGGCACAATCACGTACCTGTACGTCCCCATTAACTGCCTGCCGTGTGGTCGCACGCGCGCCGCTGGCGGCGCGCTCGCGACCCTGCAGTCATCCCCGTGAGTCGCGGGGATCCCCGTGAGTCGGACCGTGGGATCCCCGCGATTGTCTCACAGAGGGATGGAGCGGGGAGATGTTAGTGTAAACACAACATCTCCCCGCTCCCCTACTGACAATGTCACCGATCTCCACTCTGTGTAATCAGAGCGGAGATCGGTAACGTGTTTCCCTCGTAGCCACGCCCCCTAACAGTGAGAATCACTCCCTTAGGCACACTTAACCCCTTCAGCGCCCCTAGTGGTTAACCCCTTCACTGCCAGTGTCATTTTTACAGTAATCAGTGCATTTTTATTGCACTGATAGCTGTAAAAATGACAATGGTCCCAAAAATGTGTCAAAAGTGTCCGATGAGTCTGCCATAATGTCGCAGTCACGAAAAAAATTGCTGATCACCGCCATTACTAGTAAAAAAAATTTTTTTATAAAAATGCCATAAAACTATCCCCTATTTTGTAAACGCTATAACTTTTGCGCAAAACAATCAATAAACGGCGATTGTGATTTTTTTTACCAAAAATATGTAGAAGAACACGTATCGGCCTAAACTGAGGACATTTTTTTTTTATTATTATTATATATATTTTTCGGGGATATTTATTATAGAAAAAAGTAAAAAATATTGAATTTTTTTCAAAATTGTCGCTCTATTTTTGTTTATAGCGCAAAAGATAAAAAACGCAGAGGTGATCAAATACCACCAAAAGAAAGCTCTATTTGGGGGAAAAAAAGGACGTCAATTTTGTTTGGGAGCCACGTCGCACGACCGCGCAGTTGTCAGTTAAAGCGACGCACAGTGGCGTACTAAGTAGGGGGCGGGGGGCGGGCCGAACCAGGTGCCATACACTGGGGGGGTGTCAGGGCGGCACCCCCCCCGCGACTAAAGAGGACTTAGCGGAAGCGGAGACAGCGGGCGGCATGACGCGCGCGTGACAGGGAGGCAGTGGCAGGTAACACACACAGCAGGGAGCCTGGCTTTGGGGGGGGACCCGGGGGCAAAAGATCCCTTTCTCTCGTGGCCGCGCCGCGGCTCTGAAAAGTCTCGGCTGTGACTGTCTCACACAGTCGAGCAGAGAGAGAGTGTGAAGCCGCCTCCCCCTACTCCGTCACTGTGTAGTCTACAAGTGCTGTGTGACTGTGTGCAGCACATGCTGATCATCTGAGCCGAGCCAGGTGCATTACGGGTGGGGGGGGTGTCTGCTCTGTATTATAGGGGGTGGTCTTCACTGTTGTAGGGGGGTCTGTATGGTAGGGGGGGTGTCTGCACTGTTGTAGGGGGGTCTGCTCTGTATTGTATGGGGGGTTTGTATGGTAGGGGGTGTCTGCACTGTTGTAGGGGGGTCTGCTCTGTATTGTAGGGGGGTCTGTATGGTAGGGGGGTGTCTGCACTTTTGTAGGGGGGAGGGGGTCTGCTCTGTATTGTAGGGGGTCTGTATGGTAGAGGGGGTCTGCTCTGTATTGTAGGGGGTGGTCTGTATTGTAGGGGGGTCCGTATGGTAGGGGGGTGTCTGCACTGTTGTAGGGGGTGGTCTGTATTGTAGGGGGGTCTGTATGATAGGGGGGTGTCTGCACTGTTGTGGGGGGTGGTCTATATTGTAGGGGGGTCTGTATGGTAGGGGGGTGTCTGCACTGTTGTAGGGGGGGTCTGCTCTGTATTGTAGGGGGTGGTCTGTATTATAGGAGGGTCTGTATGGTAGGGGGGTGTCTGCACTGTTGTAGGGGGGTCTGCTCTGTATTGTAGGGGGTGGTCTGTATTGTAGGGGGGGTCTGTATGGTAGGGGGGGTCTGTATGGTAGGGGGGTGTCTGCATTGTTGTAGGGGGGGTCTGCTCTGTATTGTAGGGGGGTTTGCTCTGTATTGTAGGGGGTGTTCTGTATGGTAGGGGGGTGTCTGCACTGTTGTAGGAGGGGTCTGCTCTGTATTCTAGGGGGTGGTCTGTATGGTAGGGGGGTCTGTATTGTAGGGGGTCTGTATTGTAGGGGGGTCTGCACTATAGAAGGGGTCTGAACTGTAGGGGAGGGGTCTGCACTGTAGGGGAGGTCTGTGTAACATGCAGGGAGTCCAGAACTGTTAAAGGGGTGTCTGTGTAACATACAGACATCTAGAAAGGTGCATGGCTGTGTAATGTAAAGGGGTCCAGAGGTACAGTGTAATGTAAAGGGGTCCAGTGGTGCAGGGTGCTGTGTAATGTAAAGGGGTCCAGTGGTGCAGGGTGCTGTGTAATGTAAAGGGGTCCAGTGGTGCATGGTGCTGTGTAATGTAAAGAGGGGCAGGGTGCTGTGTAATGTAAAGGGGTCCAGAGATGCAGGGTGCTATGTAATGTAAGGGGTCCAGTGGTGCAGGGTGCTATATAATGTAAAGGGGTCCAGTGATGCTGTGTAATGTAAAGGGGTCCAGTGGTGCAGGGTGCTGTGTAATGTAAAGGGGTCCAGAGATGCAGGGTGCTATGTAATGTAAGGGGTCCAGTGGTGCAGGGTGCTATATAATGTAAAGGGGTCCAGTGATGCAGGGTGCTGTGCAATTTGAAGGGGTCCAGTGATGCAGGGTGCTGTGTAATGTAAAGGGGTCCAGAGGTGCGGGGTTCTGTGTATTGTAAAGTGGTCCTGAGATGCAGGGTGCTATGTAATGTAAAGGGGTCCAGAGGTACAAGGGCTGTGTAATGTAAAGAGGTCCTTAGGTGCAAGGTGCTGTGTAATGTAAAGGGGTCCAGAGGTGTAGGGTGCTGTGTAATGTAAAGGGTTCCAGTGATGCATGGTGCTGTGTAATGTAAAGGGGTCCAGTAATGCAGGGTGCTGTGTAATGTAAGGGGGTCCAGTGGTGCAGGGTGCTGTGTAATGTGAAGGGGTCCAGTAATGCAGGGTGCTGTGTAATGTAAAGGGGTCCAGAGGTGCGGGGTTCTGTGTATTGTAAAGTTGTGCTGAGATGCAGGGTGCTATGTAATGTAAAGGGGTCCAGAGGTACAAGGGCTGTGTAATGTAAAGAGGTCCTTAGGTGCAAGGTGCTGTGTAATGTAAAGGGGTCCAGGGGTGTAGGGTACTGTGTAATGTAAAGGATTCCAGTGATGCATGGTGCTGTGTAATGTAAAGGGGTCCAGTGATGCAGGGTGCTGTGTAATGTAAGGGGGTCCAGTGATGCAGGGTGCTGTGTAATGTAAAGGGGTCCAGAGGTGCAGGGTGCTGTGTAATGTAAGGGGGTTCAGTGATGCAGGCTGTTGTGTAATGTAAGGGGGTCCAGTGATGCAGGCTGTTGTGTAATGTAAGGGGGTCCAGTGATGCAGGGTGCTGTGTAATGTAAGGGGGTCCAGTGATGCAGGGTGCTGTGTAATGTAAAGGGGTGCAGGATGGTGTGTAATGTAAAGGGGTCCAGTGATGCAGGGTGCTGTGTAATGTAAAGGGGTCCAGCGATGCAGGGTGCTGTGTAATGTAAAGGGGTCCAGTGATGCAGGGTGCTGTATAATGTAAAGGGGGCCAGTGATGCAGGGTGCTGTATAATGTAAAGGGGGCCAGTGATGCAGGGTGCTGTGTAATGTAAAGGGGTCCAGAGGTGCAGTTGTGGAGAGCGGGTACACAGTAGTGACAAAGAGATTTTGAAGGATGCAGGAGGCACAGTGGGGTGTTTTTACATTTTACCGTGGGGGGTGCCAGATATAGGATCCGCCCCGGGTGCCAAATGCTCTAGGTACGCCCCTGGCGACGCAGTGCCGAATCGCAAAAAGGGGCCTGGTCTTTATGCTGCATATTGGTCCGGGGCTTAAGTGGTTAACGAATCAAAACAAAAACGAAACAAAACCAATTTTTTCGTCATGCACATGTCTAGTAATAAATAAAGCTCTGTGTGTGAATGAGGTGATGGGGCTCACTCACATGGGTGCTCTGTGGTCTGTGAATCAGCAGTAGGTTTATGTGGCTGGAGCTGTGTGCAGGCAGCCTATGTTATACTATCGGCATGCAGCTACAGTATGTATGACCACAGCTGCAGCTCCTAATTTGACAGGCGTGTGGATGCAGGTGTACAGCCCCGAATGCAGACAGTGTACATTTAGGGACAGCTCACCTGTCAAATTCGGACCTGCGGCTGTGTTCATGCAGCCCCTCCATCCCCATAGAGTAACAGGCGGCTCCAGCGGCAACAAACAGACCACTCATTCACAATGAGAAGTTGTGTTAATAAGCTCTTAATTTTTTCTAATTATTTTTTTTAATAATTTTAAATAATTTTTTATATATTTTTTCGTTTTTACAACGTTGTTAGGGGGGCTTTGGTGAAATATCAGGGGTCTAAACTGAACCCTGATGTCTCAATTTTGAGACAGAGAAAGGAATTGAGGAATCCTTTCTCTGCAACCTCAGCTACATTGCAAGATGAATGAACAGGAAGCGCTCTGTATAGAGGCTATTGTTCATTCACAATCTGAAGCATAGAAAAAAGAGTTTTCTATGCTTTAGTTATAAATTAACAGAGTGTGTGATCAGTACTGATCACTCACTGTGTTCATTTTGGAAAGGAAAGGCCGATAGCAGGAGGGGAGGGAAGCTGGCAGTGCTGCGGAGTGGGAGAGGCACACAGCGGGACGGGGCCCCGGCATCAGCAGGGAAAAGGATGTAGACAGAAAGCACACCTCCCAACTTTCTGAGATGAGAATGAGGGACACCTATTAGCAAAAAGTATGTAGGCATAGGACACACACATAGCTCCCAACTGTCCCTGATTTCGAGGGACTGCACCCGATTTGGAACAAAGTCCTTCTGTCCCTCTTTCCTCCTCAGTTGTCCCTCATTTTGGTCTGATCTATATAGATGTATATAAAATGCATTACTTATCTATCAAAAAATGTTTTACAGCGCTAAAACTTTCACTCAATTTCTAAATTGCTGCAACTGTAAATTAAAAAAGCCAGTATAAAGAAATAGTAGTCGCTAAAAACACTTGTGGGTTTAACCAATCATTTTTGTTGTACAATTCTTCTTTAAGGGGGGGGGGGGGGCGTGGCAGAGGGTGTGTCCTATGCCTACATACTTTTGCTAATAGCGCCCCCTCACACCTGTATATATGTCATCCCCCCGTCACATGTATATATGTCAGCCCCCCTCACACATGTATGTAGCGGGTAGGTACTATTCAGTATGTTGATTCGGGTGGAGACATCAGTGATGTCCAGTTCCCTGCAGCCCAGCAGGTGGCGCTGTCACTTTGGGCCGGGGTTGAACCATCGCTGGAGTGCCATACCCTTTTTGGTCTCTCGCAGCGGTTGTACGGCGAGGCGGGGAACCCACTGTGCTTGCTGGGAGAGGCTATAAAGGGGGCGGACATCTTCGCCACGAGGTCCGAGTCCCAGGCACCTTTAGCCTGAGGACTGCTGTCCAGTGGTCGGTGTCCAGGCGGCCTAGGCCTGGACATGTGGAGTTTGGGAGTCACCGCAGACACCCTCAGTCTGGGGTGAGGTGCATCGTTCAGGCCTGGGGCCCAGCTTCTTCCACTAGGATCCGCCCGGGAGGAACCATCCTAAGGCACCCACAGGATCGGGTGTCTGAATCCAGGCATAAGGGACCGCGCAGGTGACCTTCCCGTAGATCTGGTGCAGCAGATTGCCAGTGCCGGGACAGGGCCTCCGGAGACCGTCGGGATGGATGTCCTCGCCAAACAGGGGCCATGTTCACACGGAAGGTGGTCCATGTTCTGAGGTCGGTGGCAGAGACCGCTACTCTAAGGTCGTGACAGAGACCGTTACTTAGGCCTGTGACAGGGGCTTCAACAGTTCACCCGGTAGGTGGCAGCTACCAACTTCACGGTCTGTGGCAGAGACCGTGCACCAAGCCTATCCGCACGAGAAAGGGATAGGAGAGTTCATTGTGCCTGGGCCTACTCGTATCCACACCCCTGTCTGTCTGTTATGGAAGTTCAACTGAGTATGTTCATTCTGGCATTGAAGAAATAAAGGAGTGTTGAACTTTGAATGGTGTGGGGCTCTATTACTGGCAGATACACCTCCACGGAAGAAGCGGAGGCTCCATATGCAGGATGCAGACCCGAAGGTAATTAAAAAAAAGACTTTGCTCAAACCTCACATACAGAGAGGGTGAGAGCTTGGCCTAGTGTCCTGCACTCTCTCCTCCAGAGTACCCCTAGACAACAGCCACAAACAACCAATACAAGAGAGAGAGAGAGAGTGAGGCCACTACACGTATATATGTCAGCCCCCCTCACCCCTGTATATATGTCAGCCCCCCCATCACATGTATATATGTCAGCCCCCCCATCACATGTATATATGTCAGCCCCCCCATCACATGTATATATGTCAGCCCCCCCATCACATGTATATATGTCAGCCCCCCTCACTCCTGTATATATGTCAGTCCCCCATCACATGTATATATGTCAGCCCCCCTCACCCCTGTATATATGTCAGCCCCCCCATCACATGTATATATGTCAGCCCCCCCATCACATGTATATATGTCAGCCCCCCCATCACATGTATATATGTCAGCCCCCCTCACTCCTGTATATATGTCAGCCCCCCTCACCCCTGTATATATGTCAGCCCCCCCATCACATGTATATATGTCAGCCCCCCCATCACATGTATATATGTCAGCCCCCCCATCACATGTATATATGTCAGCCCCCCTCACCCCTGTATATATGTCAGCCCCCCTCACCCCTGTATATATGTCAGCCCCCCTCACTCCTGTATATATGTCAGCCCCCCTCACCCCTGTATATATGTCAGTCCCCCCTCACTCCTGTATATATGTCAGCCCCCCCATCACATGTATATATGTCAGCCCCCCTCACCCCTGTATATATGTCAGTCCCCCCTCACTCCTGTATATATGTCAGCCCCCCCATCACATGTATATATGTCAGCCCCCCTCACCCCTGTATATATATCAGCCCCCCTTCACACCTGTATATATGTCAGCCCCCCTCACTCCTGTATATATGTCAGTCCCCCCTCACTCCTGTATATATATCAGCCCCCCCTCACACCTGTATATATGTCAGCCCCCCTCACTCCTGTATATGTCAGCCCCCCTCACTCCTGTATATATGTCACCCCCCTCACACCTGTATATATGTCAGTCCCCCCTCACTCCTGTATATATGTCACCCCCTCACACCTGTATATATGTCAGTCCCCCCTCACTCCTGTATATATGTCACCCCCCCTCACTCCTGTATATATGTCAGCCCCCCTCACTCCTGTATATATGTCACCCCCCTCACTCCTGTATATATGTCACCCCCCTCACTCCTGTATATATATCAGCCCCCCCTCACACCTGTATATATGTCAGTCCCCCCTCACTCCTGTATATATGTCAGCCCCCCTCACTCCTGTATATGTCAGCCCCCCTCACTCCTGTATATACAGTATGTCAGCCCCCCTCACCCCTGTATATATGTCAGCCCCCCTCACTCCTGTATATATGTCAGCCCCCCTCACCCCTGTATATATGTCAGCCCCCCCATCACATGTATATATGTCAGCCCCCCTCACCCCTGTATATATGTCAGCCCCCCTCACTCCTGTATATATGTCAGCCCCCCTCACCCCTGTATATATGTCAGTCCCCCTCACTCCTGTATATATGTCAGCCCCCCTCACCCCTGTATATATGTCAGCCCCCCTCACTCCTGTATATATGTCAGCCCCCCTCACCCCTGTATATATGTCAGCCCCCCATCACATGTATATATGTCAGCCCCCCTCACCCCTGTATATATGTCAGCCCCCCTCACCCCTGTATATATGTCAGTCCCCCCTCACTCCTGTATATATGTCAGTCCCCCCTCACTCCTGTATATATGTCAGCCCCCCTCACCCCTGTATATATGTCAGCCCCCCTCACTCCTGTATATATGTCAGCCCCCCTCACCCCTGTATATATGTCAGCCCCCCTCACCCCTGTATATATGTCAGCCCCCCTCACTCCTGTATATATGTCAGCCCCCCTCACCCCTGTATATATGTCAGTCCCCCCTCACCCCTGTATATATGTCAGCCCCCCCATCACATGTATATATGTCAGCCCCCCTCACCCCTGTATATATGTCAGCCCCCCTCACTCCTGTATATATGTCAGCCCCCCTCACTCCTGTATATATGTCAGCCCCCCTCACTCCTGTATATATGTCAGCCCCCCTTACTCCTGTATATATGTCAGCCCCCCCATCACATGTATATATGTCAGCCCCCCATCACATGTATATATGTCAGCCCCCCTCACTCCTGTATATATGTCAGCCCCCCCATCACATGTATATATGTCAGCCCCCCTCACCCCTGTATATATGTCAGCCCCCTCACTCCTGTATATATGTCAGCCCCCCTCACTCCTGTATATATGTCAGCCCCCCTCACTCCTGTATATATGTCAGCCCCCCTCACTCCTGTATATATGTCAGCCCCCCCATCACATGTATATATGTCAGCCCCCCATCACATGTATATATGTCAGCCCCCCCATCACATGTATATATGTCAGCCCCCCTCACCCCTGTATATATGTCAGCCCCCCTCACCCCTGTATATATGTCAGCCCCCCCATCACATGTATATATGTCAGCCCCCCTCACCCCTGTATATATGTCAGCCCCCCTCACCCCTGTATATATATCACCCCCCTCACCCCTGTATATATGTCACCCCCCCTCACTCCTGTATATATATCACCCCCCTCACCCCTGTATATATGTCACCCCCCTCACTCCTGTATATATATATCACCCCCCTCACCCCTGTATATATGTCACCCCCCCCGTCCCCCCCTCACTCCTGTATATAAGTCAGCCCCCCCATCACATGTATATATGTCAGCCCCCCTCACCCCTGTATATATGTCAGTCCCCCCTCACTCCTGTATATATGTCAGCCCCCCAATCACATGTATATATGTCAGTCCCCCCTCACTCCTGTATATATGTCAGCCCCCCATCACATGTATATATGTCAGCCCCCCTCATCCCTGTATATATGTCAGTCCCCCCTCACTCCTGTATATATGTCAGCCCCCCCATCACATGTATATATGTCAGTCCCCCCTCACTCCTGTATATATGTCAGTCCCCCCTCACTCCTGTATATATGTCAGTCCCCCCTCACTCCTGTATATATGTCAGCCCCCCATCACATATATATGTCAGCCCCCCTCACACCTGTATATATGTCAGCCCCCCTCACCCCTGTATATATGTCAGTCCCCCTCACTCCTGTATATATGTCAGTCCCCCCTCACTCCTGTATATATGTCAGTCCCCCCTCACTCCTGTATATATGTCAGCCCCCCATCACATATATATGTCAGCCCCCCTCACACCTGTATATATGTCAGCCCCCCTCACCCCTGTATATATGTCAGCCCCCCCATCACATGTATATATGTCAGCCCCCCTCACTCCTGTATATATGTCAGTCCCCCCTCACTCCTGTATATATGTCAGTCCCCCCTCACTCCTGTATATATGTCAGCCCCCCATCACATATATATGTCAGCCCCCCTCACACCTGTATATATGTCAGCCCCCCTCACCCCTGTATATATGTCAGCCCCCCCATCACATGTATATATGTCAGCCCCCCTCACTCCTGTATATATGTCAGCCCCCCTCACTCCTGTATATATGTCAGCCCCCCTCACTCCTGTATATATGTCAGTCCCCCCTCACTCCTGTATATATATCAGCCCCCCCATCACCTGTATATATGTCAGCCCCCCTCACCCCTGTATATATGTCAGCCCCCCCATCACATGTATATATGTCAGCCCCCCTCACTCCTGTATATATGTCAGCCCCCCTCACTCCTGTATATATGTCAGCCCCCCTCACCCCTGTATATATGTCAGTCCCCCCTCACTCCTGTATATATGTCAGTCCCCCCTCACTCCTGTATATATATCAGCCCCCCATCACCTGTATATATGTCAGTCCCCCCTCACTCCTGTATATATATCAGCCCCCCCATCACCTGTATATATGTCACCCCCCCCCTCACCCCTGTATATATGTCAGTCCCCCCTCACTCCTGTATATATGTCAGCCCCCCTCACTTCTGTATATATATGTCAGTCCCCCCTCACTCCTGTATATATATCACCCCCCTCACCCCTGTATATATGTCACCCCCCCTCACTCCTGTATATATATCACCCCCCTCACCCCTGTATATATGTCAGTCCCCCCTCACTCCTGTATATATGTCAGCCCCCCCATCACATGTATATATGTCAGCCCCCCTCACCCCTGTATATATGTCAGTCCCCCCTCACTCCTGTATATATGTCAGCCCCCCCATCACATGTATATATGTCAGCCCCCCTCACACCTGTATATATGTCAGCCCCCCTCACCCCTGTATATATATCAGCCCCCCTTCACACCTGTATATATGTCAGCCCCCCTCACTCCTGTATATATGTCAGTCCCCCCTCACTCCTGTATATATATCAGCCCCCCCTCACACCTGTATATATGTCAGCCCCCCTCCCTCCTGTATATGTCAGCCCCCCTCACTCCTGTATATGTCACCCCCTCACACCTGTATATATGTCAGTCCCCCCTCACTCCTGTATATATGTCACCCCCTCACACCTGTATATATGTCAGTCCCCCCTCACTCCTGTATATATGTCACCCCCCCCTCACTCCTGTATATATGTCAGCCCCCCTCACTCCTGTATATATGTCAGCCCCCCTCACTCCTGTATATATGTCAGCCCCCCTCACTCCTGTATATATGTCACCCCCCTCACTACTGTATATATGTCACCCCCCCTCACTCCTGTATATATATCAGCCCCCCCTCACACCTGTATATATGTCAGCCCCCCTCACTCCTGTATATGTCAGCCCCCCTCACTCCTGTATATACAGTATGTCAGCCCCCCTCACTCTTGTATATATGTCAGCCCCCCTCACTCCTGTATATATGTCAGCCCCCCTCACTCCTGTATATATGTCAGCCCCCCTCACTCCTGTATATATGTCACCCCCCTCACTACTGTATATATGTCACCCCCCCCTCACTCCTGTATATATATCAGCCCCCCCTCACACCTGTATATATGTCAGCCCCCCTCACTCCTGTATATGTCAGCCCCCCTCACTCCTGTATATACAGTATGTCAGCCCCCCTCACTCTTGTATATATGTCAGCCCCCCTCACTCCTGTATATATGTCAGCCCCCCTCACTCCTGTCAGCCCCCCACATACACAAATCTGTAAACACACAAAGCTTTGGCCCCTCCCTTTCCTTCACAGCCCCTACCTGTTAAGGAGATCTTCCTACCTAGTCCCAGCTCTTGTTTCCACAAATCTGACATGTTGCTGAGACACAGAAGAGCTGCAGCCAATCACAGTACATAGCACAGTACAGGCAGCACACACGAGGGGTACACATGCACATAGTAGCCAGAGGTGGCAGTAAAGAGCTCAATGTCTGAGCTTAATGACACAGAGCAGCAGAAGCTACTGATTTACTTTCTGTATGAATCATCTTTCCTTACTCAAGTTGGTTGTGGCTAGAAATGATAAGCTGGTAAAAGCACAGGGACATGAAAGGATGGGGGTTGCTTTAAATATTAAAAATGAATTAAATAGCCTTTTCAATTTGCTCAGATACAGTGTACTTCCGCTTTAGGATTTTTTCCCCCAGTTACTGCACGCCTTAAAATTGGAAACATATTTCTGTTATATTATGTGTGATTGTTGAGATCAGTAATACTTGTAATTGCTTTTTAGAAAAGATGTATTTTTTTTTAACTTAGTTTATAAAGTTACTCTAATTCTGCATATCTGCAATTCAGCAGCTAATTCACATTACGACTGTACTTCAGAGGATAGAGGCAGTCCTGTTTTCCATGTTATCTTTTCTTATACCAGCTGCTAATTTGATAGCCAATTCTCTGTGCGTTCTCATCCAACCTCACACTCCCCCTACTGGACGGACGGGAATTCACTGTTACAAACGATACAAAGTACAGTAATAACACAATACAGTATTAATTAATACATCATACATGACCATTTTTGCAATGCAATTTATTTCCTGCAAAATGCAAAACTGGGATTTTTTTTATTTGAATTGTTTTATTTTATTTTTGCATTTTTTTTAGTTTAGTTTTTTTATTTTTGCTTATATTTATTTCCATAAAAAAAGTATGCAAATGACAAAAATATATCTCTCCCTCTACTGGCCAGCTACATGCATTTCAAGAACTACAGGCAGCTTTTCTTAAAAAAAAAAAAAAAAAAAAAAAAAAAAAGAATTGTATTTTTTTTTACATCTATTTTTTTTGTTTATTTTTAATTGTTTTAAATCTTTTTGTAGTTTTTTTTTGTGTCATACAAAAAAAAGGTAATCAAATGACAAACTGATATCTTTCCCTCTACTGGCCAACTGCAGGCATTTCAAGAACTTCAGCCAGCTTTATTTTTATATTTATTATTATTTATCTTATAAATGTATTTTATTAAATTGTTTTATTTTCTTTTACAGTTTTATATTTATTTTGTCATGCAAAAAATAAAAACAAGTAAACAAATGACAAACTGATATCTCTTTTACCACTGGCCATCTGCAGGCATTTCAAGAACTTCAGCCAGCTTTATTTTTATTTGCTATTATTTATTATTATTTATCTTTTAAATGCATTTTATTAAATTGTTTTATTTTCCTTTACAGTTTTATTTTTATTTTGTCATGCAAAAAAAAACAAAACAAAAAAATAAACAAATGACAAACTGATCTCTTTCACCACTGGCCAACTTTTTTATTATTATTTATCTTTTAAATGTATTTTATTAAATTGTTTTATTTTCTTTTACAGTTTTATTTTTATTTTGTCATGCAAAAAAAAAAAGTAAACAAATGACAACTGATATCTCTTTCACCATTGGCCAACTTTTTTATTATTATATATCTTTTAAATGTATTTTATTAAATTGTTTTATTTTCTTTTACAGTTTTATTTTTATTTTGTCATGCAAAAAAAAAACAAAAAAAAAAAAACAAGTAAACAAATGACAAACTGATATCTCTTTCACCACTGGCCAACTTTTTATTATTTATCTTTTAAATGTATTTTATTAAATTGTTTTATTTTCTTTTACAGTTTTATTTTTATTTTGTCATGCAAAAAAAAAAAGTAAACAAATGACAAACTGATACCTCTTTCACCACTGGCCAACTTTTTTATTATTAATTATTTATCTTTTAAATGTATTTTATTAAATTGTTTTTTTTTCTTTTACAGTTTTATTTTGTCATGCAAAAAAAAAAAAAACAGTAAACAAATGACAAACTGATATCTCTTTCACCACTGGCCAACTTTTTTATTATTATTTATCTTTTACATGTATTTTATTAAATTGTTTTCTTTTCTTTTACAGTTTGTTTGTTTTTTTGCATGACAAAATAAAAATAAAACAAGTAAACAAATGACAAACCTATATCTCTTTCACCACTGGCCAACTGCAGGCATTTTAAGAACTCCAGCCAGCTTCACTGCAGAATCCTACCTGCTTTTGTATTTTGGATACTGATGCCAAGTGCAAACCACTTCAGTTAGCTTGCCAAAAGAAAACACTAATTGGGCTAATTTTCTTGCTTTAATTTTTATTATTGTAAAAAAGAAACATCACAAGCCCCCAGTGTTCCTTTAATCACGCAGCATCCATGCAAAGTATCTCTTCAAAAGATGAAACTGTTAGTGCAGAACGTTGCTGTTGATTCATATCCTTTGACCTGGAGCCCTGGAAAGCGATGGGCCAATTACAGCAGCAGGAAATGTCATTAATAGACCGAGAACTATCGCCGTGATTGCGGGTAAGATAAAAAAAAACATTTTGGCAGTAAAAACCTGGTTGTTGACAGAATACAATGTAAAAGGCAATCTTTAATTTGATGAAACAATGTAATGGTTTGTACAGATTTTATATATTTTATAACCACTTTAAGACCGGGCCTGTTTTTCAGACTCGGTGTTTACAAGTTAAAAACAAGTTTTTTGCTAGAAAATTGCTTAGAACCCCCAAATATTATACGTTTTTTTTCTAACACCCTAGAGAATAAAATGGCGGTCATTGCAATACTTTTTGTCACACCGTATTTGCGCAGCGGTCTTGCAAGCGCCCTTTTTTGGGGAAAAAAAAACAAACAATTTTTTTAATAAAAAAATAAGACAACAGTAAAGTTAGCCCAATTTTTTTTTATATTGTGAAAGATAATGTTACGCAGAGTAAATTGATACCCAACAAGTCACGCTTCAAAATTGCGCCCGCTCGTGGAATGGCGTCAAACTTTTACCCTTAAAAATCTCCATAGGCGACGTTTAAAAAAATTCTACAGGTTGCATGTTTTGAGTTACAGAGGGATAGAATTATTGCTCTCGCTCTGCCGATCGCGGCGATACCTCACGTGTGTGGTTTGAACAGCATTTTCATATGCGGGCGCTGCACACGTATGCGTACGCTTATGCGCGTGAGCTCGTCGGGACGGGGTGCTTTAAAAAACAAATCTTTTTTTTTCTTCTTTATTTTACTTTATTGATTTTAAAAAAAAAAATTGTCACTTTTATTCCTATTACAAGGAATGTAAACATCCCTTGTAATAGAAAAAAGCATGACAGGTCCTCTTAAATATGAGATCTGGGGTCAAAAAGACCTCACATCTCATATTTGGACTTAAATGCAATAAAAAAAATAAAAAAAAAGAAAAATTGTCATTTCAAAAAATGACAACAAAAAAATGTCCCTTTAAGAGGTATGGGTGGAAGTGAGATTTTGACGTCTCTTCCGCCCTGCAGTGATATGGAGAAGGGTGGGGGCCATCTTGCCCTCACTCGTCTCCATACACAGCCAGGGACAGGACCCGGTGTTTTATCAGAGTGTCCCCATCGGTGTTTTATCAGAGTGTCCCCATCGGTGTTTTATCAGAGTGTCCCCATCGGTGTTTTATCAGAGTGTCCCCATCGGTGTTTTATCAGAGTGTCCCCATCGGTGTTTTATCAGTGTCCCCATCAGTGTTTTATCAGTGTCCCCATCAGTGTTTTATCAGTGTCCCCATCAGTGTTTTATCAGTGTCCCCATCAGTGTTTTATCAGTGTCCCCATCAGTGTTTTATCAGTGTCCCCATCAGTGTTTTATCAGTGTCCCCATCGGTGTTTTATCAGAGTGTCCCCATCAGTGTTTTATCAGTGTCCCCATCAGTGTTTTATCAGTGTCCCCATCAGTGTTTTATCAGTGTCCCCATCAGTGTTTTATCAGTGTCCCCATCAGTGTTTTATCAGTGTCCCCATCAGTGTTTTATCAGTGTCCCCATCAGTGTTTTATCAGTGTCCCCATCGGTGTTTTATCAGTGTCCCCATCGGTGTTTTATCAGTGTCCCCATCGGTGTTTTATCAGAGTGTCCCCATCGGTGTTTTATCAGTGTGTCCCCATCGGTGTTTTATCAGTGTGTCCCCATCAGTGTTTTATCAGTGTGTCCCCATCAGTGTTTTATCAGTGTGTCCCCATCAGTGTTTTATCAGAGTGTCCCCATCAGTGTTTTATCAGAGTGTCCCCATCAGTGTTTTATCAGAGTGTCCCCATCAGTGTTTTATCAGAGTGTCCCCATCAGTGTTTTATCAGAGTGTCCCCATCAGTGTTTTATCAGAGTGTCCCCATCAGTGTTTTATCAGAGTGTCCCCATCAGTGTTTTATCAGAGTGTCCCCATCAGTGTTTTATCAGAGTGTCCCCATCAGTGTTTTATCAGAGTGTCCCCATCAGTGTTTTATCAGAGTGTCCCCATCAGTGTTTTATCAGAGTGTCCCCATCAGTGTTTTATCAGAGTGTCCCCATCAGTGTTTTATCAGAGTGTCCCCATCAGTGTTTTATCAGAGTGTCCCCATCAGTGTTTTATCAGAGTGTCCCCATCAGTGTTTTATCAGAGTGTCCCCATTAGGGATGAGCTTCGTGTTCGAGTCGAACATACGTTCGACTCGAACATTGGCTGTTCGATCGTTCGACGAAGATCGAACGATTTGGGCCGTTCGCGCCAAATTCGAGTGACGCGAACGGCCCACAATGCACTACGCCATCGCAGTGTCATCCAGGCGCTGTGATTGGCCAAGCATGCACTGTGACCCCGCATGCTTGGCCAATCACAGCGCCGGCAGCGAGGAGAGCAATGATTGGCCACAGGCAGGATGCCTGTGGCCAATTATTGCTGAGGGTGTTTAGTACACGCCCCACACTATAAAAGGCCGCCAGCACGGCGGCCTAGTGTAGTGTGTTCCGGAGCAGGGATAGAGTAGCATAGGCAGGGACAGTGACTGTTATTTCTTTCTTGCTTAACCTGGATTCCTTTAGTTTAGGGAAAGAGAAGGATAGGTAGGGAGAGTGTCAGTGTGTTTTGTGCTTCTGCTATAGTGTGCTTAAAAAAAACATTTATTCTAGGGACAGAAAACTCTAGGTAGGGACAGTGTCAGTTTCTTTCACTCTGCAAGTCCTTGTTTCCAGGGACCTGTAAGGACAGTGAGTTAATTGTCCTTGTGCTATATTGTGCTTAAAAAAAACATTTATTCTAGGGACAGAAAACTCTAGGTAGGGACAGTGTCAGTTTCTTTCACTCTGCAAGTCCTTGTTTCCAGGGACCTGTAAGGACAGTGAGTTAATTTTCCTTGTGCTATATTGTGATTAAAAAAAACATTTATTCTAGGGACAGAAAACTCTAGGTAGGGACAGTGTCAGTTTCTTTCACTCTGCAAGTCCTTGTTTCCAGGGACCTGTAAGGACAGTGAGTTAATTGTCCTTGTGCTATATTGTGCTTAAAAAAAACATTTATTCTAGGGACAGAAAACTCTAGGTAGGGACAGTGTCAGTTTCTTTCACTCTGCAAGTCCTTGTTTCCAGGGACCTGTAAGGACAGTGAGTTAATTTTCCTTGTGCTATATTGTGATTAAAAAAAACATTTATTCTAGGGACAGAAAACTCTAGGTAGGGACAGTGTCAGTTTCTTTCACTCTGCAAGTCCTTGTTTCCAGGGACCTGTAAGGACAGTGAGTTAATTTTCCTTGTGCTATATTGTGATTAAAAAAAACATTTTTTCTAGGGACAGAAAACTGTAGGTAGGGAGAGTGTTTTTTTTCTTTCACTCTGCAAGTCCTTGTTTCCAGGGACCTGTAAGGACAGTGAGTTAATTGTCCTTGTGCTATATTGTGCTTAAAAAAAACATTTATTCTAGGGACAGAAAACTCTAGGTAGGGACAGTGTCAGTTTCTTTCACTCTGCAAGTCCTTGTTTCCAGGGACCTGTAAGGACAGTGAGTTAATTTTCCTTGTGCTATATTGTGATTAAAAAAAACATTTATTCTAGGGACAGAAAACTCTAGGTAGGGACAGTGTCAGTTTCTTTCACTCTGCAAGTCCTTGTTTCCAGGGACCTGTAAGGACAGTGAGTTAATTTTCCTTGTGCTATATTGTGATTAAAAAAAACATTTTTTCTAGGGACAGAAAACTGTAGGTAGGGAGAGTGTTTTTTTTCTTTCACTCTGCAAGTCCTTGTTTCCAGGGACCTGTAAGGACAGTGAGTTAATTTTCCTTGTGCTATATTGTGCTTAAAAAAAACATTTTTTCTAGGGACAGAAAACTGTAGGTAGGGAGAGTGTTTTTTTTCTTTCACTCTGCAAGTCCTTGTTTCCAGGGACCTGTAAGGACAGTGAGTTAATTGTCCTTGTGCTATATTGTGCTTAAAAAAAACATTTATTCTAGGGACAGAAAACTCTAGGTAGGGACAGTGTCAGTTTCTTTCACTCTGCAAGTCCTTGTTTCCAGGGACCTGTAAGGACAGTGAGTTAATTTTCCTTGTGCTATATTGTGATTAAAAAAAACATTTATTCTAGGGACAGAAAACTCTAGGTAGGGACAGTGTCAGTTTCTTTCACTCTGCAAGTCCTTGTTTCCAGGGACCTGTAAGGACAGTGAGTTAATTTTCCTTGTGCTATATTGTGATTAAAAAAAACATTTTTTCTAGGGACAGAAAACTGTAGGTAGGGAGAGTGTTTTTTTTCTTTCACTCTGCAAGTCCTTGTTTCCAGGGACCTGTAAGGACAGTGAGTTAATTGTCCTTGTGCTATATTGTGCTTAAAAAAAACATTTATTCTAGGGACAGAAAACTCTAGGTAGGGACAGTGTCAGTTTCTTTCACTCTGCAAGTCCTTGTTTCCAGGGACCTGTAAGGACAGTGAGTTAATTTTCCTTGTGCTATATTGTGATTAAAAAAAACATTTATTCTAGGGACAGAAAACTCTAGGTAGGGACAGTGTCAGTTTCTTTCACTCTGCAAGTCCTTGTTTCCAGGGACCTGTAAGGACAGTGAGTTAATTTTCCTTGTGCTATATTGTGATTAAAAAAAACATTTTTTCTAGGGACAGAAAACTGTAGGTAGGGAGAGTGTTTTTTTTCTTTCACTCTGCAAGTCCTTGTTTCCAGGGACCTGTAAGGACAGTGAGTTAATTTTCCTTGTGCTATATTGTGCTTAAAAAAAACATTTATTCTAGGGACAGAAAACTCTAGGTAGGGACAGTGTCAGTTTCTTTCACTCTGCAAGTCCTTGTTTCCAGGGACCTGTAAGGACAGTGAGTTAATTTTCCTTGTGCTATATTGTGCTTAAAAAAAACATTTATTCTAGGGACAGAAAACTCTAGGTAGGGACAGTGTCAGTTTCTTTCACTCTGCAAGTCCTTGTTTCCAGGGACCTGTAAGGACAGTGAGTTAATTGTCCTTGTGCTATATTGTGCTTAAAAAAAACATTTATTCTAGGGACAGAAAACTCTAGGTAGGGACAGTGTCAGTTTCTTTCACTCTGCAAGTCCTTGTTTCCAGGGACCTGTAAGGACAGTGAGTTAATTTTCCTTGTGCTATATTGTGATTAAAAAAAACATTTTTTCTAGGGACAGAAAACTGTAGGTAGGGAGAGTGTTTTTTTTCTTTCACTCTGCAAGTCCTTGTTTCCAGGGACCTGTAAGGACAGTGAGTTAATTTTCCTTGTGCTATATTGTGCTTAAAAAAAACATTTTTTCTAGGGACAGAAAACTGTAGGTAGGGAGAGTGTTTTTTTTCTTTCACTCTGCAAGTCCTTGTTTCCAGGGACCTGTAAGGACAGTGAGTTAATTGTCCTTGTGCTATATTGTGCTTAAAAAAAACATTTTTTCTAGGGACAGAAAACTCTAGGTAGGGACAGTGTCAGTTTCTTTCACTCTGCAAGTCCTTGTTTCCAGGGACCTGTAAGGACAGTGAGTTAATTTTCCTTGTGCTATATTGTGATTAAAAAAAACATTTATTCTAGGGACAGAAAACTCTAGGTAGGGACAGTGTCAGTTTCTTTCACTCTGCAAGTCCTTGTTTCCAGGGACCTGTAAGGACAGTGAGTTAATTTTCCTTGTGCTATATTGTGATTAAAAAAAACATTTTTTCTAGGGACAGAAAACTGTAGGTAGGGAGAGTGTTTTTTTTCTTTCACTCTGCAAGTCCTTGTTTCCAGGGACCTGTAAGGACAGTGAGTTAATTGTCCTTGTGCTATATTGTGCTTAAAAAAAACATTTATTCTAGGGACAGAAAACTCTAGGTAGGGACAGTGTCAGTTTCTTTCACTCTGCAAGTCCTTGTTTCCAGGGACCTGTAAGGACAGTGAGTTAATTTTCCTTGTGCTATATTGTGATTAAAAAAAACATTTATTCTAGGGACAGAAAACTCTAGGTAGGGACAGTGTCAGTTTCTTTCACTCTGCAAGTCCTTGTTTCCAGGGACCTGTAAGGACAGTGAGTTAATTTTCCTTGTGCTATATTGTGATTAAAAAAAACATTTTTTCTAGGGACAGAAAACTGTAGGTAGGGAGAGTGTTTTTTTTCTTTCACTCTGCAAGTCCTTGTTTCCAGGGACCTGTAAGGACAGTGAGTTAATTGTCCTTGTGCTATATTGTGCTTAAAAAAAACATTTATTCTAGGGACAGAAAACTCTAGGTAGGGACAGTGTCAGTTTCTTTCACTCTGCAAGTCCTTGTTTCCAGGGACCTGTAAGGACAGTGAGTTAATTTTCCTTGTGCTATATTGTGCTTAAAAAAAACATTTATTCTAGGGACAGAAAACTCTAGGTAGGGACAGTGTCAGTTTCTTTCACTCTGCAAGTCCTTGTTTCCAGGGACCTGTAAGGACAGTGAGTTAATTGTCCTTGTGCTATATTGTGCTTAAAAAAAACATTTATTCTAGGGACAGAAAACTCTAGGTAGGGACAGTGTCAGTTTCTTTCACTCTGCAAGTCCTTGTTTCCAGGGACCTGTAAGGACAGTGAGTTAATTTTCCTTGTGCTATATTGTGATTAAAAAAAACATTTTTTCTAGGGACAGAAAACTGTAGGTAGGGAGAGTGTTTTTTTTCTTTCACTCTGCAAGTCCTTGTTTCCAGGGACCTGTAAGGACAGTGAGTTAATTTTCCTTGTGCTATATTGTGATTAAAAAAAACATTTTTTCTAGGGACAGAAAACTGTAGGTAGGGAGAGTGTTTTTTTTCTTTCACTCTGCAAGTCCTTGTTTCCAGGGACCTGTAAGGACAGTGAGTTAATTGTCCTTGTGCTATATTGTGCTTAAAAAAAACATTTTTTCTAGGGACAGAAAACTGTAGGTAGGGAGAGTGTTTTTTTTTTTTCACTCTGCAAGTCCTTGTTTCCAGGGACCTGTAAGGACAGTGAGTTAATTTTCCTTGTGCTATATTGTGCTTAAAAAAAACATTTATTCTAGGGACAGAAAACTCTAGGTAGGGACAGTGTCAGTTTCTTTCACTCTGCAAGTCCTTGTTTCCAGGGACCTGGAGAGACATTGAGTGAATTGTCCTTGTGCTATATTGTGATTAAAAAAAACATTTATTCTAGGGACAGAAAACTCTAGGTAGGGACAGTGTCAGTTTCTTTCACTGTGAAAGTCCTTGTTTCAAGGGACAGAGAAGGACACCTGAAGGTAGCCCTTATTGCTTTTTTCCCATCTCCCTGCAGGCCATCTATTAGAATGTCTGGAAGGCAAACAAGGAGAGGCAGACAGTCAGGAGGCAATAAAAGAGGGCAAGCAGGCTCTGTGTCTGGGGGCAACAGTGCTGGTCGTGGACGCGGTGCATTGTCATCAGCACATGGCCATGGGACACGCTTGTCCTTCTTTTCGGCAGCTGGACATGTTGAGCCACATCATGCCGAAGACTTGGTAGAGTGGATGACCAAGCCCTCCTCCTCCTCCTCATCCTCTCTCACCCAGGCTCAGGGTACTGGAAAAGCAGCTGCCAAAGCGTCGTCTTCCCTGGTATCAATGTCAGACAAATCATCAGTCACTCCTTCCCTAGACCCACCATGTCCTCCTCCTGAGGAGTCCCCCGAACTGTTTCAGCACAGTGTTGGGTACATGCTCCAGGAGGATGCCCAGCGTTTCGAAGGGTCTGATGATGAAACCCAGCTAGAGGAAGGCAGTAGCGTGAGAGCAGACAGAGGGGATGCTCAAGAAGGACACCAATCTGGCAGTCATGTTCCAGCAGCTGCAGCATACTGCCAGATTGGCTCCAGTGATGAGGAGGGAGGGGATGATGAGGTCAATGACTCCACGTGGGTGCCTAATAGGAGAGAGGAGGAGGAGGAGGATGAGGAGGAGGCACATCTCCAACGAGGCAGGATGCCCTTTGGTGGCCAGCGTAAGGGCAGTACACCGACGGAATCACACCGCAGAGCTCCGCCTGTGCAGGGCGCTGCCTCTGCCCGTCATTCAAAAAGTTCTTTGGTGTGGGCCTTTTTTGAGGCTAGTGCATCAGATCGCACAGCTGCTGTTTGCAACATATGTCTCAAGCGTATATCGCGTGGCCAAAACATCAGCCGCTTGGGTACCACATGCCTGACCAGACATATGTTGACCTGCCATGCAGCTCGTTGGCAAGCCTACCTCAAAGACCCACACCAAAGAACAAAGCGGACCTCTCCTTGCACCGCATCAGCTGGGATCTCCAACCCCACTATAACTTCAGTCCTCTCTGAAACATGCACTGAGAGGAATGAAGGTGTAGAATTAGGTGTGTCACAGCCAAGTACTTGCGCCCACTCTGCTAGCAGTACACCGACGTCCGATTCTAGCAGGCAAATTTCCCTGCCCCAGCTGCTGGACCATCGAAAGAAGTTCACTCCCAGCCATCCACATGCCCAGCGGTTGAATGCTAGCTTGGCTAAATTGCTAGCGCTTCAACTGCTGCCTTTTCAGTTGGTAGACTCGGCCCCCTTCCGTGAGTTTGTGCAATGTGCGGTTCCTCAGTGGCAGGTTCCCAAACGCCACTTTTTCTCACGGAAGGCTATTCCGGCTCTCTACCGGCATGTGGAAGGCAATGTCTTGGCCTCGCTGGACAGGGCGGTCAGCGGTAAGGTGCATATTACCGCTGACTCATGGTCCAGCAGGCATGGACAGGGACGTTACCTTTCTTTCACGGCCCATTGGGTCACTCTTTTGGCAGCTGGGAAGGATTCAGGACAAGGTGCAGTAGTGTTGGAGGTTGTCCCACCGCCACGCCTCCAAAATGCTACTACTGGTTGTGACACACCTCTCTCCTCCACCCCCTCCTCTTCTTCTTCCTCCATGGCCTCTTCCTGTGGTTTGTCCTATGAACCAGCGGTGCTCCGTAGCCGTTCACGGGGCTACGCAAGTACGCAGGCAAAAAGATGCCATGCCGTGCTTGCGCTGGTGTGTTTGGGGGACAGAAGCCACACTGGGGCAGAGGTCCTGTCTGCTCTGCAGGGCCAGGCCGAGAGGTGGTTGACGCCACGCCAGCTTAAGCCAGGAATGGTGGTTTGCGACAATGGCACCAACCTCCTCTCCGCCCTCCGACAGGGACAACTGACCCATGTGCCCTGTGTGGCTCACGTCCTTAACCTGGTGGTGCAGCGCTTCTTGGGCAGGTACCCGGGCTTACAGGATGTCCTGAGGCAGGCCAGGAAAGTCTGTGTGCATTTCCGCAGATCTTATAATGCCAGTGCTCGCCTGGCTGAGCTGCAAAAGGAGTTGAACCTGCCCAAGAACCGCCTTATATGTGACATGCCCACCAGGTGGAACTCAACGTTGGCCATGCTGCAGCGGCTGCACACGCAGCAGAGGGCCATCAATGAGTACCTGTGCGACTACGGCACCAGGACAGGGTCAGGGGAGCTTGGTTTTTTTTCTCCACGCCAGTGGGGCATGATCAGGGATGCATGCACTGTCCTGGCACCATTTGAGGAGGCCACGAGGATGGTGAGCAGTGACAGTGCATGCATCAGTGACACTGTACCTCTTGTCCACCTGTTGGAGCACACGCTGCGTGGAATAATGGACAGGGCACTTGAGGCAGAACAGAGGCAGGAAGAGGAGGACTTCCTTGCCTCTCAAGGCCCCCTTTACCCAGACAGTGTTCCTTCTGTCCCACCCATCGCACAGGAAGAGGAGGAGGAGGAGGAGGAGGAGGAGGAGGAGGAGGATTGTGTCAGCATGGAGGTGGAGGCTGGCACTCAGCATCATCAGCAGCAGTCTTTTAGGGATGATTTACAGTCCCAAGAAACCAGTGGACTTGTACGTGGCTGGGAGGAGGTGGCTGCGGATCATGTCGTCCTTAGTGACCCAGAGGACTCCGGAGCGAATGCCTCAGCAAACCTACGCTGCATGGCCTCCCTGATCCTGCAAAGTCTGCGGAAGGATCCTCGTATTCTTCGGATCAAGGAGAGGGACCATTACTGGCTGGCCACTCTCCTTGATCCACGGTACAAGGGTAAGGTTGCGGACCTTATGTTACCGTCGCAGAGGGAGCAGAGGATGAGACAACTCCGGGAGGCCTTGCAGAAAGGTCTGTGCAACGCGTTCCCAGAGACTGGGAGGTTGCAAACTCCTGGTCCTGGACAACGAGTTGCTGAGGCTTCGGCCAGTCAAAGAAGGAGCGGTGGGGAAGGTGGCCGTCTGACCGATGCGTTCAGACAATTCTTTAGTCCGCAGCCCCAAAGTATGATCGGTTCCAGCAACCATCGCCAGCGTCTGATAAACATGGTGCAGGAATATCTAGGGGCAAGGTCAGACTTGGACACCTTCCCCACCGAAAATCCTCTGGCTTACTGGGTCTTGAGGATGGATCACTGGCCAGAGCTTGCACAGTATGCAATTGAGCTACTGGCCTGTCCTGCATCCAGCGTTCTTTCGGAACGCACATTCAGTGCTGCTGGAGGATTTGTCACGGATCACAGGGTGCGCCTGTCCACCGACTCGGTTGATCGACTGACTTTCATCAAGATGAACCAGTCTTGGATCACCACCAGCTACCACACACCTGATGCTGATATAACAGACTAATTGATTTTAAAATGTCACATCCCTTCAAGACTGATGCTGATGCTGAGTGCCTGTGCTGTTATGTTGACTGGCTATCCTCCTCCTCCGAGTCCTCAATGATACGATTGATGATGATAGCTTGGAAGATCATTTTTGTTTATGGGTGCCGCCACCAGTGCCTAACACCCAATTTTTCAGCCCCTGTTTAACAGTGGCGTGTAATTACAATTTTTGAAGCAATACTTTGCAACAGGGCTCATTGCTGTGCTCCAAGTACAGTATCTGTGAGGAGTTGCAGTGTTGTGCCACCAGTGCCTAAGGCCCAATTTTTCAGCCCCTGTTTAACAGGGGCGTGTCATTACAATTTTTGAAGCAATACTTTGCAACAGGGCTCATTGCTGTGCTCCAAGTACAGTATCTGTGAAGGGTTGCAGTGTTGTGCCACCAGTGCCTAAGGCCCAATTTTTCAGCCCCTGTTCAACAGGGGCATGTAATTACAATTCTTGATCTAATAATTCACAGCAGGGCCCATTGCTGCACCCACCAAGAGTAACTGTCAGGGCTTACAGTGTTGTGGCACCAGCACCACCATCAAAGGCCCAATTTTTACTACCACTGTTCAACAATTATATGTAATTAAAATTCCTGATATAATAGTTGACAGCAGGGCGTTCCAGCACCAACCAAGAGTAACTGTGAGTGCTTACAGTGTTGTGCCAACACCAACAACTAAGGGGCCTATTTCTGCAGAGTATATACGGCAGGTCCCTACTTTCAAACATCCAACTTACAAACGACTCCTACTTGCAAACGCAAGAAGACAACAGGAAGTGAGAGGAAATCTACCACTAGGAAGGAAAATTCTCTCCTGTAAGAATAAATATGGGAGAAAGGTGTCTCCTCTGTACTGATGCTTTATCAGCAATCCTTGTTTCAAGAAAAACACCACATTTCAAAAACAGTTGTCATTAGGACGGAAAGTGAGGTGAAATGTTCTGAACAGGGGCACAGACAGCAAAACAAATGTTACAGGGGTGATAACCCTTACCTATGTTTTCCAAAAAGTTTAAAAATAGATTTTTGGTCTGGAGCTACACTTCAACAATGTACCTGTTCAAAATTACAAACAGATTCTACATAAGAACAAACCTACAGTCCCTGTCTTGTATGCACCGCCTGTATACGGCTGTTCAGAGTATATAGGGCCTTTTTTATTTTATGTGCGGGGTTCCCCTTAATATCCATACAAGACCCAAAGGGGCTGGTAATGGGCTGGGGTAGGGGGGGGGTCATGGGGTAGCTATGCCATTTTTCTTAAAGATTTTCATCCATATTACCGGGACCAGACATTACATTAAAGCCGCAAGCAGTTTTAAATGGCTTTTTTTTCCTTTAGAAGTGTCATTTTGTGCAGGGACAGTTCTAAACACGGGAAACACGTGGCACTTCACAGGCATACTTTAGACACCCCCCAGGTACGATATTTAAAGGAATATTTGACTTTTTTTTTTTCACTTTATGCATCATTAAAATGACTGCTCCCGGAAAACGACCGTTTTTAAAACTTATTTTTGCATTGATACATGTCCCCTGGTGCAGAACCCGGGTTCCCAAACCCTTTTTAGGACAATAACATGCATAATAGTTGTTATAATTAGCACTTTAGAATTCGAACGTTCGCATCCATTGTATTTAATAGGGTTCTAATGTTCGTTCGAACTTTCGGTCCGTTCGCGGGTTCTGGTGCGAACCGAACCCGGGGGTGTTCGGCTCATCACTAGTCCCCATCAGTGTTTTATCAGAGTGTCCCCATCAGTGTTTTATCAGAGTGTCCCCATCAGTGTTTTATCAGAGTGTCCCCATCAGTGTTTTATCAGAGTGTCCCCATCAGTGTTTTATCAGAGTGTCCCCATCAGTGTTTTATCAGAGTGTCCCCATCAGTGTTTTATCAGAGTGTCCCCATCAGTGTTTTATCAGTGTGTCCCCATCAGTGTTTTATCAGTGTCCCCATCAGTGTTTTATCAGAGTGTCCCCATCAGTGTTTTATCAGTGTGTCCCCATCAGTGTTTTATCAGTGTGTCCCCATCAGTGTTTTATCAGAGTGTCCCCATCAGTGTTTTATCAGAGTGTCCCCATCAGTGTTTTATCAGAGTGTCCCCATCAGTGTTTTATCAGAGTGTCCCCATCAGTGTTTTATCAGAGTGTCCCCATCAGTGTTTTATCAGAGTGTCCCCATCAGTGTTTTATCAGAGTGTCCCCATCAGTGTTTTATCAGAGTGTCCCCATCAGTGTTTTATCAGAGTGTCCCCATCAGTGTTTTATCAGAGTGTCCCCATCAGTGTTTTATCAGAGTGTCCCCATCAGTGTTTTATCAGAGTGTCCCCATCAGTGTTTTATCAGAGTGTCCCCATCAGTGTTTTATCAGAGTGTCCCCATCAGTGTTTTATCAGAGTGTCCCCGTCAGTGTTTTATCAGAGTGTCCCCGTCAGTGTTTTATCAGAGTGTCCCCGTCAGTGTTTTATCAGAGTGTCCCCGTCAGTGTTTTATCAGAGTGTCCCCGTCAGTGTTTTATCAGAGTGTCCCCGTCAGTGTTTTATCAGAGTGTCCCCGTCAGTGTTTTATCAGAGTGTCCCCGTCAGTGTTTTATCAGAGTGTCCCCGTCAGTGTTTTATCAGAGTGTCCCCGTCAGTGTTTTATCAGAGTGTCCCCGTCAGTGTTTTATCAGAGTGTCCCCGTCAGTGTTTTATCAGAGTGTCCCCGTCAGTGTTTTATCAGAGTGTCCCCGTCAGTGTTTTATCAGAGTGTCCCCGTCAGTGTTTTATCAGAGTGTCCCCGTCAGTGTTTTATCAGAGTGTCCCCGTCAGTGTTTTATCAGAGTGTCCCCGTCAGTGTTTTATCAGTGTGTCCCCGTCAGTGTTTTAACAGTCATTTAAATCTATCTATTTTTTTATTTTTATTTACCGTACCAGTAGCTGCTGCATTTCCCACCCTAGGCTTATGCGGCGTACACACGATCGTTTTTCATGCCATTTTTTAACCCGACGTTTTTCACGTCGTTTTTTTTCATGTTTCCTCTCAAGCCTGTCTTGCGTACACACCATCATTTTAAAAAACGTTCAAGCAAAGCGCAGTGACGTACAACACGTATGACGGCACTATAAAGGGGAAGTTCCATTCGGATGGCGCCACCCTTCATGTTAGTAAACTTTGTTGAGCGGTGATTCGTGCTTTTCAGTCCGTTACAGCGTGACGAATGTTCTATCTCCATTACAAACGCTAGTTTTACCAGAACGAGCGCTCCCGTCTCATACTTGATTCTGAGCATGCGCGTTTTTTTTCCCCTCGTAAAAGCCTACACACCATCGTTTTTCACGTCGTTAAAAAAAACGGCATGAAAAATGACGTGAAAAAATAGAGCATGTTCGAAATTTTTAATGCCCGTTTTTCACGTCGTTAAAAATGCTCTGGAGCCCACACACGATCGGTTTTATTGCCCATTTTTAAAAATGGCATTTTTAACGGCATGAAAAACGATTGTGTGTATGGGGCATTATACTCGAGTCAATAAGTTGTCCCAGTTTTTTGTGGTAAAATTAGGTGCCTCGGCTTATACTCGAGTATATACGGTATATATGTATATATATATATATATATATATATATATATAAAACAACAAATTTCAGTTAAAAGTAGTAAAATTTAAGCAATCATCAAGGGGGACACCTGGGACTCTGGGAATGTGGGGGGGGGGACTTTGGTGACCAGGTTTGCCCGCTCAGTAAGATGGCCCTGACCAACACCCCAAGGCAAGGGTGGCACCTCCAGAGGCCAGGGGAAGGCAAGCATATTACCCCAGAGTTGAGTCCATGGCTAAAATGGGGGGGCCGAGAAAGAATATTGGGCCGCAGTCACTTTTTTTGTCTTTTTAAAGTTTTTTTGCAGAACAGTTAGGGAGGTGAGGGGTTGAAGGTCCCAGATACCGTAGCAGATCACTTACAGGCTCTCCAGAACCAGATCAATGCCAGAACTCTCCAGAACCTTTAAGATGACCCAGCGACACTGTAAGCACGCTCCCAAAATTTCAGTGCGTCCAAGTTTTATCGCTCTCTGTGCCTTGAAAAAGTATTCATACCCCCTGAAATTGTCCACATTTTGTCATGTTACAACCAAAAACGTAAATGTATTTTATTGGGATTTTATGTGATAGACCAACACAAAGTGGCACATAATTGTGAAGTGGAAGGAAAATTATGAATGGTTTTAAAAATGTTAACAAATAAACATGTGAAAAGTGTGGCGTTCATTTGTATTCAGCCCCCTTTACTCTGATACCCCTAACTAAAATCTAGTGGAACCAATTGCCTTCAGAAGTCACCTAATTAGTAAATACAGTCCACCTGTGTGTAATTTAATCTCAATATAAATACATGGGAACCTTGGATTATGAGCATAATCTGTTCCAGGAGAATACTTGTAATCCAAAGCACTCGCATATCAAAGCGAGTTTCCCCATAGAAGTCAATGGAAACTAAGATAATGCATTCCACATTGAGTTCTATTGCATGCAATACCACATATGACCAGAGGTGGGGGGGGGGCGCCGGATAGACTCAGAAATACTCGGAGACCGCTCGGATGCACTCGGAAACCCTAGGAAAGACTCGGAAACACATTTCCAAGTGGGTCTGAATGGCTCCAACTGTCACCGGCGCCCCACCTCTGGCCAAATGCGGTACTGCACACCGCAGAGGCTTAAATCCTGCTCATTTTGCGAGACAACACTCGCAAACCGAGTCAGGATTAAAAAAAAAATAATTGCTCATATTGCGAAACGCTCGTTAACCGCGTTACTCGCAATCGAAGGTTCCACTGTACAGCTGTTCTGTGAAGCCCTCATAGGTTTGTTAGAAAACCTTGGTTAACAAACAGCATCATGAAGGCCAAGGGACACACCAGGTAGGTCAGGGATAAAGTTGTGAGGAAGTTTAAAGCAGGGTTAGGTTATAAAAAGATATCCCAAGTTTGAACATCTCACAGAGCTCTGTTCAATCCATCATTCGAAAATGGAAAGAGTATGGCACAACTAGTGCAAAGCACTGTATGTCCTCAGCCTTACAGACTGAGGACATCTAGTAGCAGAAAATAATTACCCTGGAGGATAGCGCTGGAGAGGAAGTAAGTATTGAAGTCAGAGATGCTTGTTTATTTTAACCACTTAAGGACCGCACACTGTACCTATACGTTGACAGAAGGGCACCTGGAGGCACAATCACGTACCTGTACATCCCCTTTAACTGCCCAACGGCGGCGCACTTGCGACCCCCCTGCCTTCCCTGTGAGTCGGACCGCGGGTCCCGCGGACTCGATCGCCACGGGTATCCCCGCGATCGTCTCACGGAGGGATGGAGCGGGGAGATGTTAGTGTAAACACAAGATCTCCCCTACTGACACTGTCACCGATCTCCGCTCTGTGTAATCAGAGCGGAGATCGGTCACGTGTCACTCGTAGCCACGCCCACACACAGTAGTAATCACTCCCCTAGGCACACTTAACCCCTTCAGCGCCCCTAGTGGTTAACCCCTTCACTGCCAGTGTCATTTTCACAGTAATCAGTGCATTTTTATAGCACTGATCGCTGTAAAAATGACAATGGTCCCAAAAATGTGTCATAAGTGTCCGATGTGTCCGCCATAATGTCGCAGTCATGAAAAAAAATCACTGATCGCCGCCATTACTAGTAAAAAATATAAAATAAAAATGCCATAAACTACCCCCTATTTTGTAAACGTTATAACTTTTGCGAAAACCAATCAATAAACGGCGATTGCGATTTTTTTTAACCAAAAATATGTAGAAGAATACGTATCGGCCTAAACTGAGGAAAAAAAAGTTTTTTTATATATTTTTGGGGATATTTATTATAGCAAAAAGTAAAAAATATTGCATTTTTTTCCAAATTGTCGCTCTATTTTTGTTTATAGCGCAAAAAATAAAAACCGCAGAGGTGATCAAATACCACCAAAAGAAAGCTCTATTTGTGGGAAAAAGAGGACGTCAATTTTGTTTGGGAGCCACGTCGCACGACCGCGCAATCGTCAGTTAAAGCGACGCAGTGCCGAATCGCAAAAAGGGGCTTGGTCTTTATGCTGCGTATTGGTCCGGGGCTTAAGTGGTTAAACCCCTGCTGGAGGACTTTTTTTTTAAATTGCCCAGAGTTGTGCTTTAGGATTAGAAATTTCCTGACATTATACAAAATAGGCCCATGCCTCCAAATTTGCTTCAAGGCCATTGGTCTAATCTGAAAACATTTGCATTGTTCTGGATCTATTTAATTTTCTTGGGCGGTTGGGAAATGTTCAGGCTTTTCCATATTTTCCAACACACTTTTTTCCATAGGGATACACACTACAAACATGGATCTCTTATGTTGTTTTCAGCTTTGTTTTCCCAAGAGAGCTCTGCAGATTTGGGGCTCATTTAACCACTTGAGACCCGCGCTATAGCCGAAAGACGGCTGCAGCGCGGCTCTCAAGTGCCGGGTGGACGTCCCCAGGATGTCCTGGTTTGTTTACATCGGCAGGACGTGGATCTCTGTGTTACACACAGAGATCCACGTCCTGTCAGGGAGAGAGGAGACCAATGCTGTGTCCCTTGTACATAGGGACACAGATCGGTCACCTCTCCCAGTCAGTCCCCTCCCCCACACAGTAAGAAACACTAATAGGGAACATATTTACATACCTCCCAACTTTTAAAAGTCCCATCGCGGGACATTCCGATGTCCCCTCTCTCCTGCCAACTAGAGTAGGGGGGTGGGGCTCCAGTACTAGTCCGCCGAACGCACGGGGGGGGGGGGCGCTCTTACCTTCTTACCTGCTGCTGCTGTGTTTCCTCCTCTTCATCTGCTCATGCTTCCTGCTGTGCGGGAAACATGACAGTCTCGCGGGACTGCGGGAAGGAGGAGGCTCTGCGGGTAAAACCCGCAGAATGCGTGCCAGTTGGGAGGTATGTATTTAACCCCTTGATCACCCCCTAGCGTTAACCCCTCCCCTGCCAGTCACATTTATACAGTAATCGCTGTATAAATGTGAATGGTCCCAAAATAGTGTCAAAAGTGTCCGATGTGTCCGCCGCAATATCGCTGTCCTGACAAAAATTGCAGATCGCCACCATTACTAGTAAAAAAAAAAATATATAATAAAAATGTCATAATTCTATCCCCTATTTTGTAGGCGCTATAACTTTTGTGAAAACCAATCACTATACGCTTATTGCAATTGTTTTTTACCAAAAATATATAGAAGAATACGTATCAACCTAAACTGAGAAAAAAAAAAAAAATTAAAAAAAAAAAATTGGGATATTATTATAACAAAAAGTAAAAAAAATATTGAGTTTTTTTTCAAAATTTTCTGTCTTTTTTTGTTTATAGCGCAAAAAATAAAAACCACAGAGGTGATCAAATACAACCAAAAGAAAGCTCTATTTGTGGGGAAAAAATTATAAAAATATCAGTTGAGTACAGCGTTGTATGACCGCGCAATTGTCATTCAAAGTGCGTCAGCGCTGAAAGCTGAAAATTGGTCTGGGTACGAAGGGGGTTTAAGTTAGGGTGACCAGACATCCCCAGTTTCAGGGGACAGTCCCCGGATTGAGGACACTGTCCCCGGACCAAATCTGTCCCCGGTTTTGTCCCCGGATTGGATTTAAACAGGGGCTGGGGCAATTTCAAAGACAGTCAGTGCAGAATAAATAAAAAAAATCTGAATTACACACCCCCCGCTCCGCCACTCCTACTAGCTTAGGGGGGGTGTATTTTTTTCCATTATCTGTGCCCCTTTCTGATGATCATCTGCTGGTCGGAGCGGTGGGAATATTTCTTCAGTTTCGGGTGCCCATCCAGCTCCACCTGCATGTTCTTCTGCCTTGGCTCAAGTCCCGGCCAGCCGCCTGCCTGCTTATCTCCTTCCCTTCCCTGGAGGAGTGATCTTCCTCCACTCCCCACCCAGTAGTAGCCGGGGCCCGGAGGGTAAGACTTGACAGGCTGTGAGGCGGGCGGCGGTGGCGACGGGCAGAGAGTCGCTGATTGCCGCCATTACTAGTAAAAAATAAAATATGTCCCCGGATTTCATTTTAAAAATCTGGTCACCTTAGTTTAAGTGCCCAGTAAGGAAGTGGTTAATAACAAGGAGAATAGATATGTGAAGTATATTAAAAAAAAAAAAAACATAACATCCAGACAGAATTCACATTGGAGCAGTCAGAGCCATCAAATATGATCTGTATTTGCTATTAAAGAGGAACTGCACACCTCCCAACTTTATGAGATGGGAATGAGGGAGACCTATCAGCAAATGTATGCAGGCATATGACACACCCCTTACCACGCCCCCTAAAGGAGAATTGTACAAAAAAACAAGATTGGTTAAACCCACAAGTGCTTTTTTTTAACCACTACTATTCCTTTATATTGGCTTTTGGAGTTTACAAATGCAGCAGTTTATAAATCAGATGAAAGATTTAGCACTGGAAAACACTTTGATATATAAAAAGTGCATTTTATATATATATCTATATAGATCAGACCAAAATGAGTGACAAATGAGGAGGAATGAGGGACAGACGGACATTGCTCCAAATCAGGGACCGTCCCTTGAAATCCAGGACAGTTGGGAGCTGTGGGTTCAACTGCAGTCTGCTCATGTAATTTCTAATAAAAACATCTTTGCCATTCTGAAGCTTCCCTCCAACCACTTTGCATATTATTTTATATATACAGTGGAACCTTAGTTTACAAGTACCACGGTTAACGAGCGTTTTGAATAACGAGCAACTTTTTTTTTTTAAATTCTGACTCGGTTTGCGAGTGTTGTCTTGCAAAACGAGCAGAATTCAAGCTAATGGGGTGTGCAGTACCACATTTGGCCAGAGGTGCGGGGGCGCCGGTGACACTCGGAACGGTTCGGAGCCCTTACCTAGCCGTTCGGAAATATTCTGAATCACTCGGAAATACTCAAAAATACTCAGTTCCCGAGTGTTTTTGAACCTTTCCGAGGGTTTTCGAGATCAGCTGAGCTTTCCCCGAGTATTTCCGAGGCTCCCCCACCTCTGGCCACATGCGGTATTGCATGCCATAAAAGTCAATGCGGAACGAATTATCTTCGTTACCATTGACTTCTATGGGGAAACACGCTTTGATATGCGAGTGCTTTGGATTACAAGCATTCTCCTGGAACGGAATATGCTCGTAATCCAGGGTTCCACTGTACTGTGATTCTGTACTTTCTAAATATGCTGCAGAAATCCCCCCCCCCCCACTGAGTCTGGCTGCAGCCATTTTAACTGTGGGCAGCTGAAGCTGCTGCCTGTTCACTTCCTGGAGTTAAAACAACAACAAGGGCAGAAGATTTAGAGCCCATGCACACAGGGAGGACTTTGGATCCGACTTCAAGTCGCCCCAAGTCGCGCTGCATGAGAAAATCAATGTAAGTGAATGGAGGTATCTTAAAGTGGAGTTCCACCCTGAAAAAAAAAATACATGAAAATGCAGCAAAAAAAAAAAACTGAAAAAAAAAATTGAAAAAAATAAATAAATGTTACTCATCCGAAATACTGGTTGCTATGCGGAAGTCCCTAATCTGCCTCTTCCTTATCCGAGGTGGATCTTCTTCATCCCTCCTACTCGCTGTGTCTTCTAGTGAATGGGGCGCGCTGTCTTCTGGGAACTATGAGTAATCACAGAGAGCAGCCGCCCATTCACAAATCGGCGCGAGACTCGCGCATGTAAAGTAGGAAACGGGCAGTGAAGCCGTAAGGCTTCACTGCCTGTTTCCCTTAGTGAGGATGGCAGCGCCGGGACCTGCAATGATCGAGGGATCGGCATCGGGGGGGCCATCATCGCGGGCGAGTAGGACAGGTAAGTGTCCTTATTAAAAGTCAGCAGCTACAGTGTTTGTAGCTGCTGACTTTTAAAAAATTTAAAATCGCGGGTGGAGCTCCGCTTTAATGTACACGACTGCAGTCGCTCCGACTTCAAAAAAGGTTCCTGTACGACTTCTAGGCGACTTTTAGGCGACCTGTACCCATTGATTTAATTGGAAGTCGCCTCAGAGCCGGTTCACACTGGGGCAACACGACTTCCAGCGCGACTTTACAAGGCAACTTCAAGGCAACTTCGAGTTTCCTCCAGGACAGGCGACTTTGGCTGTGGCCAATCAAACAATAATCAGCTCTGTGGGAGGGGAGGGGTTTGCCTGAGAAAACTATTTTCTCTTCCTGTAAAGTAGCTTCAGTTAAGACACTGATCCGACTTTGGAGGCGACTTCCATTGAAAGCAATGGGTACAAGTCGCCTAGAAGTCGCCTTGAAGTAGTACAGGAACCTTTTCTGAAGTCGGAGCGACTTCAGTAGTGTGCATAAAGACGGCTCCATAGACTAACATTACAGCGCGACTTGGGGCGTCTCGGGGCGACCTGAAGTCAGATCCTGAGTCGCCCCGGTGTGAACCGCCTCTCAGAAGTCAGATCATACATTTCTCAGACAAACCCCTCCCACAGAGCTGATTCTTGTTTGATTGGCCACTGGAAAGCCTCCTGTCCTGGAGGCAACTTAAGTCATGTTGTAAATCGCCCCAAGTCACACTGAAGTCGCCCCAAGTCACGCTGTGATTCAAACTCAAGTCGTATCCAAGTTGCCTCCCAAAGTCGCGCTGGAAGTCGTGTTGCCCCTGTGTGAATGGAGTCTTACTAGATGGAAAGATGAAGAAATGACTGAAGTTCCGCTTTAATGTAATGTAATTACACACTAGGCTTCAAGCTGACAGCCAGGACATTGAACTAGTTTACTTGGAATCATTACAAAGTATCAGCAGGTGGTTATTATATGAGCTAATAACTGTTCTAGGATTTCGAAAGCATGAAGACATAAAAAACACATAGGAATGTTCCACTTGCTTAACCCCTTCATGACTGAGGGTAAGAGAAATATTAATGACTGAACACGGTTTTGCGACTTTGACGTGCGTTATTAAAACTGTACATATCGTCACAATTACTTTGTGTATCTCAGCGAATTACACCTTGTTTTTTTTTTCCAGATCAAATTGAGCTTTCATTCATTGGTCAATGATAATGGGTATCCAATGATTTTTTTTTTTCTTGCCTGAGGCCTCGTACACACGACCCGGTTTTCTCGTCAAGAAACGACAAGAAAACTCTTGGGAGAGCTTTCTTGGCGAGAAAACCGTTGGTGTGTATGGTTTCTCGTCGAGAAAACTGTCTGAATCTCGACGAGAAAAAAAGAAAACCTGCTTTCTTTTTTCTCGTCGGGAGTCTCATTTTTCTCGTCGGGAGTCTCATCAGACTGTTTTTGGACGAGAAAACCGTTCGTGTGTATGCTTTTCCGAGTCTTCAAAAACCGCGCATGCTCAGAATCAAGTATAAGACGGGAGCGCACCTTCTGGTAAAACTAGCGTTCGTAATGGAGATAGCACATTCGTCACGCTGTAACGGACTGAAAAGCACGAAGAGTGAAAAGCGCGAATCGTCTCTCCCCAAACTTTTACTAACACGCGGTAATACGAGATCAGCAAAAGCAGCCCAAGGTAAGGTGACCAGATTTTTAAAACGAAATCCGGGGACATATTTTTTTTTTACTAGTAATGGCGGCAATCAGCGACTCTCTGCCCGTCGCCACCGCCGCCTGCCTCACAGCCTGTCAAGATTTAAGCCTCGTACACACGGCCGAGAATCACGTCATGAAAAAACTCGTCGTTTTTCTTGACGAGATTCTTGGACAAGAAACTTGTCCCGGCCGAGTGTACACACGCTCCTTTCAAAGAACCCGCGGTTCTTTGAATGGAGCGAACGCGGTGACGTAATCGACTACGACGAGCGTGCGCTCGTCACATTCGATGCCGTCGCCGCCATCTTGCTACACCCTACCTATGCCTAGGAAGCTACCGCGCATGCGTCAAAGTCATTTCGAGCATGCGCGGGCTTCCCGGAGGACAGGTAAGTATACACACACACACTTTTCTCATCGAGAAACCTGCTGACAAGAATCTCTACGAGAAAATAGAGAGCAGGTTCTCTATTTTTCTTGTCGAGATTCTTGTTGGTTTTCTTGACGAGAAACATGATAGCCGCGTACACACGACCGATTTACTCGGCAAGAAAGCTCTGCCAGCAAGTTTCTTGCTGGTTCTTGCCGAGAAACTTGGTCGTGTGTACGAGGCTTAACTCTCTGGGCCCCGGCTACTACTGGGTGGGGAGGAAGATCACTCCGCCAGGGAAGGGAAGGAGATAAGCAGGCAGGCGGCTGGCCGGGGCTTGAGCCAAGGCAGAAGAACATGCGAGCGGAGCTGAATGGGCACGCACCCGAAACTGAAGAAATATTCCCACCGCTCCGACCAGCACATGATCATCAGAAAGGGGCACAGATAATGGAAAAAAATACACCCCCCTAAGCTAGTAGATGCGGTGGAGCGGGGGGGGGGGGGGGGTTGTGTAATTCAGAATTTTTTTTTTTTTAATTCTGCACTGACTGTCTTTGAAATTGCCCCAGCCCCTGTTCAAATTCAATCCAGGGACAAAACCGGGGACAGATTTGGTCCGGGGACAGTGTCCTCAATCTGGGGACTGACCCCGGAAACCGGGGATGTCTGGTCACTCTAGCCCAAGGGGTGGCGCCATGAGAATGGAACTTCCCCTTTATACTGCCGTCGTACGTGTTGTACGTCACCGCGCTTTACAACGACGAGATTTTGGATTGACAGTGTGTATGCAAGGAAAGCTTGACAAGAAGCCCGTCGAGAAAAACTACGTTTTTTTTGCGACAAGATTCTCGGCCGTGTGTACGAGGCTTCACTTTTTGCTATAAAACATTCTCAATAAAATAATTTCATCAATTTAGGCCGATATGTATCCTGCTACATAATTTTGGTAAAAAAGATCCCAATAAGCGTATATTGATTGGTTTGCAAAAGTTATAGCGTCTACAAACTATGGGATAGATTTAGGGTCTTTTTATTTATTTTTATTGTTTTTACTAGTAATGGCAGTGATCAGTGATTTTTAGCGAGACTGCGGCATTGCGGCGGACAAATCTGACCCTAATGCCGCGTACACACAATCGGAATTTCCAACAACAAATGTTCGATGTGAGCTTTTGGTTGGATATTCCGACCGTGTGTAGGCTCAATCAGACATTTGCTGTCGGAATTTCCGACAACAAATGTTTGAGAGCTGGTTCTCAATTTTTCCGACAACAAAAGTTCTTGTCGGAAGTGCCGACCGTGTGTAGCCATTTCTGACACACAAAAGTGCTGCGCATGCTCGGAATCAATTCGACGCATGCTCAGAATCATTGTACTTTATTTTTCTCAGCTCGTCGTAGTGTTGTACGTCTCCGCGTTCTTGACCATCGGAATTTCCGAGCAACATTTGTGCGACCGTGTGTGTGCAAGACAAGTTTGAGCCAACATCCATCGGAAAAACAAAACACGGTTTTGTTGTCGTAATGTCCGATCGTGTGTACGCGGCATTAGTGACACTTTTTGGGGACCAGTGACACCAATACAGGGATTAGGGCTAAAAAAAATGCACTGTCACAGTATACATGCCACTGGCAGGGAAGGGGTTAACACCAGGGGTGATCAAGGGGTTAAGTATGTCCTAGGGAGGTGCTTTGTAACCATGTGGGGGGCGGATACACTGAAGGAAAAGAGAGATCCGTGTTTCAGCTTATCTGAAACACAAGATCTCTCTTTTGCTCCCTGACAGATCAGCGGTTTGCCTTGTTTACATAGGCGCACTGGTGCTCCGTCTTTCCACAGAACGATGGGCGGGTCGTAGCGGCCCCGCTGATTGACTCCCGTTGTGTCCAATCACAGCGAGAGCGGCGCCCCGGCGGTGCGTGCACACCCCCTACACCGCAAAGCTGGGCCGCCCTGCCGCAGTATATATGTGGTGGGTGGTCGGGAAGCGGTTAACCAATTGACCCCTGGAAGATTTATCCCCCTTCCTGACCAGGCCATTTTTTGATAAACGGCACTGCATTACTTTACCTCAAAATTGCGCGGTCATGCAACACTTTACCAAAATAAAATGAATGTCTTTTTTTCCCCCCACAATTAGAGCTTTTTTTTTTGTATTTGATCACCTCTATGGTTTTTATTTTTAATGCTATAAACAAAAAGTCTAACAATTTTGAAAAAAAAAAAAAAAACCTTTTTTTACTTTCTGCTATAAAACATATCCAATAAAAAAAAAAATATTGAATTTCTTGATACATTTAGGCCAAAATGTATTCTGCTACATATTTTTGGTAAAAAAAAGTTTTAGTGTCTACAAACTATGGGATATATACTGGAGTATTTGTTTGATCTCTTTTATGCCACGTACACACGAACATTTTTCATGACGAGAAAACTGCCGATTTTTAGATTGGTCGTGAAAACCGGTCGTGTGTATGCTCCATAGCAGTTTTCTCGACGAGAAAACTGCCCGCAAAAAAATTAGAACCTGCTCTATTTTTTCTCGTCGTTTTTCCCGTCATTCTTTTTCTCGTCGCGAAAACCGCTCGTGTGTATGCTTTTCTGAAGTGCAAAATAAACGCGCATGCTCAGAATCAAGTATGAGATGCGAGCGCTCGTTCTGGTAAAACTAGCGTTCGTAATGGAGATAGCACATTCGTCACACTGTAACGGACTGAAGAGCACGAGGCTGAAAAGCGTGAATCGTCTCTCACCAAACTTTACTAACACGAGGATCAGCAAAAGCGCCCCAAAGGGTGGCGTCATCCGAATGGAACTTCCCCTTTATAGTGCCGTCGTAAGTGTTGTACGTCACCGCGCTTTGCTCGAGTGTTTTTTTTCCTGAACGTGTGTATGCAAGGCAGGCTTGAGAGGAATCACGACGAATCACGTCGAGAAAAATGTCAGTTTTTTGCATGACAGGAAAAACGGTCGTGTGTACGCGGCATTACTAGTAATGGCAGCAATCAGCGACTTATTGCGACGTAAAACTTTGGACACCGAATAATGCCGTTTTCCTGACGGAATTCCTCTCAAGCCTGCCTTGCACACATACGGTCACACAAAAGTCTGGTGAACTTTTGACTGCCAAGAACGCGGTGACGTAAAATACTACGACAAGCCGACAAAATTAAGTTCTATTTTTCCAAAAATGCACGTTTTTTTCCCGTCGGAAAAGCATACAGACGAACGGGTTTCCCGCTAGGATTTTTTCCTGACGGGGAAAAAAGAGATCCTGCTCTCTTTTTTTTTCCAGGCAGTTTTCCCGTTAGAAAAACTCAGATAGAGCATACACACGCCCGGGATTCCCGGCCAAAAGCTCGCATCACAGTTTTTCCAATGGGAAAACCGGTCGTGTGTACGAGGCATGACACTTTTTGGGAACCAGTGACACTACTACAGTGATCAGTGCTAAAAATATGCACTGTCACTGTACTAATGACACTGGCTGGGAAGGGCTTAAACATCTAGGATGATCAAAGGGTTACCAGTGTGCCTAACCAGTGTTTATATGTAGTTTGTGTGGTGCTTTCACTAGGGAAAGTAATAGATTTTAATCTCTGCTTTGTATTAAAGGAAGTATATTACTTCCCCGCTGACAGAACATGGCTATGCCTTGTTTACATAGGCAGATCCCTGTCCTGTGTAAATTGTTGACGATCATCGGGTGTCGGCGGTAATCCATGGGCCGGCACCAAGTGATTGACAATCTGCTGTGTCTAATCACAGCATGGCCGGGTCGCTGGCGGCGTGCGCACACGCCCCCTACCCAGAAGTGCCAGATCACGAACTAGGTACGTGATCTGGTGCAGCCGTGCTGCCTTGCTGCCGTATATCTAGGTTATACGGTCGGCAAGCGGTTAACATTTACCTGTATATTTCTTACTATTACCAGAACCTATGATCCAAAGAACAACCCAAAATTAATTCTCCTGCTCCTGATGATACCACATACAATATGTGTATATTTTTTGTTGTTTGTACCCATAGTATGGCCCAGAAATAATAGTGCACATTTTGCTTCTTTTTTTTTAATCCTGCCTAAAACACACTGACATTGATGCTAACTGACACTGATTGTTACGGTCAGGGGTCAGCCTCAGAGACCAGTAGCTATAGGAGTGGAGAGGCTCCCACTGACCAGCTGGATAAGTGAACAAGCAGGTCACCCAGGTGGATGACGCCAGCTCACCCGAGGTGCAGCATCTAAGTACTAACCGGTGTTCATCAGAGCTCCTGATGGTGGAGATGAGTTTTGCTGGGTGTTAGTTCCAGGTCGTGGTCCTCAGGATCACCCCACCAGGGGGATGAGTAAGCATCTTATTCAGTGCCCATCACTGCCACCCATCAGTGCCAACTATCAGTGCCCATCAGTGCCACCTATCAGTGCCCATCACTGCCACCCATCAGTGCCTATCAGTGCCCATCACTGCCACCCATCAGTGCCTATTAGTGCCCTTCAGTGCCACCTATCAATGCCCTTCAGTGCCACCTATCAATGCCCTTCAGTGCCGCCCACCAGTGCCACCTCTCAGTGCCGCTTTATCAGTGCCCATCAGTGCCACCTATCAGTGCCCTTCAGTGCCACCTATCAATGCCCTTAAGTGCCGCCCACCAGTGCCACCTCTCAGTGCCGCTTTATCAGTGCCTATCAGTGCCACCTATCAGTGCCCATCAGTGCCACCCATCAGTGCCTATCAGTGCCACCTATCAGTGCCCTTCAGTGCCACCTATCAATGCCCTTCAGTGCCGCCCACCAGTGCCACCTCTCAGTGCCGCTTTATCAGTGCCTATCAGTGCAGCCTATCAGTACCCATCAGTGCCTATCAGTGCCACCTATCAGTGCCCTTCAGTGCCACCTATCAATGCCCTTCAGTGCCGCCCACCAGTGCCACCTCTCAGTGCCGCTTTATCAGTGCCTATCAGTGCAGCCTATCAGTACCCATCAGTGCAGGCTCATCAGCGCACATCAATGAAGGAGAAAAAATTACCGGTTTGCAAAATTTCATAACAAAATATAAAATTGTTTTGTTTTTGTTTTTTCCAAATTGTTGGGATTTTTGTTTTCGTTTTTTTTTTTTAGCAAAAAATAACAAATCCCAGCAGTGATTAAATACCACCAAAAGAAAGCTCTATTTGTGTGAAAAAAAATTATAAACATTTCATTTGGGTACAGTGTAGCATGACCGCGCAATTGTCATTCAAAGTGTGACAGCGCTGAGAGCTGAGAATTGGTATGGAAAGGAAGGCGGTAAAAGTGCCCGGTGAGCAAGTGGTTAACACATGATGTGGACACATACAGTAGTAATGAAGATTTCTACCATTAACGCATTCAACAAAAAAAAATAGCTTTGATGGCTACAAGATGGGTTGTGGTTTCACAGCTGTGTATCTTCAGGCTATATTACCGGGTTCATGGCCTTTTATCTCTAGCAAATGTCAGGGTTCTGAAGGATGTGTTCCAACGCTACGCATGTTCACTTTCCCAAGTATTTTTTTTTTCTCATAATAATTGTGGAGTTATGGAATGCGTATAAAAATGACCTATATCCACTTTTTACATAAGGCTAGTGAGAATGTCTTCATACACTGAATTCTTGACACCAAAGAAGAGTCAGTATGTACTGACACTGTAACTATTACAAGGCCTCCTATAGAATACAGAACAGAAGATGCATGGAGAGAACAAACAAATAAGAATATAAAAGGATAGAAAGGCATTACTGTAAAGTGTTAGATGAATAAAAACACATACAGTATCTCACAAAAGTTAGTACACCCCTGACATTTTTGTAAATATTTTATTATATCTTTTCATGTGACAACACTGAAGAAATGACACTTTGCTACAATGTAAAGTAGTGAGTGTGCAGCTTGTATAACAGTGTAAATTTGCTGTCCCCTCAAAATAACTCAACACACAGCAATTAATGTCTAAACCGCTAGCAACAAAAGTGAGTACATCCCTAAGTGAAAATGTCCAAATTGGGCCCATTTAGCCATTTTCACCTCCCAGTGTCATGTGACTCATTAGTGTTACAAGGTCTCAGGTGTGAATGGGGAGCAGGTGTGTTAAATTTGGTGTTATCGCTCTCACTCTCTCATACTGGTCACTGGAAGTTCAACATCGCACCTCATGGCAAAGAACTCTCTGGAGGATCTGAAAAAAAGAATTGTTGCTCTACATAAAGATGGCCTAGGCTATAAGAAGATTGCCCTGAAATTGAGCTGCAGCACGGTGGCCAAGACCATACAGCGGTATAACAGGACAGGTTCCACTCAGAACAGGCCTCACCATGGTCGACCAAAGAAGTTGAGTGCACGTGCTCAGCATTATATCCAGAGGTTGTCTTTGGGAAATAGACTTATGAGTGCTGCCAGCATTGCTGCCGAGGTTGAAAGGGGGGGGGGGGTCAGCCTGTCAGTGCTTAGACCATACGCCGCACACTGCATCAAATTGGTCTGCATGGCTGTCTTCCCAGAAGGAAGCCACTTCTAAAGATGATGCACAAGAAAGCCCACAAACAGTTTGCTGAAGAAAAGCAGACCAAGGACATGGATTACTGGAACCGTGTCCTGTGGTCTGATGAGACCAAGATAAACTTATTTGGTTCAGATGGTGTCAAGCGTGTGTGGCGGCAACCAGGTGAGGAGTACAAAGACAAGTGTGTCCTGCCTACAGTCAAGCATGGTGGTGGGAGTGTCATGGCCTGGGGGCTGCATGAGTGCTGCTGGCACTGGGGAGCTTCAGTTCATTGAGGGAACCATGAATGCCAACATGTACTGTGACATACTGAAGCAGAGCATGATCCCCTTTCTTCAGAGACTGGGCCGCAGGGCAGTATTCCAACATGATAAAGACCCCAAACACACCTCCAAGATGACCACTGCCTTGCTAAAGAAGCTGAGGGTAAAGGTGATGGACTGGCCAAGCATGTCTCCAGACCTAAACCCTATTGAACATCTGTGGGAATCCTCAAATGGAAGGTGGAGGAGCGCAAGGTCTCTAACATCCACCAGCTCCGTGATGTCGTCATGGAGGAGGGGAAGAGGACTCCAGTGGCAACCTGTGAAGCTCTGGTGAACTCCATGCCCAAGAGGGTTAAGGTAGTGCTGGAAAATAATGGTGGCCACAAAAAATAGTGACACTTTGGGCCCAATTTGGACATTTTCACTTAGGGGTGTACTCACTTTTGTTGCCAGTGTGTTGAGTTATTTTGAGGGGGCAGCAAATTTACCCATTTTCCCATCACTTCCTGTCCGTGCAGAAAATGAGATAAATCCTATGGGGGTCACAGCAGTGGTGTATTTATGTTTTGTGCTGCCCAAGGCCTGACTACACTTGTGCACCCACTAATTTAAATTAAATATGACCCAATCCTTGCTGTCAAGGCCACACCCATTCCTGTTTAAGACTCGTCCCTGTCACCTATAAACCACACCCTTCCTCTTATCAGTGCAGCCTCATCAGTGCCCATCAGTGCAGCTTATAAATGCCATCTTGTGGCCATCAGTGCAGCCTCATCAGTGCCCATCAGTGCAGCATATCAGTGCTGCCTCATTGGTGCCCATCAGTGCAGTTTATCAGTGGCCATCAGTGCCGCCTCATCAGTGCAGCATATCAGTGCTGCCTTATTAGTGCAGCCCCATCAGTGCAGCTTTTCAGTGTCGCCTCATCAGTGGCCATCAGTGCAGCCTTATCCGTGCCCATCAGTGCCTATCAGTGCAGCCTTATCAGTGGCCATCAGTGCATCCTCATCAGTGGCCATCAGTGCAGCCTCATCAGTGGCCATCAGTGCAGCCTCATCAGTGGCCATCAGTGCAGCCTCATCAGTGGCCATCAGTGCAGCCTCATGTCACTGTATTAGTAAGATTACTCCTATCTTGTAAGATATATGGACTTGTGTTTGCTGCCACTGATTATTCATAGGATTATTTTACTTATTTGTATAATGACTAGGGATTTTCTAGTCATTATACAAATAAGTGAAATAATTCTATGATTACAATCAGTGGCAGTAAACACAAGTCCATATATCTTACAAGATAGGAGTAATCTTACTAATCCAGTGACATATTGTGATAGCACAATTTGTAATTAGAAACATCTGGCACTACGTTACTTTAACTGACAATTGCGCCGTCATGCAACGCTGTACATAACATTTATGTCATTTTGTTTCCCACAAATAGTGCTTTGGTGGTATTTGATCACCTCTATGGTTTTTATAATAACAATCATTAAAAAAAAAGGCAGAGCTCTGTTTTATGTGTTTTCCCGATGATTGGCGGGTGCCGGCGGACATCCATACGCCGCCACCTGCTGATCGGCTTTTTCTGTGACAAATCACAGCAGAAGTGGTGCACGCACCCGCCCCCTACATGGAGGTGCCACATCACGTACTAGGTAAATGATCTGGCAAAGAAAAGACACTTTGCTGTCGTGCATCCTCGTGATGCATTCGGCAAGCGATTAAAATGAATAATATTTTTAACCGCTTGCCAAACGGCCACTGTCGTTATATGGCGGCAGGTTGGCTCTCCTGTGCAAATCGATGTAGCTGTACGGCGGCTCGCACAGGCGCGATAGCGGGTGGGCCCATGAAACGCGCTCAGGCCCGCTGCGGGGGCGTGCCCGCGGGTCGGGCGGACACGACGTCCACCGGCGACCCGCAATCGCCTATTACAGAGGCAGAATGGGGAACTGCCTTTGTAAACAAGGCATTTCCCCGTTCTGACAGGTGACATGACAGGGATCTACTGTTCCCAGTGATCGGGAACATTGACACATGTCCCTGGCAGCCCATTCCCCCTACGGTTAGAACACACCTAGGGAACACAGTTGACCCCTTGATTGCCCCCTAGTGTTAACCCCTACCCTGCCAGTGTCATTTACACAGTAATCAGTGGCTATTTTTAGCTCTGATCGCTGTATATATGTCAATGGTCCCAAAAAAGTGTCAAAAGTGTCCGATAATGTCCGCCGCAATGTCGCAGTCCCACTAAAAATCACAGATCGCCGCCAATACTAGTAAAAAAAATTAAAATGCCATAAATATATCCCCTATTTTGTAGACAGTATAACTTTTGCGCAAACCAAACAATATATGCCTATTGCGATTTTTCTACTAAAAATATGTAGAAGAATACATATTGGCCTAAACTGATGAACAAATTATTATTTTTTTATATTTTTTGGAGGGGCTATGTATTATGGCAAAAAGTAAAAAAAAAAATGTTATTTTTTCAAAATTGTCGCTCTTTGTTTGTTTATAGCGCAAAAAATAATAACCGCAGAGGTGATCAAATACCACCAAAAGAAAGCTCTATTTGTGGGAAAAAAAGGACATCAATTACGTTTGCGTACAAAGTCGCACGACCGCGCAATTGTCAGTTAAAGCAACGCAGTGCCGTATCGCAAAAAATGACCTGGTCATTAAGGGGGCAAATCCTTCCGGGGCTGAAGTGGTTAAAGTTGCACTTACAAAGATGTCCCTTTAAGAGAACTCGTATACAATAGGCTATCAAACCAGCATTCCAAGATGGCCCTGACGTTCCACTCAACGTGATGACGTCACAAAACTCCTCTCATCTGACTGGCATCGTCTGTACCGGACTTTCTTAAACCCAAAAAGTATAAAGGTGAAAGGATAAAGGTGCAAAGGACGCTTCTGTGTGCAAAGGACCTCTAAGGTATGCTGGTTCTCTGGGACACCATGCAAGGGAACAATAAAACAGCTGGAAGAAGCCTGAAGAGTAGTTGAGCAGCACTTTGTGAGATAAAAGCAGGACTCTAATAAGGATCAGAGAAGAAGAGAAGGTGCTGCTATGTACAGTAACACCAGTAATTTTTTAGAAAAAGCAATAAAAAAAACACAAGAAAGTAGTATGAATAAAGCTCATCATCCCAAATAGATGTAATGGTAGGTCTCCTATGACAGCTCTCTCCGACCTCACATGCCGGCCAGCAGCTGAAGGAGGGATGGAATCCAGAGGCAATATGGCTGCCAGACTTCCAGGACCAGCGTGAAACACACACACAGTGGAAGTGACGTCAAACAAGTTGTTGTTACGCGTTTCCGAGCATGCGCAAAGGAGCTTTGCACGTGCCGTGACATGACAGGAGACTTGCCATTATGTCTATTTGGGATAATGAGCTTTTTCTAATAAATATATAACTGGTGTTGTTACTGCACTTAGAAGAAACCTTCTCTTCTTCTCTTATATTTTCTGAAAGCAGATACCCTGGAGAATAAAATGAGATGCCCAGGTCACTTTTATCTGAAAGCACTTTGCCAGCCTGTTAAAGCCGGTACCAAGCGCAGGGCTGCAGCAATAGCTGTGAGCTTGCATTAACCCCTTGTCTGCCATGCCGTTCATAAACATACCTTGGTAGAAAGTGGCTAAGCAATTGGGACTTCGGGGCCTTCAATTACAGCATGACATACAATAGCTTTTTAAATGATAATTGCACTAGTTTAGTACATTGTGGGAGGACAAAAGATTCTTTCTCTTTCTTTACCCAACAATCTAAGCGAAGGAACAGTAGCTCCGTCTTTAGGGAAAGAATGATAACAATTAGGAAGACCCGGGAAAGCTTTCAGCTTCTGTTTATTCTCTGGAAAATTAGCTTCCTTAATGGCTTTCACTTTGCATCCATGGATTCCATTAGCGTTAGCTACCCTAGGAACTCCGCAATGGGCACTCCAAAACATATTTTCCTATTTAAAGTTGTAACCTATCAGCAGCGAATCCCCGGAGCCATTTGGTTAATGTTTCATTGGAGTCTTGTATGATTTAAACATCATTAAAATATGGCACCACACTTGAAAGAGCTGAAAAATAATAAAATATCATCTGAAATCTTTTGGCACGGTTGTGGTGCACCACACACACACCAAACTACAAGTGGTTAGATTTGAATACCAAGTGGTTCTAAAGGCTGAAAGTTTTTTACCTTCATACATTCTATGCATGAACGTAAAGAGCCTTCTGTGTGCAGCGCCCCATCTCCAGGGCCATCTTAATGCAAGGGCACGCCTGGCACCTCCCAGGGGCCCCAGGTACATGGGGCCCCCCACAATAATTTTGCATTACATCTTGCATTACATCATCTTGCATTACATCATACTTGCCAACTGTCCCGGATTTGCTGGGACAGTCATGCTTTTTACTAAACTGTCCCGATATGGCATTGTCCCAGGAAACGTCCCAGAACCTATACTGTGCCCTCCTGACTCCCCTGTACTGTGCTCTTCTGAATTCCCCCTGTACTGTGCCCATTGTGTTGACTAGTCTTTGATTTATGGAATGTTTTCCTTTTGTAAAATCGATTTTATTGAAAGTTTTAATGAATATATGTTTAATTCTATCTACTATTTATACTTTATTTCTTGAAAGTAGGTGTGTAAATTGGGGAAAGCTGGTGGGGCCCCAGTGCATTACTTTGCCCAGGGGCCCATAATGCTATTAAGACGGCCCTGCCCATCTCAGCCCCCCCAATCCTTATCTGAGCCCTGATCAAGCGATGTTCACAATAGCCTTGGTTATATGAGGACTCTCCCTCCTCATTGGCTGAGACGGCAGCGGGAGCCTAGGAGGAGAGAGCGGGTGGGGGGAGCTGCGGCTCTATGTGTGTTATAGATGGTAAGGGCAAGCAGCTTTCTCTGGGGCACTGCTTGAGGGCCAGGAGCCAGGAGTGTCCGCGGGGAGGCCAAACAGCAAAGGATCGGGAATGAAACAAGGAAAGCCGCTCCAGGTGAGTGAATCTCTGGTTAATCCCCACACACACTAGTCAGGTGCTAGCCCAGCTTGCATGCTGCGTAACATAAAGAAACGATTCCGGACGGCTGCACTCCCAAAAATCATTTTGTTGAAGCTTCATATGACAAGTGGTTGACAGATGAAGCAGGGGACAAAGAGGTAGACGCGTTTCACGTAAATGTTAGCGCTTAGTCATTACCTATTGGAACTAGTCACCACAATCATCTATAGTTAGGTCCATATATATTTGGACACAGGTTCAATTTTCATACTTTTGGCTCTGTATGCCACCAGAATAAAATTAAAATGAAACAATCCAAATGAATTTGAAGTTCAGACTTTCAGCTTTAATTCAAGGGGTTAATTGTAAAGATCAAGTACACATTTTAGGAACTGCAACCATTTTATACACAGTCCCACCATTTTAAGGGGCTCAAATGTAATCAGTCAAATGAATATAATCATAAATAAAATGTTAATTTTTAATTTTTTCTTGAGAATCCTTTACTGGCAATGACTGCCTGAAGTCTGGAACCCATGGACATTACCAAAGACTGGGTTTCCCCCTTTCTGATGCTTTGCCAGGCTCTAACTGCAGCTGTCTTCAGTTGTTCTTTGTTTGTGGGTATTTCTGCCTTTGGTTTTGACTTCAGCAAGTGAAATGCTCAATTGGGTTAAGATCAGGTGATTGACTCGTCCATTGCAGAATATTCCACTTCTTTTCCTTCAAAGGCTCCTGGGTTGCTTTTGCAGTGTGTTTTGGATCATTGTCCATCTGTACTGTAAAGCATGGTTCAATCAACTTTGCTGCATTTAGCTGAATCTGGGCTGACAGTATATCTCTAAACACTGCAGAAATCATCCGACTGCTTCTGTCTTCTGTCACGTCATTAATGAAAAAAAAAAAAAAACAATGACCCAGTGCCACTGGAAGCTATGCATGCCCATGCCATCACACTGCAAGCTCCACCATGTGACCACAGATGATGTTGTGTGCTTTGGACCATGAGCTGTTCCAAGCCTTCTCCACACTTTTTTCTTTCTGTCATTCTAGTACAGATTAATCTTAGTTTCATCTGTCCAAAGAATGCTTTTCCAGAACTGGTCTGGCTTTTTTAGATGTTTTTTTGGCAAAGTCTAATCTAGCTTTTCTATTCTTCAGGCTTATGAATGGTTCGCACCTTGTGGTGAACCCTCTGTATTTGCTCCCGTGAAGTCTTCTCTTGATTGTAGACTTTGACAATGATACGCCCACCTCCTGGGGAGTGTCCTTCACTTGTCTGGATGTTGTGAATGGGTTTTTCTTTACCATAGAGAGGATCCTGCGATCATCCACCACTGTTGTCTTCCTTGGACATCCAGGCCTTTTTATGTTGCTGAGCTCACCAGTTTGTTCTTCTTTCCTTTAGAATGTACCAAACTGTTGGTGTGGCCACTCCTAATGTTGCTGCTATCTCTCTGATTTGTTTCATTTTTGAAGCCTTACAATGGCCTGTTTCACTTGCATGGACAGCTGCTTTGAACGCATAACGTAGGTTCACAGCAATAGATTTCAAATGCAAATACCACACTTAGAATCAACTCCAGACCATTTACCTGCTTAATTGATGAAGAAATAACAAAGGAGTAGACCACACCTGGCCATGAAACAGCTTTTGATTCAATTGTCCAATTACTTTTGGTCCCTTGAAAAAGGGGGATGGCTATTCTTAAGCGCTGTAATTCCTAAACCCTTTCTCCAATTTGGATGTACATACCCTCAGATTAAACCTGAGAGTGTGCACCTTTAGCCCATATCCATTATAGAACTAAAACTTGAATATGGTTTGGAAAATACCTGAAAAAAACTAAAACTGTGCCTGTGTCCAAATATTTATGGACCTAACTGTATATACTACACTAATGCGTCATCATTAGGTTACAGTTGAAGTAACCAATTAAAATTAGTACTCAGCTGGTGTTACAAAGAAAACCCGGCTAGAATACACGGTACTTACACTCAAATCTGATGTAAACAGTTTGGTCCAAGTCCACTGCCAGAGACAATCTGATACACCAATTGAACTTGGAGCAAACTTGACACATCAGTCAAAATCATAGTTACAACAACATACACAAAATAATAGAAAACATGTTTACCACTTTGTCCCCTGCTCCATCTGTCAACTACTTTTTGAGGGAGGCTGGATGACTTATCAGGCAGCACTTATGGTACCTCCTCCTACTTGCTGGAACCTTGGAGAAGCTTCCAGAAGAATGGGAGGGAGGTTGGGAGGAGCAGCCAGGAGTATTGAGTATTGGAGTATTGAGCTCCAGCTAATCCCCAGTAAAAGGGCTGGAAGGGGATAGGACCCCCTTAAATACTCAAGGTCAAGCCAGCAGGGGCAGTGTAGAGCCAGGTGGAAGATAGAGATGGAGTGCTGAGGAGGCTGTTAGTGGCCCTTGAGGGTTACCCCCTAGTCTGGGGGGGACCTCGGGCTTGGGGCTCAGGTGCTGGAGGGATCCTCTCAAGACACACAGAGGAGTCCTGTCTAGAGGCACAGGAGCAAGAGTGAGGACAGCAGGAGCCAGCTAGCATGTCCAGGAGATCTCCAGGGAGAAGAAAGCCGGATGGCTTGTGAGTGTGACAGTCTGGGAGGACTGTGGAAAGAGTAGCCAGGAGGGATAATGAAAGGGGCAGCTGCAGCCAGGCAGGTTGGCAGTGCCTGAAGAGGTGGTGCTGGGATCAGTAGCTACAGGAATGTAGCTGGACACTGGACTTTTTCTCTACACACCAAAGGGGCCCAAGGTCCCTGCCTGTAAAGGGATTTTGCTTGATCTAGCTGAGTGCCTTCCCAGTTCCACCAAACGGTGTTCCAGCTGGGTCTGAGTTGTTTATGCAAGCAAGTGATGTGCTGGAGGAAGAGGAGTGTATACAGAGAGTGTATATAGTTAAAGTGTCCCTGAAGAAGTTTGTTCCAGTCAAGTGGGCATCCCATAATACCCTATCACCATCCAAGTTTATTAACTCCTAATAAAACTCAAAAACAAAGTTGCTGGACTATTTTCCTGTCTCAAGTGAGCCTGTGGGAATTCGGTGTTTCTGGCTGTGCAGGGTGGGGGATCCCTATTCACCAGTGGCTCCTACGAGGGATGCGCTACATGTACTGTATATTGAATTTTATTCCTAATGCACAATCCACTGCTGAATACAGAATCCCTGGAAACCATCAAGATAATCTGAAGGCACTTCTATGAAATGGTTCAGTTGTTCTGGATGTTAAACATTTTCATCTTGGTGAGATAAATATTGGCCTTTAAGCACAAAAAAAATGGGGATTTTTAAGGCTGCAAAAATGACTTTAAACAGCACATTATAAGAGAGGAATGTTATACCGAGTCTGCCCCGATCTCTGGGAAATATTTATCTTTAGTACATCCTGGAGTTTTAATAAATGACACCAGTGGACTTGAGAATGAAAGCAGAGATAAGAAGAATTAGAGCACGAAAAGGGATTCATAGTTCTTCCGTTGTACCTGCAATGGTCTAAAGCAGAGGTCATCAGAATTTCTGAGCAAAGAGCCAGTTTACTGTTCTTCAGACTATGAGGGGGCTGGACTGTGGCCAGTGTGAGATGAAAATGCCCTGATATCAATGGATGTAAAAAAACTCCCCATCATTGGTATTAGTTGGAGGGATATTGCCCCATTGTTGGTGTTAGGGGAAGAAATAGAGCCCCATCATTGGTGTCATTGGGAGGAATAGGGTCCCATCATTGGTGTCATTGGGAAGAATAGGGTCCCATTATTGGTGTCATTGGTAGAAAGGAATAGCTGTATCGATATTCCCATCGAACACTTGGATAAGGCTTTGGGAGTAACGGGTGCTGCAGCGACAACCAGCTGGAACTGGAAACATCACAGATCAAATGCACTTAATGCACCTAATCGCCAGCACACCACGGATCTTCAATTAGGTCTAAATCTGACCTAATCAGGCATGTGATCATTCTTCAATAAAGCTTTGGATGTAACTAACGATCTGTGGTATGCTGGCGAATATGTGTGTATTTTTGCTCCATTGCACTACAAGTGTAAGGTACCTGTGATAGGTAGTGTCCGAAGATGAGCTTGTGTGCAAAAACTTAGTCAGGCAGATCAGGTTGGCAACAGATCAGGCAAAGTGGTACACGATCGAAATCCAGAGAGTGGTCAGGCAGGCAAAGGTCATACACGAGGTGGCGGTGAAGTACAAAAACAGCAGGCTAGAGAGTAGTCAGGAATTTAGGCAGAAGTTCATATACAGTATTCAGAGTCACAAAGCAGTCACAACACCCAGGGAGCTAGTCCACACAAACGGGCACTGAGAGACAGGAAGTGCTGCTATTTATGGGCTGCTTTGATTGTAGATTGTCCACAGCTGGCAGCAGGTGGGGCTAGTGAGTCCAAGGTAATGCATCAAACTGAGAGAACACATCCATAACTCCAGAGCTCCTCTGTGGCACATCAAGTAAGACTGCAGCTGTGGGACCAGGAACATCCTGGTTCAAATACACCCAGGTACATGACAATAAGCCAAAGAGACCATGGAGATCCTCTGGGGTGCAAAAGTCACCTGCCCAGGAACCAGATCATTTACATCAACATCAACACTCTAAGATAGCAATACCAGTGATATAATCCTACGGGTCCAGCACTATTTTACTACATTTCTCAAGAAAGAAAATAAGGAAGAAGAAAGAAATGGAAAAGGGGACACTTAGAACACCCGAATCAGGGTTTTCTTAAGTTTTTTTTTTTTTCTGCTACACCTGCCCCTAATACTGTAATAATAGAATAGGTTAAATATTTAATTTAGACATGTGTCGGACGAAAAAAATTGTTTTATTTCGTTTCGTTTCGTTTCATTATTTAAATAAAATAGTTTTGTTAAATGTGTTACATTAGTTTTATTCATTTTCGGAATTCGCTTCATATTCTAATTCGAAAAATGTAACCGAATTCAAAAAAAATCTGACCGCAGTCATAAAAAATGTGAAAAAATTGAAGAAGGAATATACAAAACATTTTCCGAAATGCGTTGGATTCGGGTTCAGCTGTGAACTACTTGAAGCCTGTTGGGCCATTATTCCGCCCTGGCCGGCTCGGTGCTCTAGCCCACCTTATGTATTGGGTGCTTGTTTTGTTATTTTATCATCATGCTATGCTCTTATGTATTTTATTGTCCCCTCTTGGGAAATACTTTTATATTAAGTGACAAATAAACTTTGTTATATTTTATACCTTGTATTACTTTTTCACACTCCCCTAACCTGCCTATAAAGTCCACGCTGGGGCAATTTATTTCTTAATTGTATTTGGGATATTGTCAGGTGTCTTGGGATTTTTACAGTGGTTCATTAGCTCCTCCCCCTTCACAAATCGTATGACAAGTTTCACCCTATTGTTGGCAATGGAACTGTTCAAACTGGTGAAACTCCAACTTTACAGTGCCACACGGATTTGAAAAAAGCTTCTTGCACACTTTTTTTTGTGATTGCAGGTGTGACTTGCATAGACATTAGGGTTGCCACCTGTCCAGGAATCACCCGGACAGTCCAGGTTTTGAATCATGTGTCCGGGTTTTAGACGGACTGAAACCCGGACACATTATTCAGCCAGGGCTGTGGCTCCCCAACTAACCAGGATAGTCACACACAATACTGTTCCCCCCGGGAGCTACAGGAAGCTGTCTGAGGGGCAGGTTCCGCATCACTGGGAGGCAGGGTGATGATGTCAACAAGAGCAATTTGGTCACACCCACTGTTCGCAGGGGGGGGGGACTCTGAGATTGGGGTCCTGATGTAAGTCAGATTCTGATGTAGAACAGTTGTGATGGAGACTCCAATGTAAAAGGAGCTCTGATGGGCTCAAGTTTATATGACATTTATTTGCTTTGTTTTACTGAACTTATTGTTACAAATCACATGATGCTGACTACAAAACTAAAAGTAAAACATATTCATTTAAAGCCTTTGTAACCCTAAAAAAATAAATAAAATATTGGATCTAGTTACTTTACTGTAAAACATGTTATACAGCACAGTGCTTGTGCTGTGTAATTTGGCCCCCTGTATCACCTGCAATACCTGGTTGATCCTGTCTGGTTTTGCCCCCCCTGTAAACTGACAACAGTTTATCATGGCTGCTGAACCATGACACTGTGGTCAGTTTACGTGCTACTGTCAGCCGCAGCTCCCCTCTGTCTCTCCTCTGTCCTCAATCCCCCCCTCCCTCCCTGCCTGTCAGCTTTTACCAGTTCCCACCCCCTCCCTTTCTGCTGCTGTAATAACTGTGTAAAGTACGTGTAATCCCCTCTGTTAGAAAATGTCCTATGCGCCAGTGTATGTTCTTTGTAAAAAATATGCCCATTACTACCTTATTTCAGAGCGCCGCTTGGCGGTCACGTGATTCCTCACTGCTCTCCTCCTCTCCTCCCCTCTTCCCCAGCTGATGTCTCGGCTCTCTCCTCTTCTCCTCCCCTCCTCCTGACTGACGTCCATGAGAGATTCTCAGCCCCTCTCGCTGTAGCTGTCAGATCGGGAGAGGGAGCAGCGAGGAGTCACGTGACCCCCGGGCGGCGCTCTGAAACAAGGTAGGGATGGGGATATTTTTTCCAAAGAACATACACTGGAGCCTAGGATGTTTTCTAAAAGAGGGGATTGTGTGTACTTTACAAAGTGGCTTTACAACCACTATAATAAAAAAAAAATCCATTCTTTTATAATACTGATTCTTTTCCACCCATGAATATTTGTAAAATATATGATGTGGCCCTTATACTGAAATGTTCGGAGACCCTTGACCTAGATGGATGCTATCTCTAAATCCCCAATTCCTTCTGCATGGAAGATGATGTTTTCTCCCTGGGTAGGTTTTCTTGCGTTTTCTTCCATTGCCCAAGCAGTTCATTTGCTTCCAACCAAATTGACTGTAAAGTGTTTATGGGTGCTTGCATGACTGTGTTTGGATATTATATGTAAGCTCTCTTGAGGCAGAGGCTGCTGTGTATAATTCCAAGTAACCATGCGATAAGCAAGTGAAATACAACTTTGTACTGTTTAGTAAACTAAAATAAATGCTTCTACGTGCTCTGTAAAGCAACCTTTCTCAGCCTTCTCAACATGGAGAAACCCTTGAAATAAATTTCTGGTCTCAGGAAACCCCTGCTAAAAATTATCTACAACTCATGATACATTAGTGGGATGGTCAGCGAGAAGAATGCTCCTTATGCCGCGTACGGACGATCATTTTTTCCTTTGGACGAGAAAAACGATCGTCTGTGGGCTTTTTGTCATTTTTCCCGACGGGAAAAACGGCATTAATCACAATGAGAAAAATTAGAACATGCTCTAATTTTTCTCGTCGTGATTCCTGTCATTTTTTTCCGCGGCAGTTTTCCCATAGGGAAATACTGCCGCGGAGCCTACACACGGTCGTTTTTCTCGTCAAGAGAAAGAATAACGGGAAAAACGGCCATGTGTGGGGGAACGAGCCGTTCCCTCGTTTTTCCTGTCGTGATTCACGGCGGTGTTTTCACCGCCGTGAATCACGATCGTGTGTACGCGGCATTACACTTGTGATCATTGGGAAGAATTTCCCCTTTAGGCCCCTTTCACACATGTCCGCTTTTTTATACATCCGTTTACGGATGAAAAAGGGACATACATTGGTCCCTATGAGATAGCGGATGAACATCCGCTGACACCCGATCTCATCCGTGTCCGCAATCCTCCGATTCTGCAGACGGAGGAAAATACTATTTTTCAATCCGTCTGCAGAGCGGATCGGATGAACACGGACAAACGGTCTATGTTCATCTGATCCCCCCATAGGGGAGAGCAGAGATCTGACAGGGCGGACCCTGCACAGTGTGCGGGGACCGCCCTGTCATCCGCCGGCTCAGCTGAGCAAGCAGAGGTTCACGGGGCGGATCATCACGGATCCGTCCCGTGTGAAAGGGGCCTAACAGATATTGGTGCAACCAATTACCTTCAGAAGTCACATAATTAGTGAAATGATGTCCACCTGTGTGCAATCTAAGTGTCACATGATCTGTCATTACATATACACACCTTTTTGAAAGGCCCCAGAGGCTGCAACACCTAAGCAAGAGGCACCACTACCCAAACACTGCCATGAAGACCAAGGAACTCTTCAGACAAGTAAGGGACAATGTTGTTGAGAAGTACAAGTCAGGGTTAGGTTATAAAAAAATATCCAAATCTTTAATGATCCCTAGGAGCACCATCAAATCTATCATAACCAAATGGAAAGAACATGGCACAACAGCAAACCTGCCAAGAGACGGCCGCACGCCAAAACTCACAAGCCGGGCAAGGAGGGCATTAATCAGAGAGGCAGCACAGAGACCTAAGGTAACCCTGGAGGAGCTGCAGAGTTCCACAGCAGAGACTGGAGTATCTAATATCTATACATAGGATGACAATAAGCCGTACGCTCCATAAAGTTGGGCTTTATGGCAGAGTGACCAGAAGAAAGCCATTACTTTCAGCAAAAAAAAAAAAAATGGCACGTTTTGAGTTTGCGAAAGGGCATGTGGGAAACTCCCAAAATGTATGGAGGAAGGTTCTCTGGTCTGATGAGACCAAAATTTTACTTTTTGGCCATCAAAGAAAACGCTATGTCTGGCGCAAACCCAACACATCACATCACCCAAAGAACACCATCTTTGAAAACCTAATTGGTTGCCATTGTGAACTCTACTTGCAATAACACCAAACAACATCCTTATTCTTCACAAAGAATCCATACACATCTACTACTTAATGGCCCTGTAATCTATTTTTCATGAAATTGTTTCCTTCACACTTCTTTTTCTGGAACAAGCACGTTAGTGCACTGCTCTATGCATACTATAAGCTCATAGTCCATATTTCATCTCTGGAGTGAGCAAGACGTTCTTACATACAGTGGGACCATGGATAATGAAAATGACGGATCACAACACCAAAAAAAAAGGGGGATTTGGCCGAAAGCATTAGAAGGTGCCTTTTGAGTTAGAAATACTGTATATACTTGAATATATATATATATATATATAGATATATATATATATCTATATATATACACTGTAGATATATTTTTTAAACCAGAGTTTAGTGTCACTTTAAAACCTTAGTTTTCCAGGTTGCCCAAAACAACCGCATGTCCAAATTGTGTAGAGTCTGGACCCCATGGATCGATGTCTACATGCCTTCAACCTTCCAAAAACTCTCATGCCACGTACACACGATCGTTTTTCCCGTCGGAAAAACCTTGAATGTTTTTTCTGACGGAATTCCGCTCAAGCTTGTCTTGCATACACACGGTCACACAAAAGTTCTCTGAACTTTTGACCGTCAAGAATGCGGTGACGTACAACACTACGACGAGCCGAGAAAAAGAAGTTCAATGCTTCCGAGCATGCGTTGAATTGTTTCCGAGCATGCGTGTTTTTTTTCCTGTCGGAATTGCAAACAGACGAACGTTTAGTTCGGATAGGATTTTTTTCCGTCGGAAAAATTGAGAACCTGCTCTCAAATTTTTGCTGGCGGGAATTCCGCCAGCAAAAGTCCGATGGAGCCTACACACGGTCGGAGTTTCCATTCAAAAGCTCACATCGGACTTTTTCTGTCGGGAATTCCGACCGTGTGTACGAGGCATCAGTCCTACTTGAAATTTAATGACATCATATCTCGACTAAAGCCTAGTACACACAATGAGAAAATCATATGAAAAATACCACCTTCGAAGTGATCATACGATAATCTGATCATTAGTACACAGCTTTCAAGAGCTGATTACGACAGTCCATCTGAAATTATCCGAAGGGACAAACACAAATATTTTCTTGTACAATACCGTATGTTTTTTGTTGAATCAGAACAGTATTTGTCCGAAAAAAATCAGAGGAGCAAGACTACACATGCTCAGAAACGATAGAATACATTACAATACAATACAACACATTACATCACTTCCGAAGTTGTATTTTGTTGTGCGAGAATTTTCGTAAATTGAGTAACCTCTTAAAAGAGAAGTACCGTATTTTCCGGCGTATAAAGTCGGGGGTCGTCTTATACGCCGGTACCTGACATGTAGAATCTCAGTCAGACCGCGGCCGTCCATTTTTCAAAAGCCGCGCCTCCTCCTCGTGCTGTTCCGTGATAGGCGGAACACTCAGCTTCCCAGCAGAGCCTCTGTTCAGTGTTCCGCCTTTAACGGATGCCCTCTCGTCCTCGGCCTCGGATGAGAGGGCATCTGTGATAGGCGGAACACTGAACACAGTGTCTGCTGGGAAGCTGAGTGTTCCACCTATCACAGAACAGCACAAGGAGGAAGCGCGGCTTTTGAAAAATGGACGGCCGCGGTCTGACTGAGATTCTACATGTCAGGGATAAGGTATGGAATCGTCGAGGCATGCAGGAGCACAGTGAGGTATGCAATGGCACAGTACAGTGAGGTATGCAATGGCACAGCACAGTGAGGTATGCAATGGCACAGTACAGTGAGGTATGCAATGGCACAGTACAGTGAGGTATGCAATGGCACAGTGAGGTGAGGTGAGGCATGGCTAGTCGGAAGGGGGGTAGTCTTATACGGCGAGTATATCCCTAAACCAACATTTTAGCTGGAAAATTAGGGGGTCGTCTTATACGCCAGAAAATACGGTATGTTTTTTTTTTTTCCTATTCATACATCAGACCGATGCTGCATCTGTCCCCCTCCACCTCTACACTGAGAACTGAGCCACGAACATCGCCAATGGCTCGGTTCTCTCGGCTCCTGGAGAGGAGAGCTGCTGACTGTCAGTCAGCTTCTCTCCTGCTCTTTTCCTCCACGCTCATTGGAGCGCTGAGCTGTGGAGAGGCGGCTCGCTGAGAGGCTGAGGCTGCCATCAGTCCAGGCAAATAAAAATTGGACGATATTCTCATCGTGTGTACGAGGCTTAAGCATGCTCCTCTCTACCCACAGTGGGATCCTCTTAAGCTGGTTATACACTAGTAGAATTTCGAACAAAAGTTTGTGCGAAATATCTTAGGAAAATTTGAAGGTCGTTCAAAAGTAGTTAAAGATTTCATTTGCTTTTAACATTTGATTTTGAATTTAATGGACTTTATCAAATGAAAACCACATACACTGTGGTCGAAAACAAACATCCATTTGACCCCACAAAAAATTAGAACGACAAACTAATATTGCTACAACATTCCTACAATTGTAAGAAGGAGGGAGGAGATAATTCAAGGGCTACTCCAAAATAAAGCCCTGATCACCATTGGTGGTAGGACTATCTCGGTACCCAGACAAGAAACATTTGATTTGTAAAATGTAACAAATTATTAGAAAAATTACAAAAAATATATAAACAAAAATACAGAGATAGAGGTCACGACTCACGACAGTGACTAGACACAAGAGATTAAAACCATTTACAAACTCTACAGGCAGGTAGAGGCAGAAACTGATGTGGATAGTGACGTATTCCTCAACATGTTTCGTGACTTCTGTCACTTCTTCAGGAGCAGTCTATCTATGACATCTGTAAATATATATAATCTCATAATGACACTGTCAAAATTTACTCTATTGTTGCTAGGCTACTGATAATGTAGTTGTTAAGGAGTATGGTAAAAAATGACAATGACATGACTCACCAAGGTTGGCCCATAGGGCAATATGCAGCAATTATGAGACACCCAGCAGGGTGTTCCCCCCAGGAGCGGACAAGGGAGGATGTTGGACGGTACTAAAAAATATGTATAACATAGGGTAAGTCGCAATAGGTAGGTGTCTGGGTATAGAAAGAGACAACATTCCTACAATGAAAAATTCTTAATCTGGAAATTCTACTAGTGTACTGTATATCTTGTTTTAGTCCTGTTCCTAATGTACTGTATACCCCTCCATTCCTGAAGAACAGTTCATTCTCCCAATGAGTACTGATAGGGTTAATAAATGAGTCCCCGTTGTCATTGAAGTTCTTATGCATACAATACTACCTGTGTTTGTATTTCTCTGAATATGCTGTTTTGAACCAACATACACAATATTATCAAAAGTATTGGGACACCTGCCTTTACACGTACATGAACTTTAATGGCATCCCAGTCTTCGTCCGTAGGGTTTAATATTGAGTTGGCCCACTCTTAGCAGCTATAACAGCTTCAACTCTTCTGGGAAGGCCGTCCACAAGGTTTAGGAGTGTGTCTATGGGAAGGTTTGATCATTCTTCCAGAAGCGCATTTGTGTGGTCAGGCATTGATGTTGGACAAGAAGGCCTGGCTCACAGTCTCCACTCTAATTCATTCCAAAGGTGTTTTATCGGGTTGAGGTCAGGACTTTGTGCAGGACAGTCAAGTTCCTCCACCCCAAACTTGCTCATCCATGTCTTTATGGACCTTGCTTTGTGCACTGGTCCAAATCATTTGGTGGAGGGGGGATTATAGTGTGGGGTTGTTCTTCAGGGGTTGGGCTTGGCCCCTTCGTTCCAGTGAAGGGAACTCTTAAGACATCAGCATACCAAGACATTTTGGACAATTTATTGCTCCCAACTTTGTGGGAACAGTTTGGGGATGGCCCCTTCTTGTTCCAACATGACTGCGCACCAGTGCACAAAGCAAGGTCCATAAAGACATGGATGAGGGAGTTTGGGGTGGGAGAACTTGACTGGCCTGCACAGAGTCCTGACCTCAACCCGATAGAACACCTTTGGGAGGAATTAGACGGAGACTGCAAGCCAGACCTTCATGTCTGTTATCAGTGCCTGACCTCACAAATGTGCTTCTAGAAGAACGGTCAAACATTTCCATAGACCTGTGCTTTCCAACCTTTTTTCATTCAATGCACCCTTTAAAATTATGCATAATCTTGAGGTACCCCATTCTGAAATATAAAAAACAAAACAAATAGTTTTACATATCGCAGCACATCCACACGCATATAACACCCAACATTAGAGATGATTTATCTTTGAAAAGTAAACCTTTGCAGACTGGTACTGACTAGTATTCCAATGTTTCTCTTCTCCCTCAGTTTCTCTCCCTCATTCTCCTATTGTGACCATAGTCCTGACGGAGAGGTGCAGTGGAGGGGCAAACAAGGATGCTGTGACGATTTTCTTTATCATCCCATAACGTCATTGGTTGTTATGACACCGGTGGCCAGAAGGTTGTAATGGTGCACAATGAAAACCAGTGGCTTGTGTAACTAAAAGGCTTCATCCACCTGCTGGCTTGTATACAATTTTTGGGCAATTTTTAGGTATTTTGCCAAGGCACCCCTGAAGAAACCTGAAGGCACCCCAGTTAAAAAAAAGGCTGTCATAGACACACTCCTAAACCTTGTGGACAGCCTTCCCAGAAGAGTTGAAGCTGTTATAGCTGTAAAGGGTGGGCCAACTCAATATTGAACCCTACGGACTAATGCCTCGTACACACATATAAACAATCTATAGTCACTACTGAAAGCAACGCAAAAACAAGTGAATAATTAATATGCACTGTGTATTGGTGAACTAATAAGGAAAAAAGTTCATGAACAGTCCACTCCAGTGGATAATCTCACAAATGAGCTATCCTCCATGAGAGCCGAAAAGTGTACCCCTTAGGGGTTATGTGAACTATGATGAATATACAAAAAAAGTCCAAAACAATATGTGTATGATGAAATGGATGTCTTTTCATGGACAGCACCACCACAGCATGAACTAACGGAAGGACCCCAAGGTTGATGGTGGGATTCACAATATAAGGCACAGATGATAAGGTTGGGTACTCTTACCACAGATGGTGGACCCACCTGTCGTGCGACAGTGGGTCAATCGAGCTTGGTGGTCACCGTGACCAGAAATAGTAAAACCGGATATCCTGGATACCTCAGACCGACTCCAATAGGGTGATGAGATGAACAGCTCACACGATGGAAACTCCTCCGATCATATAGGCTCCGAATAAATCCAGAGTGGACACAAGAGTGGGAGAAATAGAAAACTCCAGATGGTGCAGGTCAATAAAACCAATGGGAAGGTTTATTGTATAAAATTTGTCTTACAGACATTGAGACAAATAAAAACGTGATCACTGAAACAGATAAAAGCAATGTGGGGTGCAGCATCGGCAAGCCCTTGTACACACGACCGAAAATTTCCGACGGAGTTCCGATGGAATTCCACTCATACTGTCTTGCATACACACGGTCACACTAAAATCCGACCGTCAAGAACACGGTGACGTAAAAGACTACGACGAGCCGAGAAAATTAAGTTTTATGCTTCCGAGCATGCGTCAAATTGTTTCCGAGCATACGTGGTTTTTAGTCCGTCGGAATTGCATCCAGACGGATAGAAATTCCGCTAGAAATTTTTCTCTATCTAATTCTCTATCTAATTCCGGCGGAATTTCCGGCGGAAAAAGTTCGATGGGGCATACACACGGTCGGAATATCCGATGAAAAAATTCCGTCTGACTTTTTCCATTGGAAATCTCGAGCGCGTGTACACGGCATAAGACTGGGGTGCCATTAAAGTTTGTGTGTCCCAATACTTTTGATAATATAGGGTATGTCCTGCAAAGATTATGGATGTATTATTGACTTTTTTTTCCCAATAAGGCTCTTCAAACAGTAAAAAAACAAGCCACAGCTGGCAACATAAACCCTACAATTTGTGTTCAGTTAAACCATCAAAAAAAACAAAAAAACAATACCCATAAAGTGTCAAAGATGGCATAGAAGCAAAATCATTTCTGATGTACAATGGAAAGAAGAACATGATGTTATACGGTGCATCCGACTAGTAACTAGACGGAAGATTCTTGATACCAGTTAGTATCCTGTTTCCACGACAACAAAGCTTTTGTAACTTCACCCCCTCAATATTCTAGCAGATTGTTAGGAATGTAAAGCAACTAAAAAGTAAGTACGTCTGGTGGAGAATAAGATTTACATGTGAATGAGATGCACTGTAGGTGGAAGAAAACCTTCTTGCAAATCACGCGCTTCTGAAATTGACTTAAAAGACTAATACATAACACAAACCCACACAGACCATCCAGCCGCTTACACAATCTGATTATCCAACATCATGCGCGCTAAAGATATGGCTGGAGCCACTACAGAAGCAAATAATAAGGAGTAAGTGACTCTGCAATCAATACGGGACTATGAAATGACTTGCTTCGGCTCTTCTATCTGCAGGTCAGATAGAAGTTAATATATTATTATTTAGGCACTTACCGTATATACTCGAGTATAAGCCCCCCCCCCGCTCAACAACTTTAGTTGGCAGGGGAGAGGGGACATCTGAATGTCTGAATGTCCCGCGATGGGAATTTTAAAAGTTGGGAGGTATGCAACCTTACTGTGCCCATTGCCATCTCACTGTGCCACCTCACTGTGCCCATTGCCACCTCACTGTGCCCATTGCCACCTCCCTGTGCCACCTTACTGTGTCCATTGCAGCCTCCCTGTGCCCGAGTCAGTCAGTGTACCTGAAAATCTTCTTATTTTGCGGCCGGCGTCCATTGTTTAAATCTCGCGGCTTTCTTCTGTTCCCTTCCATGATAGGCGTTTCCAGCAAACACTGTGTTGAGTGTTCCGCCTATCACGGAGATCCTCTCATTCTCGGACTCCGTTTCCCAGCAGGCACTGTGTTCAGTGTTCCGCCAATCACTGACGTCGGACAAGAGAACGTCCATGATAGGCGCAACACTCAACACAGTGTTTGCTGGAAACGCCTATCGCGGAAGGGACCAGAAGAAAGCCGCGAGATTTAAACAATGGACTCCGGCCGCGGAATAAGAAGATTTTCAGGTACTGACTCGAGTATAAGCCGAGGGGTATACTTTCAGCCCTAAAAAAAGGGCTGAAAAAGTTGGCTTATACGGTATATAGCACCGTCAACTTTACGCAGCGCTTTACATTGGTTACATTGTACATTCACATCGGTCCCTACCCTCAAGAAGCTTACATTCTAAGGTCCCTAAAGCCCCATACACACGGTCGGACTTCCATCGGGCTTTTCCGTGGATTTTTGTCCGAACGGAGTTGGTCGGGAACACCCATAGCATACACACCACAGGACTTTTCTGCAAACTTTCCCAAAACTTTTTGCAACATCACATGGTTTTTCTGCTCTTTTCTGCTCTTTACCGCCACCCTTTGGACAACTTCTGCTATTGTTGGTTGATTTTAACATTAGTTGTTTTGTCCATCGGACAAAAGTCCGATGGTTTTCTGTACACACGGTAGGACTTTGCTCCATCGGACTTTTGTTGGGCAAAAGTTTGTCCGTTTGCAGACCCAAATTTTGTCCGATGAAAACAAAACCAAACGAAAAAAAGTTTGTCCGATGGAGCGTACACACGGTCGGATTGTTGGTCCAACTTGCTTAAAACAAAGTTTGTTGGGCAAAAGTCCGACCGTGTGTACGGGGCTTAACTCACATTCATATAGTTGGGCCAATTTAGACAGAAGTTAATTAACCTACCAGTATGTCTTTAGAGTGTGGGAGGGGAGGAAACCGGAGTACCCGGAGGAAACCCACGCAGGCACAGGGAGAACATGCAAACTCCAGGCAGGTAGTGTCGTGGTTGGGATTCGAACCAGCGACCCTTTTTACTGCTAGGTGAGAGTGCTACCCACTACACAACTGTGCCACCACTGTGAAAGGTCATTAGTCTTCTGGTGGAAAGGTATTACCCTATGGACTCATGCACCCTGGGCAGGGCCGGACTTACTATGGAGCTTGACTGGGCTCAAGCCCATGGGCCCTGCCCAATAGGGGGCCCCGCGCTTGCGCACATTAGCTCCTCTAAACCGGCATTTAAAGCTTGCCGGATAGCAGTCTGTGAGAACTTCCCCTCTGTCCGGCACAGAGGAGAAGTCTCGCGGTGTTTAGCTCCTTAAGCCTCGTACACACGGCCGGAAGAAAACTGTTGGGAGAGCTTTCTTGCCGAGAAAACCGTTCGAGAATCTCGACGTGAAATATAGAGAACCTGCTCTCTATTTTCTCATCAGTATTCTGTTTTTCTTGTCGGGATTCTCGTCGGCCTGTTTCCCGACAAAAAAAACGGTCGTGTGTATGCTTTTCTGAGTCCTAAATAATCACGCATGCTCAGAATCAAGTATGAGACGGGAGTGCTCCTTCTGGTAAAACTAGCATTCGTAATGGAGATAGCACATTCGTCACGCTAAAACTAACTGAAAGCATGAAGACTGAAAAGCGCGAATCGTCTCTCCCCAAACTTTTACTAACACGCGGTAAAACGAGATCAGCAAAAGCAGCCCAAGGGGTGGCGCCATTGGAATCGAACTTCTCCTTTAAACTGCCGTCATACGTGTTGTACGTCACCGCGCTTTACAACGACGAGATTTGGAATTGACAGTGTGTATGCAAGGAAAGCTTGACAAGAAGCTCGTCGAGAAAAACAACAGTTTTTTTTACAACGAGATTCTCAGTCGTGTGCACTAGGCTTTCCACTCTTCCTGATACTCCCCCGTGTGACTAAAGAAGACGTCACAAAAGGGGAGTGAAAGAAAACAGCAGCCGCAGACACAGCAACAAATGGTTACAGCGCAACGGCGCATGCGCAAGATTACCGACAGGGACACAGTAAGGGTGGAAGCGACGTCATAATTTGAATCACATAACAGCAGTACGAATGGCGCTTGAGATACAGAGAACAAAACCATACTAAAAAAAGGTATTTGCAGGCCTCGTTTTTGAGGGATATATATATATATATATATATATATATATATATATATATATATATTGTGAGGGGGTTAGCTCGGCAGCGGGTGTGTGTGACCCCCGGGATGGGCTCCCCAGACAAAAACAGGCCCAGCAAACGGAGGTTGTGGTTTTCAAAATCAAAAAGGTGCGGTTTATTTTCTATTTACAGTGACAAAACACAGCAAAGCAAAAGAAACATAAATAAAATAAATCCTGGTCAACTTGACCTCTGACTAAACATACAGGTTTCCTAACTAACAACTGGGATCAGCCTAGTGCTGTCCTAGTCCCTAAGTCCCTGGTTTTAAATGTCCAAGCAAATAGCCACACAGGCTTTTTCTCACCGCACAGGGGTTCACTCTCCCTAGACAGTCCACACAGGTCTGGTTCCAGGCATGAGCTAACATCTGATGAAGCTGGGAGTTCTTATAGAGGCCTAAATGAGCTGACAAGGTTCAGCTGGTCTCCTCATCTCTGTCTGCACGACGCCCCACACTCTCCCTAGAGGTATGAGTCATCCATGAGCCCACTAGCCTTAGCTGGGCTTATACAACTCTCCACCTAGTTGTATAAGTCGGCGTAAAGCCTGAATCTGGGCGAAATATATCTACCCCCCTGGATGCAACCAGGTGACTTTACCTTCCTGCTGTCACATACCCCCCCCTCTTGTTTTAACCTCGGGGTTGGAACACCAGCAATCAGGCATTCATGTACTCGAGACAAAGCATCCACATTCCCCATTTGAACGCCAGGGCGATGCTTTACTGTGAAGTTGAATTCCTGGAGGGCCAGGAACCACCTATTCACTCTTCTATTTGTTTCCTTGTTTTGAGCCATCCACTTTAACGGAGCGTGATCCGTAACCATGTCAAAGTGCCTACCTAGCAGGTAGTACCGAAGGGAATCTAGAGCCCACTTCACCGCTAAACACTCCTTTTCAACGGTGGCGTAATTTACCTCATGGGACTTCAACTTCCTGCTGAGGTAAATGACTGGGTGCTCTTCCCCGTTCCAGACCTGGGACAATACTGCTCCTAACCCCACATCTGACGCATCACTTTGTACGACAAAGTCTTTAGAGAAGTCGGGTGAGTACAACACTGGCTGGCTACATAAGGCTTGTTTCAAGAATTGGAATGCTGCCTCAGCCTCGGGGGTCCATTTAATCATGACCGACCCTTTCCCCTTCGTCAGGTTGGTTAGGGGCACAGCCTTAGAAGCAAAGTGGGGAATGAATCGCCGATAATACCCAGCGATTCCCAGAAAGGCTCGTACCTGCTTCTTGCTGTTGGGACGTGGCCAACTCTGGATGGCCTCGACTTTGTTGAGTTGGGGTTTTATTACTCCCCTCCCAATGGTGTACCCAAGATATTTGGCCTCCTCCTGCCCAATGGTACACTTCTTGGGGTTAGCCGTAAACCCCGCTTCCCGAACAGAGTCCAGGACTGCTTGCACTTTTGGCAGATGTGAGGCCCAATCTGTGCTATGGACAATTACGTCATCCAGGTAAGCCGCAGCATACTCCCGATGGGGCCTCAGCATCTGGTCCATTTTCCGCTGGAATGTGGCCGGCGCATTCTGTAACCCGAACGGCATTCTTTTATATTGGAACGCCCCGTCTGGGGTTACAAATGCGGTTTTCTCTTTGGCCGGCTTGGCCAGGGGGATTTGCCAATACCCTTTTGTGAGGTCAAGAGTCGTCATGTATCGGGCTGTTCCCAGCCGGTCGATCAACTCATCTATACGTGGCATGGGGTAGGTGTCAAATTTTGTAACTTTGTTCAACTGACGAAAATCGTTACAAAATCGCCAGCTCCCATCCGGTTTAGGCACCAACACAATGGGACTAGACCAATCACTTTGGGACTCCTCTATCACCCCTAAGTTCAGCATTTTCTGTACTTCCTCCCGTATTGCCTCCCGTCGGGCCTCTGGGATCCGATAGGGTTTTAACTTCACCCTTTCACCGGGCGGGGTAATGATGTCATGCTCTACCCCAGATGTTTGTCCCGGCAGCTCAGAGAATACCTCCTTGTTGCGAAGCACAAACTCCTTAACCTCCTGTTGTTGGGGTTGTGACAAGGTGGCTGCTATTCCAACCTCAGGAATCACGCAACCAGTTTGAGCTGGTGACCAAGTGTCTGCGACTAGGGACTCTCTATCCCTCCAGGCTTTCAACAGATTAACGTGATAGATCTGTTCGGGCTTTCGCCTTCCTGGTTGTCTGACCTTGTAATTCACTTCGCTCACTTTTTCCATTATCTCATAGGGGCCTTGCCATTTGGCAAGGAATTTACTTTCAACCGTAGGGACAAGTACCAGTATCCTATCCCCCGGGGAAAAGGTACGGGTCTTGGCTCCACGGTTGTACACTCTCTGCTGTGCTAACTGCGCTTGGGCCAAATGTTCCTTCACGATGGGCATTACCTGTGCAATTCGGTCTTGCATCAGGGCGACATGCTCAATCACACTCCTGTGGGGAGAACTCTCACTTTCCCAAGTTTCCTTGGCAATATCCAACAGCCCTCTTGGGTGTCTCCCATACAGTAACTCAAAGGGGGAGAATCCCGTAGAGGATTGGGGCACCTCCCTAATAGCAAACATCAGATAAGGAAGTAGACAGTCCCAATCCTTTCCATCTCTATCCACCACTTTCTTCAACATTTGTTTTAGGGTTTTGTTGAATCTTTCAACCAGCCCATCGGTTTGGGGGTGATACACAGATGTACGTAATTGCGTCACTTTGAACAATTTACACAGCTCCTTCATAACCCGGGACATAAAGGGTGTACCTTGGTCCGTAAGCAGTTCTTTACAAATACCCACCCGGCTAAACACAAGAGATAGCTCTTTGGCTATGGTCTTGGCCGAGGTATTTCGGAGAGGGATCGCTTCTGGATAACGGGTGGCATAGTCCATTATAACTAATATGTACTGGTGCCCCCTAGCGGACTTGATTATAGGCCCTACCAAATCCATGGCGATCCTCTCAAACGGGACCTCAATGATGGGTAGAGGGACCAGCGGGCTACGGAAATGTGGCATCGGGGCCGACCTCTGACACACAGGGCAGGAGGAACAATAATTTTCTATGTCCTTCATCACCCCCGGCCAATAGAATCTCTGTAATACCCTCTCTCAGGTTTTCTCTGTCCCCAGATAACCTCCAAGAATGTGCCCATGGGCCAACTCCAACACCAACTTCCTGTAAGGTTTGGGCACCACAAGCTGCTCAACGGTTTCTTCTGCCCTTTTTGCCACCCGATACAGTAGGTCCTTCTCTACGCTGAAGTATGGGTAAGTGCAGGTATTATCTGGGTTCACTAACTCGCCATCTATTTTCACTACGTTTTCCCGTGCCTTTATTAGGGCGGGGTCTTTCAACTGTTCTGTGGCAAAGTTTTCCCTGTGAACCTCAAGATCAGAAAACTCCACAGACGGTAGGTTTTCGTCTGAGGAGGTGGGCTCCTCTCCAGTTTCTTGAGTCTCCCCTGCCAATACTGATAAGGGAAATTCCGGAGAGTCCTCACCACTCTCAGGGGAGTTCTGGCTATCACATTCCTGGTACATAGGGGCACCAGTGGGGGGCTCAGGATCATCCCACAGTTCCCAGAACTTCGGAAAATCCCTTCCCACAATGGCGTCATGCGGTAACTGAGATACTAAGCCCACTGGATGAGAGAGGGTACCTTTGGGGGTCTCGAAACACACTGTAGTCACTGGATACTCCCGGGTGTCCCCATGCACACAAATAACAGCTACCTTGCTATTCCCAAAGACCTCTGTTTTAACTAACTCAGCCTTTATCAGGGTCACAAGGCTACCTGAATCCAGCAATACCACAACATTTCTACCATTAACACACATTTTGCATAAATGTTTCTCAGTTCCTCGAATGGCAGTGCATGCGACTGTCGCACACAGCGACTGACGTCTGCCCGTCAGAAAGTCACACTGCATGGGTTCCTCCACAACCGGGCAATTGGCTGCAATATGTCCCGCTTGCCGGCAGCGGTAGCAAACGATCCTTCTTGCCGCCTCTTGAGCCGCTGATTTCCCAGGCTGTTCTCGCCAAACTTGGGGTAGAGCTCCCACCCTCTCACTCTCTCCACCCTCACCCCTTGGAATCCTCTTATCCGCCCCTGGGGATGGTCTGGTCTTAGGGTGGAAAGTCTGAGTGTCTCTGGAAGAGGCCGTCAGGTTCTCTGCAGCCAAGTATCTCTCTACCCGATCCACAAGTTTACCGGCCGTTTCTGGGTCTCCATGGCTTACCCACTTTTGGATGGCAGTAGGAAGAGCTCTCAAAAACCGATCCATTACAACACGTTCCACAATCTTTGGTGCGGACAAAGTCTCTGGCTGTAGCCACTTTCTGCTCAGGTGAATGAGATCATACATTTGAGACCTGGGGGGTTTTCCCAGCTGGAAAGTCCAGTTATGCACACGCTGAGCCCGGACAGCCTGGGTGACACCCAGCCTTGCCAAAATTTCAGCTTTTAGCATCACATAGTCTTTTGCTTGGTTAGGCTCTAGGTCATAGTAAGCTTTCTGCGATTCACCAGTTAACAGAGGAGCCACCAGTCCAGCCCACTGCTCCTCAGGCCACTTTTCTCTTTCAGCGGTCCTTTCAAATGTGGTCAAAAATACCTCTGGATCATCCTCTCCAGTCATTTTTGTCAATAAACGACTCACCCCAAAGGACGCGGTATTAGTGGGACGGCTTTCCTCACTGGTCTGCGGACGTTGCTGCATTACTGCTTCCATTTGTTGTAGTCTCTGCTCTTGCTTCTGTAACAGGTCTATGAAGCGGGCCTCAGATTGCTGCTGGGCTTGTTGCTGAGCTTCCAGACTCTGTTGGTGAGCTTGCTGCTGGGCTGCAAGGCTCTGTTGATGAGCTTGCTGCTGGGCTGCAAGGCTCCTTTGCAAACCTGCATTTGTCTGCTGTTGATTGGCATTTGCTAGAGCCAGCTGTTTCAGTATCTCCTCCATGCTGGCTTAAAAAAAAACTGCCACTGGTTCTCCACCAACTGTGAGGGGGTTAGCTCGGCAGCGGGTGTGTGTGACCCCCGGGATGGGCTCCCCAGACAAAAACAGGCCCAGCAAACGGAGGTTGTGGTTTTCAAAATCAAAAAGGTGCGGTTTATTTTCTATTTACAGTGACAAAACACAGCAAAGCAAAAGAAACATAAATAAAATAAATCCTGGTCAACTTGACCTCTGACTAAACATACAGGTTTCCTAACTAACAACTGGGATCAGCCTAGTGCTGTCCTAGTCCCTAAGTCCCTGGTTTTAAATGTCCAAGCAAATAGCCACACAGGCTTTTTCTCACCGCACAGGGGTTCACTCTCCCTAGACAGTCCACACAGGTCTGGTTCCAGGCATGAGCTAACATCTGATGAAGCTGGGAGTTCTTATAGAGGCCTAAATGAGCTGACAAGGTTCAGCTGGTCTCCTCATCTCTGTCTGCACGACGCCCCACACTCTCCCTAGAGGTATGAGTCATCCATGAGCCCACTAGCCTTAGCTGGGCTTATACAACTCTCCACCTAGTTGTATAAGTCGGCGTAAAGCCTGAATCTGGGCGAAATATATCTACCCCCCTGGATGCAACCAGGTGACTTTACCTTCCTGCTGTCACAATATATATATATATATATATATATATTGTGAGGGGGTTAGCTTGGCAGCGGGTGTGTGTGACCCCCGGGATGGGCTCCCCACACAAAACAGGCCCAGCAAACGGAGGTTGTGGTTTTCAAAATCAAAAAAAAAGGTGCGGTTTATTTTCTATTTACAGTGACAAAACACAGCAAAGCCAAAAGAAACATAAACAAATTAAATCCTGGTCAACTTGACCTCTGACTAAACATACAGGTTTCCTAACTAACAACTGGGATCAGCCTAGTGCTGTCCTAGTCCCTAAGTCCCTGGTTTTAAATGTCCAAGCAAATAGCCACACAGGCTTTGTCTCACCGGACAAGGGTTCACTCTCTCCAGGAAGTCCACACAGGTCTGCTTCCAGGCATGAGCTAACATCTAATGAATCTGGGAGTTCTTATAGAGGCCTAAATGAGCTGACAAGTTTCAGCTGGTCTCATCAACTCCCTGTCTGTACGACGCCCCACACTCTCCCTAGAGGTATGAGTCATCCATGAGCCCACTAGCCTTAGCTGGGCTTATACAACTCTCCACCTAGTTGTACAAGTCGGCGTAAAGCCTGAATCTGGGCGAAATATATCTACCCCCCTGGATGCAACCAGGTGACTTTACCTTCCTGCTGTCACATACCCCCCCCTCTTGTTTTAACCTCGGGGTTGGAACACCAGCAATCAGGCATTCATGTACTCGAGACAAAGCATCCACATTCCCCATTTGAACGCCAGGGCGATGCTTTACTGTGAAGTTGAATTCCTGGAGGGCCAGGAACCACCTATTCACTCTTCTATTTGTTTCCTTGTTTTGAGCCATCCACTTTAACGGAGCGTGATCCGTAACCTTGTCAAAGTGCCTACCTAGCAGGTAGTACCGAAGGGAATCTAGAGCCCACTTCACCGCTAAACACTCCTTTTCAACGGTGGCGTAATTTACCTCATGGGACTTCAACTTCCTGCTGAGGTAAATGACTGGGTGCTCTTCCCCGTTCCAGACCTGGGACAATACTGCTCCTAACCCCACATCTGACGCATCACTTTGTACGACAAAGTCTTTAGAGAAGTCGGGTGAGTACAACACTGGCTGGCTACATAAGGCTTGTTTCAAGAATTGGAATGCTGCCTCAGCCTCGGGGGTCCATTTAATCATGACCGACCCTTTCCCCTTCGTTAGGTTGGTTAGGGGCACAGCCTTAGAGGCAAAGTGGGGAATGAATCGCCGATAATACCCAGCGATTCCCAGAAAGGCTCATACCTGCTTCTTGCTGTTGGGACGTGGCCAACTCTGGATGGCCTCGACTTTGTTGAGTTGGGGTTTTATTACTCCCCTCCCAATGGTGTACCCAAGATATTTGGCCTCCTCCTGCCCAATGGTACACTTCTTGGGGTTAGCCGTAAACCCCGCTTCCCGAACAGAGTCCAGGACTGCTTGCACTTTTGGCAGATGTGAGGCCCAATCTGTGCTATGGACAATTACGTCATCCAGGTAAGCCGCAGCATACTTCCGATGGGGCCTCAGCATCTGGTCCATTTTCCGCTGGAATGTGGCCGGCGCATTCTGTAACCCGAACGGCATTCTTTTATATTGGAACGCCCCGTCTGGGGTTACAAATGCGGTTTTCTCTTTGGCCAATTTGGCCAGGGGGATTTGCCAATACCCTTTTGTGAGGTCAAGAGTCGTCATGTATCGGGCTGTTCCCAGCTGGTTGATCAACTCATCTATACGTGGCATGGGGTAGGTGTCAAATTTTGTAACTTTGTTCAACTGACGAAAATCGTTACAAAATCGCCAGCTCCCATCCGGTTTAGGCACCAACACAATGGGACTAGACCAATCACTTTGGGACTCCTCTATCACCCCTAAGTTCAGCATTTTCTGTACTTCCTCCCGTATTGCCTCCCGTCGGGCCTCTGGGATCCGATAGGGTTTTAACTTCACCCTTTCACCGGGCGGGGTAATGATGTCATGCTCTACCCCAGATGTTTGTCCCGGCAGCTCAGAGAATACCTCCTTGTTGCGAAGCACAAACTCCTTAACCTCCTGTTGTTGGGGTTGTGACAAGGTGGCTGCTATTCCAACCTCAGGAATCACGCAACCAGTTTGAGCTGGTGACCAAGTGTCTGCGACTAGGGACTCTCTATCCCTCCAGGCTTTCAACAGATTAACGTGATAGATCTGTTCGGGCTTTCGTCTTCCTGGTTGTCTGACCTTGTAATTCACTTCGCTCACTTTTTCCATTATCTCGTAGGGGCCTTGCCATTTGGCAAGGAATTTACTTTCAACCGTAGGGACAAGTACCAGTATCCTATCCCCCGGGGAAAAGGTACGGGTCTTGGCTCCACGGTTGTACACTCTCTGCTGTGCTAACTGCGCTTGGGCCAAATGTTCCTTCACGATGGGCATTACCTGTGCAATTCGGTCTTGCATCAGGGCGACATGCTCAATCACACTCCTGTGGGGAGAACTCTCACTTTCCCAAGTTTCCTTGGCAATATCCAACAGCCCTCTTGGGTGTCTCCCATACAGTAACTCAAAGGGGGAGAATCCCGTAGAGGATTGGGGCACCTCCCTAATAGCAAACATCAGATAAGGAAGTAGACAGTCCCAATCCTTTCCATCTCTATCCACCACTTTCTTCAACATTTGCTTTAGGGTTTTGTTGAATCTTTCAACCAGCCCATCGGTTTGGGGGTGATACACAGATGTACGTAATTGCGTCACTTTGAACAATTTACACAGCTCCTTCATAACCTGGGACATAAAGGGTGTACCTTGGTCCGTAAGCAGTTCTCTACAAATACCCACCCGGCTAAACACAAGAGATAGCTCTTTGGCTATGGTTTTGGCCGAGGTATTTCGGAGAGGGATCGCTTCTGGATAACGGGTGGCATAGTCCATTATAACTAATATGTACTGGTGCCCCCTAGCGGACTTGATTATAGGACCTACCAAATCCATGGCGATCCTCTCAAACGGGACCTCAATGATGGGTAGAGGGACCAGCGGGCTACGGAAATGTGGCATCGGGGCCGACCTCTGACACACAGGGCAGGAGGAACAATAATTTTCTATGTCCTTTATCACCCCCGGCCAATAGAATCTCTGTAATACCCTCTCTCGGGTTTTCTCTGTCCCCAGATGACCTCCAAGAATGTGCCCATGGGCCAACTCCAACACCAACTTCCTGTAAGGTTTGGGCACCACAAGCTGCTCAACGGTTTCTTCTGCCCTTTTTGCCACCCGATACAGTAGGTCCTTCTCTACGCTGAAGTATGGGTAAGTGCAGGTATTATCTGGGTTCACTAACTCGCCATCTATTTTCACTACGTTTTCCCGTGCCTTTATTAGGGCGGGGTCTTTCAACTGTTCTGTGGCAAAGTTTTCCCTGTGAACCTCAAGATCAGAAAACTCCACAGACGGTAGGTTTTCGTCTGAGGAGGTGGGCTCCTCTCCAGTTTCTTGAGTCTCCCCTGCCAATACTGATAAGGGAAATTCCGGAGAGTCCTCACCACTCTCAGGGGAGTTCTGGCTATCCCATTCCTGGTACATAGGGGCACCAGTGGGGGGCTCAGGATCATCCCACAGTTCCCAGAACTTCGGAAAATCCCTTCCCACAATGGCGTCATGCGGTAACTGAGATACTAAGCCCACTGGATGAGAGAGGGTACCTTTGGGGGTCTCGAAACACACTGTAGTCACTGGATACTCTCGGGTGTCCCCATGCACACAAATAACAGCTACCTTGCTATTCCCAGAGACCTCTGTTTTAACTAACTCAGCCTTTATCAGGGTCACAAGGCTACCTGAATCCAGCAATACCACAACATTTCTACCATTAACACACATTTTGCATAAATGTTTCTCAGTTCCTCGAATGGCAGTGCATGCGACTGTCGCACACAGCGACTGACGTCTGCCCATCAGAAAGTCACACTGCATGGGTTCCTCCACAACCGGGCAATTGGCTGCAATATGTCCCGCTTGCCGGCAGCGGTAGCAAACGATCCTTCTTGCCGCCTCTTGAGCCGCTGATTTCCCAGGCTGTTCTCGCCAAACTTGGGGTAGAGCTCCCACCCTCTCACTCTCTCCACCCTCACCCCTTGGAATCCTCTTATCCGCCCCTGGGGATGGTCTGGTCTTAGGGTGGAAAGTCCGAGTGTCTCTGGAAGAGGCCGTCAGGTTCTCTGTAGCCAAGTATTTCTCCACACGATCCACAAGACCATCGGCCGTCTCTGGGTCTCCATGGCTTACCCACTTTTGGATGGCAGTAGGAAGAGCTCTCAAAAACCGATCCATTACAACACGTTCCACAATCTTTGGTGCGGACAAAGTCTCTGGCTGTAGCCACTTTCTGCTCAGGTGAATGAGATCATACATTTGAGACCTGGGGGGTTTTCCAGGCTGGAAAGTCCAGTTATGCACACGCTGAGCCCGGACAGCCTGGGTGACACCCAGCCTTGCCAATATTTCAGCTTTTAGCATCACATAGTCTTTTGCTTGGTCAGGCTCTAGGTCATAGTAAGCCTTCTGCGATTCACCAGTTAACAGAGGAGCCACCAGTCCAGCCCACTGCTCCTCAGGCCACTTTTCTCTTTCAGCAGTCCTTTCAAATGTGGTCAAAAATACCTCTGGATCATCCTCTCCAGTCATTTTTGTCAATAAACGACTCACCCCAAAGGACACGGTATTAGTGGGACGGCTTTCCTCACTGGTCTGCGGACGTTGCTGCATTACTGCTTCCATTTGTTGTAGTCTCTGCTCTTGCTTCTGTAACAGGTCTATGAAGCGGGCCTCAGATTGCTGCTGGGCTTGTTGCTGAGCTTCCAGACTCTGTTGGTGAGCTTGCTGCTGGGCTGCGAAGTTCTGTTGTTGAGCTGCAAGGCTCTTTTGCAAACCTGCATTTGTCTGCTGTTGATTGGCATTTGCTAGAGCCAGCTGCTTCAGTATCTCCTCCATGCTGGCTTAAAAAAAAACTGCCACTGGTTCTCCACCAACTGTGAGGGGGTTAGCTTGGCAGCGGGTGTGTGTGACCCCCGGGATGGGCTCCCCACACAAAACAGGCCCAGCAAACGGAGGTTGTGGTTTTCAAAATCAAAAAAAAAGGTGCGGTTTATTTTCTATTTACAGTGACAAAACACAGCAAAGCCAAAAGAAACATAAACAAATTAAATCCTGGTCAACTTGACCTCTGACTAAACATACAGGTTTCCTAACTAACAACTGGGATCAGCCTAGTGCTGTCCTAGTCCCTAAGTCCCTGGTTTTAAATGTCCAAGCAAATAGCCACACAGGCTTTGTCTCACCGGACAAGGGTTCACTCTCTCCAGGAAGTCCACACAGGTCTGCTTCCAGGCATGAGCTAACATCTAATGAATCTGGGAGTTCTTATAGAGGCCTAAATGAGCTGACAAGTTTCAGCTGGTCTCATCAACTCCCTGTCTGTACGACGCCCCACACTCTCCCTAGAGGTATGAGTCATCCATGAGCCCACTAGCCTTAGCTGGGCTTATACAACTCTCCACCTAGTTGTACAAGTCGGCGTAAAGCCTGAATCTGGGCGAAATATATCTACCCCCCTGGATGCAACCAGGTGACTTTACCTTCCTGCTGTCACAATATGTATTGCATTGCGATGAGCTGTTATAACTTAATACTTGAAAAACTGCAAAAATCGTCCGGGGTTTACTTCCTCTTTAATTTTTCATTGAATTGTTCTATTTAAAGTAATGTATAGAAGGTAGGGCCCGAAAGTGACTCAAGCCCAGGGGCCCCCACCACCCTAAGTCCTGCCCTGACCCTGGGCGTTTACCTCTGGTGCATGAGGCTCTGGCATTTTGATGCGGGTGGAAGGCAAAGTCCCAGAGGCAGCCTGTAAAACTCTATAAGGCCGGGTTCACACCGTCGCCGCATGCGGCTCACAGCAGGGGTCCGGTGCGTCCTGGTTCACCATTTCAGGTCCAATTTGAGCCCAAATTTTGAGCTGAAATCGAACCTGAAACGCACCAAAAAAGCATGCGTTTTTCCGGCACACCGCACCGGACCCGCTGCCGAGATATGTGAACCGGCCACATATAGGGTGACCACATTTCCAAACTGCCATTCAGGGACACCCTCCCTTCCCAAAAATCAGCTTGTGCTGTAACGAATCACAGCACAGTGATTGGACACAAGAGGTGGGATTTATGATTTCTCCAATCACAAGCAGGGGGCGGGATTGTGCTCCTCCAGGCATTCCTGACCAGGACAAGTACTGTTAGTGAATAAAGCGGTGATGTGGCAGCCTTTTTTGGGGGCATCAGATTGGCCCGGAGGGTGTCTGTGTCAGTTTTAAGGATGAGCTCGGTGTTCGAGTCGAACGTACGTTCGACTCGAACATCGGCTGTTCGATCGTTCGGCGAACAACGAACGATTTGGGCCGTTCGCGCCAAATTCGAGTGACGCAAACGGCCCACAATGCACTACGCCATCGCAGTGTCATCCAGGCGCTGTGATTGGCAAAGCATGCACTGTGACCCCGCATGCTTGGCAAATCACAGCGCCGGCAGCGAGGAGAGCAATGATTGGCCACAGGCAGGATGCCTGTGGCCAATTATTGATGAGGGGGTTTAGTACACGCCCCACACTATAAAAAGCCGCCAGCGCGGCGGCCTTGTGTAGTGTGTTCCGGAGCAGGGAAAGAGAAGCATAGGCAGGGACAGTGTCATTTTTTTTCTTTACTAATCCTGGTTTCCTTGTGTTTAGGGACAGAGAAGGATAGGTAGGGAGAGTGTCAGTGTGTTATTCTGTGCTAAACCTTGTTTGTAGGGACAGAGAAGGACAGTGAGGGAAAGTGTCAGTGTACTATTCTGTGCTAAACCAATCTTGCTGAAGCATATTGCAAATCCTTGTGTTTAGGGACACAGAAGGACACTCAGTGAGGGAAAGTGTCAGTGTACTATTCTGTGCTAAACCAATCTTGCTGAAGCATATTGCAAATCCTTGTGTTTAGGGACAGAGAAGGACACTCAGTGAGGGAAAGTGTCAGTGCACTATTCTGTGCTAAACAAATCTTGCTGAAGCATATTGCAAATCCTTGTGTTTAGGGACACAGAAGGACACTCAGTGAGGGAAAGTGTCAGTGTACTATTCTGTGCTAAACCAATCTTGCTGAAGCATATTGCAAATCCTTGTGTTTAGGGACAGAGAAGGACACTCAGTGAGGGAAAGTGTCAGTGTACTATTCTGTGCTAAACCAATCTTGCTGAAGCATATTGCAAATCCTTGTGTTTAGGGACACAGAAGGACACTCAGTGAGGGAAAGTGTCAGTGTACTATTCTGTGCTAAACCAATCTTGCTGAAGCATATTGCAAATCCTTGTGTTTAGGGACAGAGAAGGACACTCAATGAGGGAAAGTGTCAGTGTACTATTCTGTGCTAAACCAATCTTGCTGAAGCATATTGCAAATCCTTGTGTTTAGGGACACAGAAGGACACTCAGTGAGGGAAAGTGTCAGTGTACTATTCTGTGCTAAACCAATCTTGCTGAAGCATATTGCAAATCCTTGTGTTTAGGGACAGAGAAGGACACTCAGTGAGGGAAAGTGTCAGTGTACTATTCTGTGCTAAACCAATCTTGCTGAAGCATATTGCAAATCCTTGTGTTTAGGGACACAGAAGGACACTCAGTGAGGGAAAGTGTCAGTGTACTATTCTGTGCTAAACCAATCTTGCTGAAGCATATTGCAAATCCTTGTGTTTAGGGACAGAGAAGGACACTCAGTGAGGGAAAGTGCCAGTGTACTATTCTGTGCTAAACCAATCTTGCTGAAGCATATTGCAAATCCTTGTGTTTAGGGACAGAGAAGGACACTCAGTGAGGGAAAAAGTCAGTGTACTATTCTGTGCTAAACCAATCTTGCTGAAGCATATTGCAAATCCTTGTGTTTAGGGACAGAGAAGGACACTCAGTGAGGGAAAGTGTCAGTGTACTATTCTGTGCTAAACCAATCTTGCTGAAGCATATTGCAAATCCTTGTGTTTAGGGACACAGAATGACACTCAGTGAGGGAAAGTGTCAGTGTACTATTCTGTGCTAAACCAATCTTGCTGAAGCATATTGCAAATCCTTGTGTTTAGGGACACAGAAGAACACTCAGTGAGGGAAAGTGTCAGTGTACTATTCTGTGCTAAACCAATCTTGCTGAAGCATATTGCAAATCCTTGTGTTTAGGGACAGAGAAGGACACTCAGTGAGGGAAAGTGTCAGTGTACTATTCTGTGCTAAACCAATCTTGCTGAAGCATATTGCAAATCCTTGTGTTTAGGGACAGAGAAGGACACTCAGTGAGGGAAAGTGTCAGTGTACTATTCTGTGCTAAACCAATCTTGCTGAAGCATATTGCAAATCCTTGTGTTTAGGGACACAGAAGGACACTCAGTGAGGGAAAGTGTCAGTGTACTATTCTGTGCTAAACCAATCTTGCTGAAGCATATTGCAAATCCTTGTGTTTAGGGACAGAGAAGGACACTCAGTGAGGGAAAGTGTCAGTGTACTATTCTGTGCTAAACCAATCTTGCTGAAGCATATTGCAAATCCTTGTGTTTAGGGACAGAGAAGGACACTCAGTGAGGGAAAGTGTCAGTGTACTATTCTGTGCTAAACCAATCTTGCTGAAGCATATTGCAAATCCTTGTGTTTAGGGACACAGAAGGACACTCAGTGAGCGAAAGTGTCAGTGTACTATTCTGTGCTAAACCAATCTTGCTGAAGCATATTGCAAATCCTTGTGTTTGGGACAGAGAAGGACACTCAGTGAGGGAAAGTGTCAGTGTACTATTCTGTGCTAAACCAATCTTGCTGAAGCATATTGCAAATCCTTGTGTTTAGGGACAGAGAAGGACACTCAGTGAGGGAAAGTGTCAGTGTACTATTCTGTGCTAAACCAATCTTGCTGAAGCATATTGCAAATCCTTGTGTTTAGGGACAGAGAAGGACACTCAGTGAGGGAAAGTGTCAGTGTACTATTCTGTGCTAAACCAATCTTGCTGAAGCATATTGCAAATCCTTGTGTTTAGGGACAGAGAAGGACACTCAGTGAGGGAAAGTGTCAGTGTACTATTCTGTGCTAAACCAATCTTGCTGAAGCATATTGCAAATCCTTGTGTTTAGGGACACAGAAGGACACTCAGTGAGGGAAAGTGTCAGTGTACTATTCTGTGCTAAACCAATCTTGCTGAAGCATATTGCAAATCCTTGTGTTTAGGGACAGAGAAGGACACTCAGTGAGGGAAAGTGTCAGTGTACTATTCTGTGCTAAACCAATCTTGCCGAAGCATATTGCAAATCCTTGTGTTTAGGGACACAGAAGGACACTCAGTGAGGGAAAGTGTCAGTGTACTATTCTGTGCTAAACCAATCTTGCTGAAGCATATTGCAAATCCTTGTGTTTAGGGACAGAGAAGGACACTCAGTGAGGGAAAGTGTCAGTGTACTATTCTGTGCTAAACCAATCTTGCTGAAGCATATTGCAAATCCTTGTGTTTAGGGACAGAGAAGGACACTCAGTGAGGGAAAGTGTCAGTGTACTACTCTGTGCTAAACCAATCTTGCTGAAGCATATTGCAAATCCTTGTGTTTAGGGACACAGAAGGACACTCAGTGAGGGAAAGTGTCAGTGTACTATTCTGTGCTAAACCAATCTTGCTGAAGCATATTGCAAATCCTTGTGTTTAGGGACAGAGAAGGACACTCAGTGAGGGAAAGTGTCAGTGTACTATTCTGTGCTAAACCAATCTTGCTGAAGCATATTGCAAATCCTTGTGTTTAGGGACAGAGAAGGACACTCAGTGAGGGAAAGTGTCAGTGTACTATTCTGTGCTAAACCAATCTTGCTGAAGCATATTGCAAATCCTTGTGTTTAGGGACAGAGAAGGACACTCAGTGAGGGAAAGTGTCAGTGTACTACTCTGTGCTAAACCAATCTTGCTGAAGCATATTGCAAATCCTTGTGTTTAGGGACACAGAAGGACACTCAGTGAGGGAAATTGTCAGTGTACTATTCTGTGCTAAACCAATCTTGCTGAAGCATATTGCAAATCCTTGTGTTTAGGGACAGAGAAGGACACTCAGTGAGGGAAAGTGTCAGTGTACTATTCTGTGCTAAACCAATCTTGCTGAAGCATATTGCAAATCCTTGTGTTTAGGGACACAGAAGGACACTCAGTGAGGGAAAGTGTCAGTGTACTATTCTGTGCTAAACCAATCTTGCTGAAGCATATTGCAAATCCTTGTGTTTAGGGACAGAGAAGGACACTCAGTGAGGGAAAGTGTCAGTGTACTATTCTGTGCTAAACCAATCTTGCTGAAGCATATTGCAAATCCTTGTGTTTAGGGACACAGAAGGACACTCAGTGAGGGAAAGTGTCAGTGTACTATTCTGTGCTAAACCAATCTTGCTGAAGCATATTGCAAATCCTTGTGTTTAGGGACAGAGAAGGACACTCAGTGAGGGAAAGTGTCAGTGTACTATTCTGTGCTAAACCAATCTTGCTGAAGCATATTGCAAATCCTTGTGTTTAGGGACAGAGAAGTACACTCAGTGAGGGAAAGTGTCAGTGTACTATTCTGTGCTAAACCAATCTTGCTGAAGCATATTGCAAATCCTTGTGTTTAGGGACACAGAAGGACACTCAGTGAGGGAAAGTGTCAGTGTACTATTCTGTGCTAAACCAATCTTGCCGAAGCATATTGCAAATCCTTGTGTTTAGGGACAGAGAAGGACACTCAGTGAGGGAAAGTGTCAGTGTACTATTCTGTGCTAAACCATTCTTGCTGAAGCATATTGCAAATCCTTGTGTTTAGGGACACAGAAGGATAGGCAGGGGACAGTGTCAGTGTCATTGTTGCTAAGCCTCCTGCACAGTATACACCTGAAGGTAGCCCTTATTGCTGTTTTTCCCATCTCCCTGCAGGCCATCCATTAGAATGTCTGGAAGGCAAACAAGGAGAGGCAGACAGTCAGGAGCCAATAAAAGAGGGCAAGCAGGCTCTGTGTCTGGGGGCAACAGTGCTGGTCGTGGACGCGGTGCATTTTCATCAGCACATGGCCATGGGACACACTTGTCCTTCTTTTCGGCAGCTGGACGTGTTGAGCCGCATCATGCCGAAGACTTGGTAGAGTGGATGACCAAGCCCTCCTCATCCTCCTCATCCTCTCTCACCCAGGCTCAGGGTACTGGCAAAGCACCTACCAAAGCGTCCTCTTCCCTGGTATCAATGTCATCATCAGTCACTCCTTCCCTAGACCCACCATGTCCTCCTCCTGAGGAGTCCCCCGAACTGTTTGAGCACAGTGTTGGGTACATGCTCCAGGAGGATGCCCAGCGTTTCGAAGGATCTGATGATGATACCCAGATAGAGGAAGGCAGTAGCGTGAGAGCAGAGAGAGGGGATGCTCAAGAAGGACACCAATCCGGCAGTCATGTTCCAGCAGCTGCAGCATACTGCCAGATTGGCTCCAGTGATGAGGAGGGAGGGGATGATGAGGTCACTGACTCCACGTGGGTGCCTAATAGGAGAGAGGAGGAGGAGGAGGAGGATGAGGAGGAGGCACATCTCCAACGAGGCAGGATGCCCTTGGGTGGCCAGCGTAAGGGCAGCACACCGACGGAATCACACCGCAGAGCTCCGCCTGTGCAGGGCGCTGCCTCTGCCCGTCATTCAAAAAGTTCTTTGGTGTGGGCCTTTTTTGAGGCGAGTGCATCAGATCGCACAGCTGCTGTTTGCAACATATGTCTCAAGCGTATATCGCGTGGCCAAAACATCAGCCGCTTGGGCACCACATGCTTGACCAGACATATGTTGACCTGCCATGCAGCTCGTTGGCAAGCCTACCTTAAAGACCCACACCAAAGAACAAAGCGGACCTCTCCTTGCACCGCATCAGCTGGGATCTCCAACCCCACTATACCTTCAGTCCTCTCTGAAACCTGCACTGAGAGGAATGAAGGTGTAGAATTAGGTGTGTCACAGCCAAGTACTTGCGGGCACTCTGCTAGCAGTACACCGACGTCCGATTCTAGCAGGCAAATTTCCCTGCACCAGCTGCTGGACCGTCGAAAGAAGTTCACTCCCAGCCATCCACATGCCCAGCGGTTGAATGCTAGTTTGGCTAAATTGCTAGCGCTTCAACTGCTGCCTTTTCAGTTGGTAGACTCGGCCCCCTTCCGTGAGTTTGTGCAATGTGCGGTTCCTCAGTGGCAGGTTCCCAAACGCCACTTTTTCTCACGGAAGGCGATTCCGGCTCTCTACCGGCATGTGGAAGGCAATGTCTTGGCCTCGCTGGACAGGGCGGTCAGCGGTAAGGTGCATATTACCACTGACTCATGGTCCAGCAGGCATGGACAGGGACGTTACCTTTCTTTCACGGCCCATTGGGTCACTCTTTTGGCAGCTGGGAAGGATGCAGGACAAGGTGCAGTAGTGTTGGAGGTTGTTCCACCGCCACGCCTCCAAAATGCTACTACTGGTTGTGACACACCTCTCTCCTCCACCCCCTCCTCTTCTTCTTCCTCCATGGCCTCTTCCTGTGCTTTGTCCTCGGAGCCAGCGGTGCTCCGTAGGCGTTCAAGGGGCTACGCAAGTACGCAGGCAAAAAGATGCCATGCCGTGCTTGCGCTGGTGTGTTTGGGGGACAGGAGCCACACTGGGGCAGAGGTCCTGTCTGCTCTGCAGGGGCAGGCCGAGAGGTGGTTGACGTCAAGCCAGCTTAAGCCAGGAATGGTGGTTTGCGACAATGGCACCAACCTCCTCTCCGCCCTCCGACAGGGACAACTGACCCATGTGCCCTGTGTGGCTCACGTCCTTAACCTGGTGGTGCAGCGGTTCTTGGGCAGGTACCCGGGCTTACAGGATGTCCTGAGGCAGGCCAGGAAAGTCTGTGTGCATTTCCGCAGATCTTATAATGCCAGTGCTCGCCTGGCTGAGCTGCAAAAGGAGTTGAACCTGCCCAAGAACCGCCTTATATGTGACATGCCCACCAGGTGGAACTCAACGTTGGCCATGCTGCAGCGGCTGCACACGCATCAGAGGGCCATCAATGAGTACCTGTGCGACTACGGCACCAGGACAGGGTCAGGGGAGCTTGGTTTTTTTTCACCACGCCAGTGGGGCATGATCAGGGATGCGTGCACTGTCCTGGCACCATTTGAGGAGGCCACGAGGATGGTGAGCAGTGACAGTGCATGCATCAGTGACACTGTACCTCTTGTCCACCTGTTGGAGCACACGCTGCATGGAATAATGGACAGGGCACTTGAGGCAGAACAGAGGCAGGAAGAGGAGGACTTCCTTGCCTCTCAAGGCCCCCTTTACCCAGACAGTGTTCCTTCTGTCCCACCTATCGCACAGGAAGAGGAGGAGGAGGAGGAGGATTGTGTCAGCATGGAGGTGGAGCCTGGCACTCAGCATCATCAGCAGCAGTCTTTTAGGGATGGTTTACAGTCCCAAGAAACCAGTGGAATTGTACGTGGCTGGGAGGAGGTGGCTGCGGATCATGTCGTCCTTAGTGACCCAGAGGACTCCAGACTGAATGCCTCAGCTAACCTACGCTGCATGGCCTCCCTGATCCTGCAAAGTCTGCGGAAGGATCCTCGTATTCTTCGGATCAAGGAGAGGGACCATTACTGGCTGGCCACTCTCCTTGATCCACGGTACAAGGGTAAGGTTGCGGACCTTATGTTACCGTCGCAGAGGGAGCAGAGGATGAGACAACTCCGGGAGGCCTTGCAGAAAGGTCTGTGCAACGCGTTCCCAGAGACTGGGAGGTTACAAACTCCTGGTCCTGGACAACGAGTTGCTGAGGCTTCGGTCAGTCAAAGAAGGAGCGGTGGGGAAGGTGGCCGTCTGACCGATGCGTTCAGACAATTCTTTTGTCCGCAGCCCCAAAGTATGATCGGTTCCAGCAACCATCGCCAGCGTCTGATATACATGGTGCAGGAATACCTAGGGGCAAGGTCAGACTTGGACACCTTCCCCACCGAAAATCCTCTGGCTTACTGGGTCTTGAGGATGGATCACTGGCCAGAGCTTGCACAGTATGCAATTGAGCTACTGGCCTGTCCTGCATCCAGCGTTCTTTCAGAACGCACATTCAGTGCTGCTGGAGGATTTGTCACGGATCACAGGGTGCGCCTGTCCACCGACTCGGTTGATCGACTGACTTTCATCAAGATGAACCAGTCTTGGATCACCACCAGCTACCACACACCTGATGCTGATATAACAGACTAATTTATTTTAAAATGTCACATCCCTTCAAGACTGATGCTGATGCTGAGTGCCTGTGCTGTTATGTTGACTGGCTATCCTCCTCCTCCTCAATGATCCGATTGATGATGATAGCTTGGAAGAACATTTTTGTTTCTGGGTGCCGCCACCAGTGCCTAAGGCCCAATTTTTCAGCCCCTGTTTAACAGGGGCGTGTAATTACAATTTTTGATGCAATACTTTGCAACAGGGCTCATTGCTGTGCTCCAAGTACAGTATCTGTGAGGGGTTGCAGTGTTGTGCCACCAGTGCCTAAGGCCCAATTTTTCAGCCCCTGTTTAACAGGGGCGTGTAATTACAATTTTTGATGCAATACTTTGCAACAGGGCTCATTGCTGTGCTCCAAGAAAAGCATCTGTGAGGGGTTGCAGTGTTGTGGCACCAGTGCCTAAGGCCCAATTTTTCTGCCCCTGTTTAACAGGGGCATGTAATTACAATTCTTGATCTAATAATTCACAGCAGGGCCCATTGCTGCGCCCACCAAGAGTAACTGTCAGGCCTTACAGTGTTGTGTCAACACCACCACCACCACCAACACCACCAAAGGCCCAATTTTTCAGCCCCTGTTCAACAGGGGCATGCAATTATAATTCTTGATCTAATAATTCACAGCAGGGCCCATTGCTGCGCCCACCAAGAGTAACTGTGAGGCCTTACAGTGTTGTGGCACCAGCACCACCATCAAAGGCCCAATTTTTCCTACCACTGTTCAACAATTATATGTTATTACAATTCCTGATATAATAGTTGACAGCAGGGCGTTCCAGCACCCACCAAGAGTAACTGTGAGTGCTTACAGTGTTGTGCCAACACCAACACCTAAGGGGCCTATTTCTGCAGAGTATATACGGCAGGTCCCTACTTTCAAACATCCAACTTTCAAACGACTCCTACTTGCAAACGGAAGAAGACAACAGGAAGTGAGAGGAAATCTACCCCTAGGAAGGAAAATTCTCTCCTGTAAGAATTAATATGGGAGAAAGGTGTCTCCTCTCTACTGATGCTTTATCACCAATCCTTGTTTCAAAAAAACACCACATTTCAAAAACAGTTGTCATTGGGACGGAAAGTGAGGTGAAATGTTCTGAACAGGTGCACACTGCACAGACAGCAAAACAAATGTTACAGGGGTGATAACCCTTCCCTATGTTCTCCAAAAAGCTTAAAAATATATTTTTTGGCTGGAGCTACACTTAAACAATGTACCAGTTCAAAATTACAAACAGATTCTACATAAGAACAAACCTGCAGTCCCTGTCTTGTATGCACCGCCTGTATACGGCTGTTCAGAGTATATAGGGCCTTTTTTATTTTGTGTGCGGGGTTCCCCTTAATATCCATACAAGACCCAAAGGGGCTGGTAATGGGCTGGGGTAGGGGGGGGGGGGGGGGCTGTGATGGGGTAGCTATGCCATTTTTCTTAAAGATTTTCATCCATATTACCGGGACCAGACATTACATTAAAGCCGCAAGCAGTTTTAAATGGCTTTTTTTTTCCTTTAGAAATGTCATTTTGTGCAGGGACAGTTCTAAACACGGGAAACACGTGGCACTTCACAGGCATACTTTAGACACCCCCCAGGTACGATATTTAAAGGAATATTTGATTTTTTTTTTTCACTTTATGCATCATTAAAATGACTGCTCCCGAAAAACTGCCGTTTTTAAAACTTCTTTTTGCATTGATACATGTCCCCTGGTGCAGAACCCGGGTTCCCAAACCCTTTTTAGGACAATAACATGCATAATAGTCGTTATAATTAGCACTTTAGAATTCGAACGTTCGCATCCATTGTATTTAACCACTTAACGACCGCCCACTGTAAATATACGTCGGCAGAATGGCACCGACAGGCAGAATCACGTATATGTATGTGATTGCCTTTGTATAGTTGGGGGGTCCGATCGGACCCCCCTTCTTTACAGTGAGCGGTCGTTTTACCTTCGGGAGCAATCCGGCATGAGGGGACGGCCGTTCGATTCCGGCCACCCCCTCTCGATCGCTCCCGGCGAATGAGAGCTTCCCCTGCCTGTGTACTGTTTACACAGGCTGGAGGAAGTGATGTCATCTCTCCTGCGGCGCTCACATATACCGAGCGCCGTACAGGAGAAGATGCAGGTTAGTGCACACAACACTACACTGACACCAGGACACATAGGCACATAAATCGCCCCCCCAGGCCCCCCCAGACACCCCCAGATCACCCCCCCAGCCCCCAGTCACAGTGTCACTGATTGCAGTGACCATTTATTTAGTGATCACTGCAATCAGTGACATTTGTGACTGTAAAAGTGTCAGTACATTCAGTTTTAGGTCCAGTGTAGCCCCCTAACCCCCCCTAATAAAGGTTTAACCCCCTGATCACCCCCCAGATAACCCTTTCAACCCCTAGCACCGCCGTCACTAAGCGATCATTTTTCTGATCGATGTCTTAGCGTCGGTGATGCTGATCGGTAGCCAGTAATTTTTTTTAGGTTCGCCGCAGGTTTTTATAGCGTCGGGTACCCCCATATATTACCTAATAAAGGTTTAACCCCCTTGATCGCCCCCCAGGTAACCCTTTCACCCCCTATTACCACTGTCACTAAGCGATAATTTTTCTGATCGATGTTTTAGCGTCGGCGATGCTGATCGGTAGCCAGTAATTTTTTTTAAGTTCGCCGCAGGTTTTTATAGCGTCGGGTACCCCCATATATTACCTAATAAAGGTTTAACCCCCTTGATCACCCCCCAGGTAACCTTTTCACCCCCTAGCACCGCCGTCACTAAGCGATCATTTTTCTGATCGATGTCTTAGCGTCGGTGATGCTGATCGGTAGCCAGTAATTTTTTTTAGGTTCGCCGCAGGTTTTTATAGCGTCGGGTACCCCCATATATTACCTAATAAAGGTTTAACCCCCTTGATCGCCCCCCAGGTAACCCTTTCACCCCCTATCACCACTGTCACTAAGCGATAATTTTTCTGATCGCTGTCTTAGCGTCGGTGATGCAGATCGGTAGCCAGTAATTTTTTTTAGGTTCGCCGCAGGTTTTTATAGCGTCAGGTACCCCAATATATTACCTAATAAAGGTTTAACCCCCTTGATCGCCCCCCAGGTAACCCTTTCACTCCCTATCACCACTGTCGCTAAGCGATCATTTTTCTGATCGCTGTCTTAGCGTCGGTGATGCAGATCGGTAGCCAGTAATTTTCTTTTAGGTTCGCCGCAGGTTTTTATAGCGTCAGGTACCCCCATATATTATCTAATAAAGGTTTAACCCCCTGATCGCCCCCCAGGTAACCCTTTCACCCCCTATCACCACTGTCGCTAAGCGATCGTTTTTATGATCGTTCTCTTAGTGTCGGTGATGCAGATCGGTAGCCAGTAATTTTTTTTAGGTTCGCCGTCAGGTTTTTATATAGCGTCAGGTACCCCCATATATTACCTAATAAAGGTTTTAACCCCCTAATTGTCCCTAGTTAACCCTTTCACCAGTGATCATCATATAAGTGTTACGGGTGACGCTGGTTAGTTAGTTTGCTTTTTATAGTGTCAGGGCACCCGCCGTATATAACCCAATAAAGGTTTAACCCCCTGATCGCCCGGCGGGTGATATCAATTAGGTTTTAGCGTCAGAGAGGGTCTGCGTCACACCCCAGGCAGCGTCAGGTTAGTGCCAGTAACGCTAACACCCACGCGTGAAGCATACACCCCCCTTAGTGGTATAGTATCTGATCAGATCTATACTAGCGTCCCCAGCAGTTTAGGGTTCCCAAAAACGCAGTGTTAGCGGGATCAGCCCAGATACCTGCTAGCACCTGCGTTTTGCCCCTCCGTCCAGCCCAGGCCACCCAAGTGCAGTATCGATCAATCACTGTCACTTACAAAACACAACACACATAACTGCAGCGTTCGCAGAGACAGGCCTGATCCCTGCGACTCCAGTGCTGTAGGAGGTGATTTCGCCACCACAGTTAAAAAAAAAAAAGCATATATGCCGAAGCATTGGGGCAGCAGGGGCGGAGGAGCGATTTTGCTCCTAATGCCGCGTACATACGGTCGAAATTTCGACGGAGGCTTGCCCGTGGAAAAGTCTGACCATGTGTGTGCGGCATAACTTTTGCGGGAAGATGCCCCCATGCTTCGGCATATATAAATGGTGCATGTATGCCCATCATTAGAAGTGGGTGGATGAAGGGAGGTATTCTAATGGTGGGCATACCCACCGACCAATCTTTTTTTTTCGTTCAGCCAACAGGCTGCATGAAAAAAAAGATTACAATACATGTCCAACAAGGACCAGCAACGTACTGGTATGTTGCTGGACTTTGAATGTTTATACCAGAATGATGCCTGTGGGTTTAGGTATCATCTTGGTATCATTCTTTTCAGCCAGCGGCCGGCTTTCATGTAAAAGCAATCCTAGTGGCTAATTAGCCTCTGGACTGCTTTTACAAGCAGTGGGAGGGAATGTCCCCCCCCCCGGATATAAAAAGCACCATTGGGAAATTGGGAAAGCATTTTATCACACCGATCTTGGTGTGGTCAGATGCTTTAAAGGGCAGAGGAAAGATCTAGGGTCCAATAGACCCCAGTTTTTTCAAAAAAGAGTACCTGTCATTACCTATAGCTATCATAGGGGATATTTACATTCCCTGAGATAACAATAAAAATGATAAAAAATAAATAAATATGGAAGCAACAGTTTAAAAATAAAATAAAAAAGCAAAATTAATAATAAAAAAAATAAAAAAGCACCCCTGTCCTGCCCTGCTCCTGCCCAATGGCGAACGCAAGCGCCGGTCTGGCGTCATATGTAAACAGCAATTGCACCATGCATGTGAGGTATCACCGCGAAGGTCAGATCGAGGGCAGTAATTTTAGCAGTAGACCTCCTCTGTAAATCTAACGGTGTAACCTGTAAAGGCTTTTAAAGGCTTTTAAAAATGTATGTAGTTTGTCGCCAATGCGCGTTTGTGCGAAATTTTAAAGCATGTCGTGTTTGGTATCTATGTACTCGGCCTAAGATCATCTTTTTTATTTCATCAAACATTTGGGCAATATAGTGTGTTTTAGTGCATTAAAATTAAAAAAAGTGTATTTTTTCCCCAAAAAATGCGTTTGAAAAATCGCTGCGCAAATACTGTGTAGAAAAAAAAAATGCAACACCCACCATTTTATTCTGTAGGGCCTTTGCTTTAAAAATATATATAATGTTTGGGAGTTCAACATAATTTTCTTGCAAAAAAAAATATGTATTCATGTAAACAAAAAGTGTCAAAAAGGGCTTTGTCTTCAAGTGGTTAGAAGAGTGGATGTAAGCTTCCTAATGTTGTGTATAAAATGCCAGAACAGTTCAAAACCCCCCCCCAAATGACCCCATTTTGGAAAGTAGACACCCCAAGCTATATACTGAGAGGCATGTCGAGTCCATGGAATATTTTACACAAGTTGCGGAAAAAAGACAATTTTTTTTTTTTTTTGCACAAAGTTGTCACTAAATGATATATTGCTCAAACATGCCATGGGCATATGTGGAATTACACCCCAAAATACATTCTGTTGCTTCTCCTGAGTACGGGGATACCACATGTGTGAGACTTTTTGGGAGCCTAGCCGCGTACGGGACCCCAAAAACCAATCACCGCCTTCAGGCTTTCTAAGGGTGTAAATTTTTGATTTCACTTCTCACTGCCTATCACAGTTTCGGAGGCCATGGAATGCCCAGATGGCACAAAACCCCCCCAAATGACCCCATTTTGGAAAGTAGACACCCCAAGCTATTTGCTGAGAGGTATTGTGAGTATTTTGCAGATCTCGCTTTTTGTCACAAAGTTTTGAAAATTGAAAAAAAAAAAGAAAAAAAAAAATGTTCTTTCTTAATTTTCAAAAACAAATGAGAGCTGTAAAATACTCACCATGCCTCTCAGCAAACAGCTTGGGGTGTCTACTTTCCAAAATGGGGTCATTTGGGGGGGTTTTGTGCTATTTTGGCATTTTATGGCCTTCGAAACTGTGATAGGTAGTGAGGAGTGAAATCAAAAATTTGTGCCTAGAAATCCTGAAGGCGGTGATTGGTTTTCGGGGTCCCGTACGCGGCTAGGCTCCTAAAAAGTCCCACACATGTGGTATCCCCGTACTCAGGAGAAGCAGCAAAATTTATTTTGGGGTGCAATTCCACATATAACCATGGCATGTGTGAGCAATATATCATTTAGTGACAACTTTTTGTAATTTTTTTTTTTGTCATTATTCAATCACTTGGGACAAAAAAATAAATATTCAATGGGCTCAACAGGCCTCTCAGCAATTTCCTTGGGGTGTCTACTTTCTAAAATAGGGGTCATTTGGGGGGGTTTTGTGCTATTTTGGCATTTTATGGCCTTAAAGGCTCCTAAAAAGTCCCACACATGTGGTATCCCCGTACTCAGGAGAAGCAGCAGAATGTATTTTGGGGTGCAATTCCACATATAACCATGGCATGTGTAAGCAATATATCATTTAGTGACAACTTTTTGTAATTTTTTTTTTTTTTTTTTTGTCATTATTCAATCACTTGGGACAAAAAAAAAAAATATTCAATGGGCTCAACATGCCTCTCAGCAATTTCCTTGGGGTGTCTACTTTCTAAAATGGGGTAATTTGGGGGGGTTTTGTACTGCCCTGCCATTTTAGCACCTCAAGAAATGAGATAGGCAGTCATAAATTTAAAGCTGTGTAAATTCCAGAAAATGTACCCTAGTTTGTAAACGCTATAACTTTTGCGCAAACCAATAAATATACGCTTATTGACATTTTTTTTACTAAAGACATGTGGCTGAATACATTTTGGCCTAAATGTATGACTAAAATTGAGTTTATTCGATTTTTCTTATAACAAAAAGTAGAAAATATCATTTTTTTTCAAAATTTTCGGTCTTTTTCTGTTTATATCGCAAAAAATAAAAATCGCAGAGGCAATCAAATACCATTAAAAGAAAGCTCTATTTGTGGGAAGAAAAGGACGCAAATTTCGTTTGGGTACAACATTGCATGTCCGCGCAATTTACAGTTAAAGCAGCGCAGTGCAAAATTCTGAATTCACCTCTGGTCCTTTAGCTACCAAATGGTCCGGGGCTTAAGTGGTTAATAGGGTTCTAATGTTCGTGCGAACTTTCGGTCCGTTCACGGGTTCTGGTGCGAACCGAACCCGGGGGTGTTCGGCTCATCCCTAGTCAGTTTCATTCCGGGACACTGTATTGTCCTGGAATGAAGGTGCCCGGGACAGACCTGCAAAATGCGGGGCTGACCCGGGGAATCCGGGACACGTGGTCACTCTAGCCCCATAGAGAGCCAGTCACATTCTCCTGCTATGCGAATTGAATGCGAGGAAACGCGCATTCAATTCGCATAGGTGTGAACCCGGCCTGAGAGTCTGCCAGCTGCTTGGGTTGAATGGGGCTGGATGGTGCACCAAACGATACTAGAGGGAGGTATGGAGCATTCGTCCATGGTCACTTACTACCCTTAACGTTAGTACCACTTAAAGTGGTTGTAAACCCTTTTTTGTTACTTCTACCTATAGGTAAGCCTAGAATAAGGCTTACCTATAGGTAGTGGAAATATCTCCTAAACGTGCGCCGTTTAGGTGATATTTCACTTGTAGTGCGCCAAATATGTTAACGGCGCATGCGCGGGGAAGAAACGAAACTCCGTGCCGTTTCTTCCATAGCGCGTGCCGCTACAGTGCGCATGCGCGGGAGTGACGTTACGCGGCTCCGGCGAATCACAGAGCCTGAGTCTGTGGCCCGGAAGGAAGAGGGGCGAGAAGATGGACGCAGTCTGCACAGGGGACAGCGCAGGATTCTTTTGCAGGTAAGTGTCACATAATGGGCTAGTAGGCGATGCATACTAACTAGCCCATTATGCTTTTAATTTGCAGGCTTTGCAGGGAGCGAAAGAGGAAGTAAAACCCATCAGGGTTTACTTCCTCTTTAAGGCCTGTACACACGATCAGATTTTCCAACAACAATTGTGTGATGGCAGGGTTTTTGTCGGATAATTCGACCGTTTGTACGCTCCATCGGACAATTGTTGTCGGAATTTCCGACAACAAATGTGGGATAGCCATGCTCTGAAATTTTCCAATAACAAATGTGTGCCGTCCGATTATCCGATCGTGTGTACAGAAGTCCGTCGGACTAAAATCCAAAGTACAAACACGCATGCTTCGAACCAATGCTAACCATAAGACAACATTAGCAGAAGTTGCCCAAAGGGTGGCGCTAAAGAGCAAAAAAAAAAAACACGTAGTTTCGTGTATGTTGGCTGAAAAAGTTCTGCCGTCTGTATGCAGAACAAGTTCATGGCCAACGCCCTTCGCACAAAATTCCACAGCTTTGTCCGATGGAAATCTGATCGTGTGTATGAGGCTTTAGTCAAGTGTTCATTTCGTCGACTAAAACATTTTAGTCGACTAAATGTAATACAGTAAAATCTTGGTTTGCGAGCATAATTCATTCCAGAAACATGCTTGTAATCCAAAGCACTTGTATATCAAAGCATTTTTTTTTTACAGGGTATAAAAGAGAACGGAGGCACCTCTAAGTGTAGCAATAAGTTGCTAAATGTTGTACCTTCATTAAATGTAACCATATTGCTACACTTGGAGGCATCTCTCTTCTTTTTTATACTCAGTTGTGACATGACGCTACTCTTATATCAAGACATCACTTGTATATCAAGGCAACATTTATTAAAACATTTTGCTTGTCTTGCAAAACGCTCTCAAACCAAGTTACTCTGAAACATTGGTGTGCGCAGCCTTTAGCATTAGGGTGTGCACCCCAGAGCACAAACACAGCAGAGCAGTGGATGGTGCCAGTAGAGCAAAGTTTGGTGTCAGTAGGGAAGTGGATTGGATAGTGTCTGTAGTTTTTTTTTTCCGTTTTTTTATTTATTTTATTTTTAAAAAGGAAAGTAGAGGGCGGGACTTTGTATGAGGCACACGGACACAAAGAGATAACTTTGATGGAGGACAGCTTTTAATTGGTTCAAATCGCAATACAATTTCATATTTAAATTTTATGCATTTTGCTATATATCAATACTTTTTTATATTTCATCCGAACCAAATATTGCACAATAGTAAATAGTTAATAAATATTCCATCAAGGATATTTCATATATTTGCAGATACACAGTACATATCTTCCAGACATTGCAGTCGCTACCTATGCAACTTGGTAATCCACTAAAACATTTTTTTTTAAAAAGGAGGCATAAGCAGGGGGGGATTTGGTATATATTGGAAGGTACGTCCATAAAGGTTGATGGGTATATACACTTATCGGTAGATATTAGCTCTATGCATTTCGGGCCTTGCGGGCCGCTCATCAGGAGCAAAAACCGAAGTGATCATCTGGGGATGAAAAAGACAGATACATTTTAATGATCTAAAAGAGCCTCTCCCTTTGTTGGGCCCTACACTCATGCCGCGTACACACGACCGCTTTTCTAGACGAAAAAAACTGCTTTTTTTTTTTTGCCGAGAAAAACGATCGTCTGTGGGCTTTATGTCGTTTTTCTCGTCGAGAAAAACAGCATAAAAAACGACGAGAAAAATTAGAACATGTTCTAAATTTTCTCATCGTTTTTTCCAGCATTTTTTTCCGCGGCAGTTTTCCCATAGGGAAACACTGCCGCGGAGCCCACAGACGGTCGTTTTTCTCGTCAAGAGAAAAAATGACGGGAAAAATGACCGTGTGTAGGGAACCAAGCGGTTCCCTCGTTTTTCCTGTCATTTCTCACGGCGGTTTTTTAACCGCCGTGAATAATGATCGTGTGTACGCGGCATTAGGATCACACACATCACTTCTCAGTTTGGAACAGCACTCACACTGCATAACTTGCTCTCTTCACTTTGCAACAGGTATTTTCTTTTCTCCTTAATATTCACACACTATCTGGCTTTTTTATCTGTATGTCTTTTCCACTTTGCAACAGGTATCTTCTTCTCTTCCCAATATTCACTCACTATTTGGCTTTCCTATCTTTAATCCCTTTTATTGCTCCTTTTTTTTTATCAGCCTTTTCTCTGTTTCTTTTTCTCCCTTTTTCTTTTCTTTCCCTGCCTAATTAATGTCCTCTCACCTCACACTACCCTCCCCCACACCCTGACACACACCACTTTTTCACATACAGATACACACAGCTTTTATTGTTACAACATTTTTTCAGTGTGACAGTTTTAATTTCTTTTTTCACAGAGGTCCCCACATTTGGGGTTACCCTACATAGCTCACAACCACTTTGAACCTTATTTTTCCACCCTCACGGGGCGTTGTCAGTATGGGTCGTTGTCGCCCTGCCATGCCTCCCCAGCTCCCGGTTGTGACGCCCTCTGGCTGGTCCGTGACTCTCGTGGACGCACCACCCCCATGCAGACGCATCCGTAATTTCTGTGGGTTAAATGTAGGGTTGTCCCGATACCGATACTAGTATCGGTATCGGGACCGATACCGAGCATTTGGGCGAGTACTTTTACTCACCCAAATGCTCCCGATTCCAGATCCGATACCTGGAACCGGAAGTCGGCGGACGGAGAGGGCGGAGCAGAGATCGGCCTGGCAGCTGCAGATCACGGGGGTAAGTTGGCCGGGGCAGGAGTGCAGGGCAACGCCGCATATTCCTTCCAAAACGGTGACCGGAGCAGTCACATTCGGTACAGGAAGTGACGTTCCGTGTCTCCGTCGGAAGGTAAACATCACGACGCCCATCTTGGTACACCCTGCACTCGGCTGCAGTAAGCCAGCAGCGGACATCTTGTTACACCCAGCTCATATAGTTCGGGCTGGGTGTAACAAGATGTCTGCTGCTGGCTTACTGCAGCCAAGTGCAAGGTGTACCAATATAGGTGTTGCAGTATACTTACTAGAAGTTAAATGACATGAATGATGAGAGGAAAGGAAGGATTTTGCAATGCTATATGCCATATAGTATTGCAAAGTCCTTCCTCTCCTCTCATCATTCATGTAATTTATTATGCAATTGCCAATCAGTGCTTCATTTCAGTGCCTGCCCATAAGTGCCCATAAGTGGCATCAGTTCCATCTATCAGTGCCACCTTTCAGTGCCCATAAGTGCCGCCTATCAGTGCCCATAAGTGCCCACAAGTGCCACCTTTCAGTGCCATCTATCAGGGCCCACAAGTGCCACCTATCAGTGCCACCTATCACTGCCCACAAGTGCCACCTGTCAGTGCCCATAAGAGCCATCTATCAGTGCCCATAAGTGCCACCTTTCAGTGTCATCTATCAGTGCCCACAAGTGCCACCTATCAGTGCCACCTATCACTGCCCACAAGTGCCACCTATCAGTGCCATCAGTGCCCATAAGTGCCACCTATCAGTGCAATCAGTGCCATCTATCATTGCCAGCCACCTATTAGTGCCCATCAGCGCCAGTCACCAGTCAGTGCCCATAAGTGCCACCTGTCAGTGCCACCTATCAGTCCCCATCTTTCAAACTGTCACATGACATTGAAAAAAAAGTATCGGTAATCGGTATCGGCGAGTACTTGGAAAAAAGTATCGGTACTTCTACTCGGTCTCAAAAAAGTGGTATCGGGACAACCCTAGTTAAATGTATGGGTGGGGGATTTTTCTCCTATTCTATGTTTGCCCACCAGCTCTGTAGCATTCTTTTAGATCATTAAAATGTATCTGTCTTTTTCATCCCCAGATGATCACTTCGGTTTTTGCTCCTGATGAGCGGCCCGCAAGGCCCGAAATGCATAGAGCTAATATCTACCGATAAGTGTATATACCCATCAACCTTTATGGACGTTCCTTCCAATATATACCAAATCCCCCCCTGCTTATGCCTCCTTTTTAAAAAAAAAATGTTTTAGTGGATTACCAAGTTGCATAGGTAGCGACTGCAATGTCTGGAAGATATGTACTGTGTATCTGCAAATATATGAAATATCCTTGATGGAATATTTATTAACTATTTACTATTGTGCAATATTTGGTTCGGATGAAATATAAAAAAGTATTGATATATAGCAAAATGCATAAAATTTAAATATGAAATTGTATTGCGATTTGAACCAATTAAAAGCTGTCCCCCCATCAAAGTTATCTCTTTGTGTCCGTGTGCCTCATACAAAGTCCCGCCCTCTACTTTCCTTTTTGAATACTAAACCCGGGATGGAGGAGGGGATCTGAACGGCCCCTGAACCTCATTTAAAGTCCCAAAAAACCCCTTCTTTTTTCCCCTTATTTTATTTTTAATTTTTTACATTATTTTTTTATTTTACTTTTTTTTTTATAGCCTCATTATAGGGCTTTGGTGAAATATTAGGGGTCTAAACAGACCCCTGATGTCTCACTTTTGAGGCAGAGAAAGAAACTGAGGACATAGATTCCCCAGTCCCTTTCTCTGCAGCCTGCAGTAAACATAGTTTATCATGCTTCAGTTAGGAATGAAGACCGGAGCGATTGGTACAGATCCCTCACTGTGTTCATTCAGAAAAGGAAGGGGTTGGTTAATTAAATATTTACCAGCCCCTTCAACACTCCTGAGAGGAGAGGAGGGAAGCTGGCAGCACTGCATTGGGGAGACAGGAAGCAGGAATCTGCACCTCATGGGGTGATTAGGGTGTGCCCAGGCACACCCAGCACACCCTGTGCGCACGCCTATGCTCTCAAACCGAGGGTTTACTGTACTATTTTAGTTGACTAAAATACGACTAAAACAATTGAGATTACTAAAATGGGACTAAAACTAAAATGCCATTTTAGTCAAAAGACTTAAGCCCCGTACACACGGTCGGACTTTTGCCCAACAAACTTAGTTTTAAGCAAGTTGGACCAACAAACCGACCGTGTGTACGCTCCATCGGACAAACTTTTTTTCGTTTGGTTTTGTTTTCATCGGACAAAAGCTGGGTCTGCAAACGGACAAACTTTTGCCCAACAAAAGTCCGATGGAGCAAAGTCCTACCGTGTGTACAGAAAACCATAGGACTTTTGTCCGATGGACAAAACAACTAATGTTAAAATCAACCAAAAATACCAGAAGTTGACCAAAGGGTGGCGGTAAAGAGCAGAAAAGAGCAGAAAAACCACGTGATGTTGCAAAAAGTTTTGGGAAAGCTTGCAGAAAAGTCCGAGCGTGTGTATGCTATGGGTGTTCCCGACCCACTCCGTTCGGACAAAAATCCACGGAAAAGTCCGATGGAAGTCCGACCGTGTGTACTGGGCTTAAGACTAAATTTAAATTTGACTTCAAAATTATCACTGGTCTGTAGTGCACCTCAATACCATAATTAGATTTTTCACTCCAGCAGTATATAATGAGTTTGGAAATTGTAGAGAAATGTTCACTAATGCATTACAATTTAATTACACCCATTCGATTTTAGACGAGTAAAATGTACTGGAGATTTACTCGACTAAATACAACTAAAACTGGGACTAAAAATGCCAAGTTCCTGGCCAACGCCCTTCGGACAAAAGTCCTACGCTTTGTCTGCAGAAAATCTGACCGTGTGTACGAGGCTTAAGACTAAAACTAAATCAAAATTTGCTGCCAAAATTAACACTGCCCTTAAGCCTCGCACACACGATCGGATTTTCAGCGGACAAAGCGTAGGACTTTTGTCCAAAGGGCGTTGGCCAGGAACTTGTATTGCATACAAACGGCAAAGAATTGTCAGCCGACCAACACAAAACTACGTGGTTTTTCAGCTCTTTAGCGCCACCCTTTGGGCAACTTCTGCTAATGTTGTGTTATGGTGAGCATTGCTTCTGAGCATGCGTGTTTGTACTTTGGAGTTTTGTCCGACGGACTTGTGTACACACAATTGGAAAATCCGACAACACACAATTGTTGGCAGACAATTTTTAAAGCATGCTATCTCACATTTGTCCATGGAAAATCCGACAACAATTGTCCGATGGAGCGTACAAACGGTCGGATTTTCCGACAACAGCCTGTCATCACACAATTCCCAATTTGGATAATCCGATCGCGTGTACGAGGCTTGAGTGGTCCATCCAGGTACAGCAGCTGTCAGCCTCTCATAGACTTTTACAGGCTGCCAGCAACGGGGCTGGACCTAAAGAGGGTGTAGGAACCAAATTAGTGCACCCGAAGCCTTGTACACGCGGCAGAGAATCTCGTCAGGAAAAAAATCGTCGTTTGGACAAGAAACCGGGTGACCTGGCCTCACCCGGTGACCACGCCCCATGCTTATATAAGTCATTGCGCTCCGCGCACACGGCATTATAGCGGCAGAGAGCGACGAGGCAACATCGGGAGGAGAGAAGAGGGAAGAAGACGAAGATGAAGACCGGGCCCCCGCTAGCAAAAGAGCTGGAAGAAGATAGCGGAGGCGCCCGGCAGAAGGCAGAAAGAACCGGAGAGCATGTAGAAGGCACCGGAAAGCGGGAGAAGAACCAGAGAGTGCGGAGACGACACCGGAGAGCAGAAGAAGAGACCCCCGAAGTCGGAAGAGCCCCCTGAAGTTGGTAGAAGACCCCTGAAGTCGGAAGAAGACCCCCGGAGCTGCCTAATAAATTACTTTAAAAACCTGTGTAGTGTTTTTTTATTGACATTTTATTTCCACCAGGTGAATGGGTAGGGGTACGATGTACCCCATACTCATTCACATAGGGTGGGGGGCCGGGATCTGGGGGCCCCCTTATCAAAGGGGCCTCCCGGATTCCGATAAGCCCCCGCCCGCAGGCCAGGGTTATTGGTAAGAGGCCCGTGTCCCCGTCAACATGGGGGCAGGGTGCTTTGGGGTGGGGGGGCCGCAGGGCGCCCCCCCTGCCACAAAGCACCCATCCCCCCATGTTGAGGGCATGTGGACCAGTACGGTTCAGGAGGGGGGGGCGCTCGCTCGTCCCCACCCCCTTTCCTGACCGACCAGGCTGCGTGCTCGGATAAGGGTCTGGTATGGATTTTGGGGGGACCCCCACGCCGTTTTTCGGCGTAGGGGGCCCCCTTAAAATCCATACCAAACCGAAGGGCCTGGTATCGTCCGAGGGGGAACCCCACGCCAATTTTTTTTTTCATTTTTTGGCGGGGTTCCCCTTCATCCCGCAAGTCGGATCATGATGATCCCACTTGCGGTGCGACTTCTATTCAAATCAATGGGCTCCCATAGGGAACCATTGGTTTCAAATAGAGCCAGAGAAACGCCTAACGCTAATTATCGGCCGCTTATTTGCGTTTATCGGCGTTTGGCTTTTTTGGGCATTTTTCCCCGCTGAAAAACGGCATTTTGAACGCAAATTTCTTGCATTCAGAAAAAAGCCCATAAACTGCACTGCTCATTAACGCTAAAAAATGACCATGTGTGCATGGAAACATAGGCTAACATAGAGTGCAGTTTATGGGCTTTTTAAAAAAACGCCAATAAACTGCAGTTTATCAGCTTCAGTGTGCATGGAGCCTAATATGCAAATAATTGGCCATAAAAGGCCTATGGGGGTCTGGGTACTGCCCAGGGGGACATGTATCAATAGATTTGAGGCGATTTAGTTCGCATTTGCAGCGCTATACAAGTTACTCACTCACTCACATTTAAAAAAATATATATATATTTCAGGAGCAGTGATTTTAATTACGCTTAAAGTGAAACAATAAAAATTAAAAATTCCTTTAAATATAGTGCCTGTAAATGTGCCTGTGCTACAGCAAAAATGAAATTTCTAAAGAAAAAAAGTCAAGAGTCAAATCCCATTTAAAATGACTCGCAGTTACAATTGCCAGCACCAGGCTATGAAAAAAATAAAGAAAAAAATGGTGTGGGCCCCCCCCCCTCTACCCAGTCTATACCAGACTCTTCGGGACTGGTATGTATTTGGAGGGGAACCCCACGCCAATTTTTTTTTTTAAATGCCGTGGGGTCCCCTACAAAATCCATACCAGACCCATATCCGGGCAAGCAGCCCGTCAGGTCAGGAAAGGGAGGGGACGAGCGAGCGGCCCCCTCCTCCTGGACCCTACCAGTCCACATGCCCTCAATATGGGGGGGGGTTACTTTTGGTTGATGGAAACGAGGGCCTCATCCCTATAACCATTGACGGTGGTTGTGGGGGTCTGCGGGCAGGTGGCTTATCAGAATCTGGGTCCCTGGGTCCCCAGATCCTGGTGTAGTGGAACGGATAAAATGTCTATATTATGTCTCTTTCTCATCCCTCATATTATTATTATTTTCTTTCATATCTTTATTATTTTTCCTTCTTGTTGTGATATATATATATGTATGTACGTGTGTATGTATATACTGTATACATATAAGTGTATGTGTCTGTTAGTAACAAGCCAGTAGATTTCCTTACTCAAGATGAAAAGCAGAAGTTCTATCTCCTCTCTCCTGTCTCTCCCCCTCCCACCGTGGACGACAAGATGGCCCCTATATCCTGGAATGCGGCTTGCCTCGTGGAGTAAGACTTCGACAGGAAAAGGACCATATATAGATGAACCAATCACATACACACACATATGTGATGACGCTTGCTTATGTCACTTTGCCTATATAAGGGCTGCTGTAACCTGAATAAATCAGTTTGGAGGAAGAGTTTATACTGACCACTGTGCCAGTGTGATAACTTCTGCATACATGCACTCACATTACATTGGATTAGAGTCAGAGGCAGAATAGGAGACACATTCTGGTATTGGACCAGGATGGAATCCATAACAATTGACCCCTCCCCCCTAGGTGAATGAGTATCGGGTACATAGTACCCTTACCTATTCAAAAAGTAATAGACACAAGATACAAGTTTTTGACAATTCCTTTATTAAAAAAAATAAAATAATAATGTTGCTTGATGTAAATGCAATCGCCAATCACACGGATTTTGGGGGGACCCCACGCCATTTTTTTTTTATTTTGGCATGGGGTTCTCCTCCAAATCCATATCAGATCTGAAGGGCCTGGTATGGATAGGGGGGGGCTGGTATGGACTGGGGGGGCGCCCCACGCTGGTTTTTGCTTTATTTTTTTTACCGGCGCTTTTTTTTATTGTTCAGCCCTCAGAGGGGAAACCCATTGACAGGTGATGACTCATCGGTTGTTAAGGACATTGTGGCCGGCTTCCCATCCCAGCTCCTTAACAACCAGCTTACACTGCACCCTGATTGGGCAAAGCTTTGCCCAATCAGGGCACAAAATGCACTGTGTAGCGCTTAGTGCACTGCAGGATGTTCGTCGGGACAAACACCCTGCAAATTCGGGTGTTCGGCAAACGGCCGAACACGCAAATGTTCAGCCCAAAGTCATGCTCGGGCTGGACTATTTGTCCATCCCTACTGGTGTCCCTGCCAGTCCCTCTGCTTTTCTATTAAAAACTGACCACACTAAGCAGGAGAACACACCATGGTCAGTTATCTAGCTGTGTTGGGAACTCAGTTTGTTCTCCTCCAATGATCAGACTTGTCCTGACACCACCCCCACGCAGCCTTTTACTGGGAAGCTCAATGTACTGCTGTTTCTCCTCCCTCAGCTCTCTTATGCAGCTGAGAACAGAATGTGGTCACTTAAAAAAAAGGGGGAAAGGGTATTTATTTGGGATGTAGCCTGACGGGTCAGTAAAAAAGGGGGACGAGCCAATACCGATACTCATACTTGTGAAAATGCTTCCAATACCGAAACTGATACTTAGCAGTGCGATTTGTGTCCATACAAAATGAATGGGCGCAAATCGTGCTGCAAAGACTCGCATGCGGTTCGAACAGGGATGCGGTGCAATTCCTGTCTGAATCGCATGTGGTTTCCCACACTGCTCATGTGTGAACCCAGGCTGAAATCACTATGACGCAAATCGCGTCCCAAAGTATCAGTACTCGGTATCGGCGACCAAAAGTATGGGTACTCGTACTCGCTAATACAAAAACGGTATTGATGCATCCCTACTATTTATAATGTTTTTTTATATCTATACACACGTTTTGCCTTTCATTTCTATTTAAAACTGAATGGGTTGTTTTGCAAGGTGATTGTTTACAATCACTTTAAGTAAAGTGGGTCCATTGTTTAATAGATAGTTGAATCAGCGGCACACGCAGGCACTATTTCATAAAAATAGTTTAAAAGTAACAGATGAGTAAGTGAAATGAACAATATCAAGCAGCTATTTTTATATTGGTAGTATGGGGATGTGTCATGGTTCATTATTTGGTTAATTACACAGCCGGGCTTATTGACGATGACGCTGTAAAAAGAAACCTTAAGTGCCCAGAGAAAAGACTTCCAGGGACGTAAAAATGTCAGAACGCTCCGAGAGCAGAAGGCCGGTTGGTTACCATGGTTTAATGCGCCGTGCTCCTCGCCTTTATGAATAAGCATCAGCTGAATGGTTGTGTGTCCTTTGCACAGACAAGTAACACAAGACTAAAAGCCACAGGCCTTGCTGCATAATTTACATTTATTTAAAAACCTTTTCAGGCTCCCTTTTTAACTCTACAATGCAAATGTGTAATGAAATGTCGTAAGACGTAATCTCCAATACAAGCCCAATAGGTGTTTGTTTTTGAACGCCAGCCAAGCAGATTGTAACGGCACCCCAAGTAAGAGAGGAGTTAAAGCCGTTTAGGATATTCCATTCCCGAACACCAAGGCAGCTACCGACGCTCCAGTCAGGCGAACAAGACCCATAAGAATAATTCTCCCCCAAATACGAGACAACGCTCTGTATGAGGTTCAAGCAGGAATTAACTTATTGCAAGCACATGTTCACAGATATCTCTTCAAAACACTCCCCCCACCCTTGGGAAACAGGGCGGGTTAAACTGTCCAATTACAATTGTTATACAGGTCAGGTGTGTTCCAACTTCTCAGTAAACAGTCTTATCAGCAGGGGGGTTGGAGAAATCCCCCCTCCCTCTTTCCTCACAGCAAGACACTACACATCCCATAATAGTTGAGGCATCAGAAACAATAGAACAATGGAATACAATCACACCCCACCCCATCACAGCAAATAGTACACAACAGCCAACACACAATATATACAATGTATACAGCATTGAATCTGACTTAGCACAGATCAGACTGGGGTTCTCATTCACCCTGTGCCCCTATTAGAGACACAGAGTGATCTACACATAAGAGGCGTCGGGGAAGCTGGACAGGGAACCTCCAGAACTCTTCAGGGCAAGCTGAGCCGCATAAACCCCCGACCCAAAGTCACTCCTGTCACACAGATCAATACTAAGTGACTCTAAAAAATATCCCCAAAAAATATATAAAAAACATTTTTTTTTCCTCAGTTTAGGCCGACATGTATTCTTCTACATATTTTTGGTAAAAAAAAATGCAATAAGCGTATATTGATTGGTTTGCGCAAACGTTATAGCATCTACAAAATGGGGGATAGATTTATGGCATTTTTATTAATATTTTTTTTTTACTAGTAATGGCAGCGATCTGCGATTTTTATCGTGACTGCGACATTATGGCGGACACATCAGACACTTTTGACACTATTTTGGAACCATTGTCATTTATACAGCGATCAGTGCTATAAAAATGCACTGATTACTGTGTAAATGACAATGGCCAGGAAGGGGTTAGCACTAGGGGGCGATCAAGGGGTTAAATGTGTCCTAGGGAGTGATTCTAACAGTAGGGGGGCTGGGCTACCACTGACATGACAGAGATCACTGCTCCCGATGACAAGGAGCAGTAGGTCCCTGCCATGTCACTAGGCAGAACAGGGAAATGCCTTGTTTACATACATCGAGTTCACGGGACCCACGGGCACGCTCCCGTGACGTGCGTCGAACGTGCCTTTGGGCGGCAAATTCGAAGGGACGTACAGATACACCCATTTGCCTGTACGAGCCCTTCTGCAGACGTAAATGTGTGTGCGGCGGTCAGCAAGTGTTTCAGGGGTTGTGTCTTATGCCTACATACTTTTTCTAATAGGTGTCCCTCGTTCCCATCGCAAAAAAAAAAAAAAAGAGTTCTAAAGTCAAGTGGGCATTAAATAATTTTCCCTCTACCCTATCCAAATTTTATCCCTGCAATAAAGCATAAAAACAAGCATTGGACTGTTTCTTGACTCTGGGATACTAAGGAGATTTGGTGTGCCTGGCTGTGCAGGGTGGGGGTTCCCTATACACCAGCGGCTCCTACATGGGGTACGCTACACAACTTATAACTAGCCTTTGCAGTATACCCGGGTCGGGCCATTGGCATTCAAATATTTATATATTTGTATTTAAACTGTACAAGGAATGGTAAGGACCAATATCCAGGAATTTGACATTGAAAATATTATTTTTAATAGCAACTAACTTGGATGTACGAAGAACTGTTCTTGTTAGACCAACCTGTTTAGATAAAGAAAAGGTAATGTTTAATGTTAAAAATGTAAAGTAATGCACTTGGGAGCTAAAAATATGCAGTATATACAAGATACTCATTTGGAAGCGCTATTCTGGGGGGATTTGAAGATGGGAAAAGATCTGGGGGGTCCTTGTAAATCACAGATGCAATAATAGTAATACCAAGCTGCAGTTTACAAGGCCAGCAGTCTACTATACTGCATTAAAAAGGGTATTTAGAGTTACACTATATTGTCAAAAGTATTGGGACACCTGCCTTTACACGCACATAAACTTTATTGGCACCCCAGTCTTAGTTTGTACGGTTCATTTTTGAGTTGGCCCACCCTTTGCAGCTATAACAGCTTCAACTCTCCTGGGAAGGCTGTCCACAAGGTTTAGGAGTGTGTCTATGGGAATGTTTGACCATTCTTCCAGAAGAGCATTTGTGAGGCCAGTCAAGTTCCTCCACCCTAAACTCGCTCATCCATGTCTTTATGGACCTTGCTTTGTGCTCTGGTGTGCAGTCATGTTGGAACAGGAAGGGGCCATCCCCAAACTGTTCCTACAAAGTTGGGAGCATGAAATTGTCCAAAATGTCTTGGTATGCTGACGCCTTAAGAGTTCCCTTCCCTGGAACTAAGGAGTCCAACCCCTGAAAAACAACCCCACACCATAATCCCCCCTCCACCAAATGATTTGGACCAGTGCACAAAGCATATAACAGACTTCCAAACCCACGTAAAAAAAATTGCGATAATGAAATTGGAAACAAAGACATGGAAATTCAGCCACATGAACAGAAGAGGAAGGGCACAACAGTAGTCGGTGACTACCAAGATAACTAACAGTAAAAACATGTCCCTATTAAAAAGGGGTACACGTCAGAGCACACTGTGCCTCCTGCCCGTTCCTCTTCTGTTCATGCGGCTGAATTTCCATGTCTTTATTTCCAATTTTGTTATCATAATTTTTTTTTTTATGTGGATTTGGAAGTCTATTATACATACACCATCAACTCTCTGAACAGTGGGAATTTTGTGGCGTCCTTTGCACTCCTTCAAGACAGAGCCATTTAATTTATTTTGTGGGGCTTTCCTCTCCTCCCAGGAAGTATGATGGTCTTATAATTGTTGGTCCTATTTCACCATTATTATACATCCCCCTGAGGAAGAGTTGCGTCACCAACTCTTGAAACGCATTGGGTTTAACTTGCATATTTATGCTTATGTATCTTATAGTGTTTTTTTGTATGCTTGTTGGACCAAAAAAATGATCATTTGTTTTTTATATGGAGTGTTTTGTGTAATTTTTAATGATTTCAACAATAAGCATTATCTTTTAATTCTGCTTGTATTACTTTATGTATGGTGCTTTTAAAGTCCCCTCTTTTTTTACTATCTCCTACGTACTCTATTTTGGGATGTAGTACCGCTGCTAACCAATTTCGTCTATACATATTTAGACTTTGATGAATGACAAGCTTTTCATTCTCATTATCACTAAATTGCTTGACACATGTCCCATAGAGCAAATTTTAGCTTTCCCAGCAATTCTTACATTACATTACATTTGTGTTTACATTAGAAGGCTGCCAAATCACTGATAAAGCTGAAGAGAAGTTGCCTAGAAGATGAATACAGCATCAACTTTATGAAATTTGAGTATGAATTGTTCCATAGTGCCTGCAGCTACAGAGGTAAGCAAGGGCTTGTTTGAAAGCTGTTTTACAGCTTGTTAAAAGAGAAGTACAGCCAAAGCTCATTTGGCTGTACTTCTCTTGTGGATCACAAGAGTGCAGTTCATTCTGCACTCCTGTGACCCATTTTAAGCAGACAGCACGCTGAAGCCTGCTGTCGGCTGAAGTCACTCAGCCGGTCCAGGCTGGGGAGAGATCCCAACTATAGGTTATAGGTTATATACTGTCCTTTAGATTTAAGAGGGGCCAGATTGTGGCCAGTGGGGGTGGAAAATATCAGCACCCAGCATCATGATATTAGTGGGAGGAATAGTGCCCCATCATTGGTGTCAGTGGAAGGAATAGTGCCGCATCATTGGTATCAGTGGGAGGAACAGTGCCCCATCATTGGTATCAGGGGGGAGAAGTAGTGCCTCATCATTGGTATCAGTGGGAGGAATAGTGCCCCATCATTGGTGTCAGTGGAAGGAATAGTGCCGCATCATTAGTATCAGTGGGAGGAAAAGTGCCACATCATTGGTATCAGTGGGAGGAACAGTGCCCCATCATTGGTATCAGGGGGGAGAAGTAGTGTCTGATCATTGGTATCAGTGGGAGGAATAGTGCCCCATCATTGGTGTCAGGGGGAGGAATAGTGCCTCATCATTGATATTAGTGGGAGTAATAGTGCTCCATCATTGTTATTAGTTGGATAAATAGTGCCTCGTCATTGATATTAGTGGGAGGAATAGTGTCCCATCAATAAAATTAGTGGGAGGAATAGTGCCCCATCATTGGTATTAGTGGGTGGAAAAGTGCCCCATTATTGGTATTAGTGGCTGGATTAGTGCCCATCATTAATATTAGTGGGAGGAATAGTGCCCCATTATTGGTATTAGTGGGAGGAATAATGCCCCATTATTGGTATTAGTTGGAGGAATAGTGCCCCATCATTGGTTTCAGTGGGAGGAATGGTGCCCCATTATTGGTATTAGTTGGAGGAATAGTGCCCCATCATTGGTATTAGTGGGAGGAATAGTGCCCCATCATTGTTATTAGTGGGTGGAATAGTGCCCCATCATTGGTATTAATTGGAGGAATAGTGCCCCATCATTGGTATTAGTGGGAGGAATAGTGCCCCATCATTGGTGTCAGTTAGAGGAGTTATGGCCCACTGCTGATGTCAGTGTTAGGAACGGTGCCTCAAATCACTGGGAGGAATTTTACCCCAAGGGCCAGATAAAGGCTAGCAAAGGGCTGCATACGGCCCTCTGGCCGCAGTTTGGAATCCACTGCTTTGTGGCATATACATGTTTGAGTAAAACAGAGTTGTTGTTTTTTTAAACAAATCTGGTGCAAATAAATATTTATTTGTTACCAAATGTAGTATTTGCTCAGAGCTTCTCTAGAATAAAAGTATTATGTGCCATTTTGCTATTCTGTAGGTTGCTTGTGAGTATCTCTTCTTAAGGTCCATTTGTTGTGTGTGGAAAATTGCTGACATTTCTATGGTTGTAGATGGCACTTTACGCTGCAGTCTAAAAAGATGTATGGTGTGCATCAGTATTCTGCACAGAAACAAGGAATTGAGTCCTGTGTCTGGGGAAAATTGGTTACAATTGCATGAAATACATACAAAGAGTTCCATTTCATCAGGAAATAATCCTACTTGAGACCGGTCCACATTGCAGCCAATCAAACCTGCAATTTTCACTGGGAGAGTATCAAGGATTGGAAAAGACTTCTGCTTAGTTTGTTCACTCCTAGAGAATACAATTGACTGCATATATATTATACACCAACAATAGTTGTTATTGGATTTTTTTTTTTTTTTTGTGTTAGCCCCTTTCACACGGGACGGATCAGTCATGATCCGCCCCGTGAACCTCCGCTTGCTCAGCGGGGATCGCTCCGTTGATCCCCGCTGAGCCGGCTGATGACAGGGCGGTCCCCGCACACTGTGCAGGGACCGCCCTGTCAGATCTCCGCTCTCCCCTATGGGGGATCAGATGAACACGGACCGTCTGTCCGTGTTCATCCGATCCGCTCCGCAGACGGATAGAAAAATAGAAATTTTTCTATCCTGAAAAACGGAGCGTAGCGGACACGGGTGAGATCGGGTGTCAGCGGATGTTCATCCGCTGACATCCGCTGTCCCATAGGGATACATGTATGTCCGTTTTTCATCCGAAAACGGATGGGTGAAAAACGGACATACGGTCCGCCCGTGTGAAAGGGGCCTTAGGTCATTGTCATTGGTCGTTTTTAGCGGGATGAATAAATAAATAAGATCATATATATATATATATATATAGCGATACCCTCAGTTTAAGAGGGCTGCTTGTTTGTTTTGGGCCCTGTAATGCACCGCTATCAACCCCTGGCAATCGGTTCTAACCTCTCGTGGCACAGTTAGGAAAGGGGAAAAGTGGTATAACGGTATTACCTCTACACTATTATACGGTACAACCCCCTTTGTATCCCAGCACAGTAATTGACACTCACAACTAAATTACTTAACTATAACTTTTTACTATAGGTAAAAATATAAAAGATAATTTGTATACAATATCTTATGCAGATCCCTGCAATATAGGGGTACACATTAAAAGGGTATGACATTCAGTAATGCAATGAACATGTATTAACCCCGCTGCAGCTATCCTCCCTCGTGAGCATAAAAATGGGGCCCAGCAATGTCCCATACTACCCAGTCAGGCCTGACTATAACTTGGGGTATAGATTGTTGAAGAATCTTTGCTAGCAACTGTCGGTGGTGCACATAAAGAAACAAACTGTAATCCAATAGGTGTAGCAGATAATCGCTAACTTGGCAAAGCTGGAGAGACTGAACAAACTCAGTTTAGCAAAACAGTCTCTCCAAAGTATAACTGTGGTCAATGATGGGCCTAGGCAAAGTTAATAGGCAACAAAGTTACTTAGATGTGGTTCTGAGCTGGCGCTCTCTCACCCAGACCGGACCGACTCCTGTCCGGTTCCTCCACTACTGTGAGTGGCTTCACAGTGCCCACGATGCACCGTGTCTTCGGTCCTCCAGAAGATGGTGGCACCTCAGGTGGATCGGATGCTTCGCAGGCTCCTCAGCGGAACGGAAGGCTCTCTGGAACAAAGTGCGAGGCTCAGGCTTCAGGCCTAGCACGCGCAGCAGGTGAGTGCAGGGATCCTCTTGCAAGGAGGGGCGGCGTTCCAAGAGAGAGAACGAGGCCCCTCCTCTCCCTTTTAAAGTCCACCCCAGCAGTCCTTGCGCGGGGAAATGCACCCTGGGTGCCTCAAAGCGTGCTGGGAACTGTAGTCTTGCGGGTGAAACGATACTACATATATATATAAAAATATAAAGATATCAGCATCATTACACAGGACCCCTCCCCATACTACCCCCATCATTACACAGGTCCCCTCCACATACTACCCCCATCATTACACAGGACCTCTCCACATACTACCCCCATCATTACACAGGACCCCTCCCCATACCACTCCCATCATTACACAGGACCCCTCCACATACTACCCCCATCATTACACAGGACCCCTTCCCATACTACCCCCATCATTACACAGGACCCCTCCCCATACTACCCCCATCATTACACAGGGCCCCTCCCCATACTACCCCCATCATTACACAGGGCCCCTCCCCATACTACCCCCATCATTACACAGGAGACCCTTATACTACTCCCATCATTACACAGGACCCCTCCCCATACTACCCCCATTATTACACAGGACCCCTTCCCATACTACCCCCATCATTACACAGGACCCCTCCCCATACTACCCCCATCATTACACAGGACCCCTCCCCATACTACCCCCATCATTACACAGGACCCCCCTCATACTACCCCCATCATACACTACCCCCATCATTACACAGGACCCCTCCCCATACTACCCCCATCATTACACAGGACCCCTCCTCATACTACCCCATTACACAGGACCCCCCCCCCCAAACTACGTTTGTGGCTGCTCATCCTCCCAAAAAGCCTTAATAAAAGAAGTTAAGGCTGGGAGGCACTGGATTCAAAGTGGTTTTAGTTTTCCACTATGAAGGTTTGTCCATAATGTGGTGTACAATGCTTAGGGGCATCAAAGGCTCCAAGAGTGAACAGTAGTAAGTGTAGGTATAAAGAAATAGCAGAGGCGTAACTAGAACCTTCAAGGCCCCGGGGGAAGAAACCATATAGGGGCCTTCCCACTGATCCTGGGCCCTTTATTATGATTACAGTCCCGCAGCGGGACTCTTTCACATGTTCTGCAGCAGACCCCTTCTTTCTGTCTTGGGCCCCCCTCCACAGTGGAGGAACTCCAGGGCCTGTTCGCAAGTGTGACTTTTGCAACCCTGTTAGTTCCATTCCGTTACTGGTCAGGGTTTACTTCCTCTCTAAAGCGGAGCTCCAGCCCCCCCCCCCCCAATAAAATTAAAAGCCAGCAGCTACAAATACTGAAGCTGCTGACTTTTAATATCTGACACCTACCTGTCCAGGAATCCTGCGGTGTCGACACCCCAGCCAAATTTTCAATTGTCTCTCTCGGGTGCTGCCGCCGCCATTCCTTGTAAGGGAAAAACCAGCAGTGAAGACTTGTGGCTTTACATCCGGCTCCCTACTGCGTATGCGCGAAACGCGCTTTGTGAATAGCCCGGCAGCATGGGAAGGAGGAGACGGGCCGAACTTCTGGGGGACCTCGCCGTGGTCAGAAGGGGGGGGGGAGAAAGCAAACAAGCAGAGCTTCCCTTTTTTGGGTAGAGCTCCGCTTTAAGTGTGCAGCTCTCTAAAAACAAAATACATATAAAAAATTCTACAGTGCATCCGGAAAGTATTCACAGCTGTCACGCTCTTGGTAGGAGGCCGAGATGCTGGGAGGGCTCCCCTTACGGCTGAGCGCAGCACAGCCCTGAAGGTGACACAGGGGGTGTGGTGCCCACAGAAGCATGGTTTGCCTGGTAGGTAGTGCTGGTTGCCAGGAACTTGGTAGGATAGGCAGACTGCAGGGAAGCAGGCGTGCTTAGGAGGACCAGAGGGTATGGACCAGTGGAGTGTTCAGATAGCAGAGTCAGGAGCCAGGCCAGGGGGTCAAACACAGCAAGACAGTCCGAGATCACAGCAGAGCTGAGTCTTTGCACAGAAGACAAAGTAAGTGGAGTCTGTTAGCCAGGCCGAGGTCAGGTTCAGGAAGCAGCAGCAGGAAGTCAGATAGAAGCCAGGGGATAACACCAGGAAGTCAGCAGGAGCAGGTCAGACAAGCCGGGTTTGGTACACAGGAGATCAGACAAGCAGGAGATACAGAACACAGGGGAAGCTGAAGATAAACCAGCCATGCGCCATTGTCAGCAGCGGGCTTAAATAGGCAGTGGTGACCCTATCACGCCGTGCGTGTGCCGTTGCGCAAGCGCGCGCCTGACCCTGGCGCCGCGCGCCTGTCTGGTTGTGACACTTGCACGCTGATGCGCGTCAGCGCGTCCTTGCCTATACCGGTTTGCCAACCTTGTGGCATTGTGCACAGGGAAGCGCCTGTTACCCTGACAGTGCCCCCCCCAAGGGGCAGCCTCCGGATGCCCAGACGTGCCCATTTTTCGGTGTGCCTGTTGCGGAACCTTTGTATGAGCCTAGGAGCGTGCACATGGCTTGCAGGCTCCCAAGAGTTTTCTTCAGCAGAATACCCCTTCCACTTAATTAAGAACTGAATTGTCCTACCTCTACGATGACAGTCAAGAATGGACTCCACTTCAAATTCAGTTCCATCTCCAACCTGGACCGGAGGTGGGGGCACTTCTTCTCTCCCTGGAAAAGGACTAGAAATCACATGTTTAAGAAGAGAAACATGAAATACCGGATGGATCTTAAAAGACTCCGGTAAAGCAAGTTCAAAAGCTACAGGATTGATTACACGTTTGATTTCAAAAGGACCCAGGAACTTGGGTCCCAATTTCCGGGATGGACATGATAATTTGAGGTTTACAGATGACAGACAAACTTTGTCGCCTAACTTAAAGGTAGGGTTTCCTCTTCTCTTTTTATCATATTGTTTTTTGTATTCTTTCTGAGCTTTCTTCATTGTGTCCTGGAGCATTTGGTAGTTTGTAGACTTGTGCACAACGGAAAAATTCGTTCCGTTTCGGTTCGTTTCTTTCCGGTCCTGTTGATTCGTAATCATTCGTAATTTTGCTAGACGGGATTTTTCGTGTTCGGACTCATTCGTATTTTTGCAAGCGACATTTTTCGTTGAATTTTTTGTTGCTGTATAATTCGTACTTTCGGTAGAGTACGTTGTTTTTCGTTGATTCTGGACACAACTCCTACTTTCGTAACTTTTTTTGGGTTCGTACTTTCGGTAGAGTACGTTGTTTTTCGTTGATTCTGGACACAACTCCTACTTTCGTAACTTTTTTTGGGTTCGTTGATTCGTAATTTTCCGTGTCTCTCTCACAACGACGCTGCCTATTATGCCTAATGTGCTTCGAATGGATTTGTACTTTTCTAAATACATTGCGGTTATTTGTAACGATTCGAAATCTCGTATTTTACTTTCGTTTTTTACATGCGGCTATAGGCTCCGCCCCTGTACACCATTTTGAGAGGGTTCAGCACGGTGAGGGAGAAGCAGAGAGCAGAGCAGAGTGAGTGTTATTGTGCTTCGAATGGATTCGAAATCTCGTATTTTACTTTCGTTTTTTACATGCGGCTATAACCTCCGCCCCTGTACACCATTTTGAGAGGGAGTTCAGCACGGTGAGGGAGAAGCAGAGAGCAGAGCAGAGTGAGTGTTATTGTGCTTCGTATGGATTCGTACATTCGTAACTTTTTCATAACAAATTATGCCGAAGACATTCGGGCATTCGCTATTTGCGGTATAATTTATTTCGGATTCGGTCTTATTCGTAATTGCTTTGTTCGGAAATTCGAATGCTTCCGAATGTCCGAAAGTTGCTAAATTCGGACGAATTTCAATTCGTTACGAAACGAATTGCACAAGCCTAGTAGTTTGTCTGAATGAAATTTACTCTGTCCTGAACTGCCGGTACTGATGATTCCGGGATGATGTTAGGTAAGAATGAAGGATGAAAGCCGTAATTTGCCCAGAAGGGTGATTGGTTGGTAGTAGCGTGCACGGAGTCGTTATATGCAAATTCTGCACAAGGTAATAATGGAATCCAATCATCTTGAGAGAAAGAACAGAAACATCGCAGATATTGTTCTAAAGTCCGATTGGTCCTTTCAGTTTGACCTTTACTTTGAGGGTAGTAGGCTGAGGATAAGCATATTTTGATTGAAAGTAATTTGCAGGGGTCTCTCCAGAACCTGGAGGTGAATTGTACACCTCTATCAGATACAATGTTGTCTGGTATGCCGTGTAATCTGATGATTTCCTTTATAAAGATCTTAGCTGTGTCCATGGCGGAAGGTATGTCCATCATTGGTAGAAAATGTGCCATCTTGGACAATTGGTCCACTACGACCAGGATGGTAGTAAATTCCTCTGAGGGGGGCAGATCCACTATGAAGTCCATAGAAATTTCTTGTTCCGGGACTGGCAGTGATCTTAGCAGGCCCCATGATCTGGTATAAAAAATCTCATGTACATAAGTGTAGCGTTACCTTCAATTAAGAGGGCCGCAGATTTAGTTTGGGCCCTGAAGACAGCTCCGCCAACCCCCGGCAATTTACTCGACCCCTTCTGGCACAGTTAGTCTAGGGTAATATATATATATATATATATATATCTTATGCTCTATGGCTAAATTCAGACACCAATGCAGTGATAGAAGAATAACGATTAACGAGTTTACTTCTACTGGCAATAAAATCAACAGTTATCACAAATCACAGGAATATATCTGCAGAGCCCTGCAGCAATAAACACACTATGGCGCACACGCACCACGTGTAACAGTACTACACTATGCACCCTATGACGCAGCAACTAAATAAACTATCTAGATGGCCAGGCCTGACCATATAACTCAGTCTCTGGGGGGGGGGTAAAATTCTTTGCATGCAAGTCTTTAAACGGTGGTGCACATTTCAGGAACACATTTGTAATCCAAGGGGGGGGGGGGGGGGTAAAAATGCCAACACAGTACACTCCACTAGAGATCCGTTTGACTCAGTTCCACTATGGATCTCCAGTGGGGAAAAAGAACTGAAATAGGAACTGGTGGGCCACGGCAGTCTGTAGGCCTAACAATGGTATACAGTATTTGTGGATTGAGCATGTGCTCGCTCACCCCTCCGGACGCGATCCCAGTCCGGGAACTTCCACCTGCTGTGTCTCCACACACAGCCTTTGCAGCGGTCAGGTCTCCGGCTCAGCAGCGGTTGAAGAAAACCGAGTCAGATGCCACCCAGGCTCGAGATGGGGTGGAAGGCTCTTTGGTAACTGCGCAAGGCCCCAGGCTTCAGGCCTTGCACAGCAGCAGGTCCGCAAAGGAGGATCTCTCCACTGAAGTCTCGTGTCCCAAAGAGGCCGAGCCTAGCCTCGCCTCCTCCTTATAAAGCTCCACCCATGAGTCTCTGCGGTGACAACATTGCACCCTGGGTGCCAAACGGGGTTCTGGGTAACGTAGTCTCTCTCCTCTGCTTTTACTTCCAGTAAAGTCTCTTCTCTACTCCCTCCCGACTCACCTCTCACCCGGAAAGTCCTGTCTCTCTGTATTAAAGGGGAATACCCCGCTACATAAGTATTCACAGCCTTTGCCATGACACTCAAAATTTAGCTCAGGTGCATTCTGTTTCCACTGATCATCCTTGAGGCCGGGTTCACACTGGTACGACAAACGCTCTGACATTGGGAGCTCATGTCACATGATGTGTGAAAATCAATATTTCCCTATGGGAGCCAGTGGCGGAACTACCGCCATAGCGACACACGCGGCCGCTATGGGGCCCGCAACCGAGAGGGGCCCGTGGGCTGGGGCCGGTTTCAGTTGCTGCAGTGCTCCTCCCTGTCCCCTCTCTCCTGCTCCTGTGCATTACGGAGCTGGCTGGGTCTGTGTGTGTTCGGCGGCGGGCGGCACTGTAACGCGGTCCCGCCCCCCCTAGACTGGCTCGTGTGATAGTAGATGGAATGAGTGTTCAGCCTATCACACAAGCCGGTCTAGGGGGGGCGGGACCGCGTTACAGTGCCGCCCGCCGCCGAACACACACAGACCCAGCCAGCTCTGAGGAGATGCCCGCCGGATGTGCCTGCACTGCCTGGATAGGAGGATCGGATTCGGCAGGGGGGCCGCATATAGAGGAATTGAGCTTTCTACTGTCCTCCATGCAGCCGCTGAATGCTTGCAGGAGGGAGAGGAGGAGAATCAAGCATTCCGCGGCTGTATGGAGGACAATAGAAAGCTCAATTCCTCTATATGTAGCCGCCCTGCTTCTCCTCCTATCCAACTTCTTTTGCTGCCCCCCCCAGTGCTCTCCCCCCCACCACACTCTCCAGCCCCCCCCACAGTTCTCTTCACCCCTGTTCTTGCTGCCCCCCCCTGCTCTCAAGCTCTCCCCATCCTTCTCCAGCCACCATCCCAGTGCTCTCCACTCCCCCCAGACTGTGCTCTCCCCCCCAGTGCTCTCCACCCCTGTTCTTCCCCCCGCCCCAGTGCTCTCCACCCCTGTTCCCCCCCAGTGCTCTCCATCCCTGTCCCCCCCCCCAGTGCTCTCCACCCCTGCCCCCCCCAGTGCTCTCCACCCCTGCCCCCCCCAGTGCTCTCCACCCCTGTCCCCCCCTGTGCTCTCCACCCCTGTTCTTTCCCCCCCAGTGCTCTCCACCCCTGTTCTTTCCCCCCCAGTGCTCTCCAGCCCTGTTCTTCCCCCCCCAGTGCTCTCCACCCCTGTTCCCCCCCAGTGCTCTCCACCCCTGCCCCCCCCCGTGCTCTCCACCCCTATCCCCCCCAGTGCTCTCCACCCCTGTTCTTTCCCCCCCAGTGCTCTCCACCCCTGTCCCCCCCCCAGTGCTCTCCACCCCTGTTCTTTCCCCCCCAGTGCTCTCCACCCCTGTTCCCCCCCAGTGCTCTCCACCCCTGTTCTCCCCCCCCCAGTGCTCTCAAGCTCCACCCTTCGCTCTCCAGCCCCCCTGTGCTCTCCACCCCCGTTCTTTTTGGCTCCCCCTCCATTGCTCTCAAGCTCCCCCCCCCAGCACTCTCCGCTCCCCACTCCTGTACTACTCTCCACTCCCCCCTGCATTTTGCCCCCACCCACATGCTCTCCAACCCCCGCCAGTGCTCTCTCCGCTCCCCCCTGCATTTTGCCCCACCCATTTGCTCTCCCAACCTGCCAGTGCTCTCCGCCCACCATACTGCTCTCCAGCCCCCCGTACTTTCCACCCCTTTTTTTTCTGGCCCCCACTGGTGCTCTCAAGCTCCCCCCATTGCTCTCCACCCCCCAGTGCTCTCCACTCCCCCCCAGTTTCTTTGTACCCCCCAGTGCTCTCCAGCCCCCGTGCTCTCCACCCCTGTTCTTTCTGCCCCCCCCAGTGCTCTCAAGATCCCCCCCAGTGATCTTTACCCCCCACACTCTTAGCCCCTTCAGTGCTCTCCAGCCCCCTCTCTGAGCCTCCCATGCTCTCCACACCTGTTCTTTTTGGCTCCCCCCCAGTGCTCTCAAGCCCCCCCCCCAGCGATCTCCGCTCCCCACCCCTGTGATCTCCACTCCCCCTGCTCTTTACCCCCACCCATGTGCTCTCCAACCCCGCCAGTGCTCTCTGCTCCCCCTTCTCTTCAGCTCCCACCCAGTGCTCTCACTTCCCCAGGACCAGAGGACAGGCTGCCTGGGGGCAGAAAATGAGGACAGCTGAAGGTGCAGGTGGCCAGGGACCACTCCATCTCACAGCAAACAGATCCTCTGGAAGGAGCACTGTCCCCATCCAAAACTAGAACAGACCCTGCCTGAAGTCGGATGCACGTCGGACATCAAGTCGCAGGGCAAAGTCGTATCCAAAGTAGTATGACTGTCGTGTTGTACCAGTGTGAACCCGGCCTGAAATGTTTGTACAACTTGATTGGAGCCCACCTATGGTAAATTCAGTTGACTGGACATGATTTGAAATGGCACACACCGGTCTATATAAGGTCCCACAGTTAACAGTGCATGTCAGATTACAAACCAAGCCATGAAGTCCAAGGAATTGTCTGTAGACCTCCGAAACAGGATTGTATCAGGGCACAGATTTGAGGAAGCATAGAGAAAAATTTCTACAGCACTGAAGGTCCATCATCCGTAAATGGAAAAAAGGTTTAGAACTCTTCCTAGAGTGGGCCACCCGGCCAAACTGAGCAATCGGGGGAGAAGGGCCTTAGCCAGGAAGGTAACCAAGAAACTGATGGTCATTCTGACAGAGCTCCAGCGTTTTTCTGTGGAGAGAGGAGATCCCTTTAAGGAGAACAACCATCTCTGCAGCACTCCACCAATCAGGTCTGTATGGTAGAGTGGCCAGACGAAAGCCCCTCCTCAGTAAAAAGCACATGACAGCCCACCTGGAGTTTGCCAAAAGGCACCCGAAGGACTTTCAGACCATGAGAAACAAAGTTCTCTGGTTTGATGAAACAAAGATATAACTCTTTGGCCTCAATGGCAAGTGTCATGTCTGGAGGAAACCAGGCACCGCTCATTATCTGGCCAATACCATCCCTACAGTGAAGCATGGTGGTGGCAGCATTATGCTGTGGGGATGTTTTTCTGCAGCAGGAACTGGGAGACTAGTCAGGATCGAGGGAAAGATGAATACAGCAATGTACAGAGACATCCTTGATGAAAACCTGCTCCAGAGCGCTCTGGACCCCAGACTGGGGCAAGGGTTCATCTTCCAACAGGACAACGACCCTAAGCACACAGCCAAGATAGCAAAGGAGTAGCAATGGGACAACTCTTTGAACAGGGCCGGTCCTAGATAGGGTGCACGGGGTGCAGTGCACCCAAGCGCCGCAGGGGGGGGGCGCTGAAGTGCCAGAGTGCTCCCCTCCCTCCTCCTCTCCTTGTGTGCTTTTCTCTGACATGCCCGGTGTTCTGGCGGCGACAGGGGTGGACTGAGCATTCAGGTCAGCTTACTTGCCACTGTGGGGACAGCAGTTATTGCTTCTATTACATACACTGTCCAGCGATGTATGTACAATAGTTAGAAGCTCCGATTCTGGTGTGTGTCTTCCCCTTCCCCGTAGTGTCCTGCACTCGCTGTGTGATCTCTGCTGCTTCACATCCCGCCCCCTCCCAACAGCAGTGCCGTGTGCTGGGAGAATCAGGAGGCAGAGCACACTGCAGGAAGGTGAGCTGAGCTGTTCTGGGGGAAGTCTTGGGAGATAAGCTGCAAAGTTTCTGCTAGGAGGGTTTGTTTTGCAGTGAAGGGTCCTACTCCTAGGTGACAAGGAGAACTGGAAAAGACAGGCGGGGGGATGGAGATTAGAGCCAGCAGCAACTCCCCAGAGTTGGCAGACATTTCCCAAACTGACATGCAGCCCTCTATATAAACAAACCCCAATTGCTCTGTCCAGCTAATGTGAACTTCATTTATGACCATCCTATTTAACCCTGTGTTATCCAAAAACAGTGCAACCCAAAACTCACCACCTATCTAAACACTCAAAAATAAAATAATAGTCCATAGTCACTTTCCGCTGGCTGTATGCTTATATAAATGCAAACATTTCTGTACTGAGAATGTGCGCCCTTTACGCTTCCAGCAAGAATACCAACGAGAGCCAGAACAGTCCCCATGCATTCCCTACCTTCCCTTCACCCCTCCATATTCACCCCTCAGACACTGGCACTTAGACCACTTTCACACTGAGGCATTTTACAGGCATTTTTGCACTAAAAATAGAGCCTGAAAAGCCGGAGTGTTTTCACACTGGGGCAGTGCATTTGCAGGACAGGAAAAAAGTCCTGCAAGCAGCATCTTTGGGGTGGTTTAGGAGCGGTGAATACACCGCTCCCAAAACGCCCCTGCCATTGAAATCAATAAGGATGAGCTCCGGCGTGTTCGCATAGAACACGTGCAGAGCCCGCCAGGAAGTCGGCACCGCGATGCGCTAATCACAAACAGGGAGACATTTCCCAATGCTCGGCTGCAGAGATCGGGAAATGTCTCCCTGTCTGTGATTAGCGCAGCGTGGTGCCGACTTCCTGGCGGGCTCTGCACGTGTTCTATGCAAACACGCCGGAGCTCATCCTTAGAAATCAATAGCCAGCACTGCCTAAGCACCTGCAACGCGCTTCAGGAGCGGCGCTTTGCGGGCGGTTTTAACCCTTTTCCGGCCGCTAGCGGGGGTTAAAAGCGCCCCGCTAGTGGCCGAAAAGCGCAGCTAAAACTACGGTAAAGCATCGCTAAAACTAGCGAAGCTTTACCACTAAAGCGCCCAGCACCTCAGTCTGAAAGTGGCCTAAAAGAAATATCTCCCTAACTAAAAGACATTCCCCCACAACTGCCTTCATACCATCTGCACTTCCCTCCTGCATGCAGTCATCCCCTCCTCACTCCTCTCCTCTATATACTGCCACTCTTCTCCTGTACATACTGCCCACTGTCATACCCTCCACACGCCTTTCCTGTATATACTGCCACTGTCATACCCTCCACACCTGTACATACTGCCACTGTCATACCCTCCAAACTGCTCTCCTGTACATACTGCCACTGTCATACCCTCCAAACTGCTCTCCTGTACATACTGCCCACTGTCATACCCTCCACGCTCCTCTCCTGTACATACTGCCCACTATCATACCCTCCACACTCCTCTCCTGTACATACTGCCCACTATCATACCCTCCACACTCCTCTCCTGTTTTTACTGCCACTGTCATACTTTCCACACTCCTCTCCTGTACATACTACCCACTGTAATACTTTCCACACTCCTCTCCTGTACATAGTGCCCACTGTCATACCCTCCACACGCCTCTCCTGTATATACTGTCACTGTCAGACCCTCCACACTCCTCTCCTGTACATACTGCCCACTGTCATACCCTCCACACGCCTCTCCTGTACATACTGCCCACTGTCATACCCTCCACACGCCTCTCCTGTGTATACTGCCCACTGTCATACCCTCCACACGCCTCTCCTGTACATACTGCCCACTGTCATACCCTCTACACGCCTCTCCTGTGTATACTGCCCACTGTCATACCCTCCACACGCCTCTCCTGTACATACTGCCCACTGTCATACCCTCCACACGCCTCTCCTGTGTATACTGCCACTGTCAGACCCTTCACACTCCTCTCCTGTACATACTGCCCACTGTCATACCCTCCACACGCCTCTCCTGTGTATACTGCCAATGCCATACCCTCCACATTCCTCTCCTGTATATACTGCCACTGTAATACCCTCCACACTCCTCTCCTGTACATACTGCCCTCTGTCATAGTGTGGAGGGTATGACAGTGGCCCAGTGGGCACTCAGTATGTGCAGGAAAGGAGTGTGGGGGAATAACAGTTGGCAGTATGTACAGGAGAGGAGTGTGGAGGGTATGACAGTGGGCAGTATGTACAGGAGAGGAGTGTGGAGGGTATGACATTGGGCAATATGTACAGGAGAGGAGTGTAGAGGGTATGGTGACAGCCATCTTTAAACCTTGGGGGCCATGATCTCCTATTGCCCGGGGGCTCCATGAGTTGTCAGTCTGCCCCTGGGCAGCGCTGTAACAAAGTCCGGTCTCCTAGACCGGCTCCTGTAATAGATGAAACACTAATCCAATGCAGTGAAATTCATTGTGATGTGTATCATAGGAGCAGCGAGCTGGTCTAGGAGGCAGGACTTTGTTACAGTGACCACCCGGCAGATTCAAATTCAAGCTCCGTGACAGCAAGAGATCGTTGCCCTTCTGTGTGATCCAGGGGCACTGGTAGGCTGCAATTGGTGAGCACTGGAAGGGCTGCATTTGGTGGGCACTGGCAGGCTGCATTTAGTGGGCACTAGCAGGCTGCATTTGGTGGGCACTGGCAGGCTGCATTTGGTGGGCACTGGCAAGCTGCATTTGGTGGGCACTGATAAGCTGCATTTGGTGGGCACTGATAAGCTGCATTTGGTGGGCACTTGCAGGCTGATAGGCTGCATTTGGTAGGCACTGGTAGGCTGCATTTGGTGGGTACTGATAAGCTGCATTTGGTGGGCACTGGCAGGCTGCAGTTGGTGGGAACTGGCAGGCTACAGTTGGTGGGCACTGGTAGGCTGCAATTGGTGGGCACTGATGAGGCTGCATTTGATGGGCACGGATGAGGCTGTATTTGGTGGGCACTGGTAGGCTGCATTTTATGGGCACTGATAAGGCTGCATTAGGTGGGAAATGGTAGGCTGCAATTTATGGGCACTGGTAGGCTGCATTTGATGCGTTGGTCTCTTGTATCATTTTCACAGTCTCTGACCATCTCTTTTATCATGTCTGCAGTCTATGTCCATTTCTTGTATCATGTCTGCAGTCTCTGACCACCTTCCGTATTACGTCTGCAGTCTCTGACCATCTCCTGTACTATGATTGCTGTCTCTGACCATCTCTTGTATCATGTCTGCAGTCTCTGACCATCTTCTGTAGTGTGTCTGCAGTATGTCTGGGGGCTCTTTCTAACAGACTCTCTAACAGAAGCCCTCTCTGTGTCCATTAGTGAGACCCCCCTCCAGGTCCCTTTAGAGTACTCTCTTTCTGTATTTTGTTTATTGTTAAGAGATTATGGGAGGATCCCAGGGTAACAAAGACTCTTTAGGGGAACATTTCTGTGTTTGAGTCATTGCCACAGAAACATTGTAAAGGGGAGGAGTTAGTAGGATGACCACGCCCATGTGGGGGCACCAGAAATATTTCTGCACCCAGGCGCCTGCGACCCTAGGATCGGCCCTGTCTGTGAATGTTCTTGAGTGGCCCAGCCAGAGCCCAGACTTGAACCTGATTGAACATCTATGGAGAGATCTGAAAATGGCTGTGCACCGAAGCTCCCCATCCAACCTGATAGAGCTTGAGAGGTCCTGCAAAGAAGAATGGGAGAAACTGCCGAAAAATAGGTGTGCCAAGCTTGTAGCATCATACCCAAAAAGACTTGAGGCTTTAATTGATGCCAAAGGGGATTCAACAAAGTTTTGAGGAAATACTTTTTTTTTTTTTTTTTAAAGTGTCTTGCTACTTCTGTAAATGGGATTTTTTTCATTTTTTTCATTTTTAATAAAGTTGCAAAGATTTCAAACAAACTTCTTTCACATTGTCATTATGGGGTATTGTTTGTAGAATTTTGAGGAAAATAATGAATTTAATCCATTTTGGAAAAAAACTGTAACATAAAGAAATGTGGAAAAAGTGAAGCGCAGTGAATACTTTCCGGGTGCACTGTATGCAAAAGGAACCAGAGAGAACCAGCCCATGGACTGGGAGGTTGTGGTGGGGGAAGTAGTTCCCCTCCAGAGACCTGTGTTTGAAAAAAGGTTGCAGCAGTTGGCCTGGGAATGAGATCACCACACTGGTGGTCATGGGTTCTGCCCAATTGCAACTAACCAAAGGCCCTTTGGTTAGTTGCAATTGGGCGGAACCCATGACCACCAGTGTGGTGATCTCATTCCCAGGCACAAGGGAGAGCAGTCCTTCCACTTGTCCACTAATATGCTGGGAAAAGTGAAAGTCAAGTGAACCCTGTTGCTTTGCCTTACAAAGCTTTCACATACCAATTTTGATGGATTACATCACATTTACAGCTGGGTTCAATTCTTTTATTTTACTCTTGCAATTTTTTAAACATCTACATAGCTGGCACCGCAGGTCTTTTTAATACACAGTGGGTTATTGCCTTAGGCAAGCATTCACCTTGAGTCAACCATGACAAGTCAACCATGACAGTCCAAATGACTAAACTGCCTGGATTAACTGTAGATAGGGCTCTTAGGTAAAGCAGCTGAATCAACAAGGTGAAAGTCTTAGTCAAGGTCAAAATCTCCAGGAGAGGCTCGGTTTTCAGAGGAGGCCAAATGACTGGTAAACCTCATTTTTCGGATGAACAACAATTGAATTAAGAGCATCTGTAATTGAATTTGACACAGATTTCGAGCAGGTTCAAAATGTTGTCTTCTAAATGGAATGATTATATATTTTATCTCCCCATTAAATTTTCTGCAATGGTTTCCTTTATCTAAAGATGTACTGTACATAAAAATGCGATATGTTGTCCTGTTAAGAGCTTAAAGGTTTATTTAAAAAAAATAGTTAATCTCCTGGTATTATCAGTGAGATCATTTGCCCCACAACTTCAGTTCTGACCACATAAAAATGGTAGCACATAAACCCCAGGACCCCATATGCATACTGAAGAAGATGATTTAAATAGCTTGTAGAAATTATTGGCTTGAGTTGCCAAGTTTAATATCTAACCTAAAGCAGGTTGTACAAGATGGAAATTATGTGAATGTAGCCAAGGTTTGCTACTGTGCTTATGATTAGGGACAGTTTGTTGCTTTTTTTATATGGGTTTGGCTCCCTCTAGTGCATGCTTGACTCTATGTGTGTTTTTTTCCTCCTGTGAGAATGACCCAGAGCAATGTATCATGGAACATATAGTCCGGAATGAGGAAGTGACACTGTTAGCCGGACCAAAGGTAACAGAATTCTGTGCGGACAGAGCAGCCTGTTGGGAGAGGAAAAAAAAAGTCGGGTGTGGCCTGTTTTCGCCCTCTCTGGATGCCATTCTGACCCTGCCAGCAGGAGGTCTGTGTGACAGGGAGTGATGAGAATCTGCGGCCTACACAGCGGGGAGCCAGATCGCCAACCTTAGAGGGATCTCAGAGGACAGCATAGCTATTCCAGTACAGGTGACCGGCCTGTGTTCCAGACCACCTGGAGGCACCTGCAATCCAGTCCATCGGGAGCTGCAGCGTGGCGCCGCCATTTCCACAGGTCAAAGACACCGAGAATTTCGGCTTGAACCCTCTATTCATCTGACGTTCGTAGTGGTGAGCAGGCACAGCCCTTGTGATAGTTGACAAGACTGGTTGGTGATACTTCTAGTTCCACGGAATCTACTTCTTCCCAGACCTCATACAGCAGGCGCTTGGGGCTAATGTTCCCCATTGTGCTTTAAAGTCAGTAGACTTGTGCACAACGGAAAAATTCGTTCCGTTTCGGTTCGTTTCTTTCCGGTCCTGTTGATTCGTAATCATTCGTAATTTTGCTAGACGGGATTTTTCGTGTTCGGACTCATTCGTATTTTTGCAAGCGACATTTTTCGTTGAATTTTTTGTTGCTTTATAATTCGTACTTTCGGTAGAGTACGTTGTTTTTCGTTGATTCTGGACACAACTCCTACTTTCGTAACTTTTTTTGGGTTCGTTGATTCGTAATTTTCCGTGTCTCTCTCACAACGACACTGCCTATTATGCCTAATGTGCTTCGAATGGATTTGTACTTTTCTAAATACATAGCTGTTATTTGTAACGATTCGAAATCTCGTATTTTACTTTCGTTTTTTACATGCGGCTATAGGCTCCGCCCCTGTACACCATTTTGAGAGGGTTCAGCACGGTGAGGGAGAAGCAGAGAGCAGAGCAGAGTGAGTGTTATTGTGCTTCGAATGGATTTGAAATCTCGTATTTTACTTTCGTTTTTTCATGCGGCTATAGCCTCCGCCCCTGTACACCATTTTGAGAGGGAGTTCAGCATGGTGAGGGAGAAGCAGAGAGCAGAGTGAGTGTTATTGTGCTTCGAATGGATTCGTACATTCGTAACTTTTTTCATAACGAATTATGCCGAAGACCTTCGGGCATTCGCTATTTTGCGGTATAATTTATTTCGGATTCGGTTTTATTCGTAATTGCTCTGTTCGGAAATTCGAATGCTTCCGAATGTCCGAAAGTTGCTAAATTCGGACGAATTTTGATTCGTTACGAAACGAATTGCACAAGCCTAAAAGTCAGTATTGTGAAGATTTCTCTAACACAGTTCAAGGAGGAGCATACGGGTGTTATCATCCCTTCAGATAAGGTGCAGTTTAGTTCATCGTTGTTCCCATCTTCCATCTTAGATTACAAATATACTGCAGTATAACTAACAGGCTAGCTGAAGATAACTGGAACTGAAGGAACACTTATCATTTGTTCTCTGCTGTGCACAATTTCCTTACATTCCTTTGCATTGAACTACTACTAAGGGGAGCTAATCTATAGGATATTGTTCAATTTACATTGTGGTTGATATATTTATGAGGACACAGAGGGAAAATATCCAGTACATGAGATACAGTATTGGGTATTTGTTTCTCTGTCTACCTGTCCACATAGGTCTTGTAGTGGATTTATGTTGAGTATTTTTGTGTAACAGCTGTGAGGCCTATTCACTGTTAAAATAAGCTGTGTTTACTTATGCCATTCTTTGTGTCCATTAATCCATTTCATCACAGTAAACATATCTGAGTTGTTCACTGATATTGTGTGAGTTTCTCATTACTATCGCAGCTGTGGCAGGATGGAACCCAAGGTGTCAGAGGTAAGAGAGGATTTGCAGAGTCCAGGTAACCAATGGGATATAGAGTCTAATAGCAGCCCTCACTGGGCCACCGCTACTCCTGGTATTGAATACAAATCAGCATTTACTTTTTTACTTGTTTTTAACATTGTATTTTATTTTAAAAATAAAATGTGCAAGACGGGTTTCAAACATACCTGCCAACATTTACCGGGGTCCCCTAGTCCCATGTCTGCCCAAAACACTTATTTGAACAATTGAGCGCAGTCAGCACCCCTCTCTTATATAATGCAGTGGGTACTCGATTTGTGCACTCGATCAAAGGTATCGGAGTAGTGACTGGGCAACTGTAGCAAAATGTTCCTTTAACCCCTTGCCGACCACTGCAAGACTATATATGTCAGCAGAATGGCACGGCTGGGCAGATCGACGTGTATATATATACGTCGCCTTTAAGGCACAGGGTTGTGGGCGCGCGCGCCCACCGCCGGCGGTGTGTGCGCGTGCCCGCCGCGAGCTCCGTGAGTCTGACCGCGGGTCCTGCGGACTCAATGTCTGCCGGGAGTCCCGCGATCGTCTCACGGAAACAAGCATTGCCCCATTCTGCCTAGTGACAGGACACTGATCACAGATCCCTGTGATCAGTGTCTGGAGAGCATATTGACTTTGGATCATTATAACACTGGTCCAAGACCCCGAACAAGTTAACTGTATAGGATTATATTTATGATTGTAATTGTTCTGTTACTTCATATTATGATTAATTGTAATGTCTCTCTGCGTGGGTAAGCTGGAGCTTGTAATCCTTTGAAAACTCAATAAGAATTATTGCACAGAAGAATAACAACATGTAGCAAGAACAACATGTAATATATTGCCACTTACCAATGCTTAGATGCAGTAGATGCATTTGTTTTCTCTTTTCAGACTTTCTTCCCTTAATTTTAACCCGGTGATCTGGCCAGTAACACTTTGTCCTTTTGCAAAGGAGTTTTTCTTTAGCAGAGGGAATAAACAGAGAAGCTGCATGATGAGGTGAGGAATAGCCCCCAGAAAGAGTTAACTGTAAGATTTAGAGTCAGCTGGTAGGAAGGAGCCACAGAAGTAGGAGTTACAGGAACAGCCGGGAGTTCTTTCCAGAAGGTTGCCCCGCTCCCCCTTCCTTGAGAATGTTCCAACAATTGCCTTAAATGTCATGTAATTGTCACAGCAGATTGGTGGGTTAGGGGTGTCTGTGTAGCTCCCTCCTAGATAGGTGCTAGGTTAAGTACCGTATATACTCGAGTATAAGCCACATTTTTCAGCACATTTTTTTTGTGCTGAAAATGCCCCCTCGGCTTATACTCGAGTCTGTGTCCATCTGCAGCCTCGTGCGCCTGATATCCCGGCGCTGTGACGTCAGTCTAGTCGAAGGCCGTGCAGTGTAACAAAGCCCCGCCTCCTCTTCGTCCGTGATAGGCGGAACACTGAGCACTGACTCACTGCTGGGAAACTGAGTGTTCGGTCTATCACGGAAGAGGGGCGAGCAGGCGGGGCTTTGTTACACTGGACGGCCGCTGACTGACTGCATGACACGGAGATCAGGTATGCAGATCGGCACAGTGAGACATGCAATGGACACAGTGAGACATGCAATGGGCACAGTGAGGCTGCAAATGGCCACAGTGAGGCATGCAATGGGCACAGTGAGACATGCAATGGGCACAGTGAGGCATGCAATGGGCACAGTGAGGCATGCAATAGGCACAGTGAGGCTGCAAATGGGCACAGTGAGGCTGCAGATGGGCACAGTGAGGCTGCAAATGGGCACAGTGAAGCTGCAAATGGGCATTGTTGACCTCTTTTCCACTTACAGTAGCTGCTGCATTTCCTACCCTAGGCTTATACTCGAGTTAATACGTTTTCCCATTTTTTTGTGGTAAAATTAGGTGCCTTGGCTTATATTCGGGTCAGCTTATACTCAAGTATATACGGTAAATCTAGTTCTTTAGCTCTCCTGTAATCAGTGGAGCTGCTGGTGATTGCTTTGCTGTTAGTTTACCCTGCCTTCTGGATAGTTCTGGAAGGTAGTGGGCTGGATGAAGCAAACCAGCAGCTGAATATTTATGTTGTCTCAGCCAATACCTGGGAAAGGGTGCCCATGGCTGGGAGTGAGCATAAATAGTCTGAAGCCTAGAGCTGCCGGGTTCTTGTTCAAAAGGAGAAGATCCCAGCCTGAAGGGCTACTGTATTTCTTTATTTGCTCATTGAGGCCTCAGCTGTGCTAGCTGGGGGGCCTATTCTGATTAACTTTTCTGGAACTGACAGATTACACTGGAGAAATGTCTGGCTGATATTGAAAAGAGGCATCCAACTATCCAGAGACATTTGTGAGTACAGACTGTTGTGTAAGATCCCAGAGACTGTGTGCTACAACTGTCCCTCTTGCCTCAAAGTCAGCTTGTACTAAAGTGGACATTGCTCATGGTGTCCCTGTGTAGCTCAGCCCATCATTTGATGCTGCAAGTATTGTGATAGGAATCTTTAGGAGGAAGATAGGTGTCCTCAAGTTACTACTTAACGTTGCTGGAGTAAGTCACGGTTACCCCGCACCCAACCAAGTTCAGATTTAAAAAAAGCACCAAAAAAGTATACCCCTAGACTAATCATTGAGCCAGAAGAGTGACTGAAGCCTCCTACACACGACCGGTTTTCTCGGCAAGAAAACTGCTCGGAGAGCTTTTTGCAGAGAAAACCGGTTGTGTGTATGGTTTCTCGTCGGGAAAACTGACTGGAATCTCGACGCGAAAAATAGAGAACCTGCTCTCTATTTTTCTCATCGGGATTCTCGGCAGAGTTTTCCTGCCGAGAAAAATGGTCGTCTGTATGCTTACCTGTTCCACGGTAAACCCGTGCATGCTCGAAAAGACTGTGCGGTAGCTTACAAGGGCAGTGTAGGGTGTAGCAAGATGGCGGCGACGGCATCGAATGTGATGAGCGCAGGTCGATGATGCAAGTCAATGACGTCACCGCGTTCTTGCCATTCAAAAGAACGGTGGTCCTTTTGAATGGCCGTGTGTACACTCGGCGTGCAAAGCAAGCTTGCCGGGAATCCCGTCAGAAAACTTTTATTTTCCCGACGGGATTCCCACCCGTGTGTATGAGGTTTCAGACTGGATACCTGGCTGCTAGTGCACCTATTGGGAAAAGAACCTGGGACACAAAATCAACAGCTCATGCAGGGGTAGCTCTACATCTGTAAAGCAGGCAGCCTAGTGGTATGGTGCTACCCTCATATGTGTCAGTTGTTTTAACAAGGGCTCAGTCCCTCGGAAGTCAACTATAGTCAATTTTGGTGTTGTCCTTAAGTGGTGGAGTGTGGCTGGGGACAAGGATTGATTTTAGCCTTTTGTCTAACGGACACCAAAGACCCTTTCTTATAACCAACAGTTATTATGCTACCTGATAATTGGAGCCGTTAGCTGTTAATTGTTTTTGATGGAATAACTGTTAATTGTTATGGATCGATTCCCCAGGTTTTTTAGGTGGAGGAGACACATGAAGATTTCGGGATAACTGAATTCAATCTTTTTTAATAACTCTGGTCTAAGGATATATTCTCACCTTTTCATTTTCTGAATGGCAAATATATCACTAAAGACTTGGAGACATTTTTATATAAAATAAAATGCTTAATGTTTTTCTAAATAAGACATTTTCTTGATACATCTTTCTGGAATAAAAATCCCCCTAAAGAAGACTGTGACTGTAGGGGTCGAAACGCGTCTGTGTAATTATGTGGATAGCAATGTTGTAATGTATTTTAAACAACTGCCTCCACGGTGCAATTTTTGCCAGGAATGGTGGTCAATGTTGTTGTTTATATGTCATCAACCAGAGCTCATGTTTTAAACTCATTGTGAATTAGAATTTTCTATTTTTTGATACAATAAAAGATTTTAATTAAATAATTTTTCGATAAATATCTTGCCCCTAAAAAAACCCCTAGGGAATTGATCTATTTTTGTATTTTTTTTTTATGGTGTGCAGCCTTGTTGACTTTAATACATTTGTCCTTCTACTCTAACTTAATTGTTTGGTTAAAAAAAGGGCTCCTGTGGCTGTTTAACCACTTAAGCCCCGGACCATTTGGTAGCTAAAGGACCAGAGGTGAATTCAGAATTTTCCACTGCGCTGCTTTAACTGTAAATTGTGCGGACATGCAATGTTGTACCCAAACGAAATTTGCGTCCTTTTCTTCCCACAAATAGAGATTTCTTTTAATGGTATTTGATTGCCTCTGCGATTTTATTTTTTGCGATATAAACGGAAAAAGACCGAAAATTTTGAAAAAAAATGATATTTTCTACTTTTTGTTATAAGAAAAATCGAATAAACTCAATTTTAGTCATACATTTAGGCCAAAATGTATTCAGTCACATGTCTTTAGTAAAAAAAATGTCAATAAGCGTATATTTATCGGTTTGCGCAAAAGTCTTAGTGTTTACAAACTAGGGTACATTTTCTGGAATTTACACAGCTTTTAATTTATGACTGCCTATCTCATTTCTTGAGGTGCTAAAATGACAGGGCAGTACAAAACCCCCCCAAATGACCCCATTTTAGAAAGTAGACACCCCAAGGAAATTGCTGAGAGGCATGTTGAGCCCATTGAATATTTTATTTTTTTGTCCCAAGTGATTGAATAATGACTAAAAAAATAAAAAAATAAAAAATTACAAAAAGTTGTCACTAAATGATATATTGCTCACACATGCCATGGTTATATGTGGAATTGCACCCCAAAATACATTCTGCTGCTTCTCCTGAGTACGGGGATACCACATGTGTGGGACTTTTTAGGAGCCTAGCCACGTACGGGACCCCGGAAACCAAGCACCGCCTTCAGGATTTCTAAGGGCGCAAATTTTTGATTTCACTCCTCACTACCTATCACAGTTTTGAAGGCCATAAAATGCCAAAATAGCACAAAACCCCCCCAAATGACCCCATTTTACAAAGTAGACACCCCAAGGAAATTGCTGAGAGGCCTGTTGAGCCCATTGAATATTTTTTTTTTTTGTCCCAAGTGATTGAATAATGACAAAAAATAAATAAAAAAATTACAAAAAGTTGTCACTAAATTATATATTGCTCACACATGCCATGGTTATATGTGGAATTGCACCCCAAAATACATTCTGCTGCTTCTCCTGAGTACAGGGATACCACATGTGTGGGACTTTTTAGGAGCCTAGCCACGTACGGGACCCCGGAAACCAAGCACCGCCTCCAGGATTTCTAAGGGCGCAAATTTTTGATTTCACTCCTCACTACCTATCACAGTTTTGAAGGCCATAAAATGCCAAAATACAACAAAAAAAACCCAAATGACCCCATTTTGGAAAGTAGACACCCCAAGCTGTTTGCTGAGAGGCATGGTGAGTATTTTACAGCTCTCATTTGTTTTTGAAAATGAAGAAAGAACATTTTTTTTTTCTTTTTTTTTTTCAATTTTCAAAACTTTGTGACAAAAAGCGAGATCTGCAAAATACTCACAATACCTCTCAGCAAATAGCTTGGGGTGTCTACTTTCCAAAATGGGGTCATTTGGGGGGGTTTTGTGCCATCTGGGCATTCCATGGCCTCCGAAACTGTGATAGGCAGTGAGAAGTGAAATCAAAAATTGACACCCTTAGAAAGCCTGAAGGCGGTGATTGGTTTTTGGGGTCCCGTACGCGGCTAGGCTCCCAAAAATTCTCACACATGTGGTATCCCCGTACTCAGGAGAAGCAACAGAATGTATTTTGGGGTGTAATTCCACATATGCCCATGGCATGTTTGAGCAATATATCATTTAGTGACAACTTTTTGCAAAAAAAATAAAAAATTGTATTTTTTCCGCAACTTGTGTCAACATATAAAATATTCCATGGACTCGACATGCCTCTCAGTATATAGCTTGGGGTGTCTACTTTCCAAAATGGGGTCATTTGGGGGGGTTTTGAACTGTTCTGGCATTTTATACACAACATTAGTTAGCTTACATCCACTCTTCTAACCACTTGAAGACAAATCCCTTTTTGACACTTTTTGTTTACATGAAAACATATTTTTTTTTGCAAGAAAATTATGTTGAACCCCCAAACATTATATATATTTTTAAAGCAAAGGCCCTACAGAATAAAATGGTGGGTGTTGCATTTTTTTTTTCTACACAGTATTTCCGCAGCGATTTTTCAAACGCATTTTTTTGGGAAAAAATACACTTTTTTTAATTTTAATGCACTAAAACACACTATATTGCCCAAATGTTTGATGAAATAAAAAAGATGATCTTAGGCCGAGTACATAGATACCAAACACGACATGCTTTAAAATTTCGCACAAACGCACATTGGCGACAAACTACATACATTTTTAAAAGCCTTTAAAAGCATTTACAGGTTACCCCGTTAGATTTACAGAGGAGGTCTACTGCTAAAATTACTGCCCTCGATCTGACCTTCGCGGTGATACCTCACATGCATGGTGCAATTGCTGTTTACATATGACGCCAGACCGACGCTTGCGTTCGCCATTGGGCAAGAGCAGGGCAGGACAGGGGTGCTTTTTTTTTTTTTTTTTTTATTATTAATTTTGCTTTTTTATTTTATTTTTAAACTGTTGCTTCCATATTTATTTATTTTTATCACTTTTATTGTTATCTCAGGGAATGTAAATATCCCCTATGATAGCAATAGGTAATGACAGGTACTCTTTTTTGAAAAAACTGGGGTCTATTGGACCCTAGATCTTTCCTCTGCCCTCAAAGCATCTGACCACACCAAGATCGGTGTGATAAAATGCTTTCCCAATTTCCCAATGGCGCTTTTTATATCCGGGGGGGGGGGGCATTCCCTCCCACTGCTTGTAAAAGCAGTCCAGAGGCTAATTAGCCACTAGGATTGCTTTTACATGAAAGCCGGCCACTGGCTGAAAAGAATGATACCAAGATGATACCTAAACCCGCAGGCATCATTCTGGTATAAACATTCAAAGTCCAGCAACATACCAGTACGTTGCTGGTCCTTGTTGGACATGTATTGTAATCTTTTTTTTCATGCAGCCTGTTGGCTGAACGAAAAAAAAAGATTGATCGGTGGGTATGCCCACCATTAGAATACCGCCCTTCATCCACCCACTTCTAATGATGGGCATACATGCACCATTTATATATGCCGAAGCATGGGGGCATCTTCTCGCAAAAGTTATGCCGCGTACACATGGTCAGACTTTTCCACGGGCAAGCCTCCGTCGGAATTTCGACCGTATGTACGCGGCATTAGGAGCAAAATCGCTCCTCCGCCCCTGCTGCCCCAATGCTTCGGCATATTTGCTTTTTTTATTTAACTGTGGTGGCCTGGGCTGGATGGAGGGGCAAAACACAGGTGCTAGCAGGTAACTGGGCTGATCCCGCTAACACTGCGTTTTTTTGGGAACCCTAAACTGCTGGGGACGCTAGTATAGATCTGATCAGATCAGATATTGAGCTGATCAGATACTATACCACTAAGGGGGGTGTATGCTTCACGTGTGGGTGTTAGCGCTACTGGCACTAACCTGACGCTGCCTGGGGTGTGACTCAGACCCTCTCTGACGCTAAAACCTAATTGATATCACCCGCCGGGCGATCAGGGGGTTAAACCTTTATTGGGTTATATACGGCGGGTGCCCTGACACTATAAAAAGCAAACTAACTAACCAGCGTCACCCGTAACACTTATATGATGATCACTGGTGAAAGGGTTAACTAGGGGCAATTAGGGGGTTAAAACCTTTATTAGGTAATATATGGGGGTACCTGACGCTATATAAAAACCTGACGGCGAACCTAAAAAAAAATTACTGGCTACCTATCGGCATCACCGACACTAAGACAACGATCATAAAAACGATTGCTTAGCGACAGTGGTGATAGGGGGTGAAAGGGTTACCTGGGGGGCGATCAGGGGGTTAAACCTTTATTAGATAATATATGGGGGTACCTGACGCTATAAAAACCTGCGGCGAACCTAAAAAAAATTACTGGCTACCGATCAGCATCACCGACGCTAAGACATCGATCAGAAAAATGATCGCATAGTGACGGCGGTGCTAGGGGGTGAAAGGGTTACCTGGGGGGTGATCAAGGGGGTTACACCTTTATTAGGTAATATATGGGGGTACCCGACGCTATAAAAACCTGCGGCGAACCTAAAAAAAATTACTGGCTACCGATCAGCATCGCCGACGCTAAGACATTGATCAGAAAAATTATCGCTTAGTGACAGTGGTGATAGGGGGTGAAAGGGTTACCTGGGGGGGCGATCAAGGGGGTTAAACCTTTATTAGGTAATATATGGGGGTACCCGACGCTATAAAAACCTGCGGCGAACCTAAAAAAAATTACTGGCTACCGATCAGCATCACCGACGCTAAGACATCGATCAGAAAAATGATCGCATAGTGACAGTGGTGATAGGGGGTGAAAGGGTTACCTGGGGGGCGATCAAGGGGGTTAAACCTTCATTAGGTAATATATGGGGGTACCCGACGCTATAAAAACCTGCGGCGAACCTAAAAAAAATTACTGGCTACCGATCAGCATCACCGACGCTAAGTCATCGATCAGAAAAATAATTGCTTAGTGACGGCGGTGCTAGGGGGTGAAAGGGTTATCTGGGGGGTGATCAAGGGGTTAAACCTTTATTAGGGGGGGTTAGGGGGCTACACTGGACCTAAAACTAAATGTAGTGACACTTTTACAGTCACAAATGTCACTGATTGCAGTGATCACTAAATAAATGGTCACTGCAATCAGTGACACTGTGACTGGGGGCTGGGGGGGGCTGGGGGGTGATCTGGGGGTGTCTGGGTGGGCCTGGGGGGGCGATTTATGTGCCTATGTGTCCTGGTGTCAGTGTGCTGTTTTGTGTACTAACCTGCATCTTCTCCTGTACGGCGCTCGGTATATGTGAGCGCCGCAGGAGAGATGACATCACTTCCTCCTTCCTGGCAGGCAGGGGAAGCTCTCTCATTCGCCGGGAGCGATCGAGAGGGGGTGGCCGGAATCGAACGGCCGTCCCCTCATGCCGGATCGCTCCCGAAGGTAAAACGACCACCCACTGTAAAGAAGGGGGGTCCGATCGGACCCCCCAACTATACAAAGGCAATCACGTATATGTACGTGATTCTGCCTGTCGGTGCCATTCTGCCGACGTATATTTACAGTGGGCGGTCGTTAAGTGGTTAAACTTATGTTGCACAATCAGCATGCCATTGGGATTTTTTTTCATCAAGGGGATGGCAATTAACAAATCTATCAGTCATGTTTTTAGTCTGTAAAATGTTATCAATTTACAAAATGCAAAGTGAGAAAACAGAAGAAAAATCCAAATCAAAGCAATATTTGGTGTGACCGCCCTTTGGCTTCAAACAAGCATCAATTCTTCTAGGTACACTTGCACACTGTTTTTGAAAGAAGCCGACAGGTAGGTTGTTCCAAACATCTTGGCGAACTAAAGGAGAGAGTTACCGCTCAGATGTGACTGGTGACTCATTCACAAGATCCAGAGCAGTGGGTGCAGGCAATGCATATGACAATGCAAAAAATCTGAGGAAAACGTTTGGACAGCCGCACTCCAAAAAAGGTTATTTTATTTAAAACTAAAGCACAAATAACATGCCTACATCAAAAAAACATCAAGTATGAGCTGACGTTTCGCACTGCGATTCAGTGCTTAATCATAGCTAACATACACATCTAATGAACCTCACCTTCTTGGCGAACTAACCACAGATTTTATGTGGATGTCGGCTGCCTCAAATACTTCTGTCTCTTCATGTCATCCCAGACAGACTTGATGATTTTGAGTTCAGGGCTTTGTGGGAGCCAAACCATCACTTCCAGGACTCCTTTTTCCTTATGCTAACGATAGTTCTTAAGGACATTGGCTGTATGTTTGGGCTGGTTGTTCTGCTGCAGAATATATTTGGGGCCAATCACACATCTCCCTGATGGTATGGCCTGATGGATAAGTATCTGCCTGTATTTCTCAGTATCAAGGACACCATTGATTGGGCAACGTTGAGGACTGTAGACACAGTAGTCAGCCAAGGTAACTTTATGCAGCTTATTTCCCTTCGACATCGGAAGGTGCCCAGCAGTGCCATCAACACAGAACTGGCGGAAACCAGTGGGACCCAGGTACACCCATTTACACCCATCTACTGTCCGGAGACATCTGACTAAAAGTGGTCTTCATGGAAAAAAGCCTCACCTCTGATGTGGAAACAAGGCTAAGTGACTCAACTATGCCCAAAAACATAGGATTTGGGGTGCAGAAAAATGGCAACAAGTGCTCTGGGCTGATTAATCAAAATGTGAAATATTTGGCTGTTGCAGGAGACAGTTTGTTGGTGAAGGAATGGAGAGCGTTACAATAATAAGTGTCTGCAGGCAACAGTGAAGCGTGGTGGGGGTTCCTTGCCAGCCTGGGGCTGCATTTCTGCAAATGGAGTTGGAGATTTGGTCAGGATAATTGGTGTCCTCAATGTTGGCTGTCAATGCAAGTCTTTATGGGATTACATGAAGAGACAGAAAGATTTGAGGCAGCCTACATCCACAGAAGATTTGTGGTTAGTTCATCAAGATGTTTGGAACAACCTAACATATTTGCCGGCATATAAGGCAACTGGGCATATAAGGCGACCCCCTAATTTTGCAGCTAAAATTTTGGTTTTGAGATATACTCGCCGTATAAGACGACCCCCTTCAGGTGCTTCAGATGGAGGGTCAGATGCCAGATGAAGGGTCAGGTGCCAGATGAAGGGTCAGGTGCCAAATGGAGGGTCAGGTGCCAGATGAAGGGTCAGGTGCAAGATGGAGGGTCAGGTGCCAGATGAAGGGTCAGGTGCCAGATGGAGGGTCAGGTGTCAGATGAAGGGTCAGGTGGCAGATGGAGGGTCAGGTGCCAGATGAAGGGTCAGGTGCCAGATGGAGGGTCAGGTGCCAGATGGAGGGTCAGGTGCCAGATGAAGGGTCAGGTGCCAGATGGAGGGTCCGGTGCCAGATGGAGGGTCCGGTGCTTCAAACAAAAGCTCCGGTGGTGGATGGCGAGGTGGCCGTTGTGGCAGGCGCAGCACTATGAAGTGCCTTTATGCGCTGTGGCATTAGAAGAATTTGATTTCTCTGATCTTTTAGTCCACACAAGACTATCTGTTACTCTAATTCCTCTAGCGCTGTTCTATGGAAGCAGTAGGTTTAAAGAGCACACCAAACCTTTAAGATAACTTCTTTATTCACTTCAGCTTTTCTTCTTATATAACACTGACAATTTAGCAGCAGGAAGTCCATGTACAAACACGTGTTGAATAAAGTATAACAAATGTCGGTTCAACTGTTCAATCTTGTAATTCTACATAAAATGGTAGATATATTTCTCTCTTCAGTATCTGTACTTTCACTTTAAAATACTTTAGACACTTTATGATCTCTCTGGGACTTGCTCTATAATGCTGTTTGCTCTGATGTTTGCTCTGAAACTTGGTTTGAATCTGGTTTGATTCCTGGTTTGATTGCTGGTTTGATTGTTTGTTTGATTGTTTGCAAACCTGGTTTGGTGGAACTATTTTGGCCACTTGCTTCCATAAAACTGGACTCTGGATGGATCTGAACTGTTCAGCTCCACATTCTAGACATGTGATTCAAATTCTAGACATGTGATATGAGATTTCCTAGACAGAACATGAGTGAAATGCTGGCTATGATTGGCCAGAGACATTTGCTCAGTGAGATTGGTTGTGATTGGCTAAAACTCCTGATGAGTCACAAAAGCTTAACTCTATGCTTTCTGGTTGCAATTCTGCTGTCATTAAGCTTACCTTTCTGCATATAGAAATGACTCTTAAAGGTATATTTTTTCTTTTCTTCTGTGAACACAATATACAACTCAAAAATAGAGATACCTGGGGGTCGGACTTTGAAGGCAAGGACACATAAGATAAACAAAAAAATATTTTATTTATAAAAGACAAGACAGAAACTATAATAGAGTAGATTAAAACACTGTATACGAGATGATTGTACAGATGTGGTCCCTGTGTGCGTCTACGCGTTTCGCCGTGAGGCTTCTTCAGGACGAACAGTGATAGTAGGTAAACACGCCTTACTATCTTGGGAGCAGGAGGGTATAATATATATTATCCCTTGATCAAAAAGTTTTTTTGTTTTTTTGTATATATTATTTTATAAGCAGGCCCAGAACCGTTGTAGTGAGCGCGGAAACAATTCACATCTCGCAGAAAAACAGGATGAAATTTCAGATGCTTCTTAGAGCAAAAGGCAGCTAGAGACGAAAACCTCAAGACTCAGCGTACCAGCTGAAATAGCAGTCTGTATGCAGAAAAAGACTGCATGGGGACACCAGTGAGCAAAATTGAGGCTAACAAAATAATGCAGCCAAGCATGTATAGGAAACAAGTAGATCCCTTAGATCCAGCCAGAATTGTAAGCAGAAAGTAGATCAAGCCCTAGTGGCCACAGATAGTATAACACGCTGTCTCCTGGGGACATCTGCGTGTTATACTATCTGTGGCCACTAGGGCTTGATCTACTTTCTGCTTACAATTCTGGCTGGATCTAAGGGATCTACTTGTTTCCTATACATGCTTGGCTGCATTATTTTGTTAGCCTCAATTTTGCTCACTGGTGTCCCCATGCAGTCTTTTTCTGCATACAGACTGCTATTTCAGCTGGTACGCTGAGTCTTGAGGTTTTCGTCTCTAGCTGCCTTTTGCTCTAAGAAGCATCTGAAATTTCATCCTGTTTTTCTGCGAGATGTGAATTGTTTCCGCGCTCACTACAACGGTTCTGGGCCTGCTTATAAAATAATATATACAAAAAAAACAAAAAAACTTTTTGATCAAGGGATAATATATATTATACCCTCCTGCTCCCAAGATAGTAAGGCGTGTTTACCTACTATCACTGTTCGTCCTGAAGAAGCCTCACGGCAAAACGCGTAGACGCACACAGGGACCACATCTGTACAATCATCTCGTATACAGTGTTTTAATGTACTCTATTATAGTTTCTGTCTTGTCTTTTATAAATAAAATATTTTTTTGTTTATCTTATGTGTCCTTGCCTTCAAAGTCCGACCCCCAGGTATCTCTATTTTTGAGCTATCTTTTCACGCTTTTCCAAGTTATCCAACGGATGTGGCATTGTGAGTGCTTCCCTTTCCCTCATTTATATACACAATATACAACTGTTATATGACATCCACATATAAAGTCACAGTAAATAACTCTGCTGTTATTTCTCACAAATGAGCATATGCACTGTATTAACATTATTAGGAGGTCTAGCTATATATGCATGTAAGCCACATTAGCAACCTAGGACAGGTCTTAGCTGGCCAGCTACAGCCGTGAAAGGAAGAGGAGCCAAGGGGTAGCCGCATTCGGTAACATATTACTGTATACAGTATTACAGTATACCGCGCTGAGCCAATCACGGCAAGCAATGTATTCTATTAATGAATACAAAGCCTGCTTGGATTGGCTTTGAGATTCAGAGAGGCGCGGGCTGATGATATTATAACATCTGCCAATCCGAGCAGGCTTTGTATTCATTAATAGAATACATTGCTCGCAGTGATTGGCTCAGCAGACATTAATGCACATCCAGCGGGCTGACATCCATATACTGGCGTATAAGACAACCCCAGATTTTTGGGGGATTTTTTAAAGTATAAAAGGGTGTCTTATATGCCGGAAAATACGGTACCTGCTGAAGACGAACTGATGATATTTTGAAGGCAAAGGGTAGTCACACCAAATATTAATTTGATTTGAATTTCTCTTCTATTCATTTACTTTCCATTTGTTAATTAATAAAAATAAACTATTAACACTTCTATTCCTGAAAGCTTTCTTAATTTACAGCATTTTTTCACACCTGCCTAAAACTTTTGCACAGTACTGTGTTCTTGCATTTACCACTTTAAGACCAGGCCCTTTCTGACACTTTTTGTTTACATGTAAAAATCTGTATTTTACGCTAGAAAAACATTTAGAACCCCCAAAACATTAAATATCATTTTTTAAAACAGAGGCCCTAAAGAATAAAATGGTGGGTGCTGCAATTTATGTCACACGTTATTTGAGCAGCAGTTTTTCAAACGCAATTTTTGAACACACTTTTTAAAAATTTTAATGCACACAAACACAATATAACAACCCAATTGTTTAGTAAAAAAATAAGAGGATGTTGCAATGAGTAAATAGATACCAAACATGTCACGCTTTAAAGTTGCCCACGCAACAGCAACAAACTATGTAAATTTTATTACAGGTTACCACTTTAGATTTTACACAAGAGGTCTGATGCTAGAATTACTGCCCTCAATCTGGCGTTTGCAATGATACCTCACATGTGTGGTGTGATCGCTGTTTGCGCGTGAGCGGGACCATCACGTGTGTTTGCCATTGCACGCGAGTACGGTTGGGCAGGAGCTTTTTAACCAGTTCAGTCCTGGAAGAATTTACCCCCTTCCTGCACTTTTTGCGATTTGGCACTGTGTCGCTTTAACTGACAATTGCGCGGCCGTGCGACGTTGCACCCAAACAAAATTGATGTCCTTTTTATCCCACAAATAGAGATTTCTTTTGGTGGTATTTGATCACCTCTGCGATTTTTTTTTTTTTTTGCGCTTTAAATGAAAGAAGAGCGACAATTTTGAAAAAAAAGCAATATTTTGTACATTTTGCTATAATAAATATCCCCAAAAAATATATAAAAAAAAATATTTTTTTACTCAGTTTAGGCCGATACGTATTCTTCTACATATTTTTGTTAAAAAAATCGCAATAAGCGTATATTGATTGGTTTGCGCAAAAGTTATAGTGTCTACAAAATAGGGGATAGATTTATGGCATTTTTATTAATAATTATTTTTTTACTAATAATGACGGCGATCTGCGATTTTTATCATGACTGCGACATTATGACAGACACATCGGACACTTGACACTATTTTGGGACCATTGTCATTTATACAGCGATCAGTGCTATAAAAATGCCCTGATTACTGTGTAAATTACACTGGCAGGGAAGGGGTTAAACACTAGGGTGTGATCAAGGGGTTAAGTGTGTCCTAGGGAGTGATTCTAACTGTGGGGGGGAGGATGGGCTACCTAGAACATGACAGAGATCACTGTTCCCGATGACAGGGAGCAGTAGATTCCTGTCTTGTCACTAGGCAGAACAGGGAAATGCCTTGTTTACATTGACATCTCCCCGTTCTGCCTTTCTGTGTCACGATCGCAGGCCGCCGAGTTCATGGCGGAGTACAAGAGCGGTATGCCCATTTGCCCACCGCTGCCATTGTGCTGATGTATATCGGTGTGCAGCGGTCACCAAGTGGTTAAACTTTTTTTTTAATTTTTATTTACCGTATATGCTCGAGAATAAGCCGAGTTTTTCAGCACATTTTTTTGCCCCCCTTAGCTTATACTTGAGTCTGTGTCCATCTTCACATTTGTGCGCCTGATCCCGGGCCAACCGGAGGTCCCCTGGACCCCAAACTTGGCACACATGTAGCCCCACTCCTCTACAAGTGTGCAATGTTTGTTGTCCAGGTGACCTACGGCCGGGGAGCACCGATTTTTCAAAGCCGGGCACCCCTTCCATAGACTTCCATGTTAAATGTCAGCCTAGTCACACAGATCAGGTAGGGAGATTGGGCACAGTGAGGCATGGGCACAGTGAGGCATGGGCACAGTGAGGCATGGACACAGTGAGGCATTGACACAGTGAGGCAGGGGCACAGTAAGGCACAGTGAGGCATGCACATGGACACAGTGAGGCAAAGTGAGGCACAGTAAGGCATGCAGATGGACACCCTAGGCTTATACTCGAGTCAATACTTTTTCCCAGTTTTTTGTGGTAAAATTAGGTGCCTCGGCTTATATTCGGGTCGGCTTATACTCAAGTATATACGGTATTTATTGTTTACACTGTTCCTTTAATTACATTTTTTAAATCACTTTTATTGTTATCAGAAGGATTATAAACAATAAACATACCTTGTGATAGCAATAGGCAAGGGCAGGTACTCTTTACTTGAGAGATCTGGGGTCTAATGCCCCATACACACGGCCAGTTTTCCCATCAGAAAAAGTCAGATGAGAGCTTTTGGTCGGGAATCCCGACCGTGTGTATGCTCCATCTGACTTTTTCCGACGGGAAAACTGCCAAAAACGTCCGGCAAAAAAAAGAGAACTGGTTCTCTATTTTTCCGTCAGAAATCCTGACCGTGTGTAAGGGGCATATAAGACTACAGATCTCCCCTCTGCCCTTCAAAGCTTCTGATAATACCAAGATTAGTATCGTCCAATGCTTTTATTTTTAACCACTAAGGGGTTGTTTCGATCTGGTGAAATGGGAAGTATGGAGACCCTAAAACACTGCCCAGGCTGTCCAAGACACAGCGCATAATTATTAAGAAAGTGGCTGAGGAGTATGGGTATCTGTATCCCTATATACCGGCTCATCTAGAGGAAGAGATCCAGGACAAGAATCCCTTTACGGGTGGATTTCCAACAGTTGTCACCCAAGATAGCTGAGAGGTATACCTCAGTATTGCAAACCTGGATATCCGCAGGCCAAACAAGAAAGACATTCAACATTACATTACTACGATAAATGTGAAAGGAGAAACCCTGAAGTTACCAGATCCCAGATACTTCTGGTAATTACTATCGAATTGTGTTTTCACTGACACTATATAGATTACAAATGTGTGCTTGTGGAGTTAAGATGCTATGCTGAAAACCACTCCACCTCTTGTACAGAAAGTGTTGCTAGTGGGGGACATTCCTGTTGGCTGTATTGCTGGGACTGTGTTAAACAGCGTGCTGCCGGAAGATACAGGGAGTTCTCACCAGGGGAGGGCTGGCGGCCTTAGGCCTGGGGGGCAAGTCCAGTCAAGTGGCCCATTGAACTGCCGAATCAGCTCACCATCCATGGCCCACCTGGTTTTTCAGTGCAGCCTCACCAGTGCCCATCAGTGCAGCCAACTCCAGTGCCCATCAATGCAGCCTGATCACTGGAGCAGGTTACAAGGGGTGTATGGGGGGGAGATGGGGGGTCAGCTAGGGGTGTCAGGGTCTCTCCCCTCAGCGATCTCAGCTCAGCAGGTCCTTGCACGCCACGGTCTCCTGGGGGGGGGGTAACTCTCCTGATCCTGGGGTCAAGTTGCAGCCAGCGCCCAGCCCTGCAGCCTTGTGTCCCGACTCTATCGCAGGCCCTGCCTCTGCCTGCTTTCCTCTGCGCTGCTGTGTTTTCCACCCACCAGAAGCTTGAGTGCGGACTACAACTCCCGGAATGCAACAGCTAGTGGTCGGCCACCATGGCCATGCCCCCGGCCCGACTTCCTAGACCAGAATAAAAAAGAAAATGGTAGCGGGCAGCGGCTGCCGGCCATTTTGAACATAAGTTAGGGCGGCCTGGGAGGCAATTGCCACCCTGCCCCCTGGCCCAGCCCTCCCCTGGTTCTCACTTTCTCACTTGAGTCATGCTGGCTAGTGCTCTGGATTTGCCAGTATGCCTCCCTTGAAAAGTAACATGTTGATCTGAAATTCAGCGTGTTTATTTCTTCAACCAATGAGGAATTTAGTTCTCAGTCCCCGGCTGTTGTGTGGACAGACTGGGATTATCACTGCAAGGGGACCTATGTCAAGAAGCGCGGTCCTTTGCACCATGGCCTGGCTACTTGTTGCCTGATTGCAGTCATGCCTCCTGTCCCCGGAGTTGTCCCTGAGAAGAAGGGAAACTGCTGGGAAATGTTGTTCTACCCTGACTGAAAAACAATTGATGGACTTTGGGGCTTCAAAGACTCTGGGGTGTTTTAGTTAGTTAGGTAGAATAAGCTGTGGCAAAGGGGCAAGTTCTTACCTTACAATTTGAATGCTGCCCTGTCCAGTGTACCAGGATGGTTTTCATATGCTGGCCACCAGGTGATGTGAGTCGTGCCAGCCTGAGTGAGCCCTTGTTCACATTATGCACTTATTTGATATGAAATTCTAAAGTTTTTTTTCTGTAAGATAGCTATGGAAAGGGGTTGCACCCTTGTATGAGGCTGGGGCCCAATTTCAACTGTATATGTGTTTAGATATAGAGATCATTGTAGCTTAGGTATATTATAGGGTGTATTTACACTGCTTTGCTGCTCTCAGCTGAGGGTAATTAACGTTTACTAAGATTCACTTATGTATATATTGTTATCATAGGGATAGGATGCATTTTTTTTTGCTGTCTATTTTTCTCCTCCAGGTGTTCCTGCACCCATTGCCTCTTCCTTGGACAAGGAGAGACAGTGATTTGAAGTGGATAGCAATGCTAACCTTTTATGTCCCTCACTATTGTATATATTATATAGATAGTTAGGATATAAAGCTACTGTTTATATTTCATCTTTTATATTGCTCAGGTGGTACACCACACGTAAAATTGTATATATTATCTGCTATTTATATGCCCTTGTGTGAAATGCCACTTGTCTATGTATATACACTGTTGTTTATTTCATGTGGTACGCCACCTGTCTTGTTATATATTTTTTCTTTTCCTGTTTAACCCACCCAGTTTTTGCCAGGACATTCGCTCTCAGGCTTGAGAGCTCAAATTATTTTTCTGCAAACTCCGAGATGTAGTTTTCCTAGGCAGGGGGAGGATGTAGCACCCTGATTTTTAGGCAGGGTTGCTATTAAATGTATTTGCCAAGTGATAGTTGCCTTGGCCAATTGTTAGGAGATCAATTGATTCCTCTCTAAATCTGGTCTTGTTTCACCCTTTCTCTTCTGTCACTGGGTGGCACTGTGCTAGTGACATTAGCTAAGACAGGGAATTTGCAAGTTCAGACATGAATGGATGAGGTGTCTCAGCCATTAAGCAGGGATGTTCTTTGGTCCCTTGGTTTTCTGGGAGAGCCTATTTCTTTGAGTGGAGTCAGGTGATCGGGGTTCCGTGCCACCTGGACACATGTCTAGGTTGACATGTGTTGCGCTGCCCGGAAGCCTGAGGCCTATCCCGGGGACGTTTAGCTGCCAGGCTGCCTGAGGGCCTTTTCAGGAGCGGGAGAGCAGTGTAGGGTTGGAACTGCTGGCTTGCAGTCCAACCAGAAGTTGTGGTTCCGCCGGATGGGGAAACAGCTGTGGTTGGAGGTGGAAGGGGAAGCTGTCGCCACTAAGAGACCAACCACCTTGTTACCGGAGACCACTGTGAGTAAGCTGAAGCCAGTACTAGAGCAGTCTTCTCACAAGCTGGGGATGGTGAAGAAGTGTACTGTGTCTGGGGCGCCGGGCGCAGTGCAACACGGGAACCGCCACGTCTATGCAATCACAAGATTGCAGACGAGGCGCTTCATTTGCGGGCTTTTAACCCGCCTTGCGGCGCAATCGATCCCGCCACAGCTTCCGCCCGCGACCGTAGTATATATTACTACGGCCGGGTGCTTTGATTGACAGGCGAATTAGTATGTCACTTCCGGTTTTCCGTGTCACTGCCGCGATGTGACAAACTGATCGTTGGTAATGCCTGCACTCCAGAGGAAAGCACAGCAGCCCCCCTGAACAAGTAAGTGCCGGACACTTCTCCTTTCCTCTGCTCTATACAGTACTCGGTCTGTGTTTAGAAGAGCTGGGTGACTTTATAAATAGTTGTGGATGGCAGTGTGTGTCTGGAGACTGGAGAGGACTCAGGAGTTTGTTTTCCCGGGCTATGTGAGGTTGGTGCAATACTTGTGTTCTGACTCTGGAGCAGCAAGGACAGCTGCAGTGTCTCTGCCTTTGCTGGGTCACTCCTGATAATCTCCCCCCCCATTCCTGCATGTGGTCGGGAGTGGAGTCTCTGCCTTTGCTGGGTCACTCCTGATAATCTCCCCCCCCCCCCATTCCTGCATGTGGTCGGGAGTGGAGTCTCTGCCTTTGCTGTGCTGGGTCCTGATAATCTCCCCCCCCTTCCTGCATGTGGTCGGGAGTGGAGTCTGTCTTGTCAGCAAGATGAAAGTGTGAGGAAGACATTCTGATTGTTTCACCTCCTCCCTGAATCCCCTGCTTTTCCTCCGTTCACACTATGCTCTGTGTGTGTACTGTAACCTCCAGTGTTGGCTGCAGGGCTTGCATGGAGTAAAGCTTCTGCTGCAGGGGGTGAGTGTGGGGGGGGGGGGTTGGTGCTGATGTCTGCCAAATGCTGGGTAGCTGAATGATCTACCAGATATTGTTTGTATTGTGCTGAGGTCCTTTCTCCTGACATTTGCTAGGTGCACTTGGGTTAGGCCCCATGCACACGAGACGCTGTTATTTGCTGTTGAACGCGCGTTCAGAGGCAGTTGGACGCTTTTTTCAACTGCTCCTGAACCCATTCAATGTTATCCTATGTGTCCATGCACACACTCTCGTTTTTTGGCGTTTACAAGCAGTTGCGTTTAACCTTGTTTTTCCAGAAGCAAAAAAATGGGTTCAGACGCAAAAGTTTTCACGTTTCAGACGCTAAACGCTGCTAAACGCGGCTAAACGCGGCTAAACGCGGCTAAACGCGGTACCGGCGTTTTGCCGCGTTTGCGTTTATAAGCGTTTTTAAAGGTGACCTATTTTTTAACATTAGAAATCTCAAAAATGATGGCAAATGATGAAAAACTATTAAAAAATATAAAAGAAAACTGTAATTGCTTGCATCGCATTGTGGACAATCCACAACTTGTGGCAGGTAAAGTGGCAAGTGGACAATCAACAACTTGTGTCAGGTGATGTGGCCAGGTGACATGGCCAGGTGACGTGGCAAGTGGACAATCCACAGCTTGTGGCAGGTGACGTGGCCAGGTGACGTGGCAGGTAACGTGGCCAGGTGACGTGGCCAGGTGACGTGGCAAGTGGACAATCCACAACTTGTGGCAGGTGACGTGGCCAGGTGACGTGGCCAGGTAACGTGGCAGGTGACGTGGCAAGTGGACAATTCACAACTTGTGGCAGGTGATGTGGCACGTGATGTGGCCAGGTGACGTGGAAAGTGGACAATCCACAACTTGTGGCAGGTGACGTGGCTAGATGACGTGGCAGGTAATGTGGGCAGGTAACATGGCTAGGAGACGTGGCCAGGTAACGTGGCAAGTGGACAATCCACAACTTGTGGCAGGTGACGTGGCACGTGATGTGGCAAGGTGACGTGGCAAGTGGACAATCCACAACTTGTGGCAGGTGACGTGGCCAGGTGACGTGGCCAGGTGATGTGGCCAGGTGACGTGGCAGGTGACGTGGCAAGTGGACAATCCACAACTTGTGGCAGGTGACGTGGCCAGGTGACGTGGCAAGTGGACAATCCACAACTTGTGGCAGGTGACGTGGCCAGGTGACGTGGCAGGTGACGTGGCAAGTGGACAATTCACAACTTGTGGCAGGTGACGTGGCCAGCTGACGTGGCAGGTAACGTGGCCAGGTGACGTGGCAGGTAACATGGCCAGGTGACGTGGCCAGGTAACGTGGCAAGTGGACAATCCACAACTTGTGGCAGGTGACGTGGCCAGGTGACGTGGCAGGTGACGTGGCAAGTGGACAATCCACAACTTGTGGCAGGTGACGTGGCCAGCTGACGTGGCAGGTAACGTGGCCAGGTGACGTGGCAGGTAACATGGCCAGGTGACGTGGCCAGGTAACGTGGCAAGTGGACAATCCACAACTTGTGGCAGGTGACGTGGCACGTGATGTGGCAAGGTGACGTGGCAAGTGGACAATCCACAACTTGTGGCAGGTGACGTGGCCAGGTGACGTGGCCAGGTGATGTGGCTAGGTGATGTGGCAGGTGACGTGGCAAGTGGACAATCCACAACTTGTGGCAGATGATGTGGCAAGTGATACGCTAAATACAAGTACACTGCTGCTCTCTCAGCTGCTGCTACTCACTCTGGTCTCACAAACTGGCTGAAATGGTTAAAATACTGTTTTTTGAGCTTAGGGAGGGTCTATGATGAAACACTTATAAACGCAAACGCGGTTAAACGCCGCTAAACGCGGCCGCAAACGCGGCAAAACGCGCGTTTATAAACGCCGGTTTCAGCGTTTAAAAACGTGTGTTCAGCAGAGTTTGCACCTGCGTCTCGTGTGCATGGGGCCTTAGGAAACACCTAAGCTGTGTAACAGCCAGGCACTTGTTGATCTCCTTGAATTGAGATCTTCCATTCCAGTAAGAGTCAGTGGAGCACTGAGGTTGTGCACTATCACACAAGTTGAAGTTTGCAGTGGTGCACCCAAGCTGACCTGTATATTCTCACAGCGGAATAAAGAAAACTCAGGACTTGGTTATATACAAGCATATATCGGCACATTGTTTTACACCATTTTGATGAATTCACATTTGCTTTTGTGTATTTGGCGTCTTTGATGCTATAACACTAGAAGTAATAAGTGTATATGTATTTCCATTTAAATATCCTGACATTGTAGTGTTCTGCTATTTGGTATTCTTACACTCGGCACAGTGTTTTTAATTTTTTTTTTTATTTGTGCACAAATTGATGGGACAGAGGCTGCAACTGATGGGACACAGGGCTGCATTTGATGGGACACAGGGCTTGATGTAAGGAGGGACTCCGCAGGGGGCACCTGATGTAAGGAGGGACTCCGCAGGGGGCACCTGATGTAAGGAGGGACTCCGCAGGGGGCACCTGATGTAAGGAGGGACTCCGCTGGGGGGCACCTGATGGCATCTGATGGCAGGCGACGCGCTCAGGGCTCCCACTGATTCTGCATTATGGAGTTGCATGATTTCATTTTATATTACAATGTAATAATAGAAATAATGTGCTTCAATCACCCTGACACCATAACAACCCTGGTGCCGGGATGATTGAAGTATCTTTATCTGCTGATTGTAAAACTTTCTAGAATACACATTTCTATTGTTGTCTAGGATCTGGGCCTGCTGTCCCTCCCTCTCTCTCCCTCTCCCTCCATCCCTCGTTCATCTCAGATGCTAACCACACCACCTTAGAGCCACGCCCACTATTTTGATGAAACCACGCCCATTTCCACCAAGTGGGAGGGGTCAAAAAGGAAGGACAGGGTCTGGTGCCCCCCCATCCTAAAACTTCACCAGCCGCCACTGGTAAAGACCCACAGTGGGTGACTGTGGAGTAAGCGGAGAACTGTTTGTGTTGCCAATAGTTAAATACAACTACCGTTAGTAACTGCTACAAGATTATTGCCATAGAAGACAGCGATCCTACCTATACAAAAGGGGTGTCTGGTTGGAGGCCTTCACCTGTATACAGTGCCTTGCAAAGGTATTCACCCCCTTTGGCTTTTTACCTATCTTTTTACATTACAGCCTTTAGCCTTTCAATGTTTTTTAATCTGAATTATATGTGATGGATCAGAACACAATAGTCTAAGTTGGTGAAGTAAAATTAGAAAAATATATACATAAAACTATTTTTCATCCCCTTTGTTATGAAGCCCATAAAAAGCTCTGGTGCAACCAATTACCTTCAGAAGTCACATAATTAGTGAAATGATGTCCACCTGTGTGCAATCTAAGTGTCACATGATCTGTCATTACATATACACACCTTTTTGAAAGGCCCCAGAAGCTGCAACACCTAAACAAGAGGCACCACTAACCAAACACTGCCATGAAGACCAAGGAACTCTTCAGACAAGTAAGGGACAATGTTGTTGAGAATTACAAGTCAGGGTTAGGTTATAAAAAAATATCCAAATCTTTAATGATCCCTAGGAGCACCATCAAATCTATCATAACCAAATGGAAAGAACATGGAACCACAGCAAACCTGCCAAGAGACGGCCGCACACCAAAACTCATGGACCGGGCAAGGAGGGCATTAATCAGAGAGGCAGCACAGAGACCTAAGGTAACCCTGGAGGAGCTGCAGAGTTCCACAGCAGAGACTGGATTATCTATACATAGGATGACAATAAGCCGTACGCTCCATAGAGTTGGACTTTATGGCAGAGTGGCCAGAAGAAAGCCAATACTTTCAGCAAAAAACAAAATGGCATGTTTTGAGTTTGTGAAAAGGCATGTGGGAGACACCCAAAATGTATGGAGGAAGGTGCTCTGGTCTGATGAGACTAAAATTGAACTTTTTGGCCATCAAAGAAAATGCTATGTCTGGCGCAAACCCAACACATCACATCACCAAAAGAACACCATCCCCGCAGTGAAACATGGTGGTGGCAGCATCATGCCGTGGGGAATTTTTTTCAGCAGTCGGGACTGGGAAACTGGTCAGAGTTGAGGGAAAGATGGATGGTGCTAAACACAGGGATATTCATGAGCAAAACCTGTAACACTCTGTGTGTCATATGAGGCTAGGACGGAGGTTCACCTTCCAGCAGAACAATGACCCCAAACACACTGCTAAAGCAACACTTGAGTGGTTTAAGGGGAAACATGTAAATGTGTTGGAATGGCCTAGTCAAAGTCCAGACCTCAATCCAATAGAAAATCTGTGGTCAGACTTAAAGATTGCTGTTCACAAGCGCAAACCATCCAACTTGAAGGAGTTGGAGCAGTTTTGCAAGGAGGAATGGGCAAAAATCCCAGTGGTAAGATGTGGCAAGCTCATAGAGACTTATCCAAAGCGACTTGGAGCTGTGATAGCCGCAAAAGGTGGCTCTACAAAGTATTGACTTTAGGGGGGTGAATAGTTATGCACATTGACTTTTTCTGTTATTTTGTCCTATTTGTTGTTTGCTTCACAAAAAAACAAAAAAACATCTTCAAAGTTGTGGGCATGTTCTGTAAATTAAATGATGCAAATCCTCAAACAATCCACGTTAATTCCAGGTTGTGAGGCAACAAAACACGAAAAATGCCAAGGGGGGTGAATACTTTTGCAAGGCACTGTAGCTGTCTTTCTACAGAAGTCTCAGAGTCTGCCAATTATCATTTCATCTACTTAAGGGTATCCTGGCCCTATCCCTCTCTCCCACAGTTCTGTTCAAGAAACAATAAATGTCTTTGCATTCAAAAAGTGTCTGGCGCCCACCTTTTCATCTTGCAGTACACCCACCATGCCTTGTAACCCACTCTACACAGAAGGATGTCTGCTGCTCTTGACCATGGAGGTCACCATTAGACTCCTTTCACACTGGGGCGCTTTGCAGGTGCTATAACACTAAAAATAGCGCCTGCAAAGCGTCCTGAAACAGCCGCTGCTGTCTCTCGGTGCGCTAGCAGGACGGTAAAAAAAGTCCTGCTAGCAGCATCTTTGGAGCGGTGAAGGAGCGGTGTGTATACCGCTCCTCCACCGCTCCTGTCCATTGAAATTAATAGGGCACCGCGGCTATACCGCCGGCAAAGCGCCTCTGCAGAGGCGCTTTGCGGTGGTTTAAACCCTTTCTTGGTCGCTAGCGGGGGGGTAAAAGTGCCCCTCTAGTGGCCGAATAGCGCAGCGAAATTGACGGTAAAGCGCCGCTAAAAATAGCGGGGCTTTACCGCCGACGCACCTCCTGCCCCAGTGTTAAAAGGGGCCTTATGCCCCATACACACGATCGTTTTTCATGCCGTTAAAAATGCCATTAAAAAAATGGCCATTAAAAATGATCGTGTGTAGGCTCCAGAGCATTTTTAACGACGTGAAAAACGGCCATTAAAAATTTCGAACATGCTCTCTTTTTTCACGTCGTTTTTCATGTCGTTTTTTTTAACGACGTGAAAAACGATAGTGTGTATGCTTTAACGACGTGAAAAAAAACGCGCATGCTCAGAATCAAGTATGAGACAGGAGCGCTCGTTCTGGTAAAACTAGCGTTCGTAATGGAGATAGCACATTCGTCACGCAGTCACGGACTGAAAAGCACGAGGCTGAAAAGAGCGAATCGTCGCTCAACAAACTTTACTAACATGAAGGGTGGCGCCATCCGAATGGAACTTCCCCTTTATAGCGCCGTCGTACGTGTTGTACGTCACTGCGCTTTGCTTGATCGTTTTTTTAAATGATCGTGTGTACGCAAGACAGGCTTGAGAGGAAACATGAAAAAAAACGACGTGAAAAACGGCAAGAAAAAAAATGGCAAGAAAAACGATCGTGTGTATGGGGCATTAGGCCTCTAGAGGTCTCAGACCTGGCTACATTTAGAAATGTAATTTTTGCTGCATAATATTATATATATGCTACAGATGCGCCACCTTACAGGCAGACTAAGCGGACCCCCCCCCAGGCATTATATTTAAAGGATTTTTTCATTTTTATTGTTGCATTTTAAAATGGTTGTAAACCCATTTTTGAAAAAAAAAAAAAAAAAAACTAACACCTGCAAGACAAAGGCATAATGAGCTATTATACATAGCATGATAGCTCATTATGTAATACTCACCTGGGATCGAAGCCCCCGCTGTGGTGCCCCGACACAGCACCGGCCGGCAACATGTTGTTTTGGAGTTACTTCTGGGTATCGCGGCTCCGGCGTGTGATTGGCCGGAGCCGCGATGACGTCACTCCCGCACATGCGCGCAGAGCTGGTGCAAGGAAACCTAATTTTGCCGCCCCCCGGCTGCGCCCCTGACTCCACTTTACCCTGCCCTTGCAACACATGTGACCTATCTGACCCCTACACTGACCCCCTGACACATACACTGACCCCCTGTCCCCTACAATAACCCACCTGACAATTACACTGACCTGACACATACACTGACCCCCCCTTACCTGAAAAATACGCTGACCCCCCCCTTACCTGAAACATACATTGACCCCCCCTTACCTGAAACATACACTGACCCCCTTACCTGACACATACACTGATCCCCCTTACCTGACACATACACTGACCCCCCCTTACCTGACACATACACTGACCCCCCCTTACCTGACACATACACTGACCCCCCTTACCTGACACATACACTGACCCCCCCTTACCTGACACATACACTGACCCCCCTTACCTGACACATACACTGACCCCCCTTACCTGACACATACACTGACCCCCCCTTACCTGACACATACACTGACCCCCCTTACCTGATACATACACTGACCCCCCTTACCTGATACATACACTGACCCCCCTTACATGACACATACACTGACCCCCCTTACCTGACACATACACTGACCCCCCCTTACCTGAAAAATACACTGACACCCCCCTTACCTGAAACATGCATTGACCCCCCCTTACCTGAAACATACATTGACCCCCCTTACCTGACACATACACTGACCCCCCTTACCTGACACATACACTGACCCCCCCTTACCTGACACACACACTGACCCCCCCTTACCTGACACATACACTGACCCCCTCTTACCTGACACATACACTGACCCCCCTTACCTGACACATACACTGACCCCCTCTTACATGACACATACACTGACCCCCCTTACCTGATACATACACTGACCCCCCCTTACCTGACACATACACTGACCCCCCTTACATGAAACATACACTGACCCCCCTTACATGATACATACACTGACCCCCCCTTACATGAAACATACAGTGACCCCCCTTACATGAAACATACACTGAACCCCCTTACATGAAACATACAGTGACCCCCCTTACATGAAACATACACTGACCCCCCTTACATGAAACATACACTGACCCCCCTTACATGAAACATACATTGACCCCCCCTTACCTGACACATACACAGACCCCCCTTACCTGACACATACACTGACCCCCCCTTACCTGACACATACACTGACCCCCCTTACCTGATACATACACTGACCCCCCCCTTACCTGACACATACACTGACCCCCCTTACCTGACACATACACTGACCCCCCTTTACATGATACATACACTGGCCCCCCTTACATGAAACATACAGTTACCCCCCTTACATGAAACATACACTGAGCCCCCTTACATGAAATATACAGTGAACCCCTTACCTGACACATACACTGACCCCCCCTTACATGAAACATACACTGACCCCCCCTTACATGAAACATACATTGACCCCCCCTTACATGAGATATACAGTGACCCCCCCTTACATGATACATACACTGACCCCCCGTACATGAAACATACACTGACCCCCCCTTACCTGAAACATACATTGATCCCCCTTACCTGAAACATACACTGACCCCCTTACCTGACACATACACTGATCCCCCTTACCTGACACATACACTGACCCCCCCTTACCTGACACATACACTGACCCCCCTTACCTGACACATACACTGACCCCCCCTTACCTGACACATACACTGACCCCCTTACCTGACACATACACTGACCCCCCTTACCTGACACATACACTGACCCCCCCTTACCTGACACATACACTGACCCCCCTTACCTGATACATACACTGACCCCCCTTACCTGATACATACACTGACCCCCCTTACATGACACATACACTGACCCCCCTTACCTGACACATACACTGACCCCCCCTTACCTGAAAAATACACTGACACCCCCCTTACCTGAAACATGCATTGACCCCCCCTTACCTGAAACATACATTGACCCCCCTTACCTGACACATACACTGACCCCCCTTACCTGACACATACACTGACCCCCCCTTACCTGACACACACACTGACCCCCCCTTACCTGACACATACACTGACCCCCTCTTACCTGACACATACACTGACCCCCCTTACCTGACACATACACTGACCCCCTCTTACATGACACATACACTGACCCCCCCTTACATGAAACATACAGTGACCCCCCTTACATGAAACATACACTGAACCCCCTTACATGAAACATGCAGTGACCCCCCTTACATGAAACATACACTGACCCCCCTTACATGAAACATATACTGACCCCCCTTACATGAAACATACATTGACCCCCCCTTACCTGACACATACACAGACCCCCCTTACCTGACACATACACAGACCCCCCTTACCTGACACATACACTGACCCCCCCTTACCTGACACATACACTGACCCCCCCTTACCTGACACATACACTGACCCCCCTTACCTGATACATACACTGACCCCCCCTTACCTGACACATACACTGACCCCCCTTACCTGACACATACACTGACCCCCCTTTACATGATACATACACTGACCCCCCTTACATGAAACATACAGTTACCCCCCTTACATGAAACATACACTGAGCCCCCTTACATGAAATATACAGTGAACCCCTTACCTGACACATACACTGACCCCCCCTTACATGAAACATACACTGACCCCCCCTTACATGAAACATACATTGACCCCCCCTTACATGAGATATACAGTGACCCCCCCTTACATGATACATACACTGACCCCCCTTACATGAAACATACACTGACCCCCCTTACCTGACACATACAGTGACCCCCCTTACATGAAACATACAGTGACCCCCCTGACTCCTACTTCCTGCACTACTCAAACACCCCCCCCTCCCCCTCCCCCTCACACAGCATGTAGATCGATCCGTCCTCCTCCTTACCTCTGCTCTTTGTGGCTTCGTCAACCATCATCAGGGCTCTGCTCAGGGGCCAGGCCAGAGCCATCCATCCCCTCCACGGAGTCCCCCCCCAGGGCCAGGCCAGTGCCGCCAATGCCATCCACCCGCTCCATGGAGTCCTCGCTGGGCGGGAGGTCAGCTACTCCTCTCAATGCTCCCTTCTTCGTCAAAACCCCGCCCCTCCGCTGCACACAAAAGACACACAGCGCCGCACCAGAGGGACAGGCTGGAGAAAAGGAGTCCCGGAGCGGCGCTGTGTGATTATACCTGTCTGAGGACTGAGGAGATGTGATAGCGCAGCGGGGCGCTCTGCGCTACACATGGGGGGGATTGGTGGCGCCGTGGCGGCACACTGAATGGGGCCATCGATCAGGAGAGGAGAGCCTAGCTCACAGAGGCTGTGGTTGCTCCCTAGGTGGTAGTTGCCCCCTAGGCGGCCGCCTACTTCGCCTAGTGGTAGCGCCGGCCCTGCATGTGCGTGGGACCCGCCGTTAATGGCACAGTCACTGAAAGCAATGGCACGTATGGGGGATATCTCCTAAACCATACAGGTAGCTACAGGTAAGCCTTATTATAGGCTTACCTGTAGCATAACGTGGCCTGTAAGGGTTTACAACCACTTTAAGCATTATTAAAATCACTGCTCCTAAAAAAATCGTTTTTTGAAAAAAAAAATTGCATTGATACATGTCCCCCAGGGCAGTACCCAGACCCCCATACCCCTTTTATGGCCATATAAGTCTTCAAAATGGGCACTTTTGATTTTTCCTGTTTGGCTCCTGTAACGGGAAGGCCCGGGGGACTCAGAATCGCTTAGAAAGTATGAGATACCCTTGCTTCAGCTCCCCAAATGCCTCTTATGTGTCAATCACCCTGTGTCTCTATTAGGGGCACAGGGTGAATGAAAACCCCAATATGGTCTATGATAGCCATATTCAATGCTGCAAATACATCGTATCTAGATTGAATGTGTACTGTGAGGGGGGGGGGGGGGTTGTGTAATCATTGCGGTGAGGAGTTAAGGGGATTTGCATTCTATTGTCTATTATGAATTAAGTCTGCTACTGTGACAATGTGGATTGGAGCTGGTCAACCGTCTGGCTGCATATTATGGGATGTTGAAGTGTCTTCTGTGAGGAGGGGGGGGAATCACCCCTCCTGCCTAAGACTGTTTATTAAAGGAGAAGTTTGAACACACCTGACCTGTATCACCATTGTCATTGGACAGTTTAACCCGCCCTGTTCCCCAAAGGATGGGAGGGGAGGGTTTTGAAGAGAAATGTGTTACCATGTGTTTTGAAAATAAAGGCATTCCCTGTTTTTGGAACTTGAATACACAGCGTTGTCTCGTATCTGGGGGGAGAACCATTCGTATGGGGTCTTATTCAGCTGGTTGGAGTGTCTGGTGGCTGTCGTGTGGTTGGAAAGGGAATATCCTAACGGTGTTAACCCCTTTCATACTTGGGGTGTCGTTACAATTGTTGGCAAGCAGTGGGATTGATCCCCACAGCCAGAAGGACAGCTACAAGAGGACACAGGACAATGGAGGCACAGTATGAACGGCTAAAGCTCTCCACTCTCAAAGACTTACTGGAGAACCGGGGAAGACCGGCTAACAACCGTAAGAAGAGCGACATTATCAGAGAACTAGTCGAAATGGATGGAACCGAAAGGCCCAGTGTAACAGACAGGACACACGAAGAGGCAAGTTTTGATCGGGCTGTTAAACTAAGACTGGCACAGTATGGTCCTAACCCTCCAGCGGAGATCATAGACCTAGTTATAGCGGCTGTGGAGGCAAATTTGCTACAGCAAAGAGGTGCTGCAGCAGCAGAAGTCACAGCAGCACCAACTGCAAGGAGAGGAGAGGTACAGATACCAGCCGCCATGGAAGAGGAAGTCAGAAGGAGGTTACAAGAGATGCAGATACAGCATAGAGGACCAGTATCAGAGGAGGTCCTGCTGGGATGGTCTGATTCGATCCGCTGCGAACTCTGGAAGAAAGCGCTAGCTCTCGAGCAGCAACACCAGGAAAAGGTTCTCCCCTCCATCTATGTAAGGTACTGGTCGCAGTATGATGTACGAATGCCGTTATTGGGGGAACAACCAAAGCAGGAGTGGACAACTGAGTTAAGCAGGCTGATCCGGGCAGAGATGCGGTTGGACGAGAGCTACAGAGCCCTCCGGTGGTATGTAGCCCAAGAGTGCCCATGGTCAGCATATGACAGCCCCACGGAAGGCTTTGACTATAATGGCCTGGGATTGTTGTATTGGAGGCTGTCCAGTGACCCTGACTTTGGGAGTGATCAGGAGTGGCGTTTGGAGGAAATAATGGAGCACAGAGAGCAAAGACTGAATGTCTCGGAAGGGCACTGGGCAGAGGAAGATTTGGAGTTTCTGGCCGTTCAGGAATGGGAGCTGGAGATCGCTTACAGACAGCTGCTAGAATCTGTTCAGCAGCAGGGTGGTGCTCCCTTTGCCTGGGACTATCAGGAAATACCAGTTGACAACTATGAAATCCTGGCTGAAGAATCGGCAGTGGAAAAGCTGAAGATTGCCATCCCTAAAGCCAAAGTGGATGATGTGGAGTTCCAGGGAGCTAGGGCAGTTGGCTCATCTCCCCAGCCACTGATTACAGAAGGTATGGACTTAAGGGACTGTTCAGAAGATGGTATGGATTATGCATCGCCTGCCCAAGTACTGGCAGCAGGACAAAGTATTACAGACCCCTGCTCTACACCCGTGGCAGTTTTGGAGGCCCGAGTTGGGAAGGTGATGGTTCCTCTTTCCGAGTGGATTTCGGAGATGCAGGGAGGAGAAGCAGCAATTTTCCCTCCCCAACAGTTAACCAGAGCAGATGGTGTGGAGTCCCCAGCAGAAGTGCTGGCAACCGGGCAGAGTGATAGCAACCTCTGCCCAGCACCGGAATCAACTGTGGAGTTTCAGGGAGCCGGGGCAGTTGGCCCCTCTCTCCAGCAACAAGCTGAGGTGGTAAAGCTTTTACCCCCAGCTGAATCACTGGCAGCAGGGCAGAATGCTACTGGCCGCTGCACACAACTGCCACTTGAGCGGATATCGGTGGATGGGACTGCGGTCTCCACTCACAGCAACCCAGCAGAAGAGCTGGCAACAGAGCCGAATGCCACAGGCCTCTGCTCTCAACTAACAGAAGAGGGAGTTCCTGTGGTACTGGATGGGACTTCAGTCTCCACTTGTATACCCCAGGGATGCCGGGCAGTCGACCCAGATCCCCAACAGCATGACGGACTGAGCCCAGTCACCCTGTCTTCTCTCCAGCGGCTGAAAGGACTCCAGGGAGAAGGGCCAGTCCAGGCCTCTCCCCAGCGGCAGGTATATTCTCTGAGAGAGGCAGAGGTTGGCTGGGTAAGTAATGCTCTGTTTGGAGCAATTTATTTGGGGTACTGTGTGGATACCGGCATTAGAAGAAGGGACCTATGGACTAACTTCGGAGTCAACCCGTCTGGGGTCGCCTCCTGTGTTAGTCTCTTGCCGAAAGGGGAGAGATGTAACGGGAAGGCCCGGGGGACTCAGAATCGCTTAGAAAGTATGAGATACCCTTGCTTCAGCTCCCCCAATGGCTCTTATGTGTCAATCACCCTGTGTCTCTATTAGGGGCACAGGGTGAATGAAAACCCCAATATGGTCTATGATAGCCATATTCAATGCTGCACATACATCGTATCTAGATTGAATGTGTACTGTGAGGGGGGGGGTTGTGTAATCATTGCGGTGAGGAGTTAAGGGGATTTGCATTCTATTGTCTATTATGAATTAAGTCTGCTACTGTGACAATGTGGATTGGAGCTGGTCAACCGTCTGGCTGCATATTATGGGATGTTGAAGTGTCTTCTGTGAGGAGGGGGGGGAATCACCCCTCCTGCCTAAGACTGTTTATCAAAGAAGAAGTTTGAACACACCTGACCTGTATCACCATTGTCATTGGACAGTTTAACCCGCCCTGTTCCCCAAAGGATGGGAGGGGAGGGTTTTGAAGAGAAATGTGTTACCATGTGTTTTGAAAATAAAGGCATTCCCTGTTTTTGGAACTTGAATACAGAGCGTTGTCTCGTATCTGGGGGGAGAACCATTCGTATGGGGTCTTATTCAGCTGGTTGGAGTGTCTGGTGGCTGTTGTGTGGTTGGAAAGGGAATATCCTAACGGTGTTAACCCCTTTCATACTTGGGGTGTCGTTACAGCTCCTATAGACTTCAATGGCGTTTTCCATCTGGGTTAGAACTTTTGGGAGTTCTGCTGTGAACTGAAGAGAGGGGTGTTCGGCCCATTTCTAGTCTCAAACAGTCCCAAACGGTCTCAAAAAGTTGAGATGAGACTGAAGGGGGTAAGGGTCTCTCTCTGGTTCCTTCTCCTCTCTACTCCTCTACCCCGCTATGCTGGTTATAGTCACTTAGTTTTATTTTATCATCCAATCATATGCAAGCAAAAGTTGCAAGGTTTTTTTTTTTTTGCCTTGAACATGGTTGGGTATATTTAGCAAGATTAGTTTTTACTACATTTACTAAGCTAGGGGAAAACGCAAAGTGAACAGTTTATTGGCTTTAAGTAAGTTAACCCCTTTGTGCTCCATCTTCTAGTGTGTAATGCGCTATGTTCTTCATATGGTACTTATTAGCCAATGTGTCTGTCTTCTGGTCACTGTTCAGTCTCAGGTACCGCCATTGTGCTGTTTGGATAGCTGTAGCCTCTGCCTTTGTTTGTTTTGCTATATATCATCATAAGCTACTATGGGTACAATATCATGGCGGGAGCAATAGGTCACATACGGCTGTAAAAATAAAGGGTTTGTTTTCTTTCCCACCATAACAACGACTTGTTTCTTTTTTCTCTGACAACCATTTATGGAGTCAATGGTGATTCTTCCTATTCAGTAACTATTCGTAAAGCATTAAAATGTCTTTTGTGGAATAGACACTTGTAGAGTGTAGTATCTTGGTGCCAGGGAGACTTCCCCAGCTACTACAGTTAGCAGGTCTTTTTATGAAGCTTAACCACTTGTCTACTGGAGCATTTTATTATTACTATTATTTATTTTTTTGCACACATTATTATTATTATTATTAACCCTTTCATGACTAAGCCTATTTTTGACATGTGCTGCTTACAAGTTAAAATAATTATTTTTTGCCAGAAAATTACTTAGAACCCCCAAACATTATATATATATATATATATATATATATATATATATATATATATATATTAGCAGAGAATCTAGAGAATAAAATGACCATTGTTGCAATATTTTATGTCACACGGTATTTGTGCAGCGGTCTTTCAAATGCAATTTTTTGGGGAAAAAGACACTTTCATTTCATGAATTAAAAAAAAAAAAAAAAAACCAGTAAAGTTAGCCCAATTTTTTTTTATAATGTGAAAGATGGTGTTATGAGTAAATAGATACCAAACATGTCCACGCTTTAAAATTGCGCACACTCGTGGAATGGCGACAAACTATGGTACCTAAAAATCTCAGACGCTTTTAAAAAAATTAACGGTTACCAGGTTAGAGTTAGGCCCCTTTCATACATGCGGACCGTATGTCCCCTTTTTCATCCATCCGTTTACGAATGAAAAAGGGACATACATGTATCCCTATGAGATAGCGGGTGTCAGAGGATAAACATCTGCTGACAACCGATCTCATCCGTGTTTGCAATGCTCCGATTCTGCAGACGGAGGAAAATCCTATTTTTTCATCCGTCTGCAGAGCGGATCGAGTGAACACGGACAGACGGTCCGTGTTCATCCGATCCCTCCATAGGGGAGAGCAGAGATCTGACAGGGCGGTCCCTGCACAGTGTGCGGGGGCCACCTTGTCATCCGCCGGCTCAGCGGGGATCAACGGAGCGATCCCCGCTGAGCAAGCGGATATGAAAGGATTAGATCCCTACGGGATCCGCATGTCTGAAATGACCCTTACAGAGGAGGTCTAGATTTATTGCTCTCATTCTAACGATCGCGGCAATACCTCACATGTGGGTTTGAACACTGTTTACATATGCGGGCGCGACTTACGTATGCGTTTTCTTTGCTGCGCGAGCTCACGGGGACGGAATTATTTATTTTCTCAGATTTTTTATTTTTTTACATTGTATTTAAAAAAATATATATTTTGATCACTTACTGTATTTTTCACTGAATACTGTATTTTTTTTTTAAACCGGCGCCATTGGCAGCCAAGTAAACCGGAAGTGACGTTGTGACGTCGCTTCCGTGTTTACAGAGAGAAGACTGGAACAAAGCCATTTCTGGCTTCGTACCAGTCTGTCTCTAGCCGCCGGAAGTGGCAGATCGAGGATCGGGTCTCCTGGTGGGCCGGAAGGCCCGGTAAGGGTGGCTGAAGGTGTCGGGATGTCCCCTCCCGCCCCTCCGGGATAACAACCAAGCGGCTTTTAGCGGCATCGGTTGTTATCCCTGGAAAGCCAACTGCCCGCTCTAAAAAACGGTACCGGGATGATGCCTACAGCTGCGGGCATCATCTCGGTATAATGTATGGGCAGCTTACAGTAAGACAGGGATGTCATTAAAGTTCATGTGTGTGTGTTTAAAGGCAGGCGTCCCAATACTTTTGGTAATATGGTGTAGATATATAGGGATAGACAGACAGATAGATAGATAGTAAGATAGATAGATATGGATAGAAAGATAGAGATAGACAGAGAGATAGATAGATAGACAGATAGATATACAGACCACGGCTGTGGAACGCTCTACCCACGGACATCCGCATGGAAGAAAACCATCGGGCCTTCAGGAAAAAACTTAAGACCCACCTCTTCTGATGGATCAGGACGTCACTGGATGCAAAGCGCCTTGAGGCGATTTAGTTCGCATTTGTAGCGCTATACAAGTTATTCACTCACTCATAGATAGACAGACAGACAGACAGACAGACAGACAGACAGACAGACAGACAGACAGACAGACAGACAGACAGACAGACAGACAGACAGACAGACAGACAGACAGACAGACAGACAGACAGATAGATAGATAGATAGATAGATAGATAGATAGATAGACAGATACAGATAGATAGATAGAAAGAAAGCTAGAGATAGATAGATAGATAGAGAGAGAGAGATAGATGGATAGATAGATAGGTAGATAAATCACAGTCATACGGTATGCATCTAATTCTATCAGTAATTTCTCTAGTCTGACTCTGATTGGCTGCTGTTGGTAACACGGACAGTAATTCTTTCCCATAGCTTGATAAAGGTCATAATGTCGGATTATTTAGCGTTCTGACACATATATAGAGAATACATGGAGTATCTCATGGTGTAATACATGGAGTATGTCATGGTGTAATACATGGAGTATGTCATGGTGTAATACATGGAGTATCTCATGGTGTAATACATGGAGTATCTCATGGTGTAATACATGGAGTATCTCATGGTGTAATACATGGAGTATCTCAGGGTGTAATACATGGAGTATGTCATGGTGTAATACATGGAGTATCTCATGGTGTAATACATGGAGTATCTCATGGTGTAATACATGGAGTATGTCATGGTGTAATACATGGAGTATCTCATGGTGTAATACATGGAGTATCTCATGGTGTAATACACGGAGTATCTCATGGTGTAATACATGGAGTATCTCATGGTCTAATACACGGAGTATCTCATGGTGTAATATACGGAGTATCTCATGGTGTAATACATGGAGTATCTCATGGTGTAATACATGGAGTATCTCATGGTGTAATACACGGAGTATCTCATGGTGTAATACATGGAGTATCTCAGGGTGTAATACATGGAGTATGTCATGGTGTAATACATGGAGTATCTCAGGGTGTAATACATGGAGTATCTCATGGTGTAATACATGGAGAATCTCATGGTGTAATACATGGAGTATCTCATGGTGTAATACATGGAGTATCTCATGGTGTAATACATGGAGTATCTCAGGGTGTAATACATGGAGTATCTCATGGTGTAATACGTGGAGTATCTCATGGTGTAATACACGGAGTATCTCATGGTGTAATACATGGAGTATCTCATGGTGTAATACACAGAGTATCTCATGGTGTAATATACGGAGTATCTCATGGTGTAATACATGGAGTATCTCATGGTGTAATACACAGAGTATCTCATGGTGTAATACACAGAGTATCTCATGGTGTAATACATGGAGTATCTCATGGTGTAATACATGGAGTATCTCATGGTGTAATACATGGAGTATCTCATGGTGTAATACATGGAGTATCTCATGGTGTAATACATGGAGTATCTCATGGTGTAATACACGGAGTATCTCATGGTGTAATACATGGAGTATCTCATGGTGTAATACACGGAGTATCTCATGGTGTAATACACGGAGTATCTCATGGTGTAATATACGGAGTATCTCATGGTGTAATACATGGAGTATCTCATGGTGTAATACACAGAGTATCTCATGGTGTAATATACGGAGTATCTCATGGTGTAATACATGGAGTATCTCATGGTGTAATACACAGAGTATCTCATGGTGTAATACACAGAGTATCTCATGGTGTAATACACAGAGTATCTCATGGTGTAATACACAGAGTATCTCATGGTGTAATACACGGAGTATCTCATGGTGTAATACATGGAGTATGTCATGGTGTAATACATGGAGTATCTCATGGTGTAATACATGGAGTATCTCATGGTGTAATACACGGAGTATCTCATGGTGTAATACATGGAGTATCTCATGGTCTAATACACGGAGTATCTCATGGTCTAATACACGGAGTATCTCATGGTGTAATATACGGAGTATCTCATGGTGTAATACATGGAGTATCTCATGGTGTAATACATGGAGTATCTCATGGTGTAATACACGGAGTATCTCATGGTGTAATACATGGAGTATCTCAGGGTGTAATACATGGAGTATGTCATGGTGTAATACATGGAGTATCTCAGGGTGTAATACATGGAGTATCTCATGGAGTATCTCATGGTGTAATACATGGAGTATCTCATGGTGTAATACATGGAGTATCTCATGGTGTAATACATGGAGTATCTCATGGTGTAATACATGGAGTATCTCAGGGTGTAATACATGGAGTATCTCAGGGTGTAATACATGGAGTATCTCATGGTGTAATACACGGAGTATCTCATGGTGTAATACATGGAGTATCTCATGGTGTAATACATGGAGTATCTCATGGTGTAATATACAGAGTATCTAATGGTGTAATACATGGAGTATCTCATGGTGTAATACACGGAGTATCTCATGGTGTAATACATGGAGTATCTCATGGTGTAATACACGGAGTATCTCATGGTGTAATACACTGAGTATCTCAGGGTGTAATACATGGAGTAACTCATGGTGTAATACACAGAGTATCTCAGGGTGTAATACATGGAGTATCTCATGGTGTAATACATGGAGTATCTCATGGTGTAATACATGGAGTATCTCATGGTGTAATACATGGAGTATCTCATGGTGTAATACACGGAGTATCTCATGGTGTAATACATGGAGTATCTCATGGTGTAATACGTGGAGTATCTCATGGTGTAATACACGGAGTATCTCATGGTGTAATATACGGAGTATCTCATGGTGTAATACATGGAGTATCTCATGGTGTAATACACAGAGTATCTCATGGTGTAATATACGGAGTATCTCATGGTGTAATACATGGAGTATCTCATGGTGTAATACACAGAGTATCTCATGGTGTAATACACAGAGTATCTCATGGTGTAATACATGGAGTATCTCATGGTGTAATACATGGAGTATCTCATGGTGTAATACATGGAGTATCTCATGGTGTAATACATGGAGTATCTCATGGTGTAATACATGGAGTATCTCATGGTGTAATACACGGAGTATCTCATGGTGTAATACATGGAGTATCTCATGGTGTAATACACGGAGTATCTCATGGTGTAATACACGGAGTATCTCATGGTGTAATATACGGAGTATCTCATGGTGTAATACATGGAGTATCTCATGGTGTAATACACAGAGTATCTCATGGTGTAATATACGGAGTATCTCATGGTGTAATACATGGAGTATCTCATGGTGTAATACACAGAGTATCTCATGGTGTAATACACAGAGTATCTCATGGTGTAATACACAGAGTATCTCAGGGTGTAATACATGGAGTATCTCAGGGTGTAATACACGGAGTATCTCATGGTGTAATACATGGAGTATCTCAGGGTGTAATACAGGGAGTATCTCATGGTGTAATACATGGAGTATCTCATGGTGTAATACATGGAGTATCTCATAGTGTAATACATGGAGTATCTCATGGTGTAATACATGGAGTATCTCATGGTGTAATACATGGAGTATCTCATGGTGTAATACACGGAGTATCTCATGGTGTAATACATGGAGTAACTCATGGTGTAATACATGGAGTATCTCATGGTGTAATACATGGAGTATCTCATGGTGTAATACACAGAGTATCTCATGGTGTAATACATGGAGTATCTCATGGTGTAATACATGGAGTATCTCAGGGTGTAATACATGGAGTATCTCATGGTGTAATACACGGAGTATCTCATGGTGTAATACATGGAGTATCTCATGGTGTAATACATGGAGTATCTCATGGTGTAATATACAGAGTATCTCATGGTGTAATACATGGAGTATCTCATGGTGTTATACACGGAGTATCTCATGGTGTAATACATGGAGTATCTCAGGGTGTAATACATGGAGTATCTCATGGTGTAATACATGGAGTATCTCATGGTGTAATACATGGAGTATCTCATGGTGTAATACATGGAGTATCTCATGGTGTAATACATGGAGTATCTCATGGTGTAATACATGGAGTATCTCATGGTGTAATACACGGAGTATCTCATGGTGTAATACATGGAGTATCTCATGGTGTAATACGTGGAGTATCTCATGGTGTAATACACGGAGTATCTCATGGTGTAATATACGGAGTATCTCATGGTGTAATACATGGAGTATCTCATGGTGTAATACACAGAGTATCTCATGGTGTAATACATGGAGTATCTCATGGTGTAATACACAGAGTATCTCATGGTGTAATACATGGAGTATCTCAGGGTGTAATATACGGAGTATCTCATGGTGTAATACATGGAGTATCTCATGGTGTAATACACAGAGTATCTCATGGTGTAATACACGGAGTATCTCATGGTGTAATACATGGAGTATCTCATGGTGTAATACATGGAGTATCTCATGGTGTAATACATGGAGTATCTCATGGTGTAATACATGGAGTATCTCATGGTGTAATACATGGAGTATCTCATGGTGTAATACACGGAGTATCTCATGGTGTAATACATGGAGTATCTCATGGTGTAATACACGGAGTATCTCATGGTGTAATACACGGAGTATCTCATGGTGTAATATACGGAGTATCTCATGGTGTAATACATGGAGTATCTCATGGTGTAATACACAGAGTATCTCATGGTGTAATATACGGAGTATCTCATGGTGTAATACATGGAGTATCTCATGGTGTAATACACAGAGTATCTCATGGTGTAATACACAGAGTATCTCATGGTGTAATACACAGAGTATCTCATGGTGTAATACATGGAGTATCTCATGGTGTAATACACAGAGTATCTCATGGTGTAATACACAGAGTATCTCATGGTGTAATACATGGAGTATCTCATGGTGTAATACATGGAGTATCTCATGGTGTAATACATGGAGTATCTCATGGTGTAATACAAGGAGTATCTCATGGTGTAATACATGGAGTATCTCATGGTGTAATACACAGAGTATCTCATGGTGTAATACACAGAGTATCTCATGGTGTAATACACAGAGTATCTCATGGTGTAATACATGGAGTATCTCATGGTGTAATACACAGAGTATCTCATGGTGTAATACATGGAGTATCTCATGGTGTAATACATGGAGTATCTCATGGTGTAATACAAGGAGTATCTCATGGTGTAATACATGGAGTATCTCATAGTGTAATACATGGAGTATCTCATGGTGTAATACACGGAGTATCTCATGGTGTAATACACGGAGTATCTCATGGTGTAATACACGGAGTATCTCATGGTGTAATACACGGAGTATCTCATGGTGTAATACATGGAGTATCTCATGGTGTAATACATGGAGTATCTCATGGTGTAATACATGGAGTATCTCATGGTGTAATACATGGAGTATCTCATGGTGTAATACATGGAGTATCTCATGGTGTAATACATGGAGTATCTCATGGTGTAATACATGGAGTATCTCATGGTGTAATACATGGAGTATCTCATGGTGTAATACATGGAGTATCTCATGGTGTAATACAAGGAGTATCTCATGGTGTAATACACAGAGTATCTCATGGTGTAATACATGAAGTATCTCATGGTGTAATACATGAAGTATCTCATGGTGTAATACATGGAGTATCTCAGGGTGTAATACATGGAGTATCTCAGGGTGTAATACATGGAGTATCTCATGGTGTAATACACGGAGTATCTCATGGTGTAATACACGGAGTATCTCATGGTGTAATACACGGAGTATCTCATGGTGTAATACATGGAGTATCTCAGGGTGTAATACATGGAGTATCTCAGGGTGTAATACACGGAGTATCTCATGGTGTAATACATGGAGTATCTCAGGGTGTAATACATGGAGTATCTCAGGGTGTAATACAGGGAGTATCTCATGGTGTAATACATGGAGTATCTCATGGTGTAATACATGGAGTATCTCATAGTGTAATACATGGAGTATCTCATGGTGTAATACATGGAGTATCTCATGGTGTAATACATGGAGTATCTCATGGTGTAATACACGGAGTATCTCATGGTGTAATACATGGAGTAACTCATGGTGTAATACATGGAGTATCTCATGGTGTAATACATGGAGTATCTCATGGTGTAATACACAGAGTATCTCATGGTGTAATACATGGAGTATCTCATGGTGTAATACATGGAGTATCTCATGGTGTAATACATGGAGTATCTCATGGTGTAATACACGGAGTATCTCATGGTGTAATACATGGAGTATCTCATGGTGTAATACACAGAGTATCTCATGGTGTAATACATGGAGTATCTCATGGTGTAATACATGGAGTATCTCATGGTGTAATACATGGAGTATCTCAGGGTGTAATACATGGAGTATCTCATGGTGTAATACATGGAGTATCTCATGGTGTAATACATGGAGTATGTCATGGTGTAATACATGGAGTATCTCATGGTGTAATACATGGAGTATCTCATGGTGTAATACATGGAGTATCTCATGGTGTAATACACGGAGTATCTCAGGGTGTAATACATGGAGTATCTCAGGGTGTAATACATGGAGTATCTCATGGTGTAATACATGGAGTATCTCATGGTGTAATGTATGGAGTATCTCATGGTGTAATACATGGAGTATCTCATGGTGTACTCATGTGGACGGACTGATGACACGGTATTACATTAATTAGCAGATTCTTGGTATGTGGGAACATATGAGATTTGGGAAGAGTTCCTGTGGATGTTTTGGGATATTTATTCACTGTGATTGCTTATAGAAAGATAAGTGACCCATAACACTCCATGTATGGGAGCGGGGATATATATAGAATGGCCGGATCAAACCAAACAAGACATTGAAGTGTGTCATCACGTAGCAGATAGTGATGAGCCGAACACCCCCGGGTTCGGTTCGCACCAGAACCCGGGAACGGACCGAAAGTTCGTACGAACATTAGAACCCTATTAAATACAATGGATGCGAACGTTCGAATTCTAAAGTGCTAATTATAACGACTATTATGCATGTTATTGTCCTAAAAAGGGTTTGGGAACCCGGGTTCTGCACCAGGGGACATGTATCAATGCAAAAAGAAGTTTTAAAAACGGTCGTTTTTCGGGAGCAGTCATTTTAATGATGCATAAAGTGAAAAAAAAAAGTCAAATATTCCTTTAAATATCGTACCTGGGGGGTGTCTAAAGTATGCCTGTGAAGTGCCACGTGTTTCCCGTGTTTAGAACTGTCCCTGCACAAAATGACACTTCTAAAGGAAAAAAAAGCCATTTAAAACTGCTTGCGGCTTTAATGTAATGTCTGGTCCCGCTAATATGGATGAAAATCTTTAAGAAAAATGGCATAGCTACCCCATGACCCCCCCCCCCCCTACCCCAGCCCATTACCAGCCCCTTTGGGTCTTGTATGGATATTAAGGGGAACCCCGCACATAAAATAAAAAAGGCCCTATATACTCTGAACAGCCGTATACAGGCGGTGCATACAAGACAGGGACTGTAGGTTTGTTCTTATGTAGAATCTGTTTGTAATTTTGAACAGGTACATTGTTTAAGTGTAGCTCCAGCCCAAAAATCTATTTTTAAACTTTTTGGAAAACATAGGTAAGGGTTATCACCCCTGTAACATTTGTTTTGCTGTCTGTGCCCCTGTTCAGAACATTTCACCTCACTTTCCGTCCCAATGACAACTGTTTTTGAAATGTGGTGTTTTTCTTGAAACAAGGATTGCTGATAAAGCATCAGTACAGAGGAGACACCTTTCTCCCATATTAATTCTTACAGGAGAGAATTTTCCTTCCTAGGGGTAGATTTCCTCTCACTTCCTGTTGTCTTCTTCCGTTTGCAAGTAGGAGTCGTTTGTAAGTTGGATGTTTGAAAGTAGGGACCTGCCGTATATACTCTGCAGAAATAGGCCCCTTAGTTGTTGGTGTTGGCACAACACTGTAAGCACTCACAGTTACTCTTGGTTGGTGCTGGAACGCCCTGTTGTCAACTATTATATCAGGAATTTTAATTACATATAATTGTTGAACAGTGGTAGTAAAAATTGGGCCTTTGATGGTGGTGCTGGTGCCACAACACTGTAAGCCCTGACAGCTACTCTTGGTGGGTGCAGCAATGGGCCCTGCTGTAAATTATTAGATCAAGAATTGTAATTGCATGCCCCTGTTGAACAGGGGCTGAAAAATTGGGCCTTTCGTGGTGGTGGTGGTGGTGGTGGTGTTGCCACAACACTGTAAGCCCTCAGAGTTACTCTTGGTGGGTGCAGGAATGGGCCCTGCTGTGAATTATTAGATCAAGAATTGTAATTACATGCCCCTTTTGAACAGGGGCTGAAAAATTGGGCCTTTCGTGGTGGTGGTGGTGGTGGCGTTGCCACAACACTGTAAGCCCTCAGAGTTACTCTTGGTGGGTGCAGCAATGGGCCCTGCTGTGAATTATTAGATCAAGAATTGTAATTGCATGCCCCTGTTGAACAGGGGCTGAAAAATTGGGCCTTAGGCACTGGTGGCACAACACTACAACCCCTCACAGATACTGTACTTGGAGCACAGCAATGAGCCCTGTTGCAAAGTATTGCTTCAAAAATTGTAATGACACGCCCCTGTTAAACAGGGGCTGAAAAATTGGGCCTTAGGCACTGGTGGCACAACACTCCAACCCCTCACAGATACTGTACTTGGAGCACAGCAATGAGCCCTATGGCAAATTATTGCTAAAAAAATTGTAATTACACGCCCCTGTAAAACAGGGGCTGAAAAATTGGGCCTTAGCCACTGGTGGCGGCACCCATAAACAAAAATGATCTTCCAAGCTATCATCATCAATCGTATCATTGAGGACTCGGAGGAGGAGGATAGCCAGTCAACATAACAGCACAGGCACTCAGCATCAGCATCAGTCTTGAAAGGATGTGACATGTTAAAATCAATTAGTCTGTTATATCAGCATCAGGTGTGTGGTAGCTGGTGGTGATCCAAGACTGGTTCATCTTGATGAAAGTCAGTCGATCAACCGAGTCGGTGGACAGGCGCACCCTGTGATCCGTGACAAATCCTCCAGCAGCACTGAATGTGCGTTCCGAAAGAACGCTGGATGCAGGACAGGCCAGTAGCTCAATTGCATACTGTGCAAGCTCTGGCCAGTGATCCATCCTCAAGACCCAGTAAGCCAGAGGATTTTCGGTGGGGAAGGTGTCCAAGTCTGACCTTGCCCCTAGATATTCCTGCACCATGTTTATCAGACGCTGGCGATGGTTGCTGGAACCGATCATACTTTGGGGCTGCGGACTAAAGAATTGTCTGAACGCATCGGTCAGACGGCCACCTTCCCCACCGCTCCTTCTTTGACTGGCCGAAGCCTCAGCAACTCGTTGTCCAGGACCAGGAGTTTGTAACCTCCCAGTCTCTGGGAACGCGTTGCACAGACCTTTCTGCAAGGCCTCCCGGAGTTGTCTCATCCTCTGCTCCCTCTGCGACGGTAACATAAGGTCCGCAACCTTACCCTTGTACCGTGGATCAAGGAGAGTGGCCAGCCAGTAATGGTCCCTCTCCTTGATCCGAAGAATACGAGGATCCTTCCGCAGACTTTGCAGGATCAGGGAGGCCATGCAGCGTAGGTTTGCTGAGGCATTCGGTCCGGAGTCCTCTGGGTCACTAAGGACGACATGATCCGCAGCCACCTCCTCCCAGCCACGTACAAGTCCACTGGTTTCTTGGGACTGTAAATCATCCCTAAAAGACTGCTGCTGATGATGCTGAGTGCCAGCCTCCACCTCCATGCTGACACAATCCTCCTCCTCCTCCTCCTCTTCCTGTGCGATGGGTGGGACAGAAGGAACACTGTCTGGGTAAAGGGGGCCTTGAGAGGCAAGGAAGTCCTCCTCTTCCTGCCTCTGTTCTGCCTCAAGTGCCCTGTCCATTATTCCACGCAGCGTGTGCTCCAACAGGTGGACAAGAGGTACAGTGTCACTGATGCATGCACTGTCACTGCTCACCATCCTCGTGGCCTCCTCAAATGGTGCCAGGACAGTGCATGCATCCCTGATCATGCCCCACTGGCGTGGAGAAAAAAAACCAAGCTCCCCTGACCCTGTCCTGGTGCCGTAGTCGCACAGGTACTCATTGATGGCCCTCTGCTGCGTGTGCAGCCGCTGCAGCATGGCCAACGTTGAGTTCCACCTGGTGGGCATGTCACAAATAAGGCGGTTCTTGGGCAGGTTCAACTCCTTTTGCAGCTCAGCCAGGCGAGCACTGGCATTATAAGATCTGCGGAAATGCACACAGACTTTCCTGGCCTGCCTCAGGACATCCTGTAAGCCCGGGTACCTGCCCAAGAACCACTGCACCACCAGGTTAAGGACGTGAGCCACACAGGGCACATGGGTCAGTTGTCCCTGTCGGAGGGCGGAGAGGAGGTTGGTGCCATTGTTGCAAACCACCATTCCTGGCTTAAGCTGGCGTGGCGTCAACCACCTCTCGGCCTGGCCCTGCAGAGCAGACAGCACCTCTGCCCCAGTGTGGCTTCTGTCCCCCAAACACACCAGCGCAAGCACGGCATGGCATCTTTTTGCATGCGTACTTGCGTAGCCCCTTGAACGGCTACGGAGCACCGCTGGTTCAGAGGACAAACCACAGGAAGAGGCCATGGAGGAAGAAGAAGAGGAGGGGGTGGAGGAGAGAGGTGTGTCACAACCAGTAGTAGCATTTTGGAGGCGTGGCGGTGGAACAACCTCCAACACTACTGCACCTTGTCCTGCATCCTTCCCAGCTGCCAAAAGAGTGACCCAATGGGCCGTGAAAGAAAGGTAACGTCCCTGTCCATGCCTGCTGGACCATGAGTCAGCGGTAATATGCACCTTACCGCTGACCGCCCTGTCCAGCGAGGCCAAGACATTGCCTTCCACATGCCGGTAGAGAGCCGGAATAGCCTTCCGTGAGAAAAAGTGGCGTTTGGGAACCTGCCACTGAGGAACCGCACATTGCACAAACTCACGGAAGGGGGCCGAGTCTACCAACTGAAAAGGCAGCAGTTGAAGCGCTAGCAATTTAGCCAAGCTAGCATTCAACCGCTGGGCATGTGGATGGCTGGGAGTGAACTTCTTTCGACGGTCCAGCAGCTAGGGCAGGGAAATTTGCCTGCTAGAATCGGACGTCGGTGTACTGCTAGCAGAGTGGCCGCAAGTACTTGGCTGTGACACACCTAATTCTACACCTTCATTCCTCTCAGTGCATGTTTCAGAGAGGACTGAAGTTATAGTGGGGTTGGAGATCCCAGCTGATGCGGTGCAAGGAGAGGTCCGCTTTGTTCTTTGGTGTGGGTCTTTGAGGTAGGCTTGCCAACGAGCTGCATGGCAGGTCAACATATGTCTGGTCAGGCATGTGGTACCCAAGCGGCTGATGTTTTGGCCACGCGATATACGCTTGAGACATATGTTGCAAACAGCAGCTGTGTGATCTGATGCACTAGCCTCAAAAAAGGCCCACACCAAAGAACTTTTTGAATGACGGGCAGAGGCAGCGCCCTGCACAGGCGGAGCTCTGCGGTGTGATTCCGTCGGTGTACTGCCCTTACGCTGGCCACCAAAGGGCATCCTGCCTCGTTGGAGATGTGCCTCCTCCTCATCCTCCTCCTCCTCCTCTCTCCTATTAGGCACCCACGTGGAGTCAGTGACCTCATCATCCCCTCCCTCCTCATCACTGGAGCCAATCTGGCAGTATGCTGCAGCTGCTGGAACATGACTGCCAGATTGGTGTCCTTCTTGAGCATCCCCTCTGTCTGCTCTCACGCTACTGCCTTCCTGTAGCTGGGTTTCATCATCAGACCCTTCGAAACGCTGGGCATCCTCCTGGAGCATGTACCCAACACTGTGCTCAAACAGTTCGGGGGACTCCTCAGGAGGAGGACATGGTGGGTCTAGGGAAGGAGTGACTGATGATGAGTCTGACATTGATACCAGGGAAGAGGACGCTTTGGCAGCTGCTTTGCCAGTACCCTGAGCCTGGGTGAGAGAGGATGAGGAGGAGGAGGAGGGCTTGGTCATCCACTCTACCAAGTCTTCGGCATGATGTGGCTCAACATGTCCAGCTGCCGAAAAGAAGGACAAGCGTGTCCCATGGCCATGTGCTGATGACAATGCACCGCGTCCACGACAAGCACTGTTGCCCCCAGACACAGAGCCTGCTTGCCCTCTTTTATTGCCTCCTGACTGTCTGCCTCTCCTTGTTTGCCTTCCAGACATTCTAATAGATGGCCTGCAGGGAGATGGGAAAAAAGCAATAAGGGCTACCTTCAGGTGTCCTTCTCTGTCCCTTTACTTAAGGATTTCTAAATATGGTTGAGGATGATTGCTTTCGCACAGAATAGCACAACGACAATTTCCCTGACTGTCCAAAAAACAAGGATTTCAAAGATGGTTGATGAGGAATGCTTTAGCACAGTATAGCACAAGGAGAATTTCCCTCACTGTCCTTCCCTGTCCCTAGAAACAAGGATTATCACAGTGAAAGAAACTGACACTCTTCCTACCTATAGTTTTCTGTCCCTAGAAAAAATGTTTTTTTAAAGCTGATTGATGATCAATGCTTTAGCACACTATAGCACAAGTAGAATTTCCCTCACTGTCCTTCCCTGTCCCTAGAAACAAGGATTATCACAGTGAAAGAAACTGACACTCTTCCTACCTATAGTTTTCTGTCCCTAGAAAAAATGTTTTTTTAAAGACGGTTGATGATCAATGCTTTAGCACACTATAGCACAAGGAGAATTTCCCTCACTGTCCTTCCCTGTCCCTAGAAACAAGGATTATCACAGTGAAAGAAACTGACACTCTTCCTACCTATAGTTTTCTGTCCCTAGAAAAAATGTTTTTTTAAAGCTGATGATGATCAATGCTTTAGCACACTATAGCACAAGTAGAATTTCCCTCACTGTCCTTCCCTGTCCCTAGAAACAAGGATTATCACAGTGAAAGAAACTGACACTCTTCCTACCTATAATTTTCTGTCCCTAGAAAAAATGTTTTTTTAAAGACGGTTGATGATCAATGCTTTAGCACACTATAGCACAAGGAGAATTTCCCTCACTGTCCTTCCCTGTCCCTAGAAACAAGGATTATCACAGTGAAAGAAACTGACACTCTTCCTACCTATAGTTTTCTGTCCCTAGAAAAAATGTTTTTTTAAAGACTGTTGATGATCAATGCTTTAGCACACTATAGCACAAGGAGAATTTCCCTCACTGTCCTTCCCTGTCCTTAGAAACAAGGATTATCACAGTGAAAGAAACTGACACTCTTCCTACCTATAGTTTTCTGTCCCTAGAAAAAATGTTTTTTTAAAGATGGTTGATGATCAATGCTTTAGCACACTATAGCACAAGGAGAATTTCCCTCACTGTCCTTCCCTGTCCCTAGAAACAAGGATTATCACAGTGAAAGAAACTGACACTCTTCCTACCTATAGTTTTCTGTCCCTAGAAAAAATGTTTTTTTAAAGATGGTTGATGATCAATGCTTTAGCACACTATAGCACAAGGAGAATTTCCCTCACTGTCCTTCCCTGTCCCTAGAAACAAGGATTATCACAGTAAAACACACTGACACTCTCCCTACCTATAGTTTTCTGTCCCTAGAAAAAATTATTTTTTAAAGATGGTTGATGATCAATGCTTTAGCACACTATAGCACAAGGAGAATTTCCCTCACTGTCCTTCCCTGTCCCTAGAAACAAGGATTATCACAGTGAAAGAAACTGACACTCTTCCTACCTATAGTTTTCTGTCCCTAGAAAAAATGTTTTTTTAAAGATGGTTGATGATCAATGCTTTAGCACACTATAGCACAAGGAGAATTTCCCTCACTGTCCTTCCCTGTCCCTAGAAACAAGGATTATCACAGTGAAAGAAACTGACACTCTTCCTACCTATAGTTTTCTGTCCCTAGAAAAAATGTTTTTTTAAAGCTGATTGATGATCAATGCTTTAGCACACTATAGCACAAGTAGAATTTCCCTCACTGTCCTTCCCTGTCCCTAGAAACAAGGATTATCACAGTGAAAGAAACTGACACTCTTCCTACCTATAGTTTTCTGTCCCTAGAAAAAATGTTTTTTTAAAGATGGTTGATGATCAATGCTTTAGCACACTATAGCACAAGGAGAATTTCCCTCACTGTCCTTCCCTGTCCCTAGAAACAAGGATTATCACAGTGAAAGAAACTGACACTCTTCCTACCTATAGTTTTCTGTCCCTAGAAAAAATGTTTTTTTAAAGAAGGTTGATGATCAATGCTTTAGCACACTATAGCACAAGGAGAATTTCCCTCACTGTCCTTCCCTGTCCCTAGAAACAAGGATTATCACAGTGAAAGAAACTGACACTCTTCCTACCTATAGTTTTCTGTCCCTAGAAAAAATGTTTTTTTTAAAGCTGATGGATGATCAATGCTTTAGCACACTATAGCACAAGTAGAATTTCCCTCACTGTCCTTCCCTGTCCCTAGAAACAAGGATTATCACAGTGAAAGAAACTGACACTCTTCCTACCTATAGTTTTCTGTCCCTAGAAAAAATGTTTTTTTAAAGATGGTTGATGATCAATGCTTTAGCACACTATAGCACAAGGAGAATTTCCCTCACTGTCCTTCCCTGTCCCTAGAAACAAGGATTATCACAGTGAAAGAAACTGACACTCTTCCTACCTATAGTTTTCTGTCCCTAGAAAAAATGTTTTTTTAAAGATGGTTGATGATCAATGCTTTAGCACACTATAGCACAAGGAGAATTTCCCTCACTGTCCTTCCCTGTCCCTAGAAACAAGGATTATCACAGTAAAACACACTGACACTCTCCCTACCTATAGTTTTCTGTCCCTAGAAAAAATGATTTTTTAAAGATGGTTGATGATCAATGCTTTAGCACACTATAGCACAAGGAGAATTTCCCTCACTGTCCTTCCCTGTCCCTAGAAACAAGGATTATCACAGTGAAAGAAACTGACACTCTTCCTACCTATAGTTTTCTGTCCCTAGAAAAAATGTTTTTTTAAAGATGGTTGATGATCAATGCTATAGCACACTATAGCACAAGGAGAATTTCCCTCACTGTCCTTCCCTGTCCCTAGAAACAAGGATTATCACAGTGAAAGAAACTGACACTCTTCCTACCTATAGTTTTCTGTCCCTAGAAAAAATGTTTTTTTAAAGACGGTTGATGATCAATGCTTTAGCACACTATAGCACAAGGAGAATTTCCCTCACTGTCCTTCCCTGTCCCTAGAAACAAGGATTATCACAGTGAAAGAAACTGACACTCTTCCTACCTATAGTTTTCTGTCCCTAGAAAAAATGTTTTTTTAAAGACGGTTGATGATCAATGCTTTAGCACACTATAGCACAAGGAGAATTTCCCTCACTGTCCTTCCCTGTCCCTAGAAACAAGGATTATCACAGTGAAAGAAACTGACACTCTTCCTACCTATAGTTTTCTGTCCCTAGAAAAAATGTTTTTTTAAAGATGGTTGATGATCAATGCTTTAGCACACTATAGCACAAGGAGAATTTCCCTCACTGTCCTTCCCTGTCCCTAGAAACAAGGATTATCACAGTGAAATAAACTGACACTCTTCATACCTATAGTTTTCTGTCCCTAGAAAAAATGTTTTTTTAAAGATGGTTGATGATCAATGCTTTAGCACACTATAGCACAAGGAGAATTCCCCTCACTGTCCTTCCCTGTCCCTAGAAACAAGGATTCGTACAGTAAAACACACTGACACTCTCCCTACCTATCCTTCTCTTTCCCTAAACTAAAGGAATCCAGGTTAAGCAAGAAAAAAAAAATGTCACTGTCCCTGCCTATGCTTCTCTTTCCCTGCTCCGGAACACACTACACTAGGCCGCCGTGCTGGCGGCCTTTTATAGTGTGGGGCGTGTACTAAACACCCTCAGCAATAATTGGCCACGGGCATCCTGCCTGTGGCCAATCATTGCTCTCCTCGCTGCCGGCGCTGTGATTGGCCAAGCATGCGGGGTCACAGTGCATGCTTGGCCAATCACAGATGGTTGATGATCAATGCTTTAGCACACTATAGCACAAGGAGAATTTCCCTCACTGTCCTTCCCTGTCCCTAGAAACAAGGATTATCACAGTGAAAGAAACTGACACTCTTCCTACCTATAGTTTTCTGTCCCTAGAAAAAATGTTTTTTTAAAGACGGTTGATGATCAATGCTTTAGCACACTATAGCACAAGGAGAATTTCCCTCACTGTCCTTCCCTGTCCCTAGAAACAAGGATTATCACAGTGAAAGAAACTGACACTCTTCCTACCTATAGTTTTCTGTCCCTAGAAAAAATGTTTTTTTAAAGCTGATTGATGATCAATGCTTTAGCACACTATAGCACAAGGAGAATTTCCCTCACTGTCCTTCCCTGTCCCTAGAAACAAGGATTATCACAGTGAAAGAAACTGACACTCTTCCTACCGATAGTTTTCTGTCCCTAGAAAAAATGTTTTTTTTTAAAGACGGTTGATGATCAATGCTTTAGCACACTATAGCACAAGGAGAATTTCCCTCACTGTCCTTCCCTGTCCTTAGAAACAAGGATTATCACAGTGAAAGAAACTGACACTCTTCCTACCTATAGTTTTCTGTCCCTAGAAAAAATGTTTTTTTAAAGATGGTTGATGATCAATGCTTTAGCACACTATAGCACAAGGAGAATTTCCTTCACTGTCCTTCCCTGTCCCTAGAAACAAGGATTATCACAGTAAAACACACTGACACTCTCCCTACCTATAGTTTTCTGTCCCTAGAAAAAATTATTTTTTAAAGATGGTTGATGATCAATGCTTTAGCACACTATAGCACAAGGAGAATTTCCCTCACTGTCCTTCCCTGTCCCTAGAAACAAGGATTATCACAGTGAAAGAAACTGACACTCTTCCTACCTATAGTTTTCTGTCCCTAGAAAAAATGTTTTTTTAAAGATGGTTGATGATAAATGCTTTAGCACACTATAGCACAAGGAGAATTTCCATCACTGTCCTTCCCTGTCCCTAGAAACAAGGATTATCACAGTGAAAGAAACTGACACTCTTCCTACCTATAGTTTTCTGTCCCTAGAAAAAATGTTTTTTTAAAGCTGATTGATGATCAATGCTTTAGCACACTATAGCACAAGTAGAATTTCCCTCACTGTCCTTCCCTGTCCCTAGAAACAAGGATTATCACAGTGAAAGAAACTGACACTCTTCCTACCTATAGTTTTCTGTCCCTAGAAAAAATGTTTTTTTAAAGATGGTTGATGATCAATGCTTTAGCACACTATAGCACAAGGAGAATTTCCCTCACTGTCCTTCCCTGTCCCTAGAAACAAGGATTATCACAGTGAAAGAAACTGACACTCTTCCTACCTATAGTTTTCTGTCCCTAGAAAAAATGTTTTTTTAAAGACGGTTGATGATCAATGCTTTAGCACACTATAGCACAAGGAGAATTTCCCTCACTGTCCTTCCCTGTCCCTAGAAACAAGGATTATCACAGTGAAAGAAACTGACACTCTTCCTACCTATAGTTTTCTGTCCCTAGAAAAAATGTTTTTTTTAAAGCTGATGGATGATCAATGCTTTAGCACACTATAGCACAAGTAGAATTTCCCTCACTGTCCTTCCCTGTCCCTAGAAACAAGGATTATCACAGTGAAAGAAACTGACACTCTTCCTACCTATAGTTTTCTGTCCCTAGAAAAAATGTTTTTTTAAAGATGGTTGATGATCAATGCTTTAGCACACTATAGCACAAGGAGAATTTCCCTCACTGTCCTTCCCTGTCCCTAGAAACAAGGATTATCACAGTGAAAGAAACTGACACTCTTCCTACCTATAGTTTTCTGTCCCTAGAAAAAATGTTTTTTTAAAGATGGTTGATGATCAATGCTTTAGCACACTATAGCACAAGGAGAATTTCCCTCACTGTCCTTCCCTGTCCCTAGAAACAAGGATTATCACAGTAAAACACACTGACACTCTCCCTACCTATAGTTTTCTGTCCCTAGAAAAAATGATTTTTTAAAGATGGTTGATGATCAATGCTTTAGCACACTATAGCACAAGGAGAATTTCCCTCACTGTCCTTCCCTGTCCCTAGAAACAAGGATTATCACAGTGAAAGAAACTGACACTCTTCCTACCTATAGTTTTCTGTCCCTAGAAAAAATGTTTTTTTAAAGATGGTTGATGATCAATGCTATAGCACACTATAGCACAAGGAGAATTTCCCTCACTGTCCTTCCCTGTCCCTAGAAACAAGGATTATCACAGTGAAAGAAACTGACACTCTTCCTACCTATAGTTTTCTGTCCCTAGAAAAAATGTTTTTTTAAAGACGGTTGATGATCAATGCTTTAGCACACTATAGCACAAGGAGAATTTCCCTCACTGTCCTTCCCTGTCCCTAGAAACAAGGATTATCACAGTGAAAGAAACTGACACTCTTCCTACCTATAGTTTTCTGTCCCTAGAAAAAATGTTTTTTTAAAGACGGTTGATGATCAATGCTTTAGCACACTATAGCACAAGGAGAATTTCCCTCACTGTCCTTCCCTGTCCCTAGAAACAAGGATTATCACAGTGAAAGAAACTGACACTCTTCCTACCTATAGTTTTCTGTCCCTAGAAAAAATGTTTTTTTAAAGATGGTTGATGATCAATGCTTTAGCACACTATAGCACAAGGAGAATTTCCCTCACTGTCCTTCCCTGTCCCTAGAAACAAGGATTATCACAGTGAAATAAACTGACACTCTTCATACCTATAGTTTTCTGTCCCTAGAAAAAATGTTTTTTTAAAGATGGTTGATGATCAATGCTTTAGCACACTATAGCACAAGGAGAATTCCCCTCACTGTCCTTCCCTGTCCCTAGAAACAAGGATTCGTACAGTAAAACACACTGACACTCTCCCTACCTATCCTTCTCTTTCCCTAAACTAAAGGAATCCAGGTTAAGCAAGAAAAAAAAAATGTCACTGTCCCTGCCTATGCTTCTCTTTCCCTGCTCCGGAACACACTACACTAGGCCGCCGTGCTGGCGGCCTTTTATAGTGTGGGGCGTGTACTAAACACCCTCAGCAATAATTGGCCACAGGCATCCTGCCTGTGGCCAATCATTGCTCTCCTCGCTGCCGGCGCTGTGATTGGCCAAGCATGCGGGGTCACAGTGCATGCTTGGCCAATCACAGATGGTTGATGATCAATGCTTTAGCACACTATAGCACAAGGAGAATTTCCCTCACTGTCCTTCCCTGTCCCTAGAAACAAGGATTATCACAGTGAAAGAAACTGACACTCTTCCTACCTATAGTTTTCTGTCCCTAGAAAAAATGTTTTTTTAAAGACGGTTGATGATCAATGCTTTAGCACACTATAGCACAAGGAGAATTTCCCTCACTGTCCTTCCCTGTCCCTAGAAACAAGGATTATCACAGTGAAAGAAACTGACACTCTTCCTACCTATAGTTTTCTGTCCCTAGAAAAAATGTTTTTTTAAAGCTGATTGATGATCAATGCTTTAGCACACTATAGCACAAGGAGAATTTCCCTCACTGTCCTTCCCTGTCCCTAGAAACAAGGATTATCACAGTGAAAGAAACTGACACTCTTCCTACCGATAGTTTTCTGTCCCTAGAAAAAATGTTTTTTTTTAAAGACGGTTGATGATCAATGCTTTAGCACACTATAGCACAAGGAGAATTTCCCTCACTGTCCTTCCCTGTCCCTAGAAACAAGGATTATCACAGTGAAAGAAACTGACACTCTTCCTACCTATAGTTTTCTGTCCCTAGAAAAAATGTTTTTTTAAAGATGGTTGATGATCAATGCTTTAGCACACTATAGCACAAGGAGAATTTCCCTCACTGTCCTTCCCTGTCCCTAGAAACAAGGATTATCACAGTGAAATAAACTGACACTCTTCATACCTATAGTTTTCTGTCCCTAGAAAAAATGTTTTTTTAAAGATGGTTGATGATCAATGCTTTAGCACACTATAGCACAAGGAGAATTTCCCTCACTGTCCTTCCCTGTCCCTAGAAACAAGGATTATCACAGTAAAACACACTGACACTCTCCCTACCTATAGTTTTCTGTCCCTAGAAAAAATGTTTTTTTAAAGATGGTTGATGATCAATGCTTTAGCACACTATAGCACAAGGAGAATTCCCCTCACTGTCCTTCCCTGTCCCTAGAAACAAGGATTCGTACAGTAAAACACACTGACACTCTCCCTACCTATCCTTCTCTTTCCCTAAACTAAAGGAATCCAGGTTAAGCAAGAAAAAAAAAATGTCACTGTCCCTGCCTATGCTTCTCTTTCCCTGCTCCGGAACACACTACACTAGGCCGCCGTGCTGGCGGCCTTTTATAGTGTGGGGCGTGTACTAAACACCCTCAGCAATAATTGGCCACAGGCATCCTGCCTGTGGCCAATCATTGCTCTCCTCGCTGCCGGCGCTGTGATTGGCCAAGCATGCGGGGTCACAGTGCATGCTTGGCCAATCACAGATGGTTGATGATCAATGCTTTAGCACACTATAGCACAAGGAGAATTTCCCTCACTGTCCTTCCCTGTCCCTAGAAACAAGGATTATCACAGTGAAAGAAACTGACACTCTTCCTACCTATAGTTTTCTGTCCCTAGAAAAAATGTTTTTTTAAAGACGGTTGATGATCAATGCTTTAGCACACTATAGCACAAGGAGAATTTCCCTCACTGTCCTTCCCTGTCCCTAGAAACAAGGATTATCACAGTGAAAGAAACTGACACTCTTCCTACCTATAGTTTTCTGTCCCTAGAAAAAATGTTTTTTTAAAGCTGATTGATGATCAATGCTTTAGCACACTATAGCACAAGGAGAATTTCCCTCACTGTCCTTCCCTGTCCCTAGAAACAAGGATTATCACAGTGAAAGAAACTGACACTCTTCCTACCGATAGTTTTCTGTCCCTAGAAAAAATGTTTTTTTTTAAAGACGGTTGATGATCAATGCTTTAGCACACTATAGCACAAGGAGAATTTCCCTCACTGTCCTTCCCTGTCCCTAGAAACAAGGATTATCACAGTGAAAGAAACTGACACTCTTCCTACCTATAGTTTTCTGTCCCTAGAAAAAATGTTTTTTTAAAGATGGTTGATGATCAATGCTTTAGCACACTATAGCACAAGGAGAATTTCCCTCACTGTCCTTCCCTGTCCCTAGAAACAAGGATTATCACAGTGAAATAAACTGACACTCTTCATACCTATAGTTTTCTGTCCCTAGAAAAAATGTTTTTTTAAAGATGGTTGATGATCAATGCTTTAGCACACTATAGCACAAGGAGAATTTCCCTCACTGTCCTTCCCTGTCCCTAGAAACAAGGATTATCACAGTAAAACACACTGACACTCTCCCTACCTATAGTTTTCTGTCCCTAGAAAAAATGTTTTTTTAAAGATGGTTGATGATCAATGCTTTAGCACACTATAGCACAAGGAGAATTCCCCTCACTGTCCTTCCCTGTCCCTAGAAACAAGGATTCGTACAGTAAAACACACTGACACTCTCCCTACCTATCCTTCTCTTTCCCTAAACTAAAGGAATCCAGGTTAAGCAAGAAAAAAAAATGTCACTGTCCCTGCCTATGCTTCTCTTTCCCTGCTCCGGAACACACTACACTAGGCCGCCGTGCTGGCGGCCTTTTATAGTGTGGGGCGTGTACTAAACACCCTCAGCAATAATTGGCCACAGGCATCCTGCCTGTGGCCAATCATTGCTCTCCTCGCTGCCGGCGCTGTGATTGGCCAAGCATGCGGGGTCACAGTGCATGCTTGGCCAATCACAGCGCCTGGATGACACTGCGATGGCGTAGTGCATTGTGGGCCGTGCGCGTCACTCGAATTAGGCGCGAACGGCCCAAATCGTTCGATCTTCGTCGAACGATCGAACAGCCGATGTTCGAGTCGAACGTGTGTTCGACTCGAACACCGAGCTCATCCCTAGTAGCAGATACAATGTTGCCATTCTCCTATTCTCACCTTATAGAAGGAGATGAGAAGATACAATGTCTGGGACCTGTGTGTAGAAATGTATTAATACATAAATACTCTTTGTCCACTTTAGATATTTCCTCTAATGAGCCGTCACAATTCTCAGCTGATTTCTCACATATGGAAACATGTCCATACGGCTCTGTCTGTTTTCAATTAAAGCCGCAGTGCCCTGACTAACAATCTATGCAGGTCAATCTAAAATGGTCGGTCAGATTAACCACTTCAGCCCCGGAAGATTTGGCTGCTCAATGACCGGGCCATTTTTTGCGATACGGCACTGTGTCGCTTTAACTGACAATTGTGCGGTCATGCGACGCTGTACCCAAACAAAATTGACATCCTTTTTTTTCTCATAAATAGAGCTTTCTTTTGGTGGCATTTGATCACCTCTGCCGTTTTTATTTTTTGCGCTATAAACAAAAGAAGAGCGACAATTAAAAAAAAAAAACACCATATTTTTTACTTTTTTCTATAATAAATATCCCAATTTTAAAAGAGCAAAAACAAATTTCTTCCTCAGTCTTCTCCATCTTTTTGGTAAAAAAAAATCACAATAAGCGTTTATTGATTGGTTTGCACAAAAGTTGTAGCGTCTACAAAATAGGGGCTAATTTATGGCATTTTTATTAATATTTTTTTTTTTTACTAGTAATGGCGGCGATCTGCGATTTTTATTGGGACTGCGATATTGCGGCGGACAAATTAGACACTTTTGACACATTTTTGGGACTATTGACATTTATACAGCGATCAGTGCTATAAATATGCTCTGATTACTGTGTAAATGTCACTGGCAGGGAAGGGGTTAACACTAGGGGGCGAGGAAGGGGTTAAATGTGTTCCCTCATGTGTGTTTCTAACTGCGGGGGGATGGGACTGACTTGGAGGAGAGAGAGATTGCTGTTCATACTTAGTATGAACACACAACCTGTCTCCTCTCCCCCTGAGAGAACCGTGATCTGTGTGTTTACAGATCATGGAGACTGCTATTGCTGGTCCTCGCTTTCTGCAAATTCTAGTTGCTTTTCCGTCATACTGGGGTTGATTTACTAAAAGGCACATAGACTACGCCCTCTGCAAGTGCAGTTGCTCTATTGCTGACTTCAGGGGCGTACCTAGAGCATTTGGCACCCGGGGCGGATCCTATATCTGGCACACCCCCCCCCACATTAAAATGTAAAAACACCCCACTGTGTCTCCGGCATACCTCTGTATCCTTCAATATTTCTGTGTCACTACTGTGTACCCCTCTCCACAACTGCACCTCTGGACCCCTTTACATTACACAGCCCCCTGCACGTCTGGGCCCCTTTATATTACACAGCACCCTGCTCCTCTGGCCCCCTTTACATTACACAGCACCCTGCACCTCTGGGCCCCTTTATATTACACAGCACCCTGCACCTCTGGGCCCCTTTATATTACACAGCCCCCTGCACCTCTGGCCCCCTTTACATTATACAGCCCCCTGCACCTCTGAGTCCCTTTATATTACACAGTCCCCTGCACCTCTGGGCCGCTTTACATTACACAGAACCCTGCATCTCTGGACCCCTTTACATTACACAGCCCCCTGCACCTCTGGGCCCCTTTACATTACACAGCCCCCTGCACCTCTGGGCCCCTTTATATTACACAGTCCCCTGCACCTCTGGGCCCCTTTATATTACACAGTCCCCTGCACCTCTGGGCCCCTTTACATTACACAGCCCCCTGCATCTCTGGACCCCTTTACATTACACAGCACCCTGCATCACTGGACCCCTTTACATTACACAGCACCCTGCATCACTGGGCCCCTTTATATTACACAGTCCCCTGCACCTCTGGGCCGCTTTACATTACACAGAACCCTGCATCTCTGGACCCCTTTACATTACACTGCCCCCTGCACCTCTGGGCCCCTTTACATTACACAGCCCCCTGCACCTCTGGGCCCCTTTACATTACACAGCCCCCTGCACCTCTGGGCCACTTTACATTACACAGAACCCTGCATCTCTGGACCCCTTTACATTACACAGTCCCCTGCACCTCTGGGCCCCTTTACATTACACAGTCCCCTGCAGCTCTGGACCCCCTGCATGTTACACAGACCCCTCTTCAGTGCAGGCCCCCCTTCAGTGTATCCACCCCTTCAATGCAGACCCCCCCATTCAGTGCAGACGCCCCCCGTTCAGTGAAGACGCCGTCTTGTTCAGTGTAGCCCCTCCCCCCGCTCAGTGTAGCCCCCCTCGTTCAGTGCAGGCGCCCCCTCGCACAGTGTAGCCCCCCCCGCTCAGTGTAGCCCCCTTCGTTCAGTGTAGCCCCCCCTCGTTCAGTGCAGACGCCCCTCCGCTCAGTGTAGCCCCCTCGTTCAGTGTAGCCCCCCGCTCAGTGTAGCCCCCCTCGTTCAGTGTAGCCCCCCCTCGTTCAGTGCAGACGCCCCTCCGCTCAGTGTAGCCCCCCTCGTTCAGTGTAGCCCCCCCGCTCAGTGTAGCCACCCTCGTTCAGTGTAGCCCCCCCTTGTTCAGTGCAGACGCCCCTCCGCTCAGTGTAGCCCCCCTCGTTCAGTGTAGCCCCCCCGCTCAGTGTAGCCCCCCCTCGTTTAGTGCAGGCCCCCCTCGTTCAGTGCAGGCGCCCCCTCATTCAGTGTAGCCCCCGCGCTCAGTGTAGCCCCCCTCGTTAAGTGCAGGCACCCCCTCGCTCAGTGTAGCCCCCCTCATTCAGTGTAGCCCCCCCGCTCAGTGTAGCCCCCCTCATTCAGTGTAGCCCCCCTCGTTCAGTGTAGCCCCCCCACTCAGTGTAGCCCCCCTCATTCAGTGCAGGCACCCCCTCGCTCAGTGTAGCCCCCCGCTCAGTGTAGCCCCCCTCGTTCAGTGTAGCCCCCCTCGTTCAGTGTAGTCCCCTCGTTCAGTGTAGCCCCCCGCTCAGTGTAGCCCCCCTCGTTCAGTGTAGCCCCCCTCGTTCAGTGTAGCCCCCTCGTTCAGTGTAGCCCCCCCGCTCAGTGTAGCCCCCCTCGTTCAGTGTAGCCCCCTCCTGCACAGTGTAGCCCCCCGCTCAGTGTGTAGCCCCCTCGTTCAGTGTACCCCCCCTCGTTCAGTGTACCCCCCCTCATTCAGTGAAGCCCCCCCTTCAGTACCTCAGATCCGATCAGCGCAGCGGCACATGCACGCAGGTCCCCTCCCCCTGTTTACACATAAACAGAGAGGAGGGGGAGGCGGCTTCACTCTGCTGCTCTGCCTTTGTGCCTGTGTGACATCCGGGATCACACGGACAGGCAGCCCGTGGCCGCGAGAGGAGAGGAGGGGATGGTGGTTGGTGCAGCGGTGTAACTCTGCACCCCCGCATTCCCCCTCGCCACTGTAGCTAGCTCGCCGCGGCCTCTCCCTGCCTGTCAATGTGCCGCTGCGGCGCTGCCACCGCGGGTTTAGTAATCGTGGAGGGGGGTGCCGGTCTGACACCCCCCCCAGTGTGTGGTACCCGGGGCGCCCCGCCCCCTCGCCCCCCCCTTAGTACGCCTCTGGCTGACTTCCATCATCCAATCATGTGCAAGCAAAAATGCATTTTTTTATTTATTTTCCTTGCATCAGTTGCACGTGATTAGGTAATCTTTGCACGTGAAGCTTTAACTTATTTACTAAGCTCTGGAGTAACTGCAAAGTGCACATTCAATTTGCCCTTAGTGAATCAACCCCACTGACCCTCTTACTATAGTACATTGGGGTTGATTTTTTTTTTTTTGGGGGGGGGGGGTCGTTTTGTGTGGGAGGATTTGTGGAGAGACTCGAGAGGATTTTAGCTGGAAGGGGCAATGTGGGGGGGGGGCAAAGATTTTTGCTGGGAGGGGGGATTTCAGCAGGGGGGTGGATTTGTTATGGGAGGAGCAGGAATGTATGCTTAGGGGGTATGCATGCAGATTAGTGCTCAATTTTTTTGGGGGGGTGGGGGGGATTGCTGACATATAATGCTCATATTTTTTTTTTTGGGGGGGGGTTGCTGACATATAGTGCTCATATATTTTTTTTGGGGGGGTTGCTGACATATAATGCTCATATATTTTTTTTGGGGGGGGGGTTGCTGACATATAATGCTCATATTTTTTTTTTGGAGGGGTTGCTGACATATAATGCTCATATATTTTTTTAGGGGGAGATTGCTGACATATAATGCTCATATATTATTATTTTTTTTTTGGGGGGGGGCGCAGATTGGCATGTTCGCCCTGGGCTCTAAATGACTTTGTCCCACCACTGCTGGTGGTTAATAAGAGCAGAATGACACTTTGGAAAAAAAGTTCTCTATAACAGACAATAATCCTTACTCTGAGTGTAACATTATTATTACATTGCACAGCAATAGATACCAAGACATAAAAGATTCCATAGTCAGGGCCGCCATCAGGGGGATACAGGCAGTACACCTGTAAGGGGCCCGGAGGTCCCCAGGGGCCCAGATGGCAACCCCCACTTTTTATTTTTTTATTTTTGTAAGGGGCCCAGAGGTCCCCAGGGGCCCGGATGGTAACCCCCCTTTTTATGTAATTTTTATTTAAATTTTTTATTTTTTTTTGTAAGGGGCCCAGAGGTCCCCAGGGCCCCGGATGGCAACCCCCCCCCCTTTTTTTTATTTTTATAAAAATATATATATATATATTTTTTTTTTAAGGGGCCCGGAGGTCCCCGGGGCCCAGGATGGTAACCCCTTTTTTTATGTATTTTTTTAATAAAAAATAAATAAAAAATATTTTATTTATTTTATATTTATTTTTATTTATTTTTTGTAAGGGGCCCAGAGGTCCCCAGAGGCCCGGAGGTCCCCAGTTCCCCGGGTGGCAACCCCCCCTTTTTTTTTTGTTCTTTCTTTGTTCGTCAGCACCCAAAGCCCCCCCCCCCCCCGACAGTCTTCAAAATTGAACTTTTTTCTTTTTTAGGCTTTCTTTCTTCTATTTTGACCGGCTGATCCAGCCAGCAAGTCTGTTGTTTTTCAAAAGAACAAGCTTTCCTGCAGATATAGCAGTTACAGGGATGAGACAAACAATATAACACTGACGGTGGGTGCTTACAATGGTCATCTTTTATTTATGTAGGTAGGTAAATAAATAAATAAGTAACAATATATCTCATAGTTTTTAGATGCTATAACGTTTGTGTAAACCAATCAATATACACTTATTGGGATTTTTGTTTTACCAAAAATATGAAGAAGAATACATATTGGCCTAAACTGATGAAGAAATTCGATTTTTTACATTTTTTTTATTGGAAATGTTTTATAGGAGAAAGCAAACAATATTGTTTTTTGTTTTTTTTAATTGTCTGATGTTCTTTGTTTCTAGCGCAAAAAATAAAAATGGCAGAGGTGATCAAATACCACCAAAAGAAAGCTCTATTTGTGGGGAATAAAAAGAACATTTATTCTATTTCAATACAGCGTCGCACGACCACGCAATTGTCAGTTAAAGTGACGCAGTGCTGTATCGCAAAAAATTGCCTGGAGGTGAAGTGGTTAATGCCAGACACGCCATTTACTCAAGTGAGAACACACACACACTGCTTGTTATGGGGGCACTCTGCGGGGAGGAGGAGCCAGGAGCGCCAACGAGGGACCCCAGAAGAGGAGGATTCAGGCTGCTCTATGCAAAACCACTACATAGAGCCAGGGCCGTCTTTAACGTGGGACAAAAGGGGTAGCTGCCCTGGGTCCAGTCATTGTTGGGGGGCCAAAAGCAGCTGCCCCTAAAAAAAAAAAAAACAAGAAGCTTTACAAACATTTTAATGAAGGAGCGAGTTTAAAACATTCCAAATGATATTATCATTTTGATGATTCTATGAGATTTCAGAGTCCGGTTTACATTTCCTTTTATCATTGTACAGCACTGAACTGAGTGAGCCGCAGCCAATCTTACTAGGTAGAAACTGTAACGGGAGGGCCCGTGGAACCCAGAAGTTCTTAGAAAGTATGAGACAGAAAATAATCGACATTGAGAATATGTCTTGGATTGCTTTAAAATGGGTCTGTAATATTAATCCACCTGGATGCCTGTGTAATGTAGATTAAATCCAGACTAGCTTCCAAAGGCCTTATCATTGTTGTTTGTGATGATGTGGATTGGAGCTGGTAGACCGTCTGGCTGCCTATTATGGGATGTTTAAGTGTCTTGCTGTGAGGAAAGGGGGGGGGGGAATCACTCCAGCAACCCCTCCTGCTAAGACTGTTTACTGAAGGAGAAGTTTGAACACACCTGACCTGTATCCCCATTGTCATTGGACAGTTTAACCCGCCCTGTTCCCCAAGGATGGGAGGGAAGTGTTTTGAAGAGAAATGTGTGACCATGTGTTTGCAATAAAGATTCATTCCCTGTTTTGGAACTTCAACACGGAGCATTGTCTCGTTTGTTCTGGAAGAATTAATCCTATGGGAAGCGGTCGCCTGGCTGTGGAGGGGCGGCAGTGGATGTGTGTCCAGAGAGGGAATATCTTAAACGGCGTTAACCCCTTTCATACTTGGGGTGCCGTTACATTGGTGGCAGCAGTGGGATTTTCCCTCCAGTTACTGGGACACTCCAAACCACCACAGTGAATGACCAGCTATGCAGCCTGCAGGAAAGCCACGCTGAAAGACTTACTTGAGAGCCGTGGAGGGACCGGTGGGACAAAGAACAAGGCCACCTTGATCAGGGAGCTAGCCGAGATGGATCAGAGGGATGGTGATGCAGGACCCCGGTCAGTTGAAGACTTGTTTCAGCAACGAGTTCGAGAGCGGTTGGCATTATATGGTGCTAACCCATCAAAGACTGGGACACTCCAAACCACCACAGTGAATGACCAGCTATGCAGCCTGCATGAAAGCCACGCTGAAAGACTTACTTGAGAGCTGTGGAGGGACCGGTGGGACAAAGAACAAGGCCACCTTGATCAGGGAGCTAGCCGAGATGGATCAGAGGGATGGTGATGCAGGACCCCGGTCAGTTGAAGACTTGTTTCAGCAACGAGTTCGAGAGCGGTTGGCATTATATGGTGCTAACCCATCAAAGACCGCCATACAGAATGCCATTAGAGACATCCAGCTGCAGGATGAGCAACAAGAGAGAGAACTGGAGCGACAAGAGAGAGAACTAGAGCGGCAACATGAGCGGAGAATGGCGGAAATACGACAATCGGAGACAACGCCTAAAGATGCAGCGCCTGTCCGTAAGTTGCCCTTTCGGGCGTTCAAACTATTTAAGGAAGGAGAGGAGGAAATTGAAGCGTTTCCGCAGGACTTTGAGAGACTATGCCAGATACATGAAGTACTGCCCCAAGATTGGGTCGCCTTACTGGCAAGTAATTTAACGGGCTGAGCGGCGGATGCGTATCGGGCCCTGGAGGATGAGGACGCTAAAGACTATGACCGGGTAAAAGAAGCTCTGCTAGCCCGATTTGCCATTACACCCGAAGCCAGCCGGATTAAGTTTAGAGAATCCCGGAAAAAAAACCACATAACATACGTAGAGTGGGCACATCGTCTGCAGCGAAACCTTAAGGGCTGGTTCCAGGGAAGCCGCGCTCATACCATAGAGGACATCACCCAGCTAGTACTCTTAGAACAGTTCTTTAACCACACCCCTCCGGTATTACGGGATTGGGTGCGAGATAAGCGACCACGGACTGTACAGCAAGCGGCTACTTTGGCCGATGAATATCTGGACTCTCAAAGGTCAGGCGAAAGCGAGCGCTATCCACTATCTCGGCCCAGTTTACCAGCCTCTAACCCAACTTCAGCACCACCTCCAGCGGCCACTTATCCTCAGCAGCCCAGGTTCAACTCCCAGAACTACTCACAACCCATCAGGTGTTTCGGATGTAAACAGCTAGGGCACAAAAAGCCAGACCATCCATTGAATCCAGCCAGGCAGTCCCAGTTGTGGAGACAGCCAGCAAGGGGGAACCCCCACACATCCATGCCTGTGGCCCACTGCGTTTAAGAGGAAGAACATTGGGGCGTCCTGCACGAGGCTGACCCAATACAAGCAGCTAACCGGGACAACAGGCAACAACACAGGCAGACTGTCCGGGTTAATGGAACGGTAGCCAATGGCCTACGTGATAGTGGCGCTACCATGACCCTACTACAGAAGAACCTCATCCCAGAGAGCCAACACCGGAGACACTGTAGCCGTAAGAGTAGCGGGAGGTACCATCTTCCGGCTACCCGTTGCCCGTGTTCACCTGGATTGGGGGGTTGGTTCGGGACACGTGAATGTGGGGGTGATGAAGGATTTGCCAGCGGATGTACTACTGGGGAATGATTTGGCCCCCCTCGTTTCTGCTTACACCGCGATGGGCCCTGCTCAAGCCAACCCAGTGACTACCAGTGCCCAGACCCAGGCTGCTGGAACCAACCCGCTTGCTGCCGAGACCCGGGTAAGACTATCTTCCCCGATATGTACCTTAGATCAGGCACAATATCACAGTTTTATTTTTATTTTATTTTTTAATAGCAATAACCTTGTAATGTTCTCTGGAGCTCTGACATAGCGAATGTTCTTGTGCTCTTCACTGACTGCCACACAGATATGACACACAGCACTTCACAGACAAGGTCATGCCGCATCCACTATTTCTATTCATTATTATAAATATTATGTAACATAAATGCAGGTAAACTGACACTGTCATTGGACCTTGATCATTTTCTGCTTTTCTACAATGCTTAAAGTTATATTCCACACACACTGTAAGGCAGTGGCGGCTGGTGCTCAAATTTTTTTTGGGGGGGGGCGCAAACAAACTGATAAATTCTGAAAAAAAAACAACATAAATTGCAGCCTCACTGTGCCCATCAAACGCAGCCACTGTGCCCATCAAACTAAGCCACTGCCATCAAGCGCAGCCACTGTGCCCATCAAACGCAGCCACTGTGCCCATCAAACGCAGCCACTGTGCCCATCAAACGCAGCCACTGTGTCATCAAACGCAGCCACTGTGCCCATCAAATGCAGCCACTGTGCCATCAAACATAGCCACTGTGCCCATCAAACGCAGCCACTGTGCCCATCAAACGCAGCCACTGTGCCCATCAAACGCAGCCACTGTGCCCATCAAATGCAGCCACTGTGCCCATCAAACGCAGCCACTGTGCCTATCAAACGCAGCCACTGTGCCCATTAAACGCAGCCACTGTGTCCATCAAACGCAGCCCCTGTGTGCATCAAATGCTGCCCCTGTGCCATCAAACGCAAACACTGTGCCCATCAAACGAAGCCACTGTGCCAATCAAATGCAGCTTGTACTGTGCTATAAAACACAGCCACTGTGTCCATCAAACGCAGCCACTGTGCCCATCAAACATAGCCACTGCGCCCATCAAACGCAGCCACTGTGCCCATCAAACGCAGCCACTGTGCCTATCAAACGCAGCCACTGTGCCTAAAAAACGCAGCCACTGTGCCCATCAAATGCTGCCACTGTGCCCATCAAATGCTGCCACTGTGACCCCCCATCCGTCCGCTTGCCGCCTGCCCGGCACTTACCCTGTCTCAGTGGGGCAGCGGGTGACGGCGACGAAAGGGGTCCTTCATGCGTCTCCTGCCGTCCTCATCTCCCGTCCTCTCCTCCTCATAGGTGTCCAATAGCAGCGCCTGTCCTTTCAGCCAATCGGGTGATGGGTAACAGACCCGAGCACCTGATTGGTGGAGAGGCGGTTCAGTGTTAGGAAAGCGAATATTCATTTGCGTTCCTAACACACCTGAGTGAACTGGTTGGCGCTTGCAGTTCACCTATTTTGAAGCCTATTAGAACCTATGGCTCTAATTAGGTGCTTCAAAACCCCCCCCCCCCGCCATGCATGAATCTATCCATTGGTCCTAGAGGGGGTGGCTGGAGAGAGGGGACGCACCGCCTTATGGACGCACCGCCACTGCTGTAAGGGCTCATGCACACTGCAGCTCAAAAAAAGCTGCTTTTACAGGCATTTGAGCTTTTATCTCAGCTTGAAGAAGTTTGTGCTCTTTTGTGCTCTTGTTTTATTTTTTATTTTTTTTATTGAGCTTCTTCAAGCTCCTTTGAGCTCCTTTGAGCTGCAGTGAACATGAACCCTGGACCAGCCCCCGGCTCAGCCTCTCAGAGAGCCACTGAGAGCCTGAGCCAGCCGTTCCCGCCCCCTCCACAGCTCAGTGCTCTAGTGAGTGCGGGGGGCAGAGCTGACTGTCACCCCATCTCTGCACATGGAGCGATCGGTGGTGTTTGATCGCTCGGTTCTCAGTTTAAACCACTTCCAGCCCAAGGATGTCATATGACGTCCTGGACTTTCAGCTGGGATATCTGAATGATGCCTGCAGCTACACAGGCATTATTCATATATCATTATTTTCTGACGATGATTCTGTGCACAGCAAGAATGATCATAGCGGCAGTTCTGCCGCTTGATCGTTCTTCCAGGTGACGGGAGGGGACATCCCCCCCTCCCACCGCCATCCAGTGCTTCTCCGGGCTCTCCTGTGCCATTGGGGACCCGGAGAAAGAATCGGCCAGCACGGGATGATGACCATAGAGATTTTCGGTGACCAGATGGTCACCAGTCATCTCTATGACCGTCGGAGGGTCGGGCACGCCCAGGCCCCGGATGTAAACAAAGCCGCGATCGGTGAATCAATCTCATGCTTTCCAGTCTGGAGGAGAGATGTTAGGTCTTATTGACCCCGCATCTCTCTATAAAGAGGACCTGTCACGATAGATTCCTATTACAAGCAATGTTTATATTCCTTGTAATAGGAATAAAAGTGGTAAAAAAAAATAAAAATGTAAAAAAAAGTGTAAAAATAAAAAAAATTAAGTAAAAAAAATAAATAAATTAAAACGCAACCACACATGTGAGGTATTGCCGCGTGCATTAGAGTGCAAGCAAAAATTCTAGCACTAGACCTCCTCTGTAACTCTAAACTGGTAACCTGTAAAAAAAAATTAAGCGTCGCCTATGGAGATTTTTAAGTACCAAAGGCTGGCGCCATTCCATGAGTGTGCGCAATTTTAAAGTGTGACATGTTGGGTATCTATTTACTCGGCGTAACATAATTTTTCACATTATACAAAACATATGGGCTATCTTTACTGTTTTGTTATTTTTTTATTCATGAAACCGTTTTTTATCAAAAAAAAAAAAGGGATTTTTATAACAGCTTACCTGTAAAATCCTTTTCTTGGAGTACATCACGGGACACAGAGCGACTTAGTCATTACTAATGGGTTATATAGATACCTTCAGGTGCTGGCACTGGCAACTTCCAAAACCGGAAGTACCCTCCCCTATATAAGCCCCTCCCATCCGGGAGCACCTCAGTTTTGTAGCAAAGCAATAAGTGTCCCAAAAAGAGGGGTGGGAGCTCTGTGTCCCGTGATGTACTCCAAGAAAAGGATTTTACAGGTAAGCTGTTATAAAAATCCCTTTTTCTTTTTCGTACATCACGGGACACAGAGCGGCATAGTCATTACTAATGGGACGTCCCAAAGCAATGCCAAATGAGGGGAGGGATACACTATACATAAGCTGGGCGCCATCAGGCATGAGGATCTTTTGCGGCCTGCAACACACTGCGCCCAAAGGCGACATCCTCCTGACTTCTAACGTCTACCTGGTAGAATCTAGTAAACGTGTGTACTGAAGACCATGTTGCGGCCTTACAGACTTGAGCCAGGGAGGCCTGGTGATGCACTGCCCATGAAGTTCCAACTGCTCTTGTGGAGTGCGCCCTAACTTTGAACGGAGGCGGTCTCCTTCTCAAGGCATAGGCTTGTATTATGACCTGTCGAATCCACTTGGCTAAAGTAGATTTTGATGCTGCCTGACCCTTTCTGGGGCCTTCTGGCAGAACAAACAAAGTATCCGTTCTGCGAATCTGAGCAGTGGCTTTTAGATAAGCTTTAACTGCTCTTACTATATCCAAAGAATGCAATAACTTTTCCTCTACCGAACTAGGTTTGGGGAAAAAGGAAGGAAGAACCACATCTTGGTTCAAATGAAACCTCGATACCACCTTAGGAAGAAAGGCTGGATGAGGACGTAATACTACTCTGTCCTTATGGACAACCAGATATGGCTCCTTACAGGACAAGGCGGCTAATTCCGACACTCTTTTAGCCGAACAAATGGCTACTAAGAAAATCAATTTCCTGGTGAGAAGAACCAAGGAAATGTGCTGCAATGGTTCAAATGGTTGTTTCTGTAGAACCGACAGAACCAGGTTTAAGTCCCATGGACATATGGGAATACTAACCGGAGGGCTAATACGCATCACTCCTTGTATGAAAGCTTTGACTAGTGAATGCGAAGCCAAGGGCCTTTGAAAAAATATTGACAAGGCCGAAATCTGACCCTTGATAGTACTCAAGGCAAGCTTCCTATCCACAGCCCACTGTAGGAAGTCCAGAATCCTACCTATTACGTACTTACGTGGATGCCATTTCTTGGCCTCACACCACGCGATGTACGCCTTCCAGATCCTATAATAGATCTGCCTGGATACCGGCTTCCTGGCATTGATCATGGTAGATACCACAGGATTAGAGAGACCTCTCTTTTTTAGAATGTGGGCTTCAATAGCCAGGCCGTCAAACCTAGGGCTGGTAAGGAAGGGTGGTATATCAGTCCTTGCGAAAGCAGGTCCGGACGATGTGGGAGAGACCAAGGACTCCCCACTGACATTTTTACAATCTCCGCGTACCATGCCCTTCGGGGCCACGCTGGAGCCACCAGAATCACCGGTTTCTTTTCTACCCGGATTCTGCGGATTAATCGCGGTAACAATTGTGGCGGTGGGAATGCATATATCAGCTTGAACTGATCCCAAGGGAACACTAGGGCATCCGAGCCGCAAGCTAGGGGATCCCTTGTGCGAGACACAAATCTGTCCACCTTTGCGTTGAATCTGGATGCTAGCAGATCTACATCCGGTGTTCCCCACCGCTGGCATATTGCCTGGAAAACCTCGGGGTGAAGACACCATTCCCCCGGGCATAATTGCTGGCGACTTAAAAAGTCCGCTCCCCAATTTTCCACTCCTGGGATGAAAACCGCGGATATGGCTGGGACATATCTTTCTGCCCATTCCAGGATGCAATTCGCTTCCCTCTGGGCTGCACGACTCCTGGTGCCACCCTGGTGATTGATATATGCCACTGCTGTGGCATTGTCTGATTGAATTCTGACAGGGGACCCTTGGAGTTTGGATGTCCATGCTACTAGGACATACCGGGCTGCTCGTATCTCTAAGAGATTGATGGGCAGGGCCTTCTCTGCTTCTGACCACTTGCCCTGGAGAGACCATTGCTCCAGTACTGCCCCCCAGCCTATGAGGCTGGCATCTGTAGTGACCACCTTCCAAGAAACCGGACTGAAGGGTTTCCCTTTTTCCAGATTCTGGGGCACCAACCACCAATGGAGGCTCTTGCGAACGGAAGGGGACAGGGACATTGGTAAGTCTAAAGCCTGAACTTTTTTGTTCCAGGCTGACAGTATGGCCCTCTGCAAGTTCCTTGAATGGAATTGACTGTAGGGTACTGCTTCGAATGAAGCCACCATTTTCCCCAGCAGCCTCATGCACAGGCGTATGGATGGTTTTCTTTTTGTACCCACTAAGTGGGTCAAATCTTTCAAAGACGACACCTTCTCTGGAGGTAAGAAAATCTTTTTCTGATTTGAATCCAGCCTTAGCCCCAAGTATTCCAGACTTTTGACTGGTCTTAGAGCTGACTTGTCTCGGTTGATAATCCAACCGTGATATTCCAGATACTTGATTGTCTCGTGAATAGCTACTTCCAGTTTTTCCACTGAGTGGTCTATTAGTAGCAGGTCGTCTAAATATGCCATTATCGTTACACCCCGTGTTCTTAGATTGGCCAATAGTGGGGCCAGAATTTTTGTGAACACTCGTGGTGCTGTGGCCAGACCGAAAGGTAAGGCTCTGAACTGAAAATGGCGCCCTTCTACTACAAAGCGTAGAAATTTCTGGTGGGCCGGAAAGATGGGAATATGCAGATAAGCATCCTTTATGTCGATCGAGGCTAACCATTCCTGCCCTTATAGGGCGGTGGCCACCGATCGGATCGACTCCATCCGAAAAGTCCTGATATGTAGGAACTTGTTTAGCCCTTTTAGATTTAATATGGGCCTCACGTCCCCATTTGGTTTGGGGACTGTGAAAAGGTTTGAGTAAAACCCGAACCCGCTTTCTTCCAAGGGAACCTTCATGATTACACCTTGGAGCAATAGTTGTTCTAGTGCCAGAAGAAGGGATCCTCTCTTCTGGGGATCGCTTGGCACGTTTGACCTCATAAAATGGGCAGGAGGAGTGTCTTTTAACTCCAGCTTGTATCCCAGACTTACTGCGGAGAGCACCCATCTGTCTCTGATGGTGTCCCGCCAGGTCTCTGTGAACAACTGAAGTCTTCCCCCCACCCGATTGAGTGGGGGCAATCCTTCATGACTTGGGGGGAGGTTTTGTACCTCTCTTGACCCAGGGTTTCTTGTTACCCTGTGATTGTCCCTGATTTCTGCCCCCTGGATTTGACCGCGGAGGCCGTCGGAACTGTTTCACAGCCGATGTGCCAGGGACTGGAGAAGTGGGCCTCTTAAAAGAAGGACTTCTACCCTTGTTCTTAACCGGCAAGAGTGTACTTTTACCGGCAGAAATTTTCTGGATATACCTGTCCAGATCTTCTCCAAATAAGCGTTCTCCATGAAATGGGAAGCTAATCAGCAATTTCTTACAGGGAGCTTCAGCAGACCAGTTTTTGAGCCATAGAAGCCTACGCATATGTACTACAGACAGCGTAAAGCGGGAGGCCTGTTGGATTGTATCCTTTATGGCGTCTACCGCAAAACACAAGGCTCTAGGTAGGTCAGCTAGGGCAAGAGCCTGCTGATCTGGTAAGTCCCTTAAGACTTGTTTCAACTGATCTTTCACTGCTTGGCAGACTCCAATCGCTGCTACTGCAGGTTGTGTCACCATGCTTGCTGTAGAGAAAGCAGATTTTAGTAAAGACTAGGCTTGTGCAATTCGTTTCGTAACGAATTGAAATTCGTCCGAATTTAGCAACTTTCGGACATTCGGAAGCATTCGAATTTCCGAACAAAGCAATTACGAATAAGACCGAATCCGAAATAAATTATACCGCAAATAGCGAATGCCCGAATGTCTTCGGCATAATTCGTTATGAAAAAGTTACGAATGTACGAATCCATACGAAGCACAATAACACTCACTCTGCTCTGCTCTCTGCTTCTCCCACACCGTGCTGAACTCCCTCTCAAAATGGTGTACAGGGGCGGAGGTTATAGCCGCATGTAAAAAACGAAAGTAAAATACGAGATTTCGAATCCATTCGAAGCACAATAACACTCTGCTCTGCTCTCTGCTTCTCCCTCACCGTGCTGAACCCTCTCAAAATGGTGTACAGGGGCGGAGCCTATAGCCGCATGTAAAAAACGAAAGTAAAATACGAGATTTCGAATCGTTACAAATAACCGCTATGTATTTAGAAAAGTACAAATCCATTCGAAGCACATTAGGCATAATAGGCAGCGTCGTTGTGAGAGAGACACGGAAAATTACGAATCAACGAACCCAAAAAAAGTTACGAAAGTAGGAGTTGTGTCCAGAATCAACGAAAAACAACGTACTCTACCGAAAGTACGAATTATAAAGCAACAAAAAATTCAACGAAAAATGTCGCTTGCAAAAATACGAATGAGTCCGAACACGAAAAATCCCGTCTAGCAAAATTACGAATGATTACGAATCAACAGGACCGGAAAGAAACGAACCGAAACGGAACAAATTTTTCCGTTGTGCACAAGTCTAGTAAAGACTCCAATTTTTTATCTATTGGGTCTTTGAACATTGGAACATTATCTACTGGACATGTCAGTGATTTATTCACACAAGAGACGGCTGCGTCCACTGTAGGGACCCTCCATTTTTTTATGAACTTATCCTCCATGGGATAGATCAATGGAAATCTCTTGGGGGGAGTAAATATTTTATCAGGATGCTCCCAATCCTGGTAAATAAGCCCTTCCAATAAAGGGTGGATTGGGAAGGAACAGACAGCCTGGGGAGCTTTCAGCGACCCCAGCGAGGAAACCGTAGTGGTTGATGGTTCCGCCAGAGGCATTTTAAATGCTGATCGGACCATGTTAGTCAGAGACTGAACCCATAATCTTTCAGCCTGAGATGCTGAGAAAGGTTCTTCCACTGTTGATTCCTCTATAACCGAATCAACCTCATCCTGATCCCCTTCAGGTAGGTCGATCTCTGTGTGGGACTGTTCCTCCACTAACAGGCACTCTGAAGGAGGAGACGGAGATCGGACGCGCTTTCCCTGTGACAGGGAAGCAGCGATCAATGCTGTTAATCTCTCTTCCAATCCTCCCAGAGTTGAGGATAAAACCTCCTCTGTTATATATACAGGAGCAGGTGGACTGGGGACAGCCGCAGCACCAGGCATTCCTGCGGGGTTCCTACGGCTACTGACCTCTGAATTTTCAGGGGAGATTGGTGCAGTACAAGCATGCCCAAAATCCTCAGAGCCCGATGGAGACCCCTTTGGCTTCCTGGAAGACTTATTTCCGGAGCGTCTGGACGACATATCCTTTAAGCACAAAGCTGAGGTATTCCCGTCGTCATACACCAATTTTGCTGGTAATAGTCTAACACAGTTGCTGCTATATACCAGCTGGTGTCCACTAAAGTGTCTTTCTATGGGGATGCCTGCATCAACCGCCTCTGTGTGCCACCGTTTGTTGCTAGCTCTGCTTGCATCCAGCTGACACTTGTACTGTGTCTTTTATCCATGCTGGGACGCCTGCACATGCGCAGAAGCGCCGCGGCGCGCATCGAGCGTCATCCACCCGCCCCGCCCCTTTCCTTTCATAGGAGGCGCGTGCGCGCGCCCGTGCGCCTTTGGCGCTTTTTTTGAAACCAAGCAGGGACTAGGAGCCAGGGCCATTTTTGCCAGAGGGCCTGTGCGGTGGATGAGCGCAGCAACAGGGCAGAGGAAGTGGATTCCCACAGAGAAACTTACCAACTGCCTGGATCTTTTGACTTAAAAAAACCAAAGATCCACATGACAAGAAAAATGGACCACAGCGGCCTCTAGTGGTTTAACACAGGTACCGCGGTCTCCTTTTTTTTTTTTTTCTTGACTACTATTAAAATTTTACATTTTCCAGTAGTTACAGGCATACACAGATATCAGCGGGAATACCGTTAGGTAACAGACAGAAAGATAAATTAGGCTTGGGGGTCCCCCAATAGAACCAAGTTCCTGGGGGCCCCCACTTACCTGTTCCCCGCCGCAGGACTTTGTTTGGTCCACAGAAGCCCAAACTTCACCTATCACGGCAGGCATTGTAATTAAACCTTCAGGGACCGGGTTCCCAAGGATTCCACTCCCCTGGACCTGTATAACACCCTGCACAGACAACATCTTGGTCATGGGTATGACCAGAGCTCTGGATCCCAGGGTCCAGCCCTCCTAAGAGAGGCATTACAGGCAAAACCTTGCTCTTCTGTTGCAAGGCCCGGGTACCGACCGTTTAGCTATGAAGCTTTTTTGGTCGGATTCGGAACAGCTTACTAAGGCCCGTAAAAGAACCTGTACGCAAGCCCAGTGAAAACACATGTTACTCTTTGGCCAACACCTTAGACACTGGCAAAAAAACTGAGGTGCTCCCGGATGGGAGGGGCTTATATAGGGGAGGGTACTTCCGGTTTTGGAAGTTGCCAGTGCCAGCACCTGAAGGTATCTATATAACCCATTAGTAATGACTAAGTCGCTCTGTGTCCCGTGATGTACGAAAAAGAAAAGTAGTTTGAAAGATTATTGCGCAAATACCGTGTGAGATAAAAAGTTTCAATGACCGCCATTTTATTCCCTAGGGTGTCTGCTAAAAAAATATATATAATGTTTGGGTGTTCTGAGTAATTTTCTAGCAAAAAAATGATGATTTTTACATGTGGGAGAGGAGCGCCAGAATAAGTTCGGTATGGAAGTGGTTAAGGCCTTATGCACACTGAAGCTGATAAACTGAAGTTTTTGGGAAATTGGGCGTTTTTATTTTACAGCCCTTAATCTCCCCTCTATGCTATCTTATGTGTAGCCGACGGATTGGTGCAGATACTTTCTGGAAACTTCAGTGCCCGCCTCTTTTCTTTCGCTGTGCGCCAAAACTTTAATGGAGTCCATTTCAACCCTTGCAGCACTTGTGTAAAGTGTCAAAGGAGCAGGCTGAGCGACGAGACATGCTGGTTCTTCCCCACATTGTTGGGATGCACAATAACACAGTCTATACGAAGTAAAGATGTTACTTGCTACTTTCCCACGGAGCCAGACGAAATCCCGATGTAGCTGTAGCTGGTTGCTTTGGGAGACTGCTGTAGGAATAGCACCTTTGCCCCACGTTGGGCGCCAAATGTCCCGGGGCTCTTTAGGCCTAATGATGACCTCCAGGGTCAGGAGCAGCTGACATCATTCTGTGTAGAGTGGGTTACAAGGCTTGGTGGGTGTAATGCAAGATGAACAGGTGAGCGCCAGACACTTTTTGAATGCAAAGAGATTTATTGTCTCTTAAACAGAAGTGGGGGAGAGAGGGCTAGGGCCAGGATACCCTTAGGTAGATGCAAAGGTAATTAGCAGACTCCAAGACTTCTATAGGTAGACAGCTATACAGGTGAAGGCCTCCAGCCGGACACCACTTCTGTATAGGTAGGACCGCTGTCTCCTATGGCAAAAATCTTGTAGCTGTTACTAACGGTAATTGTCTTCAATTATTTGCAACACGAACAGTTCTCAGCTTACTCCGCACTCACTCACTGTGGGTCTTTACTCAACAAGCTCCCAGTCTCTCTCACTAGACTTCAAATCCGCTAGCCACTGGATCCCCTGAGCTCTTTCGCTTTAGCACTCAGTATCTTCCTCAAGCGTCTCCCCCGCTTCACTGCTGGGTCCCTGGCTTGGCACTCACAGATACTCCTCAAGCTTCACCCCTGCTGACCCGCTAGGTTCCTGGCTTGGCACTCACTGATGCTCCACAAGCGTCACCTCTGCTGTCCTGCTGGGTCCCTGACTTGGCACCTGCTAAAGTTTCCCACTTCTTCACCGTCCCCGGCTGGTGAGAAGTCTGCTCTGGTACTGTCCTCCGCTTACTTACAGTGGTCTCCGATATCAAGGTGGATGGATCCTTAGTGGCAACAGCTTCCCCTCTACCTACAACCACAACTGGTTCCCCAGTCGGTGGAACCGTTACTTCTGGTTAGACTACAAGCCCGCAGTCCCAACCATACGCTGCTTTCCTGCTTCTGGATAGGCCCTCAGACAGCCTAGCAGCCAAACGTCCCCGGGATAAGCCTTAGGTTTCTGGTCTAGCAGCCCGGAGCACTACAACACACGTCCACCCAGACAGCTTTCCAGGTGGCACAGAACCCCGATCACCTCTGTAGCAGACCCCCACATTTAGGGTCGCTATGCTTGAAATTTAGGGGATAGCCTGAGCAATAGTTTGGCTCAGGCTGTTTGATTTACTTAAATTGGACTCTGCTCTGCTGAGGTGTTGCCTGGTTGTACAGTTCCCTTTGACCTGTGGGTGGCATTGTTGCCCAGGTCTCGGGTCAAACCACGGGTTGCACTGCAGCGTTATTGGGTGTCCTCTCTTGGCAGCTGTGCGGTGGGCATGGTCTACCTGCTGTGCATGCCGGGAGCGGGTACATAAGGGGCAGACGCCATGACCTGGAGAGTCCGGTTCGCGCCCTTCGGCCCTCCAGGCCAGGGGCGCGTGTGTGTGTTCAGTCCTGGGCGCCTTTGGCCCGAGGCCGCATTGTTCCAGGTGGGCCCAGTACCTTTAACTGAGGCCCACAACTAAACCGAATCACAGGAGTCCCAGGGTACCCGTGGGAGGGTGACCCGCTCTGAAGGAAAGGAAACCAGGGGAGGACCTGTCCAGGAAATCGGTGAAGGAAGTCGCTGTCTCGGGAGAGGCCTGGTTGCCTGTCAGAGGGAAGGATTCTGTGGTTATTGAAACAGCTCCTGTAACGTGCCCCATTGGCACCTATGGTCTCTAAAAGTTACAGGTGCTAAAGAGTTCTGGATTCAAAGACCAAAAGATCCTGTGGCAGAGGATCTCCTGAACCTGTCCTTGGAGGGGACAAAAATACTAAAGTAAATGTTTGTGTTTCACTCCGGCTGCTAGAACCGTGAGAGGGATCTATCCGGGTGAGCAAGACCCACTCAGGCTTGAGTGGCGACGAGGGTAAATAAGTGCCGCGTGCCTGAACCTACCTCCCTACCCTACTCTATCTCTATCTTCAACTTTCCTACTAAGTTACGAGCAAGAGAAAAATAAACTCGTCTGTTGGAGTTTAACACTGTCTGGACATTGGCCTTCTTTGAGAGAGAAAATAGACTTTTCCCTACACTCTAGGGACGAGAAGCTGCGGAAGGAGGTAACTCGCTACAGGACCCAAAAACTGTTAACACCGCTCACTCTATATACAACATGGAGAATACTGGGCATGTGGCATGGTGTGTCCTGTCCTGCAAGTGGAGGTAAGCGGGTAAAGGATCTGTGTGCTACACCTGACTCCACCCAAAATATATAGGTTCTCCCAGCAGGCCAAGGGACCCAAGAAAATACCTGCCCATTGGCTGAGACAACCCATTCATTCCTAATCTGTCCTTGCAATGCCCTTGTCTTATCTAATGTCACCAGATACAATGCCACCCAGTGACAGAAGAGAGAAGTGCAGCAATTCCAGAATTAGGGTGGAATCAATTGATCTAGTAACAATTGGCCAAGGTAACTATCGCCTGGCAACTAAATTTTATAGCAACCCTGCCTAAACATTAGGGTGCTACATCTGTGTCCATGCACACATGGACGTTTTTCGAAGTTTATTAGCAGGGGAGTTTATGGGCTGCTGTCTGAACGCCCTAAAATCACATTCAAGAGCAGTTCTACTGACCACAAAAAACGCAGAACGCTGAAAAACGCACATAAGCGCTCATAAACACGCTTTTATTAGTGTTCAGCATTTTTTACATTGCAAAGCTAAATGTAAGCTGGTGTAATTGAAAAAAAAAAACGCCCAAAAACGCTCAAAACTGCGCATAAAGGCATTTTAAAAAACGCTGTTAAAAGTGCGTTTTTGAAGCAGCATTTCCTGCCAGCAATCCGACATCCAGAAAGACTATTTTGAACATCCTGGGGGCATGGAGCCTTATGGCCCATACACACGATCCGAAAATCGTACGAAAAATACCGCTTTTGACACGATCGTACAATAGTCGGATTGTTAGTACAGAGCTTTCGAGAGCCGATCACGACAGTTCCTCAGATATTATTTGATCGGACATGCACGAAAATTTTCCTTGGACGATACCAGATCCTACGATTTTTGTTTAGTCAGTACAGTTGTCGTCCGAAAATCCAATTAAACTTCAACACATGACATCACTTCCAATTTTATTTTCTGTCGTGCGAGAATTTTCGGGACTTTAATAACCTATTAAATTTCTACTAGTAAGCGAAAAAAGTCGGATGATCTGTTGTCCGATTTTCGGATCATATGTACGGGGCATAAGAGTAGACGGGGGACAGATGCAGCATTGGAGCGATGCTGCATCCACCTAGGTAAGTATAAAATGTGCAAAAAAAAATATCCATACTTCTCTTTTAAGTGGGGAAGGGTTAGGCATACCTCCCAACATTTTGAGATGGGAATGAGGGACATCTACTAACAAACGTATGTAGGCATAGCTCCCAACTGTCCCTGATTTCAAGGGACTGTCCCTGATTTGGAACAATGTCCCTCTGTCCCTCTTTCCTCCTCATTTGTCCCTCATTTTGGTCTGATCTATATAGATGAATATAAAATGCACTTTTTATCTTTAAATAAGTGTTTCCCAGTGCTAAACCTTTTATCCAATTTCTAAATTGCTGCATTTGTCAATTTTAAAAGCCAATATAAAGGAATAGTAGTGGTAAAAAAAGCCCTTATGGTTTTAATTAACTTTTTTGGGTTAATTCTCCTTTCAGGGGGTTGAGTTGAGTTGAGTTGAGAGGTATCTTAATACAACGCGGTCTTACCCCGAAGGGTCCTGACGCGCATTGCAGAGTTCCTGGGAAAAGAGGACCCAGGAACCAGAAGCAGCACAGAGCGGCAGAAAGAGTGGAAGAGGGAGGCTACGCAGGGAAGGCTTGCGTGAAAAGCCAAGTCTTCAATAACCCGGGGAAGACTGGAATAGTAGGGGCCTCCTGGAGCTCGATAGGGAGGCTAGTCCACAAAACGGCACCCTGGTGGGAGAAGGCCCGACCACCACGCCAAATCTTCTTGGGCACCGAGATGTGGAGGAGATCTCGGCCGGTACATCTGAGTGATCTAACAAAAGCTTGTTTATGAAAACGAGAGCAGAGATAGCTTGGGGCCAGGCCTCTCATTATCTTAACCACTTCCATACCGGGTCATTGTAAAATGATGCCGGCAGGAACCCTCTCTCCCTCCGGGTGGATGTCATATAACGTCCTGGGTTTGAGGGGGGATATCTGAATGATGCCTGCAGCTAGAGGCATCATTCAGATATCCTAGTCTTCAGCCGGCAATTCTGCGCACCATAAGAATGATCATAGCGGCGATTCTGCGCACCATAAGAATGATCATATCGGCGGTTCCGTCGCTTGATCGTTCTTATAGGCGGCGGGAGGGGACACCCCCCCCCCTTCCGCCACCGACCGGTGCTTCTCCGGACTCTCCCGTGCCATCGGGGACCCGGAGAGAATCGTCCGGCGCCGGTGGTGGGTCACGTGACGAGCATAGAGATGACTGGTGACCAGATGGTCACCAGTCATCTCTATGACTGTCGGAGGCCCGGGCGCGATGTGATGACGTCACACCCGGGGCCATTGTGGCTAGTAAGCATGAGATTGGTGAAATTTTTTTCACAATCTCATGCTTTCCAGCCTGGAGGAGAGATGTAGAGTCTTATTGACCCCGCATCTCTCCATAAAGAGGACCTGTCACACACATTCCTATTACAAGGGATGTTTACATTCCTTGTAATAGAAATAAAAGTAATCCAAAAAAAAAAAAAGTGTAAAAAAAAAAAAAAAAAGTAAAAAAAAAAAAAAATAAGTAAAATAAAAAAAATAAACAATAATTTTTTTTTTTAAAACGCCCTGTCCCCAATAGCTCGCGCTCAGAAGCGAACGCACACGTAAGTCCCGCCCACATATGTAAACGCCATTCAAACCACACATGTGAGGTATCGCAGCGTGCGTTAGAGCGCAAGCAACAATTCTAGCACTAGACCTTCTCTGTAACTCTAACCTGGTAACCTGTAAAAATTTTCAAAGCGTCGCCTATGGAGATTTTTAAGTACCGAAGTTTGGCACCATTCCATAAGTGTGCGCAATTTTAAAGCGTGACATGTTAGCTATCTTTTTACTCGGCGTAACATAATCTTTCATATTTTACAAAAAAATTGGGCTAACTTTACTGTTTTGTTATTTTTTAATTTGTGAAACCATTTTTTTTCCCAAAAAAATGCGTTTGAAAAATGATTGCGCAAATACCGTGCAAGATAAAAAGTTGCAACGACCGTCATTTTATTCCCTATGGTGTCTGCTAAAAAAACATATATAATGTTTGGGGGTTCTGAGTAATTTTCTAGCAAAAGAATGATGATTTGTACATGTAGGAGAGAAGTGCCAGAATAGGCCCGGTATGGAAGTGGTATAAAAAGCCCTGTATGGAAAGGGTTAAACATATGTAGCTGCCTCACTCTCCCCCTCTTTCGCTTCACTTTGTGGCCATAAAACTGCTGCCTAGGGGTACTTGGGAGGAGAGAGTGCGGTTACACCACCAGCTCTTACCCTCTGATGTTTGTATGCAGAGGTGTGAGCTTAAACCTTTACCTTCGGGTCTGTGTTCCCGTCCGAAGCCTCAGTTTCTCTTGTGGAGAATGATTGCCAGCATACAATAAGGCACTTAGCTCCCAGTAACTTGAGTCCCACACCAAATAAAGTCCAACACTTATTTATTCTGCTTGAGCAATAAATAGTCCTTGAAGAGTAGACTGGTTGAACTTATAGAACAGACAGGGTGTGGGGAATGAGGAGGTCCAGGCACAATCAAAGAATCATATATTCTCCTGCCCCAATCAGCGCAGACAGGCTTGGCGCACAGTCGTTGCCACCGACCGTGAATTTGGTCCCTGCCACAGACCTGGTGAACGACGAGGCCTCTGCCACAGGCCTTAGGATAGGCCTGCCACTGACCTGATGTAGCTGGGTCTCTGCAAAGAAAAGACCAAAGAACATGGACTACCTTCTCGTTTGTCTGCCCCTGTTAGGGAGATGATCCATCCCGGATGGTCCCCAGAGGCCTTCGCTGTCACCAGCCAATGCTGCGCTGGATCTTCAGGTATGGTCACCTCCCTGGTTCTCCTTGCCCAGGACTCGGGTCCCCGCACTCGGTGGGCCCCTAGGTTAGGGTGACCAGACTTCCCCGCTTTCAGGGGACAGTCCCTGGATTGAGGACACTGTCCCCGGACCAAGTCTGTCCCCGGTTTTGTCCCCGGATTGGATTTGAACAGGGGCTGGGGCAATTTCAAAGACAGTCAGTGCAGAATTAATAAAAAAAAATCAGAATTACACCCCCCGCTCCTACTAGCTTAGGGGGGGGGGGTGTATTTTTTTCCATTATCTGTGCCCCTTTCTGATGATCATGTGCTGGTCGGAGCGGTGGGAATATTTCTTCAGTTTCGGGTGCATGCCCATTCAGCTCCGCTCGCATGTTCTTCTGTCTTGGCTCAAGTCCCGGCCAGCCGCCTGCCTACTTATCTCCTTGCCTTCCCTGGCGGAGTGATCTTCTTCCGCTCCCCAGTAGTAGCCGGGGGCCCGGAGCGTAAGACTTAACAGGCTGTGAGGCGGGTGGCGATGGGCAGAGAGTCGCTGATTGCCGCCTTTACTAGTAAAAACAAATATGTCCCCAGATTTCATTTTAAAAATCTGGTCACCTTACCCTAGGTATCTTCTTCCATGCGGGACCCAGTCGAAGGTACTGGGTCCCAGGCCTCAGCTAGTACCTCACCCCAGGCTGAAGGTGCCTGGGATGGAACTCGAACTCCCTCGCACTGAGGCCAAGGGCACCTGGGCGCGAACGACAGAACACAGCCCCCAGGCTGAAAGTGCCTGGGGAATAGACCTCGTGTGCAAGATGTCCGCCCCCTTTATACCCTCTCCCAGCAAGCACAGCGGGTTCCCCGCCCCGCCGTACCGCTGCTGCGAGAGGACAAAAAGGGCACGGCCCTACAATGGTGGTTCAACCCCAGCCCAAGGCGACAGCGCCACCCAGGAGCCGCAGGAAACTGGACACCATCGATATCTTCCACGAACAAAAACAACCATAAAACCCTCGTAATTGCTGCATTTGGGCCATGTTACCGCCCAAATACTCCCCCTAAATATTGATACCCGCTACACATAATACATCCAGCCTTAAATAAGGTGCGATAGTGGACTGGCAGCCAGTGCAAGGCACAGAGGACAGGGGTGATATGATCCCTCAGCAGGACATCCATGAGTAACCTTGCCGCAGCATTTTGAATAAGTTAAAGCTTCTGCACTAACATCTTTGACAATCCCAGATAAAGAGAGTTGCAGTAATCTAGGCAGCTACCTATCGTGGCACAGATGACAGTTTTTCTGTCCGAGATATCCAAATATTTAAACAGCCCCCTCAGGAGTTTTAGCTGCCAGTGACGACCCTCTTTACCTGAGGAACCAAAGTTAAACCTGAATCTAGGACAAATCCCAGATCACGGACCTGGGGGGGCCACCTCCGGAGCAGGACCAAATGAGGGAGGCCAAGGTGGGATATCTGGAGGGGTGGCCAGATCGCTGAAGATGATCAACTCAGTTTTTCCCCCATTAAGTTTCAGGAAGTGGCAGGGGGCGTGTCCTGTGCATTCATACGTTTGTTAGTAGGTGTCCCTCATTCCCATCTCAAAATGTTGGGAGGTATGTGTAGGCATATGACACACCCCCTTAAACGAGAATTAACCACTACTATTCCTTTATATTGGCTTTTAAAATGTACAAATGCAGCAATTTATAAATTGGATAAAAGGTTTAGCGCTGGGAAACACTTTTTGAAAGATAAAAAGTACATTTTATATACAACTATATACAACAGACCAAAATGAGGAACAAATGAGGAGGAAAGAGGGACAGAGGGACATTGCTCCAAATCAGGGACAGTCCCTCGAAATCAGGGAGAGTTGGGAGCTATGGGGTTAGGACCCCTGTCAGGGTTTTATCAGACCCACCTGTAGGGCAGGATGGTGCAGGTGGCCTCAGCTAGACCCAAGGAGTGATGGTGATAACAAAGGTGAGGGTTACAAAACCTGGTCACTGTAGGTTGAGAAAACTCCTGGGCACCCCATAATAATACTGAACCATGAAAACACAGTGCGGGAGATTTACTAAAACTGGAGCACTCAGAATCTGGTGCAGCTGTGCATGGTAGCCAATCAGCTGCTAACTTCAGCTTGTTTCAGAGGCGTACTAAGTGGGGGGCGGGCCGCCACGGGTGACAGACACTGGGGGGGGGTGTCAGGCCAGCGCCCCCCCCCCATCCGCGGCTGAAATGAAAAGCTGCGGCCCCGCGGCGGTGACAGAACACACGTGGAAAGCCTGTAGTGGCTTTTCAAGAAGGGGAGGTGGGGGAGGGGATGCGAGCGAGCCGAATGACACCCGGGACCCGCAGCGATCCCCCTCTCTCATTGCCGCGCCGCGGCTCTGTTCAGTCTCGGCTGTTAGCCGAGCAGAGTGAAGCCGCCTCCCCCTCCTTCTCCCTACACAGGGGGAGGGGACCCGTCACATGACCAGTTCTGTGTGTGCATGTCCTGTTCGCTTATCATCTGACTGCACTGAGGTACATTATGTGTCTAGTGTCTGTACTGTGGGGGGGGGTCTGCACTGTAGGGGTGTCTGTACTGTGGGGGGTGGGGTCTGCACTGTAGGGGTGTCTGTACTGTGGGGGGTGGGGGTCTGCACTGTAGGGGTGTCTGTACTGTGGGGGGTCTGCACTGTAGGGGTGACTGTACTGTGGGGGGGGCTGCACTGTGGGGGGGTGTCTGTGGGGGGCTGTGTAATGTAAAGAGGTCCTTAGGTGCAAGGGGCCGTGTAATGTAAAGGGGTCCAGAGGTGTAAGGATGCTGTGTAATGTAAAGGGGTCCAGTGTAATGTAAAGGGGTCCAGAGGTGTAGAGTGCAGTGTAATGTAAAGGGGTCCAAAGGTGCAGTGTAATGTAAAGGGTACAGAAGTGCAAGGTGCAGTGTAATGTAAAGGGGTCCAGTGTTGTAGGGTGCAGTGTAATGTAAAGGGGTCCAAAGGTGCAGTGTAATGTAAAGGGTCCAGAAGTGCAAGGTGCAGTGTAATGTATAGGGGTCCAGAGGTGCAGGGTGCTGTGTAATGTAAAAGGGTCCAGAGGTGTAGGGTGCTGTGTAATGTAAAAAGGTCCTTAGGTGCAAGGTGCAGTGTAATGTAAAGGGGCCCAGAGGTGCAGGGTGCTGTGTAATGTAAAGGGGTCCAGAGTACTGTGTAATGTAAAGGGGTCCAGAGTGCTGTATAATGTAAAAGGGTCCAGTGTAATGTAAAGGAGTCCAGAGGTGTAGAGTGCTGTGTAATGTAAAGAGGTCCTTAGGTGCAAGGTGCAGTGTAATGTAAAGGGGTCCAAAGGTGCAAGGTGCAGTGTAATGTAAAGGGTCCAGAGGTGCAAGGTGCAGTGTAATGTAAAAGGGTCCAGATGTGCAAGGTGCAGTGTAATGTAAAGGGTCCAGAGGTGCAAGGTGCAGTGTAATGTAAAGGGTCCAGAGGTGCAAGGTGCAGTGTAATGTAAAAGGGTCCAGATGTGCAAGGTGCAGTGTAATGTAAAGGGGTCCAGAGGTGCAAGGTACAGTGTAATGTAAAGGGGTCCAGTGGTGTAGGGTGCAGTGTAATGTAAAAGGGTCCAGAGGTGTAGGGTGCTTTGTAATGTAAAAAGGTCCTTAGGTGCAAGGTGCAGTGTAATGTAAAGGGGTCCAGAGGTGCGGTGCTGTGTAATGTAAAGGGGTCCAGAGGTGCAGGGCGCTGTGTAATGTAAAGGGGTCCAGAGGTGCAGGGTGCTGTGTAATGTAAAGGGGTCCAGAGGTGCAAGGTGCAGTGTAATGTAAAGGGGTCCAGAGGTGCAGTTGTGGAGAGGGGTACACAGTAGTGACAAAGAGATATTGAAGGATACAGAGGTATTCAGGGGGCACAGTGGGGTATTTTTGCATTTTAATGTGGGGGGGGGGGTGCCAGATATAGGATCCGCCCCGGGTGCCCCTGCTTGTTCTATTAAACTTTGGCAATAAATCCTGGAAGCTGATTGGTTTCTATGCAGAAGTGAGCCTGATTTTGTACTGTTTTAGTAAATAAACCTCACTGTTACTAAGAGGAGAGAAGTGCTGATGTAATACCTTTTTAAGCATTCATGTGATAGAGGACATTCTCTCCCAGGGTTACATTGAACCTCCCTACTATGGAAATATTCTTTATCATGCAGGATTTATTTCATCAGTGTATGACACTTTTTCTATGTCACTTCCCCGTCTCTGCCCGTTCTTTATCGCTCAGGATTCCCCTGTGACTCAGTTTAAAAAGAGCAAGAAAAAACCACAAGCCACTTATTCTGTCTCTGAAAAGAGAAACTTGACATGCTTTTGAGGTTTTCCTCCAGCGTACAGGAAACAAGAATTCACCAAGTTAACCGAGGCCCAAAAGTGACCTCATGCCGAGGTTATTAATACGAGCGATTTTGTCAAGTCACCGAACAATTGCAGCAATTCCGTACTCCCTCTCTGGACATTGTTACATTCAGTGTGAGAGATCGGGGAAACGACTTGAATTTGAGTTTTTTATTTAAACGGCACTTTGCATTTTGTAAAATTTGTACCTGTCAACTTTAAGTGAATATTTAGTTTGCTAAAAACACAGCTTATAACAAACAGTTATATTATAATCAAAATGGAGCAGCACTAAATCCATATATATGTAGCGGGGTCTCTAAATTTAGGTGGGACACCCAGGTGTGTAAGTATGGGAATAGTGGACCACTTGTGTTCATGGAGGATTGGATGGTGTAATAATCTCCTTGGCCTCTGGGTGGCGGGGTACCTGGAGGCTCAAGGTAGATTTGCCATTACAGTGCTACCCTTTTTGTCCCTTTCGGGAGATGGTACGGCGAGGGCGGGGAACCCGCCGTGGTGTCGATGGGAGGAGATAAAAGGGGGAGACGCCCTAACCACGAGGTCTTCCGGAGGATCTTCTTCACGCGCCCAGGCACCTTAGGCCTGGGTGCGGGCGGTTCTGGATTCCGGCTCAGGAGCCCTAGGCCTGACCGGAATGGAGTTGGAGTCCATCCCAGGCACCTTCAGCCTGGGGTGAGGTACTAAACTAGGAGGCCTGGGGTCCAGTGACTTCGACTGGATCCCGCGAGGGTGGAGACGTCCCAGGGTCCCTGAGGTGGATGGGGCCCATGTCTGAGGTGAGGAGGCCGGGGAGGTTACCCGTCCGGAGAGTCTGGAGCAGCATCAACCTAGTGACGGATGGGCCTCTGGTAACTCCCTTGGAGGGACATCTTCCCCTGACAGGGGCCGCAGCGCAGCGAAGGTACTCCTATCTACGTTCTCTTGAGTCGATGGTAGAGACTCCCAGATTCTAAGTCCTTTCTAGCTGAATGCTATAGTAACCGCTGGCGAGATCGCAGTGGTTTAGTTAATAACCAGGATAGTGCCTCAACCTGCTCACCCCCGTATCAAAATGTTATCAAGTCGCAACCAGTTGGCTACTGAAGCACTGTTTATTGTGAGATGTACAATAAAGCAAGAGTTGGACTGTGATCGGTGTGTGGAACTCTGGTTAATGGGAGCAGAGGGAAGTGTTGACACAGCAGGACTTTATTCTAGACCAAAGCACATAGGCCCGAGGAAATATCTGGTGCTGGCCTTCACCTCACCCACAGCTATGGGGAGGACATGGGCCGTAGCGCATCTCACCCTGTTGTGTGACATACCCCTAGACAAAGGAGATGGGGTGAGGCCGCTACACGTGGGGGCTCGTGAGTCCGGGATGATATGTGTTTTGACTTTGGAAGAAAGAATGGCTGTGTCTGGACTTTGCTGCCCGGAGGAGTTCCGAGCAGGTCGGCCATGTGATTGGCCAAAGTGCATCCCTGCTCAAAGTCGTGGAAATGACCCTAGGACGGGAAAGGCCCATGCAGAAGAGCGAGAAGAGGGAGGAGTCCAGCCGTGTGAAGTACTACATGTGGGGGCTTTTATTGCACTGCGCCACGAGGCACCCCGTGACTGTACGGTTCGTGGGCGGAGCTTGATGGAAGCCCGCGAAAACGTGCAAGTCATGGGAGGAGTCTGGCCATGTGGAGGAACTCACGTGGAGACTTCGGCGCGTGGTCAGTGCGTGATGGAGCAGCAGATAGTCGGGATGGCCTCAAGCTCCCCGTGGATTCCGGTTCCCTACCCCATGAAGATGACTACGTTCGCTGCTCCCCTTACAGACACGGGGATAAGACTCAGGCCCCGAGGGCAGTTGGCTTTGTACTCATGCAGAGACACGGAGGCCCTCGGCATGATCTGTGCCGGGTGCTCGGGACTGGTGGGTCCACCTGAAGCCATTCGGGCGTTGCGAGGCATGCAAGGAGTTCTTGTTCGAGGTGGAGCCATCCACAGTAAGGCCCCGGGCCCTTCGCCTCAACAGCCTCACAGGTACCGCTACTCTAGAAGGAGAGATCCAGGCCTTTGCGGAGGTTCCCGTACGCACTGACCAGGGCGATGTGACTGCCCAATCAGAGACAGAGAGAGAAAAATCCGAGGATGCTGCTTCGGTCACCACAGATTCTCTGCTCCCACCTCCGAAGAGGAAAGTTGGCCTGGTGCAGGCCTCCTGTGGTCGTGGTCGAGCTTCACCCCGTCGCTTGCCTGGCCTGGATGGATCCTGTTGGAAGAGTCCTGGACATCCCAGTTCTACAAAAGGTCTAGGTGAACCAGGGGCTGGGACTGTGGTGGTGGTTGGAGGTGTCGGGGGTCCACAGCCGGTGGAGCCCACAAGGGAGGGTAGTACCATGTCTACCAGAGACTACCTTCCCGCCGAGATGTATGACACTTCCGACCTAGAGTCGCTGTCGGATTTTGGAGATGACGGGGAGATTGATGAACTGTTTCATCGGAAGGGCTGGGACAAACGCCCATTGCCTGTGTTACGTGTACCGCAGGATTCCCCTATGTCAATAGGAGACAGCACGCCCCGGGTACAAGCCCCGGAGTCTGCGAGGAAGTCTAGTCCTCAAAGTGCCTTCCCACAATCTACAACATCGCCCGTCTTGGTGGCGGGGATGCAGCGAGCCTCACTACGAGCACCGAGAGAAAAGCCATCAGAGGTAGTGAAAGTACCTCGGCATCCGGAGGCCATCGTTCAACCCGGAGAAGGTGAGCGGGAAGCCATGCCTCCTTTGGCCAGATTGCAACGACTTTTCTCACAGAGAGTCGCCCGTGAGTATGGGTGGGAATATCCCTACTTGCCTCGGGACTTACTTTTTGAAGTTGAGGTCATACGCCAGAGATGGTATGACGAATTTGTTTGGGAAAAGCTCAAAGTACCCCATGCATGAAGATATTTGTCCTGTTCGCCATCCGTGTCGAAAAAGTTTCGGGACTGCAGAGCAGACTGGATGTGGGGTCGCCATATCCACGCAGACAAGGTGCGCATCTGCAGGAAAGATGGAGAGGATGCTGACTATTCAATTGAGGTTTTTGATAAGCATCTGAAGCCTTTGTTCTTGCCTGACCCGAAGTTCTATTTGTGAGAAGAGACTCACTTGTTGTTTCCTTTCCTACAATCTTCCAGAGGTGTTCTTGCCGGAGCATCCGAACTGTGCCCTAGTTTTTTATTTGGGCTTTTGTTTTCTACTCTTCAGGAGGAATGAGAGAAGTTTTTTTTGTCGTTCTCTCTTCCTCACAGTTCAAAGACAGACTTTGGGGTAGAATTAGTGTAGGGACGCAGGAAGAATGAAGATTGCACCAAGTGTCATTACCGCGGCACTGTCACCAGGTGGCAGTGTTGTGCAACGGCTGTTTTTTTTTTTTTACACGCGCATCACTTTACTCATTGGAGCGAGTGGGTCTATTGGTTGATGTTGTTTTTTTTTCCCTCTGCAGGAGATCCGTCTGTCGAGACTGCTGAGTGTGGGGTGGTTCTTAGACAGTGATGGGAGGGATTGTATATGTGTACATGATAGATGTTTTTAGGGAAAAGTTTTATTGTTTTATATTCCCTTTCCCCTTTGAGCAGGTCTTGGTATGGTTGAGGTTCAGAAATTTAGGGATAGCCTCTGGAGCTAAGCTTGTGTCATCACTCCATGGGAGACATGGGTTTGCACCAGACGCTGGGGACCAGCGTCAAATCACAGGGGGGAGTATGTAGCAGGGTCTCTAAATTTAGGTGGGACACCCAGGTGTGTAAGTATGGGAATAGTGGACCACTTGTGTTCGTGGAGGATTGGATGGTGTAATAATCTCCTTGGCCTCTGGGTGGCGGGGTACCTGGAGGCTCAAGGTAGATTTGCCATTACAGTGCTACCCTTTTTGTCCCTTTCCGGAGATGGTACGGCGAGGGCGGGGAACCCGCCGTGGTGTCGATGGGAGGAGATAAAAGGGGGAGACGCCCAAACCACGAGGTCTTCCGGAGGATCTTCTTCACGCGCCCAGGCACCTTAGGCCTGGGTGCGGGCGGTTCTGGATTCCGGCACAGGAGCCCTAGGCCTGACCGGAATGGAGTTGGAGTCCATCCCAGGCACCTTCAGCCTGGGGTGAGGTACTAAACCAGGAGGCCTGGGGTCCAGTGACTTCGACTGGATCCCGCAAGGGTGGAGACGTCCGAGGGTCCCTGAGGTGGATGGGGCCCATGTCTGAAGTGAGGAGGCCGGGGAGGTTACCCGTCCGGAAAGTCTGGAGCAGCATCAACCCAGTGATGGATGGGCCTCTGGTAACTCCCTTGGAGGGACATCTTCCACTGACAGGGGCCGCAGCGCAGTCACTGGTAGAGACTCCCAGATTCTAAGTCCTTTCTAGCTGAATGCTATAGTAACCGCTGGTGAGATCGCAGTGGTTTAGTTAATAACCAGGATAGTGCCTCGACCTGCTCACCCCCGTATCAAAATGTTATCAAGTCGCAACCAGTTGGCTACTGAAGCACTGTTTATTGTGAGATGTACAATAAAGCAAGCATAATCTGTTCCAGGAGAATGCTTGTAATCCAAAGCACTCGCATATCAAAGCGAGTTTCCCCATAGAAGTCAATGGAAACCAAAATAATTTGTTCCACATTGACTTCAATGGCATGCAATACCGCATGTGGCCAGAGGTGGGGGGGGGGTGCTGGAGAGACTCGAAAATACTTAAAAAATCGTTTGGCTGCCCTCAGAAATCCCTGGAAAGTCTTGAAAACACTCGGGAACGTCTCCGATCTACTCCGGTGCCCCCACACCTCTGGCCAAATGCGGTACTGCACACCACAGAGGCTTGAATCCTGCTCGTTTTGCGAGATAACACTCGCAAACCGAGTCAGGATTTAAAAAAAAATATTGCTTGTATTGCGAAACGCTCGTTAACCGTGTTGCTCGCAATCCGAGGTTCCACTGTATAATGTAATCTCCTCAAAACCAGCTCATAAAGTGCATACAAATCATCAAAGTGCAAGTGGAAAGTTAATAAATTCAATTAATTCAGTGCCAAAAACAATATTATAATGATGAATAAAGTGCAAATGCAATAAACTGAATTCAAAAACAGTAGTCCAATTAATTCAGTGTAAAATACACAGTATGATGAAAAATGAACAAAAAATTGTAAATCAGATACTTGTGGCTGGAAGTGACATCACCCGGCCGCTCCCGACGCGTTGCGTCACTAAACACGTGACTTTTTCAACCCTGTTTAGTGACGCAACGCTTCGGGAGGAGACGGGTGATGTCACTTCCGGTCTTCACCCAATTTTTTCCTCCTTTTTGCACATTTTGGAGAGAATTTTTTTTGTTCATTACTTCATCATACTGTGTATTTTACGTTGAATTAATTGGACTACTGTTTTTGAATCGACTTTATTGCATTTGCACTTTATTCATCATTATCATATTGTTTTTGGCACTGAATTAATTGAATTTATTATTTTATATATGAATTAATCTTGCATTTGCCCTTTGATGATTTGTATGCACTTCATGAGCTGGTTTTGAGGAGATTATAAATATATTTAATTTTTAATGTTATAATCATATATGGATTTAGCGCTGCTCCATTTTGATAATAATATTATTTACACTGGTGTTGGTGACACTTTAGGAGTCTAGCAGCTATATAATTTTTTCTATATTGCCTTTATTTATCACACTTAGAGTAGCGCACAAGCAATCTCTTTTTCATATTTTATAACAATTGCATTTCCTAATAAAATACAGTACAATTTTTACCTGTTTTCTTCCTTTGTTACACCTCGGCTCCTGTAACTTCTTTGTAGCCAGGTGACTTGCATTGCAATGGAACCATTCTAATAGGAGCGACTTAAGTCGCTCCGACTTAGAAAAAGGTTCCTGTACTACTTTGGGGCGACTTCGGAGCAACTTGCATTAACTTCTATACAGAAGTCGTTTTGCAAGCCGCGCTGACGTTGCGCTGTACGGGGCGGATTCAGAGCTGGACAACTTTGAAGCCACCCCTGGGTGAACTGGCACTAAGGCTCCATTCACACTCGTCCGACTCCAAAGTTGCGCCGACTTTGGAGTGCAACTTTGGTACAACTTTGATGCAACTGTAGCGGATGGTTGCTTCTAGTTACTATCATCCACCATATCACCCTGCTGCCAGACCTCCATCTATCACCTCAGAGACATTGAACAGTCATTTTGCTTTGTTTTGTTTTTGTTTATTTGGGGGATATAACTTGGTTGGGGAAAGGGGATATGGGGTGCCCATAGAACAGATCACTTTGCCATCATGGTTAAAGAATTATTGAATAAATTGAGCTTTGAAGACCTGATAGACTCTAACATTCACAGTCACTTCCCCTGCATCTACTCCTGCAGGCCATTACTCCTCCTCTGCACCAACTCCTGCAGACTATTACTCCCAGGACTCTTCTCCTCCTGCACAAAACTTCACTGTGCAATGCTAGTTTCTCCGCCCCATCATCTTCACACTACACCAGGGAACACACTGAATGGTCCCAGGCGCTTGCTGAACTTGCTGAATTATTGGTAGGCCAGGGGCCTGCAGTACCCATTCTTGGCGGCCTAGCGTTTAGCAGCTTTAGAAAGTTGGTGGACTACTGATCTTAGCTAGCCCGACTTGCAAATCCTGTGCCCGCAGGCCACATCGATTTGACACAAAACCTCACAGTCTCTCCTCTGGCCTTGCACCCAGCTCCCCTGGCATGTCTCCCCCAGATATCCACTGTGCCTCACTCACCAACCTTTTCCTGTCCTGAGTCCATAGTGAAGAACTTAACCGGACATGCGTACCGACTGTTTCTCCAGCTCTTCTGTTCCAGGACACCTCTCCATGCCAATAAAAGGACGAGGCTCCCTCCAAGCTCTCGGGCTCCTTCACCGAGGCGAGCACCCCCCCAGATGGCCTCCTGCTGCGATCTATCACTCCATTCTTTCTTCACCCAGCCGACAACTCCCTCCAGTGGGCTGGACCTGAGCTTATGAAGGAGGCCTGCCCCTGCCAATTCCAGTTGGGGATTGGTCAGAGATCCTCACATGAGCTCCCTGTCACTCCAGCTCCCAGCCCTACCCCTCTTCCAGAACATTCTCCCTGGAAGCAGGGGAGGCGCCCAAGAACTGAAGGACAGGTGATCACACCCACTGCTACACTAACCACTCTCTGCCCCCAGATCAAAAACAAGCAGGCCTAGCATGCAGCATAGGCCTGCCTAAATTTACCTGCCTGGCAGCAATCACAAACATTCAGGTACGACTTTCATGCAACTTCTAGACCCCTTTCCCCTTTAGGCAGTTTTCAAGCGTTTCACACTCCCGCGACTTGAAAGTTGCGCGATTTTGCCACGATTTCAGGGAGCGTCTGTGTAAATTTGAGATCTATGGACCTCAACTAGCATCAATGTTCTGTCTCAACTACAAAGCAATAAAGTTCATCTCCAGGTTTAAGTAGGCCTTACTCAAGCTGGTTTGATATTCATCCCTTGCATCGATACAGGCAGTTTAACTCAATGAATAAACTCACAGTTAGGACGACAGACGATGAATCCTTTTGAATGTTCCGTTTAATGATGGATATTCATAGGTAGAAAAACGTTGCAGTTGTAAGCCACATGTAAGATGTTAGCATGGAAGAAATACAGGAGTAATGACCAGAATCAGGAAGTGGAGGAGATATATAAAGAACTACGGTGAGAGAGAGAGTTCAGCTAGAAAGAAGGGGGCAGATCTTAAAGTGGAGCTCCACCCTAAATAGCAACTTTTGCTATTTGGAACCCTCCCCCCCTCCGGTGTCACAATTGACACCTTTCAGGGGGGAGGGGGGTGAAGATACCTGTCTAAGACAGGTATTTTCACCCACATCCGGGAGTCCTGTCTCCGGGAATCTGCGGGAGTTACGTCACTTCCCGCAGACTTCCCTTGGTGTTCTGGGAGACACTTGGCTCCCAGAACACAGGAGCACCAATCAGAACGGCGCAGCGCGACTCGCGCATGCGCCGTAGGGAACCGGGCATGAAGCCGCAGGGCTTCACTTCCTGGTTCCCTCAGCGAGGATGGCGGAGGGAGCAGCAGAGCGACGAGCGGTCGCTCGTCCTCTGCTGCGGACGTCGCTGGACTCCAGGACAGGTAAGTGTCCAAATATTAAAAGCCAGCAGCTGCTGTAGCTGTAGCTGCTGGCTTTACATTTTTTTTTTCCGGTGGAGCAACCCCTTTAAAGACACAGAGCAAGAATAATCACATAGTGTAACACAACACTCCCCGTCTGAAATCTTTAGATTTCATAACCTTAAACTAAAATATATATTTTCAAAAAGTCCAATACTGACGAATGTCCTGGAACCTGTAATGAAAAACATGCAACAAGCAAATAATAAACGTAAGTTCAACAGGATGAAGAACATAAAGTCACAGTATGATGTCTTCAAAGAATTCCAAAGTTCTGAGTAGAACCTGTAGATGGCAGCAATGTACTCCCCGCCGTGCCAACAGCATGGCTAGTCCTTGCACAAGTCACTCACCTGGCAAAAGGAGTACTAACTCTGTAATTGGTTGACTAAAGGTTCGTGTCGATCCTCCCTTGGTTACCTTGACTTCTACCTTCCGGACTTTGTTATCGTCGCTGGGCATAACTTTAGTAATAAGACCCATAGGCCACTCATTCCGACAAACTTCCTTGTCTTTTAGAAGGATGAGGTCTCCAACCTTAAGATTCGGCTTAGATGCTTGCCATTTGTTACGACCTTGAAGGTGATGAAGATACTTTTTCTTCCAGCGATGCCAGAACACATTGGCTAGATGCTGGACCTGCTTCCATTGATGCCTGTAATGGTGTGACCGCAGCTTCTGTTTTGTACTTACAGAAGTGTGGAGTGAGGTGTTCACAGTTCTTATTTTCTTATCATCTTCAGGGTTTACTAGCCCATAGGTGGTGTCAATAGGGAGTAAGTAAGAGTCCTCACGCAGAAACCTTGGAGGTGACAGCCATAAGCTGTCCTGAAGAGCGGCAGGTGACACGGCTCTGGTCCCACAGTCAGCTGGGTTGAGTTCAGTGGGAACGTGATGCCATTGACTTGGTAGAGAGAATCTCTTGATACGTTCAACCCTGTTGCTGACGTACACATAAAATTGTTTTGTTTGGTTGTTTATGTAACCAAGTACTACCTTACTGTCTGTATAGAAGGTGAAAGAATCAATTCTAGTGTCCATTTCACTTCGTATGACCTCGGCAATTTCTACTGCTAGCACGGCTGCACAAAGTTCAAGTCTTGGTATGGTATGTGCAGGCTTGGGTGTGAGTTTTGCCTTGCCTAGGACAAAACTACAGTGTGATTCTCCATTCAGTTCAGAGGTCTTCAAATAGGCTACTGCAGCAATAGCTTCAACTGATGCATCAGAGAAAATATGAATCTCTCTCCGGTTAGCAGTTGAAGTGGATCCTGGAACATAGCAACGGGGAATCTGAAGTTTTTCTAGTGACTTCAAAGAATATCTCCACCTTTCCCACTTGTGTTGATTCTCACTAGGCAAGGGAGTATCCCAGTCTATGTTCTCAGTAGACAACTGTCTTAGTAAATTCTTACCTTGAATGGTAACTGGAGCAAGGAAACCCAGTGGGTCATAGATGCTATTCACCACGGACAGGACTCCTCTCTTAGTGAAGGGTTTGTCACAAGTTGACACTTGGAAGGTGAATTTGTCTTGCTTGATGTTCCACAACAAACCCAGACTTCGCTGTACAGGAGGCACATCTGTACCTAAGTCAAGGTTTTTTAGACTAGTGGCATAGTCCTCAGAGTGAAAGGCATTCATAAGTTCCTGGCTGTTGGATATAATCTTGTGCAGTCTAAGGTTTGCTACAGACAGCATCTCCTTTGTTCTGGTGAGAAGATCAATTGCTTCTTTAGCAGTTGGAAAGGACTTAAGTGCGTCGCCAACGTAGAAGTTTCTTTCAACAAATTGACGGGCATCAGATCCATATTCAACTTCTACAGTCTGAGCTGTTTTCCTTAGCCCATAAGTTGCCACTGCTGGGGAAGGACTGTTACCGAAGACATGTACCTTCATGCGACAATCTATAACTTCCTTGTTGAGGTCATTGTCCTTGTGCCATAGAAACCTGAGGTAGTTTCTGTTGTCTTCTCTGACGATGAAGCAGTGAAACATCTGTTGAATGTCGGCCATTACTGCTACAGGCTCTTGTCTGAAACGAATCAAGACTCCTATTAGACTGTTGTTCAAGTTGGGTCCCGTAAGGAGCATGTTGTTAAGAGAAACACCTTCGTGCTGAGCACTGGAATCAAAGGCAACTCTGATTTGGTCTGGTTTGCGTGGGTGATACACGCCAAAGGATGGAAGGTACCAGCATTCTTCTCCCTCCTTTAGTGGGGGAGCAGGCTCTGCATGATCTCTGTCAAATACATTTTGCATAAAGTCCACAAAGTGCTTTTGCATCTCTGGTTTCCTGCTTAAGTTTCGCTTTAAGGAGGAGAATCTACTGATGGCCTGCTGTAAGTTGTTGGGCAATCTCTCTCTTGGGAGACGAAAGGGTAGGGGTGCTACCCAGTTATTGGAGTCATCTTGAAAGAACTCATTGTCCATTACCTTGATGAATTCTTTGTCTTCCATTGAAGGAGCCAGTATGTCATCTTCACTGGTTGCATTAAACACTGTAGACCCGAAGTCGCCATCATGGCAGGAGAAAGGGCTTGTGTCACCTGAGATACCATGTTGCCATTTGTGGCTGGCTATCTTCTCTTTCACCCAGTAGTGATGTGGGCATGGCTCAAAGTAAGTGTTTCGGCCATTTGGCAGAACATTTGTCTTGAATGACGAAATGTTGGTAGGTCTTTTCATTTTGCCTATGCAGACATTGCCTATGATGACCCATCCTAGATCCGTGCGCTGGGCAAATGGGGCATCTGGGGGTCCACTGACTTGTCTGTGTACCTTGTGAACTCTTAGAATGTCTCTTCCTAACAGAAGAAGGATCTGAGCATCTTTGTCAAGCGGCGGTATCTCATTTGCTATTACCTTGAGGTGAGGGTGATGGAAAGCAGCAGCTGGAGTAGGGATTTCTTCCCTGTTAGCAGGTATCTGATTGCACTCAACAAGTGTAGGTAAGGGTAATTGCAAGTTACCTTTGAGAGAAGATACCATGAGTCCATGAGCCCTTCTTCCAGAAACCTCTATAGTTCCACTACAGGTACCCAAGGTGTAAGGATGAGCTTCGCCTTTTATTTCAAATAGATTGAACAATTCCGATTTTGCAAGTGATCGATTGCTCTGATCGTCTAAGATAGCATATGCCTTTAGAGACTTTTCTGGTTGATCCTTGTGGTATATGTTCACCAAGCATATCTTAGCACAGGACTTACCACAGTGGTCTTCTCCACAAACTTCAGTGCAGGATGAAGAAATGATGGTAGAATTAGGCACTTGGTCTGTATTCTCCCCGCCATGCGTTAACCTGGGAGGAGTGTTGGCAGGTTGTGCAGAGCTGGGCTCAAGAGGATGGAGGGCTTGCACATGTTCTTCAGAGCCACACTCTATGCACTTGATGCACACATTACAGTCCCTTGCAAAATGTTCTGTAGAAGCACAGCACCTGAAACATACCCTAAATGTCTTTAAAAGCTCCTTGCGCTCTTCCAGAGGCTTTTTCCTAAAGCCGATACATTTATTGAGGGGGTGTGGCTTCTTGTGTATGGGACACTCTCTGTTAGGGTTTTCAATCTTCCTACTCTGTTTGTTCGTGGCCAGAACTGTGGTAGGAGTGGGAAGGATGTCAGTCTTTTTCACGGACACTGGGCCTCTATGGTTTCTATAGTTGCCCTGAAGACTGGTACTCTTAGGAAAGGGTGAGAAGAGGCTGTACTCACCGTAGGAAAAACTTGGATCATTCTTGGTCTCTGCAATTTCCCTAATGAATTCACAGAAGAAAGAGAATGGAGGGAAGGAAACCTTGTTCTCTCTTTTGTATGATGACCCTAGTGCAGTCCATTTCTCTTGCAAACCATACGGGAGCTTGGAGACAATTGGGTTTACCCCTCTTGGAGTGTCAAGGTAACTGAGTCCAGGTAGTTTTGGGTCTGTCTTGGCTAGCTGAAGCTCAAGGAGAAGGTCACTCAGTCTCTGGAACTCCTTGTTGTCCTTACCGGATATCTTTGGGAAAGTTTCCAGACGCATGACCAAAGCATTTTCTATAGCTTCTGGACTGCCAAAACTTTGCTCTAGTCACTCCCATGCAGCTGTGAGGCCTGCAATAGGATTGTCCATGAAAACCGATCTTAATGGCTTAACATGTGCAGCAGATAGAGGACCAAGCCATTTGATCAGCAGATTCAATTCTTGATCAGCTGTAATGCCAATATTGCTGATTGTAGTTCTGAAGGCACATTTCCAACTTCTGTAGTTCTCAGGTTGGTCATCAAAACTTGTAAGACCAGTCTTTGTGAGCTCTCTGCGAAGCATGTACCTCACAAACTCTTCTGTCTCAGTTGTCTCCGCCTTTATGTGAGATGCTGTTGGCTGTATGGTGCTGATTGCGTTATCTTTGACATTGTTGTTAAAGGACACAGGGAAATATGGTGCAGCAGATGCATCCAGGTGAGTTGCTTGCTTGAAGTCAGTTGTTCCAATGGTACGTTGATTCAAGGCTGTACCGATGACTGGAGATTGATGACTTGCTTGAAGCTTGCGCTGATGCTCTGTGACATATGAAGGCAGGCAAGGTAGGCAGGTAGGAAATGCAGTGGAGTGATTTTGAGTGCAGGAAGTTGCTGGAACCTCTTTAACTTGAAGCTGTGAAGGAGTCTCTATGTAGTCGGGAGCATTGGAGACAATGGAGTGTGCACTGCAGTGGCTTAGGACATAGTCTTTAGTGTGTTTGAGGGGGTCTTCCATATCTGCTATGTTTAGGTTAATGCTGTCTTTCTCACTTGCACCTTCGTCTGCACTGATAGCTTGCTGTAGGACCCTTAGCTTTGCCATAGCTGCGTCATGTTTACACTGTTCATTTAAGGTTTCCTATGTTGCTCTTTGTCGTGCTGACTGCGCTTCCAACTCTGCCCTTTGACGTGCTGACTGCGCTTCCAACTCTGCCCTTTGAGCTTCCAACTCTGCTCTTTTTTCTGCATATGCCACCTGCACTTTGCTGGCTTCCACTTCAGCGCGGGCATTAATAAGTCGCTCACTGAGTGTTGAGTATCTTGAACTATGGGATCTTGACGAGTTTTTAGAACGCCTGGTGGAAACAGATCTGTGAGATGCAGTGTCCTGTAACAGCTTTATTTTTGCTTCTGCCTTTAATCTGGTTTGCTGGATAAAACTGTCTCTTTCAATATTGAGAGCATTGACGCGCTTTAATTGCATCATCGCACTTTCTGACTTCATGTTTTGTAAGACATTAGTGAATTTGATGCTGGTAAGCTGATAAAGCTCATATGAGGCAGAAAGTTGTTTAATGGCGCCCTCTAGTGTCAGTAGTTCACGTTCAACAGACACTGTATTGGCTTCAGCAAGGATTTTCTCCCAGACTAATTCCAAGCTATTTGACAATTCAGTCCTTGAAGCTTCATAATTCTCCATTAATTTCCAAGTGGGTTTAACTGAGCGTTTGGGTAACTCAGTTTCTTCAGGAACTTGTGGGGAGGTAGATGTGAGTTCACATGCAGAAGCTTGGTCACTCATGATAGCAGACTGACTGTGAAAGCAGGCAGGATCTGTGTGCTGAAATATGACACTGTGCAGATTGTCTCAGGCTATAAGGCTGCCATGTGCTGCTCTGTCCCTTCTGTCTTGCTATGAGGGCAGTAAATCTTGTCTGTTTCAGTACTGACATGCAGAAATCTTGTAATTAGGCTGTGAAACTCCGTTTTTCTACTGTTCTGTCTCAACTACAAAGTGATAAAGTTCATCTCCAGGTTTAAGTAGGCCTTACTCAAGCTGGTTTGATATTCATCCCTTGCATCGATACAGGCAGTTTAACTCAAAGAATAAACTCACAGTTAGGACGACAGACGATGAATCCTTTCGAATGTTCCGTTTAATGATGGATATTCATAGGTAGAAAAACGTTGCAGTTGTAAGCCACATGTAAGATGTTTAGCATGGAAGATATACAGGAGTAATGACCAGAATCAGGAAGTGGAGGAGATATATAAAGAACTACGGTGAGAGAGAGAGTTCAGCTAGAAAGAAGGGGGCAGATCTTAAAGACACAGAGCAAGAATAATCACATAGTGTAACACAACAATCAAAGTCAGACCAAAGTAGTATAGGGACTACTTTGAAGTCAGTGTGACTTGAAGTCGCACAGATATGAACGGTACTTATTGGAAATCAAGGGGTACGACTTGTCATGCGACTTTGAAGTCCCAAGTCACAGGACAAGTCGCACAAGTGTGAAAGGGGCCTTAGCGCTAGAAAAAGCGCCTGTAAAGCACCTAAAAACTGCCTCCCATTCATTGCAATGGGTGCTTTCACACCTGGGCGGGGCAAGTAGCATCTTTGGGGTTGTTTTTAGAGCGCTGTATACAACGCCCCATTGCAATAAATGGGCAGTGCTTCCGAAGTGCCTGAAAAGCATTTCAGAAGTGCCGCAACTAGGGAGTTTTTAATAGCGGTAAAGCGCCGCTAAAATGAGCACAGAACAGCCACCCTGTAGCAGTACATCTGCTATGGGGTGGTCCACAAGTGATTAATAAAAACTAAGTTTTATCTAAAACTATTTGGTGATTTATGAGAAACTTTTCTTGAAGCACATCATTGAAAGTCCCCAATTACTACATAGGCACTGCTCTTTTCACTAAAAGTGAAGTTGTCCTTTAATGAACTAATAAACGAGAACAATTACAGAATCGGAAAACTGAAATGAAGAAGTCTTATTTTAGGCTCAGGAACAGAACTGGAAATTCCTACCATATTAAAGAAGCAGAACCAGCCGTCACATGATACAAAAAGAGTAATGTACGAGGAGAGGATGGTATACATTTATATATAATACAAGGAAGGCCAACCTCGTGAAACTACTTTTTTTTTTTTACAATTATATTTTAATAAAAAAATTCATTTACAACAGACCACACAATGTTATATAAAAAATTTAATGAGAAAAATGAACCGTTCTCTATATACTTCCATCCTTACTCCTCTATCTTAGGTCCTTTTCCCATTTATACAGATCAACTTCTATGCGATATATAAAACCAGCCAAACCACACCCACCCATACAAAACAAAACAAAAAAGCAAAACACAAGAGAAAAAAAAAGAGGGGGGAGCAGGGAGGGTAACGGGGGAGGCAGGGGAGGGAAAGGGGGGGGGAGCGGGGATTGGGGAAGGAACCAGGCGACATAGCCATGCAGAAGGTATGAAAAGAGAAAAAAAAAAAAAGAGGGGAAGGTTTAAAGTGAGCAAACGGAAAAGGTCCTCTCTTCCAGGTGAAGGGTCTACATTCCTTCCCAAATTTATGTGTTATCATGTGTCTATTATGAGTGTATTATTTTATGTGTATGTGTTTATCCATGTGTACTTCATATAAGGGACAGTTAAGGGGAAATATAATAAAAAATGTTTTAAAAAATAAAAGTGTACTTGAGCGTACAGGAAGGGTCCTCTTTCCCAAATAGAGGATATACATTCCCTTCCTAGCTTATGTGCTAACATGTATCTATTATAAATGTGTTATTTGATGTGTATGTGTTTATCCATGTGTGCTTCATATAGAGGATAGTAAAACAGGAGAAAAAAAAATGAAAAAAAGGGGGGGGGCAGGGAGGAGAAGGGGGGAGGTAAAAGGGTCGGGGGGGGGGGGCGGGGAAGGGACCAGGCGACGTAGCCATGCAGAAAAAAAAAAGAGGGGAAGGTTTAAAATGAGCAAACGGAAAAGATCCTCTCTTCCAGATAAAGAGTCTACATTCCTTCCCAAATTTAGGTGTCATGAAACTACTTTAACAAAGGAATTTCGATATGGAAAAGAGTAGGAAAAAAGATACATACCGGTAGTAGAAGATCCTCTATCATGATAGGAGGTTAGAAGATAATGAGGATGGTTCTAAGAGATACAAGGCATAAAGATAAAAATATGTGCAAAGAAGTCAGGAGAAATTGGCAACTTAGGTAGGGAGATCTCCTGCCATCCTTTTATTTATATAATTAAATAAATAGCAAAATAAATAAATAAGCACCATAGAAAATGAAATTGGCCAAAAAGCTGTTTCTGCAAATAACGAGAGTAAATACCTACCTCTCCCGTTGCTTGCACCACCAAGCCCTGCTCCATTGAACAGAAATCTTCCACTGAAGTCTTTTCAGAAACTGGGGAACCTCCAAAGATAAGGAGAAAAAAAAAGAGACAGAGGCTGTAGGAGAGTTCCTTATGGCGTAGTAGTTACAAGATAATTGGATAAAATACAATGGAACTGGGGAACCTCCAAACTTTTTTTTATTTTTATTCTGACTCGGTTTGCGAGTGTTGTCTCGCGAAACGAGCAGAATTCAAGCTAATGGGGTGTGCAGTACCGCATTTGGCCAGAGGTGCGGGCGTGCCGGAGCCGAGCAGAGCTGAGCGGAGCCATTTGGAAATACTCGGAAATACTCAGTTCCTGGGTGTTCCTAGGTGTTTCTGAGCCTTTCCGAGGTCAGCTGAGCTGTCCCCGGGCCTTTACGAGTGTTTCCGAGGCTCTCCGGCAACCCCCACCTCTGGCCACATGCGGTATTGCATGCCATTGAAGTCAATGCAGAACAAATTATTTTCATTTCCATTGACTTCTATGGGGAAACTCGCTTTGATATGCACGTGCTTTGGATTACGAGAATTATCATGGAACGGATTATGCTCGTAATCCAAGGTTCCACTGTATATGGTTAAAAAGGTAGATTGCAATGGTGTACTCACATCTGGGAGGTTACTGAGCTTCCTAATGGGGGGGGATCAGACAACCTGGAGTGAAAGCCTACAGGGAATAGGACTGTCCCTGAACAGAGTAAGGTCGCTCTCGATGCTCAAGCGGTGATCCAGACGATCCTACACTCTGCGGTCTCAGGTGTGTTCACAGTAGGAGGTCTATGAGCTCCAAAAGATAGGATGATGGTGATGTCAGCAGAGGTGCCCAAATGTGGAGGAGAAGCTGTAAAATAGATTCTTCATTGATTCAATATTTATTGCTTACAGAATAGTATAAAAAAGTATATATATATATATATATACTATATTGTCAAAAGTATTGAGACACCTGCCTTTACACGCACATGAACTTTATTGGCATCCCAGTCTTAGTCCGTAGGATTCAATATTGAGTTGGCTCACACTTTGCAGCTATAACAGCTTCAACTCTTCTGGGAAGGCTGCCCACAAGGTTTAGGAGTGTGTCTATGGGAATGTTTGACCGTTCTTCCAGAAGCACATTTGTGAGGTCAGGCACTGATGTTGGACGAGAAGGCCTGGCTCGCAGTCTCCGCTCTAATTCATCCCAAAGATGTTCTATCGGGTTGAGGTCAGGACTCTGTGCAGGCCAGTGAAGTTCCTCTACCCCAACCTCGCTCATCCATGTCTTTATGGACCTTGCTTTGTGCACTGGTGCGCAGTCATGTTGGAAGAGGAACAGGCCATCCCCAAACTGTTCCCACAAAGTTGGGAGCATGAAATTGTCCAAAATGCCTTGGTATGCTGATGCGTTAAGAGTTCCCTTCACTGGAAAAAAGGGGCCAAGCCCAACCCCTGAAAAACAACCCCACTCCAAAATCCCCCCTTCACCAAATGATAGGAAGAGGATCTGATCGCCTCCGCCCTCTCCCGCCGCTGATAAATGTGATCTTGCAGCGAATCTGCCGCAGAGACCACTTTTATCTTGAAGCGGACCGCCCGCTCTTGAAGAGGATACCGGGGTTATGGTAGCTAGCTGCTGCCATTACAACGGTATTCCTCTTCAAAGTAGCGACGTATAACGACGGCGGGCGGGCCGGAAGTGGTTAAAGTGTATCTATGGTCCAAATGTAAAATCCTATATAATTTCCTATTGTTTCTATCCTACTCCTATTAATCTGAACCATCTTGAAGTTTGGAAACGTACTTTGTGAAAATTCCCACACATTTACTTCCTTGAATTCTATGGCACGTAGTCACTATCAAGGAGAGTTACTAAATCTGGTGAACACAGAATCTGGTGCAACTCTACATAGTAACCAATCAGCTTCTAACTTCAACTTGTTCTAATAAAGTGATAATACCCCGTTGGCGCCGACGGCACGCAAATATGCTGCTCCTGATGGCTGGGCCTTGGCGCTGGGTAGCTGCACATTTGCGTACCACATTGCGAAAAAAAACTGTGTCGGGAACACGCGCTCTGTACCGGCAGATAACGGAAAGGTCTTGATTGCTTCTTGCAATCAGGAGCTTTCTGATCATGTGAGCGCTGTGACAGCCAATCACGGCGGTCACATGATCACATAGACCCCGCCCTTGGGCATCTTGAGGCACAGGCACAAAGGGGTTAGAGGTATTTTATTTTATTACAAACATGTTATACTTACCTGCTCTGTGCACTGGTTTTGCACAGAGCAGCCCTCATACTCCTCTGTTAGGGTCCCTCACCAGAGCTCCTGGCCCCTCCTCTTATCCGAGTGACCCCATAGCAAGTTGCTCACTATGAGGGGCACTCATGCATGCTCGTTCCCCAGCCCCACTCTATGTGTTCATAAGGCACACAGAATAGGGCTTGGCCCCACCCCCCTGCTCCCTCCTCAATGGCTGTAAGCTATGACTGACAGCAGCGGGAGCCAATCAGGAGAAAGGGACCAAGGAGAGCAGTTGCTCTCATGCACATCGCAGGATTGCAATCGGACTCAGGTAAGTATTAGGGTATATAGAGAGAGAGTGAGCGCTGTGCCACACTTAGTGTGTGCCTCAAACCTGATTGCTCAAGGTAAATTAAAACAATTAGTGAAATAGTACTGTAGCGGAGTCTCCTTTAAGGCCCCGGGACTATGTTACCCATAACCCCGTTTGGCACCCAGGGTGCATTTTCGCCATGCAGAGACTCATGGGTGGGACTATATAAGAGGAGGGTGAGGCTGAGCTTGGCCTCTTTGGACACCGCGCTGCTTTCAACAGGTCTTCCCGTGCGGATCTGCGGCAGTACAGGGCCTGAAGCCGGGGCCTTGCACAACTTCCAGAGAGCCTTCCACCCCACTGCGAGCCAGGGTGTCATCCGACTTCTCCAAGTTGCTGACATCAGTTGGACCGGGGACCTGGCCGTTGCAGACGCTGTGTGCGGAGACACAGTCGGTGGAAGTCCCGGACTGGGATCGCGTCCGGAGTGGTGAGCGAGCACCTGCTCAATCCAAAAAAATATTTTACTCTGATTAGGCCTAGAGTCTGCCTTGGCCCACCAAGTTTTATCTGTTGTTCCACCGGAGACTAGTAACAAAACTGGGTCGTGTAGTCTCCGGTGAAGTGTTCTTCTATTACCTATCGTGTGGATTACAAATACTGTTTCTTTCTATATGTGCACCACCGTTCAAGCTGCATGCGAAGAAATTGTTCCCCAAGAGACTAAGTTATATCTGAGTCAGGCCTGACCAAGAGTTAGAACTTTTTGTTGCTGCACCATAAGGGCGCATAGATAGGGATAGCTGCACTTGGCGCGTAATCGCCAGCATCCTCAGTGTGTACTATATTTACCGTTGCAGGGCTCTGCAGACAATATATGTGTTAATCTATGCCTTTTACACAGAAGTAAACTAGTTATACTTTAACACTTCGCCCTCAGTGTGTTATCATTGTGCATATATTGCTAGATTGTGATAAGATAACAACCCTTAGACTAACTGTGCCAGAGTGGGTCGAGTAGATTGCCGGGGGTTGGCGGTGCTGTATTCGGGGCTCAAAACAAATCCAGCAGCTCTCTTAACTGGGGGTAGCGCTACAGTATGATGGCAAAGGTAAAAGGTAAATCAAAGGTAAAAACAATGACTTAAACAAGTCCATAGAGTTTTTTAGCAATAGCAGCTTTAGAAGGCAGCCCAGTTGAAGAGTAAGAAGAAGTCTTCTGGCAGAGCTGGGAATGAAACAAAGGCGCCACTCTAAGTGCAATAAATCAGATTAGTTTTTAATGGCCTGAAGAAGGAGCGCATGCTCCGCAAACGCGTCGACTTATGTCTATAACTTTTCATCAAGCCAACGGATCTCATTCGCTTCATGGGCGCCTGGCATTACATGCCTACATGCCTGTCATGACTGTACCTTTGTGAGTACCTCATTTACATGTGCCATTAAAAACTAATCTGACTTATTGCACTTAGAGTGGCGCCTTTGTTTCATTCCCAGGTAAGTATTAGGGGGCTGTGGGGGAATCTGCATACTGAAGGTTTTTTACCTTCATGCACAGAATGCATGAAGGTAAAAAAAACTTCAACCTTTAGAAGCACTTTAAGCTTTGACAATACAACCTAGAAGCTGATAGATTACTATACACAGCTGCATTTGGTTCTGTGTGCACCAGCTTTAGTAAATCTCCCCCTATGCCCTGTGGGTTGGCACTGCTGTGTCACACATTTCACAGAGTCTTTCTTTGCAATGCTCTCCATATGAAAATCAAAAGTTTCCAAAACTTAGAAAAACTTTGAGAAGTTTTATTTAGACCGACTTTCACATACAGATCTGTTGTTTAACACTGGAGGATGTGAAAATGCTTCATGTATGGGAATAAAAGATATTAGGGGAAATGTGTAGCATGTGAGAATGGACTGTAGAAATCAGTGTGAATGAGGAAATTGCAAACTTTAGAAAAGGAAGTTGCAGAACTGGTGAGAAGGACAACTGAAAATAATAAAGGGAATGAAGGAAGTATGAGGAATGACCAAAGTGGAACTAGGGGCAAAATAAAAAAATGACATACAGTATCTCACAAAAGTGCGTACACCCCTCACATTTTTGAAAATATTTTATTATATATTTTTATGTGACAACACTGAAGAAATGACACTTTGCTACAATGTAAAGTAGTGAGTGTACAGCTTGTATAACAGTGTAAATTTGCCGTCAAAATAACTCAACACACAGCCATTAATGTTTAAACCGCTGGCAACAAGAGTGAGTACACCCCTAAGTGAAAATGTCCAAATTGGGCCCAATTAGACATTTTCCCTCCCCAAAGTAATTTGACTCGTTAGTGTGGTCTCAGGTGTGAATGGGGAGCAGGTGTGTTAAATTTGGTGTTATCGCTCTCACTCTCTCATACTGGTCACTGGAAGTTCAACATGGCACCTCATGGCAAAGAACTCTCTGAGGATCTGAAAAAAAGAATTGTTGCTCTACACAAAGATGGCCTAGGCTATAAGAAGGTTTCCAAGACCTTGAAACTGAGCTGCAGCACGGTGGCCAAGACCATACATCGGTTTAACAGAACAGGTTCCACTCAGAACAGGCCTCGCCATGGTCGACCAAAGAAGATGAGTGGACGTGCTCAGCGTCATATCCAGACGTTGTCTTTGGAAAATAGAGGTATGTGTGCTGCCAGCATTGCTGCAGAGGTTGGAGGGGTGGGGGGTCAGTCTACGCCGCACACTGCATCAAATTGGTCTGCATGGCTGTCATCCCAGAAGGAAGCCTCTTCTAAAGATGATGCACAAGAAAGTCCGCAAACAGTTTGCTGAAGACAAGCAGACTAAGGACATGGATTACTGGAACCGTGTCCTGTGGTCTGATGAGACCAAGATAAACATATTTTGTTCAGATGGTGCCAAGCGTGTGTGGCGGCAACCAGGGGAGGAGTACAAAGACAAGTGTGTCCTGCCTACAGTCAAGCATGGTGGTGGGAGTGTCATGGCCTGGGGCTGCATGAGTGCTGCCGACACTGGGGAGCTACAGTTCATTGAGGGAACCATGAATGCCAACATGTACTGTGACATACTGAAGCAGAGCATGATTCCCTCCCTTCGGAAACTGGGCCGCAGGGCAGCATTCCAACATGATAACTACTCCAAACACACCTCCAAGATGACCACTGCCTTGCTAAAGGGTAAAGGTGATGGACTGGCCAAGCATGTCTCCAGACCTAAACCATATTGAGAATCTGTGGATCATCCTCCAACAGAAGGTGGAGGAGCGCAAGGTCTCTAACATCCACCAGCTCCGTGATGTCGTCATGGAGGAGTGGAAGAGGACTCCAGTAGCAACCTGTGAAGCTCTGGTAAACTCCATGCCCAAGAGGGTTAAGGCAGTGCTGGAAAATAATGGTGGCCACACAAAATATTGACACTTTGGGCCCAATTTGGACATTTTTACTTAGGGGTGTACTCATTTTTGTTTTCAGACATTAATGGCTGTGAGTTTAGTTATTGTGAGGGGGACAGCAAATTTACACTGTTATACAAGCTGTACACTCACTACTTTACATTGTAGCAAAGTGTAATTTCTTCAGTGTTGTCACATGAAAAAAAAAAAAAAATATTTACAAAAATGTGAGGGGTGTACTGTGGCTACTGATCCCAGCACCACCTCTTCAGGCACTGCTATCCCACCTGGCTGTGGCTACTTACCACAGTCCTCCCTGGCTGTCACACTCACCAGACACCCGGGTGACTTTTAGGATCTCCTGGATGTGCTAGCTGGCTCCGGCTGTCCTTACTCTTGCTCCTGTACCTCTGGACAGGACTCCCATGTGTATTGCAAGAGGATCTGTCCAGCACCCAAGCCCCAGGCCCGAGGTCATCCCCATCCTCCCAGACTAGGGGGTTACAATCAAGGGCCACGACAGCCTCCTCAGCACTCCATCTCCATCTTCCACCTGACTGCCCCCTGCTGGCATGACCCTGAGTGTGCCCTCCCCCTGCCAGCCCATTTATCCAGGGATTGGCTATGGCCCTCCTCAACACTCCAGGTAGCTCTGCCTAATCTCCCTCCCATTCTCCTGGAAGCTTCTACGAGGTTCCAGAAAGTAGGGGGAGGTACCAGAGGTGCTGCCTGATGAGTCATCCAGCCTCCCTCAGTCACTCACCCTGACCCAGATTCAACACAGGCTTGGCTGCCAGCCAAGCCTAAATTTACCTACACTATCAAAAAACCTATTTACTCTAGCACTCTACACTAGAGGGTGCTATGTGTAAAACATTTTATTTTTGTTCTTTGTTACTTTAACTGAACTAAATTTCTGAAGTGCTGTAGAATTTCCTGGTAGACGGCTGCGCTGACTTTGGACTTGATAAAACACGTTGGACCAACACCAGCAGATGACATGTGTAGCACTACCCCCGTATGAGCTGCTGGTTTAAAGTTTTGGGCCTACCGTCCGTTACCTTTCTGTTCACTGCACTCGTGTCAGGGATCCCTCTTGAAGAGCTTTTATGAATATTCACAACCACGCTTGGTTACTTTTTCTTCGAGAGCTTTATTATACCAGTTCCAACAGAGGGGTAGAGGGATAGGGGAGGTTCAGGTACCTTGCTTTGTGGATCACGGCACAATCTTAGATCCAGAGGACAAATCAGTTTCACGCTGGATTCAGCAACCACCGGATAGGCCTACTCTCTCTGACCTAGCAACCGGTGCGAAGCTCGTTTAAAGTCTCTGCCACAGACTTGATGAGTGCTGTCTAGTCGTTCCACAATCTTCCGCAACAAGATCGTGTAACCACACTGACACTTTGCAAAAGTTCCTTCAAAAGTACACAGCTCACGGTGCCAGAATCTTTCAGCCAGCCGGCAGCACCATGAGGCAAACTGGCCAGGATGCATCCTTCAATTGAGTCCCCAATTGTTCCGCTTCTTCCCGCAGGCAAGACTGCGCAGGACCATCCCTGGACTAGAAGGCCCCAGCAACTCCTGGGCCTACTTCCAGAGGCGTAACTAGAAACTTTAGGGCCCCGGTGCAAGAAATCATGAAGGCCCCCCCCATCAGTGGCAGCAGTGGTGTTGAGGGGAGTTGGCAGCGGTAGTGTTGGGGGGGATGGCAGCGGTGGTGTTGAGGGGGGTGGCAGCGGTAGTATTGGGGGGGTGGCAGCAGTGGTGTTGAGGGGGGTGGCAGCGGTAGTGTTGTGGGGATGGCAGCGGTGGTGTTGAGGGGGTGGCAGCGGTAGTGTTGGGGGGATGGCAGCGGTGGTGTTGGGGAGGGATGGCATCGGTTGTGTTGAGGGGGGGTGGTAGCGGTGGTGTTGAGGGGGGATGGCAGCGGTTGTGTTGAGGGGGGGTGGTAGCGGTGGTGTTGAGGGGGGGTGGCAGCGGTGGTGTTGGGGGGGATGGCAGCGGTGGTGTTGGGGGGGTGGCAGCGGTGGTGTTGAGGGGGATGGCAGCGGTGGTGTTGAGGGGGGATGGCAGCGGTGGTGTTGGGGGGGATGGCAGCGGTGGTGTTGGGGGGGGATGGTGGCAGCGGTGGCGTTAAGGGGGGATGGCAGCGGTGGTGTTGGGGAGGGATGGCATCGGTTGTGTTGAGGGGGGTGGTAGCGGTGGTGTTGAGGGGGGATGGCAGCGGTTGTGTTGAGGGGGGGTGGTAGCGGTTGTGTTGAGGGGGGTGGTAGCGGTGGTGTTGAGGGGGGTGGTAGCGGTGGTGTTGAGGGGGGGTGGCAGCGGTGGTGTTGAGGGGGGTGGCAGCAGTGGTGTTGGGGGGGATGGCAGCGGTGGTGTTGAGGGGGTGGCAGCGGTGGTGTTGAGGGGGGATGGTGGTGTTGAGGGGGGGTGGCAGCGGTGGTGTTGAGGGGGGTGGCAGCGGTGGTGTTGAGGGGGGTAGCAGCGGTGGTGTTGAGGGGGGGATGGCAGCAGTGGTGTTGAGGGGGGATGGCAGCGGTGGTGTTGAGGGGGTGGCAGCAGTAGTGTTGTGGGTGTGGCAGCAGTAGTGTTGTGGGGGGCAGTGGTGGTAGCGGTGGTACTCGAGGTGGTGACATCCTCAAACCACCACCACTGCCTCTTACTGATCCTAGCCCCCCACCACCGCAGATCTCATCCCTATCCCCCCCTTCATCACCTCTGTTGTAGTGGTGATGGGGGGATAGGGATGAGATCTGTGGTGATGGGATCGATTGCAGTGCAAAATGTCACTTGACAGGACTTACCAGCAATCAATCGATCCCCCTCAGAAATCCGTCACTGCGCCTCCTCCAAGAATGCCTTGCCTCATGGGTAGACGGAACAGGTAGTCGATGCAGTCGCAGAGGGGAGAGCTCCTTCCCCGCCTTCATTCAATAGGTGTTTTTCAGTGTCCGCCCCGCCTCCCTTCATTCTCTCTATCTCTGGATAGGCGGGGGGCGGGGTGGTACACTACACAGTCTCTCAGTGCTCAGCGCTGCACTGCCTTCTCTCTCTCTCTCTCTCTCCCCTCAGCGGGCAAAAGCCCCCCTCCCCGCAGCGGAACAAACACGGGCACCTCACGCGGGCATGCGACTGTTGCGACCCTGATAATTCCGCCACTGCCTACTTCGCAGTTGCAGAGCCTCGGGCCAGCAGGCCCCGAGGCCGAAAATGGCTCGCACATCCCTGAGGCCAGGAGGGCCCTCAGGTCAGGATCCGGCAACGAACGCCGATTGAGCGGTCTCTGTCCCTTAAGTACCCCCTCCCAGAATGCACAGCGAGTTGACCACGCCCCCTGAGACACTTCTGGGAAAGGAATACCCAATTCACCTAGCCTGCTGCATTTCCAACCCTGACCTGTGGTAACAGTGACACCTGCTGTCAGGTGGAAAACACGCAACTCAGCTAGACTGAAACAGAGCCATCAATTTAGCATAATCCTTCTGAGCTAAACTACAGCTCAGATAACTAAATTGAACACATAGCGCTTACCCAATAGGAGTAGGGCGCTACACATGGCTCCCCAAATCATCACTGACGGTGGAAACTTCACACTGGACCTCATGCAACTTGAATTCTGTGCCTCTCCACTCTTCCTCCAGACTCTGGGACCTTGATTTCCAAATTAAATGCAAAAGTTTCCACAGTCAGTGATGATTTGGGGAGCCATGTCATCTGCTGGTGTTGGTCCACTGTGTTTTATCAAGTCCAAAGTCAGCGCAGCCGTCTATCAGGAATTTCTAGAGCACTTCATGCTTCCCTCTGCTGACCAGCTTTATAGAGATGCTGATTTCATTTTCCAGCAGGACTTGGCACCTGCCCACACTGCCAAAAGTACCAATACCTGGTTTAATGATCATGGTATCACTGTGCTTGATTGGCCAGCAAACTCGCCTGACCTAAACCCCATAGAGAATCTACCAGACCCAACAATGCAGATGAGCTGAAGGCCGCTATCAAAGAAACCTGGGCTTCCATAACACCTCAGTAGTGCCACAGGCTGATCACCTTCATGCCACGCCACATTGATGCAGTAATTCATGCAAAAGGAGCCCCGAACAAGTATTGAGTACATACTATACTGTACATGAACATACTTTTCAGTAAGCCAACATTTCTGTATTAAAAATCCTTTTTTTAATTGGTCTTATGTCATATTCAAATTTTCTGACAAACTGAATTTTGGGTTTTCACTAGCTGTAAGCCATAATCATCAAAATTAAAAGAAAGAAATGCTTGAAATATATCACTCTGTGTGTAACGCATCTTCATAAAATAAGAGTTTCACTTTTTTAATTGATCTACTGAAATAAATGAACTTTTTGATGATATTCTAATTTTATGAGATGCACTTCTATATCTATGTACAAAACCATAAATAGCCCAAATAGTAAATTTAGAGTTGTTTGTTTTTGTATGTGTGCATAATAGGATTTTTATAACAGCTTACCTGTAAAATCCTTTTCTTGGAGTACATCACGGGACACAGAGCGACATAGTCATTACTAATGGGTTATATAGATACCTTCAGGTGCTGGCACTGGCAACTTCCAAAACCGGAAGTACCCTCCCCTATATAAGCCCCTCCCATCCGGGAGCACCTCAGTTTTGTAGCAAAGCAATAAGTGTCCCTAAAGAGGGGCGGGAGCTCTGTGTCCCGTGATGTACTCCAAGAAAAGGATTTTACAGGTAAGCTGTTATAAAAATCCTATTTTCTTTCTCGTACATCACGGGACACAGAGCGACATAGTCATTACTAATGGGATGTCCTAAAGCAATGCCCAACGAGGGGGGGGATACACCATACATAAGCTGAGCGCTATCAGACATGAGGATCTTTTGCGGCCTGCAACACACTGCGCCCAAAGGCGACATCCTCCTGACTTCTAACGTCCACCTGGTAGAACCTAGTAAACGTGTGTACTGAAGACCATGTTGCGGCCTTACAGATTTGAGCCAGGGAGGCCTGGTGATGCACTGCCCATGAAGTTCCAACTGCTCTCGTGGAGTGCGCTCTAACTTTGAACGGAGGCGGTCTCCTTCTCAAGCCATAGGCTTGCATTATGACCTGTCGAATCCACCTGGCTAAAGTAGATTTTGACGCTGCCTGACCCCTTCTGGGGCCTTCCGGCAGAATAAACAAAGTATCCGTTCTGCGAATCTGAGCAGTGGCTTTTAGATAAGCTTTAACTGCTTTTACTACATCCAAAGAATGCAATAACTTTTCCTCTACCGAAGTAGGTTTGGGGAAAAAAGAAGGAAGAACCACATCTTGGTTCAAATGAAACCTCGATACCACCTTAGGAAGAAAGGCTGGATGAGGACGTAACACTACTCTATCCTTATGGATAACCAGATATGGCTCCTTACAGGACATAGCTGCTAATTCCGACACTCTTTTAGCCGAACAAATGGCTACTAGAAAAATCAATTTCCTGGTGAGAAGAACCAAATAAATATGCTGTAATGGTTCAAATGGTTGTTTCTGTAGAACCGACAGAACCAAGTTTAGATCCCATGGACATATGGGAATATTAACCGGAGGACTAATACGCATCACTCCTTGTATAAAGGCTTTGACTAGTGAATGCGAAGCCAAGGGCCTTTGAAAAAATATTGACAAGGCCGAAATCTGACCCTTGATAGTACTCAAGGCAAGCTTCCTATCTACAGCCCATTGTAGGAAGTCCAGAATCCTACCTATTACGTATTTACGTGGATGCCATTTCTTGGCCTCACACCAGGCGATGTACGCCTTCCAGATTCTATAGTAGATCTGCCTGGATACCGGCTTCCTGGCATTGATCATGGTAGATACCACAGAATTAGAGAGCCCTCTCTTTTTTAGAATGTGGGCTTCAATAGCCAGGCCGTCAAACCTAGGGCTGGTAAGGAAGGGTGGTATATCGGTCCTTGCGAAAGCAGGTCCGGACGACGTGGGAGAGTCCAAGGACTCCCCACTGACATTTTACAATCTCCGCGTACCACGCTCTTCGGGGCCACGCTGGAGCCACCAGAATCACTGGTTTCTTTTCTACCCTGATTCTGCGGAGTAATCGAGGTAACCATTGTGGCGGTGTGAATGCATATATCAGCTTGAACTGATCCCAAGGGAACACTAGGGCATCCGAGCCGCAAGCTAGGGGATCCCTTGTCCGAGAGACAAACCTGTCCACCTTTGCGTTGAATCTGGATGCTAGAAGATCTACATCCGATGTTCCCCACCGCTGACATATTGTCCAGAAAACCTCGGGGTGAAGGGACCCTTCCTCTGGGCATAATTGCTGGCGACTTAGAAAGTCCGCCTTCCAATTCTCCACTCCTGGAATGAATACCGCAGATATGGCTGGGACATATCTTTCTGCCCATTTCAGGATGTAATTTACTTCCCTCTGGGCTGCACGACTCCTGGTGCCCCCCTGATGATTGATATATGCCACTGCTGTGGCATTGTCTGATTGAATTCTGACAGGGGACCCTTGGAGTTTGGATGTCCATGCTACTAGGGCATACCGGGCTGCTCGTATCTCTAAGAGATTGATGGGCAGGGCCTTTTTTGCATCCGACCATCTGCCCTGGAGAGACTATTGCTCCAGTACTGCTCCCCAGCCTATAAGGCTGGCATCTGTAGTGACCACCTTCCAAGAAATCGGACTGAAGGATTTCCCTTTTTCCAGATTCTGGGGAACCACCACCAATGGAGGCTCTTGCGAACGGAAGGGGACAAGGACATTGTAAGTCTAGGGCCTGAACTTTTTTGTTCCAGGCTGACAGTATGGCCCCTTGCAAATTCCTTGAATGGAATTGACCGTAGGGTACTGCTTCGAATGATGCCACCATTTTTCCCAGCAGCCTCATGCACAGGCGTATGGACGGCTGTCTTTTTTGTACCCACTAAGTGGATCAAATCTTTCAAAGACAACACCTTTCCTCGAGGCAAGAATATTTTTCTCTGGCCTGAATCCAACCTTAGCCCCAAGTATTCCAAACTTTTGACTGGTTTTTAGGGCTGACTTGTCTCGGTTGATAATCCAACCGTGAGATTCCAGATAATTGATTGTCTTGTGAACGACCACGTCTAGTTTTTTTACTGAGTGGTCTATCAGCAACAAGTCATCTAGATATGCCATTATCATTACACCTTGTGTTCTTAGATTGGCCAATAAAGGGCCAGAATTTTTGTAAACACTCGTGGTGCTGTGGCCAAACCGAAGGGTAAGGCTCTGAACTGAAAATGGCACCCTTCTACTGCAAAGCGTAGAAATTTTTGGTGGACTGGAAAGATGGGAATGTGCAAATAAGCATCTTTGACGTCGATCGCGGCTAACCAATCCTCCCCTTGTAGGGCAGTGGCCACCGATCGGATCGACTTAATCGGAAAGTCCTGATATACAGGAATTTTTATAGCCCTTTTAGAATTAATATGGGCCTCCCGTCCGCGTTTGCTTTGGGACTGTAAAGAGGTTTGAGTAAAACCCGAACCCTCATTCTTCCAGGGGAACCTCCATAATTACTCCTTGGAGCAATAGTTGTTCTAGTGCCAACAGGAGGGACCCTCTCTTCCGGGGATCCCTTGGCACGTTTGACCTCAAAAATGGGAAGGAGAGTCTTTTAACTCCAAACTGTATCCCAAACATACTGCGGAGAGCACCTATCTGTCTTGATCGTGTCCCGCCAGGTCTCTTGCGAACAACTGGAGTCCTCCCCCCACCCGACTGAGTGGGGCAACCCTTCAATGAATTTAACTTTGGGGGAGGTTTTGTACTTCCCCTGACCCAGGGTTTCTCATTACCCTGCTATTGTCCCTGTTTTTTACCCCCGGGAATTGACCGAGGAGGCCGTCGGAACTGTTACACAGCCGATGCCCCAGGGACTGGAGAAGCAGGCCTCTTAAAGAGGGACCTCTAACTCTGTTTTTAACCGGCAAGAGCGTATTTTTACCGCTGGAAATTTTCTGGATATATTTGTCCAGGTTTTCCCTGAATAAGCGTTCACCATGAAATGGGACGCTAACCAGCCATTCTTTACAGGGAGCTTCAGCAGACCAGTTTTTGAGCCATAGAAGCCTACGCATATGTACTATAGACAGCGTAAGGCGGGAGGCCTGATGGACTGAATCCTTTATGGCGTCAACCGCAAAGCCTAAGGCTCTAGGTAGATCAGCTAGGGCAAAGCCTGCTGATCTGTCAAGTCCCTCAAGACCTGTTTCAACTGATCCTTCACTGCTTAGCAGACCCCAATAGCTGCTACTGCTGGTTGTGTCACCAAGCTTGCTGTAGAAAGAAGCAGACTTTCATAAGGACTCCAATCTTTTATCTATTGGGTTCTTGACATTTGGACATTATCCACTGGACATGTCAGTGATTTATACATACAAGAGATGGCTGCGTCCACTGAAGGGACCTTCCATTTTTTTTTTTTGATGAACTTATCCTCCATGGGATAGACCACCGGAAATCTCTTGGGGGAATAAATATTTTCTCAGGACGTTCCCAATCCTGGTAAATAAGCCCTTTCAGTAAAGGGTGAAGTGGAAAAGAACAGACAGTCTGGGGGCTTCTAGCGACCCCAACGAGGATACAGTAGTGGTTGATGGTTCCGCAAGGTGCATTTTTAATGCTGATCGGACCATGTTAGTCAGAGACTGAACCCATAATCTTTCAGCTTGAGATGCTGAGAAAAGGTTCCCCCACTGTTGATTCCTCTATAACAGAATCAACCTCATCCTGATCCCCTTCAGGCAGGTCGATCCCTGTATGGGACTGTTGCTCTGCTAACAGGCACTCTGAAGGAGGAGACGGAGATGGGGCGTGCTTTCCCTGACAGGGAGGCAGTGATCAATGTTGACAATCTCTCTCTAATCCTCCCAGAGCTGAGGAAAAAACCTCCTCTGTTACATACACAGGAGCAGGTGAACTGAGGACAGCCACAGTACCAAGTACCCCTGCGGGGTCTCTACGGTCACTTACCTCTGAACTTCAGGGGAGACTGGTGCAGCAGAAGCATGCCCAAGATCCTCAGAGCCCGATGAGACCCCCTTCGCTTCCTGGAAGATTCAGTTCCGGAGCTTCTGGACGGCATATTCCTAAGCCTAAAGCTGAGGTATTCCAGCCGTAATACACCACTTTTACTGAGAATAGTCTAGCACAATTGCTGCTATATCACAGTTGGTGTCTACTAAAGTGCCTTTCTAGGGGATGCCTGCATCAACCGCCTCTGTGTGCCTTTATACTGTTGCTAGCTCTGTCTGTGCACTTCAATAGCCAGCTATAATGTGCTTTAAAACACGCTGGACGCCCGCACATGCGCAGTAGCGCCGCGGCGCACACCTGAGCGTCATCCACCCGCTCCGCCCCTTTTTTCCAGATCGCCTCTATGAATAGAGGCGCGTGCACGTGCGCCTTCGGCGCCTTTTTTGAAAACAACAAGGAGCTAGATGGGAGCCAGGGTCCCTTTGCCGCAGGGCCCGGGGATGGATGAGCGCAGCAACAGGGCAGAGGAGACAGCTTCCCAGGAGAGAACATACCAACTGCCTGGATTTGATTCTGGACGAAAAAAATCCACATTACAAGAAAAAGAACCATAGCGGCCTCTATTGTCTAACACAGGTACCGCGGTCTTACATTTTTTTTTTTTTTTTTTCTTGCCTACTATTAAAATTTTTACATTTTCTCAGTAGTAACAGGCATACACAGAATATTAGCGGGAATACCTTAGGTAACAGGCAGAAAGACAAAATAGGCTTGGGGGTCCCTCAATAGAACCAAGTTCCCGAGGGCCCCCACTTACCTTTTCCTCGCCGCAGGACTCTGTTTGGTCCACAGAAGCCCAAACTTCACCTATCACGGCAGGCATTGTAATCAAACCTTCAGGGACCGGGTTCCCAAGGATTCCACTCCCCTGGACCTGTATAGCACCCTGCACAGAAAACATCTTGGTCGTGGGTATGACCAGAGCTCTGGATCCCAGGGTCCAGCTCTCCTAAGAGAAGCATTACAGGCAAAACCTTGCTCTTCTCTGCAAGGCCCGGGTACCGACCGTTTAGCTATGAAGCTTTTTTGGTCGGATCCGGAATAGCTTACTGAGGCCCAAAAGAACCTGTACGCAAGCTCAGTGAAAAACACATGTTTCTTCTTGGCCAACACCTTAGACACTGGCAAAAAACTGAGGTGCTCCCGGATGGGAGGGGCTTATATAGGGGAGGGTACTTCCGGTTTTGGAAGTTGCCAGTGCCAGCACCTGAAGGTATCTATATAACCCATTAGTAATGACTATGTCGCTCTGTGTCCCGTGATGTACGAGAAAGAAATATCCTTTTAGTTGTATCGAAATCTCAGCAATTGTATGAACTAGCTTTCTGGGTACCGTGTCTGATACACTTGAAAGCCTTTTTCATAGACTTTTCTTGGCTTTTTTTTTAGTGTGCAAGGTAGGTCACCAGGTCTTTCCCCAACCACTTCTTAATTGCCCAGCTTAGAAGAAGCATGATGAACATATACATAGCCAATTTGTACACAAATACTGGGGCCAATTTAACTACCAGCATACCTTTGGAGTTTGGGAGTAAACCAGGGTACCCAGTGAAAACCATTCTCCTGAATTCTAGGGGCAGGCCTGCATATCACCTCAGCTGGGTTAGCATCATGCCTTGCCATAATGTGGGTGGACCAGCATAGCAACAAATGACAATGTGTCATGGTCCTACGTCCATGGTTGTTATGTTGCTGGAAGCCAACCTGCCCACCCCATCACAAGTCATGACGCTAATCCAGGACAAACTAGGTTCTATGCTTGTGGCTCCTTATCTGCACATGTCAGGGGTGATCAACACCCAACAATCCCAAGACATAAAGCTAAGGGTGGAACCCCGAGTCAGGTTAGCAAAAGTTCTGTCTTACAAGAATACAGAGAAATACATATTTGAATTGAAAAAAAGTGAAACTATGGGGTTGGTTTACTAAAGGCAACTAGACTGTGCACTTTGCAATGTGCAGTTGCATTCTGCAAGTGCAATTGCTCCAGAGCTTAGTAAATGAGGCAAAGCTTCACTTTGCAAAAAATACCCAATCACACGCAAGGAAAAAAAACAAAAACATTTTTGCTTGCACATAATTGGATGATGGAAGTCAGCAGAGCTTTTGCTCATTTACTAAGCTCTGGAGCAACTACTCTTGCAGAATGCAACTGCACTTTGCAAACTGCACAGTCAATTTGCCTTTAGTAAATCAACCCCTATGTCTTTGTTCAATTAGACAATCACATTATAGTGAAACAAACTCCCAAGAGTATTCGGAAAATCCATGCAATCTGCCTCAAATGTTCATAATGGAGGGAAAGAGCCTTCCAAATAGATTGTAAGTGACAAAAAAAAAAACAGGAAAAGATAAACAAAAACATTGCAATGCAAAAATATCGGCGAACAGTTTTCGTGGTAAATATCCTTTGTTCTGTTTTGCTTGACCACGTGTAGTTTTCTCTTCCTGAAGCTGCCAGAAAATAATTCTGTTAAAAGCGATAAATGCTCAGCCATTAAAAACAAAGAGATTGTTAGCTCCACCTGGCTGAGATCTGCAACATCACATAGAGGCACATTATGTGTGGTGCCAAATCTGAACCATGCTTCAGTAGTGAATTAGTAGGGATAACAAAATCTGCTTGGGTCTGATTTATAGGCGGGATGGTAAATTCCTTCTTGAAATCTACAAAACCTGTGCTTAGCTGCCTACTGCAGCACAGGGGCTGGATTAGGGTTGCCACCTCATCCCTTTAAACCCGAACACATATTAATTACGCAGGTTCTGTGGCTGATTAAGGTGGTAATTAAACTCACTTGGTGCCTTACCTGCATTAAATTAGCCTCAGAACCTGTGTAATTCATATGTGCTCGGGTTTAAAGGGATGAGGTGGCAACCCTAGGCTGGATAGTTCGTTTTCTACTTTACAACACTGGGGTCCTTGGTTTGCATCCCAGTCGGGCAACTATCACAGTTTGCAGGCTCTCTCTCTCTTTCCACTGGGTACTGCAGTTTCCTCCCACACTCCAAAGGCATGCTGGTAGGTTAACTGTCTCCAGTCTACAATTGCTCTAGTATGGTATTCTACTGAGTGTGCCCAAGATGGCTTAGCTAACAGCAAGCACAAGTGCTTTGAAACTCCAGGGAGAAAAGTGTTATATAAATGAATCCAAATGTATTGGGGGGGGTCTTGATAGTTACATTTGGTCATTTTAAGGGGTTATAGGCGGGCTATTGTCCAAAAAATGGACTGGGGAGCTAGCAACTGCAATGGGGGACATTTAACAAAGCAATACTATTTTTCAAAATACCATGCAGTAGGCAGAGGGTCATTTTACTGTGACTTCCAGGACAAAATGGATAAAAAGCACAAATTATTAAAATTATTTGATTGGAGATGTCTTAAAGCTATATGTGGTGTTACAGAGCAGTGTGAATTGAACAGTGGATGTAGCAGCAGCCACATCAGATCTAAAAGACATAAGAAAGTTTACTTTTACAAAAAAAAGCTAAAGCTCCCAGCCTTGTACAAATTGGCCATTAGCAAAACAATTTAATACTGTACGCTTCTATACTGGATTGTCTTAAAAGTTTAATAAAATGTCAAAACAGAATTTGCAAAAACCTTCAAAACCACAACCCCACATTCCCTGAATTCCCCACATTCACATTCCCTGAATTCCAATTTCCTTAGTTATTCCCACAATATTCAAAATATAAACTTCAGGTATGTGTTTGGTAGAAATTGGCCAGAGTCAGGACAGTATGTAAACCTTTGAATATACAGCAAATTGAACAACATATGACAGGTTTTATCTTACAATAAAAATTTGAGTTTATTATTTAAAGACAATAGCAAAAAATATTGTTCAGTGGCAGGATAATATGGTAGCAGCTTGGTAAAGTCACAATGTTAGAGGGAGAGACTTAACAGGTTTTATCTGGTGTAGCACCCTCTCAGCCAGTAGAGTATGCTACAGTAGGTACATTTAGTTTAGTCCCTCATTAATCAGTGGAGAAGGGGTTGATTGTATTAGTCTGTTCCATGTTTTATAGTCTAATGTTCTGATTGCTTTTCCTTGCATTCTAGCGGGTTCTAGAATCACAGTGGGAGGAAGAATAGAAAGGCAACCTGAAAATTGATGGGGATCCAGCCAATCCCTGGGGAGGTGTGTCCAGAAGGTGGCTGGAGAGCCCATAAATTGGCTGAAGCCTGTAACAGAGTGAAAGGGGTCTTGGGTCCAGTCCTGCAAAAGGATTCCCCTGTCTAAGGCACTGTGCCTTTTAAAGCAGTCTGCTGGAGACGCTACTTGAAGGTCATTGAGGGCCTAGCTGTAGTCTAAGCGGAGGAGCCTATTTCCAAGGCCTGGGATTTGCTTACGGTCTGGAGAGCTCATTAAAGGATAACTGGTGGAAGGTGGGGAAAAGAGTGTCCAGCTGGTCTGTGGTATTGTGAGTCTCTGTCTGCCTTACTGAAGAAAGCCTGGTGGATATCAGAGGGAGGCAACTGATGATCCTGTTACATTGTGAATATTGACCTACATTATGTGCCCCAGTGACTGTGCGCAGTTCTCAGTTCTACAAAAGCAAGCATATCCCAGCCAGTAGTGAATCTTGTGGGAGCTCTCTGTCAGAAGAGTGAGAAGTGTCTTTGGTCAGTTTTTTGGGGTATCCCATGCTTACATCAGCAATAAAAGCATAAAAGACACTCCCTAGACTGTTATTTAGCCACTGAGGAAAAGGAAATGCTCTATGTCTGATTGTGCATGTAATAGAATTTAGGGGAAAAGGGATCAGCTTATCATCTGCCGCTCCTTCGCAGGAGCGCTACACTTGAAATAAACATCTGAATGCATTATTTTTGAGAATACACACAAATATTCTACAGTGGCTGGACAGTATGCAAGCTTAGTTTGGCTGCAGTATATTTTAGCGAATGACAATAGTCACAAATATTGTTCAATGGCTGGATTATATGTAAGCAACTTGGGAAGGTCGCCATGTAAGAGGGAGAGACTAAGCAGATTTTATCTTGAAATAAACATTAGAGTGCATTATTTTAGAGAAAATAGCCACAAATATTGTACAGTGACTGGACAGTATGTGAGCAGCTTGGTTTGTCCACAATATAGGAGGGAGAGATGAGACAGGTTATTATATTAAAAATAAATCAAAGCGTATTATTTGAGAGACAATAGCCACATTGTACAGTAGCTGGACAGTATGTGAGCAGCTCTACAGTAGCTGGACAGTATGTGAGCAGCTTCTTAATGCCGCAATGCAAGAGTCAGAGACAAGGCAAGTTTTATCTTGAAATAAACATTGGAGTGTATTATTTGAGAGATAATAGCTACAAACTGCAAGGCGCAATGCAGCAAACATTACATATTTAACAGTTGGGGTCTCACTGCAGAAACATTGTGTGGCACCTTTACAGTGCTGGAGCACTAGAATAGACCAGGAAAGGTGGCAGGATCTGGCAATGTTGGCATGATATTTTTGCAGGGAGGCTGGTTAAAACAATTCACAGTGTTTTTGTAGTCATTGATAATTTAAAACTGGTTTATTTTATTGAAACTGAGGCAGTCCATACTGTCAGGGGACAGGCAGATTTGCAAACATACAAAAATTTCCCAGCACACTTACAAGCGGATTCACCTCTCTTTAACAAAACCTCCTGCTTTACTAAAGTGCCTTTCAGACAGCACATTGGCTGCAGGGCAGTGGCCACAAGGTGCTCCAGCTGGGGGGGGGGGGGGGGGCACAGCAAACAAACCACCCAACTGCCCCCTTCAGCCCCCCTACCGTGGGTGGTAGTCACGCAGTTGGGCTCCGGTGTTCGCGGCGATGCAGAGAGAGATCACTCCCTTAGATAGGACGGCCTCTTTCGGATCTCCCGGATCTCCACGTGCATCCTCCCCTGGTACCAGCGAGTATGATCGCTTCTTCTCTGGGCCAATCGGGTCTCAGGACCCGCTTCCTGATAGGCCGGGAGGAGAAGAAGGACGACAATAGCGAATATTAATTTGCTATTGTCACAGAACTGGGTGGGCTCAGGGCGCAGTGCTCTGCGCCCTGAGCCCACCCGTTTTTGAAGCCAATTAGAGCCTCAGGCTCTAATCATGTGCTTCCAAAAAAAGGAAGAAAAAAACATCTAGAAATCCATGCATCTGGTAACCTGCATGTAAATTAGAGGCCGGACGCATGGATTAGGGGGGCGGAGCCACTGCTGCCAGGGCAAACCAGATACTACAGTGTTTACTGTGCAAGCTTCGGCACATGCTGTGGCTATATAGCATGGCCAAACTGAGACAGAAAAAGGGAGACGTGACCTGCCACTATATCAGTGATTTTCAAACCGTGTGCCGTGGTACACTAGTGCGCCGTGTGCGATTTGCAGGTGTGCCATGGGAGTTTTGAAAGATAAAATTGCTAGCATTTTGAAACCTTGAACATATCGAAATATTAAACGGTAAATCAATGTCACAAGAGTTAAAAAAGTAACATATATAAAAACGCAATCTCTGTCAGTCTGTCATTCATTGGTTCTTTTCGTAACGCAAGACTTGAGCGAAATCTCGCGAGAACTCGATCGCTCTAATTATATTACACTATAATAATAGAGACCATTCCATTCCTTTGGTGCTTATAAATAAAGTTTTTTCATTGTTTAGCAATGAAGAAATACTTAATGAAGTCATGAAGTCTGGAACTCTGAAAAAGGGATTTTTATAACAGCTTACCTGTAAAATCCTTTTCTTGGAGTACATCACGGGACACAGAGCGACTTAGTCATTACTAATGGGTTATATAGTTTACCTTCAGGTGCTGGCACTGGCAACTTCCAAACCGGAAGTACCCTCCCCTATATAAGCCCCTCCCATCCGGGAGCACCTCAGTTTTGTAGCAAAGCAATAAGTGTCCCAAAAAGAGGGGTGGGAGCTCTGTGTCCCGTGATGTACTCCAAGAAAAGGATTTTACAGGTAAGCTGTTATAAAAATCCCTTTTTCTTTTTCGTACATCACGGGACACAGAGCGACTTAGTCATTACTAATGGGACGTCCCAAAGCAATGCCAAATGAGGGGAGGGATACATAAGCTGGGCGCCATCAGGCATGAGGCTCTTTTGCGGCCTGCAACACACTGCGCCCAAAGGCGACATCCTCCTGACTTCTGACGTCTACCTGGTAGAATCTAGTAAACGTGTGTACTAAGGACCATGTTGTGGCCTTACAGACTTGAGCCAGGGAGGCTTGGTGATGCACTGCCCATGAAGTTCCAACTGCTCTTGTGGAGTGCGCCCTAACTTTGAACGGAGGCGGTCTCCTTTTCAAGCCATAGGCTTGTATTATGACCTGTCGAATCCACTTGGCTAAAGTAGATTTTTGATGCTGCCTGACCCTTTCTGGGGCCTTCCGGCAGAACAAACAAAGTATTCGTTCTACGAATCTGAGCAGTGGCTTTAAGATAAGCTTTAACTGCTCTTACTACATCCAAAGAATGCAATAACTTTTCCTCTACCGAACTAGGTTTGGGGGAAAAAGGAAGGAAGAACCACATCTTGGTTCAAATGGAACCTCGATACCACCTTAGGAAGAAGGCTGGATGAGGACGTAATACTACTCTGTCCTTATGGACAACCAGATATGGCTCCTTACAGGACAAGGCGGCTAATTCCGATACTCTTTTAGCCGAACAAATGGCTACTAAGAAAATCAATTTCCTGGTGAAAAGAACCAAGGAAATGTGCCGCAATGGTTCAAATGGTTGTTTCTGTAGAACCGACAGAACCAGGTTTAAGTCCCATGGACATATGGGAATACTAACCGGAGGGCTAATACGCATCACTCCTTGTATGAAAGCTTTGACTAATGAATGCAAAGCCAAGGGCCTTTGAAAAAATATTGACAAGGCCGTCTGACCCTTGATAGTACTCAAGGCAAGCTTCCTATGTACAGCCCACTGTAGGAAGTCCAGAATCCTACCTATTACGTACTTACGTGGATGCCATTTCTTGGCCTCACACCACGTGATGTACGCCTTCTAGATCCTATAATAGAGCTGCCTGGATACCGGCTTCCTGGCATTGATCATGGTAGATACCACAGGATTAGAGAGCCCTCTCTTTTTTAGAATGTGGGCTTCAATAGCCAGGCCGTCAAACCTAGGGCTGGTAAGGAAGGGTAGTATATCGGTCCTTGCCAAAGCAGGTCCGGACGATGTGGGAGGGTCCAAGGACTTCCCACTGACATTTTTACAATCTCCACGTACCATGCCCTTCGGGGCCACGCTGGAGCCACCAGAATCACTGGTTTCTTTTCTACCCTGATTCTGCGGATTAATCGCGGTGGGAATGCATATATCAGCTCGAACTGATCCCAAGGGAACACTAGGGCATCCGAACCGCAAGCTAGGGGATCCTTTGTGCGAGACACAAATCTGTCCACCTTTACGTTGAATCTGGATGCTAGCAGATCTACATCCGGTGTTCCCCACCGCTGGCATATTGCCTGGAAAACCTCGGGGTGAAGAGACCATTCCCCCGGGCATAATTGCTGGCGACTTAAAAAGTCCGCTCTCCAATTTTCCACTCCTGGGATGAAAACCGCGGATATGGCTGTGACATATCTTTCTGCCCATTCCAGGATGCAATTCGCTTCCCTCTGGGCTGCACGACTCCTGGTACCACCCTGGTGATTGATATATGCCACTGCTGTGGCATTGTCTGATTGAATTCTGACAGGTGACCCTTGGAGTTTGGATGTCCATGCTACTAGGGCATACCGGGCTGCTCGTATCTCTAAGAGATTGGTGGGCAGGGCCTTCTCTGCTTCTGACCACTTGCCCTGGAGAGACCATTGCTGCAGTACTGCCCCCCAGCCTATGAGGCTGGCATCTGTAGTGACCACCTTCCAAGAAACCGGACTGAAGGGTTTCCCTTTTTCCAGATTCTGGGGCACCAACCACCAATGGAGGCTCTTGCGAACGGAAGGGGACAGGGACATTGGTAAGTCTAAAGCCTGAACTTTTTTGTTCCAGGCTGACATTATGGCCCTCTGCAAGTTCCTTGAATGGAATTGACCGTAGGGTACTGCTTCGAATTAAGCCACCATTTTTCCCAGCAGCCTCATACACAGGCGTATGGATGTTTTTCTTTTTTGTACCCACTAAGTGGGTCAAATCTTTCAAGGACGACACCTTCTCTGGAGGTAAGAAAATCTTTCTCTGATTTGAATCCAGTCTTAGCCCCCAAGTATTCCAGACTTTTGACTGGTTTTAGGGCTGACTTGTCTCGGTTGATAATGCAACCGTGAGATTCCAGATACTTGATTATCTTGTGAACGACCACTTCTAGTTTTTTTCACTGAGTGGTCTATCAGCAACAAGTCGTCTAGATATGCCATTATCGTTACACCTTGTGTTCCTAGTTTGGCCAATCGTAGGGCCAGAATTTTTGTGAACACTCGTGGTGCTGTGGCCAGACCGAAAGGTAAGGCTCTGAACTGAAAATGGCGCCCTTCTACTGCAAAGCGTAGAAATTTCTGGTGGGCCGGACAGATGGGAATATGCAAATAAGCATCCCTTATGTCGATCGAGGCTAACCATTCCTTCCCTTGTAGGGCGGTGGCCACCGATCGGATCGACTCCATCCGAAAAAGTCCTGATATGTAGGAACTTGTTTAGCCCTTTTATATTTAATATGGGCCTCACGTCCCCATTTGGTTTGGGGACTGTGACAAGGTTCGAGTAAAACCCGAACCCGCTTTCTTCCAAGGGAACCTTCATGATTACCCTTGGAGCAATAGTTGTTCTAGTGCCAGAAGGAGGGATCCACTCTTCTGGGGATCGCTTGGCACGTTTGACCTTATAAAATGGGCAGGAGGAATGTCTTTTAACTCCAGCCTGTATCCCAGACTTACTGCGGAGATCACCCATCTGTCTCTGATGGTGTCCCGCCAGGTCTCTGTGAACAACTGAAGTCTTCCCCTCACCCGATTGAGTGGGGGCAACCCCTCATGACTTGGGGGGAGGTTTTGTACCTCTCTTGACCCAGGGTTTCTTGTTACCCTGTGATTGTCCCTGATTTCTGCCCCCTGGATTTGACCGCGTAGGCCGTCGGAACTGTTTCACAGCCGATGTGCCAGGGACTGGAGAAGTAGGCCTCTTAAAAGAAGGACTTCTACCCTTGTTCTTAATCGGCAAGAGTGTACTTTTACCGGCAGAAGTTTTCTGGATATATTTGTCCAGATCATCTCCAGATAAGCGTTCTCCATGAAATGGGAAGCTAATCAGCAATTTCTTACAGGGAGCTTCAGCAGACCAGTTTTTGAGCCATAAAAGCCTACGCATATGTCTACAGACAGCGTAAAGCGGGATGCCTGTTGGATTGTATCCTTTATGGCGTCCACCGCAACACAAGGCTCTAGGTAGGTCAGCTAGGGCAAGAGCCTGCTGATCTGGTAAAAGTCCCTTAAGACTTGTTTCAACTGATCTTTCATTGCTTGGCAGACTCCAATCGCTGCTACTGCAGGTTGTGTCACCATGCTTGCTGTAGAGAAAGCAGATTTTAGTAAAGACTCCAATTTTTTATCTATTGGGTCTTTGAACATTGGAACATTATCTACTGGACATGTCAGTGATTTATTTACACAAGAGATGGCTGTGTCCACTGTAGGGACCCTCCATTTTTTTATGAACTTATCCTCCATGGGATAGATCACTGGAAATCTCTTGGGGGGAGTAAATATTTTATCAGGATGCTCCCAATCCTGGTAAATAAGCCCTTCCAATAAAGGGTGGATTGGGAAGGAACAGACAGCCTGGGGAGCTTTCAGCGACCCCAGCGAGGAAACCGTAGTGGTTGATGGTTCCGCCAGAGGCATTTTAAATGCTGATCGGACCATGTTAGTCAGAGACTGAACCCATAATCTTTCAGCCTGAGATGCTGAGAAAGGTTCTTCCACTGTTGATTCCTCTATAACTGAATCAACCTCATCCTGATCCCCTTCAGGTAGGTCGATCTCTGTGTGGGGCTGTTCCTCCACTAACAGGCACTCTGAAGGAGGAGACGGAGATCGGACGCGCTTTCCCTGTGACAGGGAAGCAGCGATCAATGCTGTTAATCTCTCTTCCAATCCTCCCAGAGTTGAGGATAAAACCTCCTCTGTTATATATACAGGAGCAGGTGGACTGGGGACAGCCGCAGCACCAGGCACTCCTGCGGGGTTCCTACGGCTACTGACCTCTGAATTTTCAGGGGAGATTGGTGCAGTACAAGCATGCCCAATATCCTCAGAGCCCGATGGAGACCCCTTTGGCTTCCTGGAAGACTTATTTCCGGAGCGTCTGGACGACATATTCTTTAAGCACAAAGCTGAGGTATTCCCGTCGTCATACACCAATTTTGCTGGTAATAGTCTAACACAGTTGCTGCTATATACCAGCTGGTGTCCACTAAAGTGCCTTTCTATGGGGATGCCTGCATCAACCGCCTCTGTGTGCCACCGTTTTGTTGCTAGCTCTGTTTGCATCCAGCTGACACTTGTACTGTGTCTTTTATACATGCTGGGACGCCTGCACATGCGCAGAAGCGCCGCGGCGCGCATCGAGCGTTATCCACCCGCCCCGCCCCTTTTTTTTCATAGGAGGCGCGTGCACGCGCCCGCGCGCGCGCCCGTGCACCATTGGCGCCCTTTTTTGAAACCAAGCAGGGACTAGGAGCCAGGGCCCTTTTTGCCGGAGGGCCTGTGCGGTGGATGAGCGCAGCAACAGGGCAGAGGAACTGGATTCCCACAGAGAAACTTACCAACTGCCTGGATCTTTTGACTTGAGAAAACCAAAGATCCACATGACAAGAAAAATGGACCACAGCGGCCTCTAGTGGTTTAACACAGGTACCGCGGTCCTCTTTTTTTTTTCTTTTCTTGACTACTATTAAAATTTTACATTTTCCAGTAGTTATAGGCATACACAGATATTAGCGGGAATACCGTTAGGTAACAGACAGAAAGACAAATTAGGCTTGGGGGTCCCCCAATAGAACCAAGTTCCTGGGGGCCCCCACTTACCTGTTCCCCGCCGCAGGACTCTGTTTGGTCCACAGAAGCCCAAACTTCACCTATCACGGCAGGCATTGTAATTAAACCTTCAGGGACCGGGTTCCCAAGGATTCCACTCCCCTGGACCTGTATAGCACCCTGCACAGAAAACATCTTGGTCGTGGGTATGACCAGAGCTCTGGATCCCAGGGTCCAGCCCTCCTAAGAGAGGCATTACAGGCAAAACCTTGCTCTTCTGTTGCAAGGCCCGGGTACCGACCGTTTAGCTATGAAGCTTTTTTGGTGGGATCCGGAACAGCTTACAAAGGCCCGTAAAAGAACCTGTACGCAAGCCCAGGAAAACACATGTTACTCTTTGGCCAACACCTTAGACACTGGCAAAAAACTGAGGTGCTCCCGGATGGGAGGGGCTTATATAGGGGAGGGTACTTCCGGTTTGGAAGTTGCCAGTGCCAGCACCTGAAGGTAAACTATATAACCCATTAGTAATGACTAAGTCGCTCTGTGTCCCGTGATGTACGAAAAAGAAAGAGAAACTGTTAAATGAAAAGCAAGGAAGCAAGCGAAAGTACAAAGCAGATTACAATTGCTTCAATCTGATTTGCTCTTGAAAGCAGGCACATCCTTTACATTAAGATTAAAATTAAATAAGTTCTTCACCACAAAAATTGTTAAATCTTTTCAGGTGTGTCGTGACTTTTTTTTAGATTTTTTTGGTGAGTCGCAAGACAAAAAAGTTTGAGAAACACTGCTCTATATGGTGCAGCCTGACCACCACTTTGTCCTGCAGAACCTGTTTGCTTCCTACAACCTCCACATGCAGACTCTCTTTTAGGATCTTATCACAGATCCCCTGCTGAATGAATCAGAGCACTCCCATGTGAAACGACCATAACAGCAGTGGCGGCTGGTGCTCAAAATTTTTGGAGGGGCACAAACAAACTGAAAAAACCAACCATTAATTGCAGCCACTGTGCCCATTAAATACAGCTACTGTGCCCATCAATTGCCGCCACTGTGCCATCAAACACAGCCACTGTTCCATCAAACGCAGTCACTGTGCCCATCAAACGCAGCCACTGTACCCATAAATTGCCGTCACTGTGCCATCAAACGCAGCTACTGTACCCATTAATTGCCGCCACTGTGCCCATCAAATGCTGCCACTGTGCCCATCAATTGCCGCCACTGTGCCCATCAAACGCTGCCACTGTGCCCATCAATTGCTGCCAGTGTGCCCATTAATTGCTGCCAGTGTGCCCATCAATTGCCGCTACTGTGCCCATCAATTGCTGCCAGAGTGTCCATTAATTGCCGCTACTGTGCCCATCAATTGCTGCCAGTGTGCCCATCAATTGGCACCACTGTGCCCATCAAATGCTGCTAGTGTGCATCCTCCGCCTGCCCCACCTTTACCGTGTCTCAGTGGGGAAGCGGGTCACGGCGGTGGTGTCCTCCACACTCCTCAATGTCTTTTCCCATCCTCTCTTCTCGTCCTCTGCTATGATTGGACGCTTGATAGGCATCCAATCACAGCGCCTGTCATTTCAGCCAATCAGGTGACAGGTAACAGACCCGAGCACCTTATTGGCGGAGAGGTGGTTCAGTGTTAGGAAAGCGAATATTCATTCGCTTTCCTAACACACAGCTGAGTGAACTGCAAACGCCCAGCATGGCGCTCGCATTTCACCTTTATTGACGCCTATTGGAGCCTACGGCTCTAATCAGGTGCTTCAAAAAAATACCCCGTCGCTGTAATTCAGGCTCCCGGCACCCGAAAAGGGGCCGGACACCTGAATAGGGGGTAGCAGCGACCACCATAGATAGATTCCTGCAATGCATGAATCTACCTATTGGTGATAGAGAGGTGGCAGGAGCGAGGGGGCGCACTGCCACTGCATAACAGGTGAAAGTCACATTCACCACTTTATAATAATGCCCCTTAATTATCTTGCAACATCAATAGTAATCATTTCCATATAGTATTCCACCCCCCCCCCCCCTCTTTTTTTTTTTTTTTACATAGACCTTCGGTTCACTTTTTTAGAGCATATATCAGGCAGTGGATCTACACTCACATGTTTAGTTGATCGTAATACTGATACAAAATGAAACCAAATATAAAATAAAAAATACAACATCCTCTAAATAAAACTCACTCTGCGTGTTCTGTGAGCCCAGGAAAGTGTTGAGTTTCAGTGAAACATGAAATCTGTTATAACAATGACTAATAAAATATTACAGTTTGTTCCCGGGTACACATGCCACCAATATCAGAGTTCAGTTATTGGTCAATTTACTGCAAATATCTAACTCTTGAAAGATAATTTTATCCCCCAAAACACTCATCCATTGTTTGCAGTATATTGTTCTGTTTTATCTTTGTACTGTCAATAGAGAACAAGTAGACCTTGGCTGTTGGATTACATTTATTTTACTAGAACATCTATTATTTGAGCAAATAATAAGGAACTTTCCTGTTCACTATTGCAAAAGGTGTTGCAAAATGTTGTGACTCTTGTGTTTTTCCCTGTACAGGAACAGGAACAGTTACAGTTACAGTTAGGCCCCTTTCACACTGAGACGTATTTCAGGCGTTTTGGCGCTAAAAATAGCGCATAAATAACGCCTGAAATACTCCTGCACCAGCATTCTCAATGCCCGAGGGCTTTCACACTGAGGCGATGCGCTGGCGGGAGAAAAAAAAATCTCCTGCAAGCCGCATCTTTGGAGCGGTAAAGGAGCGGTGTGTATACCGCTCCTTTACCGCTCCTTCCCATTGAAAGCAATGGGACACCGCGGTAATACCGCCCGCAAACCGCGGCTGTGGCATGCATTTGTATTCAGCCCCCTTTACTCTGATACCCCTAACTAAACTCTAGTGGAACCAATTGCCTTCAGAAGTCACCTAATTAGTAAATAAAGTCCACCTGCATGTAATTTAATCTCAGTATAAATGCAGCTGTTCTGCGAAGCCCTCAGAGGTTTGTTAGAGAACCTTAGTGAACAAACAGCATCATGAAGGCCAAGGAACACACCAGACAGGTCGAGGAGCTGCAGAGATCCACAGCTCAGGGGGGAGAATCGGTCCACAGGACAACTATTAGTCGTGCTCTCCACAAATCTGGTCTTTATGGAAGAGTGGCAAGAAGAAAGCCAATATTGAAAGAAAGCTATTTGCATTTGCAGTTTGCGAGAAGCCATGTGGGGGACACAGCAAACATGGAAGAAGGCAGTCTGGTAGACAAAATTTGTTTTGTTTCCTTTTGATTCGTTATTTGCATAAATTTGTTTCGTTAAATTAGTTTCATTCGTTTTCGGGATTCGTTTCGTTTATTCGTTTTCGAATCGATTCGAAAAGTTTTCGAATCAATTGTGAATACTTTTCGAATTCGAAAACTTTTCGAATTCAAATAGTTTTCCAATTTCCAAAAATAATAAAATAGATTAGAAAAGAAAGGAATAGAATAGAAAAAAATTCTATTCTATTCTTTTATTTTCTATTCTATTTTATTCTCTTTGAAAATTGGAAAACTATTCTAATTCGAAAAGTTTTCAAATTCGATTTTAAAAACTATTCTAATTCGAAAAGTTTTCGAAATCGAAAACTATTCGAAAACTATTTGAAAACTATTCAATTCGAATTTCGTCCGAATTCGAATATCATTATTTCGGATTCATTTAATTTCGGTACTATTCTACTTAGAATATTCTGATACATCCGAATTTTTGAAAAACGAAAATTCGTCCGAATTTTTATTCGAAACGAAACGAACCGCACATGTCTACGCTCTGGTCAGATGAGACCAAAATTGAACTTTCTGGCCTAAAAGCAAAACGCTATATGTGGTGGAAAACTAGCACTGCACATCACCCTGAACACACCATCCCCACCGTGAAACATGGTGGTGGCAGCATCATGTGATGGGGATGCTTTTCTTCAGCAGGGACAGAGAAGCTGGTCAGAGTTGATGGGAAGATGGATGGAGCCAAATACAGGGCAATCTGACAAAACATACAGCCAGAGCTACAATGGAATGGTTTAGATAAAAGCATATTCATGTGTTAGAATGTCCCAGTCAAAGTCCAGACCTAAATCCAATTGAGATTTTGCGGTTGTTCAGGTGCTTAGCTAACAGTTTTTTTAAACTAGCCTCCCGCTGAAACCACCACCTGTGGAAGGGAATTCCACATCCTTGCCGCACTTACAGTAAAGAACCCTGTACACAGTTTAAGGTTAAAACCTATTTTCTTCTAATTTTAGTGAGTGGCCACATGTCTTATTAAACGTGTCTGTGGAACCCCTGCTAAAACCAATTAATTGAGGATCAGTGGGAAAAATGTCTATTACAGTGGTCGGCAGCGGGAAGTACCTTTAGTGGTCAGAAAGTCACCCTTACAATTAGATAAAAGGATCACGCCACTGACTCAGCCAAATGGTATCGGCCCAAAACTATACAGGCACCATCAAATGGGAGGTCAATCAGCAACAGCTCAAGGAACCCCTAGCAATCTCTGGAGGAACCCTAGGTTGAGAATGGCTGGTCTAGAGAATGGAAAAAAGTTTTACTTACCAGAACCTCCACTTCCCTGGCAAAGGTGCCCCAACAGCAGACTGTTCCTCAGTGTCCTCACATCCAATGCAGGCTGTGGTCTCTGCAGGAGTCTTTATGATGTCAGAGGACCTTAGACCTCCAGAGCATAGGGGAGAGAAAGCTGCAGGGACTGGCCTAGCAGAGCCTGCAGGAACAGAGCATTGGGTAAGTGAAACTGGTTTTTCAAAGCCCGTAGACAGTTAACCCTTGTAGTGCGGGACAGTCACTTATATTTGTCAGGGACTCTATTAGGTGACAACTCAGGTGATGAGTTCCTGGAGCTGCACACCTACTGTGCCAATATGAGAGGCTCCCACTCTCTTTGCTCGACCACAAAAAATGCAACAAGAACTACTGAAACCTGCAAAGGTGGGTGGAAACACACAGGTAGATGGAACTACAGGAAGGAGTTATGGGCTAAGGCCATCATTCTCAACCAGGGTTCCATGGGACCCTAGGTTGATTGACCACCCATTTGATGGTTCCAGGACAAACACCACATGGAAAAGCCAGCAGAATAACACCAATGATCATTTTAGCTACCTGCAAGGGTGGCATTCTGACCACCACTGTAAGGGCTGCATTCTTTCTATTAACCACCAATGTAAGAGGCACCTTCGACATTAACCCTCGATGAATTGACCCTTGAAAGTGGTTGTAAACCCACTTTGACAACTTCCACCTACAGGTAAGCCTAGATTAAGGCTTACCTGTAGGTGCAAGAAATATCTCCTAAACCTACACGGTTAAGGAGATATTTGCAGAATACACTGCACCGATGTCTACGGCGCATGAGCGCTGTAGACAACGGCGCAGGCGCACTGAGCTTGCCGGTTTTCTGAATGGGAGAATGCCGGCCCAGCGCGCATGTGCGTGACGTCATCGCTGCTCCGGCCAATCACAGCACCAGAGCGGCGATACCAGGAAGAAGCTCCGAGGGGACATGGCGGAGGGGAACGAGGAGGACTTCGGGGGCTCCGATCTCTGGTAAGTGCCACATAATGAGAGCTAGTATGCTATGCATACTAGCTCATTATGCCTTTCTCTTGCAGGGTAAGGTTCTATCTCATTTTTTCAGGGGGGGGGGGGGTTTACTTCCTCTTTAACATTACATTAACAAATGCCACAAATACCATTACTAATTAATATGTGACTATGAAAGCATCTTTTGAAGTATAACTAGGGCAAGACTTTTTTTTGGGGGGGATAAAGTGAAGAATGATTCGAACACCTGTCAAGTTTTTATTTAAGTCTTTGACCCCTTTAGGCAGATTCTTCCTATTCAGAGAAAGTGAAAAAAAAAATCTCAAATTTCGGGTTGTCCCCAGAACAGTAATAGAGAGGAAAATTTCCCATGAGGACACTAGTCCTGGTGGTGACAACAAAGTATTTCTTCTCACTTCCTATTTTGGCAATAGAGAAACATCCCTTCACTTCCTGCTCCAATGGGACACAGACAAGGGACTATAACCCCCTACTCTATTAAAAAAAAAAAAAACTTTTGTTTTCCGTTCTACTCTAATAAATCCAGGATTTCAATAGGAGACAAGCAGCCAACTGTTTTTTTTTTAGATACATTATTCAGCAAAATGTATTTATCTGCATTAGTATAATTGCTTTCTATGATGATGAGATAGACCAGAAACAACTCTGCCTAATTTAAAATTAAAGTGTAAATACTACTGGTTACCCGGCGGGAACTATTGGGAGTACAGTTATAGCTAGAATTGCTTTGCCCTAAAACTTCCTTTTTTCATAACTGAATCATTACTTTATAAAAAGGCCAATTCATGTATTATGCACTGCTCTTGCTTTAGGCAATGCAATGTAATATGTATAAACAAACACTGAACAGTTAATCAAAATGTGAAATTCACTTCTTATTTCCACTAAATATACCACATTATCACTTGAACCAAAACTGGAAATGATTAAGAAACTTAAATAAACATTTTTTTTAAAATATATTTTCCCATGTTTCTGTCTGCCTTTTATCTACGTATCTCTACATATCTGGCTCATTTGTCACCCCTCTGATGATTAATGTCCTCTTGGGATAAGGCTGTAGAAGGTTCCTTCCCTGTGATAAGTACAGGTCCGATCTTGCATTTTCATTAAAGGTCACTGATATTGACTTTTGGCCCTACAATTTGCAGAATTTGTCTTGGTGCTCAATAGGCTTGATTGGAGAATGAATGATGAGTGGATGTCACACAAGCCCATGTTGAGAAAGATCGGTTTAACTGGTGGGACAAAGATATCACTAAACGCTGTAGGGCCCTGATGCACAGCTTAAGCCTCGTACACACGACCGAGAATCTCGTCGCAAAAAAAACTTAGTTTTTCTCAACAGGTTTCTTGTCAAGCTTTCCTTGCATACACACTGTCAATTCAAAATCTCGTCTGTCTAAAGCGCGGTGACGTACAACACGTACGACGGCAGTATAAAGGGGAAGTTTCATTCTCATGGCGCCACCACTTGGGCTGCTTTTGCTAATCTCGTGTTACCGCGTGTTAGTAAAAGTTTGGGGAGAGACGATTTGCGCTTTTCAGTCTTCGTGCTTTCAGTTTGTTTTAGCGTGATGAATGTGCTATCACCATTACGAACGCTAGTTTTACCAGAAGGAGCGCTCCCGTCTAATACTTGATTCTGAGCATGTGAGGTTTTTGAAGACTCAGAAAAGCATACACACGGACGGTTTTCTCGTCCAAATACAGTTTGACGAGAATCACGACGAGAAAAAAGAAAGCAGGTCTTCTTTTTTTCTCGTCGAGATTCTGGGCAGTTTTCTTGACGAGAAACCTAAAAGCCTCGTACACACGAACGGTTTTCTCGGCAAGAAAGCTCTGCCAACAGTTTTCTTGTCGTTTCTTGCAGAGAAAACCGGTCGTGTGTACGAGGCTTCACTCTGGAGGTCTGTCTGATATCAAACAAAAGCCTTTGGCTGTCCCATGCAGAATTTGCGATGCTCTCTTTTAATTAAAATGGGACATTTTGCGTTCTTCCCAAAGCATTTATGCAATAGCAACATAAGGAAGGTGACAAAAAAAACAAAACATAAACACATAGGAAGAACTTGTACAGTACATCATCTTCAGGTAGCAGATTAACCATGAAATCCAGTGTTAGAAGGCAAAAGTGTTAGTAGTCACCAACCACTAGGGACTTGCTAGGGGCAACAATTTTTGATAACCCTCCAGTATGGACACTCTGGCCTCAATGCTGCCCCCACTGTTCTTCCATAAGTGCTGTTTCAGTTGGCCTTAATGGCAGCATGGCAAATATGGATACAATCAGGGAGGACCATTCTTGAGGAAGGGAGACATTTTCCTTCCAAGCCAGTACAAATAACTTACACTAGGCTGAATGAAAATACTATACTCTCATATACAGACCTTTATGGGAGCTGGACCCTCAATCAGTGAAAGCTTCTGGGTAAAATATAAATATCTGTTTCTTGTACTCCCAGCACCTGGGCAGGGAAGTCTTCCAGCACAGACTTAGATGTCATCAGAGCTGTAACGGATAATAAAGTCATAGTCCATCTTTTTCAAAAATGTAATACATGTACAAACCCAAGTAAACTAAAAAAAGTAGGGCTGTGGAAATTAACTATTAATTCCTCGATTAATCGATTAATTTTTTTGATCGATCAAAATTCTTTTGATCGGTACTGACCTCTCCGCCGGCTTCCGGGTCTTCAGGGAGTTCTGTCGGAGATCCGGTGACGTCACGGACACCGGCTGGGCTTGCCGTGTCCATCTAAAGGGCTCCTTTGCTGTGCCTTCATATCTGCATGCCGGCGGGACCTTACTATCTGCCACACACAAGGGCTGTTGCACTTCCCTCTATCACTTCCTTCTATCAACCTGGGATTCTACAGCCATCCACTGGGAGTTGTGATAGTTCCCTTCACGGGACATCTACATGCCGACGGACTGATGTTAGTACCTTCTCATCTGGATTCAGCAGTGGTATCGTTGTACACATTTTTATACCAGTATCATACTTAGCTACATGTTTTTATGACTGCTTTTGCTACCGTTTGGTATTACTCGCACCATTTTTACAGTTTATGTAGCTACATCATCGATTTTATTTTGTTACCTACTTGAAGACTATAAAAGTTTTAATGCTATTCCCATCGAGCGCTGCCTTTGTGTGTTTTTTGTACCCTGCTATCCATTTTTCCAGTGGTTGGGAGCTGCACTGGGAATCGGCCTGCAAGGAGATCAGCTAAAAGTAGTTGGATCTGTATGTGCGTTATAATTAATTGAAATTAGCCGATTAATCGGTTAAAAAAAATAGATTAATCAAACACAAAGATTTTAATCAGTAACAGCCCTAAAAAAAAGCTGTATTTATTTAACCACATAGCGACCAGCGCACGCACATTTACGTCTACACAATGGCACGAGCAGGCAAATGAGCATACCTGTACGTCCCTTTAAAGTTGCCACCCACCGTGCCTCGTGAGTGTGTTTACGGGTCCCGGGAACTCGATGTTCCCGGGCGGCCCGCGATCGGCAAAGGCAGAACAGGCATTGCCCTGTTCTGCCTAGTGAAATGTCACTGATCGAATGTTCCCTGTGATCGGGAACAGTGATCAGTGATGTGTCACTGGTAGCTCCTCCCCCTGACAGTTAGAATCACTCCTTAGGACACACTTAACCCCTTCAGCGCCACCTAGTGGTTAACCCCTTAACTGCCAGTGTCATTTTCACAGTAATCAGTGCATTTTTATAGCGCTGCTCGATGTAAAAATGACAATGGTCCCAAAAATGTGTCAAAAGTGTCCGATGTGTCCGCCATAAAGTCGCAGTCACGACAAAAATTTCAGATCGCCGCCATTACTAGTAAAAAAAAATTAATAATAAAAATGCCATAAAACTATCTATCTAACTATCTAACTATTTTGTAGACGCTATAACTTTTGCGCAAACCAATCAATATACGCTTATTGCGATTTTTTTACCAAAAATATGTAGAAGAATACGTATCGGCCTAAACTGAAAAAAAATTAGCTTTTTTTTAAAAAAAATTGGGGATATTTATTATATCAAAAAGTAAAAAATATTGCTTTTTTTTCAAAATTGTCGCTCTATTTTTGTTTATAGTGCAGAGGTGATCAAATACCAACAAAAAAAAGCTCTATTTGTGGAAAAAAAATGACATCAATTTTGTTTGGGAGCCACGTCGCACGACCGCGTAGTTGTCAGTTAAAGCGGCGCAGTGCCGAATCGCAAAAAGTGCTCTGGTCTTTGGCCAGCCAAATGGTCCGGGGCTTAAGTGGTTAATTTTTGCATTTAAAACAGTAATCCCTGGTCACCCTAGTGAATATGGTCTCAAAATGTTCTGTTGGCTTCCATATCCTCATAAGTATTTGTGTATCCTCCTTATTAGCTGAGTGATTGTGGATAAAAAACTACAGTATATCTTGTCAATTCAGCTACATGGCATGATTTCTTGATATTTTTACAAAGACCTTGATTTCCAGTGAATATTACCATACAATGGGTATAGAAAATAATCACACTTTTTTGCTTTGCAGCCTGAAATGAAGACAGACAAAGTTTTTGTTTTATCCAGCTGTATTTACTCCCAAGTGAAAGATATAACACCAACATGTCAGAAAAAAATGTAAATAAAAATCAAAAACAAAATCAATGAGTTGGAAAAAGGATCACCTCCTTGTGCCGGTATTTTGTTGGACCACATTTTTGCTTTAATCACAGCCTTTAGTCTGTTGGGATGTCTCTACTAACTTTGCACATCTAGACTGTAGTATTTGCCCGCTCTTCTTTGCAGAATGGCTCAAGTTCAGTTAAATTTGTTGGTGACTGTTCGTGAACTGCAGTCTTCAAGTAATTTCACAGATTTTCAATGGGGTTTAAGTCTGGGCTCTGACTAGGCCATGCAAGGACATTCACCTTTTTCCTCCTTCAACCCCTGTGTGCTCATTTTTGTTGTGTACTATGGGTCATTGTCATGTTGGAAGGTAAACCTTCTTCCAATTAACAACTTTGTCAGCAGATTTTCCTCAAGAATTTATTTTGCCCCATCCATTTTTATACTATCCTGACAAGTGCTCCAGTCCCTGATGCAGAACCCCCCCCCCCCCCCCCATAACAGGATATTACCACCCCCGTGTTATACTGCAGGAATGATGTTATTTGGATGGTGAGCTGTATTGGATTTCCGCCAGACATATCGTGTGGTGTTGAGGCCAAATAATTACATTTTAGTCTCATCCGACCAGAACACCTTCTCCATGTGGCCTCAGAATCTTCAAGGTGCATTTTGGCAAAGCTCAGTCATGACTACATGTGGCCTTTCTTGAGAAGTGGCTTTTTTCTTGGACCCCTCCCATACAAGCCACATTTGTGGAGAATTTGTGATATTGTTGTCACATGCCCACAATGACCACTCTTCGTCATAAATTCCTGCAACTGCTTCAGAGTTGCTGTAGGCCTCTTGGTCTCCTCTCTGACCAGTTTCCTCCTGGCTCTTTCATCCAGTTTGGAGCGAAGTCCTGATCCAGGAAGGATCTGTGTTGTGCAAAATACCTTCCACTTCTTAATACTAGCCACAACATACAAAACCATTCACAACTCTGCCCCAAGCTACATCACCAATAAAATATCCCCCAAACTGTCTTCTCCGCTCCTCTCAAGACCTCCGGCTCTCAAGCTCCCTTGTTTCCTCCTCCCATGCTCGTCTCCAGGATTTCTACAGAGCCTCCCCCTATCCTCTGGACCTCTCTACCACAACCTGTCAGGCTATCTCCTACTCTAGCTGTCTTAAGGCAATCCCTGAAAACTCATATCTTCAGGGAAGCCTATCACGCCTCCAACTAATCTTTTAACACTTCCATCAGCTCATTATCCACAGTTACAACCTTTTGTACCACTTGCCCCACCCTATTAGATTGTAAGCTCTTCTGAGCAGGGCCCTCTTAATCCTCTTGTATTTTATTGTATTGTAACTGTATTGACTCCCTTTTATATTTTAAAGCGCTGCGTAAACTGTTGGCACTATATAATTTCGGTATAATAATAATATTAATAATAATAGACTTCACTGTGCTTCTAGGCATTGATAAAGCCTTTGACATTTTTTGTATCCATCTCCTGACTTGTGCCTGTCCACAACTTTATCCCTGAAATCCCGGTGACAGTGCCTTGCCATCCATAGTTGATTGTTTGCTTCAGTTTGCTACCAGGAACTGAAATGCTCCAGGAAATCTCTTTTCATGCTCAGCTAATCAAAATGACCACAGCTGATCACAGTTGAAAGCCAAATGGCTTTGTGTGCCATTGAGAAGGTGATTAGCTACACCTGATTAAGTTTAAAAGTCATTTTTAGGAGGGGGGTGATCCTTTTTCCAACTCAGTGATTCTATTTTTGATTTATTTTGATTTTTTTCTGACATGTTGGTGTTCTATCTTTTACTTGGATGTTATAAGTTGTTACAAAGCACCAAAATGTGATTATTTTAAAAGGGGGGAAATTCTTTTCTATACCCACTGTATATATTTTTATAGTGTGACATCTTCAAGCATTCCTCCTCTTTACAACATATTTCCTCTATCTTTTTGAAACACCCAATTTGTTTTAAAGCGTTAGACCAGACCTCATACCGACTTATCACACTACGCATCCTGCACACATGCTGACCATTCCGGCTTCATTCCCTTGTGGCTCCCTAACAGACAGACTACAAGGAAGCATAGCATGGATAAGATACCGTGATTCATCCAACAGAGTGTGAATGTACACAAATGACTAAGAAAATTTACTGACGTCATTCATAGTGGGTTATTATCATAGTTTTTCTAAAATAGGTCCACAATAAATATTTATTATATATATGTATGTGTCTTTGAAGTATAGCTACCCATAATTGGATAGAGTCAGGGCTTTTTTTCAGGGGGAACTTGGTGGAACTCAGTTGCTGCTCACCACAATCACTTGTAAACACAGAAGTCTGGTTTCTGTGTTTACAAGTTACAGCTCTGCACTCTGTGTGTAATGCAATCCTGGTATTTAATGCCCCATTAAGACCCTCCTACTGTTTTCGTGAAATTTGACTGAACACACCCACTATTTGATGTGATTTGGAGGGTGTGTGTAGGGAGAGGGGTTTTGTGGGGTCGTGGTTAAGTTCCACCACCTATTGTTTGAGAAAAAAAGCCCTGGATAGAGCTATTACTAAGAACAATGGTGGGTTGTGAGAAGACCTGCCTGTCCTTGCTGGACCCCTGGAACTTTCCAAAACCCTTGCCCAACATGGCCATGAGGCAATTCATGATGGAAGTTCTGTGCTCTTTTCTCACTTAATGAAGATATGATTGGCACCCAGCTGCTAAGGTCTTCCAACAAAAAAGACTTTCTAGTTAAATGATTTTTATAGGCATGGTCCAAATTTACCCTTAACCACTTCAGCCCCGGAGGATTTGGCTGCTAAATGACCGGGCCACTTTTTCGATTCGGCACTGCATCGCTTTAACTGACAATTGCACAGTCGTGCGACGTGGCTCCCAAACAAAATTGACGTCCTTTTTTTCCCACAAATAGAGCTTTCTTTTGGTGGTATTTGATCGCCTCTGCGGGTTTTATATTTTGCGCTATAAACAAAAATAGAGCGACAATTTTGAAAAAAATGCAATATTTTGTAATTTTTGCTATAATAAATATCCCCATTTTTTTTAAAAAAAGCTAATTATTTCTCAGTTTAGGCCGATACATATTCTTTTACATATTTTTGGTAAAAAAAAATCGCAATAAGTGTTTATTGATTGGTTTGCACAAGTTATATGATTTTTTTTTTTACTACTAATGGTGGCGATCAGCGATTTTTATTGTGACTGCGACATTATGGCGGACACATCGGACACTTATGACGCTATTTTGGGACCATTCACATTTATACAGCGATCAGTGCTATAAAAATGCACTGATTGATTACTGTATAAAAGTGACTGGCAGGGAAGGGGTTAACCACTAGGGGGCGATGAAGGGGTTAAGTGTGTCCTAGGGAGTGATTCTAACTGTGTGGGGGCAGGGCTTACTGTGACACAACACTGATCACTGCTCCTGATGAGAGGGATCAGTGTTTACACTGGCCTCTCCCTGTTCTGCTGCTCCATGACACGATCACGGGACACCGGCGGACATCGAGTCTGCGGGCAGGGTCACGGAGCTCGCGGCAGGGGCGCGCACCCGCACAGCGCCAAATTCAAAGTAACGTATATATACGTTACTTTGCACAGCCGTGCCATTCTGCCAACATAAATGTACATGGCGCAGTCTGCAAGCGGTTAAATTTCCCTCTCTAAGGCAGACCATAGATGGTTCGATTCTCGGTACAACCAGCATGTCGGATTTTTGCATGCAACTATTGCCAGTGGCCAAAGAAAAAAAAACTGTTTTACCACTGCAAGAACGACTCCCACGTCCCCCAGCCGGGAGAACACAATAACTCAGCGGGAGGCATTTCCCCATCAACACTAACTGTGTTGATGGGGCAATCAAATGAGCGTGTCTTGGCTCGTTCCTGCTCTCTCCTCATTGGCTCACTGGCTGTGATTGACAGCAGCAGGATCTAATGGCTCCTGCTGCTGTGTGAGCCAATGCAGAGAGATCTGGGAGAACCACTGGTCTCATGCACATCACTGGATCGAGATTGGGCTCAGGTAAGTATAAGGGAGAGCTGCACCCAGAAGTTTTTTTTACCTTAATGCATCCCATGCATTAAGGTAAAAAACTTTGAAGCACAAAGCAAGGTCCATAAAGACATGGATGAACGAGTTTGGGGTGGAGGAATTTGACTGGCCTACACAGAGTCCTGACCTTAACTCGATAGAACACCTTTGGGAACATCAGTGCCTGACCTCACAAAAGTGCTTCTGTAAGAATGGTCAAACATTCCCATAGACACACTCCTAAACCTTGTGGACAGCCTTCCCAGAAGAGCCTTTCCCAGCTGTTATAGCTGCAAAGGGTGGGCCAACTCAATATTGACAGGGCCGGATTAACCTAGGGGCTATTGGAGCTGCAGCTTCAGGCCCCTTTCTCAAGATAGGCCCATTTGCCCAAAAAAAAAAAAAAAGATCGACTTTGAGTGTTGTAGATCAGCGACCAAGGGTCACATAGACCCCATATTTGGGGATAGGTAGCTGAAGACCTACCCCACCACTGGTTAAAATGTGGGGCTGCTATCATTTATGGTTCCGGAGATACGGGGCTGCTTGCGCAGCCTGTCGGAAGCTACATACAGAGCGGCCAGTTTAAATACAAGCTGACACACTCTGCAGCAGACTGAGAGGATGAGCTCACAGTGCTTATAATAATTATTTGTATATTACTTATGGTAATTAAGCCCTTACCACCCAGGCCAATTCTGACACTTCTCTCCTACATGTAAAAATCATCATTTTTTTTTTTTGCTTGAAAATTACTCAGAACCCTCAAAAATTATATATATTGTTTTAGCAGACACCCTATGGAATAAAATGGTGGTCTTTGCAACTTTGCGCAGCAATTTTTTCAAACATGTTTTTTTTGGAAAGAAACTGTTTCATTCATAAAATAAAACACTAAAGTTAGCACAATTTGTTTTGTATACTAAGTGATGCCTTACATTTTTTTACAGGTTACATGTTTAGAGTTACAGAGGAGGTCTAGTGCTAAAATTATTGCTCTCACTCTAACAACCGTGGCGTATATAACCTGTGTGCATCTGGCTCTGATACTAGCCAGTGCCTACCCAGCCACTGACTAGTATCTCTCCCCAGCCTGTCCCCACACACCCTCTCACCTGCTGACCTGTGGATGGGGGAATCACTCCTGCAGTGTTATTGTGTTCTGCCAGTGAATGCAATGATCAGTGTTGCTAACTATAGCTGGCAGCACTGATTGTTTTGGGAAAAACCTGACAGGCTGGTTGTACTCAAGTCGGTTAATAGATTGACTTCTGTAAAACCAGCTAGCCCATACATAGATCGACTATGGCTGGTCTCTGCTCAATTGGCTTAATTTCAATCCATGTATGGCTCGCTTAACCACTACGCAGTCCCTAAACATCCTTCCACAAACCTTTACATTTTTCCTTCCCAGATTCCTTCATCCTCCTCACCTGTACATAGTGCCCACTGTCATACTCTCCACACTTCTCTCCTGTACATAGTGCCCGCTGTCATACACTTCTCTCCTGTACATAGTGCCCACTGTCGTACCCTCCACACTCCTCTCCTGTACATAGTGCCCACTGTCATACCCTCCACACTTCCCTCCTATACATAGTGCCCACCGTCATACCCTCCACACTCCCCTCCTGTACATACTGCTCACTGTCATACCCTCCACACTCCTCTCCTATAAATAGTTCCCACTGTCATACCCTCTACACTTCTCTTCTATACATAGTGCTCACTGTCATACCCTCCACACTCCTCTCTTGTGCATACTGCCCACTATCATACCATCCACACTCCTCTCCTGTACATACCGCCCACTGTGATACCCTCCACACTCCTCTCCTGTACATACTGCCCACTGTCATACCCTCCACACTCCTCTCCTGTACATACTGTAACCCAACCTTACCCTTCACACTCCTCTCCTGTACATACTGCCAACTATCTTTCTCTCCACATTCCTCTCCTGTACATACTGCCCCCATCATACCCTCCACACTCCTCTCCTGTACATACTTCCCACTGGCATACCCTCCACACTCCTCTGCTGTGCATACTGCCCACTGCCATATCCTTCACACTCCTCTCCTGTACATAGCGCATTCTGCCATACCCTCCACACTCCTCTCCTGTACATAGTGCCCACTGTTAGACCCTCCACATTCCTCTCCCTCACCTGCACATACTTCCCACTTTTATACCGTCCATACTCCTCCCCTATGCCTCTTACCCACAAAAATGGTTCTTTAAAATTATACTGAATATCCTTAATGTTACCAGCTCTAGAATGGGCACACTTTTGTTATTTCAACTAAAGGAAATCTTCTCAGTCCTCATATTTGTTCTGCCCCATTATTAGTATTCATTTAATTTTGTGATTACTACTGTGATGTATAGAGAAACATAGGGGATCTCAGCTACTCTAAATATAGCACTTGTAAAATAAAGTGTCCCTGAAAATATTTTTGAAATGTTGGCAACTATGCACTTAGGCACTGCCCAAGGGCCACGGGTCAGTAGGGGGCCCCATGAGAGGCTCCTGGGATCCTGTGATATTAAAGCGGTAGTAAACTTTGCTAACATTACTACTTTTTAGAGACCCTGAGGTAGGTTATGCCACAATGTACAAGTATGTACAGCATATTAGCACATTAGGGTACAACTACCTGTCAGACTGAGCCCTCCAGTGCTGCGCTGTGATCAATCCAGCCGGGCCCGTGCGCTTCCATCTTCACCCGGTCTTCCTTCTGGGTTCTGTGCCTTTGGTCACTTGCCTTGGCTGGGTTGCGTTGATGAAATTCCCACGCATGCTCATGCGCATCCTCTCTCTCTCATTCTCCCTCCCTTACCCCTCACCCCTCTCTCTCTCTCTCTCTTATCCTCCCTCTCTCTCTTTAATTAAATTTGTTATAACAAAAAATAGTATTGTTATTTACAGTATTTATTTATTATTTATAAAAGGCCCCACCAAAATCCTCAGCACCAGGCCCATGATGTTCTTAATCTGGCCCTGAATATTGAACCCTATGGACTAAGACTGGGATGCCATTAAAGTTCATGTGCGTGTAAAGGCAGTCGTCCCAATACTTTTGACAATATAGTGTATGTATATTTACTGTATATTTACACACATGCAAACACTTTTCATGGGTTAGATGGGTTATTTTTAGGGCTGTGGAAATTAACTATTAATTCCTCGATTAATCGATTAATTTTTTTGATCGTTTAAAGTTCTTTTGATCGGTACTCACCTCTCCGCCAGCTTCCGGGTCTTCAGGGAGTTCTGTCGGAGATCCGGTGACATCACAGACACCGGCGGGGCTTGCCGTGTCCATCTGAAGGGCTCCTTTGCTGTGCCTTCATATCTGCATGCCGGCGGGACCTTACTATCTGCCACACGCAAGGGCTGTTACACTTCCCTCTATCACTTCCCTCTATCACTTCCCTCTATCAACCTGGGATTCTACGGCCATCCACTGGGAGTTGTGATAATTCCCTTCACGGGACATCTACATGCCGACGGACTGATGTTAACCCCTCCTCATCTGGATTCAGCAGTGGTATCATTGTACACATTTTTTTACCAGTATCATTCTTAGCTACATGTTTTTATGACTGCTTTTGCTACCGTTTGGTATTACTCGCACCATTTTTACAGTTTATGTAGCTACATCTATTTTATCTCCAGTGCAATATTTATTTTGTTACCTACTTGAAGACTATAAAAGTTTTAATGCTTTTCCCATCGAGCGCTGCCTTTGTGTGTTTTTTGTATCCTGCTATCCATTTTTCCAGTGGTTGGGAGCTGCACTGGGAATCGGCCTGCAAGGAGATCAGCTAAAAGTAGTTGGATCTGTATGTGCGTTATAATTAATCGAAATTAGTAGAATAATCGATTTTAAAAAAAAATTGATTAATCGAACATGAAAATTGTAATCAGTAACAGCCCTAGTTATTTTACAAGATAATGATTCAGATATACTTTAAATAAACCTCCAGATTCTCTATATTCGCAGCGTGGACTCATCTTGTATGCACCTGGTAAAGTGCAATATGCAGCACAGACACGTTGTGTATGCCAACAAGCTGTAGTACAAATAATTTCCAATAAAGAGACCACTAAGTCAGGCCTCTGGTGCTTTATAAAGCCATTACTTGACCTAAGAAGTTAGCCACAGGGGACCGTTCCCACTACAGCCTATTGACCTGCAAAATATTTGCTTCTCCTGCACAGGATGTGATGGATGAGTTGTCCTATAAAATACGTGTATGGTCCGTTAATATTATTTCCGAGGCATTTAAACAGCACTGCCAAGCTTCTTGTGCCGGGTCATTGCTTTGTAAATGATTCCTCTGGAATGATATCAAGGTTCTGGGTGATGTCTGAGCCCTTTCCTCATATGGGTGTGACCTTGGCTAGCCGTGCAATTACATCCGAATGGAAACCTAACTGACTTAGTGGCTTCTGCCTGACCACAACTGCGCAAACTGCATTATATCTGATGTGACACTACTGATGACTCCTATCTAGCACATTAATATAAGTGTGAATACATCTAGCATGCCATGCTTGTCCCATTTTCCATAACATCTTCTAGCATCTTCTTTTCCACAATATAAATCTGTGAAACACAAAAAAAATTAAATAAACCAAAATGTTGAAATATAGGGAAGTTGTTTTAACAAATTGTGAGAAAATAAATAAAAATAGTAGAAATAGAGGAAGTATAATTTCCATAATTTGAAAAAAAAAATGTGTATTCTCTTTAAAGAGAGGTTGTAAGGATTACGAAACAGGAACAAAAAGTAAAAATTTTTAAAAATAGTAACATTTAGAAATTTATTATAACCAACACACAAATAAAATACTGCACTTTTATAATTTGAACGTCAGGAAGAGTGAAGTGGATTTAGTATCCAGCACCTCACTATCACAGGGCTGCAGTGCTTCCCACTAGAGTTGGGCGAACAGTTCGAGCTGAGCAAAAGTTTCGCCTTTTTCGTCCCGTCGGTGACATCACAAGGGGGCGATGCAACCAGGTGATGTCATTGGGTGGCCCCGCCCCTTACCTATTTAAGAACTGTCAAATGGCAGTGGAGGCGATTAGCTTCCGTCACGGACAGAGCGTTTTTTTTATTTCCGGGTGCGGCGGTGTGGTGGGCGTCATAATTGAAGGACAATGTTTTTTTAATTTTTTTAATAAAGGAATTGTCAAAAACTGCCTCCTGTCAAAAACTGCCTCCTGTTTATTTATTCCTGACTCTTTTTTTTGGTTGGTGAATGAGTAGGGGTACAATGTACCCCATACTCATTCACATAGGGAGGGGGCTGGGACCTGGGGGCACCCTTGTTAATGGTGTGTTCCAGATTCCTATAAGCCCCTGTGTGGAACCCCCACAACCACAGCCCAGGGTTGTTGGGAAAAGGCCCTTGTCCCCATCAACATGACAACAAGGTGCTTTGGGGTGCGGGGGGGGGGCAGAGCCACCTGCCGCAAAGCACCCCCCGTGTTGAGGGCAAGTGGCCTGGTATTGAACCATACCAGGTCACATGCCCTCAACATGGGGGGTGTTTTGAGGCAGAGGGGTTCCTTCTTTGGGTAGGGGTTGAGCTTGCTCGTCCCCCCCTTTCCTCACCTGCAAGGCTGCATGCTTGGATAAGGGTCAGGTGTGGATTTTGGGGGGAAACCCACGTCGTTTTTTTTTTTATTTTGGCGTGGGGTTTCCCTTGAAATCCATGCCAGACCCGAAGAGTCTGGAATGGATTGGGGGGGGGCCCCCACTTGGTTTTTTGTTTTTTAACATTTTTGTATTGCCCGCAATGGTATTATATTGCTGGGAATTTAAATGGCATTCTTTGTTCTTTATAAATATCAGTTTTGCTGCAGCAGTTTCTATACACGGTACAGATGCGTCACTTTACAGGCAGACTAAGGGGGCCCCCCATGCACTATAAAAGTATTTTTTAATTTTTATTGTTTCACAATAAGCATCATTAAAACGCACTGCACCTTTAAAAACAATCTTTTTTTTTTTTGCATTGGTACATGTCCCCCAGGGCAGTACTAGGAACCCATACCCTTTTTATGGGCAATAACTTGCATATAACCCTTCAAAATGGGAACTTTTGATTTTTCAAGTTTGGGTCCCATTGAGTTCAATGGGGTTTGAAGTTTGGGTCCAAACTTTTACAATGTTCGAGAGTTCTGGCGTGAACCAAACTGGGGGATGTTCGGCCCAACACTACTCACCGCTGTATTACCTTGCTACTAGGAATGAGCCGAACGCATCAGGGTTTGGTTTAAGGCAGGATCATAGAACATGACTTCAGTTCTTGTGCCAAATCCAAAATCCCCTTGAAATCCCTGGGAGTGGAATGTTAAAAAAAACTGTAATGGCCATTTTCTAGGCTAATAGGCAAAGGATTGTCTAGCAAATGGCATGGGGGCTGGGCACTGCTAAGAAGAACATATGCCAAAGCAAAAACAAGCAATGAACGACGACCGCCTAATCAAATATTACCACCATTTCACGGATATGTCTGATCCCATCGCTGACTCTCCACATGTGACATCTCCTGGGAGCCCGCTGTATAAAAGAGGTGGGGCCTCCTGGGTGACATCAATGACCAAATATGGCCATGACCATATTGTTTCTAATGTATGTTTATTCTGTTCTGGGAAGTGTTTGCCACCATCCCTATTTCTGTACTTGAAATGGGAAAAAGACCCTCTCATGGGATTTTGAAGGCAACCAAAAAAAAAAAAAAAAACGCATAACCATTTATATATAAACACACGGTCGTCGTTTATTGCTTGTTTTTGCTTCCCCTTATAACAGTTATGCCCTGTACACACGACCGGTTTTCCCGTCGGAATAAACTCCGATGGTTTTTCCGACGGAATTCCGATGGAATTCCGCTCAAGCTGTCTTGCATACACACGGTCAGACCAAATTCCGACCATCAAGATTGCGGTGATGTACAACACGTACGACGAGCCGAGATCAATGAAGTTCAATAGGCAATTCGGCTCTTCTGCTTGATTCTGAGCATGCGTGGTTTTTTAGTGCGTCGGAATTGCGTCGTATTTTCCGATATAATTTTTTTCCGTCAGAAAAATTGAGAACATGTTCTCTATCTAAGTCCGTCGGAATATCCGATGAAAAGCTCCCATCGGACTTTTTCCATCGGAAATTCCGAAAGTGTGTACAGGTCATTAGGTGTGTCTTGAAGAAACTCTGCCACCAGACCTGACTTTTTAAAAAAGAAGTATGGGAGAACCAAAAATAAATAAAAAATTATACTTGCCTAGATGAATGCAGCATTGGTCTGATCCTGCATCTGTCCCCTGTCGGCTCTAAGACTGAGAACTAAACATTTAAAGACCGCCGATCACTCGGTTATCAGTGTTCCATGAGCAGCCAGCAAGTTGGTGACTGTCAATCACTGGCCCTCCAGTGCTCATTGGAGCGCTGGGCTGTGGAGGGGGAGGGAGCGGCTAGCTCTCAGCGGAGCCAGCTGCCGGTCCAGGCTTTTGGGTGGATCCCAACCATAAGATCAGTGGCGACCCGTCCATACAGGGCACAGGGGTGCCCCCCCTAATCCATGCGCCCGGCCCCTAATCTACATGCAGGGCGCCAGACCCATGGGTTCCAACAGGTTTTTTTTTTCTTTTTGAAGCACGTGATTAGAGCCTGAGGCTCTAATTGGCTGCAAAAAAGGGTGGGCTCGGGGTGCAGAGCACTGTGCCCCGAGCTCACCCAGTTGTGTGACAATAGCAAATTAATATTCGCTATTGTCTTCCTGATTCTCCTCCCGGCCAATCAAAGTTACATAGTCGGTAAGGCTGAAAAAAGACAATAGTTCATCCAGTTCAATCTCTGTAGTTGCACGTGCATCAGTGTCTATACCGATTTCCCATATCCCTGTATGTTGTGTCCTTTAAGATGTACAGTATATCTAAGAGTCTAAAGATATTCATACGCCCTGCATCCACCACCAATTGTGGGAGAGAGTTCCACATCCTTATTGCCCTAACAGTGAAGAACCCTCTACGCAGTTTAAGGTTAAACCGCTTCTCCTCCAGTCTCATTGTGTGGCCCTGTGTCCTCTTACACTCCATATGTCTGAAGAGTTTATTTCCTATGCTGGGATCCCCATTGAGATATTTGTAGATCGGTATGTCCCCTCTCAAGCATCTTTTCTCCAGCGAGAATAAATGTAATGTTTGCAGCCGTTCCTCGAACTTGAGGTCCTCCAGTCCCCTTATTCGTTTTGTTGCCCTTATTTGGACTCTCTCTAGCTCCAGCACATCCCTTCAATGGACTGGTGACCAGAACTGGACAGAATACTCCAGATGAGGTCTGACCAGAGCTTTATAAAGTGGCAGAATTATAGCTTTGTCCCTGGAGTATATCCCCTTTTTTATGCATGCTAATATTCTGCCTGTTTTGGTAGCTGCAGCTTGGCACTGCATGCTGTTCCTCAATCTGTCATCTATTAGCACCCCTAGACTAAGGTGACCAGATTTTTAAAATGAAATCCGGGGACATATTTTTTTTTTACTAGTAATGGCGGCAATCAGCAACTCTCTGCCTGTCGCCGCCGCCGCCCCGCCCCACCTCACAGCCTGTCAAGTCTTACTCTCTGGGCCCCGGCTACTACTGGGTGGGGAGCGGAGGAAAATCACTCCACTAGGGAAGGCAAGGAGACAAGCAGGCAGGCGGCTGGCCGGGACTTGAGCCAAGGCAGAAGAACATGTGAGCGGAGCTGAATGGACATGCACCCGAAACTGAAGAAATATTCCCTCCGCTCCGACCAGCACATGATCATCAGAAAGGGGCACAGATAATGGAAAAAAATACACCCCCTAAGCTAGTAGGAGCGGCGGAGTGGGGATGTGTAATTCAGTTTTTTTTTTTTTTTTATTCTGCACTGACTGTCTTTGAAATTGCCCCAGCCCCTGTTCAAATCCAATCCGGGGACAAAACCGGGGACAGACTTGGTCCGGGGACAGTGTCTTCAATCTGGGGACTGTCCCCTGAAACCGGGGATGTCTGGTCACCCTAACCTAGACCCTTCTCCATCCTTGATTCTCCCAGCTGTTTTCCACCTGGTGAATATTTTTAATTATTTTTTTTTGACCCCAAGTGCATTACTTGGGGTCAAAAAACTCTCCTAATTAAACCTCATTTGCCATTTGTCTGCCCACTCTTTTATTATGTTCTGGTCTTTCTGCAAAATTCCTATGTCCTGATGCAAGTTTATTACTTTGCTTATCTTTGTGTCATTCACAAAGATTGAGACTGAACTAGTTATCCCATACTCTATATCGTTTATGAATATGTTGAATAGAATTGGACCCACGCACCACTCCAGACCAGTCTGAGTACATGTTATTTATCACTACCCTTTGGACCCATCCCTGTAATCAGGAAGTGCTTGGCCAGGGAGTCTTAGGACCACCTTCCCGTCTGGGGGGGTGGGATTGGCCACCTTCCCATCTGTTTCCCGTGGGAGGGTTTAGTTGGTTTACCGCCCCCCCCCCCAAAAAAATATTGTGCACCAGCCGCCACTGCATAAGATCGTGATCTTTTCAGAGCCTGGACTGGCTCTTTGACATCAGCCAAAAGCAGGCTTTATTTATTAACTCAATACAATTTTATCTTTTTTATTTAGCAGGAATTTTGCAAGTTATGTTACCTTTTGTCCGCTGATAATGATTTTTGTGTATTTTTTGTGAAAATATCGTTTTGATATTTTTTGGGAGGGGGCCCTGTAAGGTAGGATGTATGGGGCCCCGTGATTTCTAACAGCAGCCCTGCCTATATGACAGTAGAACAGAGACAGTTCTTAAACTGGTCACATGTACAAATTTCAGTGTCATGTCTCAGATTTCAAAATGTTGGCTATTTTGGTGTAGTGACAACAGTTACTAAGGGCGAGGGACCTTTTCCAACCATGACACATCTGCCATCATGCCATGAGACTTGATTGCAAATACATCTCATAGAACTGTCACCCAGCATTCAAATGTATTCACAAGCAGTGAAGCAGTGCGGTGACCCAGACATGTATAAACTAGAAATGAGCGAAATTTAATTTTTTCACTTTTGCTGAAATGTGTTAAAAAATTGGGAAATTTCAGTAAAATTTCACCAGTGTGGCAATGTGTCAGGAACCATAAATCAGACTGAGACAGGAGTGCAGTAAAAATCACACGTTTTAATAAAATGGTAAAATGGTACAAACAGAGCAAACGTAGTAAAAACATAGCCAGGGTTTGGTAACCAGAACGGGTAGTCGGAACAAGCCAGCGAAACAGGAATCCAGAGATCAGCGTAGTCGAGGCAGCAAACAGGATCAGGAACCAGAAGGGAAGTCAGCCAGGCAAAAGTCTTTAACAGGAAAACACAGCAGAGAGTATCTGGATATGTTGACCAAGGCAAAGGCACAGGAGATCTGATCCAGGCAGTTTAAATAGCCAGCAGGGCTAGCTGACAAGCAGGAAATGAAGACCAGGTGAGTCACTGTGGAATGAAGAGTACTTCATTCCTTACATTTGTGCCCCCGGCAGTGGAGCCCCTCCTTACATCTGTGTCCCCGGCAGTGGAGCCCCTCCTTACATCTGTGTCCCCGGCAGTGGAGTCCCTCCTTACATCTGTGTCCCCGGCAGGGGAGCCCCTCCTCACATCTGTGTCCCGAGCAGGGGAGCCTCCTCCTTACATCTGTGTCCCTGGCAGTGGAGCCCCTCCTTACATCTGTGTCCCCAGCAGTGGAGCCCCTCCTCACATCTGTGTCCCCAGCAGTGGAGCCCCTCCTCACATCTGTGTCCCCGGCAGTGGAGCCCCTCCTTACATCTGTGTCCCCAGAAGTGGAGCCCCTCCTTACATCTGTGTCCCCAGAAGCGGAGCCCTCCTTACATCTGTGTCCCCAGCAGGGGAGCCCGCTCCTTACATCTGTGTCCCCAGCAGGGGAGCCCCCTCCTTACATCTGTGTCTCCCGCAGCGGAGCCCCTCCTTATATCTGTGTCCCTATCGTGGATCTATCCTTGTGCTAGGAAGGGGTCCCTCAAAAGCTCTAATATTTTCCTTTCTTTTAAAAAAAAAAAGTAAAAACTAAAGTTAAAATCAAGTAGAATAAACATTTTAAAGCAGCACAATAACAGTTAAAGAGTAACTCCACTTTTGTTGAGAAAAAAAAGAAAAAACATTCCCCTCTGGGTGATCATTGTACATTGCAGGGATTTTAACAAACTTTGTTGCAGATTCCGTCCTTTTGTTATTCTGAACTCTGAAGAAATCCCTGTGTGTTTGTCTGTGCCCATATGGGAAAGTGAATATAATGGCAGTGATTTCATAATTATCAATCAGCTGCTGCACTTGCAGGGTTCTAATGAGGAGAATTGCAGGGTCTGCATCCCTTTAGACGTGATTTCCTATTGGGAGTATCTCACCAAAAATGAAATTTTTGTTGCAGGGGATGCCTGAAAATCTGACTTGTATCTTAGTGCAGACTTCTGGGAAAATCAGTAAGCCAATCACACAAGCAGGAAATTATGTTTCTGGGGGGCGTTCTGTACCCCCATCTGTGTACAGAACACCTCCAGGTAGCCATATCGCATTTCCAGAAAATTACAGCTCTGCAGATTGAAAAGGAAAGATCATTTTTAATAACATTCAATTACAATATGACTTGTGTCACATTGTATGCTCTATATTGATTTTTCTTTATTTGCTATTTTTTTTTTCTCTACGAAAAAGAAGTTACCCTTTAAATACGGACAAAAACATTTACCAACATCGAAAACATATTTATGTGTTTTCAATGTTGTTAAATGTTTTTATCCATATTTAAAGGGTAACTTCTTTTTCGTAGGGAAAAAAAAAATAGCAAATAAAGGAACATCAATATAGAGCATACAATGTGACACAAGTCATATTGTAATTGAATGTTATTAAAAATGATCTTATCTTAAAAATGAAATAACCCAAACTATCCTAAGTACACGTAAAAGAAAACACCAAAAAATGGGGCCCTCTATCAGCTTCAGAGGTAAAAATAACGTAAATAACTTTCCTTGTACTTGGTAGAAACCTTGTAAACTGATCATAAATCAGATAAGAAGCACGGAGGAGCTCAGCTATGAGGAGGGATTAGCTGAACTGAATTTATTCTCTCTTGAGAAGAGGAGATTAACCGCTTGCGGACCGCCCCACGCACATATACTGCGGCAGGGTGGCCGCTCTGTGCCAGATCACGCGCCTAGTATGTGATCTGACACTTACGGGTCTTTGGCGTCTTTGTGCGCCACCGGCGACCTGCTCCCACTTTGATTGGAAACAGCGGGAGCCAATCAGCGGGTGTGGTGGACGCAATGTCCGCCGGGACCCGCCGATCGTTCCGGAGACAGGCAGGACGGCGATCTTTAAACAAGACAGACCTCCGCTCTGTAGGGTTGATATCTGTCTGGGATTCACACGGACAGTCCGGGTTTTTAATCATGTGTCCGGGTTTCAGGCGGACTGAAACCAGGACACATTATTCAGACTGGGCTGTGGCTTCCCAGGCAACCAAGATAGTCACGCACAAATCTGTTACTGTCCGGGAGCTGCAGGCAGTTGTCTGGGGGAAGGTTTGGCATCACTGGGGGACAGCGTGATGATGTCAGCAAGAGCAATTTGGCCACACCCACATTTCGTTGCAGCGCGCTACTCTCCTCAGGACACCCAAAGGTGTCCCAGGCCACTAAAGTGTTCGGTTCTGGCTTGAAGAAAAAGTGGCAACCCTACCGCTCTGTGAGAGGGAAATGTACTGATCCTGTGTTTCTGCTAAGCAGGAACACAGATCTTTACCTTCGTCCAGTCAGAGCACCTCCCCCACAGTAAGCACAATCTAGGAACATAGTTAAGCCCCGTACACACGGTCTGACTTTTGGCCAACAAACTTCATTTTGAGCAAGTTGGACCAACTATCCGACCGTGTGTACGCTCCATCGGACAAACTTTTTTTTTTTTGTTTTCATCGGACAAAAGTTGGGTCTGCAAACGGACAAACTTTTGGCCAACAAAAGTCCGATGGAGCAAAGTCCGACCGTGTGTACAGAAAACCATAGGACTTTTGTCCGATGGACAAAACAAATAATGTTACAATCAACCAACAATAGCAGAAGTTGACCAAAGGGTGGCGGTAAAGAGCAGAAAAGAGCAGAAAAACCACGTGATGTTGCAAAAAGTTTTGGGAAAGTTTGCAGAAAAGTCCTGTGGTGTGTATGCTATGGGTGTGCCCGGCCAACTCCGTTCGAACAAAAATCCAGCAAAAAGTCCGATGGAAGTCCGACCGTGTGTATGGGGCTTTAGTAAGCACTCCCAGAGAACACATTTAACCCTTTGATCGCCCCTGATGTTTAACCCCTTCCCAGCCAGGGTCATTAGTACAGTGACAGTGCATATTTTTAGCACTGATCACTGTATTAGTGTCACTGGTCTCCAAAAAATTTCAAAAGCGTCAGTTAGGTGTCCGATTTGTCCGCCGCAATATTGCAGACCCGCTATAGGACGCTGATCGCTGCCATTACTAGTAAAATAAATACATAAATAAAATAAATAAATAAATCTATTCCATAACTTGAAGACGCTATAACTTTTGCGCAAACCAATCAATATACGCTTTTTTGGATTTTTTTTATACCAAAAATAGCAGAATACATATTGTCCTAAATTGATAAAAAAATTAGATTTTTTCATTTTTTTTTATTGGATGTGTTTTATAGCAGAAAGTAAAAAATATTGTTTGGTTTTTTTTCAAAATTGTCGCTCTTTTTTTTTATTTTTATAGCGCAAAAAATAAAAACCGCAGAGGTGATCAAATACCACCAAAAGAAAGCTCTATTTGTGGGGAAAAAAGAACAAGCATTTTATTTGGGTACAGTGTCACACGACCGCACAATTGTCATTCAAAGTAACACAGTGCCGTATCGCAAAAAATTGCCTGGTCATGAAGGGGGGTAAATCTTCCGGAGCTGAAGTGGTTAAAAGTTATCTAAATGTTCGGTTTTTAAAAAAAACAAAAAGAACAAACATCTCATACTTACCTCTGCTGTGCAGTTGGTTTTGCACAGAGGGGCCCCGATCCTCCTCTTCTGGGGTCCCTCTGCGGTGCTCCTGGCTCCTCCTCTTCTCGAGTGCCCCGTTGGAGAGCCGCTCTCCCTCGGGGCACTTATGTGGGCACGCTCCTATTGACACAGACAGCAGGACTCGGCCCTGCCCCCCGACACCCGCATCATTGGATTTGATTGACAGCAGGGGGAACCAATGGCTGCTATCAATCTATCTAATCAGGACCAGAGACACCGGCTGGAGCTGGTGTGCTCGTCCCCGTTGCTGGAAAAATAAGGTTCAGGTAAGGAAAAGGGGGGCTCTGGGGGGCAGCTGCATCACAGGAGGTTTTTCACCTTAATGCATAGAATGCATTAGGGTGAAAAACCTCTAGGGTTTACAACCCCTTTAACCACTTGCTGACCGGCTCACACCAATATATGTTGGTAAAGTGATTCGTTCCCGCGAATCACCGTATGGGTACGTCTTAAGGGCGATAGCAGACGCACACGCCGCTGGATAGGCGCGCGTGCCCCCGCTGCACGGCGGGGAACCCGATGCGCGTCGCCGGCGGGCGCAATCACCCCTGGCCACCTGCGATCGCGTGCACGGGAGCAGGAACAGGGATTTGTGTGTCTAAACACACAAATCCCTGTTCTGTCAGGGGAGAGGAGACATATCGTTGTCCCTACTAAGTAGGAACAACAATATGTCTCCTCCCCCAGTCAGTCCACTCCCCCCACAGTTAGAAACACTAACTAGGGAACACATTTAACCCCTTGGTCGCCCCCTAGTGTTAACCCCTTCCCTACCAGTGACATTTACATAGTAATCAGTGCATTTTTATAGCACTGATCGCTGTATAAATGTCAATGATCCAAAAAATGTGTCAAAAGTGTCCGATCTGCCCGCCGCAATGTCGCAGTACCGCTAAAAATCACCACCATTACTAGTAAAAAAAAATAATAATAATAATAAAAATGCCATAAATCTTTCCCCTATTTTGTAGACGCTATAACTTTTGCGCAAACCAATCAATATACGCTTATTGCGATTTTTTTTACCAATAATATGTAGAAGAATACGTATCAGTTTAAACTGAGGAAGAAATTTGTTTTTTAAAAACATTTTGGGGATATTTTTTTTGTAGCAAAAAGTAAAAATAGTGTTTTTTTTTTCAAAATTGTCGCTCTTTTTTTGTTTATAGTGCAAAAAAATAAAAACCGCAGAGGTGATCAAATAACACCAAAAGAAAGCTCTATTTGTGGGAAAAAAAGGACGTCAATTTTGTTTGGGTACAACTTTACACGACCGCGCAATTGTCAGTTAAAGCGATGCAGCGCCGTATCGCAAAAAATGGCCTGGTTTTTATAAGCAGCTAAATCTTCTGGTCTGTAAGTAATTAAGAGGGGGGGGGGGGGGGCGGATATGATCAACATGTATAAATACATAAGTGATCCATATAGTGAACTTGATTTTAATACAGGAAAGTCAGAAAACTGACTGGTATAGGCAAATGTTAATTAAATTAGATTTAGCCCAGGTTCACACTGGGGCTGCGGGAGTGAAGCCGTGCGAGTTCAGCTGAACTCGCACGATTTCACTCCTGCCTGTCAGTCCTGATTTCAGCCGCGATTACAGAAACATCTGACACAGATGTCAATGTAAATCGTGGCTGAAATCGCAAAAAGTAGTACAGAAACTACTTTTTGTAATCGGTGCCATTGCCCGCAATTTGCGGCAAATATCGCCGATTTGACATGAGATTTGACATGTCAGATCGCATGTCAAATCGCACCAGTGTGAACCAGGGCTTAAATGTTACTTGTTCCCTGGATCCATCTTTTATAAACCACCCTCATGTGCCCATTATCCTATTCATTTGCATATGTATTCCTCACCTTCTACAACCATGTATGTATTTTTGAGGTGTGTCACCGAGTTCACACTTGTGTGTATTGGTTAGACCTTGTGGTCATATTATTCATACGGCTGATTAATGTACTTCGCTGTGAAGCAATTACGTAGTAAACTAGTTTTATAACAGTTTTCTGTTGCTATGTTGATTATTTGGATTTGCATTTTGGTCCAAATCAATGACTCAGCTACACAGTACTACAAATAAATAACTCCTTGCAGATTTGTTGTATGACAACCCAAAAATGAGCTTTAATTTAATTCTTCTGTATAATTCATTCTAATAGAGAAACAATGAGGACCTGAACTCAAAAGTAAAGATTTTCTATTTAAAGTGTTACTAAACCCACAACAGTAAAATCAGTCTGTATACAGTAAACCCCCCCTCCATCGCGGGGGTTACGTTCCGGACCCACCCCGCGAAAAGTGAAAATTTGCGAAATAGAAAGACCCTATTTAAATACACCCTAGGCATGTTTTTTTTTTTACTTTTTAATAGCATTTAAAGGTCTTTAACCACTTCCATGCTGGGCATTTTCACCCTCTTCCTGCCCAAACCAATTTTTAGTTTTCAGCGCTGTTGCACTTTGAATGACAATTGCGCGGTCATGCAACACTGTACCCAAATTAAATGTTTATGTTTTTTTTCCCCCACAAATAGAGCTTTCTTTTTGGTGGTATTTGATCATCTCTGCGGGTTTTATTTTTTGCGCTATAAACAAAAGAAGAGCGACAATTTTGAAAAAAAAAAACACAATATTTTTTACTTTTTGATTTAATAAATATAATTATTTTTTTTAAAACAATTTTTTTCCTCAGTTAGACCGATATATCTTCTTCTACATATTTTTGGTAAAAAAAAAAAAAAATATCGCAATAAGCGTATATTGATTGGTTTGCGCAAAAGTTATAGCGTCGTCAAAATAGGGGATAGTTTTATGGCATTTTAATTTTTTTTGTTTTTTTTACTAGTAATGGCGGCGATCTGCGATTTTTATTGTGACCGTGACATTGCGACGGACATATCGGACACTTTTGACACGTTTTTGGGACCATTCACATTTATACAGAGATTAGTGCTGTAAAACTGCACTGATTACTGTATAAATGTGACTGGCAGGGATGGGGTTAACACTAGGGGCGCTGAAGGGGTTAATATGTTCCCTATTGAGTGATTCTAACTGTAGGGGGAGGGGCCTCACAAGGGGAGGAGACCGATGTGTGTTCCTCTGTACTGGGAACACACATCGGTCTCCTCACCTCTGACAGGAGGTGGATCTGTGTTTACACACACAGATCCACACTCCTGCCGTGATCACGGGCAATCGCGGGTGCCCAGCGGACATCGCGGCCACCGGGCACGCGCACCGGGTCACGAGCGGTGCTGCGGGCATGCGCGCCCCCTAGACGGCCGGGAAGAAAAGACCCGGAGGGAGGGTTCCTGCCTGCGTCATATGACTATGGCCCGGTAAAGAAGGGGTTAAACACACTTTTAAGCAACAGAAACACATAAAAGAAAGAGAGAGAGAAGGAGCATTGTAAAACACAAAAATATTGTGCTAACACTATACTGTACAGTACTGATTCACCGCTACATAACCGCGAAATGGCAAAATATTACCGCAATATCAGAATTAATAGGTCCTAATTAAAATAGGGCGATATACCGGGACCGCAAAAACTGAACCGCGATAGAGCGGGGGTTTACTGTATGCAGTAAAGCATGCTTGTTATACCCACTAAGGGATTAATCCTCTGCATTGTGTAAAAAGGCTGTGTGATCTTGTCTTCTCTGATCCTCCCCTTCTTCCACTGGCTCCAGAACATGTCCGGATAAGACAGAGCCTTTGTAGTCAGGCTGCACATGCTTAGTTTGGTGAGTATTGCTAGAGAGTTTTTTTTGTTTTCTTGGGAGAGTGCATGTTATCAGCACAGATCCAATCAACACTGTCCAGACAGAGTGTCAGGGGTCCTGCATCCAGGAAGGACAGCTCAGTGTAGTATGAAAACTATTCCTACAAGCTTTACCAGGAACTGACAGAAGTCACAAGACTGCATAGGCGTGCGCCGGATGTGCCTGGGCACACCCTAATCACACCACACAGAGCAGATTCCCCCAGCTGATATTTCACCAAAGCCCCCCCAACAGGACTCCTAAAAAAATTGTAAGGAACAATAAAAAAATAAAATTAATGAAAATGAATAAAAGTAAAAAACTACTGATACCGTCCACTGCCCTAATGACACCAACCTCTGCCCTACTGACAAGTCCACTGTAGGGATGAGCTCCGGCGTGTTCGCATTGAACACGCGCAGAGCCCGCCAGGATGTCTGCACCGCGCTGCGCTAATCACAGCCAGGGAGACATTTCCCGATCTCTGCAGCCGAGCATCGGGAAATGTCTCCTTGCCTGTCATTAGCGCAGCGCGGTGCCAACATCCTGGCGGGCTCTGCACGTGTTCAATGCGAACACGCCGGAGCTCATCCCTAGTCCACTGCTCTACTAACACTGTCCATGTTTTAATACATTTGTGTGCACACCCTAATGTAATAGGCTGTGCACACCTATGCAAGACTGCTATATACTGCTGATGAGAAAAGGTATTCAGCAGTTTATATCTACTAAAATAATTGCATTTCCATGTTCTGCATACTGTGGGAGACCAGATATAGCGAATGGGTTTAGTATCACGTTAAAATATAAAACATACATTTTTGTTTAGAATTCCTGCAAAAATGTAGCAGTGCAATTCTTGTGTTTGGACACTTCCTGCACCTTAATGCCGCGTACACACACGATCGGAAATTCCGGCAAGAAAAGTTCGATGTGAGCTTTTTGTCGGAAATTCCGACCGTGTGTACGCTCCATCTGACTTTTTCTGTCGGAATTTCCGCCAACAAAAGATTGAGAGCAGGATCTCTATTTTTCGGACGGAAAAAGTTTCTATCGGAAAATCCGCTCGTCTGTATGCAATTCCGACGCGCAAAGAAACACGCATGCTCAGAATCAAGCAGAAGAGCCGAACTGCCTATTAAACTTCATTGATCTGGGCTCATCGTACGTCACCTCGTTCTTGACGGTCGGAAGATTTGTCTGACCGTGTGTATGCAACACAAGTTTGAGCCAACATTCCGTCAGAAAAAATCCATTGTTTGTCTTGTCGGAATTTCCAATCGTGTGTACGGGGCATAAGGCTAATAGCTGTATATCTGCAGTGTGATATCACCCAAGGCACTGCTGCCTCTGACTTCTAGTTTCACAAGATTCGGAGAGAGATTTGGTGTTATCGGGGGGTATTTCTAAGATTGTTAAAGATCTGGGGCACCCAGAGGAAGAGAAGTGAGGCAGCTTGTGCAGGGCCGTTTTTAAGGTAGGGCAAAAGGGGCAACTGCCCTGGGCCCTGTCATTGTTGTGGGGCCCAAAGCAACTGCCTCATACCTGCCAACTATCCCAGTTTAAATTCCCTTGTCCTTTGATGTTTGAAGCCCCGTACACACGATCGGTTTAACTGATGAAAACCGTCCGATGGATTGTTTCCATCAGACAAACTGATCGTGTATGGGACCCATCTGCCTTTTTTCCATCGGTTTTAAAAAATAGAACATGTTTTAAAATTATCCGATGGATAAAAAACCGATAGCAAATTCCGATCGTCTGTGGGCAAGTCCATCAGATAAAAAACCCACACATGCTCAGAATCAAGTCGACGCATGCTCAGAAGCATTGAACTTCCTTTTTCTCGGCTCATCGGAGTGTTTTACGTCACAGCGTTTGGGACGGTCGGTTTTTTGACTGATGGTGTATAGGCAAGACTGATGGAAGTCAGCTTCATCGGATTTCCGATGGACAAAACCATCGGATTAGAATCCATAGGATATCCGATCGTGTGTACAGGGCTTTAGTCCTGTGCTGTGTCCTGATATTTCAGTGTGAAGTTCTGTAACTACTGCTGCCAAGCTCTGCCCTATTGTTGTGTACAGATGACTCACCTGCAGACCCTGTGTTTACATGTAAATACTGGCATTCATATGTAAATAGGGGTGTAGTCATATGTAAATAGGGGTGGTATTCATATGTATATCATGCCTCCCTGAGGTCATATTCACCATCACCTATTCTGAATGCTGCCCACTGGGGAAATAAAGGGCACCAATGATGGGGGACTATTCCTGCCTACAACTGTGGTCATTAAGCCTACCATCAGCTAGTTCTGCAAAGGTAAGCAAATTGCTTCTATTACATTAGTGGTCAGTGTAAACCCCTATTACATTGGTGGCCAGTCTTGAAACTCCTCTTTATATTGTTAGTCGGTAAAAAAAATCAGCATTGCCATTGATCAATCAAGAGCGAAACTGCATGGAGGGGGGAGGCCCCAAGAAATTTTTTGCCCAGAGTCCAATCAATATTAAAGACGGCCCTGAGCTTGTGTAGCGTGCTGCTTGAAATAGTGGGAGGGGTTTAAAGGAACACGGTTAAAGCGATATTAAAGGCAATTTTTTAAAAAACATGTCGCACTTACCTGCTCTGTGCAGTGGTTTTGCAGTCCCGATCCTCCTGATCTCCCCATTGACACTCCTGCCATTTACCAGTTCAGGTGCAAATCTTCGACACTTGAAATCACACCTGAACCGGGCTACAAATTGTACAGGACTCTCTTTAAAAAGGGCCCGCAATATATGAATTTGGCTCCATAGAAAGCCTGTTTGGTTCACATGTCGTGGTGCGAATAGTATGCAGTTCAAAACGCATCCAATTCGCATATACTGTATGTGAACCGGGGGGCTAATATAAGACAATTGTAGAAAATGTTGGTTCTAATTTCTTTTGGAAGATTCCCCAATTTCATATATCCGCTCCATAAAGGAATGCACGTTCACAAAACTGAATCAACCAATTGGTTGTCTTTCTTCTCAACAGTTCTAGAATGATCCACAAAAAGTTCTTGCCAGCAAAGCTCTGTTGACCTTTTGACGACCCTCACACATAGCTAAAGTGGTTAATGACATAGAGGGTCACGCAATGGATCCTCCGATCCCAAGAGGCCCCCAAGTTGAAATTATACAAGGCCCATTCATTCCCATGTGTTATGCACAATTAAGCATTTGAACGTTTTGAGAAAACAGCCCATTTAAATAAAGCAAGCTTCAAAATGGCACACTATACTGGAATTATCCAGACAATTGCAGCATGATTAAATTATACCATTATACAGTTCCTAAAAATCTGCCAGATAGCTCGTTAGTGTAATTGCTGTGCCGAGATAGTAAAACCGGCTGCTTGTCTGGCAGAATGGCACAGTCATAGAAAGCTTCGGCACATTCGTTTTTATTTTATTTTTTTATATTTGTGAACTGTAAAGTGGTTTGCATTTTATATTCATATTTGTTCATGGGGATGGGCCGAACACCCCCCGGTTCGGTTCGCATCCAGAACATGCGAGCAAACCGAAAATTTGCACGAACATTCGAACACCATTAAAGTCTATGGGACTCGAACGTGAGAAATCAAAAGTGCGAATTTTAAAGGCTAAAATGCAAGTTATTGTCCTAAAAAGGGTTTGGGGACCCGGGTCCTTCCCCAGGGGACATGTATCAATGCAAAAAAACTTTTTAAAGAACGGAAGTTTTTTCGGGAGCAGTGATTTTAATGATGCTTAAAGTGAAAAAATAAAAGTGAAATATTCCTTTAAATATCGTACCTGGGGGGTGTCTATAGTATGCCTGTGAAGTGGCACGTGTTTCCCGTGTTTAGAACTGTCCCTGCACAAAATTACATTTCTAAAGGAATAAAAGTTATTTAAAACTGCTTGCGGATTTAATGTAATGTCTGGTCCCGGCAATATGGATGAAAATCATTGAGAAAAAACGTCATGGGTAACCCCCCCCCCCCCCAGCCCATTCCAAGGCCCTTTGGGTCTTGTATGGATATTAAGGGGAACCCCGCACACAAAATAAAAAAAGAAAAGGCGTATACAGGCGGTGCATACAAGACAGGGACTGTAGGTTTGTTCTTAAGTAGAATCTGTTTGTAATTTGGAACAGGTACATTGTTTAAGTGTAGCTCCAGCCCAAAAAAATCTATTTTTAAACTTTTTGGAAAACATAGGTAAGGGTTATCACCCCTGTAACATTTGTTTTACTGTCTGTGCCCCTGTTCAGAACATTTCACCTCACTTTCTGTCCCAATGACAATTGGATTTTGAAAATTTTGGGTTATTAGGGAAACAAGGATTGGTGATAAAGCATCAGTGGAGAGGAGACACCTTTTTCCCATATTAACTCTTACAGGAGAGAATTTCCCTTCCCGGGGTAGATTTCCTCTCACTGCCTGTTGTCTCCCTCCGTTTGTAAGTAGGAGTTGTTTGTAAGTCGGATGTTTGAAAGTAGGGGACCGCCTGTATATACTATACGGCCTGCCCTATATGCGCTATATGCATCGAACTACAGAAACCTTATATCAGAGTCCTCAGTAGCCAGGGCCAGCCCAAGACATTGTGCTGCCTGGGCCCATGAGGATCAAAATGCTGCCCCCCCCCCAAAAAAAAAAAATAATAATAATCACGCCCACCAAAAGGCCCCCACATTTATTATTTTATATTATGACAATAAAAAACAAAATTACATTTATTAGGAAGTCAGATTTCCACGTAATAGTGGTGGTGGGGTTCAGACAGAGGCAGCGGCGGTTGTGGTGAGGGGGGAGGGGAGGTTAGACACAGGCAGGGGTGGTAGAGGAGATTAGACACAGGCAGGGGTGGTAGGGAGTTTAGATACTGACAGGGGTGGTAGGGGGTTTAGACACAGGCAGAGGTGGTAGGGGAGGTTAGGCACAGGCAGAGGTGGTAGGGGAGGTTAGACACAGGCAGAGGTGGTAGGGATGGTTAGACACAGGCAGGGGTGGTAGGGGGGATTAGACACAGGCAGGGGTGTGGTAGGGGGATTAGACACAGGCAGGGGTGGTAGGGGGGTTAGACACAGGCAGGGGTGGTAGGGGGGATTAGACACAGGCAGGGGTGGTAGGGGGGATTAGACACAGGCAGGGGTGGTAGGGGGGATTAGACACAGGCAGGGGTGGTAGGGGGGATTAGACACAGGCAGGGGTGGTAGGGGGATTAGACACAGGCAGGGGTGGTAGGGGGGATTAGACACAGGCAGGGGTGTGGTAGGGGGATTAGACACAGGCAGGGGTGGTAGGGGGGTTAGACACAGGCAGGGGTGGTAGGGGGGATTAGACACAGGCAGGGGTGGTAGGGGGGATTAGACACAGGCAGGGGTGGTAGGGGGGATTAGACACAGGCAGGGGTGGTAGGGGGGATTAGACACAGGCAGGGGTGGTAGGGGGGTTAGACACAGGCAGGGGTGGTAGGGGGGATTAGACACAGGCAGGGGTGGTAGGGGGGATTAGACACAGGCAGGGGTGGTAGGGGGGATTAGACACAGGCAGGGGTGGTAGGGGGGATTAGACACAGGCAGGGGTGGTAGGGGGGATTAGACACAGGAAGGGGTGGTAGGGGGATTAGACACAGGAAGGGGTGGTAGGGGGGATTAGACACAGGCAGGGGTGGTAGGGGGGATTAGACACAGGCAGGGGTGGTAGGGGGGATTAGACACAGGCAGGGGTGGTAGGGGGGATTAGACACAGGCAGGGGTGTGGTAGGGGGATTAGACACAGGCAGGGGTGGTAGGGGGGTTAGACACAGGCAGGGGTGGTAGGGGGATTAGACACAGGCAGGGGTGGTAGGGGGATTAGACACAGGCAGGGGTGGTAGGGGGGATTAGACACAGGCAGGGGTGGTAGGGGGATTAGACACAGGCAGGGGTGGTAGGGGGGTTAGACACAGGCAGGGGTGGTAGGGGGGTTAGACACAGGCAGGGGTGGTAGGGGGATTAGACACAGGCAGGGGTGGTAGGGGGGATTAGACACAGGCAGGGGTGGTAGGGGGGGATTAGACACAGGCAGGGGTGGTAGGGGGGATTAGACACAGGCAGGGGTGGTAGGGGGGATTAGACACAGGCAGGGGTGGTAGGGGGATTAGACACAGGCAGGGGTGGTAGGGGGGTTAGACACAGGCAGGGGTGGTAGGGGGATTAGACACAGGCAGGGGTGGTAGGGGGGATTAGACACAGGTAGGGGGGATTAGACACAGGCAGGGGTGGTAGGGGGGATTAGACACAGGCAGGGGTGGTAGGGGGGATTAGACACAGGCAGGGGTGGTAGGGGGGATTAGACACAGGCAGGGGTGGTAGGGGGGATTAGACACAGGCAGGGGGATTAGACACAGGCAGGGGTGGTAGGGGGGTTAGACACAGGCAGGGGTGGTAGGGGGGATTAGACACAGGCAGGGGTGGTAGGGGGGATTAGACACAGGCAGGGGTGGTAGGGGGGATTAGACACAGGCAGGGGTGGTAGGGGGGATTAGACACATGCAGGGGTGGTAGGGGGGTTAGACACAGGCAGGGGTGGTAGGGGGGATTAGACACAGGCAGGGGTGGTAGGGGGGATTAGACACAGGCAGGGGTGGTAGGGGGATTAGACACATGCAGGGGTGGTAGGGGGGTTAGACACAGGCAGGGGTGGTAGGGGGATTAGACACAGGCAGGGGTGGTAGGGGGGATTAGACACAGGCAGGGGTGGTAGGGGGGATTAGACACATGCAGGGGTGGTAGGGGGGTTAGACACAGGCAGGGGTGGTAGGGGGGATTAGACACAGGCAGGGGTGGTAGGGGGGATTAGACACAGGCAGGGGTGGTAGGGGGGATTAGACACAGGCAGGGGTGGTAGGGGGGATTAGACACAGGCAGGGGTGGTAGGGGGGATTAGACACATGCAGGGGTGGTAGGGGGGTTAGACACAGGCAGGGGTGGTAGGGGGGATTAGACACAGGCAGGGGTGGTAGGGGGGATTAGACACAGGCAGGGGTGGTAGGGGGATTAGACACATGCAGGGGTGGTAGGGGGGTTAGACACAGGCAGGGGTGGTAGGGGGATTAGACACAGGCAGGGGTGGTAGGGGGGATTAGACACAGGCAGGGGTGGTAGGGGGGATTAGACACATGCAGGGGTGGTAGGGGGGTTAGACACAGGCAGGGGTGGTAGGGGGATTAGACACAGGCAGGGGTGGTAGGGGGGATTAGACACAGGCAGGGGTGGTAGGGGGGATTAGACACAGGCAGGGGTGGTAGGGGAGGTTAGAAACAGGCAGGGGTGGTGGAGATGGGATTAGTGACACTTACTTTCTCTCAGTGTCAGCCGCGCCTATAGCGATCCCTCTTCCATCATGGGGTCTCTGCTCAGCCGAAAGCTCCTCCCCCTTTACGCTGTTGTTCGTCAGCTGACTTTCTCGTCAGCAGCATGGGGGGGGGAGCCGTGGAGAGGATGGGCGGGCGGGCGGCCAGCTGTGCGGTTATGGCAGCGAATGGTCTGCCAATACTTCTAATAGCAGCGGCGCTGGGCCATCCACATAGTGGGATGAAGAGCGGAGCGGGTGGGCGTAGCGGAGCCCGATTGGGCGGGATTACTGTATTTATGGGCGTCAATGTGCCGCCCCTCAGAACCTGCCGCCTGGGACAATGGTCCCATCGGGTCCCATGGTAGGGCCGGCCCTGTCAGTAGCCCCTTTTAGCATCAGAGTCTTCAGTCTCATCCCTTCTGACATCAGAGTTTTCAGCCCCCAACCCCCCGCTTTTTTTTTTTTTTTTCTTACAAGAGAGTCCTATTTCCCAATCTTCATCAGTATGGCAGTGAGTGGGATGTGGGGCAGGATAAATGGATGCAGACTCCCCTCCCATTCAGAATGCTGGGAATGACCTGAATGCCACAATCTCTGGATTAGGGTCATCTGTTTTCATGGTGCATGGCCCACCTGCATGGAAATGGTTGACCCTGTGTGAAAATACCAAACGCAGCATAGTGCCCCCCCTATGAGATGAAAAACCTTGACTTAGGCCTCGTACACACGACCGGTTTTCTCGGCAAGAAACCAGCAAGAAAACTGCTGGCAGAGCTTTTTGCCGAGAAATCCGGCCGTGTGTATGGTTTCTCATCGAGAAAACTGCTGGGAATCTCGACGAGAAAAATAGAGAACCTGCTCTCTTTTTTCTCGTCGGGATTCTCGTCGGCCTGTTTCCCGATGAGAAAACTGTGTGTGTGTATGCGGCTACAACCTTACCTGTCCTCCGGTAAGCCTGATGAGAATTTGACGCATACGCGGTAGCTTACAAGGGTAGTGTAGGGTGAAGCAAGATGGAGGCGACGGCATCCAATGTGACGAGCGCATACTCGTCGTAGTCGATGACGTCACCACGTTCTTGCCATTCTAAAGAAGGGCGGTTCTTTTGAATGGCCATCTGTATGCACGGCTTGGCAAGAAAAGCTTGCCAGGAATCTCATCAGGAAAAACGACGTTATTTTCCTGACGGGATTCTCGGCCGTGTGTACTAGGCTTAATAGTGTAGCAATTGGACCTGAATGTATAAAAACAAAAAATAGGCAGGGCATGTTGAAGTGGTGTACTCATGATGAAGAAATTTGTTTGTTTGTTTTTTTGGATATGTTTAATAACAGAAATTAGAAAACCATGTGTTTTTGTTTTGTTTTTTCAAAATGTTCAGTCTTTTTTTTCATTTATATAATAAAAAATAAAAAACCCAGTGGTGCTCAAATACCAACAAAAGAAAGCTCTATTTTTGTGAAAAAATTATATAAATTAAATTTATATAAATTTGTATAAATGTAATTTATTTATATATGAATGAAGAAAAGAAAAAGAGGCTATGTTTGTACTTTGATGGTACCGTATATTAACTGGTATTAATCACTTAAAGGGGTTGCTCCACCGGAAATTTTTTTTTTAAAGCCAGCAGCTACAGCTACAGCAGCTGCTGGCTTTTAATATTTGGACACTTACCTGTCCTGGAGTCCAGCGACGTCCGCAGCAGAGGACGAGCGACCGCTCGTCGCTCTGCTGCTCCCTCCGCCATCCTCGCTGAGGGAACCAGGAAGTGAAGCCCTGCGGCTTCATGCCCGGTTCCCTACGGCGCATGCGCGAGTCGCGCTGCGCCGTTCTGATTGGTGCTCCTGTGTTCTGGGAGCCGAGTGTCTCCCAGAACACCAAGGGAAGTCTGCGGGAAGTGACGTAACTCCCGCAGATTCCCGGAGACAGGACTCCCGGATGTGGGTGAAAATACCTGTCTTAGACAGGTATCTTCACCCCCCTCCCCCCTGAAAGGTGTCAATTGTGACACCGGAGGGGGGGAGGGTTCCAAATAGCAAAAGTTGCTATTTAGGGTGGAGCTCCACTTTAAGGACCAGCCACTGTATATATACGTTGGCAGAATGGCTCACACAGGCACAATCACGTACCTGTACGTCCCCTATAACTGCCCGACGCCGGCGGCGCGCTCGCAACCCCCCTGCCTTCCCCGTGAGTCAGACCGCGCGTCCCGCGGACTCGATCGCCGCGGGAATCCCCGCAATCGTCTCACGGAGGGATGGAGCGGGGAGATGTTAGTCTAAACACAAGATCTCCCCGCTCCCCTACTGACAATGTCACCGATCTCCGCTCTGTGTAATCAGAGCGGAGATCGGTCACATGTCACTCGTAGCCACGCCCCCACACAGTAGTAATCACTCCCCTAGGCACACTTAACCCCTTCAGCGCCCCTAGTGGTTAACCCCTTCACTGCCAGTGTCCTTTTTACAGTAGCCAGTGCATTTTTATTGCACTGATCGCTGTAAAAATGACAATGGTCCCAAAAATGTGTCAAAAGTGTCCGATGTGTCCGCCATAATGTCGCAGTCACGAAAAAAATCGTCCCTATTTTGTAAACGCTATAACTTTTGTGCAAACCAATCAATAAATGGCGATTGCCATTTTTTTTTTGCCAAAAATATGTAGAAGAATACGTATCGGCCTAAACTGAGGAAAAAATATGTTTTTTTATATATTTTTGGGGGATATTTGTTATAGCAAAAAGTAAAAAATATTGCATTTTTTTCCAAATTGTCGCTCTATTTTTGTTTATAGCGCAAAAAATAAAAACCGCAAAGGTGATCAAATACCACCAAAAGAAAGCTCTATTTGTGGAATAAAAAGGACGTCAATTTTGTTTGGGAGCCACTTCGCACGACCGCGCAATTGTCAGTTAAAGCGACGCAGTGCCGAATCGCAAAAAGGGGCCTGGTCTTTATGTTGCGTATTGGTCCGGGGCTTAAGTGGTTAAACAGTCAAGATTAAGATAATTACAAAAATGTATTACAAAAAGTATATATAATCACATATTCACAGAATAAAAATAAATCCTAACAAACATGAAGAATATTTTATACATCCTATCATCACAAATAGAACATAGATACCATCCATATATTATTTAGGTGCTCTACATGTTTTGCAGGTTTATATCAACTGCTTCTTCAGGAGCTTTCTATGATCGGATGGCATATAAAGAAAGTTTGTCATGTAACTAGAAAATAGAAACAAAAATATACATGTTATTCATAAGATACATTTACAGTAAAACCTTGGATTGCGAGCATAATTAGTTCCAGAAACATGCTTGTAATCCAAAGCACTTGTATATCAAAGCAAATTTCCCCATAAGAAATATTGGAAACTCAAATGATTCGTTCCACAACCATTTATTCATAGGTCCTTCAGTTTATAGTCCATATAAAAAGATTACAGCAATGTGATAGGTTGTGTAACCATAAAATGTCCATCTACAAATGGAAGCCTCCACAGGGGATTAGAAGCAAAATCCAGCAGGAGCTACAGATTATAAAAGAGAAGAGAGACGCCTCTAATGCCCCGTACACACAGTCGGAATTTCCGACAAGAAAAGTCCGATGTGAGCTTTTGGTCGGAAATTCCGACTGTGTGAAGGCTCCATCGGACTTTTCCTGTCGGAATTTCTGCCAACAAAAATTTGAGAGCTGGTTCTCAAATTTTCAGACGGAAAAAATTCCAATCGGAAATTCCGATCGTCTGTTGCAATTCCGACGCGCAAATTTACGACGCATGCTCAGAAACAATTTGACGCATGCTCGGAAACAATTTGATGCACGCTCAGAAGCATTGAACTTCATTTTTTCGGCTCGTCGTAGTGTTGTACGTCACCGCGTTCTTGGCGGTTGAAAGTTCAGAGAACTTATGTGTGACCGTGTGCATGCAAGCCAAGCTTGAGCGGAATTCCATCGGATAAAACCTTGGATGGATAATCCGATCGTGTGTACGGGGCATCAGTGTAGCAATATGTTGCTAAATGTTGTACCTTCATTAAATGTAACCATATTGCTACACTTAAGCCCCGTACACACGATCGGATAACCTATGGATTTTCGTCCGATGGATTTGTCCATCGGAAATCCGATGAAACTGTTTTTCATCAGTCTTGACCACACACCATCAGTCAAAAAACCGACCGTTCCAAACGCAGTGACGTAAAAAACACTCAGATGAGCCGAGAAAAATTAAGTTTAATGCTTCTGAGCATGCGTCGACTTGATTCTGAGCATGCGTGGGTTTTTTAACCGATGGACTTGCCCATAGACGATCGGAAATTCCCATCGGTTTTTTATCCATCGGAAAATTTTAAAACAAGTTCTATTTTTTACAACCGATGGAAAAAAGACCGATGGGTACCATACACGATCGGTTGGTCTGAAGAAAACCATCCATCAGACGGTTTTCATCAGTCAAACCGATCGTGTGTACGGGGCTTTAGAGCTGCCTCTCTTCTCTTTTATACTCAGTTGTGACATGAGGCTACTCTTATGCCACGTACACACGACCATTTTTAATGTCATTGAAAAAAACGACGTTTTTCTCGATGTGATTCTTCTCAAGCCTGCCTTGCCTACACACTATCGTGAAAAAAAATGCTCGAGCAAAGCGCGGTGACGTACAACACGTACGACGGCACTATAAAGGGGAAGTTCCGTTCGGATGGCGCCACCCTTTGGGCTGCTTTTGCTGATCCTCATGTTAGTAAAGTTTGGTGAGAGACGATTCACGCTTTTCAGCCTCGTGCTCTTCAGTCCGTTACAGTGTGACGAATGTGCTATCTCAATTACGAACGCTAGTTTTACCAGAACGAGCGCTCCTGTCTCATCACTTGCTTCTGAGCATGCGCATTTTTTCGCGTCGTTAAAGCCTACACACGGCCGTTTTTCATGACTAGAAAAACGACGACGTGAAAAACGAAAAATTAGAGCATGTTCCAAATTTTTAATGCCCATTTTTCACGTCGTGAAAAATGCTCTGGAGCCCACAAACGATTGTTTTTAACCACTTCCCTACTGTGCACGAAAACCCCCTTCCTGCCCAAGCCATTTTTCAGCTTTCAGCGCTGTCACACTTTGAATGACAATTGCGCGGTCGTACGACGTGGCTCCCAAACGAAATTTGCGTCCTTTTTTTCCCACAAATAGAGCTTTCTTTTGGTGGTATTTGATCACCTCTGTTGCGGTTTTTATTTTTTGCGCTATAAACAAAAGAAGAGCGTCCAGTTTGGAAAAAAAACACAATATTTTTTACTTTTTGCTATAATAAATACCCATTTTTTTTTCAATTAAAATTTTCCTCAGTTTAGGCCGATACGTCTTCTTCTACATATTTTTGGTAAAAAAAAATCGCAATAAGCGCGTATTGATTGGTTTGCGCAAAAGTTATAGCGTCTACAAAATAGGGGATAGATTTAAAGCATTTTTTTTTATTCATTTTTTTATTAGTAATGGCGGCGATCTGCGATTTTTATTGTGACTGCGATATTGCGGCGGACACATCAGACACTTTTGACACATTTTTGGGACCATTCACATTTATACAGCGATCCCTGCTATAAAAATGCATTGATTACTGTATAAATGTGACTGGCAGGGAAGGGGTTAACCACTAGGGGGCGGGAAGGGGTTAAATATGTCCCCTCAATGTGTTCTAACTGTGGGGGGAGGGGACTGACTGGGGAAGGTGACCGATGGTTGTCCCTATGTACAAGGGACACACCATCAGTCCCCTTTCCCTCACAGGACGTGGATCTGTGTGTTTACACACACAGATCCACTTTCCTGCTCGGTTCCCGGGCAATCGCGGGTGCACGGCGGCAATCGCGGCCGCCGGGCACGCGCATCGGGTCCTTGGGAACGCGGCGGGCGCACGCGCGCCCCTAGATCGTTTTAAAGGCAGGATGTCATATGACGTCCTGTCAGAACGAGAGTGTCTTCTGCCCGCTGTCAATTGACGGTGGGCGGTGGACAACTGGTTAATGACCAAATTAAAAAAATGGCATTTTTCTCGTCATGAAAAACGGTCGTGTGTACGCGGCATTATATCAAGACATTGCTTGTATATCTAGTCAACATTTATTAAAAAAATTTGCTTGCCTTACAAAACGCTCTCAAACCAAGTTAATCTCAAACCAAGGTTTTACTGTATTTATATAAATTTCATTTATACAAATTTATATAAATTACATTTATATAATTGAATTTATATAAATGATATAAATTCCATTTGGGTACAGTGTTGCATGATCACGCAATCACCCGTTAAAATAGCACAGTGTCGATTAGCAAAAAATGCCCTGGTCATGAAGGGTGTAAAACCTTCTGGAGGTCAAGTGGTTAATGCACTGAATTCCTCCCAAACCCCTTCCTATATTTAGAGGGAGCCGTTCTCACTGGCTCTGGAGGGACCTGCATTTGTTGTTAGAATGAGACACGTCAAGTACATACAACCTGATATGCAAATCCGATAATGATTTTCTCTCCTCTGAACGTATGCTTTTTAATGAGCCTGGCACTGCTAGTCAGCGTGGATGTTGTCCAAGTTTCCTACTGCACCCTCACTAAAATAAATAAGTCATTTCGATTGTGGAAGACCATTGCATCACTTTCCATGAATTAACTACTGTAGGTGTTACAGATAATAAGTGATCATTGTCCCGCACACCGTGTCACAAGTTTAACATTCTGCTTAGTGTTACAAGTGGCTCCAGCCCTTCCTTCCAGGCATTTCCTTCCTTCTTCTGTGTGACAGGCTGCTAGGGGAGGGCTGGGAGCGTATAAAGTTGGGCACAGACTTTTAGGCATTGACACACACCTCTGCGAGTGCGCTTTTTCTCTTGTTACCAGCTGGAATTCTTGCACTTTTCTTGCTTTTACCCTTCCGCCTAGCTGCCAGCACACTACTCATCGACAATAATAATGCTTCTTCTCTACGGCATTTGGGTGCTGGTCACCTGGTCAGAATTTGCATTGTTGGCTTCATTGGCTGAGCGCCAACGAGAGTTTGTGTGCAATGATCAAGCTTGTTACTCTGTGTCCTGGAGTAGCAGAAGATATGCAAGGGCAAGACAAGAATGTGAAGGTAACCAGCAAGACTTAATGACTGTGAAAAGCAAAGAGCAAGCAGAGGTCGTATCTCTATTCCTTTCCAAGGCGAAGACGGACACTATCAAAGTTTGGATTGGGATGAAACCCAAAAAGGGATGCACAGATGTGAACCTGCCTCTACGGGGCTTTACCTGGGTCACCGGTGAGAGTGACACGAATTCTATTCTCTGGAATGATGGTGAACAGAAGTGTCCTGGGTCTGATGACCTTTGCGTCACCATGAACAATAGGGGCACCTGGGAGGAGACTGACTGCACATTCAAATCGGATGGCTTGTTGTGTGAATCCAGTCCCTCCGCATCTTGCAAACCACTGATGGTACCAGATGATTACAATGTCACTTATTTTCACAAATTCTATGGCATGGGCCTTAGTTTCAGCAACTTCTATCCTTCTGACACCATGGTCCAGATACCTTCATACCAGGACAATCTGATCTGTGAAGATAATGGAGATGGACAACCGAAATGGACCAAGAAGACCCCAGGAGCCTGGCCTTGTGAGATCAAGAATGGAGGGTGTCATTTTAAATGTACGGTTGAAAATGGCCCCCCGGAATGTAAGTGCCCCCCAGGATCAACTCTTAAACAGGACAAAAGGTCATGCTCCTCACCTTGTGATCCCGACCTCTGTAGCCAGCTCTGTGATCCAAACTCAAAGCCACCTAGTTCTCCCTGCAGTTGCTGTAAGGGTTACCTTGCAGAAGATGGAAAGACCTGTTTAGATGATGATTGTGCAACCCACCCCAATCTCTGCGGGTACCACTGCACCAAGAGCAAAGGCAGCTTCACCTGTGGCTGCAAATCTGGATTTACAAATGTCTCCTCTGACTGTGAGAGTCCTGGTGAGTGTGGCGTGAAATGTCAAGACATTGACGAGTGTGAGGCTACCATTTGCGAACACACGTGTGAAAATTTCCCTGGCGGCTTCAAGTGTGTTTGCAATGAAGGATTTGTCCTTAGCCAAATCAATCCCAGAAAATGCAAAAGGGTTTGCAATACATCTGACTGTGAGGCTGAATGCAATGAAAAAGGCTGCAATTGCCCAGATGGGTATATCCTGGAAAATGAGGGCAAATGTGTGGATATGGATGAGTGTTTGGACAGCCCATGTATGGGGTCTTGCACTAATTTATTTGGGTCTTTCAAATGTACCTGTCCAGAGGGCTACACTGTCCACAGTGCTGAATGTGTTCCTGATGGGACGGAAGGACCAGGAGAAGTTACTACAGAGGCCACATCACCAAACTCCTTCCCACAACTTACCTTCAGCATAGAACCAGCTATACTGCTAGGGATTTGCATTGGGATTTTATCCATGTTGACTGTCCTGATAGTTATGGTGTGTTACATACTGAGGAAGCACTACATGGATCAGCATGACTTTGACTACAAGAATAATAACAATGAGAAGTATGTTGTACTTCAGCAGGTAAAGACGATTCCACAGTGGAGATTCTAGTGGTGACAATGTTATAGAGCAGCCTTTCTCAACCTTTTTACCCCAGGGGAACCCTTAAAATAATTTTCAGGTCTCGGGGTACCCCTGATAAAACCCATTTATTGGGGGTCAGTGGGAACAATGCCCCTTACTTTGGTGGTCAGTGAGAAGAATGCCCTTTTTTTACAGTGGTGGTAAGAATGGCCCCCTTTACAGAGAGCTATAAAGATCATTGGTGTCATACCACTGGCTCCTCCAAGTGGAATTGGCTCAGAACTATGTAGGCACCATCAAACAGGAGGTAAACCAGCCACAGCTCAAGGAACCCCTAGCCACCTTTGGAGGAACCCTAGGGTTCCACGGAACCCTGGTTGAGAATGGCTGTTATAGACTCTTAACCAGGAGGACACTGACCATGACATGATGTTTCGGGACAAATGACGACTGTACAGTTATCTTGGCTAAATACTGACCCCACTGGCTGAACCTGCCTTTCAGACATGGGCAACTACTGTGACTATTGGGGCTTAAAGGAAAAATATAGAGTTATTTTTATTAAGCATGTACGTAGGAGTCTTGTATAAAAAGTGAATTGAATGCATGTCACCAAACGTTCCCTTAGCCGTCACAGAGTCTTTACAAACAGTGGAACCTCGGATTGCGAGTAACGCGATTAACGAGTGTTTCGCAATACGAGCACTGTACAGTATTTGCTAAAATCTTAACTCGGTTTGCGAGTGTTGTCTCACAAAGCGAGCAGGATTCAGGCCAAGGCGGGTGCAGTACCGCGTTTGGCCTGAGGTAGGGGGGCGCCGGAGCCGAATAGCGCCGATCGGCGGCGTTCGGAAATGGCCGGAAAGGCCCGAGGACAGTTCGGCTGACCTCGGCAAACCTCGGAAAGGCTCTTTCCGAGGTTTGCTGAGGTCAGCCGAACTGTCCTCTGGCCTTTCCGGTCATTTCCGAGGCTCTCCGGCACCCCCCGCCTCTGGCCGCATGTGGTATTGCATGCCATTGAAGTCAATGCGGAACTAATTATTTTCGTTTCCATTGACTTCAATGGGGAAACTCGCTTTGATATGCAAGTACTTTGGATTACGAGCATTCTCCTGGAATGGATTATGCTCGTAATCCAAGGTTCCACTGTATTTTGTTTACACATATTACCCTGAAATACCTCAATCAGGAATATACTGCATTATGTCCACTGGATGGTGCTGAAGATCATAGGAAATCAACTTATTTAAGTGTTACTAAACCCACAACAGTAAAATCAGTCTGTATATGCAGTAAGGCGTGCTTGTTATACTCACTGTGGTTAACTCCCTGCATTGTGTAAAAAGGCTGTTTGATCCTATCTTCTCCTTCTTTTACTGCCCCCAATCCATCTGCTGGTAGAACAGAGCATTGGAGGCACTCAGTTTGGTGTGCATTGCTAGAGTTTTTTCATTTTTGGGGGGGGGGGGGGGTGGATGTGACCAGCTCAGGGCCAATCAGCACTGTCCAGACAAATAGTCAGGGGTCCTGCAGCCTCATAGGACAGTCAGAGTATAATGAAAACTCTTCCTACAAGCTTTAACTAGACACTGATAGAAGTCACAAGACTGCTCTAACTGCTGATGAGAAAAGGTATTTAGCAGTTTATATTTACTAAAACAATTGCATTTCCATATTCTGTGTACCGTGGGCAGGGTTGCCAAATTTCAGTAAATTTACAAACAGTTTGTAAAATCCGTAATTGTTGCATCTGTCCTTGAATGTCTATTACAGACATATAGGCTGCATGTCCGTAACTGACATTCATGGACAGATGCAACAATTACGGATTTTACAAACTGTTTGTAAATTTACTGAAAGTTGGCAACCCTGACCGTGGGAGACCAGATATAGTGAATGCAGGGTCCTGGGTTTAGTAACACTTTAAGTAAAATACGTCCAGAAATCTTGAGGTCCAGGTAAATGCTTATGACAATTTTTTTTTTTTATATATACTTAGACCCCCGTTGTGTTATTATCACAGTGTTTAACTTGAAGTATTACTAAACCCACAACAGTAAAACAGTCTGCATGTGCAGTAAACTTGAGTAAAGCATGCTTGTTATACTCACTGTGGAACCTAAGGGGTTAATCCTCTGCATTGTGTAAAAAGGCTGTTTGATCCTGTCTTCTCTGATCCCCCCTGATTCCACTGTCCCCAACCCATCCCTGGATAGAACAGGGCTTTTAGGGGCGAGCTGCACGTGTTCAGTTTGGTGTGTATTGCTAGAGACTTTTTTTTTCTTTGGAGAGTGCATGTGATCAGCACAGGGCCAATCAGCACTGTCCAGACAGAAGGTCAGGGGTCCTGCATCCACATAGGACAGTCAGGGGAGAATGAAAACTCCTCCTACAAGCTTTAACCAGACACTGATAGAAGTCACAAGACTGCTATATACTGCTGATGAGAAAAGATATTTAGCAGTTTATATTTACAAAAATATTTGCATTTCCATGTTCTGTGTACTGTGGGGGACCAGATATAGTGAATGCAGAGTCCTGGGTTTAGTAACACTTTAAAGTATAACTAAAGCCAAAACTTTGGATAGAAAAGGTTTACAACCACTATCAGTTTTTTTTTTTCCATCTGTGTCCCATCAAGGAGATTTCCCTTCACTCCCTGTCCTGTGAATAGAACATTCCCCATTGGATGATTTCTTCATAACTCCTGTTCTGGTGGCAATTTAAAAGATTGGATTTTGTCTGATTTTCAGTTGCGGTGACATTGGTGATCAGGACAATTGGAGAGCAAATTTCTCTAGAAGGGACATGGACAGCAAATCTAATTTAAAAAAAAGTTGTGACTTTATACAGACTGTAAAGTGTTTGTAAAGCCCAAACTTTTTTTTTTTTTTATAAAGTATGGAAGGGTTGAAAACCTTGGCAGGTTTCTATTGCCTTTTTGTGTGATTCACCCTCTTTATAGGTCCTGATGATCATTGTCATTAAAAATCCAACATTTTTTAGTTGTCACAAGATTAGGAGGTAAGGGATTACCTTCCAGTGGGGACATCCGTTCTGGGGCAACTGTCAAAGACGGGATATTCCCCCACATTGATGAGATCTCAGCTTACTTCCTGCTGAGTCTCTGGTACAGGAAGTCAAGGGAAATCTCCTCATAGGATCCCTGATGGGGTCTTAACCATTACCAACAATATTTAAAGCCCAACTCCAACAATTAAAAAAAACAAATTACGCTTTCAGTGGACCCCCCCAACCTTGCACTTGGGTTAAATACTTCTTAATTCTGTGGAACAAGGAATAAGGTGTAATACTTGCCTTACTCATCGTTCTGTACCTCTCTCTGATGGGGTCTGAACCATTCCATACTACAGTGGAACCTCGGATTGCGAGTAACGCGGTTTACAAGTGTTTCGCAATACGAGCTATTTAAAAAAAAAAAAATCCTGACTCGCTTTGTAATCGTTGTCTTGTAAGACGAGCAGGATTCAAGCCGCTTGGGTGTGCAGTACCACATTTGGCCAGAGGTGCGGGGGCGCCGGTAATGCTTGGAGACACTCGGGCTTTAAATATACAGTAATGCCTTGGATTACAGGCATAATGTGTTCCAGAAGAATGCTTGTAATCCAAAGCACTCGTATATCAAAGCGAGTTTCCCCATAGAAAATAATGGAATAATAATCAGTTCCACGGCCACTGCTTGTCTATGCAGTACCGCATGTGGCCAGAGATGCGGGGGCGCCGGAGACACTCTGAAACACTCAGAGACACTCTTAAACACTGGGGAAACTAGTGTCTCCGAGCGTCTCCGAGTGTTTCCGAGTGTCTCCGGCGCCCCCGCACCTCTGGCCACATGCGGTACTGCATAGACAAGCAGTGGCCGTGGAACTGATTATCTGAGTTTCCATTATTTCCTATGGGGAAACTTGCTTTGATATACAAGTGCTTTGGATTGCAAGCATTCTTCTGGAACAAATTATGCCTGTAATCCAAGGTATTGCTGTATATTTAAAGCCCAACTCCAGGAATTGAAAACAGATAACGCTTTCAGTGGACCCCCCCCCCCCCAAACTTTGCACTTGGGTTAAATACTTCTTAATTCTGGGAAAACAAGGAATAAGGTGTAATACTTACCTTACTCCTTACTCTGGACCTTTTGCCCACTCTCACTTGCTGGTGGTCCCTTGCTGTCCTCACGTACAATGCAGGTCCCATTGGCTATTGGTCATTGAGCGACTTCTAGAAGAGGCTTCAGGGGACCAGTCGCACGGATGGCAGGGGGCCTGCTGGAGCGAGGAGTAAACTAAGTATTACCTTACTCCTCTATTTCCATAGTTGACCAGCTTCTTACCCTTGCAAGAAAGGACGGGCTTCTGCAAGGGTAACCTTATTGTAGTTCCCGGAGTTGGGCTGTAAGGCCCCTTTCACACTGAGGCGTTGCAATAATGCGCTAAAAACTTTTAGCGTTATTACTGCGTTTTTACCGCGTTAGCGTTAAAAATAGCGCTAACACCTATGCGTTTTTACCATGTTTTTACAGCGTTAGCGCTATTTTTAAATATGCGGTATTTATTTTCAAAAACGCGGTAAAAACCGCATAGGCGTTAGCGCTATTTTTAAAAATAGCGCTAACGCCTATGCGTTTTTACCGCGGTTTTACAGCGGTACTTATTCATTTCAATGGGGATAGGCGTTTTTACAGCGCTATTTTATGTGCCCCAAAGATGCTCCAAAAAAGCTGTTTGCCGGATTTTTTCCAACGCACAGCCAGCACAACGCCTCAGTGTGAAAACCCTCAGGGCTTTCACATTGAGAATGCTGGGGCATTATTATTTTAGGCGTTTTTACAGCGCTATTTTTAGCGCTAAAACGCCTGAAAAACGCCTCAGTGTGAAAGGGGCCTAAAGCCCCATACACACGGTCGGACTTTTTGCCAACAAACTTCATTTTGAGCAAGTTTGTCAAAAAATCCGACCGTGTGTACGCTCCATCGGACAAACTTTTTTGGTTTTCATCGGACAAAAGTTCGGTCTGCAAACGGACAAACTTTTGGCCAACAAACTTCATTTTGAGCAAGTTGGACCAACAATCCGACCGTGTGTACGCTCCATCGGACAAACTTTTATTTTTTTTTGTTTTGTTTCCATCGGACAAAAATTCTGTCTGCAAACGGACAAACTTTTGGCCAACAAAAGTCCGATGGAGCAAAGTCCGACCGTGTGTACAGAAAATCATCGGACTTTTGTCCGATGGACAAAACAAATAATGTTAAAATCAACCAACAATATCAGAAGTTGACCAAAGGGTGGCGGTAAAGAGCAGAAAAGAGCAGAAAAACCACGTGATGTTGGAAAAAGTTTTGGGAAAGTTTGCAGAAAAGTCCTGTGGTGTGTATGCTATGGGTGTGCCCGGCAAACTCCGTTCGGACAAAAATCCACGGAAAAGTCCGATGGAAGTCCGACCGTGTGTACTGGGCTTTAGGCTCCATGCACACTAGCGTATTTTATAAGCTAGAAAAATACACTGGATGAAAAATACTGATCATTTTTGTGCCAGCTTCTAGTAGTGTTTTAGCAGCTTTTAGACACTTTTAGGAACATTAGCATTTTTTTTTAACATTTTTACAGTACATGAAGAAAAAAAAAAAAGCATTTTTTTTTTCTGCTGGAAAAAATGCTCAAAAAAACACTACATTTTTTTTCTTTTTCTGCTCCTAGATGCTGAAGATCAAAAAACATTAGAAAAATACACTGGATGAAAAATACTGATCATTTGTGTGCCAGCTTCTAGTAGTGTTTTAGCAGCTTTTATGAACATTAGCATTTTTTTTTAACATTTTTACAGTATATGAAGAAAAATAAAAAAATTTCCTTTTTTTTTTCTGCTGGGAAAAAACACTCTAGAAAACACTACAAAAACATTTTTTTTTTTTTGCTCCTAGACGCTGAAGCTCAGAAAACGCTATTAGACTAATGTAGTGTGCATGGACACATAGGATCACACTGTTTAGCTTCTAGGAGTAGGAAATGTAATGCTAATATCAGCTTCTAGGAGCCTAAATAATGCTAGTGTGCATGGAGCCTAAAATTTAAAAATGAATAAATAAATAAAAAAAGGTTTGGGTTGTACATATGCTAATTCATTTTTGTTAGGACCTTTCTATTTTTAACCTGTTAAATGCTGCTGTGCAACCAATCAAATTGCGTTTTCCCATAGTTTGGATGATTGATGATTGGTTGCAGGGGATTACTGTACATTGAGTATCACCACACTGTGTTTTATTAATAAGCTGAAACTTTTTTACACTGTATAATACAGTCTGTATTCCCTTTGTTCTCCTATTGAGTGGCTTTTCCTGTGTAGATATTGTAAAATAGTTTTGCATAGTTCTAAGAATACTTTTATTTATCTGTGGAACATAGCTAATGTGAAAGGTACACAAAACTTTTTGTATTCATAAAAAAAAAAATAGTTTGATGCTATTGAAAGCAAAATAAAGATGTTTATTAATTCCCAACATTAAACATGTGTTTTTTTTATTTAATACGCTAAGGAACTACTACCGTATATACTCGAGTATAAGCCGACCCAAATATAAGCCGAGGCACCTAATTTTACCACAAAAAACTGGGAAAACTTATTGACTCGAGTATAAGCCTAGGGTGTCCATCTGCATGCCTCACTTTGCCTCACTGTGTCCATGTGCATGCCTCACTGTGCCCATGCCTCACTGTGCCATGCCTCACTGTGCCCATGCCTCACTGTGTCCATGTGCATGCCTCACTGTGCCCATGCCTCACTGTGCCATGCCTCACTGTGCCCATGCCTCACTGTGCCCATGCCTCACTGTGCCATGCCTCACTGTGCCATGCCTCACTGTGCCCATGCCTCACTGTGCCCATGCCTCACTGTGTCCATGCCTCACTATGCCCATGCCTCACTGTGCCATGCCTCACTGTGCCATGCCTCACTGTGCCTCACTGTGTCCATGTGCATGCCTCACTGTGCCCATGCCTCACTGTGCCCATGCCTCGCTGTGCCCATGCCTCACTGTGCCATGCCTCACTGTGCCCATGCCTCACTGTGCCATGCCTCACTGTGCCCATGCCTCACTGGGCCCATGCCTCACTGTGTCAATGACTAGACTGACGTTTAACATGGGAGTCTATGGAAGGGGTGCCCGGCTTTGAAAAATCGGTGCTCCCTGGCCGTAGGTCCCCCAGACAACAAACTTCGCACACTTGTAGAGAAGAAATTGGGCTACATGTGTACCAAGATCCAGGTCCAGGGGCAATGACCTGCCGGTACCGGGTCCTCAAATTCACTGGAGAAATGACCGTATAGCATGGGAGTCTAAGGAAGGGGTGCCCGGGTTTGAAAAATAGGTTCTCCCCGGCCGTAGGTCCCCTGGACAACAAACTTAGCACACTTGTAGAGGAAGAATGGGGCTACATGTGTGCCAAGATTACCAGTACCGGGTCCCCAAATTCCGGGAGAACAGGCGCAAAAAAGGTGATTCCAGTATAAGCCGAGGGGGGCATTTTCAGCACAAAAAAATGTGTTGGAAAACTCGGCTTATACTCGAGTATATACGGTATATGCAACAAGTAAGCAACATAACCTAAAGCGACCGAAGTAGATTCATGTTGATCTAACTTTTTATACACACAAAAATTTATCTGTTATGGGATTGCACACATTGCATATTTATTTTGCTGCTTTGCCATTATTAACCACTTGCTTACTGGGCACATATACCCCCTTCCTGCCCAGGCGAAATTTCAGCTTTCGGCACTGCGCCGCTTTAACTGACAATTACACAGTCGTGCAACGTGGCTCCCAAACATAATTGACGTCCTTTTTTTTCCCACAAATAGAGCTCTCTTTTGGTGGTATATGATCACCCCTGTTGTTTTTATTTTTTGCGCTATAAATAAAAAAAGAGCGACGATTTTGAAAAAAACACAATGGGGCTGATTTACTAATAACAGTGCGCTGCGCTGGTTCTAACCTTAATTGGTGCGCCGGATAACACCTTCACTTGGCGCAGGAACCAGCGGCGCACTGTTATAGTAAATACAAATGTCAGCGGCGCTCTATTGAAAATGAATGGTTCCCTATGGGAGCCCATTGATTTGAATAGAGGTCGCCCGGGAAGTCGGATGAAGCGGATCCGACTCGCGGGGCGACTCGTGTGCCGGCTGACACAGGAACAGCGCGACTTTGCGAGGCAACTTGGACACGACCTGAGCGTGAAGCAGCCGCTCAAGTCGTGTCCTAGAGGCGACTAGCTGGCCGAGAATGTCTCCAGCGCGATGTCATCGCGCTGGTTCTCGGCAGCCTCGCTGTCCCGTGTTTGGTATGAATCATGAAGGGGAACTCCAGGCCGAATTTTAATGAAAAAACCGGCAAAGGTTCCCCTTCAAGAGCATACCAGGCCCTTAGGTCTGGTATGGATTTTAAGGGGAACCCCCTAAGCCAAAAAAACGGCGTGGGGGTTCCCCCAAGATCCATACCAGGCCCTTAGGTCTGGTATGGATTTAAAGGGGAACCCCCTAAGCCGAAAAAATCCACACCAGACCCTTATCCGAGCACGCAACCTGGCAGGCCGCAGGAAAAGAGGGGGGGACGAGAGAGCGGCCCCCCCCTCCCTCCTGAACCGTACCAGGCCACATGCCCTCAACATGGGGAGGATGTCTCCATGTTGATGGGGACAAGGGCCTCATCCCCACAACCCTTGCCCGGTGGTTGTGGGGGTCTGCGGGCAGGGGGCTTATCGGAATCTGGAAGACCCCTTTAACAAAGGGGACCCCCAGATCCCACCCCCCCCTGTGTGAAATGGAAATGGGGTACAAATGTACCCCTACCATTTCACAAAGAAAGTGCCAAAAATGTAAAAAATGACAAGAGCCGGTTTTTGACAATTCCTTTATTAATGTCTTTTCCTTTCTTCTATCTTCTTCTTCCATCTTCTTATTTTCTCCATTCGGGTTTCTTCCTCCATCTTGTTCTTCATCTTCATATTTATCTTCATCTTCCTTCTTCCTTCGGTCTTCTCGTCCGCATCTTGCTCCGGCGTCTTCCCTTCTTCTTTCTTCGGCCGCTCCGTTTGAATTGGAGGTTCCCGCTTCAGTTCTTCAGTTCTCCTCTGGGTCCGCTGCCACCCGGTGACCCCGCCCCCCTCTGACGCACATGGATTTCACGGGGACTTTCCCCGTGGTGTCAGAGGGGGGCGGAGCCACCGGGTGGCAGCGGACCCAGAGGAGAACTGAAGAACTGAAGCGTCGCACAGCGGGAACCTCCAATTCAAACGGAGCGGCCGAAGAAGAAAGACGAAGCCGGAGCAAGATGCCGGACGAGAAGACCGAAGGAAGAAGGAAGATGAAGATGAAGATAAAGATGAAGATGAAGAGAAAGAAACCCGAATGGAGAAAAGAAGAAGATGGAAGAAGGAAGAAGATGGAAGAAGATGGAAGAGAAGACATTAATAAAGGAATTGTCTAAAACCGGCTCTTGTCATTTTTTACATTTTGACACTTTCTTCGTGAAATGGTAGGGGTACATTTGTACCCCATTACCATTTCACATAGGGGGGGGCCGGGATCTGGGGGTCCCCTTTGTTAAAGGGGTCTTCCAGATTCCGATAAGCCCCTGCCCGCAGACCCCCACAACCACCGGGCAAGGGTTGTGGGGATGAGGCCCTTGTCCCCATCAACATGGGGACATCCTCCCCATGTTGAGGGCATGTGGCTTGGTACGGTTCAGGAGGGGGGGGCGCTCTCTCGTCCCCCCCTCTTCCCCTGCGGCCGGCCAGGTTACGTGCTCGGATAAAGGGTCTGGTGTGGATTTTTGGGGGGACTCCACGCCATTTTTTTTTTATTTGGGGTGGAGTTCCCCTTAAAATCCATGCCAGATCTGAAGGGCCTAGTATGGATACTTGGGGGAACCCCACGCATTTTTTTTTTTACATTTGCGGCGGGGTTCCCCTTAATATCCATTCCAGACCTGAAGGGCCTGGTAATGAAATTTGGGGGGACCCCCCCCGCTTTTTTTTTTTTTTATCAATGACTTTCAGTGACTTTTCTCTATATTGCCGGGAGCCGACAATTCATTACAGCCGCGGGTGCTTTTAATGCCTTTTTTTTTCCTTTAGAAATGTCATTTTGCAGGCGCACTGGGAAGTTCAGAGCTGCGCCTGTTCAACTTATGCAAATTGGTTTACGTGACTTGACATTTACTAAGATTTTGCTGGCGCAGTGTCTTGGCGCAAGAAAACAAGGAAAATTGCCGCGCTGAGCTCAAAAAAACCTCCCGCAGCTCGAATCGTACTTGCCGGCGCAACAGGCTGGTTTTGAAAAAGTTACTTTCTCACTCTATTTTGGGCATGTTTGTTACTTGGGCAGGTGTCCCTACACTTCCTCACATCACCCCACATCACCCCCATTATATTCTCACTTCCAGCTTCTTTATATTTAGATTTTAACATACCGTGCGCCAGGTCCATAGTGGCGCACTGAGTGCCTCCTCCCGTCCGCCGACAACACTATAGTAAATGGCAAATAGGGCTGCGCTACCGGCGCTAATGTTTTGTAAATACCAAAACAGCCATTGCGCGCGCAGATGCGCCGATACTCATGGCGCAAACGTTTTGTAAATCAGCCCCAATATTTTTTACTTTTTGCTATAATAAATATCCAATTAAAAAAAAAAAAAATAATAATAATTTTTCTCAGTTTAGGCCGATACGTATTCTTCCATATAATTTTGGTAAAAAAAATCGCAATAAGCGTATAGTGATTGGTTTGCGCAAAAGTTATAGCGCCTACAAAATAGGGGACAGAATTAATAACAGAAATTTATGACCGGAACTCCGCTTTAAAATGATTGTAAACCTTACATTTTTTGATTTTTAACCATATCAGCCCCGGAAGGATTTACCCTCTTATGCCGCGTACACACGGTCGGAATTTCCGACAAGAAAAGTCTGATGTGAGCTTTTGGTCGGAAAGTGTAGGCTCCGTCGGAATTTTTATGTCGGAATTTCCGCCAAGAAAAATTTGAGAGCTGCTTCTCAAATTTCCCGACAAGAAAAGTTCTTGGAGGAAATTTAGTTTGTCTGTATGCAATTCCGATGCACGAAAAACCACTCAAGCTCGGAATCAAGTCGACGCATGCTCGGAAGCAGTGAACTTAATTTTTTCTCGGCTCGTCGTAGTGTTGTACGTCACTGCGTTCTTCACGGTCGGAATTTGGTGTGATCGTGTGTATGCAATACAAGTTTGAGCCAAGATTCCGTAGGAAAAAAAATCCACGGATTTCTTGTCGGATTTTTCGATCGTGTGCATTAATGACCAGACCATTTCTTTTGTTATTCGGCACTGCGTCGCTTTAACTGACAATTGCGCAGTCGGGCGACGCTGTACCCAAACAAAATTGAGGTCCTTTTTTTCCCACAAATAGAGGTTTCTTCTGGTGGTATTTGATCACCTCTGCAGGTTTTCTTTTTTGCGCTATAAATAAAAAAAGAGCGACAATTTAGAAAAAAACACATTATTTTTAACTTTTTGCTATAATAAATATCCAATTTTAAAAAAAAATAATAATAATTTTTCTCAGTTTAGGCCGAAACGTATTCTTCTACATATTTTTGGTAAAAAAAATCGCAATAAGCGTTTATTGATTGGTTTGAGCAAAAGTTATAGCGCCTACAAAATAGGGGATAGATTTATGATTTTTTTTTCTTTTATTATTATTTTTTTTTTACTAGTAATGGTGACGATCTGTGATTTTTATTGGGACCGTGACATTGCGTCGGACACATCGGACGCTTTTGACACATTTTTGGGACCATTCACATTTATACAGCGATCTGTGCTATAAATATGCATTGATTACTGTATAAATGTGACTGGCAGGGAAGGGGTTAACACTAGGGGGCGAGGAAGGGGTTAAATGTGTGTCCTAGGGAGTGATTCTAACTGTGGGGGGAGGGGACTGACTGGGGTAGGTGACCGGTCTGTGTCCCTATGTACAAGGGACACAGCATCGGTCTCCTCTCCCTGACAGGACATGGATCTGTGTGTTTACACACACAGATCCACGTCCTTGGCTGTGTAACGGGCGATCGCGGGTACCTGGCGGACATCGCGGCTGCCAGGCACACGCATCGGCACCTCAGTGATGCGGCGGGCACACGCCGACGCTTGCGCACCCCCCAGTGGCCGGAGGAGCCGAGGATGTCAATAGACATCCTCCCGGCATTGTAGAGCCACCTTGTGGCCGTCTTTTTACAATGGCCGGGGCTCCAAGTGGTTAAAGCGGAGCTCCACCCTAAAATCACACTTTGCTTCAATATGTTCCTTTTAATCAGTTTACAAATGTTATCTGTGAAAAAATTTTTTTTACTTGCCTGGAATAGCCTGTTGCTAGGCAGAATTTCTAATCTGCCTTCTTCCTGGACCGAGGTCCTTCTCCTTTCCTAACTAAGCCGCACAGACTCCTGGGAAATTAGTGTCATCATTTCTCAGGAGACTGTGCGCTCTTCTGTGCCGAAAAATCGCGGGATTTCAAAGCCGGAAATTTGTTTTATTACTGTGGGGTTTGTGTTGTCTACGTTGTCATAACAACGGGGCGGGACGTTCCTCCACCGCTGCCCGTTGTCATGACAACGGCACAAACAACCTGCGCTACGAGCGTCGCTCTACTGCGCACACGCGCGATATCCACGGAGACAAGAAAAAAAATGTACTGGGCTTCAGATGCCCACACATAGGATGGCAACGGCCACAGAATGACCAGCAGAAAATAAGGCAAGTGTTAGATATATTTACAGATCGTTTGGTGATCTATTACTATATGTAATGTTATGTTCATTGTAATTAAATTTAACTAAAACTAAAAAAAAAAAATTATGACCGGAACTCCGCTTTAAAGTGATTGTAATCCTTACATTTTTACATTTTTAACCATATCAGCCCCGGAAGGATTTACCCTCTTATGCCGCGTACACACGGTCGGAATTTCCGACAAGAAAAGTCCGATGTGAGCTTTTGATCGGAAAGTGTAGGCTCCGTCTGAATTTTTATGTCGGAATTTCCGCCAAGAAAAATTTGAGAGCTGCTTCTTGGAGGAAATTTTGTTTGTCTGTATGCAATTCCGACGCACCAAAAAGCACGCATGCTCAGAATCAAGTCGACGCATGCTCGGAAGCAGTGAACTTCATTTTTTCTCGGCTCGTCGTAGTGTTGTACGTCACTGCGTTCTTGACGGTCGGAATTTGGAGTGACCGTGTGTATGCAATACAAGTTTGAGCCAAGATTCCGTAGGAAAAAAAAATCCACGGATTTTCCGATTGTGTGTATTAATGGCCAGACCATTTCTTTTGTGATACGGCACTGCGTCGCTTTAACTGACAATTGCGCGGTCAGACGACGCTGTACCCAAACAAAATTGATGTCCTTTTTTTCCCACAAATAGAGCTTTCTTCTGGTGGTATTTGATCACCTCTGCGGTTTTAATTTTTTGCGCTATAAACAAAAAAAGCAACAATTTTGAAAACAAAACTAGATTTTTAACTTTTTGCTACAATAAATATACCCAAAAATGTTTTTAAAAAACAAATTTCTTCATTAGATTAGGCCAATATGTATTCTACATATTTTTGGTAAAAAAAATCACAATAAGCGTATATTGATTGGTTTGCGCAAAAGTTATAGCGTCTACAAAATAGAGTTATGGCATTTTTATGGCGTTTTTTTTTTTTACTAGTAATGGTGGTGAGCTGCGATTTTTAGCGGTATTGCGACATTGCGGTGGACAGATCGGACACTTTTGACACATTTTTGGGACCATTGACATTTATACAGCGATCAGTACTATAAAAATGCACTGATTACTGTATAAATGTCACTGGCAGGGAAGGGGTTAACACTAGGGGGCGATCAAGGGGTTAACTGTGTGCTCCCTCGTGTGTTCTAACTATGTGGGGATGGGACTAACTATGAGAGATGACAGATCTCTGTTTCTACTTTGTAGAAACACACGATCTGTCTCCTCTCCTCTGACAGCACAGGGATATGTGTGTTTACACACACATATCCCTGTGCTGGCGCTCGTGCACGCCGGCCACGCGCATCGGGTTCGCCACTGTGCAGCGGGCTTGCGCACCCTCTGGTGGCTCTCCTGGGCAAAGCTGTATATATGTACGGGATTTCGCCCAGGAGAGCCATTCTGCCACAGTTTATCTGGTCGGGAAACGGTTAATAACCACTGGGATTTTTTTTTTACTATAAAGAAAAAAAAACACCAAAAATTGTAAAAGAAAAACTCACTTTCTCTTTTAAAACATCAAATAAAAAGGGCGGGGCAGTATGAAAGCCTGCAAAATGGAGCCTGTTAAGTGGATACTTCAAGGGGATCTCATATTTTGGCACAATGTTAATGTGAATATTAATTCGCTATTGTCACACAACTGGGTGGGCTTGGAGTGCACTGCTCTGTGGCCCGAGAACACCCTTTTTTGAAGCCTATTAGAGCCTCAGGCTCTAATCATGTGCTTCAAACCCCCCCCCCTCACCCCTTTGGAATCCATGGTCTGGCGCCCTGTATGTAGATCAGGGGGCCAGATGCATGGATGGGGGGGTGGAGCCCGTGCAATGGCGTCCCTAGGGGGGACCAGAGGGGGCCCTGGCCCCCCCAACATTATGCTGTGCCCCACCATGTGCCCCCCCCCAAAAAAACCATTTTATTTTTTTTTGCATTTTTTTTTTCGCTCGGGCTGCTGCTGGGGTAACATAGTCACACTGAAGCGGTGCGCTAGCAGGACCGCTCCAAAAGTCCTGCTAGCCGCATCGTTACAGTGGTGAAGGAGCGGTGTGTTCACCGCTCCTTTACCGCTGCTGCCCATTGAAAGCAATGGGAGACCGCGGTAATACCGCCCGCAATGCGCCTCTGTAGAAGCGCATTGCGGGCGGTATTAACCCCTTTTTCGGCCGCTAGCGGGGTTAAATTCACCCCGCTAGCGGCCGCATACCGCGGTAAAAACGAAGGTATAGCGGCGCTAAAAATAGCGCCGCTATACCCACAGCGCACCTCCCGCCCCAGTGTGAAAGGGGCCTTAGGCAGCCCATACATTGATCACTTTTTTTCATTCAACTATTAGGTTGAATGAAAAAAAAGGAAATTATCCAATTCCCCCATCTACACATTATAGGTGATGGGGGAATCCTCCCAGTGTGGACCAGTGCTGGAACAACCAGAGTTGCTGTCCTGTCCCGGCTATTCACAGCGCTGGTCTCTTTCTCCATGGTAGCAGCGGCAGCACATTGGAACCCAGTGCTGTTTACTTTATGGGGCTGATGTACAGGAGGGCCAGCACAATTTGTTGTTAGAGATGGGCTGGGCATGTTCAAAATTCCACATGCCAGAACCTGCCAGGAAGCCCACACTGCACAGCGCTGATCACAGGCAATGAGACATTTCCCGATCCGCAGCTCCACAGATCAGGAAATGTCTCACTGGCTGTGATTAGCACTGTGGAGTGTCGGCTTCCTGGCGGGAGATCGGGCGTGTGGGATTTCAAACACACCGAGCCCATCTCTATTGGTTGTAGACAGATGAGCTCCCTGCAGGTTGCTTAGCAGAAGTGGAGCCTTCTCTGACATGCTGATCATGATGCAATCCAGGTGATGCTCCTAGTCAAATCCTAGTGTTAAATATCAGTGATTTTATTGATCAAAGCCCACACTTTACAGGCATAGAGCCCACATGGCTGCTGAACATACGGTTGATTATATATATGTGGTTGTACTCTTGATGCTAATGTAGCGGGGTCTTTAAATTTAGGTTGGGTACACCTGGGTGGAAGTTCAGGTGTGTAGGTATGGGAGTAATGACCATTTGTATTCGTGGAGGATTGGGCGGTGTAATAATCTCCTTGGCCTGTGGGTGGCAGGTGCCCGCAGGCTCGAGGTAGATTCACTGCCACAGTGCTGTCCTTTTTGTCCCTTCTCGGAGATGGTACGGCGGGGAACCTGCCAAGTCGTCATTGGAGGGGATAAAAGGGGGAGACGCCCTGGTCACGAGGTCTTGCTCTTCGGGAGGTTCTTCATCATGCGCCCAGGCACCTTAGGCCTGGGTGCGGGCGGTTCCGGATTCCGGCTCAGGTGCCCTAGGCCTGACCGGAATGGAGTTGGAGTCCATCCCAGGAACCTTCAGCCTGGGGTGAGGTACTAAACCAGGAGGCCTGGGACCCAGTGACTTCGACTGGGTCCCGCGAGGGTGGAGAAGTCCGAGGGTCCCTGAAGTGGATGGGGCCCATATCTGAGGTGAGGAGGCCGGGGAGGTTACCCATTCGGAGAGTCTGGAGCAGCATCAACCCAGTGACGGATGGGCCTCTGGTAACTTCCTTGGAGGGACATCTTCCCCTGATAGGGGCCACAACGCAGCGAAGGTACTCCTATCTATGTTCTCTTGAGTCGCTGGTAGAGACTCTCAAGTTCTAAGTCCTTTCAAGATATGGCTATAGTAACCGCTGGCGAGATCGCAGTGGTTTAGCTGATAATTAGGATAGTGCCTCGACCTGCTCATCCCCTGTATCAAAATGTTATCAAGTCGCAACCAGTTGGCTACTGAAGCACTGTTTATTGTGAGAAATGCAATAAAACAAGAGTTGGACTGTGATCAGTGTGTGGAACTCTGGTTAACCACTTAAGCCCCGGACCATTTGGTAGCTAAAGGACCAGAGGTGAATTCAGAATTTTGCACTGCGCTGCTTTAACTGTAAATTGTGCGGACATGCAATGTTGTACCCAAACGAAATTTGCGTCATTTTCTTCCCACAAATAGAGCTTTCTTTTAATGGTATTTGATTGCCTCTGCGATTTTTATTTTTTGCGATATAAACGGAAAAATACCGAAAATTTTGAAAAAAAATGATATTTTCTACTTTTTGTTATAAGAAAAATCGAATAAACTCAATTGTAGTCATACATTTAGGCCAAAATGTATTCAGCCACATGTTTTTAGTAAAAAAAATGTCAATAAGCGTATATTTATTGGTTTGCGCAAAAGTTATAGAGTTTACAAACTAGGGTACATTTTCTGAAATTTACACAGCTTTAAATTTATGACTGCCTATCTCATTTCTTGAGGTGCTAAAATGACAGGGCAGTACAAAACCCCCCCCCAAATGACCCCATTTTGGAAAGTAGACACCCCAAGGAAATTTCTGAGAGGCATGTTGAGCCCATTGAATTTTTTTTTTTGTCCCAAGTGATTGAATAATGACTAAAAAATAAAAAAAAATAAAAAAAGTTGTCACTAAATGATATATTGCTCAAACATGCCATGGTTATATGTGGAATTTCACCCCAAAATACATTTTGCTGCTTCTCCTGAGTACGGGGATACCACATGTGTGGGACTTTTTGGGAGCCTAGCCGCGTACAGGACCCCGGAAACCAAGCACCGCCTTCAGGATTTCTAAGGGCGCAAATTTTTGATTTCACTCCTCACTACCTATCACAGTTTCGAAGGCCATAAAATGCCAAAATAGCACAAAACCCCCCCAAATGACCCCATTTTGGAAAGTATACACCCCAAGGAAATTGCTGAGAGGCCTGTTGAGCCCATTGAATATATTTTTTTTGTCCCAAGTGATTGAATAATGACAAAAAAAAATAAAAAAATTACAAAAAGTTGTCACTAAATGATATATTGCTCACACATGCCATGGTTATATGTGGAATTACACCCCAAAATACATTTTTCTGCTTCTCCTGAGTACGGGGATACCACATGTGTGGGACTTTTTAGGAGCCTAGCCGCGTACGGGACCCCGAAAACCAAGCACCGCCTTCAGGATTTCTAGGCACAAATTTTTGATTTCACTCCTCACTACCTATCACAGTTTCGAAGGCCATAAAATGCCAAAATCGCACAAAACCCCCCCAAATGACCCCATTTTGGAATATAGACACCCCAAGCTATTTGCTGAGAGGAATGGCGAGTATTTTACAGCTCTCATTTGTTTTTGAAAATGAAGAAAGAAAATATATATATATATATATATTTTTTTTTTCAATTTTCAAAACTTTGTGACAAAAAGCGAGATCTGCAAAATACTCACAATACCTCTCAGCAAATAGCTTGGGGTGTCTACTTTCCAAAATGGGGTCATTTGGGGGGGGTTTTGTGCTATCTGGGCATTCCATGGCCTCCGAAACTGTGATAGGCAGTGAGAAGTGAAATCAAAAATTTACACCCTTAGAAAGCCTGAAGGCGGTGCTTGGTTTTTGGGGTCCCGTACGTGGCTAGGCTCCCAAAAAGTCTCACACATGTGGTATCCCCATACTCAGGAGAATCAACAGAATGTATTTTGGAGTGTAATTCCACATATGCCCATGGCATGTTTGAGCAATATATCATTTAGTGACAACTTTGTGCAAAAAAAAAAAAAAAATTGTCGTTTTTCCGCAACTTGTGTCAACATATAAAATATTCCATGGACTCGACATGCCTCTCAGTATATAGCTTGGGGTGTCTACTTTCCAAAATGGGGTCATTTGGGGGGGTTTTGAACTGTTCTGGCATTTTATACACAACATTAGGAAGCTTACATCCACTCTTCTAACCACTTGAAGACAAAGCCCTTTTTGACAATTTTTGTTTACATGAAAACATTTTTTTTTTTGCAAGAAAATTATGTTGAACCCCCAAACATTATATATATTTTTAAAGCAAAGGCCCTACAGATTAAAATGGTGGGTGTTGCATTTTTTTTTTCTACACAGTATTTGCGCAGCGATTTTTCAAACGCATTTTTTGGGTTAAAAAATACACTTTTTTTAATTTTAATGCACTAAAACACACTATATTGCCCAAATGTTTGATGAAATAAAAAAGATGATCTTGGGCCGAGTACATAGATACCAAACACGACATGCTTTAAAATTTCGCACAAACGCGCATTGGCGACAAACTACATACATTTTTAAAAGCCTTTAAAAGCCTTTACAGGTTACCCCAGTAGATTTACAGAGGAGGTCTACTGCTAAAATGATTGCCCTCGATCTGACCTTCGCGGTGATACCTCACATGCATGGTGCAATTGCTGTTTACATATGACGCCAGACCGACGCTTGCGTTCACCATTGGGCAAGAGCAGGGCAGGACAGGGGTGCTTTTTTTTTTTTTTTTTTTTTTTATTATTAATTTTGCTTTTTTATTTTATTTTTAAATTGTTCCTTCCAAGTATTTTTTTTTAATCATTTTTATTGTTATCTCAGGGAATGTAAATATCCCCTATGATAGCAATAGGTAGTGACAGGTACTCTTTTTTTGAAAAAACTGGGGTCTTCTAGACCCTAGATTTTTCCTCTGCCCTCAAAGCATCTGACCACACCAAGATCGGTGTGTTAAAATGCTTTCCCAATTTCCCAATGGCGCTTTTTATATCCGGGGGGGGGCATTCCCTCCCACTGCTTGTAAAAGCAGTCTAGAGGCTAATTAGCCGCTAGGATTGCTTTTACATGAAAGCCGGCCGCAGGCTGAAAAGAATGACACCAAGATGATACCTAAACCCGCAAGCATCATTCTGGTATAAACATTCAAAGTCCAGCAACATACCAGTACGTTGCTGGTCCTTGTTGGACATGTATTGTAATCTTTTTTTTTCATGCAGCCAGTTGGCTGAACGAAAAAAGAGATTGATCGGTGGGTATGCCCACCATTAGAATACCGCCCTTCATCCACCCACTTCCAATGATGGACATACACGCACCATTTATATATGCCGAAGCATGGGGGCATCCTCCCGCAAAAAAGTTATGCCGCACACACATGGTCGGACTTTTCCACGGGCAAGCCTCCGTCGGAATTTCGACCGTATGTACGCGGCATTAGGAGCAAAATCGCTCCTCCGCCCCTGCTGCCCCAATGCTTCGGCATATTTGCTTTTTTTTTTTAACTGTGGTGGTGAAATCACCTCCTACAGCACTGGAGTCGCAGGGATCAGGCCTGTCTCTGCGAACGCTGCAGTTATGTGTGTTTTTGTTTTGTAAGTGACAGTGATCGATCGATACTGCACTTGGGTGGCCTGGGCTGGACGGAGGGGCAAAACGCAGGTGCCAGCAGGTATCTGGACTGATCCCGCTAACACTGCGTTTTTGGGAACCCTAAACTGTTGGGGACGCTAGTATAGATCTGATCAGATCAGATATTGATCTGTTCAGATACTATACCACTAAGGGAGGTGTATGCTTCACGTGTGGGTGTTAGCGTTACTGGCACTAACCTGACGCTGCCTGGGGTGTGACTCAGACCCTCTCTGACGCTAAAACCTAATTGATATCACCCGCCGGGCGATCAGGGGGTTAAACCTTTATTGGGTTATATACACGGCGGGTGCCCTGACACTATAAAAAGCAAACTAACTAACCAGCGTCACCCGTAACACTTATATGGTGATCACTGGTGAAAGGGTTAACTAGGGGCAATCAGGGGGTTAAAACCTTTATTAGATAATATATGGGGGTACCTGACGCTATAAAAACATGCGGCAAACCTAAAAAAAACTACCAGCTACCGATCTGCATCACTGACACTAAGACAGCGTTTAGAAAAACGATCGCTTAGCGACAGTGGTGATGGGGGTGAAAGGGTTACCTGGGGGGCGATCAAGGGGGTTAAACCTTTATTAAATAATATATTGGGGTACCTGACGCTATAAAAACATGCGGCGAACCTAAAAAAAATTACTGGCTACGATCTGCATCACCGACACTAAGACAGCGTTTAGAAAAACGATCGCTTAGCGACAGTGGTGATAGGGGGTGAAAGGGTTACCTGGGGGGCGATCAAGGGGGTTAAACCTTTATTAGACAATATATTGGGGTACCTGACGCTATAAAAACCTGCGGCGAACCTAAAAAAAATTACCAGCTACCGATCTGCATCACCGACACTAAGACAGCGTTTAGAAAAACGATCGCTTAGCGACAGTGGTGATGGGGGTGAAAGGGTTACCTGGGGGGCGATCAAGGGGGTTAAACCTTTATTAGATAATATATTGGGGTACCTGACGCTATAAAAACATGCGGCGAACCTAAAAAAAATTAATGGCTACCGATCTGCATCACCGACACTAAGACAGCGTTTAGAAAAACAATTGCTTAGCGACAGTGGTGATAGGGGGTGAAAGGGTTACCTGGGGGGCGATCAAGGGGGTTAAACCTCTATTAGATAATATATTGGGGTACCTGACGCTATAAAAACCTGCGGCGAACCTAAAAAAAATTACCGGCTACCGATCTGCATCACAGACACTAAGACAGCGTTTAGAAAAACGATCGCTTAGTGACAGTGGTGATAGGGGGTGAAAGGGTTACCTGGGGGGCGATCAAGGGGGTTAAACCTTTATTAGATAATATATTGGGGTACCTGACGCTATAAAAACATGTGGCGAACCTAAAAAAAATTACTGGCTGCCGATCGGCATCACTGACGCTAAGACAGCGATCAGAAAAACGATCGCTTAGCGACAGTGGTGATAGGGGGTGAAAGGGTTATCTGGGGGGTGATCAGGGGGTTAAACCTTTATTAGGGGGGTTAGGGGGCTACACAGGACCTAAGACTAAACTTTGGTGACACTTTTACAGTCACAAATGTCACTGATTGCAGTGATCACTAAATAAATGGTCACTGAAATCAGTGACACTGTGACTGGGGGCTGGGGGGGTGATCTGGGGGGTGATCTGGGGTGTCTGGGGGGGCGATTTATGTCCCTATGTGTCCTGGTGTCAGTGTAGTGTTGTGTGCACTGACCTGATGTCTTCTCTTGTACGGCGCTCGGTATATGTGAGCGCCGCACCAGAGATGACATCACTTCCTCCTGCTCCCTCTGTCTGACACAGACAGAGGGGGCATTTCCATTCGCCGGGAGCGATCGCGAGGGGGTGGCCAGAAACGAATGGCTGCCCCCTCATCCCGGAACGCTCCCGGACACTTAGCCACCGCTCACTGTATAGGAGGGGGGTCCGATTGGACCCCCCAACTATACAAAGGAAATCACGTATGCTCTACGTGATTGTGCCTGTCGGTGCCATTCTGCCGACGTATATATACAGTGAGCGGTCGTTAAGTGGTTAATGGGAGCAAAGGGAAGTGTTGGCACAGCAGGACTTAATCCTTTACAGAAGCACACAGGCCCGAGGAAATATCTGGTACTGGCCTTCACCTCACCCACAGCTATGGGGAGGACATGGGCCGTAGCGCATCTCACCCTATCGTGTGTGATACCCCTAGAAGAAAGAGATGGGGTGAGGTCGCTACACTAATAAATACTGTGTTTATTAGATCTGACTGGGAACATCACTAGGATCACATCCCGATCAGCATGTCAACAGAGAAGGTTATACAGCATTACTGCTGCTAGGTGACCAGCTGGGGGCTCGGCTCTCTATAACCAATAGTGCCTGCCAGCCTTCCCCTACATGCACGCATAATGTCACCAGCACAAAGTCCTAATAGACTGCCACCGGTGCCAAGGAGACAGATGCCAGACCAGCGCTGTCAATAACAGGGACAGGACAGCTGGGGAACCCCACAGTGGCAGAACACCAGGGCCCGGTGGCAAGACAACCTTTGCAATCCTGATAGTTCTCCCACTGCTTTGGACCCTTATATTTTCTTGGTGTGCTGGTGACATATATCTCTTGTTTTCTGCCACCCTGGTGGGGCCCCAGTATAGAAGGAAGGGAGCTCACTGCAGAACATGTGAAAGGGCCCATTGTGGGATCGTAGTAATGGGCCCCAGGATATATATATATATATATATAATTGCATTTTATAGTTGGCCCCCCTACTTTTGTCCCTGTCCCCCCATGTGCCCCCCTAAATATGAAAGCTGGAGACGCCACTGAGCCCGTGCGCCCCTAATGGGCGGGCGGCCACTGCATTTGACCCTCCCTTTTAGATTGAAAGCTCTAACAAGCAGGGCCCTGTGATTCCTCCTGTATTGAATTGTATTGTAACTGTACTGTCTGCCTCCATGTTGTAAAGCGCTGCACAAACTGTTGGCGCTATACAGTTGAACCTCGGATTACGAGCATAATCCGTTCCAGGAGAATGCTCGTAATCCAAAGTACTCGCATATCAAAGTGAGTTTTCCCATTGAAGTCAATGGAAACGAAAATAATTTGTTCCGCATTGACTTCAATGGGATGCAATACCGCATGCGGCCAGAGGTGGGGGGGTGCCGGAGAGCCTCAGAAATGTCCGGAAAGGCCCGAGGACACGTCGGCTGACCTCGGCAAACGTCGGAAAGGCTCGGAAACTGAGTATTTCCTTGCGTTTCCGAGCATTGCTGAACGGCGGCAATCGGCTGCGATTGTCCCTGTTCGGCTCTGCTCAGCTCCGGCGCCCCCGCACGTCAGGCCAAATGCAGTACTGCGGGCCCTATTAGGTTGAATTCTGCTCGTCTTGCGAGACAACACTCGCAAACCGAGTCAGAATTTTTTTCTAAAAGTTGCTTGCGAATCAAAACGCTCTAGAACCAAGTTACTCTTAAACCGAGGTTCCACTGTATAAATCTTGTATTATAATAGTAATAATAATAAATTTTAGTTGGACAGAAAAGGTTTGCTTTTATACATTTATGAGTTGTGACATTACTGATAACTCCTATCCAACATTTTAACTAGAGTATGAATAAACCTTATAATAATCCTTAATTTCCTGGGAATCCAGAAGCAGTCTGAGACTTGCTTCTCCATAAAATATTGTGATAAGAATAAAACCACAAAGGAATAATTGTCAGATGCCGAACATGCTTTAGCCCCTCTAGGATTTAAATAAAGTGAAGTATGTGGATTATAACAAACATAGAGCAGAGGCTACATATGCTCAAGGCATATTTTGTGCCCAGTCAATGTACAGTATTCATACATAAGTTTTATATTTATTTTTTTATATTTTTATTTATTTGTTGTTTTGTGCATTACAAAGGAAAGTCATGAAACAGAAGGTCAGCATGTTGTGTCAATGGATCTATGCATGAGTGTCAGGGGCTCCTGCTAGGTCTACCCCTCCTGACCACATGTGGCGTTCTTCACATGCCTAGTGTCTCCTACCCTTAAAAAATGAATGCAGACAGAGCTAGACCATGCCTAACATGACCATATTCACACCTAGTGCACTCCATAATCTCCTAGTAGAGGGACCAATACTTTAGAGATCGACCGATATGGGTTTTTCTCTTAGAAATCGCGGCGGCCGATGGCCGATATATGATGCCGATTTTTTTGGGCCGATATCTTAGACCGATTTTTTTTTTCTTTTTTTTTTCTTTTCATCTCATAAAATCTAACCGTTCGGCCTCGTACACACGACCGTTTTTCTCGGCAAGAAATTACAAGAAAACTGCTGGGAGAGCTTTCTTGCCGAGAAAACCGGCCGTGTGTACGAGGCTTTCAGGTTTCTCGTCAAGAAAACTGCCCAGAAGCTCGACGAGAAAAATAGAGAACCTGCTCTCTATTTTCTCGTCTGGATTCTTGTCGGCCTGTTTCCCGACGAGAAACCCGAGAGTGTGTATACTTACCTGTCGCCGTGGAAACCTGCGCATGCTCGTAATGACTTTGATGCATGCGCGGTAGCTTCCTAGGCATAGGTAGGGTGTAGCAAGATGGCGGCGACCGCATCGAATGTGACGAGCGCACGCTCGTCGTAGTCGATGACGTCACCACGTTCGTTCCATTCAAAAGAACGGCGGTTCTTTGGAATGGAGTGTGTGTACACTCGGCCGGGACAAGATTCTTGTCAAGAATCTCGTCAGGAAAAACAACGGGTTTTTTCCTGACGAGAATCTCGGCCGTGTGTACGAGGCTTTAGACCCCTTTCACACTGGGGCGTTTTCCAGGAGCTTTTGGGCTAAAAATAGTGCCTGTAAAGTGCCTGCAAAACGGCTGCCCTGCAGTCTCAGTGTGAGCCCGAGGGCTTTCACACTGAGGCGATGTGCTGGCAGCATCTTTGGAGCGGTGTATACCGCTCCTCCACTACTCCTGCCCATTGAAATGAATGGGCACCGCTACCGAAGCGCCTGCAAAGCACTTCGGCAGCGGCGCTACATGGGCACATTTAACCCCTTCATCGGCCGCTAGCTGGGTTATAAGCGCCTCGCTAGCAGCTGAATAGCGCCGCTAAAATAACGGTAAAGCGACGCTAAAACTAGCAGCATTTTACTATCAACGCCTGCCCGCTCCAATGTGAAAACAGCCTTAAGTAATAAGTGATACAGAACATTTCTTACATTTAAACATTTATTAAACAAAACAAACCTCCAATCAGTTCACTTGTATGTATAATTTAGATTAAAAAAAAATAACTATATCTTAAATATTAAATACACAAAAACAGGTAATCAAAACTTTTCGATGAAAAAAAATGGGCTAACTTTACAGTTTAGTTTTTTTTTTAATTCATTAAACTGTATTTTTCCCCAAAAAATTGCGTTTGAAAGATTGCTGCCCAAATGCCATGTGACATAAAATATTACAACAACCGCTATTTTATTCCCTAGAGTCTCTGCTAAAAAAACGATATATAATGTTTCTAGCAGAAAATACAGGATGTTTACTTGTAAGCTACAAGTGTCAGAAAAGATTTAGGGCCGGTTCACACTTGTGCGAGTTGATACCGAATGCGATGCGTCAAACACAAACTAGATTCGCATGTCATCCAAAAAGTAATTGTTTTCAATGATGGTGGTTCACATCTATGCGTTGCGATTCCTCTCCGAATGCGATGCGATGAAAAAAAGGGTCTTGTGCGAGTTTAGACCGCTGCGTTGCGAATTTAGTCTCCATAGACATCAATGTAAATCGTTCTGGAATCGCATTGGTGGTTCACATATGTGCGAATACTTCACCTCCAGCTCCTCCTTCCAGTTCTGCCCCCTCACTTCCTGTTTCCTGTCTCGTGTCCATATGTAAACAGAGAAGATGGCCCCAAGGCGCCGGAACACCATTGATAATGAGGAGCTCATCAGGCTTGTCCGTGACAGGCCTTATATATGGGACAGCCGGATTGAAGAATACAAAAATCATGCCCGGAAGAGCAGAGGCTGGGTTGAAATTTGTCAATCTCTGTATGCAGACTGGGATGACTTCACACCTCATGTTCGCAAAATTAAACGTAAGTACATTCCTATTTATTCATCCCACTGACCACCAATGTAAGGACATGTATCCCACTGACCACCAATGTAAGGTGACCACCAATCCCACTGACCACCAATGTGAGGGCATGCATCCCACTGACCACCAATGTAAGGTGACCACCAATCCCACTGACTACCAATGTGAGGGCATGCATCCCACTGACCACCAATGTAAGGTGACCACCAATCCCACTGACTACCAATGTGAGGGCATGCATCCCACTGACCACCAATGTAAGGTGACCACCAATCCCACTGACTACCAATGTAAGGGCATTCATCCCACTGACCACCAATGTAAGGACATGTATCCCACTGACCACCAATGTAAGGTGACCACCAATCCCACTGACCACCAATGTGAGGGCATGCATCCCACTGACCACCAATGTAAGGTGACCACCAATCCCACTGACTACCAATGTAAGGGCATGCATCCCACTGACCACCAATGTAAAGTGACCACCAATCCCACTGACCACCAAACAATCCCACTGACCACCAATCCCACTGACTACCAATGTAAGGGCATGCATCCCACTGACCACCAATGTAAGGTGACCACCAATCCCACTGACCACCAAACAATCCCACTGACCACCAATCCCACTGACCACCAATGTAAGGGCATGCTTCCCACTGACCACCAATCCCACTGACTACGAATGTAAGGTCATGCATCCCACTGACCACCAATGTAATGTTGTGGGATGATATTGCATGCTCAATATGTTGACACAAAGCAGAAAAAATACATGTACACACTGTTGAACAATAAAACATTATCACATTTATTGAAAAAAGTAAAAGATATGAGACGATGCAGCATTGACTGGTAAAAAAGTTATTGATCTTTATGCAATGGCATCAAGCTGCCATGATACTTGACCAGCAGGACTCATAAAGAAGTCAGTAAACTTCTCACGGATGCTGGCCCCTCTGTAATTGCCCCTTGTATGTGTCCAATCTGCGCCTTCCATCTCATCCAACAAAGAGTCCTCGAAAAGGTATCCATCTCTTTCCCGCACAAAATTGTGAAGTGCACAGGCAGCTTTTACGGCAATTATGGCGTTTTCCATGTTTAGAGTAATTGGGGTGTGCAGAAATCGCCATTTGTTTGCCATGATTCCGAAAGTACACTCCACAACACTTCGGGGTCTTGTTAGCCGATAGTTAAAGACCCTTTTCTCCACAGACAGTGACCTGTTGGCATATGGCCTTAGCATTTTTTCCGAAAGAGCGAAAGCCTCATCACCGACAAATATTAAAGGGAGAGGGGGTTCAGATGTTCCAGGGAGTGGTCGTTCGTTTGGGAGGTCCAGTGTGTTCTCCCGAATCATTCTTCCAAAACTAGAGTGGGAAAAAATGCTGGAGTCAGAACTACTCCCATAAGAACCAATGTCTATGTATGTGAACGAGAAGTTTGCATCAGCCACTGCCAGAAGCACGAAAGAAAAATATTTTTTATAATTAAAATATTTTGTCCCACTACCGACTGGCCTAACAATTCTGATGTGCTTTCCGTCGATTGCCCCCACACAGTTAGGGAAGTTGCAGCGATCCCAAAATAACTGAGCTTTGGAGTTCCATTCATCTTTGTTTGGTTTTCTCATGACCACATCTCTTAAGACCTCCCAGATGGCCATACAGGTGTCCCGTACAATTGTGCTGACCGTAGATTTTCCCAGTTTGAACTCGTATTGCAAGCTGGCAAATGAATTTCCCGTTGCTAGGTACCTGTAAAAGATAGAAAAATAATTAGTGTTATTTTTTTTTTACAGAAGGACTCATACGCACTAGGTGGTGAAGCCTTAAAGACACACTTCAGAGACACCAGAGACTGGAGCGTGAAGCAAGGAGTGGGTCTGGTGCCCCCCCAAAGCGTCCCTACGCCTTCGCCAGATACATGGATTTTTTGAGGCCTGTTCTAGAATTGAGGAAGTAAGTTATCATTTATGAATCGGTCACTCTACCATCTCTATCTAATTATCCTGTCCTAGCCCTAACCTTTACTTCTCCCCTTATCTTTTTATTTATTTTAAAAAAAGACTTCTAATTTTTGTATTGCAGCACAGAAGCAAGTTGGGAGGAGGAGGAGGAAGAGAAGGAGGAGGGGGAGGAGCATGCTGCTACTGTTGACGTTGATGAAGGAGTATCATTTGCTAGCTCAAATCATGAGGATTTAGCTATGGAGCTCCAGGGTGAGGTGATTGAGGTTAACGAGTCCTCTTCTCATGAGCTGGATAACGAGGATACAGACGTTTCGACACCTTCCAGCAGAAGGCAAAGACAGGCATCTACTTCCCGCAGAAAGCAAAGCTGCAGGGCAGCTGAACAGGTTGAAGACCAAGACCAGACCAAGAAATTGCTACACATTGTGTCAGGGATCACTGAACAAATTGATGCCCAGCGATGCCCTCATACAATGTTTGCCATTAGTTTGGTGCCTCTTCTGAAAGAGGTCTTGCCAGACTATTACTTTGATATGAGGATTGCAGTGGAACATTGCATCCATTCATTTACTGTGCCACGCCATGTTTCTGTGCCAACGCACCAGAGTCTTTCTACTGCTTCAAACACTGCACCAAACCCTTACCCCTCTAGTTTTGCGGAACCCACTAGCATCTATGAGACCCCCAGATCACGAATCCCATATCCCATTCCTTCACCAGTTGCCTCAGTAATTTCACCCCCAAATACAACCGCCGATATTAGTAGACCAATGGATATGAGACCACTTGAGTCAACATCTTACCATGTGCCATCACAAAACAGACCACAACAGCTCTACGAGCAAATACCGTCCGTGGCAAAGCAATTTCCACCTGTAGCAAGACCAATGGAACAGCACAAACCGCTAATTCAAAATCCTTATCTATATCACAATCAGTCGATTGAAGTTGCCTCTAATATGCATATGCCCTATAGACAATATGGGCCCCCAAGTGTACCACCAGATACCGAGATATCCCCACCTGTGCCATTGAGGAAATATCCCTCAACACAAGATGAAGCCTTGCTAACACCACCAAGCTCTTCAACACTACAACGGCATGATTTCAACAAGCCTGGTGAACATAGTTCACCAAGTTTTTTGAATTTGTAGAGGACTACCTGCTAATTTCACTACCAACTTCATGTGGAAATTCAATACTTTCTTAGTAAACGTTATGTTTTTTGTTAAATTATATATCCTATTTTGAATATCTCAGGGAAAAAGAGACGGAGAGAAAAAAAGGTAGTGGGGAAAGTGGAGATGAAGATGCGAGGAAGGGAGGATGAGAGAGTTGGATATGACAGGGAGGATAAGGTGGAGAGGTAGAGTTAGTAAACTTTTGTAAGTTAGAATTAAAGTTACTTTAAGTTAAAGCTAGACAGTGAGAGCAAGTTATAGAGTCAGAGGAAGTTAGAGAGTCAGAGGAAGTTAGAGAGTCAGAGGAAGTTAGAAAGTCAGAGGAAGTTAGAAAGTCAGAGGAAGTTAGAAGGTCAGAGGAAGTTAGAAGGGCAGAATAAGTTGTAGAGGCAGAGTAAGTTAGAGAGGCAGAGGAAGTTACAAAGTCAGAGGAAGTTGTAGAGGCAGAGAAAGTTGTAGAGGCAGAGAAAGTTGTAGAGGCAGAGAAAGTTGTAGAGGCAGAGAAAGTTGGAGAGTCAGAGAAAGTTGTAGAGGGAGAGAAAGTTGTAGAGGCAGAGAAAGTTGTAGAGGCAGAGAAACTTGGAGAGTCAGAGGAAGTTGTAGAGGCAGAGAAAGTTGTAGAGGCAGAGAAAGTTGTAGAGGCAGAGAAACTTGGAGAGTCAGAGAAAGTTGTAGAGGCAGAGAAAGTTGTAGAGGCAGAGAAAGTTGTAGAGGCAGAGAAAGTTGTAGAGGCAGAGAAACTTGGAGAGTCAGAGGAAGTTGTAGAGGCAGAGAAAGTTGTAGAGGCAGAGAAAGTTGTAGAGGCAGAGAAACTTGGAGAGGTAGAGGAAGTTAGAGAGCCAGAGGAAGTTACAAAGTCAGAGGAAGTTGTAGAGGCAGAGAAAGTTGTAGAGGCAGAGAAAGTTGTAGAGGCAGAGAAAGTTGTAGAGGCAGAGAAAGTTGTAGAGGCAGAGAAAGTTGGAGAGTCAGAGGAAGTTGTAGAGGCAGAGAAAGTTGTAGAGGCAGAGAAAGTTGTAGAGGCAGAGAAACTTGGAGAGTCAGAGAAAGTTGTAGAGGGAGAGAAAGTTGTAGAGGCAGAGAAAGTTGTAGAGGCAGAGAAACTTGGAGAGTCAGAGGAAGTTGTAGAGGCAGAGAAAGTTGTAGAGGCAGAGAAAGTTGTAGAGGCAGAGAAAGTTGTAGTGGCAGAGAAAGTTGTAGAGGCAGAGAAACTTGGAGAGGTAGAGGAAGTTAGAGAGCCAGAGGAAGTTAGAGAGTCAGAGGAAGTTGTAGAGGCAGAGAAACTTGGAGAGTCAGAGGAAGTTGTAGAGGCAGAGAAAGTTGTAGAGGCAGAGAAAGTTGTAGAGGCAGAGTAAGTTGGTGAGGTAGAGGAAGTTAGAGAGGCAGAGGAAGTTAGAAGGTGATGGAAAAAAATGCATAGTGTGTTTAAAAAGTAAAAAAAAAGTGAAGGAGAGTGTTGTCTCCTCTTTATGTTGTTCTTGATATGTAAGAAAAAATTTGAAAGTTTCTCCAATGGTTGGTGCAAAGTAGTGATGAGCCGAACACCCCCGGGTTCGGTTCGCACCAGAACCCGCGAACGGACCGAAAGTTCGAACGAACATTAGAACCCTATTAAATACAATGGATGCGAACGTTCGAATTCTAAAGTGCTAATTATAACAACTATTATGCATGTTATTGTCCTAAAAAGGGTTTGGGAACCCGGGTTCTGCACCAGGGGACATGTATCAATGCAAAAAGAAGTTTTAAAAACGGTCGTTTTTCGGGAGCAGTCATTTTAATGATGCATAAAGTGAAAAAAAAAAGTCAAATATTCCTTTAAATATCGTACCTGGGGGGTGTCTAAAGTATGCCTGTGAAGTGCCACGTGTTTCCCGTGTTTAGAACTGTCCCTGCACAAAATAACATTTCTAAAGGGAAAAAAGTCTTTTAAAACTGCTTGCGGCTTTAATGCAATGTCTGGTCCCGGTAATATGGATGAAAATCTTTAGGAAAAATGGCATAGCTACCCCATCAACACCCCCCCCCTACCCCAGCCCATTACCAGCCCCTTTGGGTCTTGTATGGATATTAAGGGGAACCCCGCACATAAAATAAAAAAGGCCCTATATACTCTGAACAGCCGTATACAGGCGGTGCATACAAGACAGGGACTGTAGGTTTGTTCTTATGTAGAATGTGTTTGTAATTTTGAACAGGTACATTGTTGAAGTGTAGCTCCAGCCCAAAAATCTATTTTTAAACTTTTTGGGAAACATAGGTAAGGGTTATCACCCCTGTAACATTTGTTTTGCTGTCTGTGCCCCTGTTCAGAACATTTCACCTCACTTTCCGTCCCAATGACAACTGTTTTTGAAATGTGGTGTTTTTCTTGAAACAAGGATTGCTGATAAAGCATCAGTACAGATGAGACACCTTTCTCCCATATTTATTCTTACAGGAGAGAATTTTCCTTTCTAGGGGTAGATTTCCTCTCACTTCCTGTTGTCTTCTTTCGTTTGCAAGTAGGAGTCGTTTGTAAGTTGGATGTTTGAAAGTAGGGACCTGCCGTATATACTCTGCAGAAATAGGCCCCTTAGTTGTTGGTGTTGGCACAACACTGTAAGCACTCACAGTTACTCTTGGTTGGTGCTGGAACGCCCTGCTGTCAACTATTATATCAGGAATTTTAATTACATATAATTGTTGAACAGTGGTAGTAAAAATTGGGGCTTTGATGGTGGTGCTGGTGCCACAACACTGTAAGCCCTGACAGTTACTCTTGGTGGGTGCAGCAATGGGCCCTGCTGTGAATTATTAGATCAAGAATTGTAATTACATGCCCCTTTTGAACAGGGGCTGAAAAATTGGGCCTTTCGTGGTGGTGGTGGTGGTGGCGTTGCCACAACACTGTAAGCCCTCAGAGTTACTCTTGGTGGGTGCAGCAATGGACCCTGCTGTGAATTATTAGATCAAGAATTGTAATTGCATGCCCCTGTTGAACAGGGGCTGAAAAATTGGGCCTTAGGCACTGGTGGCACAACACTACAACCCCTCACAGATACTGTACTTGGAGCACAGCAATGAGCCCTGTTGCAAAGTATTGCTTCAAAAATTGTAATGACACGCCCCTGTTAAACAGGGGCTGAAAAATTGGGCCTTAGGCACTGGTGCCACAACACTCCAACCCCTCACAGATACTGTACTTGGAGCACAGCAATGAGCCCTATGGCAAATTATTGCTAAAAAAATTGTAATTACACGCCCCTGTAAAACAGGGGCTGAAAAATTGGGCCTTAGCCACTGGTGGCGGCACCCATAAACAAAAATGATCTTCCAAGCTATCATCATCAATCGTATCATTGAGGACTCGGAGGAGGAGGATAGCCAGTCAACATAACAGCACAGGCACTCAGCATCAGCATCAGTCTTGAAGGGATGTGACATGTTAAAATCAATTAGTCTGTTATATCAGCATCAGGTGTGTGGTAGCTGGTGGTGATCCAAGACTGGTTCATCTTGATGAAAGTCAGTCGATCAACCGAGTCGGTGGACAGGCGCACCCTGTGATCCGTGACAAATCCTCCAGCAGCACTGAATGTGCTTTCCGAAAGAACGCTGGATGCAGGACAGGCCAGTAGCTCAATTGCATACTGTGCAAGCTCTGGCCAGTGATCCATCCTCAAGACCCAGTAAGCCAGAGGATTTTCGGTGGGGAAGGTGTCCAAGTCTGACCTTGCCCCTAGATATTCCTGCACCATGTTTATCAGACGCTGGCGATGGTTGCTGGAACCGATCATACTTTGGGGCTGCGGACTAAAGAATTGTCTGAACGCATCGGTCAGACGGCCACCTTCCCCACCGCTCCTTCTTTGACTGGCCGAAGCCTCAGCAACTCGTTGTCCAGGACCAGGAGTTTGTAACCTCCCAGTCTCTGGGAACGCGTTGCACAGACCTTTCTGCAAGGCCTCCCGGAGTTGTCTCATCCTCTGCTCCCTCTGCGACGGTAACATAAGGTCCGCAACCTTACCCTTGTACCGTGGATCAAGGAGAGTGGCCAGCCAGTAATGGTCCCTCTCCTTGATCCGAAGAATACGAGGATCCTTCCGCAGACTTTGCAGGATCAGGGAGGCCATGCAGCGTAGGTTTGCTGAGGCATTCGCTCCGGAGTCCTCTGGGTCACTAAGGACGACATGATCCGCAGCCACCTCCTCCCAGCCACGTACAAGTCCACTGGTTTCTTGGGACTGTAAATCATCCCTAAAAGACTGCTGCTGATGATGCTGAGTGCCAGCCTCCACCTCCATGCTGACACAATCCTCCTCCTCCTCCTCCTCCTCCTCCTCTTCCTGTGCGATGGGTGGGACAGAAGGAACACTGTCTGGGTAAAGGGGGCCTTGAGAGGCAAGGAAGTCCTCCTCTTCCTGCCTCTGTTCTGCCTCAAGTGCCCTGTCCATTATTCCACGCAGCGTGTGCTCCAACAGGTGGACAAGAGGTACAGTGTCACTGATGCATGCACTGTCACTGCTCACCATCCTCGTGGCCTCCTCAAATGGTGCCAGGACAGTGCATGCATCCCTGATCATGCCCCACTGGCGTGGAGAAAAAAAACCAAGCTCCCCTGACCCTGTCCTGGTGCCGTAGTCGCACAGGTACTCATTGATGGCCCTCTGCTGCGTGTGCAGCCGCTGCAGCATGGCCAACGTTGAGTTCCACCTGGTGGGCATGTCACATATAAGGCGGTTCTTGGGCAGGTTCAACTCCTTTTGCAGCTCAGCCAGGCGAGCACTGGCATTATAAGATCTGCGGAAATGCACACAGACTTTCCTGGCCTGCCTCAGGACATCCTGTAAGCCCGGGTACCTGCCCAAGAACCGCTGCACCACCAGGTTAAGGACGTGAGCCACACAGGGCACATGGGTCAGTTGTCCCTGTCGGAGGGCGGAGAGGAGGTTGGTGCCATTGTCGCAAACCACCATTCCTGGCTTAAGCTGGCGTGGCGTCAACCACCTCTCGGCCTGGCCCTGCAGAGCAGACAGGACCTCTGCCCCAGTGTGGCTTCTGTCCCCCAAACACACCAGCGCAAGCACGGCATGGCATCTTTTTGCCTGCGTACTTGCGTAGCCCCGTGAACGGCTACGGAGCACCGCTGGTTCATAGGACAAACCACAGGAAGAGGCCATGGAGGAAGAAGAAGAGGAGGGGGTGGAGGAGAGAGGTGTGTCACAACCAGTAGTAGCATTTTGGAGGCGTGGCGGTGGGACAACCTCCAACACTACTGCACCTTGTCCTGCATCCTTCCCAGCTGCCAAAAGAGTGACCCAATGGGCCGTGAAAGAAAGGTAACGTCCCTGTCCATGCCTGCTGGACCATGAGTCAGCGGTAATATGCACCTTACCGCTGACCGCCCTGTCCAGCGAGGCCAAGACATTGCCTTCCACATGCCGGTAGAGAGCCGGAATAGCCTTCCGTGAGAAAAAGTGGCGTTTGGGAACCTGCCATTGAGGAACCGCACATTGCACAAACTCACGGAAGGGGGCCGAGTCTACCAACTGAAAAGGCAGCAGTTGAAGCGCTAGCAATTTAGCCAAGCTAGCATTCAACCGCTGGGCATGTGGATGGCTGGGAGTGAACTTCTTTCGACGGTCCAGCAGCTGGGGCAGGGAAATTTGCCTGCTAGAATCGGACGTCGGTGTACTGCTAGCAGAGTGGCCGCAAGTACTTGGCTGTGACACACCTAATTCTACACCTTCATTCCTCTCAGTGCATGTTTCAGAGAGGACTGAAGTTATAGTGGGGTTGGAGATCCCAGCTGATGCGGTGCAAGGAGAGGTCCGCTTTGTTCTTTGGTGTGGGTCTTTGAGGTAGGCTTGCCAACGAGCTGCATGGCAGGTCAACATATGTCTGGTCAGGCATGTGGTACCCAAGCGGCTGATGTTTTGGCCACGCGATATACGCTTGAGACATATGTTGCAAACAGCAGCTGTGCGATCTGATGCACTAGCCTCAAAAAAGGCCCACACCAAAGAACTTTTTGAATGACGGGCAGAGGCAGCGCCCTGCACAGGCGGAGCTCTGCGGTGTGATTCCGTCGGTGTACTGCCCTTACGCTGGCCACCAAAGGGCATCCTGCCTCGTTGGAGATGTGCCTCCTCCTCATCCTCCTCCTCCTCCTCTCTCCTATTAGGCACCCACGTGGAGTCAGTGACCTCATCATCACCTCCCTCCTCATCACTGGAGCCAATCTGGCAGTATGCTGCAGCTGCTGGAACATGACTGCCAGATTGGTGTCCTTCTTGAGCATCCCCTCTGTCTGCTCTCACGCTACTGCCTTCCTCTAGCTGGGTTTCATCATCAGACCCTTCGAAACGCTGGGCATCCTCCTGGAGCATGTACCCAACACTGTGCTGAAACAGTTCGGGGGACTCCTCAGGAGGAGGACATGGTGGGTCTAGGGAAGGAGTGACTGATGATGAGTCTGACATTGATACCAGGGAAGAGGACGCTTTGGCAGCTGCTTTTCCAGTACCCTGAGCCTGGGTGAGAGAGGATGAGGAGGAGGAGGAGGGCTTGGTCATCCACTCTACCAAGTCTTCGGCATGATGTGGCTCAACATGTCCAGCTGCCGAAAAGAAGGACAAGCGTGTCCCATGGCCATGTGCTGATGACAATGCACCGCGTCCACGACCAGCACTGTTGCCCCCAGACACAGAGCCTGCTTGCCCTCTTTTATTGCCTCCTGACTGTCTGCCTCTCCTTGTTTGCCTTCCAGACATTCTAATAGATGGCCTGCAGGGAGATGGGAAAAAAGCAATAAGGGCTACCTTCAGGTGTCCTTCTCTGTCCCTTGAAACAAGGACTTGCACAGTGAAAGAAACTGACACTCTCCCTACCTACAGTTTTCTGTCCCTAGAAAAAATGTTTTTTTTAAGCACAATATAGCACAAGGAGAATTCACTCACTGTCCTTCCAGGTCCCTGGAAACAAGGACTTGCACAGTGAAAGAAACTGACACTCTCCCTACCTACAGTTTTCTGTCCCTAGAAAAAATGTTTTTTTTAAGCACAATATAGCACAAGGAGAATTCACTCACTGTCCTTCCAGGTCCCTGGAAACAAGGACTTGCACAGTGAAAGAAACTGACACTCTCCCTACCTACAGTTTTCTGTCCCTAGAAAAAATGTTTTTTTTAAGCACAATATAGCACAAGGAGAATTCACTCACTGTCCTTCCAGGTCCCTAGAAACAAGGACTTGCACAGTGAAAGAAACTGACACTCTCCCTACCTACAGTTTTCTGTCCCTAGAAAAAATGTTTTTTTTAAGCACAATATAGCAAAAGGAGAATTCACTCACTGTCCTTCCAGGTCCCTGGAAACAAGGACTTTCACAGTGAAAGAAACTGACACTCTCCCTACCTACAGTTTTCTGTCCCTAGAAAAAATGTTTTTTTTAAGCACAATTTAGCACAAGGAGAATTCACTCACTGTCCTTCCAGGTCCCTAGAAACAAGGACTTGCACAGTGAAAGAAACTGACACTCTCCCTACCTACAGTTTTCTGTCCCTAGAAAAAATGTTTTTTTTAAGCACAATATAGCACAAGGAGAATTCACTCACTGTCCTTCCAGGTCCCTGGAAACAAGGACTTGCACAGTGAAAGAAACTGACACTCTCCCTACCTACAGTTTTCTGTCCCTAGAAAAAATGTTTTTTTTAAGCACAATATAGCACAAGGAGAATTCACTCACTGTCCTTCCAGGTCCCTGGAAACAAGGACTTGCACAGTGAAAGAAACTGACACTCTCCCTACCTACAGTTTTCTGTCCCTAGAAAAAATGTTTTTTTTAAGCACAATTTAGCACAAGGAGAATTCACTCACTGTCCTTCCAGGTCCCTAGAAACAAGGACTTGCACAGTGAAAGAAACTGACACTCTCCCTACCTACAGTTTTCTGTCCCTAGAAAAAATGTTTTTTTTAAGCACAATATAGCACAAGGAGAATTCACTCACTGTCCTTCCAGGTCCCTGGAAACAAGGACTTTCACAGTGAAAGAAACTGACACTCTCCCTACCTACAGTTTTCTGTCCCTAGAAAAAATGTTTTTTTTAAGCACAATATAGCACAAGGAGAATTCACTCACTGTCCTTCCAGGTCCCTGGAAACAAGGACTTGCACAGTGAAAGAAACTGACACTCTCCCTACCTACAGTTTTCTGTCCCTAGAAAAAATGTTTTTTTTAAGCACAATTTAGCACAAGGAGAATTCACTCACTGTCCTTCCAGGTCCCTAGAAACAAGGACTTGCACAGTGAAAGAAACTGACACTCTCCCTACCTACAGTTTTCTGTCCCTAGAAAAAATGTTTTTTTTAAGCACAATATAGCACAAGGAGAATTCACTCACTGTCCTTCCAGGTCCCTAGAAACAAGGACTTGCACAGTGAAAGAAACTGGCACTCTCCCTACCTACAGTTTTCTGTCCCTAGAAAAAATGTTTTTTTTAAGCACAATATAGCACAAGGAGAATTCACTCACTGTCCTTCCAGGTCCCTGGAAACAAGGACTTGCACAGTGAAAGAAACTGACACTCTCCCTACCTACAGTTTTCTGTCCCTAGAAAAAATGTTTTTTTTAAGCACAATATAGCACAAGGAGAATTCACTCACTGTCCTTCCAGGTCCCTAGAAACAAGGACTTGCACAGTGAAAGAAACTGACACTCTCCCTACCTACAGTTTTCTGTCCCTAGAAAAAATGTTTTTTTTAAGCACAATATAGCACAAGGAGAATTCACTCACTGTCCTTCCAGGTCCCTGGAAACAAGGACTTTCACAGTGAAAGAAACTGACACTCTCCCTACCTACAGTTTTCTGTCCCTAGAAAAAATGTTTTTTTTTAAGCACAATATAGCACAAGGAGAATTCACTCACTGTCCTTCCAGGTCCCTGGAAACAAGGACTTTCACAGTGAAAGAAACTGACACTCTCCCTACCTACAGTTTTCTGTCCCTAGAAAAAATGTTTTTTTTAAGCACAATATAGCACAAGCACAAAACACACTGACACTCTCCCTACCTATCCTTCTCTTTCCCTAAACTAAAGGAATCCAGGTTAAGCAAGAAAGAAATAAAAGTCACTGTCCCTGCCTATGCTGCTCTATCCCTGCTCCGGAACACACTACACTAGGCCGCCGTGCTGGCGGCCTTTTATAGTGTGGGGCGTGTACTAAACACCCTCAGCAATAATTGGCCACAGGCATCCTGCCTGTGGCCAATCATTGCTCTCCTCGCTGCCGGCGCTGTGATTGGCCAAGCATGCGGGGTCACAGTGCATGCTTGGCCAATCACAGCGCCTGGATGACACTGCGATGGCGTAGTGCATTGTGGGCCGTTCGCGTCACTCGAATTTGGCGCGAACGGCCCAAATCGTTCGATCTTCGTCGAACGATCGAACAGCCGATGTTCGAGTCGAACGTATGTTCGACTCGAACACGAAGCTCATCCCTAGTGCAAAGCATGTAGTCACAAACTGATTAGAAGTTTTTGAAAAAAATAAATAAAATACTTATTTTGGAAGACAATTTTATTGTGATTTATGTCTGCATTCTTTGCATTCCTATAGCTTACTATGGTGCATAGCATAAAATTCACAAAGTATATCGATGAAATTTACCTTAATGTTACAAGCAACCTTTCCGCTGGCTCCACACTTTTCCGAAAGGTGGTGTTCTGATACTCCAATCGTGTACCAAGCAACCGAAGTAATTCATCAAAACTAAGAAATAAAACCACAAAACCAATGTAAGTGACAAGTTAAAGCCCATACAAAATGACATGGTAAGAGGCAAGAGTACTAGTGAAAGGATAAAAGAGATGGAAAGTTGGATTGGTGGTCATTGGGATTGGTGGTCAGTGGCATTGGTGGTCAGTGGGATGTATGCCCTTACATTGGTGGTCATTGGGATTGGTGGTCAGTGGCATTGGTGGTCAGTGGGATGTATGCCCTTACATTGGTGGTCATTGGGATTGGTGGTCAGTGGCATTGGTGGTCAGTGGGATGTATGCCCTTACATTGGTGGTCAGTAGGATTGGTGGTCATTGGGATTGGTGGTCAGTGGCATTGGTGGTCAGTTGGATTGGTGGTCATTGGGATTGCCCTTACATTGGTGGTCAGTGGGATTGGTGGTAATTGGAATTGGTGGTCAGTGGTATGCATGTCAGTGATAGATAGAAAAAAGGAGGGAGGAGGAGAAGGAAGTGGGGTACAGGTACTAACCTATTTACTGACATCCGGGAATAGTTGAAGAACTTCTCCTCATGCTGCCTGAGATGATTGTAGAGGATCCTAAACTGACCTCTCTCTTCCCTATTTAGAATAATTGGATGGACCCAATATCTTCTTGTACTCATCAGTCTCTTGGTCCTCCTCCTCCTCTTCCTCCGGGCTTTGTCCATCAGTACTGCAGCAGTAGCAGTAACAACTGCTGCCATTATCAACGGGACATGATGAAACATAATGACCAAAAAACAAAATCCTCACTGACTTTTCACAAAAACCACACTCCTCCAACGACAATACTCTCCCCACAAGAGAAAACAGGGAAAGCACAGGAAGTTAACACCCATTTTTTTCTTGGTTTTTCAATTGGCCTGAGCAGAAATCGCATCTGTGCCTAATTTACATTGTAAGCGCATTACATTCGCATTGGATTCGCATTGCAATCGCGCTGGTAATTAATAAACAAACAATGAAAAAAAAACCCTCATAATCGCATCGCACAAGTGTGAACCGGCACTTAGTCTTTAAATGGTTAAACTGAGAACTTCTACACACAAGTTCAGTCCATTGATAAGTATAAACATTATATCTCTTTGCTTCTTCTCTCAGACTTGGCAGGCTGCCCAGATAGGAGAGACAAGTCCCTACAGGGGAAACTTCAGGCAACTTGCATTGACTTCTATTACAGAAGTCATTTGCAAGTCATTCTGAAGTTTTAAATCAGCCTTTTTTATCAGCACAATCGGCCGATGCCAATTAATTAAAAAATGCCAAATATCGGCCGATATTTCGGTCGACCTCTACACTACTTCTTATCTAGCTATTTAGCTAGACCACTACTTTTTATCTAGCTATGACTAAGAACCAGATTCAGGTGTGAAACATGTAGCTGTTTGCATCCCCCCCCCCCTTTTGTACTGTATGGATCGACTGCTGTACACTGGATTTTAACCTAATAAAGGTGTTGTATCGGAGTGCTGCCGTCCAGGCTTATTCGTTTGTTTGCTACTTCTTATCCATACTCTCCTTGATGGATCCCTACCTTTCGTCTATACTCTCCTAGAGGATCCATACCTCTCTTCCATACTCTCGTAGATTGAGCTCTACCTCTCTTCCACACTCTACTAGAACACTGGGGTGATTGGAGAGGAGCACCAGATGTCCAAAAAGTGTCCAAAAAGTAGTTGTTTATTGAAGATAAAATGATACAAGTAAAGCCAAGCGCCCTTCCTCAGGTCTGTATTTCTTGGAGAATGGTTAGACTCTGATAGGGTTTAATATATTCGATCAGCTTTCGGCGTTGTGGACCAGAGACAGCGAGAAACCTTCTCTGCTCCACAACGCCTAGATGAAGCTCTACCTACCTTCTATACTCACCTAGATGGAGCTCTACCTCTCTTCCATACTCTCCAAGATGGATCTCTACCTACCTTCTATACTCTCCTAGATGGAGCTCTACCTCCAAGATGGAGCTCTACCTACCTTCTATATTCTTCTAGTTGGAGCTCTACCTCTCTTTCATACTCTCCAAGATGGAGCTCTACCTACCTTCTTTACTCTCCTAGATGGAGCTCCACCTCCAAGATGGAGCTCTACCTACCTTCTATATTCTTCTAGTTGGAGCTCTACCTCTCTTCCATACTCTCCAAGATGGAGCTCTACCTACCTTCTATATTCTTCTAGTTGGAGCTCTACCTTTTTTCCATACTCTCCAAGATGGAGTTCTACCTACCTTCTATAATATTCTAGAGAGATCTCTACCTCTCTTCCATACTCTCCTAGATTGAGCTCTACCTACCTTCTATACTCTCCTAGATGGAGCTCTACCTCTCTTCCATACTCTCCAAGATGGAGCTCTGCCTACCTTCTATACTCTCCTAGATGGAGCTCTACCTCTCTTTCATACTCTCCTAGATGGAGCTCTACCTACCTTCTATATTCTTCTAGATGGAGCTCTACCTACCTTCCATACTCTCCTAAATGGAGCTCTACCTACCTTCTATATTCTTCTAGAGGGATCTCTACCCCTCTTCCATACTCTCCTAGATGGAGCTCTACCTACCTTCTATACTCTCCTAGATGGAGCTCTACCTCTCTTCCATACTCTCCAAGATGGAGCTCTGCCTACCTTCTATACTCTCCTAGATGGAGCTCTACCTCTCTTTCATACTCTCCTAGATGGAGCTCTACCTACCTTCTATACTCTCCTAGATGGAGCTCTACCTCTCTTCCATACTCTCCTAGATGGAGCTCTACCTACCTTCTATATTCTTCTAGAGGGATCTCTACCCCTCTTCCATACTCTCCTAGATGGAGCTCTACCTACCTTCTATATTCTTCTAGAGGGATTTCTACCTCTCTTCCAAACTCTCCTAGAGGGATCTCTACCTCTCTTCCAAACTCTCCTAGAGGGATCTCCACCTCTCTTCCATACTCTCCTAGCTCTCTTCTATGTGGATTTTTTGTGCGCTGTTATTCTGATATGTTTATTTGCTTTACCATTCTGTCACATTTATGTTGTATTCTTGAAAATCTATTAACATTCTAATGGAAGAATAAATCCTTGTGATATAGGGAAAATATACCAGACTGAGGTGAAGGTGGACATACATTGCATCATCGGGAGTTGTTAAGGTAGGTCAATCGTATGCAATGAGAAACAAAAGCTGACCATACACCAGTAGAATTTAGTTAAAAATAAATCATTTTTAGAACGTTTGTTTGATTTTCTAATAGTTAGTGGGGTCAAATCAATGGTCATTTTTGACCAGAGTTATGAGACATTTCCAATAAGCGGGATGAATGTGAATGAGGTTTTCGTTCAGGAAAAAGTGTACTTATTGTAAGGAAACCTGTTTAATACCTCTTGGATTGTATTCAAATATCAGTTCTGGGTGAAAATGTAAGAGTTTTCAAGTTAAATTAGTTAATTCAATGATGGCAAGAAAGAATGTTCTGACAAAAAAATTTCTACGAACATTCAAACGAACGCCTAACTGAGTATAAGCTTTAGTAGAGTGTTCTACAAATATCACTGTAATGATAATGATGTAATGATCGCATGCCCCGGTCGGTGATGTCACAAGGGACAGGGTCGCCTGCTGATGTCATCGGATGGCTCCGCCCCTTACCTATTTAATGTCAGACAGAGGAGCAGTCAGTCGGCGGGGAGCCTTAGGCGAGGCCAAAGGTTTTCTTTTTTCAGGTCCAGCGGTGCGACAGGCGGTGTGATTGAGGATGGATCTACATTGGGGGACATTGTTTTTTATTTTTTAATAAAAGAATTGTCAAAAACTTGTGTCCTGTCTTTATTCACTTTTAACACTATTTTGGTGAATGGGTAGGGGTACTATGTACCCCATACTCATTCACATGGGGGGGCCAGATTCCAAAAAGCCCCCCGCCTGCAGACCCCTACAACCAGAGTCCCCCCTGCCCCAAAGCACCCCTCCATGTTGAGGGCATGTGGCCTGGTATGGTTCAAGAGGGGGGGCAGTCACTTGCCCCCCTCCTTTCCTGACCTGCCAGGCTGCATGCTCGGATAAGGGTCTGATATGGATGTTGGGGGATCCCACGCCATTGTTTTTTTTTATTTTGGCATGGGGTTCCCCTTAGAATCCCTACCAGACTCAAAGGGCCTGGTATGAATTGGGGGGGACCCCATGTTGTTTTTTTTCTGACTTTTCTATTGCCTGTATTCTTTTGTTTACATTTCAGCTGTCACTGGGGAAGCCCGCTAACAGCTGATGAGTCATCGGTTGTAAAGGATGCAGCGACCAGCTTCCCAGGCTCTTGAACAAGCAGCTATTTTCCACACAGAATTTAAATCGGTCGATAAAAAAAAATTACCGTTCTGAAAATTTGGAATTCATTAAAAGATTAATAAGCAAAATTAAATTAAACGAACTGTAGCGATACCCCCATAGGAGCTGCTGGTTTAATTTTGGGTCTGCCGTTACCTTACTGTTCCATACGCTCGTCTCAGGGGTTTTCCTTGACGAGTTGTCCAGAAGAAAGTTCGCAGCAACAAGAGGTCTCTTTCAAGGGGATTTATTGATTAAAGTTTCCGACAGAGGGGGGTGAAGGGATGGGGAGGACTCAGGTACCTTACTTGCGGATCACAGGTATTTTCTTAGGTCCAGAGGAACAACTGTCTCCACGCTGGACTCAGCAACCACCGGATAGGCCCACTATCTCTGGCCTAGCAACCGGTGCGTAGCTCGATCACAGGTAGTCTCTGCCACAGACTTGTGAAAATAGAATTTGCTCAATAGTTTCTGCCACAGACTTGTGCAACCACTCACTGGGTTACCTTCTGAAGAAAAGAACACAGCTCTCAGTGCCAGGATCTCTCAGCCGTTCCGGCAGCACTGTGAGGTAGATTTTGATCCGGATACATCCTCCAATTGAGTCCTCAATTGCTCGGTCCCTTCTCGCAGGCAAGGCGACACAGGATCATCCCCGGATCAGTAGGCTCCCAGTGACTCCAGGGCCTACATCTCAGTAACGGAGCCTCAGGCCCATGTGGCCCAGAGGCAGAAACTGCCAGCACATCCCTGAGGCCAGGAGGACCCTCAGGTTGGGATCGGGAGGCGCCCACCACCAACGAACGAACCCCACAAAATGGTGTCTGTCCCTTAAGTACCCTCTGCCAGAATGCACAGCGGGTTGACCACGCCCCCTGGGCTGCTTCTGGGAAAGAGATACCCAATGCATCCAGCCTGTTGCCTTTCCAACCCTGACCTGTGGTGACAGCGACACCCACCGTCAGGGGGGAAATCATGCAACCAGCTGAACTGAAACAGAAGTATAATTTGAACACAATCCTTCTGAGCCAAACTATTGCTCAGACAATTATAATTTTAACACATAGCGCCCACTCATTGGGAGCAGGGCGCTACATAAACCTAAACTAAATGAATTCCAAAACGAATCAATGAAACAAAAATAGTAACATGATGAATCTATCCGAAACAAAGGGAAACAAATGTTTCCGTTCTGCACCACTTCACCCCGCGCGTGTGTTACAGCTCTGTTCTTCTATATGACATTAGCACCATGCACCACTTTAGGCAATTTTAGACCAGGCATGGAATCGTTTCAAAAGCTTTACTGGAATAATGCAGCATAATGAGGAACACAAGAGAACAGTTCAACATTAATGCCGCGTACACACGGCCGTTTTTCTCGTCGGGCTTTCTGTCGTTTTTTTCGACGAAAAAAACGGCATTAAAAACGTTCTAATTTTTCTCGTCGTTTTTTTCGACATGTTTTCCGCGGCAGTGTTTCCCATAGGGAAACACTGCCGCGGAGCCCACAGACGGTCGTTTTTCTCGTCAAGAGAAAAAATGACGTGAAAAACGACCGTGTGTGCGGAACAAGCTGTTCCCCCATTTTAAATGACATTATTCACGGCGTTTTTTTAACCGCCGTGAATAATGATCGTGTGTACGTGGCATAAGTGCAGTCTTTTCCTAACATTCCTAGTCCCAAAAGGCTTGTGTCAGGCGGCACCATCTGTCACACTCATCCATTGAGTTCAGTGGGGATGCCAATAGCTCAGTTTGCAGTTGTGGTGCGGTCATGGAATGCAAAATTGCCATTCTGCAAATTAAAAGTAAAAGTAAAGAAATAAAACAGAAAATAGGCATTCAGGAGGCAGGAGTAGCGCCTCCTGGACACCTGTCAGCCATTGCGGTAAGCAGTACCGCTAGTGTAAAATAAACATAAGAGAGCCTGTCAAGTCTTCTATATAAGTGCTAGTTCACACCAGACGCAGTTCCGTGTGCTTTTTTCAATGCACAAAATGCATGCACAGTGTTTTCCATGTATTCCAATGGCTCTAGTTCACACCATACAGTCAATTTCCGGTCAGTTTCTGCAACGGAAACTGACCGGAAACTGTCCAGAAATTGACTGCATGGTGTGAACTAGAGCCATTGGAATACATGGAAAACACTGTGCATGCATTTTGTGCAGAAAAAAAGCGCACGGAACTGAACGCAACTGCATCTGGTGTGAACTGGCCCTAATGCCGCGTACACACAAACAGACATTCCGACAACAAAACCGTGTTTTTTTTTTCTGTCGGATTCTCGCTCAAACTTGTCTTGCATACACACGGTCACACAAATGTTGTCGGAAATTCCAAACGTCAAGAACGCGGTGACGTTTAACACGACGACTAGCCGAGAAAAATGAAGTTCAATGATTCCGAGCATGCGTCAAATTGATTCCGAGCAAGCGTATGATTTTTGTGCGTCGGAATTGGATACATACGATCGGAATTTCCGACAAGAACTTTTGTTGTCGCAAAAATTGAGAACCAGCTCTTAATCATTTGTTGTTGGAAATTCCGACAGCAAATGTCCGATGGAGCCTACACACGGTCGGAATATCCGACCAAAAGCTCACATCGAACATTTGTTGTTGGAAATTCCAATCGTGTGTACGTGGCATAAGAAAGAAAAACTGAGTTAATAAACCTGATTTGAACTCAACCACCAAAGAACTGCATCAAATATATAACGTTACTCACTAGACTGTAATAAATTCACATTTTATTAACCACTTGCCGACTGCCTAACGTACATTTACGTCGGCACAATGGTACGGGCAGGCAAAGCAACGTACAGGTACGTTGCTTTGAAACTGCCGCCTAGCAGTGATCTACTGCTCCCTGTCATCGGGAGCAGCCATCAGTGTTGTGTCACTCATAGCCCAGCCCCCAAACAGTTAGAATCACTCCCTAGGACACACTTAGCTGTATAAATGGCAATGTTATAGAGTCAAAATAGTCAAAAATAATCCTGATCAAACCAACAATTGGGTATACGTTTTTCTCAGGAAAAGGCTTCTACCCATGCAAACGCTGCTTCGCCTGTACCAAGACAAAAAGACCAGTAGAAAAGAAGCTCAAATTCACATCAACCAGCACCGGCGGGAACACATATGAAGTCGGAGACTTCATCTGTTGTAATACAGAAGGAGCAGTGTATGCCCGTGAATGTAGCCGTGGCCTACAGTACATTGGACGCACAAAAAGACCCTTGAAAGTGCGGATCAAAGAACATGTACAAAACATCATTAAGGGATTTGACAAACACAGCGCCTCCAAACACTTCGCCACACACCATAAACAAGACCCCACACACCTCAAGTTCTGGGGCATTGAACCCTATAAAAGGCATTGGCGAGGGGGACACAAGGTCAGAACTTTGAGCCAACTAGAATCCAAATGGATTTTTATTCTCGACACATTCACACCCCGGGGTCTCAACATAGAATTTGACCTTAATTGTTTAACTAGGGACTTTTAAATGATCCGTAATATTAGACCTCATGAATATTTTAATACTCAGATTATTTTAATACTTTTATTGCCGTTAATGTATATCAGAACATATGATTATTTTATTACTCAGATTAATTTTATACTCTGATTGCCATTTTTTACTCTCTGCTCATTCATTATGCCTTTTTTTTTATTGCAACTTAGACATCATTTCCGGAGTCCTACTTTTATATTATTGGTATATAGTTTCATTTTATATCTTTTAGTGCTCCATTTATTTTACCATTGTAACTGTAACCACCCTTCCTTCCCCTTCTCTTATATCCAGTGAGTAGGTGACAATTTTAATATTATCTCTATCTATGCCATTTATATAATTCTTCCAATTTCCCCTTTTAAGCTAAATTTGCCATTGTAATTACATATTGCCATCTGCGATAGTTCTTACACTATTTTTTTCTTATGTAGTTATATCTAGGAGGAGATTATATGCATATAATTGCTGCGAATATGCATTCCCTCACACTACCTATCAATAATTTTCTCTATTTATTCATTGATGGTAACACATCAGTGATGACACTAAGCGCCGCAATTGCGACGCTGTGTTGACTATTTTGAGCTATAACACAAGGGCCGCGGTCGTAGCCTATACAGCGCGGTCTTTAGGAAAATGGCCGCTCCAATACTTACAATGTGAGGGCTCCAAGAAAATGGGCGACCGCCAATTACATCCTATGTAACCTATTTAAGGACACTTCCACTGACCATATCCCATCCCCGATGAAGTCACGTGATAGTGACGTAACGCGTAGGACACAGGCATACGGACACCGGAAGTGACGTTTAGGTCTCGAGCTTGCCGCTTAATTTTACATTGTGCATTATTTCTATACTAAATGTGAGTACTTTTATTGCTGTTATTTACAAATAAATACCCATCTTAAGCATACTACACCATAGAGGCTCTGTGTTCTCTCCGAATATTTCTATACATGTCCGGTTCTGATGCATTTGAACGGCCCTTATTACTGACCTTTTACCTGAATGAAAGGAAGTGCCTATTAGTCTCTGCATACACTGGGACCCCCTGGAAGTAAGGAACGCGCAGGAAACCCCCCCTGAGTGACCAACCCCCTCTCTCTCTTTTCTCTGAATGCTGCTTACCTTACAGCAGTAAGGTAAGAAGTTAGTACACCTACGGGTGTTACTCACACCAAAGATCCACAATCACTGAAGTCACAGTGCCACCTGCTGATACTACAGAGTACCTTTACATTGCACTCTGCACTTTGGATCCGGAAGAGTTTTTCTTTCTGTGATTCATCAGCACCATTTGCACCTTCAAATGAATGAATGAATGAATGACTTGTATAGCGCTACACATGCAAACTGAATCACCTCTAGGCGCTTTTTGCAGCCAGTGTCTGCTTGGCTGGTGCAGTCATTTTTCCCCCGTAGGATCTCGACACGCTTGGGACACACAGTCGTACACACACATATATACATACAGTATATACTAGGCCAATTTGGACAAGATCCAATTAACCTACCAGCATGTCCCTTTGTTACTTTTTACATGGACTCCATTTGAATCTGATATATATTGTGTATAGCCACTCATCTATATTGGAAAGTTACATATTTAGTCACTTGTTTAGCACTTTTGCACTTTACTAGATTTATTGTGTATTTATGCAAATTTGCACTTTATTGGATTGATTGTGTTTTCACACAAAGTGCACTATTATTTATTGATTTATTTGAAGATATCACACCATATGAATTTTTTAATTTATCTGTTTTATATTACTGTTTTATTTAACTTATTTAGGAACGCAACACCAACCATTGATTTTCTTAGCCATTCAATGGTGATATCCTTGTGAAAGATGATAGTAAGTGTAACGACAGGGGTTAACGTCGTTTAAATATATTCCATTCCCGAACACACAGCAGCTACCAGACACTCCACAGTCTGGCGACCGAGACCCATAGGAATAATTCTCCCAGAAATACGAGACAAACGCTCTGTATGAGGTTTCCAACTGGTCTGACACACTTTATTGAGAAAAACAGGCTCTTATATACACTAAAAGAATACTGTAGTCCAAATGAACAACTCCACCCACAACATCACACAATGGTTACATAACGAGCCCCCAATACACATTCTGACATCTCTTAGCAGACAACAGGTGAGTTCATTAGCTAATCCCTTTACATCTTAAATGAATACTATGCAGAACTTTTCCGTTTCCCAGACTGTCTGTCTGCTAATTTACAATACACACAATTACAGAGTTACCGTAATTATCACAATCCACATCACCACAAACAACAATGAAAAGGTCTTTTAGAAGCTAGTCTGGATTCATTAACATTACAACAGGCATCCAGGTGATTGGAGTTGAAGAAATCAGCATCTCTCAATTAACCTGTTGAGTTCAGAATCAAACAACCAGTAATTCTCAATGTCCATTATTTTCTGGCTCATACTTTCTAAGAACTTCTGGGTTCCACGGGCCCTCCCGTTACATCAAGTATCATAAGTATCAATACTCCAAGGTGCCAGGTACACAAGCAAATGGAGAGACATGGATCTCTGGTTGACTCATATTGTGAAACCTCCCATAATGGTAAGGGAGAAATGAAATTGTATGGTCCAGAGGAGGATGAGTGCTCACCAAAACAAAGTCAATAACTGTCCAGATCAGTGGTTCTCAACCCCTGTCCTCTGGACCCACTAACAGGCAAGATAACTGAAATACATCACCGGTGATATCATTTGCTGCTCAGTGATTGCAGTATTCTAGTCTGCATCTCCCCAAGGAAATACTTAAAATCTGGCCTGTTAGTGGGTCCTGAGAACGGGAGTTGAGAACCACTGGTCTAGAGCATATGTTTGTATGGTTCCAAGATGGATTCTGTGAACATAACTTCCCTCGCACATCAGTGGATATTCAAGTAAACCATTTAATTGGCTACCTTGGAAGAGTGACCTCAGAGTATTTGGACAAGACCCACATGTCACAGAGTCAATGGCTGTGCTTTTAAAAATATGCACGTAGGTTTTTGTTGGCTACTTATCCATCCAGTAGTTCATAGGACCAGAGTTCTCATGCCGAAGAATGTGTCTCTTGAATGCCATACACCAACGGATCACCGACAGGGCAGGGAGAGGAGGTGGACGCCTGATGCGCCTGAGCGGTCTCGCCACACACAGGTCGGCTGCTTCAGAGGCAAAAGTCTTCTATCTACATATTCCCCTTAAAGTGGAACTTCACGCTCTCAATCAACACTGGCTATTTAGAATTATTGCTGCTAGCATTAGTAAATAGATAAGAAAGAATATCATATTTAATTGTTTTAACTTTTTTTTTTTTTTTACATTTCATGGCTTCCAGGCCTACGCAAATGATGTCATACATCCCAAGAGCCTTCAGGAGGGAAGGAGGGGTTTGTCAGCCCACCCTCCTGCCTGCATGCCTGAGCTAAGGGCAGATGGATTCGAGGCAGTAACTGCTATCTGAATCATCTGCCCTTACTCAAGATGGCCACGGCCATAAATGCTAGGGGGTTGTTTTTCAAAGGAATTTCTCAGCAAAATAAAGCACAGAGACATGAATGGATGGCGGAGTTTGCGTGGTGGCTCCGGCCAATCACAGCGCAAGAGCCCATGAACCCGGAAGTAACATTCCGGAGACATGTCGCGTACGTGGACCGCTGCACCAGCATCGATCTAAGGTAAGTATTTCATAATGAGCTAGTATGCGATGCATACTAGCTCATTATGAAATACTTACCTTAGATCGATGTCTTGCAGGTTTTTTTTGGGTGGGTTTACAACCATTTTACCCCTCTTTATGACCAGGCCATTTTTGCTATACGGCACTGTGCTACTTTAACTGACGATTGTGTGGCCATGCAACGTTGTACATAAATGTACACAAATGGAGCTTTCTTTTGGTGGTATTTGATCGCCTCCATGACTTTTATTATTTGCGCTGTAAAAACAAAAAAAGACCGACAATTTTGCAAAAGAAAAAATAAAATATGTTTTTACTTTCCGCTATAAAACATATCCAACAAAAAAATTTAAAACATCTAAATTTCTTCATAAATTTAGACCAATGTTTTCTGCTACATATTTTTGGTAAAAAAAAAAAAAAACAAACCCAATAAGCGTAGATTGATTGGTTTGCACAAAAGTTATAGCGTCTACAAACGATGATACATATACTGGAATTTTTATTTATTCTATTTTTTTTATATTAGTAATGACGGTGATCAGCGACTTATCGTGGGACTGCATTATTGCGGCGGACAATCTGATACTGACTGATACTTTTGACACTTTGTGGGAACCAGTGACACTAATACAGTGATCAGTGGTAAAAATATGCACTGTCACTGTACCAATGACACTGGCTGAGAAGGGATTAAACATCTATGGCGATCAAATGGTTAAATGTGTGCCTAACCAGTGTTTGTGTGTACATAGTGTGGGGCTTTCACTAAGGGAAGTGATGGATTTCTGTCCCTGCGTTGCAGGGAAAGAAAATCCATCACTTCCCTCCTGACAGGACGGAGCTTTGCCTTGTTTACATAGGAAGAGCTCCGTCCTGTGTCTCTGCAAGACGATCGGCGGGTGCAGGCAGACATCCATTGGCTGGCACCCGCTGATTGGCTTTTGCTGCGACTAATCACAGCAAAAGCGGCACGCCCGCGGCACGCATGCGTCCCCTACTAGGAAGTGCAGAATCACGTAAATATATATGTGATTCTGCGCAGAGCGGCCACGCTGTAACAGTAAATCTGCTATGGGGCAACTGATTAAGATCGATGACATGTATTGAACCTGCCAGGTACTACAGAAAGTGTTGGTTGTGGGGGCGCCATGAAAATGTTGCTGAGCCCCCATGCAGTTCCAGGACAAGGTCATCTAGAGCCCGGGGCAAACATGCCAAACTGCGCCCCCAAATGTATGAGCATTATGTGTCAGAAAAATCCCCCCCCCCAAAAACAAATTGAACACGAATCTGTATATTTACCCGCTAAGCATAAATTCCCCTCCTCCTAGGGAAATCCCCCCTCCCAGCACAAATCTTTTCTCACTAACACAAATGAACCCCCCCCCAAAAAAATAAATCATCCCTCCTAGCACAAATATTCGACCCCTCAGAGTACACATCCTCTCTCCCCCACACAAATACCCCCTCCCAGCACAAATACTCCCCAATTCCCCCTCCTAACACAAATACTCCCCAATCATCCTTACTAGCACAAATCCTCTCCTCCTCCCAACCCTCCCCCCCAAAATATCCCCTCTTCTAGCACAATCCCCCTCCACCCCTCATCGCTCCTCCTAGCACAAATCCTCTTCTCCCATCCCAACACAAATCCCCCTAAATCACCACACCCAGCACTTCCATCCAAACTTCCCCCTAATAGAACAATTCTTACCCCCTACTGCCCCCCCCCAAAATTCTCCCTCCCAACACAAATCCCCTCCCCCCAATCTACCCACAGCGCCCCCCTCCTCACCTCACATGATGCCACAGTGCCCAGGGCAGCCTCCCCTTCTGCCCACCCCTTGTTCTGGCCCTGCCCCCATGATTCATATTTATACCCCTGACTGTCACATTGCCCTGAATGGGAAAGGTCGCAATGTCTTTTAACATTACATTTTTAGTCGAAAATAATAATCTGTGTATGACACATTTCATCATATGACCACTTCCATTAGAAACTTCTCATAAAGAGACTTGACAATCTTTTAACTTGAAAACCTTCTGAAACAATGACATGCTTGCTCATACATTATATTAAAAACTCTTCTACGTAAAACAGTTTATAAAAATGGTGTAATATGGAAAACATTGGGAAACATAAATCAAGTAAAATAAAAACTGAAAAGTCCGGCAACTTAAAGTGTCAAATCACACTTTTTTTTTTATGTCGTGTCCCTCCAGCGCCACCTGGAGTCCTTCTTAAGCACCTACATGAAAAACAGCTTCCAAAAAGTTGCTATTATGGAATAGCCATGGACACATCTGCCAGGAGTTGACTGATCTGCCAAGCTCTGTGCCCCTTGTATTATTATTTTTTTTTTCAAGTAATACAAGCCTTTCTCTGTTTGGACAAGGTGGAGTTTACAGTGCATCCGGAAAGTATTCACAGTGCTTCACTTTTTCCACATTTTGTTATGTTACAGCCTTATTCCAAAATAGATTAAATTCATTATTTTCCTCAAAACTCTACAAACAACTCCCCATAATGACAACGTGAAAGAAGTTTGTTTAAAAGCTTTGCAAAGTTATTCAAAATAAATGAAAAAAATCCCATGTACAGAAGTATTCCCAGCCTTTGCCATGACACTCAAAATTGAGCTCAGGTGCCTCCTGTTTCCACTGATCATCCTTGAGGCTGGGTTCACACTAGTGCGACACGACATCTGTCCTACTTTGGATCCGACTTTGCCCTGCGACATGAAGCCGACATATGTCCGACTTTCAATGAACGGGGATCCGACTTGGATCCCCGCCAATGTCAGGCACTGTGTTTGGTATGAATCTTGAGGGGGAACTCCAGGCCAAATTTTAAATAAAAAACCGGCATGTGTTCCCCCTCCAGAGGCATACCAGGCCCTTAGGTCTGGTCTGGTTTTGAAGGGGCGCCCCTACGCCGAAAAAACGGCGTGGGGGTCCCCCCCAAAATCCAAACCAGACCCTTATCCGAGCACACAACCTGGTAGGCCGCAGGGGAAGAGGGGAGGACAAGAGAGCGGCCCCCCCTCCCTCCTGAACCGTACCAGGTCGCATGCCCTCAACATGGGGGGTTTGATGCTCTGGGGCAGGGGGGGCGACCTACGGCCCCCCCACCCCAGAGCACCCTGCCCCCATGTTGATGAGGACAGGGCCTCTTCCCGACAACCCTGGCCGTTGGTTGTCGGGGTCTGCGGGCGGGGGGCTTATCGGAATCCGGGAGCCCCCTTCAATAAGGGGGCCCCCGGATCCCGGCCCCCCCACCCTATGTGAATGAGTATGGGGTACATCATACCCCTACCCATTCACCTGGTGGAAAAAAATTGCAATAAAAAAACCACACGGCTTTTTAAAGTATTTTATTGCACCGCTCCGGGGGTCTTCTTCTGACTTCGGGGGTCTCCGGTGTCGTCGCCGCGCTCTCCGGTTCTTTCTTCTGCCGGGCCTCCGCTAACTTCTTTTTAGCTCTTTTGCTAGCAGAGGCCCGGTCTTCTCCATCGCTTTCTTCTTCTCCCGCTCTCCGGTTCTTCTCCCGCTCTCCGGTTCTTTCTTCCGCCGGGCCTCCGCTAACTTCTTTTTAGCTCTTTTGCTAACGGAGGCCGGGTCTTCGTCGTCTCGTCCGGCTCTCCGTTGTCCTTCTGCCGGTCCCTCCACTAACTTCTTGGTAGCTCTTTCGCTAGTGGAGGAGCCGGTCTTCCCGTCGTAGCCGTCGGCGTCTTCTTCCCTCTTCTCCTCCTCGATGTTGACGCGTCGCTTCCTCCCGCTGTAATACTGGCTGTCCGCTCCGCTCCGCATTAATATAGGCTTCTCATGACGTCACAGTCACATGTTCCCATGACGTCACAGTCACATGCTCCGGGGCCATGTGCCCCGGAATATGTGACTGTGACGTCATGAGAAGCCTATATTAATGCGGAGCGGAGCGGACAGCCAGTATTACAGCGGGAGGAAGCGACGCGTCAACATCGAGGAGGAGAAGAGGGAAGAAGACGCCGACGGCTACGACGGGAAGACCGGCTCCTCCACTAGCGAAAGAGCTACCAAGAAGTTAGTGGAGGGGCCGGCAGAAGGACAACGGAGAGCCGGACGAGACGACGAAGACCGGGCCTCCGTTAGCAAAAGAGCTAAAAAGAAGTTAGCGGAGGCCCGGCGGAAGAAAGAACCGGAGAGCGCGGCGACGACACCGGAGACCCCCGAAGTTGGAAGAAGACCCCCGGAGCTGTGCAATAAAATACTTTAAAAAGCTGTGTGGTTTTTTTATTGCAATTTTTTTCCACCAGGTGAATGGGTAGGGGTACGATGTACCCCATACTCATTCACATAGGGTGGGGGGGCCGGGATCCGGGGGCCCCCTTATTGAAGGGGGCTCCCGTATTCCGATGAGCCCCCCGCCCGCAGACCCCGACAACCAACGGCCAGGGTTGTCGGGAAGAGGCCCTGTCCTCATCAACATGGGGGCAGGGTGCTTTGGGGTGGGGGGGCCGCAGGTCGCCCCCTGCCCCAGAGCACCAAACCCCCCATGTTGAGGGCATGCGGCCTGGTACGGTTCAGGAGGGAGGGGGGCCGCTCTCTCGTCCCCCCTCTTCCCCTGCGGCCTGCCAGGTTGTGTGCTCGGATAAGGGTCTGGTTTGGATTTTGGGGGGACCCCCACGCCGTTTTTTCGGCGTAAGGGCGCCCCTTCAAAACCAGACCAGACCCAAGGGCCTGGTATGCCTCTGGAGGGGAACCCATGCCGGTTTTTTATTTAAAATTTGGCCTGGAGTTCCCCCTCAAGAGCAGTACAGCACAAGTCACATGCCAAAGTCGGATCATACAAGACTGTGGTCCGACTTTGATCCAACTTCAATGATAGTCAATGGGCTGAAGTCGGATCAAAGTCGGACCAAAGTAGTACAGGGAGCATTCTCAAAGTCGGACCGACATGTGTCGGACCAGTTAAGACGGCTCCCATAGGGAAACATTGATTTTCACACGTCATGCGACATGAGCTCCCAATGTCGGAGCGTTTGTCGCCCCAGTGTGAACCAGGCCTGAGATGTTTCTACAACTTGATTGGAGTCCACCTGTGGTAAATTCAGTTGATTGGACATGATTTGGAAAGGCACACACCTGTCTATATAAGGTCTCACAGTTAACAGTGCATGTCAGAGCACAAACCAAGCCATGAAGTCCAAGGAATTGTCTGTAGACCTCCGAGACAGGATTGTATAGAGCAGGGGTAGGCAACCTCGACACACCAGCTGTGGTGAAACTACAAATCCCATAATGCCTCTGCCTCTAGGAGTCATGCCTGTGAATGTCAGGGTCTTGCAATGTCTCATGGGACTTGGAGTTTCACCACAGCCGAAGGGCCGTGGTTGCCTACCCTTAGTATAGAGGCACAGATCTGGGGAAGGGTACAGAAACATTTCTGCAGCATTGAAGGTCCCGATGAGCACAGTGGCCTCCATCATCCATAAATGGAAGAAGTTTGGAACCACTAGGACTCTTTGTCATGGACGCATGCCTCTTGGGCCCACAACAAGGCTCAGACGCAGCCCCGCTAGTAGGCTTCCAACTGTAAACAGTCGTGTGCCATTGCGCACGCTGACGCTGCCTTGGCGCTCAGTGGCCTTTAAAAGGGGCTTCTTCTGTCTAGACTATTGCTGTCTGATCTGCAGCTTATCCTGTTGTTACTCTGACTTGGCTTCCTGACCTTGCTGCTGTCTCCAGTCCTGACCTTTGGCTTCCTTGACCTAGTCCTGCTCATCTGTCTGCCTGATCCTCTGTTGCCTGATCCAGCCTGAACCCTGATGCTTCTGCTTGTATCTGATCCGCTGTGCATTACCTGGCTCGTCTGACCCTTCTCCTGCCTGCTGTTTGCATCCGCATGTACCTGCATCCCCAGCTACCTGCACCCGCTGACCTGCATCATCTGACCTGCATCTTCAGCCGTCTATAGCGGTCTTCTCATCCAGTCCAGGAGAACCCAACAGGCACTCATACCCCATTGTGCTCCTTCGGCCACTGTCCCAACTCCAGTGACCTGGGAACCAGGGCTGTACGAGAGGTCTCCCTCTGCATGTCAGGCTCACCTCCAAGGTACGTGTCACTCTTCCTAGAGCGGGTCGCCTGGCCAAACTGAGTGATCGGGGGAGAAGGACCTTAGTCAGCGAGGTGACCAAGAGCCCGATGGTCACTCTAACAGAGCTCCAGCGTTTCTCAGTGGAGAGAGGAGAACCTTCCAGAAGAACAACCATCTCTGCAGACAAACAAAAATTCTGGTCATGGGACTTTAAATGAGGCATATCACAAAATAAAATTACAAAAATGAAAACTATTGTAGCGCTTCCCCCAGTTAAGAGAGCCGCTGGATTTGTTTTCGGGCCCTGTGTACAGGACCACCAACCCCCAGCAATCTGCTCGACCCACTCTGGCACAGCTAGTCTAGGGGTTATATTTTTTATCAAATTCAATAATATTGCAAGGGGTAATCTCTTAGCAGTAAGACAACACACTGAGGCGAGATATTAAATATAACAGTTTACTATTATATTAAAGGTAGCATAGGCAGAACACAACACATGCAACTGGCCTGCAGAGCCCTGCAGAAATCAATACAGCACACAATAATGGCGCAGCGCAGTACTCCACCACGCGTAGCTATTATGGTATGCGCGCCCTATGGCGCACTGAACAATATCTTAACTCCCACCCCGGTCAGGCCTGACATGGAGCAAATCTCAGTCACCTCCTATAGGGATTTCTTTGCATGCCAGCTTTCGGTGGTGCACTTGATGAATAGTACTTTGTAATCTACAACCAGGCAATAACTTGAAACACTATACTGGGGGGGGACACTTCAACTCTGTCCTGCTACCGGTCCCCCCGGGGAACAGCAAATAAATGAAACTGTGGACCTATGCAGTCTATAGGCCTAAACACGGCACAGTCTATTGGTCTGGGCAGGTGCCCGCTCACCACTCCGAACGCGATCCCAGTCCGGAACGTCCACCCTGCTGTGTATCCGCACACAGCGTCTGCAACGATCGGGTCCCCGATCCAACTGATGTCCTCACTCAACAAGTCAGATGCCACCCAGACTCCGCAGTGGGGTGGAAGGCTCTTTGGAAGTTGCGCAAGGCCCAGGCTTCAGGCCTTGCACTGCAGCAGATCCGCACAGGAAGAAACTCTTGCTTGCAGCGCGGTGTCCAAAGAGGCCGAGCTCCGCCTCGCCTCCTCCTTAAGTAACCCCTCCCATGAGTCTCTGCGATGGCTAACTGCACTCTGGGTGCCGAACAGGGTTCTGGGTAACGTAGTCCCGGGGCCTTAAAGGAGACCCCGCTACACACTCCCCCCACTTAAACTCTTTGGTCCCCAAAGATAACATAAACTTAGATCACAGAACGTACAACATCAATCAAAGCTTCGTATGATGTTGGCAGAGGTAATTCCCACCAAAACCGAGGCGGTGAACTCCCCTGCCCACAGGTCACACCATCACTAGTGTCCTGCCTAACTGTGCCAGAGAGTGAGCTGGGGTTGCCCCCCACTAAATGAACAGTGGGAGGGTCAGGCTGTTCCATACTCCTTCTGGCAGTAACCACAGTGTCTTCCGCACTTCTCTCCATCTGTGGGTAAGGTAATCTTCTAGGAGGCTTTATGGCTCTTCGCTTCCTCTGTCCTCTTGGGCTCTCTGTTAGAACAGGTTCCTCCTCTGGAACCAACTCAGGAATTACTTCTGGTTCGGGAGCACTGGACTCCGAGGCAGGGAGGTACAGGGACTCCCTTGGATCTTCTTCTGGGTGTAAGTCACAAGCACTCTCCAAAGAATCCGACCAAGGACTGGATGGAATGAACTCAGTAGCTTCTGCATTCAGCGTCTGATCTATGGTGTCTTCTTCAGGTGGAAGATCAATAGAAGAGGTTCCTGGGGCCTGTGAAGGCCAAAGCCAGTCAAGTTATTCTCCCTCATCTTCACTCATCTCCGAGGTCTCTGTATCCCCAATCTGAGGGGTCTGAGACTGAGTGTTCGGTCTGGGAGTATCCAGGATGGAAGTTGGCTCAGGGGAATCCATCACAGGGGGTATCCGAACTGCCTCCGCTGGTGGGAGTAGGTGGTTCCGATGCCAGGTCTTCAAGGGCCCCACCTTTCCTTCTGGTTTAAGTCTGTAAACAGGTAGGCCCGGCAGTCTTTTGCAAACAACATAAGGTTCAGGTCTCCATCTGTCTGCAAGCTTGTGTTTTCCAGGGATCCCCAAATTCCGCAACAACACTCTGTCTCCAGGTTGTAGATCTTGGATCCTAACTTTTGAGTCAAAATTTTTCTTGTTGCGGGCCCCCCTTTGCTCCGAGGCCGCCTGGGCCTGTTCATAGGCCAATTTCAAATTACGTCTGAGCCTATCGACATATCCCTTGTGGGAAGTAGCAGAGCAATGGTCTATGGAAGTGCCAAAGGCCAGATCTACGGGTAGTCTTGCTTCTCTCCCGAACATAAGTCGATAGGGTGAGTACCGTGTAGCATCACTGATGGTGCTGTTGTATGCATGCAGGACTGCCGCTATGTGGTTGCTCCAATGCTGCTTCTTTTCACTACTTAGGGTCCCCAGCATGTTGAGCAGGGTTCGGTTGAACCTCTCCGGCTGAGCATCACCTTGTAGATGATAGGGGGTAGTTCTTGTCTTCTTGATCCCCAAAGAATCCAGGAGTTTCCGAACCAATCGACTTTCAAAATCCCTTCCCTGATCTGAATGGAGCCGTTGTGGTAGCCCATAATGTACAAAGTATTTCTCCATCAGCACTTTGGCCACAGTGGAAGCCTTCTGGTCCTTGGTTGGAAAGGCCTGGGCATTCCGGGTTAAATGGTCGGTTACTATCAGAACATTTCCTAGTCCACTAAGGTCGGGTTCGAGGCAGAGAAAATCAATGCATACCAGATCAAGTGGGCTTTGACTTTGCAGATGGCCCATTAGGGCAGCTTGATGAGGTAAAGTCTTTCTCTGGATGCATCGTGCACATGAGTGGCAGCATTCTTCAACTTCAGCCCTCATGCAGGGCCAATAGAAACGGTCCCTAACGAGTTGGAAAGTCCTTTCCGCCCCTAGGTGACCATGGTTGTCGTGCAGAGCAACCAGGACTGTCTCTCGGTGCTTCTCAGGCAAGAACAGTTGCCATTTGTCTTCTAGGTCATCAGAGGGGCCCCTTCGGTAGACCACTACCTGATGCACCTGTAACTTGTCCCACTCTTTCCTCAACAGGCGAGCTTCCTTTGAGGGGTGGCGTAAGAGTCTATTCGGGTCCTGATTCTCCAGGGCCTCTAGGACCAATCTCCCCATGGGGTCTTCCAATTGGTCGGATCTCAGCTTCTTCTTGGACAGCTTTGGCAAGTTATCCTCCCCCAGTTGGGTTACTCCACAGTATTGCTTGGGAACTCCTACTATGGTAACCCCTATCTCTTCTGCTCTTGAGCCGCCACTGGCTTGGAATTCAGCCCCTTGGCAGAGGGCCCGCACCCCGTCGGATCCCACTTGGGTCCAGTCTTCTGTACTGCAAGTGGGGACGTGAGATCTTCTAGACAAAGCGTCTGCATTTTGGTTTCCAGCCCCAGGTCTGTACTTCAGGCCGAAATTGAAGGCAGACAGCGCCGCCAGCCACCTATGTCCTGTGGCATCCAACTTTGCTGTGGTGAAAAGATAGGTGAGGGGGTTGTTGTCTGTTTTCACTGTGAATTCCGCCCATACAAATAGTCTCTAAGTTTGTCAACTACCGCCCACTTAAGGGCCAGGAACTCCAACTTATGGGTTGGGTAATACTTTTCAGAGGGAGTCAGACTTCTGCTCACATACGCAACAGGCCTCAGTTGCTCTTCATGCTCCTGGTACAGCACTCCCCCAAACCATCATGACTGGCATCTACATGAAGTTCATAAGGCTTCTTAGGGTCTGCGTAGGCCAGGACAGGGGCAGTGGTTAATGTCTTCTTCAACATCTGGAAGGCATTCTCACACTTCTCGTTCCACTGGTCCTTGACTGACTCCCCTGGCTTTCTGGGGCCTGTGTCATCCTCTTCCCCCTCCGTCTTTAACAGCTCATTCAGAGGTCTGGCTATCCGAGCAAACCCCTCCACAAACCTCCTGTAATAGGAACAGAATCCCAGAAAGGATCTGAGCTCTGTCACAGTGGTGGGCCTGGGCCAGGAGGTGACTGCCTCCAATTTTTCGGGGTCTGTGGCTACCCCATCTTCAGACACTATGTGCCCCAGATAGTTGACTGATGACTGATAGAATTGGCATTTTTCAGGTGAGAGCTTGAGTCCCTCCTCACTCAGTCTCTTCAAAACTTTCTTCAGCCTTTCTTCATGCTCTTCTAAGGTTCTTCCGAAGACAATGATGTCATCCAAGTATACGAGGACTTCAATGAGGTTCATATCTCCCACAGTCTTCTCCATGAGACGTTGGAAGGTGGCTGGAGCTCCAGACAGACCTTGAGGCATTCGGTTGAATTCAAAGAACCCTACCAGGGTTATGAAAGCCGTCTTCTCTTTGTTTTCTGGATGCATCGGGATCTGATTGTACCCGCTCTTGAGGTCCATAACACTAAACCACTTGGCTCCAGACAAGCTCTGTAGGGCATCCTCTATCCTTGGAGTGGTGAATTGATCCGGTATGGTTCTCCTGTTGAGGGTCCTATAGTCTATGCACAGCCTCAGTGACCCATTCTTCTTCCGGACCACCACTATAGGGGAGGCATAGGGACTTCTAGATTCTCGAATCACCTCTGTTCGCTTGAGCTCGGCGAGCTGCTCCCTCAAGTCTTCGAGGTCTGCTAACGGAACCCGCCGAACACTTTCCCTGAAGGGTTTGTCTTCCTGGAGGCGGATTCGATGGGTGGCACTCCTAGCACACCCCACATCGAATTCATCTTGAGAAAAGATCCTTTCCCACCTGGTCAACTGGGCCTTGGCTCTCTCTTTCCAAGCCCTGGGCAGATTTGGATTCTCCATGGAAAGTTTCTCCCACACAGTACTTTCTCCATTTGTCTTCTCCACATCTGGCGAAGCAACTGGGGTAGCTGGGCTCACCCGGCCCAGTAACAGCCTAGCTGGGATTTCCATGGGACCATCCGTGGTATTTCTGACGCTCACAGGCACTTTACAATGAGCCTTCTTCAGGGCCCTCACCGAGACCACTTCTGGGACTACTTCTAAGCCCAAATGTTCTTCCCTTGGGTCGGGTTCCAACATGACAAAAGGGCCCGGCTGCTCCCAAGTGAGTTTCACTGTGGCTTTCAAGCAGGTTACTTCACCGGGCTGCAGCACTATTCCCCTTCTTCCCAGCCTCCAGACCTTCCCTACCCCCTCTTCCGGGGCCTTCTGTTCCAAGATCAGCCATTGGTAGGCTGTCTTCAACATTGGGTGGATCTCAGTGACTGTGGGGTCTTTCCTTCTTGTCAGAGGGGCCAGAAGTCTTCGGACCAGATCCGTGTTCGTCCCTATTATCAGGGAACTCTTGTTAGCTCCAGGCGGTCGTGGGCACACCACAGATAAGGTGTCAAACACTTCAGCCTTCCCAGCTATGGACGGGTCAAAAGTCAGTTTTATAGGCAGATAGCCATCATAAGGGAAACTCTCTGTCCCAATTCCCCATATCTCCAACTCTTCAATCTTCTGGTTGGGTAGGTGACTTAAATGCTTTTCATAAAAGTCCCGGTACAACAGTATCCAATATGGCTCTTGTGTAGACTCCCTCCACTTGAACTGGTACTATCAGGGAGGGACCCACCAGCTTCTCTGGATATCGCTTCAAGGGGGTCTCTTTCTTTTGATCTTTGCATTTTCCCTTTTTGACTTTCTTTCTTCCATTTCTCTTTGGACTTAAGTCTCTCTTGGGCCTGGTATGCATTGATCTCCCTCCTTTTGGTGGGTGTAACTACCCGCTGAGGGACAATACTCTCTTTCTTTGGGGTGCGTTCCTTCTGAGGAACCTTGTGTTTCTTCTGAAGGGGTCTTCTGTTCCACTCTTTTCAGTTTGGAGCTCACTGGAGATGATGGGCACCCGGTTGACTCCTTTACCGGGGCCCGCTGAAGTTTTCCGGCGGCTTGCGGTTATTCATCTTTTTTTTTCTTTGGACTGGTACATACTTTGGCCGCATGACCAACCCCTCCGCAGTTGAAACAAGTCATGTCCCCCCAATCTTGTAGGGATGCGGGTGCGGAGGTATTTGGAAACAGCTCCCTCCTCGGACTTTCCCTCTCCGGTTCCCTTGACTTCTTTTCCATCAGGGAGGTCAGTATCCCCAATACTTGGGACATCTGTGACTTCAAGGTATCCACCTCTGAGTCTCTTTCCAGGGTCATGGCCGTCCTGACCATCACTGGAGGAGGATTCACTGACTCAACTTGTAGGCTCCTCTTCTTCTCCTCCAGCATAGCTTCTTCCTCCCTGACCACTCGGATCAAGTCAGGGTACTCCAGGCTCTTCCCGTCCTGTCTTGTGTGTAGCGCCAATGCGATGGGGTCCAGGGGCTGAGATCCTCTCATCACTTGTTGAACACGGGCCTCATCCACCTTCCGTGGGTCAATCCCCTTCTTAAGAATCATCTTATGCAGGATCTTATCCAGGCGCCTCATGAACACTGACAGCTTCTCTCCTGTCTTCTGGTAGCAGTGCTCCAGCTGATAAGTGAGCTCAGTGATTTTCTCTGTTCCACCGAACACATTCTGCAGAATGTCCAGATAGTCCTGAGCATTGTGGTTGCGTATGGCCTCTAGAGCAGTCCCCTTCAAGCTCTCAGCAATCCTCTGCTTCTTTCTGTGGTCTGGGACTTCCCATTCTTCTAGGGCCTGAGTGGCACCGTCTAATCACTCCTCAAACCCCTCTTCACCCGAAGGTACAGGTTTCCTTCCTGAGAATATTCTAAGTTTTCTGTATCCTGACATCTAGTAATCTGTAGGATCTTTCTTACACTGGGCTACAAGTTCCCCTAGGACCGCGCACAACTCTGCGCTGAGGGTGGCAGATGGCGACCCGGGACTTTCCCTTTTCACCCATTTTTCTGCTTTTGGGGTGGGCGATGGAGATAGTTTCGGTGTCTGAAACCGTCCTCCTGGCTTGAGCGGCAGCGCGTGTATTAGGCTATAAGTCTGATCATCTATAGCTACTACACTTGGATTCTTTAAATGTTCTGGGACTCCGTCCTTCCATTCCACTAATGCGTGGGTCAGTGAGGAATTCGTCCTGACATCCACCACCCATGCTTTCTGATATGGTGACAGTGACATCACTAGCTGCTTCACCTCTTCTTCTTGCCAGATCCCTGGGAGTTCTATGACTACTGTCCCGGCTGGATCTGTGCCGACCGTTTTACACCACTGCCCTACTTCTAGTGGGTCCATGCTGGTACTTTTGGCGCGTTACTTGCTGCAACAGGATCCCGGACACGAGAGCCCCCACGTGTAGCGCTACCCCCAGTTAAGAGAGCCGCTGGATTTGTTTACGGGCCCTGTGTACAGCACCACCAACCCCCAGCAATCTGCTCGACCCACTCTGGCACAGCTAGTCTAGGGGTTATATTTTTATCAAATTCAATAAATATTGCAAGGGGTAATCTCTTAGCAGTAAGACAACACACTGAGGCGAGATATTAAATATAACAGTTTACTATTATATCAAAGGTAGCATAGGCAGAACACAACACATGCAACTGGCCTGCAGAGCCCTGCAGAAATCAATACAGCACACAATAATGGCGCAGCGCGGTACTCCACCACGCGTAGCTATTATGGTATGCGCGCCCTATGGCGCACTGAACAATATTTTAACTCCCACCCCGGTCAGGCCTGACATGGAGCAAATCTCAGTCACCTCCTATAGGGATTTCTTCGCATGCCAGCTTTCGGTGGTGCACTTGATGAATAGTACTTTGTAATCCACAACCAGGCAATAACTTGAAACACTATACTGGGGGGGGGGGGGACACTTCAACTCTGTCCTGCTACCGGTCCCCCCGGGGAACAGCAAATAAACAAAACTGTGGACTTATGCAGTCTATAGGCCTGAACACGGCACAGTCTATTGGTCTGGGCAGGTGCCCGCTCACCACTCCGAACGCGATCCCAGTCCGGAACGTCCACCCTGCTGTGTATCCGCACGCAGCGTCTGCAACGATCGGGTCCCCGATCCAACTGATGTCCTCACTCGACAAGTCAGATGCCACCCAGGCTCCGCAGTGGGGTGGAAGGCTCTTTGGAAGTTGCGCAAGGCCCAGGCTTCAGGCCTTGCACTGCAGCAGATCCGCACAGGAAGAAACTCTTGCTTGCAGCGCGGTGTCCAAAGAGACCGAGCTCCGCCTCGCCTCCTCCTTAAATAACCCCTCCCATGAGTCTCTGCGATGGCTAACTGCACTCAGGGTGCCGAACAGGGTTCTGGGTAACGTAGTCCCGGGGCCTTATAGGAGACCCCGCTACACAATATTATAACGTTTTTTCAAAAATTAATCGTAGAAGCATGGTACAGAATAAAAATTGATTATTGAACATAATTAGGAGCTGACACATGGCACATGATTATTATAATGAATTCATAAGAAACCAATACATGGTACAATAGAATAGAGGAATGCATGATAGATATAAAATGTAGGGATTCAGACTGTCTTGACGTATAGAAACTCTACGCGTTTCGTGGCTCATGTCCACTCATCAGGAGTATGTTGCCAAAAATATCTGTGAATATAAGAAATAGATAAAATATGTGTATGGGTAAAAATCACTATATGGGTAACCAGTGCTTTTTTTCTTGAACAATGTCTGTCTGGTGGAGAGTGCAGAGACATGTGTCCTGGCCAGATCTGGCTAAATATCCCTGAGACCAGGCGGGGTCCCGCCTGCGTCATGTTGGATGCCAATGAGGATCAGGCAAGGATGCGCCCGCATCTGCCCATCCCAAGCGTCAGATGGTACACAACCGCGCCAGCATCGCAGCATCAAATGACGTGTCTGCATTGCGCCGATGCACAGGAGGGCAATCCTTGCCCGCACCCAAAAGAGGAACAGGAGGGGAAGTCATGCCGTGAATCGCAAACCCAGGAATAAGACAGGGACGTGACAAACCCCCACCCATCGTGGAGCTAAGAGATGTTAACCAAAGCTGGAAAAACTGTATAATAGGTTCTATGAAAATGAAAAAGAAAACTGGAATGAAATCTAAACGAGCATGAAGGAAAATATTTGAATAAAAAAACATATAATGGTGGTGTGGGGGTTCACAGGAGACCGGGGTGCCTTCCACCCAATGTGCATAGACATAAGGGGTACGTGATCTGACAGCACCACCGTAACATGGCTCCATCCCTATAGTATACATACAAACACAAATTCTGGTCATGGGACTTTAAATGAGGCATATCACAAAATAAAATGACAAAAATAGAAAATATATTATAAAGTTTATTTAAAACTTCATCGTAGAAGCACATTTTTTACCATGTTTTTTTTTACTATGTTTTTCAGCAGCAGGAACTGGGAGACTAGTCAGGATCGAGGGAAAGATGAATGGAGCAATGTACAGAGACATCCTTGATGAAAACCTGCTCCAGAGCGCTCTGGACCTCAGACTGGGGCGAGGGTTCATCTTCCAACAGGACAACAACCCTAAGCACACAGCCAAGATAACAAAGAAGTTGGGACAACTCTGTGAACGTCCTTGAGTGGTCCAGCCAGAGCCCAAACTTGAACCCGATTGAACATCTCTGGAGAGATCTGAAAATGGCTGTGCACCGACACTCCCCATCCGACCTGATGGAGCTTGAGAGGTCCTGCAAAGTAGAATGGGAGAAACTGCCCAACAATAGGTGTGCCAAGCCTGTAGCATCATACTCAAAAATATTATCCATTTTGGAATAAGGCTGGAACATAACAAAATGTGGAAAAAGTGAAGTGCTGTGATTACTTTCTGAATGCACTGTATGTTTCATTTTGAATTCACCATGGCTGTCCGTGTCTATCACCCACACAGCTGGTTTATCCATTCACAGGGATCTCTTAATTGAAAGACTGCAAGTCCCAGCAGAGAAAGTGCGACTAGTAATTTTCAATGGAGCACAAGTGTGGTGACATCACCGCACTCGTAGTCCATTGATAAGTCCTCTCGGTCCGTAACTGAAGGTTCTGACCTTAGTACATACCTGGGGTTTGAGGAATAGTCTGCAGGAGCCCATGCATTGAACCCACTCAGCGGGGTTGCAAGTCTTTGCAGGATCAAATGCAAAAAAAAATAATTTATGCAAATTTTTTTTTTTTCAATAGGAGTGTGTTTATTATTTTTTTTTTTCTAAATGTGGAATTAAAGCCCAAGTTAGTTTAAAAAAAATAAAAATAATAATAATAATAAAAATAATCAGCACAAGGGACGGTAATTATAATCAAGTGTCCCTTGTGCTTATGGCTATAGTTTTAGTTGAAATCCAAAGTCTTCTAAAGCAACCCCCTCCCCCTTATATGCCAACCAATGAAAAGCACTCTATGAATGGAGAAGGTGGAGCTTTCATTGATCCGGTAGTCCTCCATTCATAGAGTACCTTTCATTGATAGAAGCTACAGTACAGCTTCTATGAATGGAGATGGGGGGGGGGAGGGTGGGCCTAGTTGGCACTCTTGATGAGCGCCTGTGACACGTCGCTTAGCTCATAATTAACCCCCCAGCATGGGAAGACTGCGGCTTCAGTGGGTAGGCGGTTTTTAGGGGGGGGGGTTGCATTAGAAGGCTTTGGATTTCAACTAAAACCATAGCCATAAGAATAAAGGGACTCTTGATTATAAGTACAGTCCTTTGTGCTGATTATTTTTTTTTATTACTTTTTATTTTTCTTTATTAATTATTTTAATTTTTTTAAAACGAAACTTGGGCCTTAACGGTATATTTTGAAAATAAATAAATAAACACTCATATTGAAAAAAAAGGAAAATAAAATTGCATTTATTCCTTTTTTTTGCATTTGATCCTGCAAAGTCTTGCCACAGATGAGTGCCTGTGCCAGGTCCAGCACTTGTATTTACCCCCGCAGCACTGAAAGATTACATCTGTGAAGGTAAGAGAAAAAGAGGAATTTGGATCTCAACTATTACCTGAACCAGCAGCGCAAGAGAAAATTTGTACGGACTGTAAGTATTGTCCCTTGTGCTGATTTCTTTAAAGAATCATTTTGACTAAAATTAGGTTTTAAAGTAAACCTGCAAGTTCAACGGAAGTAGCACGTGAAAAAGATGACCAAGGGTGCAGACAAGACCAATTGCTTGCTAGTCTGGCTTCTAGTGTCCTCCATGATACATGAGCCTTTAGTGATGAGCCATCAACCCCTTATAAAGTACAAAATTATCCACACAGTGTTCAGGTTATAAAGAGAAACTTCATCTAAAGCTGTTCTTGCTTATTTTGAATAGGGTGGGCAATGGTTACAACCTTTGTTGAGCTGTCTTTGCCTCGTACGAAAACTCCCAACACCTGATAAACTTTTTTATAAAAACACGATTAAACTTATTTATTTAAAGCAGTTGTATTGTTATTATTATTATTACTAATATTATTCAGGACATATATAGTGCTGACGGTTTGTGCAGCGCTTTATAATACAATATAAAGGGAGAGAGTACAGTTATAATACAAATCAAGACAAGAGGATTAGGAGGGTCTTGCTGTTGAGCACTCTTGATGACCCCAATGACGTCAGATGTGACAAAACGGGTAGGAAGGAGCAACGTTGCAACGTCATCGCGCAAAACCAGAAGTGTGTCATTGCGTCCCTGGGATCTCTACTTTATGTACAGTGCTGTTTTAAGAGTTTTTATGTGAGTGTTTTTAATTGATTTTTTAATAAAGATTAAGTGGCAGGCTAACACTATTGGGTATTTGGCTTTTTTTTTTCTTCCATTTTGGTTTGTTGCATACCTACTGGACCAGATGTGAGCTTATGAGAAGTATTGGGCATACAAGTTGCTGATCCCCTTTATGTCAATAAGTGTTCCTTGACCACTCTCATGTGGGGGGTCATGGTTTTCTGGTTGCACTGGTCCAAATCATTTGGTGGAGGGGGGATTATGGTGTGGGGTTGTTTTTCAGGGGTTGGGATTGGCCCCTTAGTTCCAGTGAAGGGAACTCTTAAGGCAGAGTTCCACCCAAAAGTGGAACTTCCGCTCATTTGTCTCCTCCCCACCTCCGGTGCCACATTTGGCACCTTTCAGTGGGGAGGGGGGACATTAAACCTGTCTTTGACAGGTATTCTGTTCCCACATCCGGGAGCCACAGCTGCGGCTACTGACGTCACTGCTCAGCTCCCTCCTCCTTCCCCTGTCGCTGGGCCAGTAGGAGAGAGGAGCGGAGCCTGTGCAGTAGGGTTCCCAGCGTGAAGCTGTAAGGCTACACTGCCAGGTACCCTTACCCGCAATGCCGGTGGCAGCACCTGACAGCTGATGGAAACATCAGCTGCGGTGCCGGCATCGCTGGACTCCAGGAAAGGTAAGTGTCCTATTATTAAAAGTCAGCAGCTGCAGTATGTGTAGCAGTGTTCATTTTGTCAACTAAAACGACAAAAACATTTTAGTCGACTAAATGAATACTATTTTAGTCCACTAAAATACGACTAAAACTAAAAACAATTGAGCTGACTAAAATACGACCAAAACTAAAATGGTATTTTAGTCAAAAGACTAAAATGGGACTAAAACTAAAATGCCATTTTAGTCAAAAGACTAAGACTAAAACTAAATGGAAATATGACTTCAAAATTAACACTGGTCTGTAGTGCATGTTCATACCTCAATACCATAAATAATAACAGATTCGATTTTTCACTCCAGCAGTATATAATGAGTTTGGAAATTGTAGAGAAATGTTAACTAATGCATTACAATTTAATTACACCCATTAGATTTTAGTTGACTAAAATGAGTTTTAGTCGACTAAAATGTACTGGAGATTTTAGTCGACTAAAACGTAGGACATTTTAGTCGACTAAAATGTTCTGGTGATTTAGTCGAATAAATACGACTAAAACTAAAACAATTGCAGAAGACTAAAATGGGACTAAAACTAAAATGCCATTTTAGTCCTAATAAAGAGAGAAAATACTGCGCTAATCTAAAATAGTGAATAAAAATACAGCTGCTACATAAAATGTGACTAAAATTAATAAACATGGAATGAAGATGTAGCGCTAAGTGAAGAAATGAAGCCCAATAATTTGGGCCTCCAATCAAACCAAAGTGATAAATAATATCAATATAATGAGTCCATACAGTGTCCATAGAAAATTTTCGTGTTGTGAAGAAAGAACATGTAGCACTGAAGGGTCATCACATAACTCTTGTAGAAAAAGAGAGGTAGAATACTCTTGCCGGAACATTAGACCTGTGGTTTAGACAGGTCAAATAGGTATACGAAATCCCAGTGGCACTCCTCATCAGTTAGTCTGGAAACTGGATCAGATGAGTCCCCAATGTAGACTGACCGGTAGGCTCCCCGACTTGACAGCAGACTCTGGGTTTCACACCGATCCAGGTGGTCCTCCGATGGAACTGGAACCACCACTCAGCAAGAAGACTCTTTACCACGGTGAATATTAGTAACCAGTGGCCAAAGGAAGCTATTACTTGACCAACCACCCATGTGAGGAGAAAAGAAGGGAAGGAATGCTCCAATGGTGCAGGTCAATGAGGGTTTATTCAACCAACATAAAAGTGATCACAAACAATAAAAACGTTTAAAAAGGGGCAGTGAATGATTTAGTGTACCAAGCCCTACACGTTTCGAACAAATGTTCTTCAACAGGGGCATCAACCAACCTCTTCCACTGCAGAAATATGTAGCGATACCCTCAACTTAAGAGGGCCGCAGATTTGGTTTGGGCCCTGAATACAGCTCCGCCAACCCCCGGCAATCTACACAACCCTTTCTGGCACAGTTAGTCTAGGGGTATACACATTTAATACTTATGCTTTATGAGAGACTCAGACACAGAATAGTAGTAAGGGGATAACAGATTTTACTTCCAGCTATGCAAAGAGAATAAACAGTAATGACAATTTAACCTTTAACTTATATGCAGAGCCCTGCAATAACAGTCACACTACACCGTAGAAAAGGGGGGGGAATAAGGAAACGCCACGTGGGGCGACCGTTAACTAGGCACCCTGTGGCGTGACAGCTAAACTAGATACCTAATGAATCAGGCCTGATTCCTAATTCTAGAACTCAGTCCTGTATGGATGATGGATTCTTCACCGGCAATCTGTAGAGGTGGTGCACATAAGAACAAACAACATTTGTAATCCAAGAAAAGGGGATCTTGATAACTGACAACACTGCACTGGAGATCCTCTGGATCAGTCCTGCTGTGGATCTCCAGTGAGAGTCTTTAACATGAGGTAGTAGGCCTCGGCAGTCTATAGGCACAGTTCTATCAAACAGGTTATAGAATGAGCTTACGCTCGCTCACCCGCCGGACACGATCTCAGTCGGGGACTTCCACCGGCTGTGTCTTCAATCGCACACAGCGGCTGCTGCGATCCGGTCCCCGATCCAATCTAGGCTGTAGATAAGAGATGTCGGGTGCCACCCAGGCTCGCAGTGGGGTGGAAGGCTCTTTGGTCAGCTGCGGAAGGCCCCAGGCTTCAGGCCTTACACAGCGCAGGTCCGCACAGGTGTATCAGTCTCTGCCGTCCCGTGTCCAAAAAAGCTGAGACAGGCCGCGCCCCTCCCTTATATCTCTACACCCATGAGTCTCTGGGGCAAAAGCAAAACATCCTGGGAACCAGTGGGGTTCTGGGAACAGTAGTTCAAGAGTCTTTAAAGGAACCCCGCTACACACTCTCCCCACTTAAACTCTTTGGTCCCCAAAGATAAACTTCAACAAATGCTATGCACCATTTTGGACAGTGTCGAGTATGATGTTGGCATAGGGAATTCCCACCAAAACTTTGGGATGGAACTCTCTTGCCCACAGGTCACACTACCATGAGTGGCCTGCCTAACTGTGCCAGAGAGTGAGCTGGGGTTGCCCTCCACTAAATGGACAGTGGAGGGGTCAGGATGCTCAACACTTCTCCTAGCTGTTACAACAAAGTCCTCTGAGCTTGTCCCCATTTTCGGATAAGTCAGTTTCTTGGGAGGCCTGATAACTCTGCGAGCCCTCTGCTCTCTTGGGGCTTCTGGCTCTGGCACCACAGGCTCTTCTTCAGGAGTAAGCTCAGGTAACATTGCTGATTCTGGAACCTCTGATTCAGGAGTCGACTGACATATGGAATCTCTAGGGTCCTCCTCTGAGCAGGTGTCAGGAACATCTTCCCAGTAATCAGCTGAGGGACTGAAGGGTATGAATTCAGTGGCCTCCGGATTCAGCGTTGCATCTGGGGTATCCCCTCCATTTGGGAGATCTATGGCGGACGTTCCCAGAGTCGAGGAAGGCCACAGCCAGTCCAGTTATCCACCTTCATCTGTACTCAATTGAGAGGCCTCCCCATCTTCAGCTCGAGAGGTCTGAGACCGAGTGCTCGGCCTGGGAACATCCAGGATAGAGACCGGTTCAGGGGAGTCCCTTGCTGGGGGTATCCTGACTGCTTCAGCAAGTGGGAGTAAGTGGTTTCGATGCCACGTCTTCAGGGGTCCCACCTTCCCTTCTGGCTTTAGTTTGTAAACAGGCAAACCTGGCAACTTCCTACAGACGACATAGGGTTCAGATCTCCATCTGTCTGCAAGCTTGTGTTTTCCGGGGACCCCCAGATTGCGTAGCAGTACTCGGTCCCCAGGCTGCAGATCTTGCACTCGAACCTTCAGATCGAAATTTCTCTTGTTGCGGGCTCCCCTTTGATCCGAAGCCGCCTGGGCTTGTTCATAGGCCACCTGCAAGCTGCGTCTAAGTCTGTCCACGTAACCCTTGTGGGATGTAGCTGAGGTATGATCTAAAGAAGTGCCAAAGGCCAGATCCACGGGCAGCCTTGCTTCCCTCCCAAACATGAGTCGATAAGGGGAGTAGCCAGTAGCATCACTTGTGGTACAGTTATAGGCATGTACTAGGGCTGATATGTGTTGGCTCCAGTGTTGCTTCTTCTCTGTCTCTAAAGTTCCCAACATGTTGAGCAGGGTCCGGTTAAACCTCTCTGGCTAAGCATCTCCTTGTGGGTGGTAAGGTGTGGTTCTGGTCTTCTTTATTCCCAATGAGTCCAGAAGTTTCCGGATCAACCGACTCTCAAAGTCCCTTCCTTGATCTGAGTGGAGTCTCTGTGGTAGTCCGTAATGGACAAAATACTTTTCCATAAGTATCTTGGCCACGGTGGATGCCTTCTGATCTTTGGTTGGGAAAGCTTGGGCATAGCGGGTGAAATGGTCGGTTATTACCAGAACATTCCCCAATCAACTCAGGTCGGGTTCGAGGCAGAGAAAATCAATGCATACAAGATCCATTGGGCCTTGACTCTGTAAGTGGCCCATTGGGGCAGCTTGATGGGGTAGAGTCTTTCTCTGAATGCATCGTGCACAGGAATGGCAATACTCCTCTACTTCTGCCCTCATGCAGGGCCAATAGAACCGACTTCTGACAAGCTGGAAGGTCCTTTCTGCCCCTAAGTGACCATGATGGTCATGCAGGGCAATTAGTACAGTCTCTCGGTGCTTCTCTGGGAGGAACAACTGCCACTTATCTTCTGAGTCATCAGAGGGGCCCCTTCGGTAGACCACTCCCTGGTGCACCTGCAGTCTGTCCCATTCCTTCCTCAACAGGCGAGCCTCCTTTGAGGGGTGATGTAGGAGTTTGTTGGGATCCTGATTCTCCAGGGCTTCGAGGACCAATCTCCCCATGGGGTCCTCCAATTGGTCACACCTCAACTCCTTCTTGGACAGTCTCGGCAGGTTGTCTTCTTCCAGTTGAGTTACTCCACAATAGTGTTTGGGGACTCCCACCATGGTAACTCCTATTTCTTCTGCTCTGGAGCCTCCTCTGGCTTGGAATTCAGCTTCTTGACAAAGGGCCCGTACTCCCTCGGGTGCTACTTGGGTCCAGTCTTCCCAGTCATTGGTCGTGGCATGAGACCTCCGGGACAGGGCATCTGCATCCCTATTTCCAGCTCCTGGTCTGTACTTCAGACTGAAGTTGAATCCAGACAATGCGGCCAACCACCTGTGTCCGGTTGCATCTAGTTTTGCGGTGGTGAAGAGGTAGGTCAGGGGGTTGTTATCTGTCTTCACGGTAAACTCTTCCCCATACAGGTAGTCTTTTAGCTTGTCTACTACTGCCCATTTGAGGGCCAGGAATTCCAGCTTATGAGTGGGGTAGTTCTTTTCTGAGGGGGTCAGGCTCCTGCTCACATAGGCCACTGGTCGCAGTTGTCCTTCATATTCTTGGTAGAGCACACCGCCTAGACCCCCATGGCTGGCATCCACATGCAATTCATAAGGTCTGGTAGGGTCGGCGTAGGCCAGGACTGGGGCAGTGGTTAAACTCCTCTTCAGGGCCTGGAAGGCCTCTTCACACCTTGGGTTCCACTGATCTTGAACAGACTCACCAGGCCTCCTGGGCCCTGAGTCATCCTCTTCCCCTTCTGCCTTTAGCAATTCATTCAACGGGCGGGCAATCCGAGCAAACCCCTCCACAAACCTCCTATAATAGGAGCAGAACCCCAGGAAGGATCTGAGCTCTGTTACTGTGGTGGGTTGTGGCCAGGAGGTGACTGCTTCCAACTTCTCGGGATCTGTGGCCACCCCTTCTTCAGACACTATGTGCCCCAGATAGTTCACAGAAGACTGGTAGAACCCGACACTTCTCAGGAGAAAGCTTAAGTCCCTCTTCGCTGAGTCTTCTCAATACTTTCTCCAGCCTGGCTTCATGTTCTTCCAAGGTACTCCCGAAAAATGTGTATATCCAGGGCGCTCCAAGCATTTGAATCCTGACAGATAAGGTCTGTGTTGGAGAGGGTAGCAAATCTTCACACACTTTAGGCAGCACTCAGGGAGACAAGCAATCTCTAATGGAAACAGAAAAACAAACAAGGCGCCTCTAAATGCAGAAGTATAAAACTTTTAATATCCCCTAAAAGGGTTAAAAACACTTACAAGATAGTGGATGAAACAGGCATGTAGCAGGTAAGTGCGTCCAGGAGATGTTCCAGTGGCAGGGCAGTCCCAGTCTGTGATGGTAAAGCTTCCAGAAATGTCCACGAGATAACAGCTGACTGTGCTGTGAATGTTCAGAAGACACAGTAACACTGGAGCCTGGGGATGATGTCAGAGGAAGCGAGACAAAAACCAGCATGGAACACAAACAGGAAGTGGACAGGAAGTGGACAGGAAATGTGTCATGGAGGCGGGACGCGTTTCGGAACAGCTCATTGGTTCCTTCTTCAGCCAGTGACGATGGTTCCATAAGGGCTAGACTTCTTATAGTCTATGTGTTGTAATGGGGGCGGGATAGTGGACGTCAATCAAATAAAAAGCAACACAGTGTTTTAGCAGCAGAATGCTGCCAAATGACTATACACTGTTTACACGCACAAATAAAAATAATAATAAAATAATAAAAATAAAAACCAGTCGTTGGTAGGCCGTCTTTAGCATGGGATAGATTTTGGTGGCTGAATGGTTTCTCTCTTTCACTAGAGGGGTCAGGAGTCTCCGGACTAGATCCGTGTTTGTCCCTATAATCAGGGAAATCTTGCTGGCTCCAGGCGGCCGAGGACACACAACTGCCAGGGTGTCAAACACTTCAGCCTTCCCAGCCACGGATGGGTCGAAAGTCATCTTTATGGGCAGGTAACCATCGTAAGGGAAACTCTGGGTTCCAAGTCCCCATATCTCCAGCTCTTCTATCTTCTGGATAGGCAGATGACTCAAATGCCTATCATAGAAGTCTCGGTATAGTAAGGTCACCTGCGCTCCTGTGTCCAAAAGAGCTTTGGTGTAGACTCCTTCCACTTGAATGGGCACAGTAGGAGATGGGCCCACCAGTTCCTCTGGGTATGGGCGGACTGGGGTCACCTTCTTCTTTGGACTTTTCCTCGCCCAGCTCCTTTTTGACTTTATTCTCTCCTGAGCCTGGTATGCATTGATTTTCCCCCTCTCAATGGGGGTACAAACCCGCTGAGGGATGTTATTGTCCCTCTTAGGTGTGCTGTATTTCCACTGAGGGGTCTTGCCCCCTCCCTCTGGGGTATATCTTGGTGGGGAGGTACTATATCTCCTCCCAGGAGTTTTGTCTCCTCCATTCTTGGCCTTTTTTCAGTTTGGAGCGCACTGAAGATGATGGGCACCCGGTTGACTCCTTCACCGGGGCCCTTTGGAGTTTCCCGCCGGCTTGTAATTATCTGTTCTCTTCTTCTTCGGACTGGCGCATGTGTTAGCAAAGTGGCCACTCCCTCCGCAGTTATAGCAAATCATCTCTTCTCGGTCCTGTATGGAGGCTGGTGCTGAGGTATTCGGAAACAACTCCTTTCTTAGACTTGGTTTCTCTGGTCTTCTTTGATCTTTCTCCATCAAAGAGGTCAGCATCTCCAACACTTGGGACATTTGCGACTTCAAAGTGTCGACTTCTGCATCTCTTTCCGGGCTCTTGACCGAACTGACCAACACTGGTACAGGGGTGACACTCGCCTTGGCCACCTGCTGATCTTTCTGCAGCGCCTCTTCGTCCCTAATAATTTTTATTAGATCAGAGTAGGTTAGTGACATTCCTCCTCCTGAGGTTTTCAGGTGCAGCCAGACCGGGTCTGAGCGCTGCGCTCCCCTCATGATCTGCTTCATTCGGGCTTCATCTGTATCTTTGGGCAGCATTCCCTTCTTCAGAACAATCTTGCATAACAGCCTGTTCAGCCTTCTAACATATTCTGACAGTTTCTCATTCGGCTGCTGGAAGGTGTGTTCAAATTGATAGATCATCTCTGTCACCTTCTCCAGCTGGCCAAACTCTTCCTGCAGCATGGCCAGACAATCTTGAGCTGTACAGTTTTCATTTCCAAACCGGAAGCTCTTCACCGCTTCTGCCGCGGCACCCTTCAGACTTTCCAAGACTCGCTGTCTCTTCTGTGCCTCAGGCACCTCCCATGCCTCTACTGCCTGTAATGCCTGTTCCACCCAAGTGTCAAAATCTTCCTCCCCCGCAGGGACGGGAAGACTCCCCGAGAATGTCTTCAGTCTCCGGTAGCTAGTCTCTACGTGCACCGTGCTTGTCTTCTGACAGTTTGTTAGTAGGTCCCCTAACGCCTTTATCAGTTCGGGTGATATGGCCGTGGCAGGTGCAGGTGTCACCGGAGGTGTCGCTCCGTCTTTCCTCTCTGGTGAGGTACGGGCCGCAGCCTGCAGTGGTCCCGTTGGTGGTGGCTCTTTCTTAATAGCGTGCGCCAGACTATAAGATCTGTTATCCGGCGTCCGCGCATATTTGCGCTTGCAAGCCTCTGGCTTCCCATCTGAATACTCCACTAGTGCATACTGGTGTGAGGTGTTTGGGTCTGACTTTGTTCCCATCACCCACGGTGTATAATCTGGAGTCACTGACTTCATTAACTCTTCCACCGTTTCGGTCGACCATTCCTGACCCGGCACGTTAATGACCACTGACTGGCTTGGATCTGTCTTAGCTACTCCACTCCACGTTCTGATGTCTTTCGGGTCCATGCCGGTACCTCTTGGCGGGTTTTCCCGCTGTATCAGGATCCCGGACGAGAACCCCCACGTGTAGCGATACCCTCAACTTAAGAGGGCCGCAGATTTGGTTTGGGCCCTGAATACAGCTCCGCCAACCCCCGGCAATCTACTCAACCCTTTCTGGCACAGTTAGTCTAGGGGTATACACATTTAATACTTATGCTTTATGAGAGACTCAGACACAGAATAGTAGTAAGGGGATAACAGATTTTACTTCCAGCTATGCAAAGAGAATAAACAGTAATGACAATTTAACCTTTAACTTATATGCAGAGCCCTGCAATAACAGTCACACTACACCGGGGATATGCAATTAGCGGACCTCCAGCTGTTGCAGAACTACAAATCCCATGAGTCATAGCAAGATTCTGACAGCCACAAGCATGACACCCAGAGGCAGAGGCATGATGGGACTTGTAGTTTTGCAACAGCTGGAGGTCCGCTAATTGCATATCCCTGCACTACACCGTAGAAAAGGGGGGGGGATAAGGAAACGCCACGTGGGGGGACCGTTAACTAGGCGCCCTGTGGCGCGACAGCTAAACTAGATACCTAATGAATCAGGCCTGATCCCCAATTCTAGAACTCAATCCTGTATGGATGATGGATTCTTCACCGACAATCTGTAGAGGTGGTGCACATAAGAACAAACAACATTTGTAATCCAAGAAAAGGGGATCTTGATAACTGACAACATTGCACTGGAGATCCTCTGGATCAGTCCTGCTGTGGATCTCCAGTGAGAGTCTTTAACATGAGGTAGTAGGCCTCGGCAGTCTATAGGCACAGTTCTATCAAACAGGTTATAGAATGAGCTTACGCTCGCTCACCCGCCGGACACGATCTCAGTCCGGGACTTCCACCGGCTGTGTCTTCAATCGCACACAGCGGCTTCTGTGATCCGGTCCCCGATCCAATCTAGGCTGTAGATAAGAGATGTCAGGTGCCACCCAGGCTCGCAGTGGGGTGGAAGGCTCTTTGGTCAGCTGCGGAAGGCCCCAGGCTTCAGGCCTTACACAGCGCAGGTCCGCACAGGTGTATCAGTCTCTTGCTGTCCCGTGTCCAAAGAGGCCGAGACAGGCCGCGCCCCTCCCTTATATCTCTACACCCATGAGTCTCTGGGGCAAAAGCAAAACATCCTGGGAACCAGTGGGGTTCTGGGAACAGTAGTTCAAGAGTCTTTAAAGGAACCCCGCTACAAATATATATAGTGAACAAATAAAATCTAACAAGGTTCTCAACCAATCAGACAGATAATTGATTACAACATATGATTGGGTAAACAGCTCACCAGATCCAAGGTGGGTAGTCTCCACCTCCAGGTCAACCTATCACGTTGAACCGTATAGTGGTATTCCTTCCCTTCTTTTCTCCTCACATGGGTGGTTGGTCAAGCAATAGCTTCCTTTGGCCACTGGTTACTAATATTCACCGTGGTAAAGAGTCTCCTTGCTGAGTGGTGGTTCCAGTTCCATCGGAGGACCACCTGGATCGGTGTGAAACCCAGAGTCTGCTGTCAAGTCGGGGAGCCTACCGGTCAGTCTACATTGGGGACCCATCTGATCCAGTTTCCAGACTAACTGATGAGGAGTGCCACTGGGATTTCGTATGCCTATTTGACCTGCCTAAACCACAGGTCTAATGTTCCGGCAAGAGTATTCTACCTCTCTTTTTCTACAAGAGTTATGTGATGACCCTTCAGTGCTACATGTTCTTTCTTCACAACACGAAAATTTTCTATGGACACTGTATGGACTCATTATATTGATATTATTTATCACTTTGGTTTGATTGGGGGCCCAAATTATTGGGCTTCATTTTCTCACTTAGCGCTACATCTTCATTCCATTTTAGTCCTAAGATTAAGACTAAAACTAAATCGAAATTTGCTGCCAAAATTAACACTGATGTGTAGCTGCTAGCTTTTAATTTTTGCAGCAGTGGGCGGACCTCCGCTTTAAGGCGTCAGCATACCAAGACATTTTGGACAATTTCATGCTTTCAACTTTGTGGGTGAGGATGGCCCCTTCCTGTTCCAACATGACTGCGCACCAGTGCACAAAGCAAGATCCATAAAGACATGGATGAGTGAGTTTGGGGTGGAGGAAGTTGACTAGCCTGCACAGAGTCCTTACCTCAACCCGATAGAACACCTTTGGGATGAATTCGAGTGGAGACTGTGAGCCAGGCCTTTTTGTCCAACATCAGTGCCTGACCTCACAAATGCGCTTCTGGAAGAATGGTCAAACCTTCCCATAGACACACTCCTAAACCTTGTGGACAACCTTCCCAGAATAATTGAAGCTGTTATAGATGCAAAGGGAGGGCCAACTCAATATTGAACCCTACGGACTAAGAGTGGGATGCCATTAAAGTTCATGTGTGTGGGGCGGCACAGTGGTGTGGTGGGTAGCACTCTCGCCTGAGCAGTAAAAAGGACACGATTCGTCTCCTCCCTGTAATCGGGAGAAGCGATCAGTGTTGTGTCACAGTAAGCCCAGCCCCCACACAGTTAGAATCACTTCCTAGGACACACTTAACCCCTTCATCGCCCCCTAGTGGTTAACCCCTTCCCTTCCAGTGTCATTTGCACAGTAGTGCATTTTTATAGCACTGATCGCTGTATAAATGACAATGGTCAATGGTCCCAAATGGCATCATCATCTAATGTGTCCGCCATAATGTCGCAGTCACGATAAAAATTGCTGATTGCGGCCATTACTAGTAAAAAATAATTATTAATAAAAATGCCATAAAACTATCCCCTATTTTGTAGATGCTATAACTTTTGTGCAAACCAATCAATATATGATTTTTAGAAGAGTACGTAAACTGAGGAAAAAATATGTTTTTTTATATATTTTTTGGGGATATTTATTATAGCAAAAAGCAAAAAATATTGCTTTTTTTTCAAAATTGTCGCTCTATTTTTGTTTCTAGTGCAAAAAAAAAAAAAAGAGGTGATCAAATACCACCAAAAGAAAGCTCTATTTGTGGGGAAAAAAGGACGTCAATTTTGTTTGGGAGCCACGTAGCACGACCGCGCAATTGTCAGTTAAAGCGACGCAGTGCCGAATCGCAAAAAGTGGCATGGTCATTGGGCAACCAAATCCTCTGAGGCTGAAGTGGTTAAACAATCATGGTTCCATCAATAATGTCTTTATTTCCAGGACATGTAGAATGTGTATATACTGGAGGAATTGGTGGATAACTCTCTTTACAAGGTAACGGACAGTCACTTGAGTAGAAGGTCCAATCACTGCAAAAGTACACATAGAGGCAGGGCCGCTATCATGCGGGTACAGGCAGTACACCTGTAAGGGGCCCGGAGGTCCCCAGGGGCCCGGATGGCAACCCCCCTTTTTCTTTTTTATTCTTTTTTTTTGTAGGTGGCCCAGAGGTCCCCAGAGGCCCGGTGGTCCCCAGGGCCCCGGATGGCAACCCCCCTTTTTTTAATTTTTTTTTATAAAATTTATTTTATTTTTTTAGAATTTTTTTGATTTTTTTAGAATTTTTTATTTTATTTTTTTTTAATAAAAGTTTTTGTTCTTTTGTTTCTTTTCTTGTTCGTCAGCACCCAAAGCTCCCCCGACCTCAACAATTCGCGGCGTCAGCACCCCCCCGCTTCTCAATCCGCGGCAGCCCCCCCCGCTTCTCAATATGCGGCGACAGCACCCTCTGCTCCAGGGAGCCCATGCCTGAAGCTGTGTCTGGGGGCCCAAAATTCCTGATGGCGGCCCTGCATAGAGGGTCTGCTTATGAAGCGTTCATTGGATGAATGTCACAAGCATTCGTTCAGCCTGCATTTGTGTTGTGGACTTAACCAACTATTTATTGTGCATTCGTTGTTCCCGGGTGTGGCAGGGGTGAGTTAGTTGCCTGCATACATTGTGCTGAAGAGTGTCCTTCTTCCATAGCTGAGTTGGAAGGTTTGTACAGAGGATGGAACCAACCCTCAGCACAGCACGTAAAGCATGTGGCAAAGCCTTTGTGAATTGACCCCGACGTGACTGCAATTATTGCTGCAGTTATGCTGAAAACAAACCGTTGCTTCTATAAAGAAGATCTCTCATTTTTCCAGATAACTGAAGCATAATGGAATGTTACTATAGCAGAGCTCCTGAAATCACCCAGCTTATTAGTGTTATTGCTGACTCAGGGCCGCGCATTGTCCTCTCCCCTCCAGAACACAAGCGATGGGCACATTTTCACACGCCGACTAATTTGCATCCCAATGCGCCTTTGGATGGAGCTGGGCTGGGGGTGGAGGGAAATCAGCGGATGGAGTGAATGATAAGCTCTCTACCTAACTAACATAGCAAGAGGAAGCCAAATGTTTCTTACTACAGAACCATACCTCCCAACCCACTTCCTACAGAACCACACCTCCCGACCTACTTCCTACAGAACCACACCTCCCAACCTACTTCCTACAGAACCACACCTCCCAACCTACTTCCTACAGAACCACACCTCCCAACCTACTTCCTACAGAACCACACCTCCCAACCTACTTCCTACAGAACCATACCTCCCAACCTACTTCCTACAGAACCACACCTCCCAACCTACTTCCTACAGAAACACACCTCCCAACCTACTTCCTACAGAACCACACCTCCCAACCTACTTCCTACAGAAACACACCTCCCAACCTACTTCCTACAGAACCACACCTCCCAACCTACTTCCTACAGAACCACACCTCCCAACCTACTTCCTACAGAACCACACCTCCCAACCTACTTCCTACAGAACCACGCCTCCCAACCTACTTCCTACAGAACCACACCTCCCAACCTACTTCCTACAGAACCACACCTCCCAACCTACTTCTTCCAGAACCATACCTCCCAACCTACTTCCTACAGAACCACACCTCCCAACCTACTTCCTACAGAACCACACCTCCCAACCTACTTCCTACAGAACCACACCTCCCAACCTACTTCCTACAGAACCACACCTCCCAACCTACTTCCTACAGAACCACACCTCCCAACCTACTTCTTCCAGAACCATACCTCCCAACCTACTTCCTACAGAACCACACCTCCCAACCTACTTCCTACAGAACCACACCTCCCAACCTACTTCCTACAGAACCACACCTCCCAACCTACTTCCTACAGAACCACACCTCCCAACCTACTTCCTACAGAACCACACCTCCCAACCTACTTCTTCCAGAACCATACCTCCCAGCCTACTTCCTACAGAACCACACCTCCCAACCTACTTCCTACAGAACCACACCTCCCAACCTACTTCCTACAGAACCACACCTCCCAACCTACTTCCTACAGAACCACACCTCCCAACCTACTTCCTACAGAACCACACCTCCCAACCTACTTCTTCCAGAACCATACCTCCCAACCTACTTCCTACAGAACCACACCTCCCAACCTACCTCCTACAGAACCACACCTCCCAACCTACTTCCTACAGAACCACACCTCCCAACCTACCTCCTACAGAACCACACCTCCCAACCTACTTCCAACAGAACCACACCTCCTAACCTACTTCCTACAGAACCACACCTCCCAACCTACTTCCTACAGAACCATACCTCCCAACCTACTTCCTACAGAACCACACTTCCCAACCTACTTCCTACAGAACCATACCTCCCAACCTATTTCCTACAGAACCATACCTCCCAACCTACTTCCTACGGAACCATACCTCCCAACCTACTTCCTACAGAACCATACCTCCCAACCTACTTCCTACAGAACCATACCTCCCAACCTACTTCCTACAGAACCACACCTCCCAACCTACTTCCTACGGAACCACACCTCCCAACCTACCTCCTACAGAACCACACCTCCCAACCTACTTCCTACAGAACCACACCTCCCAACCTACTTCCTAAAGGAACCACACCTCCCAACCTACTTCCTACAGAACCACACCTCCCAACCTACTTCTTCCAGAACCATACCTCCCAACCTACTTCCTACAGAACCACACCTCCCAACCTACCTCCTACAGAACCACACCTCCCAACCTACTTCCTACAGAACCACACCTCCCAACCTACCTCCTACAGAACCACACCTCCCAACCTACTTCCTACAGAACCACACCTCCCAACCTACTTCCTACAGAACCACACCTCCCAACCTACTTCCTACAGAACCACACCTCCCAACCTACTTCCTACAGAACCACACCTCCCAACCTACTTCCTACAGAACCACACCTCCCAACCTACTTCCTACAGAACCACACCTCCCAACCTACTTCTTCCAGAACCATACCTCCCAACCTACTTCCTACAGAACCACACCTCCCAACCTACTTCCTACAGAACCACACCTCCCAACCTACTTCCTACAGAACCACACCTCCCAACCTACTTCCTACAGAACCACACCTCCCAACCTACTTCCTACAGAACCACACCTCCCAACCTACTTCTTCCAGAACCATACCTCCCAGCCTACTTCCTACAGAACCACACCTCCCAACCTACTTCCTACAGAACCACACCTCCCAACCTACTTCCTACAGAACCACACCTCCCAACCTACTTCCTACAGAACCACACCTCCCAACCTACTTCCTACAGAACCACACCTCCCAACCTACTTCTTCCAGAACCATACCTCCCAACCTACTTCCTACAGAACCACACCTCCCAACCTACTTCCTACAGAACCACACCTCCCAACCTACTTCTTCCAGAACCATACCTCCCAACCTACTTCCTACAGAACCACACCTCCCAACCTACTTCCTACAGAACCACACCTCCCAACCTACTTCCTACAGAACCACACCTCCCAACCTACTTCCTACAGAACCACACCTCCCAACCTACTTCCTACAGAACCACACCTCCCAACCTACTTCTTCCAGAACCATACCTCCCAACCTACTTCCTACAGAACCACACCTCCCAACCTACTTCCTACAGAACCACACCTCCCAACCTACTTCCTACAGAACCACACCTCCCAACCTACTTCCTACAGAATCACACCTCCTAACCTACTTCCAACAGAAAAACACCTCCCAACCTACTTCCAACAGAACCACACCTCCTAACCTACTTCCTACAGAACCACACCTCCCAACCTACTTCCTACAGAACCATACCTCCCAACCTACTTCCTACAGAACCACACTTCCCAACCTACTTCCTACAGAACCATACCTCCCAACCTATTTCCTACAGAACCATACCTCCCAACCTACTTCCTACGGAACCATACCTCCCAACCTACTTCCTACAGAACCATACCTCCCAACCTACTTCCTACAGAACCATACCTCCCAACCTACTTCCTACAGAACCACACCTCCCAACCTACTTCCTACGGAACCACACCTCCCAACCTACCTCCTACAGAACCACACCTCCCAACCTACTTCCTACAGAACCACACCTCCCAACCTACTTCCTAAAGGAACCACACCTCCCAACCTACTTCCTACAGAACCACACCTCCCTACCTACTTCTTCCAGAACCATACCTCCCAACCTACTTCCTACAGAACCACACCTCCCAACCTACCTCCTACAGAACCACACCTCCCAACCTACTTCCTACAGAACCACACCTCCCAACCTACCTCCTACAGAACCACATCTCCCAACCTACTTCCTACAGAGCCACACCTCCCAACCTACTTCCTAAAGGAACCACACCTCCCAACCTACTTCTTCCAGAACCATACCTCCCAACCTACTTCCTAAAGAACCACACCTCCCAACCTACCTCCTACAGAACCACACCTCCCAACCTACTTCCTACAGAACCACACCTCCCAACCTACCTCCTACAGAACCACACCTCCCAACCTACTTCCTACAGAACCACACCTCCCAACCTACTTCCTACAGAACCATACCTCCCAACCTACTTCCTACAGAACCATACCTCCCAACCTACTTCCTAAAGAACCACACCTCCCAACCTACTTCCTACAGAACCACACCTCCCAACCTACTTCCTACAGAACCACACCTCCCAACCTACTTCCTAAAGGAACCACACCTCCCAACTTTCTTCCTAAAGGAACCACACCTCCCAACCTACTTCTTCCAGAACCATACCTCCCAACCTACTTCCTACAGAACCACACCTCCCAACCTACCTCCTACAGAACCATACCTCCCAACCTACTTCCTACAGAACCATACCTCCCAACCTACTTCCTACAGAACCACACCTCCCAACCTACTTCCTACAGAACCACACCTCCCAACCTACTTCCTACAGAACCACACCTCCCAACCTACTTCCTACAGAACCACACCTCCCAACCTACCTCCTACAGAACCACACCTCCCAACCTACTTCCTACAGAACCACACCTCCCAACCTATTTCCTACAGAACCACACCTCCCAACCTACTTCCTACAGAATCACACCTCCTAACCTACTTCCAACAGAAAAACACCTCCCAACCTACTTCCAACAGAACCACACCTCCTAACCTACTTACTACAGAACCACACCTCCCAACCTACTTCCTACAAAACCATACCTCCCAACATACTTCCTACAGAAACACACCTCCCAACCTACTTCATACAGAACCACACCTCCCAACCTACTTCCTACAGAACCACACCTTCCAACCTACTTCCTACAGAACCATACCTCCCAACCTACTTCCTACAGAACCATACCTCCCAACCTACTTCCTACAGAACCACACCTCCCAACCTACTTCCTACAGAACCATACCTCCCGAGTCCAAACCTACTTCCTACAGAACCATTCCTCTTAAGCCTCGTACACACGGTCGGACTTCCATTGGACTTTTCAGTGGATTTTTGTCCGAACAGAGTTGGTTGGGAACACCCATAGCATACACACGCTCGGACTTTTCTGCAAACTTTCTTAAAACTTCTTACAACATCACGTGTTTTTTCTGCTCTTTTCTGATCTTTACTGCCACCCTTTGGTCAACTTCTGCTATTGTTGGTTGATTTTAACATTAGTTGTTTTGTCCATCGGACTAAAGTCCGATGGTTTTCTGTACACATGGTCGGACTTTGCTCCATCAGACTTTTGTTGGGCAAAAGTTTGTCCGTTTGCAGACCCAACTTTTGTCCGATGAAATCCAAAACCCAACGAAAAAAGTTTGTCCGATGGAGCGTACACACGGTCGGATTGTTGGTCCAACTTGCTTAAAACTAAGTTTGTTGAGCAAAAGTCCGACCGTGTGTACGGGGCTTTAGGCTTCTGAGATGGGAGTGAAGGACACCTTTTAACACAGAATATTTGGCAATGGACACACCACTAATTGCCAAGACCATGATGAATTAAAGTGATATTAAAGTCTAGTTTAAAAAAATAAATAAATAAAATAACATGCTATACTTACCTGCTCTGTTTAATGGTTTTGCAAAGAGCAGCCAGGATCCTCCTCTTCTCGGGTCCCTCTTCTGTGCTCCTGGCCCCTCCCTCCAGCCGAATGCCTCCAGAGCAAGCAGCTTGCTATGGCGGCTACTGAGCTGAGCCGCTGCTCTGTGTGTCCATTCAGACACGGAGCTGCAGCTCAGCACCACCCCCTCCGTCTCCTGATTGGCTCACTCATAGCTCCCAACTGTCCCTGATTGGGAACAAAGTCCCTCTTTCCTCCTCATTTTGGTCTGATCTATATAGTTATATAATAAATGCACTTCTTATCTTTCAAAAAGTGTTTCCCAGCGCTAAACCTTTCATCCAATTTCTAAATTGCTGCATTTGTAAATTCCATAAGTTAGCATAAAGGAATAGTAGTGGTAAAAAAAAAGCACTTGTAAATTTAACTAATCATTTTTTTCGTGTCAGGCCTCGTACACACGACCGTTTTTCTCGTCCAAAACAGTCAAGAAAAGTGCCGCGAGAGTTTTTTTGTCTAGAAAAACGTTCGTGTGTATGGTTTTACGACGAGAAAATTGCCGAGAATCTCGACGAGAAAATAGAGAACCTGCTCTCTGTTTTCTCGTCAGGATTCCAGATTTCCTCGTCGTGTTTCTCGTCGGCCTGTTTTGTGACGAGAAAATGGTTCGTGTGTATGCTTTTACGACTCTTCCAAAAGCGCGCATGCTCAGAAGCAACTATGAGACGGGAGCGCATCTTCTGGTAAAACAAGCCTTCGTAATGGAGAGAGCATATTCGTCACGCTCAAAAATATTTCATCGTTTAAATGTTCTGCATTGAAATCTTCGTTAGAATGTTACATTAATCAAAACGAGTGACCTTCTTTTGCTGCTGATATTCACACAGAGTTATGCCTTATTTTTAACCTTTTTCATGCTGCTCTTTATAAGATTTATGTGTATTTTATCGTGCAAGTTTTTAGGAATAATTTAAATGGTTAGATTTTTCTAAATGAAGTTAATTATAATTTCACAATGTTTTGATAGTGATCTCCCATTTAATTTTGGAATCTATATTATTTAAATTTCCCACCATGTTTTTGTGCTAATCAGATTTAGTTATTCTTTTTGGGGGGGGGTGATATCTGTGCCTTTTATTGTCAGTCAAATGTATCTGCTTACTCCAAAGCTTGATTTTGTTTATTTAAAAATACACATAGTCAAGTATGAACTTAAACAAAAATCACATTTATTCATGTTTATAAATTAAATAAAGAGAAGGCAGCGCTGGAGAAGCTGCTGCCATTTGTGCATCCCAGGGACCCCAGAGCACACAGCAACCCTGTGTGGACACTAAAATTGGGAGCTTGAGAAGGCCAACATTTCTGAACACAATCTGATGCTGGCCTCCCAGAGGTCAGGAACAGCAGCAGGTGATATATATGTCCCAAGTGTGTGGTACTACAACAGGCTGCCTTCTGTCCGACCACAATGAAGCAAGGCCATCACTTCCTCTTCTTCCTGGCAACCTTCCCTGCAGCCTTTCCTGAAGCCTTCCCTGCAGCCTTTCCTGAAGCCTTCCCTGCAGCCTTCCTTCTTCGTTTGGCTGGAGGCTGGCCCACTGGAGGGGTACTCCTGTCAGGAGGAGGAGGTGGAGGTGTAGCAGAAGGGGGTGGCCTTCTCTTTATTTAATTTATAAACATGAATAAATGTGATTTTTGTTTAAGTTCATACTTGACTATGTGTATTTTTAAATAAACAAAATCAAGCTTTGGAGTAAGCTTGATTTTTTTTTATTTAAAAATACACATAGTCAAGTATGAACTTAAACAAAAATCACATTTATTCATGTTTATAAATTAAATAAAGAGAAGACAGCGCTGGAGAAGCTGCTGCCATTTGTGCATCCCAGGGACCCCAGAGCACACAGCAACCCTGTGTGGACACTAAAATTGGGAGCTTGAGAAGGCCAACATTTCTAAACACAATCTGATGCTGGCCTCCCAGAGGTCAGGAACAGCAGCAGGTGATATATATGTCCCAAGTGTGTGGTACTACAACAGGCTGCCTTCTGTCCGACCACAATGAAGCAAGGCCATCACTTCCTCTTCTTCCTGGCAACCTTCCCTGCAGCCTTTCCTGAAGCCTTCCCTGCAGCCTTTCCTGAAGCCTTCCCTGCAGCCTTCCTTCTTCGTTTGGCTGGAGGCTGGCCCACTGGAGGGGTACTCCTGTCAGGAGGAGGAGGTGGAGGTGTAGCAGAAGGGGGTGGGGCAGAAGAAGAAGGTGGAGGTGTAGCAGAAGGGGGTGGGGCATAAGAAGAAGGTGGAGGTGTAGCAGAAGGGGGTGGGGCAGAAGGTGGAGGTGTAGCAGAAGGGGGTGGGGCAGAAGAAGAAGGTGGAGGTGTAGCAGAAGGGGGTGGGGCAGAAGGTGGAGGTGTAGCAGAAGGGGGTGGGGCAGAAGGTGGAGGTGTAGCAGAAGGGGGTGGGGCAGAAGGTGGAGGTGTAGCAGAAGGGGGTGGGGCAGAAGGTGGAGGTGTAGCAGAAGGGGGTGGGGCAGAAGAAGAAGGTGGAGGTGTAGCAGAAGGGGGTGGGGCAGAAGAAGAAGGTGGAGGTGTAGCAGAAGGGGGTGGGGCAGAAGGTGGAGGTGTAGCAGAAGGGGGTGGGGCAGAAGAAGAAGGTGGAGGTGTAGCAGAAGGGGGTGGGGCAGAAGGTGGAGGTGTAGCAGAAGGGGGTGGGGCAGAAGGTGGAGGTGTAGCAGAAGGGGGTGGGGCAGAAGAAGAAGGTGGAGGTGTAGCAGAAGGGGGTGGGGCAGAAGAAGAAGGTGGAGGTGGAGGTTGAGGTTGGGTCAGTTGGGCCACCTCACATATGGCGGTATTGGGTGTAATTTTCTCCATCACCCCCTTGTTGAGCAAGGTGATGAGCAGGGGCTCGCATAGGAGGCGTTGCTCCATGCTCATCACCTTGAACTTAGCCTCCACTAGGCCGGCAATGGCCTCTTCAGGGGATGTGGGCTCCTTGAGGGTGGCATGGGCCTCTTTAATAAGGGCCATTGCTGCCTCACTGGTGGTCCTGTCCCTCCTGCCTCTTTTGTGAAGCCGGATGGGAGGCACCTGGGATCTGGTGCTTCTCCTTTGCCCTGCCACCTCCTGTCTGCCACTGGGCCCTGCCACCTCCTGTCTGCCACTGGGCCCTGCCACCTCCTGGCTGCCACTGGGCCCTGCCACCTCCTGGCTGCCACTGGGCCCTGCCACCTCCTGGCTGCCACTGGGCCCTTCCTCCTCCTGCCTGACAGTTTCCAGACCCTCCTCCTGGCTGATTTCATCCTGTGTATGAAAAAGGAACATAGTTTAATATGTTGGTTTAATCTTTGCATCAAACTTTGTAATCCTGATTGAAGCAATTAGAATGTAAATGCATAAATCCTTGCTTTAAAATTACCACTACATCAGATTGACTATTTAGCACCCAATTAAGTGCAGAATAATGTCTACAGATCTTGATTTCACTTGTGGAATCCAAAATAATGCATGTTTCTCATCCTGACATATTTGTCAAACATTAAGTTTATCCCAATACATTTTCAGTTAATACTATACCTGGCTCCAGATGGACAAATCAGGATCATCCAGGATGGCTGCCTCCTCTTGCTCCAGAGAAGGCTCAGGTTGGCTGCAGGGAAGTCTGGGGGGAAGAGTGGAGAGTGATGGCCTTGTGTCAATGTGGTCATCCAGGAAGGACATCCTGTTGTAGTACCACAAAATCGGGACATAAACATCATCTGCTGCTGCTCCTGACCTCTGAGAAGCCAGCACCTTAGAGCGTTCAGTCCTGTAGGTACCTCTCAAGCTCCCAATTTTAGTGTCCACTTGTTTTGCTGTGGCTGTGGGCACCTTGGTATGCACAAATGGGAGCAGCTTCTCCAGCGCTGCTTTTCTCACCCCTTTTTTTTTATGGATGGGGTTTTCCGTCTCCCACAGAGCCGGCAGCTCCCTTACCCGGTCAATAAATTCCGCCAGGAACTCTTTGTCGCTAATAAAGACATTCATATTGTATCTGCAAGTTAAAAAAATTATATTTAACTAATGTGAGGCAAACAGTCTAACCTCCTTAACATCCTAGTCACCATATATATCCTCCAACAATCTCAAGACGGTATAGGCCAACAATTTTTACAAGTCACAAAATCACATACCTTCGTTCGCACGTCCGTCACTTGAACTCCTCTCTCCGCACACCGAACGTACTATAGTCACATGTGTGTTTGCTATATACACACCACGCATGCGTCAAAATTCGAACACGTCGCTCCGCACACGTCGCCCGCCCATGACGTTCTAACTAACATCTTTTCCCCGCCCCTTCTCTTTCGGCGCGCAGACAGATATGGCGGAGTTACAGCAGGTGTCTGATAATTCCGCAACTAACGAGGAGACAAGCCCGGAGACCGAGGACACGTCACGATCAAGGAGGAGATTCAAGGCATCGAATATGTCTTTGGCGGAGATGGCGGAGATGGTGGACATCTTGGTCAAGGCTGATTATGATGCCAAGCATGGGCCGTATAGCAAACCAAATAGAAGGAAGGCCAAAATCCTCACTAAAGTTGTGAAGAGTCTGAGGGCGAAGTTCGGGGTGAAACGCTCAAATGAGCAGCTCAGAAAGAGGTGGTCAGACCTCAAACTGAGGGAGCCAGACCAGTTGAGGAGCATAAAGAGAATGCTCGCTAAAAGTAAGTAAAATGACGACTTTTCTGCTATTAATCTTTTTATAAACTGACATGTTTTTTTTTTTTTCTCATATTGGACTCCCTTCCAAAATGTAATATTTTGAACTAGGTTGGGCACAGTAATCGTTCGTTACGTTACCGACACTTCGTTCGGCCACTATCCGCGGTTTTGGCTTATTTTAGAGCCACAAAAGTAATTAGACATCTGCCATTTTTGATCAAATATTGTGGATAATTTTTTAGTCTAGATGATGTGTTTGTAAAGAGAATGAAATGCAAACTTTTATCAGTGTAAAGGAGAGGACACTCAGCAGCTGCTTCCACATCTGTACTTTGGAGCACTATAGTGTGGGCCACCAGACCCACCTTTTTTGGGTGTGCCACACAGGTGCATCAGAGAATTTTTGTGGTGCCTCCATGTCAAAAAAATTACATCCAAATGTGAATACTAAACATATTTGGGGTCATAAATAATGCATTCTTCTTTAAATTCCGCACAAACACACACTTGTACCCCACTTCCAAGCAATTTAGCCTGTTTTTATTTTAACAATGAGATTTACAGTGTGATAAATAGACCTTTGGTTTTATTCTCATAGGGGAGAGAAGACTGGGAGGACACTCCAGGGAGCACATGCACCCCACAACTTCCAAGCAACCCCAAACTCCCAAAGATCCACAACCGAAAGATGTGCAGGAAGTTGAGGTGGAGGAAGGAGAAGTGCAGGAAGGAGAGGTGGATGACGTTGTGGATCTGGTCACCACAACAGGTCAGTATCTGTCACCACAGCTTCAGGTAAGCGAGGTAGGCCTGCAGAGTTATAATACATTTTTTTTTGGTTTTTAGGGGATGTAAATGTTGTGAAGGATAGTACACGGTTCTCTGCTGACAGTGCCCTCTGCCTCATCCAGCAAGTGATGGAATGTAGCACGGAACTGGACCTAATTAAACAAAGAATCCATGTGATGGAACAAACATTTAAAGACATTCTCGATGTTTTGGGGAGAATTCAATAAGCCATCCAAAAACATTTGTTTTTACATGTTTGTTTTTGTAATTTTTTGAATTTTTTTGACTATCAAACCAGCCAAAAATTGAATATGCACACAGTGTGTCAACATGTGCTATCTGCCATCAGGGGATATCCATGTACTTCTTTTGTGGGTGCAACCCCTTCCTCGTATCAAAAGTCGGTGAACTGAGGAAGGGGATGCACCCCCAAAACACGTCCATTGATCACCCCTGATGGCAGATAGCACATGTTGACAATAGGGATCAGGATTGTAAACTTCCTATATGAAAAAAAACACAAATGTGTGCATATTCAATTTTTGGCTGGGCAAGGGGTGGCAGGACCCCATATTAGGACGGGCACATAGAGACATAGTTTGTGTAAGTGAATGTCTCCGATTGCTCAGAGGTATCCAATGTTGTAATTTTTGAAATGCAACTGTTATTTTTGTATTTTCATAAGCCAAAAATTGCCGGGTTGGGGCCAGGCCAACCCCAAAGTAAAAAAAAAAAAAAAAAAATGAAGAGAATGTGCACAGAGTAAAATATTTGACCACAAACAACGTGTAGCTTCTTTTTATAATACCCTCTAAGCTTATTTGGTTCTTTTGTAAGGTTACATCGTGAAATAGTTGTTATTTACTAAAGTAAAATACACTTGCCACTACAAATGCACAAAGACAAACTAGGAGACAGGAAAGAACAAATAATTAAAGGTTTAAACAAGCTTTTTATTGGGATACTTAGACATAGGCTGGCATAGGAATTGCCCCCCTACCCGTGAAATACTCCATGTATTTGTCCCGAACCACACGGGCATTTTGGGGGGGCAAGCCAAGACGGGCAGATTCCAGGCCCGGAAGGGGATTTGCAGGGGAAAGTCCAGCCTCTGGCAAAACTGAGGCCATATATGAATTAGATTTGCGGCAAAGAAAATTGTGTAGCACACAGCAGCATAACACTACATAGTTTATTTTGTAGTCCGCCAAGTGGATGGAAGTCATAAAAAGGCGGAACCGGCTGGCCATTATGCCGAAGGCATTTTCAACGACTCTTCGGCCCCTGGCCAGCCGGTAATTGAACACCCTCTTCTCTGGGGTCAGGGTCCTCTGTGGAAATGGCCTCATAAGATGCCGTCCGAGTCCGAAGGCTTCATCAGCCAAAAAAACAAAGGGGAGTCCTTCAATATTCCCTGCATCCGGTGGCAATGCAAGGTCGTCACTCTGGAGACGGAGGGCAAACTCCGTCTGGATGAAGGATCCCCCATCGGACATCCGGCCATTCTTCCCTACATCAACATAGAGGAATTCATACCGTGCTGACACCACCGCCATCAGCACAATGCTATGAAACCCCTTGCAGTTGTAGTAGTAGGACCCAGAACGGGGTGGCGGCACGATGCGGACGTGCTTCCCGTCTATGGCACCACCGCAGTTGGGGAAGTCCCACTGCGTGGCAAACTCCGATGCCACAGTCTGCCATTCCTGTGGCGTGGAAGGAAGCTGTGGAGTGAAACAAGATGAAATAATATTAGAAAAACAAAGTCATACATTACAAGGAAATTCTATCCCAAAAAATTAGAGGCCAACATCAATCAAATTATACGTTTATTAAGGTGTGTAAAAAAAGGATAATGGAAGGCTCATTTATCATATTCATCACCCCCTCTGATGGGCCATTACTAAATTATTTTGGGGGGGGAGATGTGTTTGGCCACAGGATAGCATTGCAGTGGCGGTGCGTCCAGAGTGGGCGCTGGAGCACTGCCCCCTCTCTCCTGTGCCCATCACTCAGAACAATACATAGGTTCATGCGTTGTATGAACCTATGTATTGTCTATGCCGTACACTATTCAGGTGGATGGCCTCTTGTAAAGCGACCGACATATGAATCATTGCGGCATTTAGGGGGTTAAAATTGCAGAGCAGAAACAGGTATTAAAATAGTCTTGCAAATTACAACCTGAGGGATGTAATTGGCTTCCTAAAAGAAAAATCGGGGACGCAGGGGGGGGCATTCCTTGGGTAAACACTGACAGGCTGCTCTGCCAATCATGTTCACCAAGTCTGTTTAATGGTAACATGATTGGCTGATGCAACATGAAGGGAAGGAGAAGACATCAAGGACAGAAGAAGGATGGCGCTGACCACAAGAAGGTAAGTGCAGGGCTGGGGGGAAACTGGCTGCATTAGAGGGGACTAAATGGCTGCATTTGAGGGAACAAAATGGTTGCATTGGAGGGGACAACTGGGGGCGTTTAATAGGCAACAGAGCAAAAAAGGAGGAAGTTTATTTCCTAAATTGGGGTTTGAACCCCCAAACATTTGGAGCAACAGGCGCCCCTGCTGGAAAAGTTAGTGAAGGGAAATATTTATGGAGGAGAAAAAAGGGGCAATCTAAAGCTTCCAGCATGCATGGGGACAAAGGGGACATTCTCAGCATATTACAATCATGGTAATTAGGGAAGGATGAAAGAAATACAATACATTAGCATACATGTAATACCTAAAATGTGATGTTAAGGGAGCAAACTTACCCTAATATAGTCCTCCTGCAGGACTTGGATGATGGCAGAACAGGTGTCTGGGATTATGAGGCCCAGAGCCTGGGGGGAGATGCCTGTGGTGAACTTCAAGTCCTGAAGACTTCTCCCTGTCGCCAGGTAACGCAATGTGGCGATGAGCCTCTGCTCAGCACTGATGGCTTCCCGCATAACGGTGTCCTGCCTGGTAATATAGGGGGACACCAAAGCCAACAGTTCCTGAAAAACGGGGTCAGACATCCTCAGAAAATTCCTGTAGTCCTCAGGATTATTCTCGACGATCTCCCGCAGCAGAGGCATGTGGCAGAATTGGTCCCGCTGGAGCAACCAATTCTTGGTCCATGAACTCCTCCTCACACCATTCATGGACTGGTCTTGGTCCAAAACAAGCAGACCAACACCAAGCGCACGCACAGCACAAACTCAACAACGAGAACGTCCAGGCGACATGGCTAGGAAACGGTCGTCTAATCAGAACGTACAGAACAGAACGCACTTTAGAACAGCAAGGCCTATGAATAACGAACTGAAAATCAGAAACGAACAGGCAAGAACGCACTGTAAAACAGATACGACCTGCCTAGACGCCCTGAAAGTCAAGATACGAACCCACAAGCACAAACTGAACGGCAGAAAACGATCTGAAAAGTACGAAGACTGAAAAGCGCGAATCGTCTCTTCCCAAACTTTTACTTCACACGCGGTAACACGAGATCAGCAAAAGCAGCCCAAGGGGTGGCGCCAAGAAAAAAGATCTTCCCCTTTATAGTGCCGTCGTACGTGCTGGACGTGAGCGCGGAGAACAACGAGGAAATTGGGAAATGACAGTGTGTACGCATAGAAAGCTTGACGAGAAAATCGACAAGCTTAACAAGAATCTCGTCTAAAAAAACGACGTGTTTTTTACGACGAGAAACTCGGTCGTGTGTACGAGGCCTAATTCTCCTTTAATGGGGGGGGGGGGGGGTGTCCTATGCATAAATACTTTAGCTAATAAGTGTCCCTCTTTACCATCTCAAAAACTTGGGAAGTATGCTCACTGGCGGTGATTGACAGCAGCGGAAGCCATTGGCTCCGGCTGCTGCCAAAAGCCAATCAGGAGTGTGAGTCCCCGGCGAGGCAAGGCTCTCCTGGATATCACTGGATCACGATGGGGCTCAGGTAAGTATTAGGGGGGCTAAAAAACCTTGTGCCTTTACAACCACTTTAAAATGGTTCTAAGCCCTTACATACACCCAGTGAAGTGACTGCCCTCGGGTGATACACAGAGATAAAACAAATCCTCCTACATAAGTTGTACCTGTTTATCTGCCGTGATCTCTTCTCTACATCCATTCAAAGTCCAGAATTTATAAAGCTTGTCGGAGTTGTCAGAATAAAGTGGGGGAGAGCTGAAGTTACACTCTGCAGGGCTAAGTGCAGAGAGCTCTGATTGGAGGGAAGGGACACATGCCCCTTCACACAGCACGCAGGAACAGAGCTGAGGTTTTCAATCACAGGCTGTGTGCTGGACCCCCCCCCTCCCCTGTCACCTTTTTCTCTTGGTGTCAGGAAAACGTGTCAGAAGTGATTCATGCTGATAGCAGAGTAAGGAGGCAGCAGACAGAAATTACACTTAGTGCTTTTAATTGAGACAAGTACACACTATAGAGGGATATACTTCACGTCTGAGGTTTACAACTACATTAAAGTGCACAGTGTCCCTGCATGGATCAAAATTCATTCTATCTGGACACTGGGGCTGCTGGGACTTGTAGTTCTTCATTGACTGTGTGCTGCTATCTGGACACTGGGACTTGTAGTTCTGTGTTGACTGCGTGTTACTGGCTTGACCCTGGGACTGCTGGGACTTGTATGAAGAGAAAGGTATCCCCAAAGGTGTGCGCAGCTTATTGCATTAGGGTGTACACCCCAAATCTAATACACACAATCCCTTTCTCTGCAGTCTCATATGCACTGGACAGTAAACAAATGGGAAGTGCTCTGTGCGGAGTGGCTTCCTGTTCGTTCTCAAACTGAAGCATAGTAAACACAGTTTACTGTGCTTCAGCTATGAATGAACACAGTGAGTGAGTGAGTGTGTTCACTGTGTTCATTTAGAAAAGGAAGGGACCGGTAAATTACATATTATTAGCCCCTTCCCCCACTCTCCATCCTGAAACATCCCCTGCAGCAGCTGGGGGAGAGGAGATGAAAGGAGGGAAGCCAGCAGCACTTTGGTGGGGGGTGCAACACAGGGGAGTAGGGGGAATCAGCATGGCATAGAGTGGTTAGGGTGTGCCCAGGCACACCCCCTGCGAATGCCTATGGGTGTCCCACAAGCCACAGATTGCTGCAAACCCTGTGTAGGAGAGTATGTAATAATAACCTCAGTCCAGGTTCCCCATGATTAAGCTCCAGAGGCAGGGCGAAACACGTTGGGGGGCGTGGCCTGGTTGGAGCCTGGGCTGAGGCTGTTACATACTTTCCTACACAGGGTTTGCAGTGGTGTGCAGCTTGTGGGACACCTTTAGACATGTGCGGTTCGTTTTGTATTGAATCGAAATTCTGACAAATTTTTCATTATTCAGAAATTTGGATGTATCCGAATTTACAAATTACAATAGTAACTGATTTAAACTATTTCAAAATAATGAAACAAAATTTCGGAAGAAATTCTAATTTGAATAGTTTTCTAATCTAATTTGAATTAAAATTTCCAAAGAGAATAAAATACAATTGAAAATAAAGGAATAGAATGGAAAAGAATATAATAGAATAGAAAAGAATAGAATAGAAAATAAAATACAGAAATACCTTGGATTATTTGTTCCAAAAGCATGCTTGTAATTCAAAGCACTAGTATATCAAAGCAAGTTTTCCAATAAAAAATAATGGAAACTCAGATGATTTGTTCCACAATCACTGCTGGTGTATGGAGTACTGTATGTGGCCAGAGGTGTGGGGGCGCTGTATGTGGCCAGAGGTGCGGAGGCGCTGGTATATGCAGTACTGTATGTGGCCAGAGGTGCGGGGGCGCTGGTGTATGCAGTACTGTATGTGGCCAGAGGTGTGGGGGCGCTGTATGTGGCCAGAGGTGCGGGGGCGCTGGTGTATGCAGTACTGTATGTGGCCAGAGGTGCGGGGGCGCTGGTATATGCAGTACTGTATGTGGCCAGAGGTGCGGGGGCGCTGGTGTATGCAGTACTGTATGTGGCCAGAGGTGCGGTGGCGCTGGTGTATGCAGTACTGTATGTGGCCAGAGGTGCGGTGGCGCTGGTGGCTCCCAGTGCTTCGTGGAGACACTCGGAAACTGTTGACACTTTCGGGTGCTCTGATGCACGTTACGCACGCCCCACCTAGCTAGGAGTGTCTCCAAGTGTCTCCAAGCGTCTCCGAGTTCTCCACGAAGCGCTGGGAGCCACTAGCGCCGCCGCACCTCTGGCCACATACAGTACTGCATACACCAGCGACCCCGCACCTCTGGCCACATACAGTACTGCATATACCAGCGCCCCTGCACCTCTGGCCACATACAGTACTGCATACACCAGCGCCCCCGGACCTCTGACCACATGCAGTACAAGAAAAGAAAACAGGAGGGCGCACCGACCTAGTGCATTACCACTTACAGGTTTATTAAAATATGAATAAAAAGCAAAAGTCCTACTCACAGACAGAGCTTAAGTATAAGCTTATCGGACAAAACGGCTGGAAATCTTGGCATCCTCCGACTGGACTTGACAACAGAGAGGGTCGGACGATACCCCAAAACATCCAGATAGCTGACGCATTTCAGGGGCGCACCCCTTTCATCAGAGCCTAAGTGGTCCATGATCAACTGGATACACCAGCAGCTTTACTACATGGATTGTACCGCTCTTATATCAAGTCAGCGCTCGCATATCAAGTCAAATTTTTTTTTTCAAATGTTGCCCGTCTTTCAAAACGCTTGTATACCGTGTTACTCATAATCCAAAGTATTACTGTAATAGAATAGAAAAGAACAGAATAGAATAGAAAAAACACTAAAATAGAAGATAATAAAATAGAATAGAATAGAAAGAATATAACAATATAACCATTTTCTGAAATTCGAATTTTGAATAGATGTGAATAGAAATTTGAATAAATTTAAATAGAAATTTGAATAAATTTGAATAGAATATAAAAGAATAGAATATAATAGAAAATAAAATAATAGAATAGAATGGAATAGAAAAGAAAAGAATAGAATAAAATAAAACAGGAAAAAAAAAACAATAGAATAGAATGGAATAGAAAGAATATATCCATCTTCCAAAATTCTAATTTTGAATAGAATAAACAAAATGAAACAAAATGAATTCCGAAAACAAATCAAACTAATTTATGTAAACAAACAAATGTTTTTGTTATGCACATGTCTAGACACCCTTTTTCCTTCATACATTGATGTTTGGCCGCCCTGGGACAAGCCCCATCCTAGCTGGCACTCACAGCGGTTGGCATACAGATTAGGATCCTCTAGAGTCTGAGTGGCACCCATATTTTTGCATGCTGGGACTTGTAGTTCAGTGCTGACTGTGTGCCGCTATCTGGACCCTGGGACTTATAGTTCCATATGGACTGCCTGCTACTATCTTGACACTGGGACTGTTTGGACTTGTAGTTCTGTGTTGACTGCATGCTATTGGCTGGACCCTGGGACTGCTGGGACTTGTAGTGCTGCCTAAGTATTGCTGGAGTTGGGAGCACCCCACATTCCTATTTCATAGTCTTTGTAATTTTCACTTACACTTGTTATATTTCTCCCTCTCCATTCAGATTTTTTCTGCCCCATTGTGTTCTGAACCCTCCCCCCCCTCCCCCCCCCCCCCTTAATAAATGCCCCCTGCACATTGAGTCCTGTGTTCTTATCCTGCGTGCTCCGAGATCGTCACACTTCCAAATAAGTGACAAAAAGGAGCAATGCGGAACTAATCAGTTGTGAAAAATGTGAAAAGGTTGTAGAGTTGTAGAAAGTATAGAAAGCTGCTGAGTTGTAGAAAGAAACACGTAGAGTCCATGCCCACGGGGCTTAAGAAAAATGCCAGTTCCCTTGGCAGAAAAAAAAAAAAAACACTCATATTAAGCGTTTTTTGTACAGATTTTAGGCAAGTTTTGCATTTCTACTGCCAGTAAGCTCCAATCAAAAACGCAAACCAGAAGGGTTTTTTCCTGCCTCTAAAATCTGAGCTTCAAGTGATTGTAAACCCTCGTTGTTTTAAAAAAAAATAAAATAACAAACATGTTATACTTACCTCCACTTTGCAGTTGGTTTTGCACAGTGTGGCCCCAATCCTCATCTTCTGGGGTCCCCCAACGACGCTCGTGGCTCCTCCCCGCATTGGTAAACCCCCCGGGAGAAGCGCTCTACCAGTAGGATACCTTGCGGGCGCGCTCCCGAGTCCAGCATTGGCATCATTGGATTTTATTGACAGCAGAGGGAGCCAATGGCTGCGCTGCTATCAATCTATCCAATCAAGAGCCGAGAACCTCGGGCAGAGAAGAAGAGCGCGCCTCCGCCGAGGAAACGAACGGGCTCAGGTGAGTAAAACGGGGGGGGGGCGGTCAGTGTCAGAAGTTTTTGAAAAAACACGAGGGTTTACAACCCCTTTAACCGGTTTCCCACCGGCTCCTGTAGATTTACGTTGGCAGAATGGCACGGCTGGGCAAAGTATCGTATATTTACGTCACTTTGAAATCCCCGACGTGCCGGGCACACGCGCGCCGACGCCATCACGTGCGCGACCCTACCGCAAGCTCCGTGACCGTGCCCGCGGGACGCGGAGACTCGATGTCCGCCGGTGTCTCGCGATCGGGTCACAGAGCTGCAGAACGGGGAGAGGCAAGTGTAAACATGCCTCTCCCCGTTCTGCCTAGTGACACTGTCATTGATTGTCTGTTCCCTGTGATCAGGAACAGCGATCAGTGACGTGTCACTCGTAACCACACCCCCTAACAGTAAGATTCACTCCCTAGGGCACACTTAACCCCTTCAGTGCCACCTAGTGGTTAACCCCTTCACTACCAGTGTAATTTTCATAGTAATCAGTGCATATTTATAGCACTGATCGCTGTATAAATGGTCCCAAAAATGTGTCAAAAGTGTCCGATGTGTCCGCCATAATGTCGCAGTCACGATTTTGCTTGGGGCCCCCAAATTCCTTCAAACGGCCCTGCTACCAATCAGTGCCCATCAGTGCTGTCAATCAGTGCCCATCAGTGCTACCTATCAGTGCCACCTACCAGTGCTGCCTATCAGTTCCACTTATCAGTGCCCTTCAGTGCCACCTATCAGTGCAGCCTCATCAGTGCTCAGCAGTGCAGCCTCATCAGCACACATCAGTGCAGCCTATCAGTGCCCATCAGTGAAGGAGAAAAATTACCTGTTTGCCAAATTATATAACAAACTATGAAAACTTTTTTATTTTTTTAAAATTTTCAGTCTTTTTTAACCACTTCAACACCGCGCTTTTTTTACCACATCAATACCGGGCCTATTCTGGCACTTCTCTCCTACATGTACAAATCATCATTCTTTTGCTAGAAAATTACTCAGAACCCCCAAACATTATATATGTTTTTTTAGCAGACACCCTAGGGAATAAAATGATGGTCATTGCAACTTTTTTTCTTGCACGGTATTTGCGCAATAATTTTTCAAACGCCTTTTTTTTGGAAATGAATTAAAAAATAAGAAAACAGTAAAGTTAGCCCAATTTTTGGGGAAAATATGAAAGATTATGTTACGCCGAGTAAATAGATACCTAACATGTCACGCTTTAAAATTGCGCACACTCATGGAATGGCGCCAAACTTCGGTACTTAAAAATCTCCATAGGCGACGCTTTAATTTTTTTTACAGGTTACCAGGTTAGAGTTACAGAGGAGGTCTAGTGCTAGAATTGTTGCACGCGCTCTAACGTGATACCTCACATATGTGGTTTGAACGGCGTTTACATATGTGGGTGGGACTTACGTGTGCGTTCGCTTCTGATCGCGAGCTACCGGGGACAGGGGCGTTTTAATATTTTTTTTTATTATTTTTTTTTTATTTTACTTTTTTTTTTTTGATCACTTTTATTCCTAATACAAGGAATGTAAACATCCCTTGTAATAGGAATGGTGTGTGACAGGTCCTATTTATGGAGAGATGCGGGGTCAATAATACCCCACATCTCTCCTCCAGGCTGGAAAGCATGAGATCAGTGAATTTTTTTTCACTGATCTCATACTTACTAGCCGCAATGGCGGCTTTGTTTATATTTGAGGACCCGGGCGTGACGTCATCACATCGCGCCCGGGCCTCCGACGATCATAGAGATGACTGGTGACCATCTGGTCACCAGTCATCTCTATGCTCGTCACGTGACCCACCACCAGGGCGACGATTCTCTCCGGGTCCCCGATGGCACGGGAGAGCCCGGAGAAGCACCGGATGGCGGCGGGAGGGGGGGTGTCCCCTCCCGCCGCCTATAAGAACGATCAAGCGGTGGAACCGCCGCTATGATCATTCTTATGGTGCGCAGAATCGCCGGCACAAGAAAAGGATGTCTGAATGATGCCTCTAGCTGCAGGCATCATTTAGATATCCCCCCTCAAAGCTGAGGACGTCATATGACTATGGGCGGTAGGGAAGTGGTTAATTTGTTTAGCAAAAGTAAATAAAAACCCCAGTGGTGATTAAATACCACCAACAGAAAGTTGTGTTTGTGTGAAAAATGCTAAAAATGTCAGTACAGTGTTGAATGACCGCGCAATTTTTATTTAAAGTGTGACAGCGCTGAAAGCTAAAAATTGGCCTGGGCAGGAAGGGGATAAAAGTGCCCAGTAGGCAAGTGGTTAAAAATAATCCAAACTCTTCCTGGATAAGTGGCTACTGGTGCGGCATCAAGCTGTCAAGGGGTTCTTTCTTAAGCCCTGTACACGCGATCAGATTTCCTATGGATTTTAAACCGATGGATTTTTCCATCGGAAATCCGATGAAGCTGACTTCCATCAGTCTTGCCCACACACCATCAGTCAAAAAAAACGATCTTCCCAAACGCCGTGACTTAAAACACTCAGACAAGCCAAGAAAAATTAAGTTCTTCGGATAAATTTAAAACATGTTCTATTTTTTAACACGATGGAAACAAGACAGATGGGGCCCATACACGATCGGTTTGTCCGATGAAAAATGTCCATCGGACTGTTTTCATCGGTCAAACCGATCGTGTGTACAGGGCTTTACACTTGCTGAGCCAACACTAACCTGGCAAAAAAAAAATACTGATTTTTACTGACATAAAATATCTCTAACAGACATCTACTAACAGCTGTAAAAAGCACAGATTTTTACAAACTGTCAGTAAATTTACTGATGATTGGCAACCCTGCTGCCCTGTTGGTTTGTATTGCTCACTCATCAAAGTGGTGCAGCCCAGGCTCTCCCGTCCCACTGGGAGACCCGAGTGATCAGCCAGCACATCCAGTTTTAAAAACGCACGCCAGTCTTGGCGTTTTGAATGCTTTCTAGTGTACAGGAGGGATTTGGGGTCTTATAGACCCCAAATCCCTCTAAAGGAATACCTGTCACGTGACTATTAAGCCCTGTACACACGATCGGATTTCCTATGGTTTTTAAACCGATAGATTTTTCCATCGGAAAATCGATGAAGATGACTTCCATCAGTCTTGCCTACACACCATCAGTCAAAAAACCGACCGTTCCAAACGCGGTGACGTAAAACACTCCGATGAGCTGAGAAAAATTAAGTTCAATGCTTCTGAGCACGCGTCGACTTGATTCTGAGCATGCGTGGGTTTTTTCTCCGATGGACTTGCCCATAGACGATCGGAATTTGCTATCGGTTTTTTATCCATCGGAAAAATTTAAAACATGTTCTATTTTTTGACACCAATGGTTTGTCCGATGAAAAAAATCCATCGGACTGTTTTCATCGGTAAAACAGATCGTGTGTACGCAGCTTTACTGTCATAAGGATGTTTACATTCCTTGTGGCATCAAAAAAAGTGAAAAAATAAAAATGTAATTATAAATGAATAATGAAAAAAATAAAACTAAAGTGCCCCTATCCCCCTGTGTTAGCGCGCAAGGGCGAATGCGTGCGTCGGTCCTGAACACATGCAAACCACGATCGTCCCACATATGTGAGGTATCACTGCGATTGTCAGATCATGGGCAGTATTTCTAGCACCAGACCTTCTCTGTACATCGTGGTAACCTGTAAAGGCTTTTAAAGCATCGCCTATAGTAAAATTTACGTTGTTTGTGGCTCAATTTTACAGCGGGACATGTTTGATATCTGTTTACTCGGCGTGACATTATCTTTTATATTTTACGAAAAAATTGTTTTTTTTGGCATTAAAACTAAAAAAAAAACAAATCCCAAAAACTGTGTTTGATAATCCGCTGCGCAAATACCATGTGACATACAAAATTTCAAAACCCACCAATTTATTCTCTAGGGTCTCTCCTTTTATAAAATATATATAACGTTTGGGGGTTCTAACTAATCTTCTAGCAAAACAGATTTTCACATGTAAACAAAAAGTGGCAGAAAATGACCGTTCTTCAACTGGTTAACAAAAAAATAAAAAATCATCAATGGGCTGCTGTAGGATAGATGTGTAGAAAGCTGTAGAATTGAAGGAAGTGTAGAAAATTGTTAAAACTATAGAGTGTTCCAGACTGATTGAAGAACAAGATAGAGTTGCAGAAAGTTGTAGAATGGTACACAAATGTAGAATATTGTAAATGAGTTGCAAGAAGTTGTAAACTTGGAGAAAATGTAGAAAGATGTAAAGTTATAGAGAATGCTGAAAGATGTGGAGTCCTAAAAAAGTGAATACAATTGTAGAGTTGTAGAAGATGTAGTTGTACAATATTAGAGTATTCAGAAGTTGTAGAATGTGTAGTTGTAGAGTTGTGGAGAGAAAATAGGAGAACATTTTAGAGTTGTAGAAAATGTAATAAAATGTAGAAACTGCACTCAGCTGCAACTCCATTCTTTCTTATAGTAAAAGAGAAGTAATATTGTACAGAGAAAGTGCTGAGTAGTCCATGTACTGTGACCACAACCCTCCCAGCAGAGGAGGACACAGGATCTGCATTCACTTTCACTGATTAGGAATTGTCGGGTCGCCTTAAAGTGGCAGTCTGTGTATGTAGTGGTCTCTGCGTGTTGTTGTTTTTGTCTGTAGTGGTCTGTATGTGTAGAGGTCTGTATATGTAGTGGTCTCTATATGTAGTGGTCTATATGTGAAGAGGTCTGTATGTGTAGAGGTCTATATGTGTAGCGGTCTCTATATGTACTGGTCTATATGTGTAGCGGTCTATATGTGTAGCGGTCTCTATATGTAGTGGTCTATATGTGTAGAGGTCTGTATGTGTAGAGGTCTATATGTGTAGCAGTCTCTATATGTAGTGGTCTATATGTGTAGATGTCTGTATGTGGAGTGGTCTATATGTGTAGCAGTCTCTATATGTAGTGGTCTATACTGTATGTGTAGAGGTCTGTATGTGTAGAGGTCTGTATGTGTAGAGGTCTGTATGTGTAGAGGTCTATATGTGTAGCGGTCTCTATATGTAGTGGTCTATATGTGTAGAGGTCTGTATGTGTAGAGGTCTATATGTGTAGCAGTCTCTATATGTAGTGGTCTATATGTGTAGCAGTCTCTATATGTAGTGGTCTATATGTGTAGAGGTCTGTATGTGTAGTGGTCTATATGTGTAGCAGTCTCTATATGTAGAGGTCTCTATCTGTAGTGGTCTGTATGTGTTGCAGTCTCTATATGTAGTGGTCTGTATGTGTAGAGGTCTCTGTATGTAGAGGTCTGTATGTATAGAGGTCTCTATCTGTAGTGGTCTATATGTGTAGCAGTCTCTATCTGTAGTGGTCTGTATGTGCAAAGGTTTGTATGTGTAGATGTCTATATGTGTAGCAGTCTCTATATGTAGAGGTCTCTATCTGTAGGGGTCTATATGTGTAGCAGTCTCTATCTGTAGTCGTTTGTATGTGTAGAGGTCTTTGTGTGTAGAGGTCTATATGTGTAGCAGTCTCTATATGTAGTGGTCTATATGTGTAGCAATCTCTATCTGTAGTGGCCTGTATGTGTAGAGGTCTCTATAAGTAGAGGTCTGTATGTGTAGAGGTCTCTATCTGTAGAGGTCTGTATGTGTAGAGATCTCTATCTGTAGAGGTCTGTATGTGTAGCAGTCTGTATATGTAATGGTCTCTATATGTAGAGTTCTCTATATGTAGTGGTCTCTATCTGTAGAGGTCTTTGTATGTAGTGGTCTATATGTGTAGAAGTCTCTATCTGTAGTGGTCTGTATGTGTAGAGGTCTTTATAAGTAGAGGTCTGTATGTGTAGAGATCTGTAAACAGCTGTATGTGTAGAGGTCTGTATATATAATGGTCTCTATATGTAGAGTTCTCTATATGTAGTGGTTAGTGATGAGCCGAACACCCCCGGGTTCGGTTCGCACCAGAACCCGCGAACGGACCGAAAGTTCGTACGAACATTAGAACCCTATTAAATACAATGGATGCGAACGTTCGAATTCTAAAGTGCTAATTATAACATATATTATGCATGTTATTGTCCTAAAAAGGGTTTGGGAACCCGGGTTCTGCACCAGGGGACATGTATCAATGCAAAAATAAGTTTTAAAAACGGTCGTTTTTCGGGAGCAGTCATTTTAATGATGCATAAAGTGAAAAAAAAAAGTCAAATATTCCTTTAAATATCGTACCTGGGGGGTGTCTAAAGTATGCCTGTGAAGTGCCACGTGTTTCCCGTGTTTAGAACTGTCCCTGCACAAAATGACACTTCTAAAGGAAAAAAAAGCCATTTAAAACTTCTTGCGGCTTTAATGTAATGTCTGGTCCCGGTAATATGGATGAAAATCTTTAAGAAAAATGGCATAGCTACCTCATGACCCCCCCCCCCCCCTACCCCAGCCCATTACCAGCCCCTTTGGGTCTTGTATGGATATTAAGGGGAACCCCGCACATAAAATAAAAAAGGCCCTATATACTCTGAACAGCCGTATACAGGCGGTGCATACAAGACAGGGACTGTAGGTTTGTTCTTATGTAGAATGTGTTTGTAATTTTGAACAGGTACATTGTTGAAGTGTAGCTCCAGCCCAAAAATCTATTTTTAAACTTTTTGGGAAACATAGGTAAGGGTTATCACCCCTGTAACATTTGTTTTGCTGTCTGTGCCCCTGTTCAGAACATTTCACCTCACTTTCCGTCCCAATTAGTGATGAGCCGAACACCCCCGGGTTCGGTTCGCACCAGAACCCGCGAACGGACCGAAAGTTCGAACGAACATTAGAACCCTATTAAATACAATGGATGCGAACGTTCGAATTCTAAAGTGCTAATTATAACAACTATTATGCATGTTATTGTCATAAATAGGGTTTGGGAACCCGGGTTGTGCACCAGGGGACATGTATCAATGCAAAAAGAAGTTTTAAAAACGGTCGTTTTTCGGGAGCAGTCATTTTAATGATGCATAAAGTGAAAAAAAAAAAGTCAAATATTCCTTTAAATATCGTACCTGGGGGGTGTCTAAAGTATGCCTGTGAAGTGCCACGTGTTTCCCGTGTTTAGAACTGTCCCTGCACAAAATGACACTTCTAAAGGAAAAAAAAGCCATTTAAAACTGCTTGCGGCTTTAATGTAATGTCTGGTCCCGGTAATATGGATGAAATTCTTTAAGAAAAATGGCATAGCTACCCCATGACCCCCCCCCCTACCCCAGCCCATTACCAGCCCCTTTGGGTCTTGTATGGATATTAAGGGGAACCCCGCACATAAAATAAAAAAGGCCCTATATACTCTGAACAGCCGTATACAGGCGGTGCATACAAGACAGGGACTGTAGGTTTGTTCTTATGTAGAATCTGTTTGTAATTTTGAACAGGTACATTGTTGAAGTGTAGCTCCAGCCCAAAAATCTATTTTTAAACTTTTTGGGAAACATAGGTAAGGGTTATCACCCCTGTAACATTTGTTTTGCTGTCTGTGCCCCTGTTCAGAACATTTCACCTCACTTTCCGTCCCAATGACAACTGTTTTTGAAATGTGGTGTTTTTCTTGAAACAAGGATTGCTGATAAAGCATCAGTACAGATGAGACCCCTTTCTCCCATATTTATTCTTACAGGAGAGAATTTTCCTTTCTAGGGGTAGATTTCCTCTCACTTCCTGTTGTCTTCTTTCGTTTGCAAGTAGGAGTCGTTTGTAAGTTGGATGTTTGAAAGTAGGGACCTGCCGTAGATACTCTGCAGAAATAGGCCCCTTAGTTGTTGGTGTTGGCACAACACTGTAAGCACTCAGTTACTCTTGGTTGGTGCTGGAACGCCCTGCTGTCAACTATTATATCAGGAATTTTAATTACATATAATTGTTGAACAGTGGTAGTAAAAATTGGGGCTTTGATGGTGGTGCTGGTGCCACAACACTGTAAGCCCTGACAGTTACTCTTGGTGGGTGCAGCAATGGGCCCTGCTGTGAATTATTAGATCAAGAATTGTAATTACATGCCCCTTTTGAACAGGGGCTGAAAAATTGGGCCTTTCGTGGTGGTGGTGGTGGTGGCGTTGCCACAAGACTGTAAGCCCTCAGAGTTACTCTTGGTGGGTGCAGCAATGGACCCTGCTGTGAATTATTAGATCAAGAATTGTAATTGCATGCCCCTGTTGAACAGGGGCTGAAAAATTGGGCCTTAGGCACTGGTGGCACAACACTACAACCCCTCACAGATACTGTACTTGGAGCACAGCAATGAGCCCTGTTGCAAAGTATTGCTTCAAAAATTGTAATGACACGCCCCTGTTAAACAGGGGCTGAAAAATTGGGCCTTAGGCACTGGTGCCACAACACTCCAACCCCTCACAGATACTGTACTTGGAGCACAGCAATGAGCCCTATGGCAAATTATTGCTAAAAAAATTGTAATTACACGCCCCTGTAAAACAGGGGCTGAAAAATTGGGCCTTAGCCACTGGTGGCGGCACCCATAAACAAAAATGATCTTCCAAGCTATCATCATCAATCGTATCATTGAGGACTCGGAGGAGGAGGATAGCCAGTCAACATAACAGCACAGGCACTCAGCATCAGCATCAGTCTTGAAGGGATGTGACATGTTAAAATCAATTAGTCTGTTATATCAGCATCAGGTGTGTGGTAGCTGGTGGTGATCCAAGACTGGTTCATCTTGATGAAAGTCAGTCGATCAACCGAGTCGGTGGACAGGCGCACCCTGTGATCCGTGACAAATCCTCCAGCAGCACTGAATGTGCGTTCCGAAAGAACGCTGGATGCAGGACAGGCCAGTAGCTCAATTGCATACTGTGCAAGCTCTGGCCAGTGATCCATCCTCAAGACCCAGTAAGCCAGAGGATTTTCGGTGGGGAAGGTGTCCAAGTCTGACCTTGCCCCTAGATATTCCTGCACCATGTTTATCAGACGCTGGCGATGGTTGCTGGAACCGATCATACTTTGGGGCTGCGGACTAAAGAATTGTCTGAACGCATCGGTCAGACGGCCACCTTCCCCACCGCTCCTTCTTTGACTGGCCGAAGCCTCAGCAACTCGTTGTCCAGGACCAGGAGTTTGTAACCTCCCAGTCTCTGGGAACGCGTTGCACAGACCTTTCTGCAAGGCCTCCCGGAGTTGTCTCATCCTCTGCTCCCTCTGCGACGGTAACATAAGGTCCGCAACCTTACCCTTGTACCGTGGATCAAGGAGAGTGGCCAGCCAGTAATGGTCCCTCTCCTTGATCCGAAGAATACGAGGATCCTTCCGCAGACTTTGCAGGATCAGGGAGGCCATGCAGCGTAGGTTTGCTGAGGCATTCGCTCCGGAGTCCTCTGGGTCACTAAGGACGACATGATCCGCAGCCACCTCCTCCCAGCCACGTACAAGTCCACTGGTTTCTTGGGACTGTAAATCATCCCTAAAAGACTGCTGCTGATGATGCTGAGTGCCAGCCTCCACCTCCATGCTGACACAATCCTCCTCCTCCTCCTCCTCCTCCTCCTCCTCCTCTTCCTGTGCGATGGGTGGGACAGAAGGAACACTGTCTGGGTAAAGGGGGCCTTGAGAGGCAAGGAAGTCCTCCTCTTCCTGCCTCTGTTCTGCCTCAAGTGCCCTGTCCATTATTCCACGCAGCGTGTGCTCCAACAGGTGGACAAGAGGTACAGTGTCACTGATGCATGCACTGTCACTGCTCACCATCCTCGTGGCCTCCTCAAATGGTGCCAGGACAGTGCATGCATCCCTGATCATGCCCCACTGGCGTGGAGAAAAAAAAAACAAGCTCCCCTGACCCTGTCCTGGTGCCGTAGTCGCACAGGTACTCATTGATGGCCCTCTGCTGCGTGTGCAGCCGCTGCAGCATGGCCAACGTTGAGTTCCACCTGGTGGGCATGTCACATATAAGGCGGTTCTTGGGCAGGTTCAACTCCTTTTGCAGCTCAGCCAGGCGAGCACTGGCATTATAAGATCTGCGGAAATGCACACAGACTTTCCTGGCCTGCCTCAGGACATCCTGTAAGCCCGGGTACCTGCCCAAGAACCGCTGCACCACCAGGTTAAGGACGTGAGCCACACAGGGCACATGGGTCAGTTGTCCCTGTCGGAGGGCGGAGAGGAGGTTGGTGCCATTGTCGCAAACCACCATTCCTGGCTTAAGCTGGCGTGGCGTCAACCACCTCTCGGCCTGGCCCTGCAGAGCAGACAGGACCTCTGCCCCAGTGTGGCTTCTGTCCCCCAAACACACCAGCGCAAGCACGGCATGGCATCTTTTTGCCTGCGTACTTGCGTAGCCCCGTGAACGGCTACGGAGCACCGCTGGTTCATAGGACAAACCACAGGAAGAGGCCATGGAGGAAGAAGAAGAGGAGGGGGTGGAGGAGAGAGGTGTGTCACAACCAGTAGTAGCATTTTGGAGGCGTGGCGGTGGGACAACCTCCAACACTACTGCACCTTGTCCTGCATCCTTCCCAGCTGCCAAAAGAGTGACCCAATGGGCCGTGAAAGAAAAGGTAACGTCCCTGTCCATGCCTGCTGGACCATGAGTCAGCGGTAATATGCACCTTACCGCTGACCGCCCTGTCCAGCGAGGCCAAGACATTGCCTTCCACATGCCGGTAGAGAGCCGGAATAGCCTTCCGTGAGAAAAAGTGGCGTTTGGGAACCTGCCACTGAGGAACCGCACATTGCACAAACTCACGGAAGGGGGCCGAGTCTACCAACTGAAAAGGCAGCAGTTGAAGCGCTAGCAATTTAGCCAAGCTAGCATTCAACTGCTGGGCATGTGGATGGCTGGGAGTGAACTTCTTTTGACGGTCCAGCAGCTGGGGCAGGGAAATTTGCCTGCTAGAATCGGACGTCGGTGTACTGCTAGCAGAGTGGCCGCAAGTACTTGGCTGTGACACACCTAATTCTACACCTTCATTCCTCTCAGAGCAGGTTTCAGAGAGGACTGAAGTTATAGTGGGGTTGGAGATCCCAGCTGATGCGGTGCAAGGAGAGGTCCGCTTTGTTCTTTGGTGTGGGTCTTTGAGGTAGGCTTGCCAACGAGCTGCATGGCAGGTCAACATATGTCTGGTCAGGCATGTGGTACCCAAGCGGCTGATGTTTTGGCCACGCGATATACGCTTGAGACATATGTTGCAAACAGCAGCTGTGCGATCTGATGCACTAGCCTCAAAAAAGGCCCACACCAAAGAACTTTTTGAATGACGGGCAGAGGCAGCGCCCTGCACAGGCGGAGCTCTGCGGTGTGATTCCGTCGGTGTACTGCCCTTACGCTGGCCACCAAAGGGCATCCTGCCTCGTTGGAGATGTGCCTCCTCCTCATCCTCCTCCTCCTCCTCTCTCCTATTAGGCACCCACGTGGAGTCAGTGACCTCATCATCACCTCCCTCCTCATCACTGGAGGCAATCTGGCAGTATTCTGCAGCTGCTGGAACATGACTGCCAGATTGGTGTCCTTCTTGAGCATCCCCTCTGTCTGCTCTCACGCTACTGCCTTCCTCTAGCTGGGTTTCATCATCAGACCCTTCGAAACGCTGGGCATCCTCCTGGAGCATGTACCCAACACTGTGCTGAAACAGTTCGGGGGACTCCTCAGGAGGAGGACATGGTGGGTCTAGGGAAGGAGTGACTGATGATGAGTCTGACATTGATACCAGGGAAGAGGACGCTTTGGCAGCTGCTTTTCCAGTACCCTGAGCCTGGGTGAGAGAGGATGAGGAGGAGGAGGAGGGCTTGGTCATCCACTCTACCAAGTCTTCGGCATGATGTGGCTCAACATGTCCAGCTGCCGAAAAGAAGGACAAGCGTGTCCCATGGCCATGTGCTGATGACAATGCACCGCGTCCACGACCAGCACTGTTGCCCCCAGACACAGAGCCTGCTTGCCCTCTTTTATTGCCTCCTGACTGTCTGCCTCGCCTTGTTTGCCTTCCAGACATTCTAATAGATGGCCTGCAGGGAGATGGGAAAAAAGCAATAAGGGCTACCTTCAGGTGTCCTTCTCTGTCCCTGGAAACAAGGACTTTGACAGTGAAAGAAACTGACACACTCTCCCTACCTACAGTTTTCTGTCCCTAGAAAAATTTTTTTTTTTAAGCACAATTTAGCACAAGGAGAATTCACTCACTGTCCTTCCAGGTCCCTGGAAACAAGGACTTTGACAGTGAAAGAAACTGACACACTCTCCCTACCTACAGTTTTCTGTCCCTAGAAAAAATGTTTTTTTTAAGCACAATATAGCACAAGGAGAATTCACTCACTGTCCTTCCAGGTCCCTGGAAACAAGGACTTTGACAGTGAAAGAAACTGACACACTCTCCCTACCTACAGTTTTCTGTCCCTAGAAAAAATGTTTTTTTTAAGCACAATATAGCACAAGGAGAATTCACTCACTGTCCTTCCAGGTCCCTGGAAACAAGGACTTTGACAGTGAAAGAAACTGACACACTCTCCCTACCTACAGTTTTCTGTCCCTAGAAAAAATGTTTTTTTTAAGCACAATTTAGCACAAGGAGAATTAACTCACTGTCCTTCCAGGTCCCTGGAAACAAGGACTTTGACAGTGAAAGAAACTGACACACTCTCCCTACCTACAGTTTTCTGTCCCTAGAAAAAATGTTTTTTTTAAGCACAATATAGCACAAGGAGAATTCACTCACTGTCCTTCCAGGTCCCTGGAAACAAGGACTTTGACAGTGAAAGAAACTGACACACTCTCCCTACCTACAGTTTTCTGTCCCTAGAAAAAATGTTTTTTTTAAGCACAATTTAGCACAAGGAGAATTACCTCACTGTCCTTCCAGGTCCCTGGAAACAAGGACTTTGACAGTGAAAGAAACTGACACACTCTCCCTACCTACAGTTTTCTGTCCCTAGAAAAAATGTTTTTTTTAAGCACAATTTAACACAAGGAGAATTACCTCACTGTCCTTCCAGGTCCCTGGAAACAAGGACTTTGACAGTGAAAGAAACTGACACACTCTCCCTACCTACAGTTTTCTGTCCCTAGAAAAAATGTTTTTTTTAAGCACAATTTAGCACAAGGAGAATTACCTCACTGTCCTTCCAGGTCCCTGGAAACAAGGACTTTGACAGTGAAAGAAACTGACACACTCTCCCTACCTACAGTTTTCTGTCCCTAGAAAAAATGTTTTTTTTAAGCACAATATAGCACAAGGAGAATTCACTCACTGTCCTTCCAGGTCCCTGGAAACAAGGACTTTGACAGTGAAAGAAACTGACACACTCTCCCTACCTACAGTTTTCTGTCCCTAGAAAAAATGTTTTTTTTAAGCACAATTTAGCACAAGGAGAATTCACTCACTGTCCTTCCAGGTCCCTGGAAACAAGGACTTTGACAGTGAAAGAAACTGACACACTCTCCCTACCTACAGTTTTCTGTCCCTAGAAAAAATGTTTTTTTTAAGCACAATTTAGCACAAGGAGAATTACCTCACTGTCCTTCCAGGTCCCTGGAAACAAGGACTTTGACAGTGAAAGAAACTGACACACTCTCCCTACCTACAGTTTTCTGTCCCTAGAAAAAATGTTTTTTTTAAGCACAATTTAGCACAAGGAGAATTACCTCACTGTCCTTCCAGGTCCCTGGAAACAAGGACTTTGACAGTGAAAGAAACTGACACACTCTCCCTACCTACAGTTTTCTGTCCCTAGAAAAAATGTTTTTTTTAAGCACAATATAGCACAAGGAGAATTCACTCACTGTCCTTCCAGGTCCCTGGAAACAAGGACTTTGACAGTGAAAGAAACTGACACACTCTCCCTACCTACAGTTTTCTGTCCCTAGAAAAAATGTTTTTTTTAAGCACAATTTAGCACAAGGAGAATTACCTCACTGTCCTTCCAGGTCCCTGGAAACAAGGACTTTGACAGTGAAAGAAACTGACACACTCTCCCTACCTACAGTTTTCTGTCCCTAGAAAAAATGTTTTTTTTAAGCACAATTTAGCACAAGGAGAATTACCTCACTGTCCTTCCAGGTCCCTGGAAACAAGGACTTTGACAGTGAAAGAAACTGACACACTCTCCCTACCTACAGTTTTCTGTCCCTAGAAAAAATGTTTTTTTTAAGCACAATTTAGCACAAGGAGAATTACCTCACTGTCCTTCCAGGTCCCTGGAAACAAGGACTTTGACAGTGAAAGAAACTGACACACTCTCCCTACCTACAGTTTTCTGTCCCTAGAAAAAATGTTTTTTTTAAGCACAATTTAGCACAAGGAGAATTACCTCACTGTCCTTCCAGGTCCCTGGAAACAAGGACTTTGACAGTGAAAGAAACTGACACACTCTCCCTACCTACAGTTTTCTGTCCCTAGAAAAAATGTTTTTTTTTAAGCACAATTTAGCACAAGGAGAATTACCTCACTGTCCTTCCAGGTCCCTGGAAACAAGGACTTTGACAGTGAAAGAAACTGACACACTCTCCCTACCTACAGTTTTCTGTCCCTAGAAAAAATGTTTTTTTTAAGCACAATATAGCACAAGGAGAATTCACTCACTGTCCTTCCAGGTCCCTGGAAACAAGGACTTTGACAGTGAAAGAAACTGACACACTCTCCCTACCTACAGTTTTCTGTCCCTAGAAAAAATGTTTTTTTTAAGCACAATTTAGCACAAGGAGAATTACCTCACTGTCCTTCCAGGTCCCTGGAAACAAGGACTTTGACAGTGAAAGAAACTGACACACTCTCCCTACCTACAGTTTTCTGTCCCTAGAAAAAATGTTTTTTTTAAGCACAATTTAGCACAAGGAGAATTACCTCACTGTCCTTCCAGGTCCCTGGAAACAAGGACTTTGACAGTGAAAGAAACTGACACACTCTCCCTACCTACAGTTTTCTGTCCCTAGAAAAAATGTTTTTTTTAAGCACAATTTAGCACAAGGAGAATTACCTCACTGTCCTTCCAGGTCCCTGGAAACAAGGACTTTGACAGTGAAAGAAACTGACACACTCTCCCTACCTACAGTTTTCTGTCCCTAGAAAAAATGTTTTTTTTAAGCACAATTTAGCACAAGGAGAATTACCTCACTGTCCTTCCAGGTCCCTGGAAACAAGGACTTTGACAGTGAAAGAAACTGACACACTCTCCCTACCTACAGTTTTCTGTCCCTAGAAAAAATGTTTTTTTTAAGCACAATTTAGCACAAGGAGAATTACCTCACTGTCCTTCCAGGTCCCTGGAAACAAGGACTTTGACAGTGAAAGAAACTGACACACTCTCCCTACCTACAGTTTTCTGTCCCTAGAAAAAATGTTTTTTTTAAGCACAATATAGCACAAGGAGAATTCACTCACTGTCCTTCCAGGTCCCTGGAAACAAGGACTTTGACAGTGAAAGAAACTGACACACTCTCCCTACCTACAGTTTTCTGTCCCTAGAAAAAATGTTTTTTTTAAGCACAATTTAGCACAAGGAGAATTACCTCACTGTCCTTCCAGGTCCCTGGAAACAAGGACTTTGACAGTGAAAGAAACTGACACACTCTCCCTACCTACAGTTTTCTGTCCCTAGAAAAAATGTTTTTTTTAAGCACAATTTAGCACAAGGAGAATTACCTCACTGTCCTTCCAGGTCCCTGGAAACAAGGACTTTGACAGTGAAAGAAACTGACACACTCTCCCTACCTACAGTTTTCTGTCCCTAGAAAAAATGTTTTTTTTAAGCACAATATAGCACAAGGAGAATTCACTCACTGTCCTTCCAGGTCCCTGGAAACAAGGACTTTGACAGTGAAAGAAACTGACACACTCTCCCTACCTACAGTTTTCTGTCCCTAGAAAAAATGTTTTTTTTAAGCACAATTTAGCACAAGGAGAATTACCTCACTGTCCTTCCAGGTCCCTGGAAACAAGGACTTTGACAGTGAAAGAAACTGACACACTCTCCCTACCTACAGTTTTCTGTCCCTAGAAAAAATGTTTTTTTTAAGCACAATATAGCACAAGGAGAATTCACTCACTGTCCTTCCAGGTCCCTGGAAACAAGGACTTTGACAGTGAAAGAAACTGACACACTCTCCCTACCTACAGTTTTCTGTCCCTAGAAAAAATGTTTTTTTTAAGCACAATTTAGCACAAGGAGAATTACCTCACTGTCCTTCCAGGTCCCTGGAAACAAGGACTTTGACAGTGAAAGAAACTGACACACTCTCCCTACCTACAGTTTTCTGTCCCTAGAAAAAATGTTTTTTTTAAGCACAATTTAGCACAAGGAGAATTACCTCACTGTCCTTCCAGGTCCCTGGAAACAAGGACTTTGACAGTGAAAGAAACTGACACACTCTCCCTACCTACAGTTTTCTGTCCCTAGAAAAAATGTTTTTTTTAAGCACAATATAGCACAAGGAGAATTCACTCACTGTCCTTCCAGGTCCCTGGAAACAAGGACTTTGACAGTGAAAGAAACTGACACACTCTCCCTACCTACAGTTTTCTGTCCCTAGAAAAAATGTTTTTTTTAAGCACAATTTAGCACAAGGAGAATTACCTCACTGTCCTTCCAGGTCCCTGGAAACAAGGACTTTGACAGTGAAAGAAACTGACACACTCTCCCTACCTACAGTTTTCTGTCCCTAGAAAAAATGTTTTTTTTAAGCACAATATAGCACAAGCACAAAACACACTGACACTCTCCCTACCTATCCTTCTCTTTCCCTAAACTAAAGGAATCCAGGTTAAGCAAGAAAGAAATAAAAGTCACTGTCCCTGCCTATGCTGCTCTATCCCTGCTCCGGAACACACTACACTAGGCCGCCGTGCTGGCGGCCTTTTATAGTGTGGGGCGTGTACTAAACCCCCTCAGCAATAATTGGCCACAGGCATCCTGCCTGTGGCCAATCATTGCTCTCCTCGCTGCCGGCGCTGTGATTGGCCAAGCATGCGGGGTCACAGTGCATGCTTGGCCAATCACAGCGCCTGGATGACACTGCGATGGCGTAGTGCATTGTGGGCCGTTCGCGTCACTCGAATTTGGCGCGAACGGCCCAAATCGTTCGATCTTCGTCGAACGATCGAACAGCCGATGTTCGAGTCGAACGTATGTTCGACTCGAACACGAAGCTCATCCCTAGTCCCAATGACAACTGTTTTTGAAATGTGGTGTTTTTCTTGAAACAAGGATTGCTGATAAAGCATCAGTACAGATGAGACACCTTTCTCCCATATTTATTCTTACAGGAGAGAATTTTCCTTTCTAGGGGTAGATTTCCTCTCACTTCCTGTTGTCTTCTTTCGTTTGCAAGTAGGAGTCGTTTGTAAGTTGGATGTTTGAAAGTAGGGACCTGCCGTATATACTCTGCAGAAATAGGCCCCTTAGTTGTTGGTGTTGGCACAACACTGTAAGCACTCACAGTTACTCTTGGTTGGTGCTGGAACGCCCTGCTGTCAACTATTATATCAGGAATTTTAATTACATATAATTGTTGAACAGTGGTAGTAAAAATTGGGGCTTTGATGGTGGTGCTGGTGCCACAACACTGTAAGCCCTGACAGTTACTCTTGGTGGGTGCAGGAATGGGCCCTGCTGTGAATTATTAGATCAAGAATTGTAATTACATGCCCCTTTTGAACAGGGGCTGAAAAATTGGGCCTTTCGTGGTGGTGGTGGTGGTGGCGTTGCCACAACACTGTAAGCCCTCAGACTTACTCTTGGTGGGTGCAGGAATGGGCCCTGCTGTGAATTATTACATCAAGAATTGTAATTGCATGCCCCTGTTGAACAGGGGCTGAAAAATTGGGCCTTAGGCACTGGTGGCACAACACTACAACCCCTCACAGATACTGTACTTGGAGCACAGCAATGAGCCCTATGGCAAATTATTGCTAAAAAAATTGTAAGTACACGCCCCTGTAAAACAGGGGCTGAAAAATTGGGCCTTAGCCACTGGTGGCGGCACCCATAAACAAAAATGATCTTCCAAGCTATCATCATCAATCGTATCATTGAGGACTCGGAGGAGGAGGATAGCCAGTCAACATAACAGCACAGGCACTCAGCATCAGCATCAGTCTTGAAGGGACGTGACATGTTAAAATGAATTAGTCTGTTATATCAGCATCAGGTGTGTGGTAGCTGGTGGTGATCCAAGCCTGGTTCATCTTGATGAAAGTCAGTCGATCAACCGAGTCGGTGGACAGGCGCACCCTGTGATCCGTGACAAATCCTCCAGCAGCACTGAATGTGCGTTCCGAAAGAACGCTGGATGCAGGACAGGCCAGTAGCTCAATTGCATACTGTGCAAGCTCTGGCCAGTGATCCATCCTCAAGACCCAGTAAGCCAGAGGATTTTCGGTGGGGAAGGTGTCCAAGTCTGACCTTGCCCCTACATATTCCTGCACCATGTTTATCAGACGCTGGCGATGGTTGCTGGAACCAATCATACTTTGGGGCTGCGGACTAAAGAATTGTCTGAACGCATCGGTCAGACGGCCACCTTCCCCACCGCTCCTTCTTTGACTGGCCGAAGCCTCAGCAACTCGTTGTCCTGGACCAGGAGTTTGTAACCTCCCAGTCTCTGGGAACGCGTTGCACAGACCTTTCTGCAAGGCCTCCCGGAGTTGTCTCATCCTCTGCTCCCTCTGCGACGGTAACATAAGGTCCGCAACCTTACCCTTGTACCGTGGATCAAGGAGAGTGGCCAGCCAGTAATGGTCCCTCTCCTTGATCCGAAGAATACGAGGATCCTTCCGCAGACTTTGCAGGATCAGGGAGGCCATGCAGCGTAGGTTTGCTGAGGCATTCGCTCCGGAGTCCTCTGGGTCACTAAGGACGACATGATCCGCAGTCACCTCCTCCCAGCCACGTACAAGTCCACTGGTTTCTTGGGACTGTAAATCATCCCTAAAAGACTGCTGCTGATGATGCTGAGTGCCAGCCTCCACCTCCATGCTGACACAATCCTCCTCCTCCTCCTCCTCCTCTTCCTCTTCCTGTGCGATGGGTGGGACAGAAAGAACACTGTCTGGGTAAAGGGGGCCTTGAGAGGCAAGGAAGTCCTCCTCTTCCTGCCTCTGTTCTGCCTCAAGTGCCCTGTCCATTATTCCACGCAGCGTGTGCTCCAACAGGTGGACAAGAGGTACAGTGTCACTGATGCATGCACTGTCACTGCTCACCATCCTCGTGGCCTCCTCAAATGGTGCCAGGACAGTGCATGCATCCCTGATCATGCCCCACTGGCGTGGAGAAAAAAAACCAAGCTCCCCTGACCCTGTCCTGGTGCCGTAGTCGCACAGGTACTCATTGATGGCCCTCTGCTGCGTGTGCAGCCGCTGCAGCATGGCCAACGTTGAGTTCCACCTGGTGGGCATGTCACATATAAGGCGGTTCTTGGGCAGGTTCAACTCCTTTTGCAGCTCAGCCAGGCGAGCACTGGCATTATAAGATCTGCAGAAATGCACACAGACTTTCCTGGCCTGCCTCAGGACATCCTGTAAGCCCGGGTACCTGCCCAAGAACCGCTGCACCACCAGGTTAAGGACGTGAGCCACACAGGGCACATGGGTCAGTTGTCCCTGTCGGAGGGCGGAGAGGAGGTTGGTGCCATTGTCGCAAACCACCATTCCTGGCTTAAGCTGGCGTGGCGTCAACCACCTCTCGGCCTGGCCCTGCAGAGCAGACAGGACCTCTGCCCCAGTGTGGCTTCTGTCCCCCAAACACACCAGCGCAAGCACGCCATGGCATCTTTTTGCCTGCGTACTTGCGTAGCCCCGTGAACGGCTACGGAGCACCGCTGGTTCATAGGACAAACCACAGGAAGAGGCCATGGAGGAAGAAGAAGAGGAGGGGGTGGAGGAGAGAGGTGTGTCACAACCAGTAGTAGCATTTTGGAGGCGTGGCGGTGGGACAACCTCCAACACTACTGCACCTTGTCCTGCATCCTTCCCAGCTGCCAAAAGAGTGACCCAATGGGCCGTGAAAGAAAGGTAACGTCCCTGTCCATGCCTGCTGGACCATGAGTCAGCGGTAATATGCACCTTACCGCTGACCGCCCTGTCCAGCGAGGCCAAGACATTGCCTTCCACATGCCGGTAGAGAGCCGGAATAGCCTTCCGTGAGAAAAAGTGGCGTTTGGGAACCTGCCACTGAGGAACCGCACATTGCACAAACTCACGGAAGGGGGCCGAGTCTACCAACTGAAAAGGCAGCAGTTGAAGCGCTAGCAATTTAGCCAAGCTAGCATTCAACCGCTGGGCATGTGGATGGCTGGGAGTGAACTTCTTTCGACGGTCCAGCAGCTGGGGCAGGGAAATTTGCCTGCTAGAATCGGACGTCGGTGTACTGCTAGCAGAGTGGCCGCAAGTACTTGGCTGTGACACACCTAATTCTACACCTTCATTCCTCTCAGTGCATGTTTCAGAGAGGACTGAAGTTATAGTGGGGTTGGAGATCCCAGCTGATGCGGTGCAAGGAGAGGTCCGCTTTGTTCTTTGGTGTGGGTCTTTGAGGTAGGCTTGCCAACGAGCTGCATGGCAGGTCAACATATGTCTGGTCAGGCATGTGGTACCCAAGCGGCTGATGTTTTGGCCACGCGATATACGCTTGAGACATATGTTGCAAACAGCAGCTGTGCGATCTGATGCACTAGCCTCAAAAAAGGCCCACACCAAGGAACTTTTTGAATGACGGGCAGAGGCAGCGCCCTGCACAGGCGGAGCTCTGCGGTGTGATTCCGTCGGTGTACTGCCCTTACGCTGGCCACCAAAGGGCATCCTGTCTCGTTGGAGATGTGCCTCCTCCTCATCCTCCTCCTCCTCCTCTCTCCTATTAGGCACCCAGGTGGAGTCAGTGACCTCATCATCCCCTCCCTCCTCATCACTGGAGCCAATCTGGCAGTATGCTGCAGCTGCTGGAACATGACTGCCAGATTGGTGTCCTTCTTGAGCATCCCCTCTGTCTGCTCTCACCCTACTGCCTTCCTGTAGCTGGGTTTCATCATCAGACCCTTCGAAACGCTGGGCATCCTCCTGGAGCATGTACCCAACACTGTGCTGAAACAGTTCGGGGGACTCCTCAGGAGGAGGACATGGTGGGTCTAGGGAAGGAGTGACTGATGATGAGTCTGACATTGATACCAGGGAAGAGGACGCTTTGGCAGCTGCTTTGCCAGTACCCTGAGCCTGGGTGAGAGAGGATGAGGAGGAGGAGGAGGGCTTGGTCATCCACTCTACCAAGTCTTCGGCATGATGTGGCTCAACATGTCCAGCTGCCGAAAAGAAGGACAAGCGTGTCCCATGGCCATGTGCTGATGACAATGCACCGCGTCCACGACCAGCACTGTTGCCCCCAGACACAGAGCCTGCTTGCCGTCTTTTATTGCCTCCTGACTGTCTGCCTCTCCTTGTTTGCCTTCCAGACATTCTAATAGATGGCCTGCAGGGAGATGGGAAAAAAGCAATAAGGGCTACCTTCAGGTGTCCTTCTCTGTCCCTTGAAACAAGGACTTGCACAGTGAAAGAAACTGACACTCTCCCTACCTACAGTTTTCTGTCCCTAGAAAAAATGTTTTTTTTAAGCACAATATAGCACAAGGAGAATTCACTCACTGTCCTTCCAGGTCCCTAGAAACAAGGACTTTCACAGTGAAAGAAACTGACACTCTCCCTACCTACAGTTTTCTGTCCCTAGAAAAAATGTTTTTTTTAAGCACAATATAGCACAAGGAGAATTCACTCACTGTCCTTCCAGGTCCCTGGAAACAAGGACTTGCACAGTGAAAGAAACTGACACTCTCCCTACCTACAGTTTTCTGTCCCTAGAAAAAATGTTTTTTTTAAGCACAATATAGCACAAGGAGAATTCACTCACTGTCCTTCCAGGTCCCTGGAAACAAGGACTTGCACAGTGAAAGAAACTGACACTCTCCCTACCTACAGTTTTCTGTCCCTAGAAAAAATGTTTTTTTAAGCACAATATAGCACAAGGAGAATTCACTCACTGTCCTTCCAGGTCCCTGGAAACAAGGACTTGCACAGTGAAAGAAACTGACACTCTCCCTACCTACAGTTTTCTGTCCCTAGAAAAAATGTTTTTTTTAAGCACAATATAGCACAAGGAGAATTCACTCACTGTCCTTCCAGGTCCCTGGAAACAAGGACTTTCACAGTGAAAGAAACTGACACTCTCCCTACCTACAGTTTTCTGTCCCTAGAAAAAATGTTTTTTTTAAGCACAATATAGCACAAGGAGAATTCACTCACTGTCCTTCCAGGTCCCTGGAAACAAGGACTTTCACAGTGAAAGAAACTGACACTCTCCCTACCTACAGTTTTCTGTCCCTAGAAAAAATGTTTTTTTTAAGCACAATATAGCACAAGGAGAATTCACTCACTGTCCTTCCAGGTCCCTAGAAACAAGGACTTGCACAGTGAAAGAAACTGACACTCTCCCTACCTACAGTTTTCTGTCCCTAGAAAAAATGTTTTTTTTAAGCACAATATAGCACAAGGAGAATTCACTCACTGTCCTTCCAGGTCCCTAGAAACAAGGACTTGCACAGTGAAAGAAACTGACACTCTCCCTACCTACAGTTTTCTGTCCCTAGAAAAAATGTTTTTTTTAAGCACAATATAGCACAAGGAGAATTCACTCACTGTCCTTCCAGGTCCCTAGAAACAAGGACTTGCACAGTGAAAGAAACTGACACTCTCCCTACCTACAGTTTTCTGTCCCTAGAAAAAAATTTTTTTAAGCACAATATAGCACAAGGAGAATTCACTCACTGTCCTTCCAGGTCCCTGGAAACAAGGACTTGCACAGTGAAAGAAACTGACACTCTCCCTACCTACAGTTTTCTGTCCCTAGAAAAAATGTTTTTTTTAAGCACAATATAGCACAAGGAGAATTCACTCACTGTCCTTCCAGGTCCCTGGAAACAAGGACTTTCACAGTGAAAGAAACTGACACTCTCCCTACCTACAGTTTTCTGTCCCTAGAAAAAATGTTTTTTTTAAGCACAATATAGCACAAGGAGAATTCACTCACTGTCCTTCCAGGTCCCTGGAAACAAGGACTTTCACAGTGAAAGAAACTGACACTCTCCCTACCTACAGTTTTCTGTCCCTAGAAAAAATGTTTTTTTTAAGCACAATATAGCACAAGGAGAATTCACTCACTGTCCTTCCAGGTCCCTAGAAACAAGGACTTGCACAGTGAAAGAAACTGACACTCTCCCTACCTACATTTTTCTGTCCCTAGAAAAAATGTTTTTTTTAAGCACAATATAGCACAAGGAGAATTCACTCACTGTCCTTCCAGGTCCCTAGAAACAAGGACTTGCACAGTGAAAGAAACTGACACTCTCCCTACCTACAGTTTTCTGTCCCTAGAAAAAATGTTTTTTTTAAGCACAATATAGCACAAGGAGAATTCACTCACTGTCCTTCCAGGTCCCTAGAAACAAGGACTTGCACAGTGAAAGAAACTGACACTCTCCCTACCTACAGTTTTCTGTCCCTAGAAAAAATGTTTTTTTTAAGCACAATATAGCACAAGGAGAATTCACTCACTGTCCTTCCAGGTCCCTGGAAACAAGGACTTGCACAGTGAAAGAAACTGACACTCTCCCTACCTACAGTTTTCTGTCCCTAGAAAAAATGTTTTTTTTAAGCACAATATAGCACAAGGAGAATTCACTCACTGTCCTTCCAGGTCCCTGGAAACAAGGACTTTCACAGTGAAAGAAACTGACACTCTCCCTACCTACAGTTTTCTGTCCCTAGAAAAAATGTTTTTTTTAAGCACAATATAGCACAAGGAGAATTCACTCACTGTCCTTCCAGGTCCCTGGAAACAAGGACTTTCACAGTGAAAGAAACTGACACTCTCCCTACCTACAGTTTTCTGTCCCTAGAAAAAATGTTTTTTTTAAGCACAATATAGCACAAGGAGAATTCACTCACTGTCCTTCCAGGTCCCTAGAAACAAGGACTTGCACAGTGAAAGAAACTGACACTCTCCCTACCTACATTTTTCTGTCCCTAGAAAAAATGTTTTTTTTAAGCACAATATAGCACAAGGAGAATTCACTCACTGTCCTTCCAGGTCCCTAGAAACAAGGACTTGCACAGTGAAAGAAACTGACACTCTCCCTACCTACAGTTTTCTGTCCCTAGAAAAAATGTTTTTTTTAAGCACAATATAGCACAAGGAGAATTCACTCACTGTCCTTCCAGGTCCCTAGAAACAAGGACTTGCACAGTGAAAGAAACTGACACTCTCCCTACCTACAGTTTTCTGTCCCTAGAAAAAATGTTTTTTTTAAGCACAATATAGCACAAGGAGAATTCACTCACTGTCCTTCCAGGTCCCTGGAAACAAGGACTTGCACAGTGAAAGAAACTGACACTCTCCCTACCTACAGTTTTCTGTCCCTAGAAAAAATGTTTTTTTTAAGCACAATATAGCACAAGGAGAATTCACTCACTGTCCTTCCAGGTCCCTGGAAACAAGGACTTTCACAGTGAAAGAAACTGACACTCTCCCTACCTACAGTTTTCTGTCCCTAGAAAAAATGTTTTTTTTAAGCACAATATAGCACAAGGAGAATTCACTCACTGTCCTTCCAGGTCCCTAGAAACAAGGACTTGCACAGTGAAAGAAACTGACACTCTCCCTACCTACAGTTTTCTGTCCCTAGAAAAAATGATTTTTTTAAGCACACTATAGCACAAGCACAAAACACACTGACACTCTCCCTACCTATCCTTCTCTTTCCCTAAACTAAAGGAATCCAGGTTAAGCAAGAAAGAAATAAAAGTCACTGTCCCTGCCTATGCTGCTCTATCCCTGCTCCGGAACACACTACACTAGGCCGCCGTGCTGGCGGCCTTTTATAGTGGGGGGCGTGTACTAAACACCCTCAGCAATAATTGGCCACAGGCATCCTGCCTGTGGCCAATCATTGCTCTCCTCGCTGCCGGCGCTGTGATTGGCCAAGCATGCGGGGTCACAGTGCATGCTTGGCCAATCACAGCGCCTGGATGACACTGCGATGGCGTAGTGCATTGTGGGCCGTTCGCGTCACTCGAATTTGGCGCAAACGGCCCAAATCGTTCGATCTTCGTCGAACGATCGAACAGCCGATGTTCGAGTCGAACGTATGTTCGACTCGAACACGAAGCTCATCCCTAGTAGTGGTCTCTATCTGTAGATGTCTCTGTATGTAGTGGTCTATATGGTGTAGCCCTCTCTATCTGTAGTGGGATGTATGTGTAGCAGTCTCCTATCTGTAGTGATCTCTGTACATAGAAGTCTGTGTGTGTGTGTATAGCGGTCTCTCTCTCTCTCTCTCTATATATATATATAGTGATCTGTGTATACAGTGGTCTGTGTGTGTATATAGCGGTCTATGGGTGTATAGCTGTATAAATATATATATATAGTGATCTGTGTGTATAGAGGTCTATATATATAGTGTTATCAACGTGTATAGAGGTCTATATAGTGATCTGTGTGTATAGCGGTCTCTATATATATATATATATAGTGATGTGTGTATAGTGATCTATGTGTATATAGTGGTCTCTGTGTGCATATAGCGGTCTATATATATATATATATATATATATATATATATATATATATAGAGTGATCTGTGTATACAGCGGTCTGTGTGTGTATACAGTGGTCTAAGTGTATATAGCCGTCTATAAATATATATATAGTGATCTGTGTGTATAGAGGTCTATATATATATAGTGATCTACTTGTATAGAGGTCTATATATAATGATCTGTGTGTATATAGAGGTCTATATATATAGTGATCTACGTGTATAGAGGTCTATATATATATATAAGTAATCTGTGTGTATAGAGGTCTATATATATAGTGATCTACGTGTATAGAGGTCTATATAGTGATCTGTGTGTATAGCGGTCTCTATATATATATATAGTGATGTGTGTATAGTGATCTATGTGTATATAGTGGTCTCTGTGTGCATATAGCGGTCTATATATATATATATATATAGTGATCTGTGTATACAACGGTCTGTGTGTGTATACAGTGGTCTAAGTGTATATAGCCGTCTATAAATATATATATAGTGATCTGTGTGTATAGAGGTCTATATATATATAGTGATCTACTTGTATAGAGGTCTATATATAATGATCTGTGTGTATATAGAGGTCTATATATATATAGTGATCTACGTGTATAGAGGTCTATATATGATGATCTACGTGTATAGAGGTCTATACAGTATATATAGTGATCTATGTGTATATAGTAGTCTATATATATAGTGATCTACGTGTATAGAGGTCTATATATATAGTGATCTACGTGTATAGAGGTCTATATATATAGTGATCTGTGTGTATATAGAGGTCTATGGGTATATAGCTGACTATGTGTGTACACAGAGGTCTATGAGTAAATAGCGGTCTCTGTGTGTATATAGCGGTCTCTGTATAGCGGTGACAGTAGAGGGGGCGATGTGCACAGCAATCAGAAGTGTTCCTTGGCTCTCATCATCCCAGAGCGGCTCCAGCCCTTCCTTCCAGGCACTTCCTTCCTTCCTCCTCAGTATTGGGCTGCTGGGAGGGCTGTGAGGATATAAAGTTGGGGCAGAGTGAGAAATGACACAGACTTGTATTAGCGGAGCTCTCAGAACTTCCCCGCTCCGCTCTTTGGACTTTGCACTGCGCCCGGCACCCCGCTCCGCGCCCCGCTCCTCTGCTCCTCCAGCGCAGCATGCGGACCCTCTACCTCCTGTGGGCTCTGCTCGCCCTGGCACAGCCGGCTCCTGTGGATGAAGTCAGCACCACCTCGGAGTTCGTATGCCTGGACACAGACTGCTACTCCATATCCTGGGAGAAGAAGAAATTTACTAAAGCCAAGACTGTGTGCGAAGCGAGGAACGGGCAGCTGATGACAGTGCGGAACTCGGTGCAGGCAGATGTCATCTCTATGTTTCTCCTGAAAGGAGAGAAGGAGCTCAGGATCTGGATAGGACTGGAACAGCCCTTTAGAAACCGATGTACAGATGTCTTCCAGCCTCTGAGGGGCTTCACATGGGTGAGTGGAGACAGTGATACAGACTACACCAACTGGAGGGGCCCTGGGGAGAAGAAGTGTGGGGCCCAATGTGTCACTGTCCACAAGGATGGCACCTGGGAAGAGACTGACTGTGATTTCAAGGCTGATGGGTACTTGTGTGAATTAAATTATAAAGATTTGTGCAGCCAACTTAACCTGCTACCAGACTTGAACATCACCTATTCACACACGTCCCTTGGCCTTGGCCGTAGTGGGGGTTATGTTTTCCCACTGGGCACCAATGCCCACATATCCACCATTCAGGACTCTCTGCAATGCACCAGAGATGGTGATGGGCCAATGCAATGGAGGCGTCTAACCCCAGGAGCTTGGGATTGCAGTATAGAGAATGGGGGCTGTGAGAACGATTGTGTGGTGGAAGACGGCACCCCTAAATGTACATGCCCCCCAGAGACACAACTGAAAGAAGATAACCGGACTTGTGCCAAACCGTGTGACCCCAACCCTTGTACTCAACTTTGTTCTCCAATATCCGAGTCGCCCGGATTCATTTGCATGTGCCCAGAGGGCTATAATCTTCTAGATGATGGAAGGACTTGTATAGATATTGACGACTGTGCGGTCAACCCCAACATCTGCGACCACCATTGCACTAACACCATCGGTAGCTTCGTCTGCGGCTGCAAACCTGGAATGGACTTGGTGACCAACCCCGACTGTGATAACGCAGACGGGTGTCCATCGGAATGTGTGGACATCAACGAGTGTGAAGGTCCAACGGCCCTGTGTGAGCACGACTGTGAAAACTTTGAGGGGGGCTACAGGTGTTTCTGTTTCGAAGGCTTTGTGGTGGACGAGCAAAACCCCAACAAGTGCAAAAGGTTCTGCAACACCTCCAGCTGTGAGGCCGAGTGTGACATCAACGAAATGCACAAATGCGAGTGTCCAGATGGCTACATAGTGGACCAGGGCGATGACGATAAGATCATCTGCACTGATGTTGATGAATGCGAGAATAACCCTTGCGATGGTGGCTGTACCAATTTTTTTGGGTCCTATGAATGTACCTGTCCGGAGGGTTATATAGTCCATGGCCCCGAATGCAAATCCGAGGAAGGTTCAGGTTTGCCAGAAACGACCACAACCGCCAAACGACCTTTCGAGACGACACCAAGCAAGCCTCCTCCGCCAGATATCCACAGCCTACAGCCGGCCATGTTGCTGGGGATTTGCATTGGAGTTATATCCATGTTAACTGTTCTGATAGCCATACTGTGCCACATGCTGAGGAAGCACTACATGGAGCAGCATGCCTTGGACTACAAGACGAAACAATCTGAGTCAGATGTCAGACTGCAGCAAGTGAAGACAGATACACAGAGGAAATATTAATGCCATAGACTCTTCATACCTGGAACTTATAGACTATACCATGCTGCCTCTGGGTACAGTGAGTAGATATAGCTAAAAACTTTGGCTCTAAAGGGTAACCAAGGCAAAACTCCATCAGGTTTTTATTGCCGTCACCCTCTCTAGTGACCTGAAAACCAGAATGAATGAAAATCCCAAAATTTGGTGGTCACCAGAACAGGAATAGAGGGGAAACCTTCAGATGGGGACACTAGTTCTGGTGACAACCTTGCAGGTATTTCCTCTCACTTCTTGTTGTAGCTATGGGACAGGAAGTGAAGGGAAATCTCCCCAATGGGACACAAATGGCAAAAAAAAACTGACAGGGGTTATAATACCTGAAAAAACAGTTTTGCCTTCAGTTCTGCTTTAAATTGGGGGCTGAATTAGAGGATGGGACAGTTGCCTTGTTGTATCAGCTGCAATACTTTTTCTAGTTGTAACTGGACAATTGGAGCCAGTATTTTAAGGCTGCATTGCGGGCAGAATCGCAGTGCGGTTCTGCCTTGGTTGTCGCACGGCAAACAGCATTGCGTGAATCTTTAGCCCAAAAAAAGTTCAGGAGCTACTTTTTGGCGACAAGCTTCACGCAATGCGGTTTGCCACGATTACAGCGCGATTTATCGTGACAGGACCGCACTGCATTTTTAGGTGCCATTAAATGAATGCCATCTGAAATGTGTGTTGTGCGATTTGTCGTTTTACCAGAGCGTTTTAAATATGTGCGATTTAAAGTCGCTGTACTTTGGTCTGACTTTCATGAGACTTGAGTGCCCTAGACTGCAATGTAAACCCTCAAAAGTCACATGAAAGTCGCACCCAAATCTTATACATGCGACAGTTGTGTAACAGTTGCCCATTATCATTGGTCTAAGCCAAAGTCGCCACGATTCTTCTGCCCACGATTTAAACCGCCCAAGTTTGAATACAGCCTAGGGCTCCATTCACACATGTGGGAAACCAAAGTTGCGCGACTTTGTAGTGTAACTTTGATACAACTTTGACGCAACTTTGGATGGGTGCGACTTGGATGTGACTTTGGCTCTGACCAGTGATAACAGACAACTGTTGCCCAACTGTCGCATGTATAACATTCAGGAGCGACTTTCATGTGACTTTTGAGGGTTTACATTGCAGTCCAGGGCACTGCAGTCGCATGAAAGTCGGACCAAAGTTGTACAAAAACCTTTTTAAGGTCGCTGCGACTTTAAGTTGCACATTTGATTGAACGGTTACAATTAAAAACATAGGGTGCGACTTGTCATGCGACTTTAGTGTCCAAGGTCGCATGACAAATCACACAAGTGTGAACGGAGCCTTAATCGGAGGACAAGGTGTAATGTGCAGTACTCCATAGCAGCCAATCAGAAGTTAAACATACGTAAAAATCTAATGGCTTCTTCGGGTTCCTGTAATCACTAATACTCCCTTATTATATAAGTCCCACTAACTAATGCCAGCCGTACACAGTCACTTTTTCTTTTAGATTGGATTTGTCAGATCAACAACATCTGGAGTTGATTTACTAAAGAAATAGAGGCTTTGCAAAGGTATGATTCACTTAGTAGATATGGGGAATCTGTGTTCATCTCCAAAATCCGATCGCGTCCAAGAGAAATAAAAAAGCAGGACTTTTGCTTGCACGTGATTGGATGGGTTGAAGTGAACACAACTTCTCTTAAGCTGAGTGAGCGTTCATGTTACTAAGTAAAAAGTTGTGTTCTTAGTAAATCAGCCCTCTGCCCACTTACTACTAGTGGGGGCATTTTTTTTTACAGTCCATTCTTATTAAATCCATGTCCATCCATTAGGTCCATCATCCAGTTAAGTAGAGCATGTCCATCATCCAGTTCAGTAGAGCATGTCCATCATCCAGTTGGGTAGAACATGTCCATCATCTAGTTGGGTAGAACATGTTCACCATCCGGTTGGGGGGAACATGTCCATCATCCAATTGGGTAGAACATGTCCACCATCCAGTTGGGTAGAACATGTCCACTATCCAGTTGGGTAGAACATGTCCACCATCCAGGTGGGTAGAACATGTCCATCATCCAGTTGGGTAGAACATGTCCATCATCCAGGTGGGTAGAACATGTCCATCATCCAGTTGGGTAGAACATGTTCACCATCCGGTTGGGTAGAACATGTCCACCATCCAGTTGGGTAGAACATGTCCACCATCCAGTTGGGTAGAACATGTCCACCATCCAGTTGGGTAGAACATGACCATCATCCAGTTGAGTAGAACATGTCCACCATCCAGTTGGGTAGAACATGTCCACCATCCAGTTGGGTAGAACATGTCCACCATCCAGTTGGGTAGAACATGTCCATCATCCAGTTGGGTAGAACATGTCCACCATCCAGTTGGGTAGAACATGTCCACCATCCAGTTGGGTAGAACATGTCCATCATCCAGTTGGGTAGAACATGTCCACCATCCAGTTGGGTAGAACATGTCCATCATCCAGGTGGGTAGAACATGTTCACCATCCGGTTGGGTAGAACATGTCCACCATCCAGTTGGGTAGAACATGTCCACCATCCAGTTGGGTAGAACATGTCCACCATCCAGTTGGGTAGAACATGACCATCATCCAGTTGAGTAGAACATGTCCACCATCCAGTTGGGTAGAACATGTCCACCATCCAGTTGGGTAGAACATGTCCACCATCCAGTTGGGTAGAACATGTCCATCATCCAGTTGGGTAGAACATGTCCACCATCCAGTTGGGTAGAACATGTCCACCATCCAGTTGGGTAGAACATGTCCATCATCCAGTTGGGTAGAACATGTCCATCATCCAGTTGGGTAGAGCATCATCACACTACATGGTAGGTTAAATTTGAAGAGAAGCCTTTGGGCCCATTCAACATTGCATGTTGAGCGCAGGTAAACGCACGTGCATTGATGTGCGTTGGCTTGCTGTGTTGTGCATTGCATTTTAATATGTACTTTCTCCTCACTGCCTGGAACCTGCAAAGGATCTATGGTGCAGCAGAGGAGCCAAGCGTATGCTGGCTCACTGTTTATCCTTTGCGTTGAGGCGCTTTGCACTGACACACATGACCGTCAGGTCAGTAAATTTACAAACGGTTTGCAAAATCCATAGTTTGTCCATGAATGTCCATTACACAACATTACGATTACCATGCGTTGCGTCATGTTATGCTGAAAAAAGTAGGGCTTGCTGTACTTTTTCCAGTGCAAACCAGCGCATATCAGCACAACGCAGCAGGGGACGTTGTTTAGCATGGAATGTATGAATCTGACCATACACTGTACAATCTGATTGTACAATCTTCTTTAGATTTAAGATCCAGTAGGTAGTGATTTGATACAAACGTGATACACAACTACCTGATTTGATACAAATGGATTGTAGTTTAGATTGTCCTCATATTGCAACGCTTGGGTGAATGTAAAGGTGATTGTACAGAGATTGTAGAATCAGATTGCATAGTGTATGGCCAGGTTCAGATCTGTGTGCATGGCTAGCTTTATTCTGGTTTTTATTTACTAAAACAGAAGAGTGTTCATTGCAGTCATGTTGCAGATGTCTTTGCAACACAACTGCAGTGGCGTCACTAGGGTTGGTGTCACCTGGTGCAATAAAACAGGGTGTTACCCCGCCCCCCTGCCACAGTGTCATGGTGTCACCCCCCAAACCCCTCCCTGCTAGCCTGCCATAGTACTATGGTGTCAATCTCGCCCCCCCGCCACAGTGTCACCCCCCTAGCCTGTCATAGTACCATGGTGTTAACCCCGCTGCCACAGTGTCACCCCCCAACCCCCCCCCCCCCCCCCACTAGCCTGTCATAGTACCATGGTGCCAACCCCATCCCCTGCTGCCACAGTGCCATAGTGTAATACCCCCCCTCCGCTAATCTGCCATAGTACCATGGTGTCAACCCTGCCCCCCGCTGCCACAGTGCCATGGTGTAACCCCCCCCTCACTAATTTGCCATAGTACCATGGTGTCAACCCTGCCCCCCCCGCTAGCCTGCTATAGTACCATGGTGTCACCCTCCCCCCTCGGTGCCACAGTTTAACCCCCCCTCGCTAATCTGCCATAGTACCATGTGTTATGGTGTCCACCCCCCCTCACTGCCATGGTGTCACCCCCCCTCACTGCCATGGTGTCTGGCATAGTGCCATGGTATCACCCCCCCCCTACACTAGCCTGCCATAGTGTCATGGTGCTAACCCCCCACCCCTTCCGCTAGCCTGCCATAGTGCCATGATGTCACCCCCCCCCCCCTCGCTGCCATGGTATCATCCCCCCCCCACGCTGCCATAGTGCCACATGGTATCACATCCCAACCACCCCCTCCCCCACTAGCCAGCTAAAGTGCTATGGTGTCACCCGGGTGCGGTTATCCCCCCCCCCACACCCCCCATAGCAACACCACTGCATGGCTGTTCATTTGGCTTAGTAAATAAAGTGAAGATTTGTTCACACTGAATACCCAATCATGTGCAAACTCATGGGGGGAGGAGGGGAGTGGAAGATTGGAATAGTAAATCAGATTTTTTTTACATTTACAAAAGCATTTAACCCTTTCAGTGCAGAGCAGACTCATTGCAAGGGAAGATTTTTGTTTTCGTAAGAGTGCAGCTTTAAATATAAACAAACAGAACCCCCCCCCCCCCCCTATACCATATATACACTGTGTACAAGTATATGAAGTATTGAGGCTGCAGAGTCCTATAATAGACGGACCTCTCCAGCGCTGTCACTTTAAGACCAGAATTTAAAGGGGTAAACTTGTTATCAAACTTTATGTAGAAATACATTGCTGAGTGTGATCGGGGACACTTCCCCTATGAGATTTATGGAAACGGAAGCAGCGATGGAGCTGTTATCCATGGTAACCAATCAAATTGTTTATACATTTGTATATAGCAGCAGTAGAGTATAGGAAGGTTTGGAGTTTAAATAATACACTTTATTAGCTAACTTATAGTAGAACTAAAGGCAAAACTTTTATTTTTTTTCACTAATGGATAGAATTTGGATAGATATTTTTTTTCTTGAATTTTGGCGATTTATGTTCCCACTGGGTACATTTCTCTTCATTTCCTGTCTCATAGCCACAACAGGAAGTGAGAGGAAATCCTTCCAAAGTGAGACCAGAACTAGTGTCCCCATTGGAAGATTTCCCCTCTATTCCTGTTCTGGTGATCACCCAAAATTTAGGATTTTCTTTCACTTGCTGTGATAACGGTAAACATGACAAGTAGAAAAGGTGAATCTCCTTAATGGGGGGGGGGGGGGGCACAGACAGCAATCAAAACCTGACAGGGGTTCTAATCTCTCTCCACTCTATCCAAGAATAAAAAAAAAAGTTTTGCCTTTAGTTATACTTGAAGTTATTAAAGCTTTTGGGATAACTTAGAGCTCTACTCCAGGTTTTATACAATATATACATTCATTAAGCCTGAACAAGGGATCTAAGTTATCCTAAAGCTTGCTTCTTTAATAACTTGTTAACCAAAAAAGGATATCACTTAGGGGCATTTTTTTTAAAACAAACTGCTGAGCAATTTGCTCAGTGAAAGTGTGTGTACATTCGTTCTGTGCAAATGGGGTAAAAACAAATGTTATTTAGCTATTTCCTGGGCTGGTTGAATATTTTACATTGATTTAAAATGGAAAATACTGCATTTAGCCACTAGATGGTGCTACGTATTGGCCAATACAGGAAATAGCCTAATAACACAATTTTTTTGGGCTTTGTGTTTGCACCATTTATCCACTAGGTGGTGCTAAGTATTCTACGAAATTTCCTATAATGCTTAGCACCTTCTAGTGGCTAAATGTGGTATTTTTGGTTTTAAATCAATGAAAAAACATGTGGCCAATACAAGAAACAGCCTAATAACACTAATTTTTTGGCACTATGTTTGTAGCATTTATGTACTAGATGGCGCCTAAGTATTGTACAAATTTTTCTATAATGCTTAGCACCATCTACTGGCTAAATGTGGTATTTTGCAGTTCAAATCAATGAAACATGTTTGACTAATACAGGAAATAGCCTAATAACACACATTTTTTTTAGCCCTCTGTTTGCACTACTTTGGCCACTAGATGCAGCTAAGTATCATATGAAATCTCCTATAACACTTAGCACCATCTAGTGGCGAAATGTGGTATTTTGCAGTTCAAATCAATGAAAAACATTTGGCCAATACAGGAAATAGCTTAATAACATTCATTTTTTGGCCCTATGTTTGCAGCATTTATGTACTAGATGGCGCCTAAGTATTATACAAAATTTCCTATAACACCTAGCACCATCCAGTGGTTAAATGTGGTATTTTGCCATTCAAATCAATGAAAAACATTTGGCCAATACAGGAAATAGCCTAAAAAAACACACATTTTGTGACTCTATTTTTGCATCATTTATCCACTAAATGGCGCCTAAGTATTATACAACATTTTTCTATAACACTTAGCACCATCTAGTGGCTAAATTGTGTATTTTTCATTTTAAATCAATGCAAAAACATTCAACCAGCAAAGGAAATAGCCTAATAACACTATTTTTTTGGGCCCTATGTTTGCACCATTTATCCACTAGATGGCACTAAGTATTATACAAAACTTCCTATATTATTTAGCATTATCCAGTGGCCAAAATATGGTATTTTCTGGTTCAAATCAATGAATAACATACTATAAAGTACATTCGACCAGTACAGGAAATAGCCCAATAAATTTTTTATTTTTTTTGCCTCATTCACACAGAATGAATTTATACGCACTTTCACTAGCTGAATAGCTATGTGTGTTTTTTTAAATAAATACACCCCTAAAACTCAAACCTTTCTGCATACTTGAGTATATAAATAATGAAGAACGCCAGAAAACATGTTGAACTTTATGGTACACAAATCATTTTTTTAATGTAATTTGGAAAACCCTCTTGATGGCATGCTCCAATGATGAGCCTTTCTTGATGAACGATGAGAATAATATTGACATTGTAGCCGGGACTGTCTGTGATCCCTCTTCTGGAAAGCTGGGATGTGATTGGCTACAGCCAAGGAGGAGCGTTACGTTGGTTCAAGTATAAAAACAAGACAGTTTTTCCATTGCCTGTATGGAGTGTGGAAACCGCATGTAACTGTTCTTGTCTGCTCTCCAGAGAGAAGGGTAGAGAGTCATACTGCTTAGATTAAGTTACGGTTGGCGTTCGTCTGACTCAAAAAGCATGTGACCGAAAATAATCCTCCAGGAAGTCATAAGCAGATACAGCCCTTCCACGGAAACATGTGCTGAGATAAATACATAAGCGCCCATTACCCACTTCTTGCTATTTGCTTGGCTGTTCCTGGCGTCAGAATTTTTTTCGATTAAAAACTGAAAGCAGGCAGGGTGAAGTCATTGCTTTTTGTTCTGTGTCAGTGACTCGAAAAAAGAATCAATGCCATGGCGTGATGACTGGCAGGCGACTAGTATTTTCGAGAGATGCTGAGCCATGGCAGCTGTTTGTACAAGTTGTCATTAATGCTGCTTTTTCGTTCTGACATTGTCTTACAGTTTACTACAAGGGTCAGTCCATCCTAAAGTGATATTTTGTTTCCTGTAGATGACTGAAAGTTAAAGTGGAAGTACATCCTAGAAAAAAAACAGTCTTATAACATGTAAACCATGGCAAATACATAGCAACATGTGTGCGTTCTTGTTGTCCAGCAATGCATTTGAAACTGATGGGTATGTACCAGTGACATCATGTAACTCATGAGGGTCATGGTATCCACCAGGCCATAAATCATGGTATCCACCAGATCAGAGATCATGGTGTCCACCAGACCACAGATCTCGGTATCCACCAGACAACAGACCATGGTATCCACCAGACCATAAATCATGGTATCCACCAGACAACAGATCATGGTATCCACCAGACCACAGATCATGGTGTCCACTAGACCACAGATCTCGGTATCCACCAGAAAACAGATCATGGTATCCACCAGACCATAAATCATGGTGTCCACCAGATCAGTGATCATGGTGTCCACTTGACCACAGATCATGGTATCCACCAGACCACAAAGCATGGTATCCACCAGACCACAGATCATGGTATCCACCAGACCATGGATTATGATGTCCACCAGATCAGAGATCATGGTTTCCATCAGACCACAGATCATGGAATCCACCAGACAACAGATCATGGAATCCACCAGACCACAGATCATGGTATCCACCAGACCACAGATCTTGGTATTCACCAGACAACAGATCAGAGTGTCTACCAGACCACAGATCTTGATATCCACCAGACCTTAGCTCATGGAATCCATCAGACCACAGATCATGGTATCCACCAGACCACAGATCTTGGTATCCACTTTACCAAAGATCATGTTATCCACCAGACCACAGATCATGGTATCCACCAGACCACAGATCTTGGTATCCACTTTACCAAAGATCATGTTATCCACCAGACCACAGATCATGGTATCCACCAGACCACAGATCTTGATCTCCACCAGACCTTAGCTCATGGTATCAACCAGACCACAGATTTTGGTATCCACTTTACCATAGACCATGTTATCCACCAGACCACAGATCATGGTATCTACCAGGGCCACTAGAGCCCCAACATTTTATTCTGTGTACCCAGAGGGGCTCCTGATCTAGTAGGATCCTAGAAGCACCTCATGTTGCCCTGTATGAGCAAAGTCTTCCATCTTTAGAGGACTCCATTGGTGAGGTCTATGCTTTTTGGCTCCTGTATCTGCACTCTTGTTGTGTCCACTAGAAAGGGTTCCAGCTCTCCCTGTTCATTGTTATTGATTTTAGATTATAGATAATGTAACAGGAGATGCTGGAACACCAAAGGTGAACGGAGACACCCAAAACACCCAGGTAGAAAGGAGTCCGGATTTATGGCTGGAAGATTTTTTGGATCATCCAAAACATATTAGATACAGGGGGCTCATCTATAGCTAAGTATCACTTTTGGATGGACTGACCCTTTAAGTTGCAGGCTTTGTACTATATGTAAATATAACATATTACAGTGTAGATGAACAGTCTCTGAATATGGGCATCACTCATCATCATACAGAGAACACAAGCTAGGTTTTGTGTAGTGATTCTGCACTAGTTAATAATATATGTGAATAATTATTTATTGTGTAGACCTTGTACAGCTTTGTACAGTATGTGTGTTCTTTTTTTTTCTGTAAATTTACTTGTGCTGTTAAAAATTAGTATTTGATATCAATAAATACTTTATGATTTGTTGTTATAGTAATGTGTTTCAGTGCCAAAATTTATTGTGTGAAATATTATGATATAAAAAATATAAAAATTGGTATAAACATTAAAGCGGACCTTCTCCGCCTGGATGTATTGGGCATTGTTGCACTCCTTCCCCCCTCCATAATCTTTCCTTTAATTATTATTTATTTCTTTTCTTTTTTTAGCTCGCCCCATCCTGCCATTCTTGCCTAAGTGCCTCACGCATCAGTGACTTTGCCACCCAAAGAGAAAAAAAAATACAAATGAAAAAAAAAAAAAAAACGGACTCTCTTAATTGAAAAGACACTCCACCTAAATGTTAAAAAATACTTTTTTTTACATCTTAAAAATTGTCCCTGTATAAAAGTAAAACAAAATAATAAAATACTTCCTAGTCAACAAGTCCAGCATTGGCTTGCTTGTTGGGAAAGTTCTCCCTACACCGCTCCTCTCCAACACCTCCATCTTGAATTCATTTCTGGCGCATTGCGCAGACATGCTGCAGGGATCTTTGCTAGGTCTACAGGATCTCTCGGATCCCGCTGCATGTCTGCACATGCACTGGATCGTTTGCACATGCACAGACACACTGCCAGTAAACGAGGAGACATCTAAACTGTTTCTGCACATGCACCAGATCCCCTTGATCTACGTCCTGGGATGAGTGATGTAGAAATCCCAGGAGGCAGTTCACAGGACCGTGTGCATGCGCAGAAATGGTGTAATGGGCCCCAGAGTGAATCATGCCATTCCTGCGGAGAATGATGCATCTGAACTTTAGGGAAAGAAAATATTTAGTTAAAAAATGATATATATATATATATATATATATATATATATAAAATGTATATTTTTATATCTTTTTTATAAATATAATTCTGTTATAGGGAGGGGGAGGAGGCAGGGGAGAGCAACGTTAAAAAAGGATGAAGGTCCGCTTTAAGTAGAATTTTAAAGTAAAAAGTAAACCACTATGCACTGGGTGGGTTAATGCCGTAATGTGAAGGTGTGCACAGCCTGCATGACTAAGCCCTGGGGGTGAGGCGAAACGTGTTGGCGCGTGGCCTTCATCTAAGTGACTATCGGGTCATGCAGGAGGGAAGCCATTGGGTCCTTTTCTCTTTTGACTGCATGTATCGAGCTGGGACGGGCTCTTCCCAAACCAGCACCTTTAGTGTGTGTCACCGGAGTGGAGACAGGAGCCTTGAGTGGTGCCCAAAGTTTCTTCTGGTGAAGGATCACAGTGTGCACATCATAGGTGCACATAATGGAACACTTTGCTCACAAATGTGACCATCTCCAGCATTGGGCGGTGCTTTCTCTGTCCCCTGCTGCCGCCATGTTTTCCGCCGCTACTTCTGACTTCCAAGACATCCGCTAAAACAGTTGGGTGGCCACTGATGTATGCACAGGAGATACATCATCCCCTCATCTGAGAGTGTACATTGCATGGAACATGCGGCCTACCGCATGCAAAAAATCCATATCTTTCAACATTTGTTTCTAATTTTTTGAGTTTAATTCAACTTTAATTCACAACTGTCCCGCCAACCATCCTTTGGTCTAAAGGAGTTTTGCAAGCTGAATAATCTTCAACATCTGACATACCTTTGAGTGTGTCAGGTTCTTTGTCCCCTGCTGCATGTTGTGGTTCCTCCTATTATGTCACTGGTGACATAATAGGTCATAATGTGTCCTGTAGTAACATAGTGGCCGGGGGGGAACGAGAAACCTGACAAAATCAGAAGTTTGTCGGATGCTAAAGATTCTTTGGTCAATGTAGCTCTTCAAGAGGACAAAGATCTAAGATACCTAATGAGACTTTGCCATGTTCTAAAAAAAAAAGGTAGCTGAAAGTTTCCTATAAGAGAAGAGGATATACTCGTCTTTCTGGCAGCTTGTGTCTCCTACCTCCTCTCTGTTCCAGGACTGCTCTTCACCGGTCTTATCAGCATTCAACATTTCAGGGACTGTCAGATGCCCGTGTCCCCTGCGGCATGTTATGGTTCCTTTCCCCAACCCCTGTGCACTGCTGAGTCCTATAGTACCATAGAGGTTAGAGGAAGGAACCACAGAGCATGACAGAGGCAACCGACATTCCCGGAAGTGGTGAATGCTGAAGAGTCCGATAGAGGCTGCAGTACTGGATCGTAATTGTAAAGCAATACTTTATACAGTATATCAATCTGGGTGCTTTGCAAAAGCTGACCTTGGAACGCCCTGCTGTTTACTTACCAGATACAACTAATAATGATGTCTTCTTAATCCCTGGGGGGGAAGACAGGGTGGAGGCTCTACACTACGTTCTACACTCTGAGGTGACTTCCTGTCTTCCTCTTGGGGACGATATACAGGCGCCAGGACATTATCATTAACCTATTTATAAAGATTGCCATTTATAATAATTTACTGGAAATATTGTTTCCAAATACTAAAGTAAAAATAAACCCATACAATATATTACAGTCTTTTTTTTACCCAAAATGTGTTCCTTCCACCCCTTCCAGGTATAATATGTTATCGCTATTACTTTACAACTGTTCTTTTCATTAAGAATCAGTTAGCAAAAAAAAACAGAGCCAAGGGTGCCAAAATAAAGGTTACCGAGCTTAGGAGACGAGATGGGAAAGGGCCAAGCGCTCAACCTTGCTGACCCAAGAAGTATCTGCATATCAGGGCACCCAATGCTTCTGTGGTGCTCACACTAAAAATACCTTGATGCACTGTGGCTTAGTGGTTAGCATTTTGTCTTGCAACAACTAGAGTCCCCGATTCAGATCCAGGCCAGGACACTACCTGCATTGAATTTCCATGTACTTATTGGGCTTGTGTGGGTTTCCACCGGGTTCTCTGGTTTCCTTCAACACTCTCAAGACATGCTGGTAGGATAATTGGTTCCTGTTTCAGTTGGTTATAGTACGTGTTTTGGCCGTGCTGTTTCCTGCCATGGTATGAAAAGGGTCACCCAGGTTCTCACCCAGGCAGGTTGAGGTGCTTCAGGGTGCTTGACCCATACAGAGGAAACTGGATTTTCAGTTTCCTTTAGAGGTTGGTAAAACCCAGTATGGGACTTGGGGTCTGGAGACTTCATAGAGACTTGGGAGGAATGAAGCCTCCAACCCTGGGGCCATGGGTTGTGCAGGTGTATGCAGGGCTTTTATTAGAGACATAGCTATGGTTCAGGGCTCCACACCGATGGACAGAGGAGGTCTTATCCCAGGAGTCAGGAGGGCTCCACGTAGGAGATGGGTGGGTGCTGCTAGGCATATGCAAAAAACTTGTGTGGGAAAACTAGCTGGAGCATACAAAGGGCCTGAGGTGTGAGACCAGAGCAGCAGCACTGCAAACCTGCACCCATGTGTTGAACTTGAGCTTTGTTTTAATAAACGTGGGCAAAAATAGACATTAAAAAGAAGATTAAAGCTGTTTTAAAGATTTTCTTTTAAATAAAATATCAAACATGTTATACTCACCTGCTGTGTGCAATGGTTTTACACAGAGCAGCCCCGACATCCTCTTCTGGGGTCCCCCGTGGCATTCTTGGCTCCTCCTTTTTTTGTGTCTGCCCCCATAGCAAGCCCTTGCTATGGGGGTAGACTGTGGGCTCAATCCTGAGTCAAGTTGTGTGCATCCTTAGACACACATAGCTCAGCTCGACCCAGCCCCCTGCTTACAATATTTGACTGACAGCAGGAGTAAAGCTTGTGAGAGCAGGGAGAGAGGAGAGAAGACCAACAGGCGGTCACATTGTTGGATCGATATGTAGATAAGTATTTGGGGTCAGGGAGGGCACAGCAAGCGGTAACATTTTTTAACTTAATGCAGGGAATGCATTTGGGTAAAAAAAGGTTTTACCTTTAGAACCACTTTAACCCTTTCAATACAGGGCTTTTTATACCACTTCCATACCGGGCCTATTCTGGCACTTTTCTTCTACATGTACAAATCATCATTCTTTTGCTAGAAAATTACTCAGAACCCCCAAACATTATATATATTTTTTTAGCAGACACCCTAGGGAATAAAATGACGGTCATTGCTTTTATTCTTGTACGGTATTTGCGCAATCATTTTTCAAACGGCTTTTTTTTGGAAAAAAAAATGGTTTCATGAATTAAAAAAATAACAAAACAGTAAAGTTAGCCCAATTTTTTTGTAAAATATGAAAGATTATGTTACGCCGAGTAAATAGATACCTAACATGTCACGCTTTAAAATTGCGCACACTCATGGAATGGTGCCAAACTTCGGTACTTAAAAATCTCCATAGGAGACGCTTTGAAATTTTTTACAGGTTACCAGGTTAGAATTACAGAGGAGGTCTAGTGCTAGAATTGTTGCACGCGCTCTAACGCACGGCGCGATACCTCACATATGTGGTTTGAATTGGCTCAACTGCTGTTCACATGGAACCCTTCTCCACTTCGGCCTTCAAAGTTCTCATTTGAATATTTGCTACTACCACCAAGATCTTCACCCGCCGCGGGACTTACGTGTGTGTTCGCTTCTAAGCACGAGCTACCGGGGACAGGGGCGTTTTACATTTTTTTATTTTTATTTTACTTATTTTTTTAATTTTTACACTTTTTTTTACATTTTGTTTTTTTTTTGATCACTTTTATTCCTATTACAAGGAATGTAAACATCCCTTGTAATAGGAATGGTGTGTGACAGGTTCTCTTTATGGAGAGATGAGGGGTCAATAAGACCCCACATTTCTCCTCCAGGCTGGAAAGCATGAGATTGGGAAAAATAAATCACCAATCTCATGCTTTCAGCCGCAATCGCGGATTTGTTTACTTTTGGGAACCCGGGTGTGACGTCATCACATCGCGCCCGGGCCTCCGACAGTCATAGAGATGACTGGTGACCATCTGGTCACCAGTCATCTCTATGCTCGTCATGTGACAAGACATCGGCGCCGGACAATTCTTCTCCGGGACCCCGATGGCACGGGAGAGCCCAGAGAAGCACTGAATGGCGGCGGGAGGGGGGGGATGTCCCCTCCCGTCGCCTATAAGAACGATCAAGTGGTGGAACCGCCGCTATGATTGTTCTTATCGTGCGCAGAATTGCCGGCAGAAGAGAAGAATATCTGAATGATGCCTCTAGCTGCAGCCCCAGGACGTCATATAACATCCACCCAGGATGGGAGATCCCATCTGTGGACGTCATACTACTATGGCTGGGTATTGAAGTGGTTAAAGAGATTGTAAACTTATTTTTTTTTTATTAAAATAAAAAAGAGGTTGTATTTACCTGCTCCTTGCTATGGTATTGCACAGACTGGTCGCTTACCTCCTCTTTTGAGATCCCCCCGCTGGTGCTCTCGGCTCCTCCTCTTCTGTATGGGCCTCACTAGCAGCCCTGAAGCCGTGCTGTGGGGGTTCAGGGCTATTCGGGGCTCGGCCCCGCCTCTCACAGCCAGTTTAGCTTTTTACAAGATGGGTGCATTTATTAATTACTGCAAAAGGTGGAAATATCCTTTAAGGTTGAAGTAGCAAACCTATCTTTCACTTTGCAATGTTAAAAACCCCTTCCCCAGGCTTTCTCAGCCTTTTCTAAAAGCAATTCATTGGGGGGGGGGGTAATAGAAAAATGCCCCATACATTGGTGGTCAGTGAGAATAATGCCCCCCTTACATACCGTTCATACAGAAGGTTTCAAAAAGTCGATGAACTCTTGACACATTCCTCAAAAGAGGACTGTGACAAGATCTACAATACGGTGCCCATTGGGATTCTTGGGGTTCATCGACTCTTTGAAACCTTCTGTATGAACAATGCACGGTTGTAACCATTGATTGTATATAGTCCCTTTTGTAAAATGATCCCTATTTCCATTTTAATCATGTTTTTCTAATAATAAATTGTTATTTTTACTATATTCTTTGCCTAATTCTTGGGTACCGAGATAGTCCTATTTTCAATTTATTTGCCAGGAGCATGTTTGGGGCAGCCCCAGGTTATTCCCTTTTCTTCATATTCTTACACATGGGTAAAAAGGTCATTGGTGTCATTCAGAGGACTGTGCCAAGTGGCCTTGGCCCTGGAACTATGCAGACACCATCAAATGAAAGATCAATCAGCCACAGCTCAAGAAACCCTCAACAACCTCTGGAGGAACCCTGGTTGAGAATAGCTGTCCTACTCCTTCGGTAAATCAACCTATATGTATTGAAGTTAGCATTTTCAGAAGGGAGAGGTCAGCAATGGTGGTTATTATGTTTCCTTTATGATAAGGTGACCAGATTTTTTAAATGAAATCTGGGGACATTTTTTTTTTTACTAGTAATGGCGGCAATCAGCGACTCTCTGCCCGTCGCCGCCGTCCGCCTCATAGCCTGTCAAGTCTAAGGGTCCTTTCACACGTGGCGGATCCGTGCAGATCCGCCCCGTGAAGCTCCGCTTGCTCAGCGGGGATCGCTCCGTTGATCCCCGCTGAGCCGACGGATGACTGGGCGGTCCCCGCACACTGTGCAGGGACCGCCCTGTCAGAGCGCCGCTCTCCCCTATGGGGAATCGGATGACGACGGACCGTAGAGTCCGTTGTCATCCGATCCGCTCCGCCGACGGAAGAAAAAATAGGGTTTTCCTCCGTCACACTTTGGCGGAGCGGAGCGGAGCGGATGTCAGCGGACATGTCTCCGCTGACATCTGTGCCTCCATAGGGGTACATGGAGGATCCGTTTCAGGTCCGCCTAAAAAACTGACAGGCGGACCTGAACGGACCTCCGTGTGAAAGGGGCCTTACTCTCCGGGCCCCGGCTACTACTGGGTGGGGAGAGGAGGACCAGGGAAGGCAAGGAGATAGGCAGGCAGGCAGGCGGCTGGCCGGGGCTTGAGCCAAGGCAGAAGAACATGCGAGCGGAGCTGAATGGGCATGCACCCGAAACTGAAGAAATATTCCCTCCGCTCCGACCAGCGCATGATCATCAGAAAGGGGCACAAATCATGGAAAAAAATACACCCCCTAAGCTAGTAGGAGCGGCGGGGGTGTGTAATTCAGAATTTTTTTTTTTTTAATTCTGCACTGACTGTCTTTGAAATTGCCCCAGCCCCTGTTCAAATCCAAACCGGGGACAAAACCAGGGACAGACTTGGTCCGGGGACAGTGTCCTCAATCCGGGGACTGTCCCCTGAAACTGGGGATGTCTGGTCACCCTACTTTATGACAGGTATCCTTTAAAGAAGACGTACCGTCCCGAACAGGAAATGGCCAGCTGGAGTCCTGTATTTTTCATTGCCCAGCAGTGCTGCTGATGTGTCTTTATGACCCCTCTCCTGTCAATAAAAATCTATCTTCTGTCATCCCTGTTGGGGGCTTCAGAGATAATTACAAGCAGCTGCAGACACAGGAGGAGGAAGCGACCACTGTGGATGATTCATGAGTGAGCACAGCTAACATAAAGGCTTCTAAATGGGTGCGGACAGACATGGAATCCGAATGAAAGGAAGGCGCTTCATTCTATCCACTACTTCATCCTGGCTTTCTGCATGTTCCTATAACTGCAAACCCAATACAAACAATTTAAGGCAGAACTAAAGTCTTATTAGAAAAAAAAACTGCAAGCAGGAAGGCTCTTTATTGCAGAGGAGACATGTAATGTAATTCTGCACTAAAATAAACCTACCTGCCTGTTCATAGTTATGTGCATGTGCAGCTCAGTTTACATTGCAGCACAGTGCCTATGTGTTGTGATGTGAGTGATGTCATCCCGCATCAGCCAATCAAGATGGCCGAAGACCAGCAACCTGAAAAAGCCGAGGAGAAGATGTTGGCGCCAACAATGGACCTTGGATTGTTAAAGCAGAGGTAAGTATTGTGGACTTTATTTCCACTTTAACCACTTCATGACCGCCTACCAGTGGCGGCTGGTGGGTTTTTCTTTTGGGGGGGGACGGCAAACAACCACCCCCCCAGGCGCAACACATTAGGGTGACCACGTGTCCCGGATTGCCCTGGACAGTCCCGCATGTTGCAGGTCTGTCCCGGGCACATTCATTCTAGGACAATTCAGTGTCCCGGAATGAAACTGACACAGACACCCCCCAGGCCAATCTGATGCCCCCAAAAAAGGGCACCACATCACCGCTTTACTCACTGACAGTACTTGTCCTGGCCCGGAATGCCTAGAGGAGCACAATCCCCGCCTCCTGCTTGTGATTGGACAAATCATAAATCCCGCCTCTTGTGTCTAATCACTGTGCTGTGATTCGTTACAGCACAAGCTGATTTTTGGGAAGGGAGGGTGTCCCTGAATGGTAGTTTGGAAATGTGGTCACCCTAGTGACACTACCACCCCGCCCGGCGGGCGGCGGTCTGGCACTTACCTGATCTATGTGGCGGGCTGTGGTGACCTCCAGCATGGTCCTTGCGGGCAGCGGGGTGCAGGCAGCGGCTCCGGTGTCCGCTCCTCCAGCGTCTTCCTCCACCGTGTGTCTTCTCTCTCTTCCACCTAAGCACTAGGCATCCAATAGGATCGCCTGACGCTTTGGCCAATCAGGAAACAGGTCTCACGACCTGCCTCCTGATTGGCGGGGAGGAACTTTAGTGAGAAAAGTAGGATTTTTAAAACAGCTTACCTGTAAAATCCTTTTCTTGGAGTACATCACGGGACACAGAGCAGCATAGTCATTACTATGTGGGTTATATAGAATTACCTTCAGGTGCTGGCACTGGCAACTTCCAAAACAGGAAGTACCCTCCCCTATATAAGCCCCTCCCATCCGGGAGTACCTCAGTTTTGTAGCAAAGCAATACGTGTCCCCAAAAGAGGGGTGGGAGCTCTGTGTCCCGTGATGTACTCCAAGAAAAGGATTTTACAGGTAAGCTGTTTTAAAAATCCTACTTTCTTGTTCATACATCACGGGACACAGAGCAGCATAGTCATTACTATGTGGGACGTCCCAAAGCAATGCCACATGAGGGGGGGGGATACACCATACATAAGCTGGGCGCCATCAGGCATGAGGATCTTTTGCGGCCTGCAACACACTGCGCCCAAAGGCGACATCCTCCTGACTTCTAACGTCCACCTGGTAGAACCTAGTAAACGTGTGTACTGAAGACCATGTTGCGGCCTTACAGATTTGAGCCAGGGAGGCCTGGTGATGCACTGCCCATGAAGTTCCAACTGCTCTCGTGGAGTGCGCCCTAACTTTGAACGGAGGCGGTCTACTTCTCAAGCCATAGGCTTGTATTATGACCTGTCGAATCCACTTGGCTAAAGTAGATTTTGATGCTGCCTGACCCTTTCTGGGGCCTTCCGGCAGAACAAACAAAGAATCCGTTCAACGAATCTGAGCAGTGGCTTTTAGATAAGCTTTAACTGCTCTTACTACATCCAAAGAATGCAATAACTTTTCCTCTACCGAGCTTGGTTTGGGGAAAAAAGAAGGAAGAACCACATCCTGGTTCAAGTGAAACCTCGATACCACCTTAGGAAGAAAGGCTGGGTGAGGACGTAATACTACTCTGTCCTTATGGATAACCAGATATGGCTCTTTACAGGACATGGCGGCTAATTCCGACACTCTTCTAGCCGAGCATATGGCTACTAAAAATATCAATTTCCTGGTGAGTAGAACCAAGGAAATGTGCCGCAAAGGTTCAAATGGCTGCTTCTGCAGAACCGACAGAACCAAATTTAGATCCCATGGGCATATGGGAGCTTTAATCGGTGGAATAATACGAGTCACACCTTGCATAAAGGATTTGACAAGTGAATGCATAGCCAGGGGCCTTTGAAATAGTATTGACAAGGCCGAAACCTGGCCCTTGATAGTACTTAAGGCAAACTTCCTGTCTACAGCCCACTGCAGGAAGTCCAGAATTCTGCCTATAACGTACTTACGTGGATGCCATTTTCTGGCCTCGCACCAAGTGATGTACGCCTTCCAAACTCTATAGTAGATCTGCCTGGATACAGGCTTCCTGGCATTGATTATAGTTGATACCACAGAGTTAGAGAGACCTCTCTTCTTTAGGATGTGGGATTCAATAGCCAGGCCGTTAAACTTAGAGTTAGTAAGGAAGGGTGGTATATCGGTCCTTGCGAAAGCAGGTCCGGACGACGTGGAAGGGTCCAAGGACTCCCCACAGACATTTTGATGATCTCCGCGTACCAGGCCCTTCGGGGCCACGCTGGAGCCACCAGGATCACCGGCTTCTTCTCCAACCTGACTCTGCGAAGGAGTCGAGGCAACAATTGTAGCGGAGGGAATGCATATATCAGTCTGAACTGATCCCAAGGGAACACCAGAGCATCCGAGCCGCAAGCGAGGGGATCCCTTGTCCGGGAGACAAATCTGTCCACCTTTGCGTTGAATCTGGATGCTAGCAGATCTACATCCGGTGTTCCCCACCGCTGACATATTGCTCGGAAGACCTCGGGATGAAGGGACCATTCCCCTGGGCATAACTGTTGGCGACTCAGAAAGTCCGCCTTCCAATTCTCCACCCCTGGAATGAAGACAGCTGATATACATGGGACATGCTTTTCTGCCCATTCCAGGATGTGACTTACTTCCCTCTGGGCTGCACGACTCCTGGTGCCTCCCTGATGATTGATATATGCCACTGCTGTGGCATTGTCTGATTGAATTCTGACAGGGGACCCTTGGAGTCTGGATGTCCAGGCTACTAGGGCGTACCGGGCTGCTCGTATCTCTAAGAGATTGATGGGCAGGGTTTTTACTACATTTGACCATCTGCCCTGGAGAGACCATTGCTCCAGTACTGCCCCCCAGCCTATAAGGCTGGCATCTGTAGTGACCACCTTCCAAGATATCGGGCTGAAGGGTTTTCCCTTCTGGAGATTCTGGGGGATCAACCACCAGCAGAGACTCTTCCGAACGGAAGGGGACAAAGCCATCGGGAAGTCTAGAGCCTGAACTTTTCCGTTCCGGGCTGACAATATGGCCCTTTGTAAATTCCTTGAGTGGAATTGGGCGTATGGTACAGCTTCGAATGATGCTACCATCTTTCCTAGCAGCCTCATGCACAGGCGTATGGACGGCTGTCTTTTTGCACAAAGCAGACGGACCAAGGCCCTCAAAGAGGATACCTTGTCTAGAGGTAAGAAAATCTTCCTCTGGTCTGAATCCAGCCGTAGCCCTAGATATACCAGGTTTTTCACTGGCTGTAGGGCTGACTTGTCCAGGTTGATGACCCAACCGTGAGACTCTAGATACTTGATTGTATCGACAATTACCACTTCTAGCTTGGCAACTGAGTGGTCCATCAACAACAGGTCGTCTAGGTATGCCATTATCGTTACACCCCGTGTTCTTAGATCGGCCAACAGTGGGGCCAGAATTTTTGTGAACACTCGTGGTGCTGTGGCCAGACCGAATGGTAAGGCTCTGAACTGAAAATGGCGCCCTTCTACTGCAAAGCGTAGGAATTTTTGATGACCTGGAAAGATGGGAACATGCAAGTAAGCATCTTTGATGTCGATCGAGGCTAACCATTCCTCCCCTTGTAGGGCAGCGGTGACCGATCGGATCGACTCCATCCGGAAAGACCGGACGTTTAGAAATTTGTTTAGACTCTTTAGGTCCAATATGGGTCTTATGTCCCCGTTTGGCTTCGGGACTGTGAAAAGGTTTGAGTAGAAACCCAACCCCCACTCTTCCATAGGAACCTCCATAATTACTCCTTGGAGCAATAGTTGTTCTAACGCCAATAGGAGAGACCCTCTTTTCAGAGGGTCTCTTGGCATGCCTGACCACATAAAATGGGACGGAGGAGACTCTTTTAACTCCAACTTGTATCCCAGAGTTACTGCGGAGAGCACCCATCTGTCTTTGATCGTCTCCCGCCAGGTCTCTGCGAACAACTGAAGTCTTCCCCCCACCCGTTTGAGTGGGGGCAGCCCTTCATAGGCTTGACTTGGAGGCTGGTTTAGTACCTCTTCGGATCCAGGGCTTTTTATTACCCTGTGGCTGTCCCTGATTTTTACCTCCTGAGTTTGACCGAGGAGGCCGTCGGAACTGCTTAGTAGCAGACGTCGCAGGGATAGGAGAGGTAGTCCTCTTAAAAGATGGACCCCTAGACCTCTTTTTACTCGGTAAGAGAGTACTTTTACCACTGGAAATCTTCTGGATATACTTATCCAGGTCTTCGCCAAAAAGGCGTTCCCCATGAAATGGGAAGCTAACTAAGAGCTTCTTACAGGGAGCTTCAGCAGACCAGTTTTTGAGCCACAGAAGCCTACGCATATGTACCAAAGACAGCGTGAGGCGGGAGGCCTGATGGATAGAATCCTTGATGGCGTCAACCGCAAAGCATAATGCTCTAGGCAGATCAGCCAGAGCCTGGGCCTGCTGGTCTGGCAAATCCCTCAGGACCATTTTCATTTGATCCTTTAAAGCTTGGCAGACCCCAATAGCTGCCACTGCTGGCTGTGTAACAGCCCCTGCTGTGGAAAAAGCAGATTTTAATAAATATTCCAATTTTTTATCCACTGGATCTTTGAACATTTGAACATTATCTACTGGACATGTCAGTGATTTGTTCACAGAAGAGATGGCTGCATCCACCGTAGGAACATTCCATCTCTGGGTGAACTTTTCCTCCATGGGATAGATCACCGGAAACCTTTTAGGCGGAACAAATAGTTTATCAGGATGTTCCCAGTCCTGGTATATAAGTCCTTCCAATAATGGATGTATTGGAAAGGAGCAATTAACCTGGGGAGCTTTTAGCGACCCCAATGAGGAGACAGCAGTAGTTGATGGTTCAACAAGAGGCATTTTAAATGCAGATCGAACCATGTCAGTTAGGGTCTGGACCCACAATCTTTCAGTCTGTGATGCTGAAAATGGTTCATCTACTGTCGATTCCTCAAAAACAGAGCTAACCTCCTCCTGATCCCCTTCAGGTAGGTCGGTCCCTTCCTGGGACTGTTGCTCTGCCAACAGGCACTCTAATGGAGGTGATGGAGATCTGGCGCGCTTTCTTTCCTGTAGAGAAGAAGCGATCAATGCTGCCAATCTCTGCTCCAATCCCTCCAGAGTTGAGGAAAAAACCTCCTCTGTTATATATGCAGGAGCAGGTGGACTGAGGACAGCCGCAGTACCTGGCACTCCCGGGGGTTCCTTATGGGTATTAACCTCTGATTTCTCAGGGGAGGAGGGTGCAGATGACTGCTCCAGATCCTCAGAGCCCGATGGAGACCCCCTACACTTCCTGAGAGGTATATCTCGGAGTTTTTTAGGCGGCATATTCCTTAGTTCAAAGCTGAGGTATTCCAGCCGCAATACACCCCTTACTGAAATAGTCTAATGCAATTTGCTGCTATGTACATCAGTGGGTGTTTACTAATGCGTCTTTCTGGGGATGCCTGTATCAACCGCCCGCTGTAAGCCCCTATACCATGCTACCAGCTCCTTTTCATGCTCTGTGTCCATAGCAAGCAGCGTGGACTGAGTCCTTTTATCTTGCTGGGACGCCCGCACATGCGCAGAAGCGCTGGGCGCACAGAGCGCGTCATCCGCCAGGCTCCGCCCCCTTTTTTGAAGCTAAACCTTATAAAAGGAAAGCATGTGTGCGCGCGTGCACGTGTGCGCTCTTGGCGCCATGTAGGGAGAGGAGCCAGGGTCCCTGTTTCACCAGGACTCGGGGATGGAAGGAAACTACTTGGCAGCATGACAGAGGAATGCAGCTTCCCTGATAGAGAGCTCACTCATCTGCCTGGACTTTCACCATGGAAGGAATAGTCCCAAGAAAAAAGACGTTCCACAGCGGCCTCTAGTGGACAAACACAGGTACCGCACCTTTGTCTTTTTTTTTTTTTTTTTTAAAACCTCCTTTATGAAAAAACATTTCCAGGTTTACAGTTTTTTTAAAACTTCCCTTATGAAAAAACATTTCTAGGATTTCTTAGGCATATACAGCTATTAGCGGGAATACCCTTTAGGTAACAGGCAGAAAGACATATTAGGCTTGGGGGTCCCCTCAATAGAACCAAGTTCCTGAGGGGCCCCCACTTACCTTTTCCCCGCCGCAGGACTTTGTTTGGTCCACAGAAGCCCAAACTTCACCTCTCACGGCAGGCATTGTACTAGACCTTCAGGGACCGGGTTCCCAAGGATTCCACTCCCCTGGACCTGTATAGCACCCTGCACAGATAGCCTCTTGGTTTTGGGTATGACCAGAGCTCTGGATCCCAGGGTCCAGCCCTCCTAAGAGAGGCATTACAGGCAAAACCCTGCTCTTCTCTGCAAGGCCCGGGTACCGACCGTTTAGCTATGAAGCTTTTTTGGTCGGATCCGGAATAGCTTGCTAAGGCCCAGAGAACCTGTACACAAGCCCAGATGAATACATGTTAACCTTGGCCAACACCTTAGACTGGCAAAAAAACTGAGGTACTCCCGGATGGGAGGGGCTTATATAGGGGAGGGTACTTCCTGTTTTGGAAGTTGCCAGTGCCAGCACCTGAAGGTAATTCTATATAACCCACATAGTAATGACTATGCTGCTCTGTGTCCGTGATGTATGAACAAGAAATAGCGAAAATGTATTTACTACCGTCACACAACTGGGTGGGCTCGGAGCGTAATGCCTCTGGCTCTAATCAGGTGCTTCAAACCCCCACCCTACATTGGAATTAATAGTCCGGTGCCCTGATATGCAGATCACATAGCCCGTGCGCCTTCTATGGACGGGCTGCCACTGCCGTTCCACCGCACATATACTGTGGCACCATACCTTGTATGTGATCTGACCCCTCCGGGTCTGGGGCGCACGTGTGCGCCACCCGCGGCCCACTCCCGTATGTGATCCCAGCCCAGTGGACTCGTTTAGTACACAGGCAGAACTGTTCTGTCAGTAGGGAAGACATTGATCCTGTGTTCCTGCTTAGTAGAAGCACCTCCCACACAGTGAGTAAGCACTAGCTATGAACACATTTAACCCTTTGATTGCCCATGCTGTTAACTCCTTCCCTGCCAGTGTCATTAGTACAGTGACAGTGCATATTTTTTTCAGCACTGATTGCTGTATTAGTGTCACTGGTGCCCAAAAAGTGTCAGTTAGTGTCCGATTTGTCCGCCGCAATATCACAGTCCCGCTATAAGTCGCTGATCCATTACCATTACTAGTAAAAAAAAATAATAGATCAATTAATAAAAATATCCTATAGTTTGAAGACGCTATAACTTTTGCGCAAACCAATTAATAGTCGCTTTTTGGAATCTTTTTAACCAAAAATTTTTATTTTTTTAATCGGATGTGTTTTATAGCAGAAAATAAAAAAATATATATTTTTTCAAATAGCGCAAAAAAATAAAAACCGCAGAGGTGATCAAATACCACCAAAATAAAGCTCTATTTGTGGGAAAAGGTCGGGACCTGCTTTGCAGGGAGAAGAAACAGGGAAATTGTTCCCTCTGTACAGAGCCCTGTGTTGATTGGACACAGTCGATCAGCAGATCACGATCTGCTGACAAACTCCCGCTGTGTGCAATCACAGCGGGGGTCGCGCGCACGCACGCCCTGTACCCAGAAGAGCCCAGCGAAGTACAGTGCTGCACCTGTACGGGCCGCCCGTCCGCAGTACATTTCGGGCAGTCCGCAAGTGGTTATGAGGAGCTTTCTTCCACCGACCACCAATCTAAAGGGTTCCTTCTCTACTGACCACCAATGTAAAGGAGTATATCACTGACCATTCATGTAAGGGTGGCACTTCACTGACCACCAGTGTGACCACCAGGGGCACTACTCTGATAGCCAGTACTGTAAATGGGCACTTTTCCAATGACTATCAATATAAGAGGACACTACAATTTCACTGTCTTCATTTTTTTTCTTGCGCCATTATTATTGTTCATTTCATTGTGTTATTGTGGAGTAAAATTTTGGCATGTAGGGCATCCCTAGGTGTCAAATATCCCTTTCATGACTAAGCCTATTTCTGACATTTGGTGTTTACAAGTTAAAATCCTGTATTTTTTGCTAGAAAATTACTTAGAACCCCCAAACATTATATATATTTTTTTAGCAGAGAATCTAGAGAATAAAATGGCGATTATTGCAATATTTTATGTCACACGGTATTTGTGCAGCGGTGTTTTAAACACAATTTTTGGGGAAAAAGACACTTTCATGAATCTAAAAAAAACGAAACAGTAAAGTTAGCCCAATTTTTTTGTATAATGTGAAAGATGATGTTACGCCAAGTAAATAGATACCAAACATGTCACGCTTTAAAATTGCGTACACTCGTTGAATGGCGACAAACTACGGTACATAAATATCTCCATAGGCGACATTTTAAACATTTTTTAAGGTAACCAGGTTAGAGTTACAGAGGAGGACTAGTGCTAGTACTATTGCTCTTGCTCTGACGATCGCGGCGATACCTCACATGTGTGATTTGAACAGGGTTTACACATGCGGGCGCGACTTCCGTATGCGTTTTTTTTGCTGTGCTAGCTCGCGGGGACTGGGGCGCTTTAAAAAAAAAATTATTATTATTTATTTCATTTCTTTTTATTGTTTTACATTGTGTTTAAAAAATAAATAAAAATTTTGATCACTTTTATTGCTGTCACAAGGAATGTAAACATCCCTTGTGACAGTAACAGGTGGTGACAGGTACTCTTTATGGAGGGAAAAGACCCCAAATCCCTCCTTTGCACTTCAAAGTATTCAGATCGCCGAAAACGGCGATTCTGAATACTGTATAGTTTTTAAAAACCAGCGTTATTGGCAGCCGAGTAAGCCGTAAGTGACGTTGTGACGTCGCTTCCTAGGGTGACCACATTTCCAAACTACCATTCAGGGACACCCTCCCTTCCCAAAAATCAGCTTGTGCTGTAACGAATCACATCACAGTGATTGGACACAAGAGGCGGGATTTATGATTTCTCCAATCACAAGCAGGGTGCAGGGATTGTGCTCCTCCAGGCATTCCCGGCCAGGACAAGTACTGTCAGTGAGTAAAGCGGTGATGTGGCGGCCTTTTTTGGGGGCATCAGATTGGCCCAGGGGGTGGCTGTGTCAGTTTCATTCCGGGACACTGTATTGTCCTGGAATGAATGTGCCTGGGACAGACCTGCAAAATGCGGGACTGTCCCGGGTAATCCGGGACACGTGGTCACCCTATCGCTTCCGTGTTTGCAGAGAGAAGACTGGAACAAAGCCATTTCCGGCTTCGTGCCAGTCTGTCTCTAGACGCCGGAAGAGGCGGATCGAGGATCGTGTCTCCCGATGGGACGGGAGACCCGGTAAGAGCGGTGGAAGGCGGCGGGAGGGGGGATGTCCCCTCCCACTCCTCCAGGATAACAAACGAGCGCCTTTAAGCTGCATCGATTGTTATCCCTGGAAAGCCGACCGCCCACTCTAAAAAACGGTACCGGGATGATGCCTGCAGCTGCATATATGCGTACGCTCGGCGCGAAGGGCGTATACTAAGTATTCCACATTATTTCTTACTTTATTTACGCTTATAATGGAATTTACTGTTCATGGTAACGTATCATGGGCTGTAGATGCAGTAATTTTTGCAGAGGTTCTACGAGACCTAACTGTCATTTCAAGGAATCCTCTTTATTAAGACGGTTAAGAAAGGCTGGACTAGATGAATAAACTCCTCACATGTCACAAGATACAGCAATGGTATAACTGTTCAAATAAAGCTTTACAATTGATCATCAAAACGTCATCCTTGAGCTGCAGGCAAGTGAGTCTGACAGGTGCATTCTGCAAGAACCATGTCATCAGTCTACTACCGGCAGAAGAAGCATTTCCATTATCTTTCTTTCTCAGTGACCACGCATACTGTAAAATTGTAATTGTGTAGCAAGCCAAATGTTAGCTGCAGCAAGAAAGGTATGATTTGTGTAAAACAGCATATATAAACACAACCCATAAAGGATATTGCACCAGTACCAGGATTTACATTACTGTATGATATTTGGTTCAGTATCTGATTTGTGGATGGAAATTTCAGTGTCAGATGGATCAATCTATCTATCTACCTATCTATCTATCTGATAGGTGACATTGTACTAGCTCAGTGGTGGCGAACCTTGGCACCCCAGATGTTTTGGAACTACATTCCCCATGATGCTCATGCACTCTGCAGTGTAGTTGAGCATCATGGGAAATGTAGTTCCAAAACATCTGGGGTGCCAAGGTTTGCCATCACTGCACTAGCTGGTCTTCACCAAAACATCTAATCGCATTGATGGGTGGTCCTCAGTTTTCTTTGCTTCAAACTGGCACTATGTCACAGCCCCCATGATCACTCCACCAAAGGGATGCCAGGACAGAAGGGCTATTGTTCACAATATGGTAGACAAGAGAGTAGTCAAGTCCAAGCAGAGGTAATGGCAGATGACAAACAAAGAGCATAGTCAGGTCCAGGCAGAGGTTGTGGCATGCGGCAGACAAGAGAAGAGCCAGATCCAGACAAGGGCAATGGCAGGTGGGAAACAAAGAGAGTAATCAGGTCCAGGCAGAGGCTTTGGCAGGTGCAGACAAGAGAGTTGTTAGGTCCAGGCAGGGGTTGTGGCAGGGACAGACAAGAGAGTAGTCAGGTCCAGGCATGGAGTTGTGGCAGGCACAGACAAGAGATTTGTCAGATCCAGGCATGGGGTTGTGGCAGGCACAGACAAGAGATTTCTCAGATCCAGGCATGGAGTTGTGGCAGGCACAGACAAGAGATTTGTCAGATCCAGGCATGGGGTTGTGGCAGGAAATAGGCAAGACAGTTGTCAGGTCCAGGCAGGGTTTGTTGCAGGCGCAGACAAGAGAGTAGTCAGGTCCAGGCAGGGGTTGTGACAGGCACAGACAAGAGAGTAGTCAGATCTAGGCATTGGGTTGTGGCAGGAGATAGGCAAGAGAGTAGTCAGGTCTAGGCAGGGGTAAAGCCAATCTTTGGGCAAGAGATTAGTCAGGTTTAGGCAGGGGTCAAGGCAGGTAGCAGGCAAAAGAGTAATAATGTCCAAGCAGGGGTTTAGGCAGATCCAGGCAGAGGTTGAAGCAGGCAGGGGTTTAGGCAGGTAGGAGAGTATTCAGGTCCAGAGAGAGGTTGAGGTAAGTGTCAGACAAGAGAGTAGTCAAGTCCAGGTGGGGGTCATGGCAGGCAGCAGACATGAGAGTAGTCAGGTTGAGGCAGGGGTTGAGGCAAGTGGCAAGCAAGAGAGTAGTCAAGTCCAGGCATGCAAAGGGGCAAGCTTTGTGCAAGACAGTAGTCAGATCTAGGGAGGGGTTGAGGCAGGTAGAAGGCAAGAGATTAGTATGGTTCAGGCAGGGGTTGTGTCAAGCAAGAGAGTAGTCAGGTTCAGGCAGGCAGGGACAGGGCAAGGGGTGGGCAGGAGGAGTGGCTTGCCTGGGTGCAGCAGCGTACTGCATGGATGGGGCACCAGTGAGCTCATATTGATACTAGGCATTTTGACAAGCGGATGACTGGTCAGTGAGCCTGAAGTGTAGAGGAAGCGTTGGCTCGAGGGCCACTTGTAGTGAGACAGCAGCCACAGGGGCACGGCAAGGTATGAATGCCTGTAATCAGTCCAGTAGTCTGCGTGGCAGCAGTCAGCAGGTAGATGTGGCAGCAGAGCAGGCTGGTAGTAGATGAGCTGGCATGGAGTTCGGCTGGCGGCAGACTGTAGTAAGCAGCTGGAAGCAGGAACCAGATGGGAGCTTGCTGAACTGAGAGCTGTAGCAGGCTGGATGACCAAGATGCAGGGTCAGACATCTTGGTTTGGTAACAATGGGGCAGATCAGGCATAGACGGCAGACAACACCTCTGAAGACGACCTATTGGCTGAAATGCATAAGGTGGTTTGCTGATGTTATAAGCACCCTACAAACCGCTGTATTTTTGGATTTTATCTGTGATTTTTATGAAGACAGCTGTATTTTGCATTTTATGGATTGGATTTTAATAAATCGCTTATACTTCACCATGAGAGTTTTATTTTTATGGTGGTGACTCTTTGATCCATCGAGTCTTTTATGACCTCTGGAAGCTCTGGAGCCTCGTAAAGATGAGGAGGAATCCTGATGTCCATTCTGTGGCTCTGTCATCTGCTCTGCTTTGGGGAGACACCTGATGCCTGACTGTGCAGTCGGATCGCTCTGGTGGATCACTGGAGAAGGATCGAGTTCACAGTGAGGCCTGACGTAATAAACTTTCTGGTAAGGGCATTTGATATCAGCACGTTGGTGTGGTGTGTGGGCTCACACGCTGAAGTCGGTGCAGGGGACCCTCCTTCTTCCTTCTTTTCCACTTGTCCCTTTGGGCTTCATACATCCATTTAAGCGCTGCATATGAACTTTTTACTGGAAGACCAAGATGCAGGGTCAGACAAGCCGGGTAGATAACGATCGGGCAGATCAGGCATAGACCGCCGACAGCAGGATGGTCGGGTAACAAGCCAAGACAGCAACAGGAGATCGAAACAAGGAGGCAGAAGCAGAATCCAAAGACAAGCCGAGGTTGAGGCAGGTAGTAGACAAATACAGGTCAGAAGTAAGCCGGATCAGGATCAGAGGTCACACGGAATCAGGAAAAACACACAGAAGCTGTAGACCAAACACCAATGAGCCCATACTGAAATAGTTAGCTTGGCACCAGCATTAGTGACAGATGCGTGCATTGATGCACGAGTGCTCATGTGTGCGCCTATGCCCAAGACTATGCACATCTGCCCGGCCAGTGGCCAGTCTGCAGACTCTGCACATATGTATGTGCCGAGAGACTCCATCTGCACTACGGACATGCCTTCCCTGACACATCCCCTAAGCTCACACATAAGAAAGGGGGGGGCGCAGTTTGGCTTCTTTGCCCTGGGCACTGGATGACTTTGTCCCACCACTGCGGGCATGGACCATGTCAATCAAGAGAGTAGTCAGGTTCAGGCAAGAGTTTAAGCAGGCAAGTACTGTATGTACCCAGGTCCAGAAAGAGGTTGAGGCAAGCAGCAAGCAAGAGACTAGTCAAGTCCAGTCAGGGATCATGGTAGGCAAGAGAGTTTCCAGGTCCAGGAAGGGGTCATGGCAGTCAAAAGAGCCAGGCCAGCAACAAACAGGCTACAGGCAAGTAAATATTACAGCTCTTTATCTCTCAGGTAGCTGGTGAAAAAAATCCCCAGCCACTTCAAAGGCTGGAGCTTAAAGCAGAGCTTCACCCAAAAGGGGAAGCTTCACTTGCTTGTTTCCTCCCCCCTACGCTGCCACATTTGGCACCTTTCGGGGGGAAGAGGGGAGCGGGTACCTGGTTTTGACAGGTACCAGCTCCCACTTCCGGGTGACTTCGCCATGGCAAAGTCACCCAGAAGTTTGGCCCACCTCCTCCTTTCCCTGTTTCAAGTGCGCTGCGCTTTGTGAATGGCCCGCATGTGCAGTAGGATACCGGCTGTGACGTCGCATGGCTTCACTGCCAGTTTCCCTTGCCCAAAATGGCGGCGGCAGCACCCGAGAGCCGATTTAAAAATTGGCTCGGATAAAGACACTGCTGGATCCCTGGACCGGTAAGTGTCCTTATGTTAAAAGTCAACAGCTACCTCACCTCTCAAAAATTTTAATAAAAGAGATTGTACCAGAAAAGTCAGCAGCTACAGCATTTGTAGCTGCTGACTTCTATTTTTTTTCTGAAGGAGCCTGGAGCTCCTCCTTAAGCACTTCCAGACCGCCCACCGTGGATATACCGTGCTACTTTAACGTTAAATACCGGAGTTATGGAAGCAACTAGCTGCCATAACCACAGTATATTTTTACACAGTGGGCGATCCTCTTTCACAAAAAGTGGTCCCAGCAGCGAATTTGCCACGGCATCACATTTATGGGCAGCGGGAGTGGTAATTTCCGCCGCTTATCAGAGAGATCAGCAACGGCAGAAACAATCCGATCCGGTCAAGTGATGGGCAGGAAGTCGAGTGAGAGCAAGATGGCCCCCACTCGACTCTATGCCTTTGGAGGATCGGAGCGATGTCGCCCTCTGGCCTTAAAGGGCCCATTTTTTTTTTATGTGGAAACATAAAATTACATCTTTTTCATTGCTTTTTAGTGCAAATGTGAGATCTGAGGTCTTTTTGACCCCAGATCTCACATTAAAGAGGCCCTGTCCCGCTTATTTCTATAACAAGGGATGTTTACATTCCCTGTAATAGGAACAAAAGTGATCTTTTTTTTTTTTTTAAAGGGACAGTGTAAAAATAAAAAGTAAAATGAATAAGATTTTTTTTTTTTAAAGCGCCCCGTCCTTCCGAGCTCCTCCGCAAAAGCAAACGCATACGCAAGTCGCGCCCACATATGTAAATGATGTTCAAACCACACATGTGAGGTATCCCTGCGATAGTTAGAGCTAGAGCAATAATTCTAGTACTAGACCTCGTCTGTAACTCTAAACAGGTAACCTGTAAAAAAATTGAAAGCGTCGCCTATGGATATTTTTAAGTACTGAAGTTTGTCACCATTCCACGAGCATGCGTAATTTTAAAGCATGACATGTTAGGTATCAATTTTCTCAGCGTAAAATTATCTTTCATGTTATACAAAAAATTGGGCTAATTTACTGTTTTTATATTCTCTTTAATTCAAAAAAGGTAATTTTTTCCAAACAAAATTGCGTTTGTAAGACCGCTGCGCAAATATGGTGTGACATAAAGTATTGCAACAATCTCCATTTTATTTTCTAGGGTCTCTGCTTAAAAAAAATTATAATGTTTGGGGGGTTCTATTTTTCTAGCAAAAAATACTGATTTTAACTTGTAAACTACAAATGTCAGAAATAGGCCCGGTCCTTAAGTGGTTACCCTTTCTGGTAAGAAGGCATGTCCAGCATCCTTACTACGGACTCTAGAAGTCCTGCAGGTAGTGGAAAGTCCTAGGAATCCTGAAAATCCCAACAGAGATCCTGTAAAGAATCCTGGAAGATCATGTGAGTACTGTAGCAGCATGTATGGAGTCATTTGAAAGATCTATTATGTAAAAATAGAGCTCACCCAACAAAGAAAAATCTAAGGAACAATATACTGAGAAAGTGATGACGAGGGGTAACGATGTGCACACACAATGAGGAAGTCATAATGATGAGATGACAGATGCCGACAATCTTCATACTTTAATTACACTCAGCATACCTCCCAACATTTTGGGATGGGAATAAGGGACACCTACTAGCAAATGTATGTAGGCATAGGACACGCCCCCTGGCACACCCCCTTAAAGGAGAATTAACCAAAAAAAAGTTTAATTAAATTCACAAGGGACTTTTTTTACCATTACTATTCCTTTATATTGGCTTTTAAAATTTACAAATGCAATTTCGAACTTTGATGAAAGGTTTAGCACTGGGAAACACTTATTGAAAGATAAAAAGTGCATTTTATATACAACTATATGGATCAGACCAAAATGAGGGACAAATGAGGAGGGAAGAGGGACAGAGGAACATTGCTCGATATCAGGGACAGTCCCTCGAAATCAGGGACAGTCCCTCGAAATCGCAGGGGCAGTTGGGAGCTGTGCACTCAGTAATAGGAAGAATGTGAAAAACATTTCATATAGAGCGACTTTAATTTAAATCAGAGGGCTCAGATATGATAAGTCACTAATATAAATGATCTTTTATTCTAGTGGCCTGGACATGTGGAAGTGATAAAAATTCACGTTCATCACATGGAACAATGTATATACATCTCGGCTCATTTTCCCTTCACTGTCAGAGGATATCTATATGGTTGACTAAGTTGTATGTCTTCAGCTTTCCATATAATAGATTCCATACCCGTTTATATATCCATAATTGTAGGTTGCACGCTGTGCAAGTTGTCAGAGCTTATTTACTCCATATGTACATTCCTGGTATTCCTCGCACTTATTTCACATTTTACTTTTACAGCGCTGGGAGGACCGCATTTCAAACCTTGGAGACTCTGCATAGTTTCCCCGCAGGAATCTAAATTCCAGAAAACTGTCAGTGGAATAAACAGAGGCCTATCCATGTTACCCACCCAAACCACAGCCAATCAACAAAGCCAAAATGAAACACAAAACTATTCTGGCCATAAAGGCAGATATTGATGGAAAAACAAGTGATGAATCCTAGGTTATTGAAAAAAAAAAAAAAAGTGTAGTTGCTTGCTAACATGTTCTGCTGATTGGTTATTTAGCTGGCGGAGGTGGCTCAGTCACTAAAGGGCGATGCTTAACCCTTTTGCTGCCAGAGCCATTTTTGTGCTTTTTTTGCACACATGCTAAAAGGCACATTTTACGCCTGAAGATTAGTTAAAACCCCCATGCATTCTATATGTTATTAAAGCGGAGGTTCACAGAAAAATTGAACCTCCGCTTTTTGGAACCCTCCCCCCCTCCGGTGTCACATTTGGCACCTTTCAGGGGGGAGGGGGGTGCAGATACCTGTCTAATCAAGGTATTTGCACCACTTCCGGGTCCTGACTCCCGCGGGAGTCCCGCCCCTTTGCATCACTACCCCGCTGTCTTCTGGGAAACACGCTGTTCCCAGGAGAGAGCGGGGACCAGTGACGCCGCGCCGCGATACTCGCGCATGCGCAGTAGGGAACCGGGCAGTGAAGCCGCAAGGCTTTTAAAAGTCAGCAGCTGCAGTATTTGTAGCTGCTGGCTTTTAAAAAAGAAAATCGGGTGGACCTCCGCTTTAAGCGCAATAGACATTTTTATATGTTGGTGCCCCCAAACAGTGCTGGGACAAGGTCATCTAAAGCCCAGGGTGAATACACCAAACTGCAGCTCCTTCCCCAAGATGCATGAGCATTATGGGGTTGATTTACTAAAGGAAAATAGACTGTGCACTGTACAAAGTGCAGTTGCTGCAGAGCTTAGTAAATGAGCAGAAGCTCTGCTGACTTCCATCAAAAAGGACATCAATTCTATATGTGTACAGTGTCGCACGACCATGCAATTGTCAGTAAACAACTTCAGCCCTGTAAGGTTTTACATCCTTAATGACCAGGCCAGTTTTTTGCGATACGGCACTGCGTTACTTTAACTGACAATTGCGCGGCTGTGCGAAATTGTACCCTTTTTTCCCCACAAATAGAGCTTCCTTTTGGTGGTATTTGATCACCTCTGTGTTTTTTATTTATAGCACTATTAACAAAAAAAGAGCGACAATTTTGAAAAAAATAAAAGAATATATTTTACTTTCTGCTATAATACATATCCAAATAAAAAAAAAAAAAAAACGAATTTCTTCATCAATTTAGGCCAATATGTATTCTTCTACATATTTTTGTTAAAAAAAATCTCAATAAGTGTATATTAATTGGTTTGTGCAAAAGTTATAGTGTCTACAATCTATGGGATATTTTTATGGACTTTTAAAAAAATGTTTTATTGTTTTTTACTGGTAATGGCGGCGATCAGCGATTTTTTAGCGGCACTGCGACATTGCGGCGGAAAAATCTGACACTTTTTGGGGACCAGTGACACCAATACAGTTATCAGTGCTAAAAAATATGCACTGTCACTGTACTAATGACACTGGCAGGGAAGGCGTTAACATCAGGGGCGAACAAAGGGTTAGGTTTGTTCCCTAACTGTGTTGGGGATGGACTAACAGGAAAAACACAGAGATCCATGTTCCTGATTACTAGGAACAGAAGAACGGGGATCTGCCTTGTTTACATGAGCAGATCCCCATTCTGCCTCTCTGTGGAGCCATCGCGGGTGGCCAGCGGACATCGGGTCAATCGGACCCGCGGATTGGCTCCCCCTCCGTACAGCGGGTGCGTGTGCACCCACAGTATCTACTGCAGGAAACGACGTACAGGTACGTCGTCTCCCACAATAGAGCCGCCCTGCCGCAGTATAAATGCGGTGGGCGGTCTTAAAGTGGTTAAAGTAACGCAGTGTCATATCGCAAAAAATGGCCTGGTCATGAAGGGGGGTAAATCCTCAGGAGGGCAAGTGGTCAGTTGGTGAGGAGGTGACATATCACCACCACCTGTAAATGCCTCTGAAAATTGATCCACTGCAGATTGCATTGCGGAGAAGCAGCAAGGACTTCCACACATGTGAACGAGTCTTATTACAGTATTGCCACCCAGTCAATCTACTTCTAATAATAGGTGGGAAAAGCAGGCTCAATGGGGTTAATTTGATAAAGGCTAATAGGATGTTCACTTTGCAAGAGAATTTGCACTTTGCAATGGAATTTTCCCTTAGCCTACTGAATGAGGTGAAGCTCTGCTGACTTCCATCATTCAATTATGTTCAAGCAAATATACTGTTTTTTTTTCTTTCTTGCATGCAATTGAATATTCTTTGCAAAGTGAATTTTCATCACATTCACTAAGCTGAGAAAAATTCCCTTGCGAAATGGACGGCCTATTTGCCTTTAGTAAATCAACCCCAATGGGTGGAGGAGATTACCAAAGCAGCAAATCCATGTTGGACCAAAATAGAATTATACATGCTGTGACTCATTGCTCTCCACCCAAAATTCAATAGATAGTTTATGGTGGGTGTTGCGCTGTCATTACTCCAAAATACCAGCTAGAATACAAAGGCAGGGAAGAGAAGGCCCCTTTGTCTCCCCCCACCCAGGCCCTTTTCATTCTCCTATAAACATAGAGAAAGTCCTACACCTTTCCTTATCTATTGTTTATAATAGGAGACTTGGCGGCCTCACAGCGGAGGGTGTTGCTGCATTTCCATGTATAATGAAAGGGAGTTTACACTGGGCAGTCTAGTACGGTAATTGCTTCCAGTAACTCTTCACGTTGAAGAATATAAGGAAATTAAAGCTGTTGCTCTGGCCAGAGCCTCAGAATTCCAGGTGATGTCATCATTCGATCAGATGGAAACAGGAGACGTGGGGTATTGGGGACTTATTATCGTGGCGTGACTTTTCCAGCGATCCAGCTTTCTACTAAGCCATGTGTTCTTACTTAAACCCAAATGTAGCTTGTACTGATGCATTCTTACTACAGGCCACATTCCAAACAGAGAAGGGAAAACACAGAATATTATAATCTGTAACAAGCCTAGTAAGGATAGCAAGGCGACTCTAACGTAAAAAGAAAGAGGGCATTAGCCCCAGGTCCACCAGTACAGGTGGGACCCAAGGGACTTACAAGCAAAGCTGGCCATACACTGTTAGAATTTTGGCCAGTTCCTGTGAATCAGTCCGAATTCTAACCGGAGGCTCTGAGGAAGAAGGTACCCCTTCGAAACGCGTCAGCCAGCAGTGGTCCTCATGTCCTCTCCTTCATCACCTGGAGACTGTTGATACCAGACCGATTGCTATCAGCTAAAGGCTTTCATATTGCCGGTTTCTTTCACATGCTTGTGAGTAGTTTTTAGTTCATTCTTTTAATAAATCTATCAAAGGATAATGCACAAGGCTGGTGCGCCCTCTTTTCTTTATTTATTTTCCTAATTCTAACTGCACTGGCCAGCTCAAAAAATAAAAAAAGGGCCATCAAAAGTGGGGTACAGAGCCGCTGATAGGTGGTAAAGGTAGCCCTCCTGTATTGGGCCTGGACCCTGTCCGGTCAGTAGGGGTTGCTTGCTCACAACTCACAGCCCACCATCTTCCTAAACCCAGGTCCCCCCTCTCTCCGTTACTTATCCCTGACTACAACTTCCAGAATTCCCTGTGGTTGGTAGGGTGCGGGCATGGTCGGGTGTAGCTCTCTGCATGGAAACTATGGATGATCAGCTGTGAGCTGTGCAGAGAGTTCCATGACAATGGCACAGAAGGGGCCCCAAGGGTCAGTGAGCTCTTCTCCTTTTAAGTGAAGCTTCACACCAACAAATCCTGGAAGAATCTAAATATGAACACGGGGGGGGGGATGCTGTGCGTCAGGGGGATGCAGGGGGTGTAAAATGTGGGGTAATGGGGATGCAGGGCATGCAGGTTAATGGGGGATACAGTGGTGCCCTGAGTAGAGTAGTGTGGGATACAGAATGTGGAGTAATGAGGGATGCAGTATGTGGGGTTGTAGGGGATGGAGGGGGTGTGGACTGTAAACTAATGGGAGATGTAGAGTGTTGAGTAATGGGGGATGCAGGGGTTACGTCATGTTGGTAAATGAGGGCTGCAGGGGGTGCAGAGTGTAAATGGGTGACATAGGAGATGCAGAGTGAGGTTGTAAGGAAAGGCCTTCTGTGCACAGGGTAAAACAGGTTGCTTTTCATGCTCACGGGAATTGGGCATTGGCTAATGCATATTTCATGCGCGACAGAGCCCACGTGCATCTGTGACAGATGTTGGCGCCAACCAAACTATTTAAACTCAGCCAGTGCTCAGGTTCAGTGCTGCTTTGGCTTTCAGCCTCCTGTGTATCCTGTGTTCCTGTTATCCTGTATCCTGATTCCAGTTACTGACCCGGCTCGTCTAAACACTCTCTGAACTCCATCTGCACTGACCCTGGCTTGTCCTTGACCTCTGCTTCTATCTGCTCCTTTGGCTTCTATTGCACCGATTGGCTCCTGACCCGGCTGCTACACAGACCACGCTGTAGCCTGCTCCTCTGTACCTGATCTGTCCTGCCAGTATATGACCCCGCTTACCTGACTGTTTCCTGAAACATCCTTCTGTGCCTACTATTCATCAGTCTGCTACCAGTGCATGCCTCACCCGCCCGCTGTCACCAGTACCAGCCTGCTTCAGTCTGCTATCCTCCAGCTGCCCGCCTGCTCGCTTGTTGAAGCCATCTGATGACTTCTCCTGCCCTGCTCGTGCAGGACTTATAGGAACTCATGTCACTCTGCACTCTTATGCCTCCTGTCTACACTATCAGGGGCCCTGAGTCAGAGGTGTAAGAGTGGCCTTCCTCAGGCTCTGCTACCAGGTACGTGACAGAGGTGTAATGGGGATGCAGGGCAATGGGGAATGCAGTGGCGCACTGAGTGAAGTAATGGGAGATGCAGGAGGTGCAGAGTGTGGACTAATGGGGGACGCAGAGTGTAGAGTAATGGGAGATGCAGAATGTAGGGTCGTGGGGAAAGTAGGAGGTGCAGATTGTGAACAAATGGGGGATGTAGGGGATGTAGAGTGTGGAGTATTGAAGGATGTAGGGGTTTCAGCATGTGGGGTAATGAGGGATTCAGGTGGTGCAGAGTGTGAAGTAATGAGGTATACAGAGGTTGGGGTAGTGGGGATACAAGGGGTAAAAAGTGCAGGAGATGCAGAGTGTTGAGGTATTGGGGTGTAAGGGAGATACAGGGGGTACAGTGTGTGGGGTAGTGGTGGGGTTCTGTGGGTTAGTGGACACTGACCTGAAATGGAGTATAAGGGGGGCTGGCCTGTCAGATAGACTTTATTAGGCCCCATGATTATTTTTGGTGGCCCTGCCCAAGGGCACCAGTTGTCAGAATACAACCTCCGCACACTTTTAACAAACATCAGCATCAATCAAATTAACACAAGATGCACATAAATATTCTTGCTTTCAGTTGCCTGGCTTGATTTGTTGTGACCTTGTGCTGTCCACCTCCACACCACAAATCCTGCACCAACAATTTAAAATTCAACATCATCATTGGCCGGTTTCTTCTTCTTTGTTCTCTGAGTCGGTCCACCAAAAACATCCACATCCTCTGAGTGGGTAAAGAAAGAATAAAATATTCCTCAAACTCTTATGAAATGAAGATCTCAGGAAACATCAATTTTCATTTTATGGACAATTACGAGAGCTCCCTGAAAAGCAATGGTGATGTAGCCTTCCCAAGGGCAGCTGTAAGGCCAGGGCTATGACCATGACACCAGTGCCTCAAGAGACCAGGAAGTGGGATCAAATGAATTGTGAGTAATAGAATTACCTGTGATTAAATGGATAACTAGCAGATGATCAGCATCCAAAGGTGCATGAACCATGGATTTTTACTGTTGAGGGGAAAGGTCTGCCACCAGCCAATTAAATAAGGGTGGGTGGAGACAGCCACATGGGTATTATCCGCACTGTAAGCAAAAGCACAGAAGGAAAAAGCAGCACGATATAGGAGCATGCATTGGAGCAATATAAGAAGTTTAAAAGAAAAAATCCAAGGAGTGGGAAAGAAAAATACACGACCATACAGATAGCAACTCCAGTCCACCCGATCCACATGATGGGTGTACCAGGAGGGCACACAGAATAAATTACATTACCAAAGGACAATATCAAATTATACAGATATATAAAAAGATACATCAATAAATAAATACATCACAGAAAGTTAAAACATAAGTCTGCATAATTTAAACATTATATGATAGTAGAGAAGTTGGAGAGATAGTTACACATACTGTATATTAGGGGTGCAACGGATTAAAAAACTCACGGATCGGATCGATCCTCGGATCAGAGTCACGGATCAGATCATTTTTCGGATCAGCAAAAAAAAAAAAAAGACAATCTTGTTACACCCACCGGAGTTTTAGATTTCAGTTATTTTAAACACAAAACTGAGCTTATTTGCTTAAATACATTATTTGTAAATCCGACGGACTCTTTACATTAAATTTTAAAAGCAGCAGCAAACCTAACATGCCTACTAATGTGACAGAACACCTCTGATTTTCACATTTAACTAAATGTGGAGTGTGGGGTGGAGCAAGATGGCGGCGAAACGTCACTACAGCGTCCGCCGCCGGGTGTACCAAGATGGCCGCCGATCGCGTGGTGATCCGATCCGAACAGGGTGACCCGTTCGGATCACGGATCACCACCGATCCATTGCACCACTACTGTATATAGAAAAAATTTGTATAAAAATGAGAAGCCATGCAACTCAGAAAAATGAATTTAAAATACCTCAAAAATATTAATTATATGTAGCGGGGTCCTCAATTTAGTGGGGTACACTTGGGGAGTAGTGTGACCCAAGTGTGTAATTATGTTAGGGTTCAGACCCCTTTTTCTTATTCGTGGAGGATTGGGTGGTGTAATATTCTCTTCGACCAGTAGGTGTCAGTGTACCTACTGGCTCGGGGTAGAATCACTACCGGAGTGCTACCCTTCTTTGTCCCTTCCTGGAGATAGTACGGCCGGGGCGGGGAACCCGCCGTGGTGTCGACGGGAGGAGATAAAAAGGGGGAGACGCCCTCGCCACGAGGTCTTCGGGGATCATCTCTTCACGCACCCAGGCACCTTCAGCCTGGGTGCGGGCGGTTCAAGGTTCCGGCCTAGGCGCCCTAGGCCTGGCCGGGATGAAGATGGAGTCCATCCCAGGCACCTTCAGCCTGGGATGAGGTACTATTGAGGAGGCCTGGGACCCGGTGACTCCGACTGGGTCCCGCGAGGGTGGAGTTGCTCCAGGGCGCCCCTCGCGAGGGGACCCGCATCTGAGGTGAGGAGGCTGGGGAGGTCACTCGTTCGAAGACCCGGTGTAGTGTCAACCCGGTGACGGATGGGCCTTCAGTAACTCCCTTGGAGGACATCTTCCCCTGATAGAGGCCCGCAGCGCAACGGAGGTATTCATGTCGAGACTCCTACAACCCTTGGTCATAGTATAGGGGGTGTAGGGACCCAGATCAGTATAGTGCCTCGACCTGCTCATTCCACCGTATCATGCCATTGCATTGCCTTGTAACTGAAGATACAAAATAAATCTAACCGTTGGACTGTGATCGGTGTATGGACTCTGTTAATGGGAGCAAAGGGAGGTTTCTGCACGACAGACTCGGTACATGTTCAGGACACCGGCCCGAGTAAACATTAGGTATTGGCCTTCACCTCGCCTGCAAGTAGTAGGGAGAACCTGGGCCGTAGCGCACCCTCACCCCTGTCGCGTGACATACCCCTAGGCTAAAGAGGACGGGGTGAGGGGGTGGCCGCCCCACGTGGGGGCTCGTCCGGGATATCGTGTGCCTTGGCGATGGAACTGAGAGCGTCTGTGTTTGAACTTTGCTGCCCGGAGGAGTTCCGAGCGGGTCGGCCATGTGATTGGCCAGAGTGCATCCCTGCTCGGAGTTGTGGACATGACCCTAAGTCGGGAAAGGCCCACGCAGAGGAGCGTAGAAAGGGAAAGGTCCAGCCGTGTGAAGTACTACATGTGGGGACTGTTAATGCACTGCGCCACGAGGCACCCCATGACTGTACAATTCGTGGGCGGAGGCTGGCGGAAGCCCGCGAAAACGTACAAGTTGTGGGAGGAGTCTGGCCACGTGTGGAGATACACGTGGAGACTCCGGCGCGTGGTCAGCGTGTGATGGAACAGCAAGTGGTCGGGATGGCCTCAAGCTCCCCGTGGATACCGGTACATTACCCCACGAAGATGACTGCATTTGCTGCTCCCCTGACAGACACGGGGATAAGACTTAGGCCCCGAGGACAGTTGGCTCTGTATTCATGCAGAGACACGGAGGCTCTCGGTGTGATCTGTCCCGGATGCTCGGGACTGGTGGTCCAACTAAAGCCATTCGGGCGTTGTGAGGCCTGCAAGGAATTCCTTTTTGAGGTTGAACCATACACGGAAAGGCCCCGGGCCTTACGCCTCAACTGCATCACAGGAACCGCCACTCCGGAGGGAGAGATCCAGGCCTCTGCGAAGGTCCCCGTACGCACTGACCAGGGCGAAGTGACTGCCCAACCAGAGATTGAGAGAGAAAAATCCGAAGACACTGCTTCGGTCACCACAGACTCCCTGCTACCACCCCCGAAGAGGAATATAGGCCTGGTGCAGGCCTCCTGTGGTCGTGGTCGAGCTTCACCCCGCCGCTTGCCTGGCCTGGATGGCGCCGGTAGAGAAGAGAGTCCCGGACATCCCAGTTCTTCAGTAGGTCCAGGTGAGCTAGGGGCTGGGACTGCGGTGTTGGTTGGAGGTGTCGGGGGTTCACAGTCGGTGGAGCCCGAAAGGGAGGGTAGCCTTCCGTCTACTAGAGACTACCTTCCCGCCGAGATGTATGACACCTCCGACTTAGAGTCGTTGTCAGACTGTGGGGATGACGGGGAAATTGACGAGCTGTTTCAACGGAAGGGCTGGGACAGACGCCCGCTACCTGTGCTGAGTAAACCACAGGATTCCCCCATGTCTATAGAAGATAATACGCTCCGGGCGCAGACCCCGGAGTTTCAGAGGAAATCTAACCCTTCGACCAACTTTCCTCACTCAACTACATCATCCGCTTTGATGGTGAGGACGCAGCGTGCTTCGTTGCGGGCACCAAAGACCAAGCAACCTGAGATGGTGAAGGTACCTCGGCACCCGGAGGCCATCGTACAGCCAGGAGAAGGTGAGCGAGATGTGATGCCGCCTCTAGCCAGATTGCAGAGACTTTTCTCCCAGAGAGTCGCCCGTGAATATGGGTGGGAGTACCCCTACTTGCCCCGGGACTTATTGTATGAAGTTGAGGTCCTGTGACCAAGGTGGTATGACGAGTTTGTATGGGAAAAGCTTAAAGTACCCCATGCCAGGCGATACCTGTCATGTTCGCCGCCTGTGTCTAAAAAGTTCAAGGACTGCAGAGCTGATTGGAGACTTGGGCGCCATATTCATGCTGATAAGGTGCTCATCTGTAGGAAAGAAGGAGAGGATGTCGAGTACTCAGTGGAAGTGTTTGACGGGCACCTGAAGCCTCTGTTTCTGCCGGATCCAAGGTTCTACTTATAGGAGGAGTGAGCTCCTATCTTGTTGCTGTTGAAACTTTCTGGATGAGACATTCCCAGATGCCTAGAACTGTGCCCTACTTTTGTTTTGATTTGGGCTTTTCTTTTACTCACTGGAGACTTGGGAGCTGTTGTGTTTTTTTTTCTCCCTTTTCTTCATGTGCCAAAGGCAGAGACTTTTGGGGTAGAGTCAGAGTAGGAAAGCAGGAAGAATGAAGATTTCACTAAGTGTCATTACAGCGGCTCTGTCACCAGGTGGCAGTGTTGCGCAACAAATGTTTGAAAATTTTACATATGCATTACTTACTTATTGGAGTGAGCGGGTCTCTCAGCTGACGGACCCACTCATGCCATGTTAACACAGCGATGGGAGGGATTGTACATGTGCACAGAACAGATGTTTTATACAAATGTTTATCGTTTTATATTTCCCCTTTTCCTTTTGAGCAGGTCTTGGCACATTTAGTATCCAGAAATTTGAGGGATAGCCTCTGGGGCCCACTTCATGTCACCACTTTTCGGGAGACATGGGTGTGCACCTGACGCTGGGGACCAGCGTCAAACCACAGGGGGGAGTGTGTAGCGGGGTCCTCAATTTAGTGGGGTACACTTGGGGAGTAGTGTGACCCAAGTGTGTAATTATGTTAGGGTTCAGACCCCTTTTTCTTATTCGTGGAGGATTGGGTGGTGTAATATTCTCTTCGACCAGTAGGTGTCAGTGTACCTACTGGCTCGGGGTAGAATCACTACCGGAGTGCTACCCTTCTTTGTCCCTTCCTGGAGATGGTACGGCCGGGGCGGGGAACCCGCCGTGGTGTCGACGGGAGGAGATAAAAAGGGGGAGACGCCCTCGCCACAAGGTCTTCGGGGATCATCTCTTCACGCACCCAGGCACCTTCAGCCTGGGTGCGGGCGGTTCAAGGTTCTGGCCTAGGCGCCCTAGGCCTGGCCGGGATGAAGATGGAGTCCATCCCAGGCACCTTCAGCCTGGGATGAGGTACTATTGAGGAGGCCTGGGACCCGGTGACTCCGACTGGGTCCCGCGAGGGTGGAGTTGCTCCAGGGCGCCCCTCGCGAGGGGACCCGCATCTGAGGTGAGGAGGCTGGGGAGGTCACTCGTTCGAAGACCCGGTGTAGTGTCAACCCGGTGACGGATGGGCCTTCAGTAACTCCCTTGGAGGACATCTTCCCCTGATAGAGGCCCGCAGCGCAACGGAGGTATTCATGTCGAGACTCCTACAACCCTTGGTCATAGTATAGGGGGTGTAGGGACCCAGATCAGTATAGTGCCTCGACCTGCTCATTCCACCGTATCATGCCATTGCATTGCCTTGTAACTGAAGATACGAAATAAATCTAACCATTGGACTGTGATCGGTGTATGGACTCTGTTAATGGGAGCAAAGGGAGGTTTCTGCACGACAGACTCGGTACATGTTCAGGACACCGGCCCGAGGAAACATTAGGTATTGGCCTTCACCTCGCCTGCAAGTAGTAGGGAGGACATGGGCCGTAGCGCACACTCACCCCTGTCGCGTGACATACCCCTAGGCTAAAGAGGACGGGGTGAGGGGGTGGCCGCTACATATATATATGTATATAAATGTGAAAATTCATGGGATGAGCCCTAAATGTTTACATAATGTTGTCAATTTCTAGTTCTTCATTTAACCCTCCGGGTGCCAGAGTGTTCAGTGTTAAGATCCAGTAGGTCTCCATACGACAGAGCCTGAGCCTCTGAAATCTTTCAGCTTGAGAGTCACAAAGAGGAATGGATTCTATCACCCAGACCCTTAGACCTTCTATGGACTTATTATGGTGTGTAAGAAAATGCCTGTGCTCCCCAAAACGGGCCCTCACCATGCAAACAGTGTGGCCCACATAGAGGAGACCACAGGGGCAGGACAGGCAGTAGATCTCAAACTCGGTGGAACAGGTGAAAAATTTCCTAATGGGATAGATCTTGCTAGAGGTATCTTTAAAACTCCTCTGACGGTGCTGTACAGATTGACATATTTTGCAACTAATCTTTTTGCACTGAAACATGCCAGGTAAATTACAGAATGTGGGTAAGGGATGGGAGAAGCTGGCCATTGAATGATGGATCCTGCTTTGGGCAACTATGTTCTTAACATTGCGTGCTCTCCTATAGATAACCCTAGGTCTTTCCGCCAATGCTGGACCTGCATGGAATGAAATGGAATGCTGATATTGGGTGATGAACTTAACTTCTAACTTGGCCATGGAAAATGTATGGCTATCTCTGGACGTGATGGATTGGCATACTGGAAAGCCTTATTGACCAACTCAAAATCGTATCCCTTGTTGAGAAACCTTTCCATGAGGATCCATCCATGTTGGACATAATCATCATCTAAAGTACAGTTTTTTTTTCAATCTGCAGAACTGACCCATGGGAATGTTCTGTTTCCACTTTGGGTGGTGACAACTTGCAAACTGAAGATAGGAATTACCTGCAGAGGGCTTAAAGTGAGTCTTAGATAGGATTTGACCCTCTGATTGAGACAGCTTAGGATCTAAGAAGACTAGGGACTCCGAGCTACACACATGAATGAATGAAAGGCCCAATCGGTTATGATTACAATAATGAACAAAAGAGGCAATGGAGGATAGGGGGCCATCCCAAGATGATCACATTGTTAATATACCTCCCGTAGTAAGCAATACAAAGGGGATATTTCTCCAGATGCATGACTCCTCCCATAAACCCATGGTGAGATTGGCATAGCAAGACACACGGGATGCATCCATGGCAGTGCCATGAACCTGGAGAAAAGAACCCCCCCAAGAACTTGAACTAATTGTGCTCCAAGCACATGGATGCTGTCCATAATGAACTGAGCCTGTTTATGATGAAGATTGGGTTCTTGTGCTAGAAAGTGTCCCAGCGCAGTGAGTCCAACCTCATGGGGAATTGAGGTGTAAAGAGGGGTGACATCAAGGGGGGGCCAGATGTACTGTAAGAATTCTCCCAAGAATATTGTGACAATTACTTCAAGTTATCTCCAGGTGCATGGCCTTGCCATGGATGCATCCTTTGCGACTTGCTATCCCAATCTCACCATGGGTTGGTGGGAACCTCAGCAGCTGTTACTGTATATATACACCATGGGGCAAACTGTTATAACTATTCAGGTTAAAAAGAAATGTTTTTGCAGATACATTTGCGAATACATATAAAGCCACACTGCCATGTCAAGGCACCTCTAAAAAAAGTGTGCTCCTCAACTCATGTAAAGGAGGAGGCAGCCCTCTCCACCTGCTGACCCTTTAAACAGGAGATGGCTGCTTCCTTGTAACCTGTTCCAACTGTATTGATTGCTATACTGTAAATACTGTGGTTTTGGAGTTATTATGCTCATGTGGCAGATGCTTTTCCAATAAGTTGTGCCAGTTCAAACTGTATTTTAGGGTATGGCAGCCCACTTTTATTGAACAAAACCAAAATTTCACATTAAACATCAGTTGCCCACACAGGGGTTTTTCCACATGAACAGACAACTGAAAATTCCAGAGCCACCTGGTTCCATTGTCAGCACTGCTGCTCTTCTTACTAGTCCCTCTGACTGTGTTGCCCAGCTCTCCTGAATCTCTTGGCTCACTTAGCCTCTAGTTGCAGCACCCTGCTGCACCGCCCACTCCTGGCTTCTGGATAGGGATTCTTCTTACACCCCGATAGAAGCCCAGACTTCTGGGATAAGACTTCCTGTCTCGGGCTCCTTTAAACCCCGTATTAGACCTCCTGTCTCCAAACTGGGAGCCCTGAGCTATCCTCAGGCTTGAGTATATAATGACCCTGCACACCTGTTTACACACACAGGCTGCTAGTATGCAGTAAAATCCAGACACAGGATTGAAGGTTCCGTCTCACCCAAGACACTTAGAAACCTTCAAGCTTCAGGCCCCAATCCAGGTTTACAGGATCCAGGGAAAGCCAAAAAGAAACACAGCTCTCTCCACTCAGAAGCAATAGTCTGGAACCTTGCATTAAGCCCTAATGCGAATCCTGTGTCATTTACACAGTGACAGGGCCTCGCGCTGTCACGATATGTCCCATATTTGAGAACGCAGACTGTTTTTGCAACACTATATATATATATATTTTACCTGCCTTGTTCTTCGGCTCTTCGCAGGAAGAAGGGGCACACCATGCCACAAGCCCGTACCCTCCTTTATTAAGAGGTTGAGCGGTGTTGTTGGTGAGTCATTTCACAGTCGAGCCAGAAAATGTTTTCTCACCTCTGTGGATAACAGATTTGAGTACTTGTTTCCCCCAGTGAATAGAATGTCCACACTCGCTATAACTCCAACGGAGTGTTTATTTCTTCTCTTAGCAAATAACAGTCTCTTGATAGGAACAAAGGTTGGAGCAAGAAAAAGCACAGCACAAGATGTTGGGAGAGGTCCAGGCACAATCTCAGTCACTTCACTGATCAGCTTATCGAACAGACTCAGCCTCAAATGGATAGTCTATTTAGGACAAGACTAGCAGCCAAATGACACTCACGCTACTGTATACTCAAGGCCTCTATCACAGATCTGGTGAACTTGGCCTTGGCCTAGGGAGAAGACATCCCTCCGGAGAGTTACCTGGACCCTTTCCTTCACCGTGAATACTGCATCAGTCTTTCAGAACGGTTCCTCACCCAGCCTCATCTACTCAGATACGGGTCCCCTCACAAGGCGGCACCCTGAGACTCCTCGATCCCCGATGGGCTCCAGCCAAAGGTGCTGAGCCCTGTCCTTTGCTGCAATTCCCGAGTCCACGCACCCAGGACGGACAGGAACAGCAGAGTAGTACCTCACCCTGGGACTAAAGGTGCCCAGGATGGAACAGGAACAGAGAACACCTGCCCCTGAGCCTAGGGCGCCCAGGGCAGACTGGAACAAGAACCTGGGGTAGGACCACCACCAGCCGCGAACAGGCAGGGTCTGCCCCTTTTATCTCCTCCCTCAGCATGCACAGCAGGTTAACCCCGCCCTACCGTACGTTTGCCGGGAGGGGACACAAAAAGCACAGCCCTGTATTAGTGGTTCAACCCTAGCCTACTATGGCAGCGTCACCTGTAGGCCACAAGGAACTGCACACCAATACTCTCCCTGCGGATAAAATGGTTGCAAAACCCTGACAAATTAGGGTGTTTGGGCATAACTACCACCCAAACACTTCCCCTAAATTTAGCACCCCGCTACATATATATGTAGCGCTACCCCCGTAGGAGCCGCTGGATTAATTTTGGGTCCTGCCGTTACCCCACATTTCCCCGTCCCAGAACTTAAGAGTCTATGTTAAGTAGTTTTGAAAGATGTGATTGTCAGTCACTTCAGTCTTTTGCTCAATTGCTTTATTAAACAACTTCAGGTAGAAGGATAGAGGGTTAGGGGAAGTTCAGATACCTTGGTTTTGCAGATCACTAATGCGGTTCTTGAATCCAGATGACAACAGCTTTCTGTCTCTGGATCTTGCGACAATCGGATAGGCCTCTCACACCGACCTAGCAGCTGGTGTGACGGACAAAGTCTCTGCCACAGACTTGAGCGATAAGTGGAAACTCCTGGATAATCCTCTGCCACAGGATTGTTTAGCCAGTAGTCAGTTAGTTAGGGATCAGCTGCACAGTACCTGAACCTTTAAGCCATCCGGCAGTACTGTGAGGTAGGTTAACTTGGGTGCATCCTCCAAATGAGTCACCAGGCCCTTCCTGAGAAACCAGCCTTCAGCTCGGTCCTCTCCAGTAAGGTCCTCCCCTGGAATCTTCTCAGTTTGAGTGGCTTCTTCCCGCAGACAAGACAGCACAGGACCACCTTCAGTTAAGTAGGCTCCAGAGAGGCTTCTGGGCCTACTTGCAGCAAACACAGCAGCATAGCCTCGGGCCTGGAGGACCATGAAGCAAGAATGACCCCAAAGCACATGGCACTGCCCCTTAAATATCCTTCCCCAGCATGCCCAGCTACGAAGAAGCTCCTAATTGGGCTGTTTCTGGGGAAAGAATATCCAATGCACTTCAGCTGGCTGTATTTCTCACACAGGCCTGTGAAAACAGTGACACCTACTGGCAACAGTGGAAAATGCACACAACTCAGCCAAAGCTGGAACAGAACCCAGCACTTTACATAATCACTCTGAGCTATTTACAGCTCAGATAATACTAAATTTACAGAATAGCCCCTGTTTAAAAGTTGCAAGGCGCTACATATATATATATATATATATATATATATACAAAACTGATTTAGAGGCACTCATGGGTCTTGCAGAGGAGAAAGATGAAAAAAAGCAGTGTTTTTATTGTCAAAGTTTCCATGGAGCTCAGTCCCCCTTTCTCAAGACTTGTCTTGAGAACGATTGACTAAGTTTCATCGAAACATTGACAATAATACACTGCTGTTTTTGATCTTTCTCGTCTATAAGACCCGTGAGTGCCTCTAACTCAGTTTTGGATTTAAATGGATTTCTTTGTGGGTGAGCACCAGGGCATTTACTTCAAGCATAGAGTGCCATGGCTACCCTTGGAACTATATATATATATTGATCTCCAATAGGAAACTGTATCGGAAGGCCTCTTTTTGTGCTAATTAATTTATCTATAAAGCCAGACTTATTTGTGTTTTTTTGGCTGCTCAGGTTTATTAACAGTAGAGTCAGTGGTGCCATAATCACCTCCCCGCCCCCGTCTCCAATTGACAGGTATGATAATCTGAATAGGACAAGGAGGGAAGAAGGAAGACCTTCTGGATTATTTGACTCTTTCACCTGAGTAGGATTGATCAGATGCACAGTAAAACCTTGGTTTGAGAGTAACTTGGTTTAAGAGTGTTTTGCAAGACAAGCTAATTTTTTTATTCAATCTTGACTTGACATACAAGCGATGTCTTGATATACAAGTAGCGTCACGTCACAAATTAGTATAAAAGAGAAGAGAGGAGCCTCTAAGTGTAGCAATATGATTACATTTAATGAAGGTACAATATTTAGCAACATATTGCTACACTTAGAGGCGCCTCTCTTCTCTTTTATACTCTGTAGTTCCTGCTGGATTTTGCTTCCATTCCTCTTGTGGAGGCTTCCATTTGGGGATGGACATTTTATGGTTACACAACCTGGTTACATTGCTAAAATCTTTTTATATGGACTATAAACTGAAGGACCTATGAATAAATGGTTGTGGAACGAATCATTTGAATTTCCATTATTTCTAATGGGGAAATTTGCTTTGATATACAAGTGCTTTGGATTACAAGCATGTTTCTGGAATGAATTATGCTCGCAATCCAAGGTTTTGCTGTAGTAAGTAAATGTTTTTCACACAACTGCTGGATGTTTTTCTTATGTTATGTTTTTAGGTAATAATTGTTTAGCATATTTCTTCTTTAATAAATAACAGATCAGTCAGTTTGTTCTGTCCTTGGGACAGAATGCGTTTTCAGCCTTAGTTTATGATCACTGTGTACTGTAACTGGATAAGGAACACACTGTGAATCTGCAATGCTCCAAGGATGTCTGCTGTAGATGACAAAGAAATTCCCAGATATGTATTGTTTCCAGGAAATTGGGACAAGGGAAAATAAATGTACAGACACTGCATGACAGCTGTCAATATCTGTTACACATTGTGAAGTCATTTCACATACAAATCAAAAGTTTAAATAAAGAATAATGTGAACATTGCCTTCAAAGAAATCCAAGGTGCCTTTCATCATTAAAGTGGAGTTCCCATCAAAAAAAAAAATCTGCCTTTAATGTGCTTATAATAAGTAAAAAAAACATGTGGATATTTATTTATTTTTTTACTCACCTTTAAATAGCTGTTGCTATGTGGTCCCACAAAATCTGCCTTCTTCATCACCTCGGTTTGTGTCATCATTTCCGTCGGCACCTCCGCTCGCTACTGCTCCTGGGAAATGTGTGTCATCATTTCCCAGGAGTGAGTGCGCTTCCCCGAGGGCTAGAATTGGGGGACTTCCAAACGGGAAGTGAGGCGATACAGGTGACTGAGATATTGTCTCAATTTTGTCGCTCTTATCGGTGAGATTGACACCTGCGTGCCCGTCGCGCTGGCTCGCTCATCGGGAAAGGGAAAATGTATTTTATTTTCCCAATGAGCGACAAGCATTGCTGACATTGAGGCCGGGTCGCACACTGGTGCGACACGACACTCGTCCTACTTTGCCCTGCGACTTGAAGCCGACATACGTCCGACTTTCAATGAACGGGTATCCGACTTGGATCCCCGCCAATGCCAGGCTATGTGTTTGTTATGAATCATGAAGGGGAAATCCAAATTTTAAATAAAAAACCGGCATGGGTTCCCCTCCATGAGCATACTGGGCCCTTGGGTCTGATATGGATTTTAGGGGGAACCCCCTAAGTCGAAAAAACGGCATGGGGGTCCCCTCAAAATCCAAACCAGACCCTTATCCGAGCACGCAGCCCGGTCGGTCAGGAAAGGGGGTGGGGACGAGCGAGCGCCCCCCCCCCTCCTGAACCGTACCAGGCCGCATGCCCTCAACATGGGGGGTGGGTGCTTTGGGACAGGGGGACGCCCTGCAGCCCCCCCACCCCAAAGCACCTTGCCCCCATGTTGATGAGGACAAGGGCCCCTTCCTGAAAACCCTGGCCTTTGGTTGTCAGGGTCTGCGAGCGGGGGCTTATCGGAATCTGGGAGCCCCCTTTAACAAGATCCCGGCCCATCACCCTATGTAAATGAGTATGGGGTACATTGTACCCATATCCATTCACCTGGAGGAAAAAAGTGTCAATAAAAAAACACACTACACAAGATTTTTAAAGTAATTTATTAGGCAGCTCCGGGCGTCTCTTCCGACATCGGGGGTCTCTTCTCCCACTCTCCGGTTCTCCTCGCGCTCTCTGGTGCCTTCTACCTTCTGCCGGGCTCCTCCGCTATCTTCTTCCAGCTCTTTTACTAGCTGTGGCCCGGTCTTCGTCGTCTTCTTCCCTCTTCTCTCCTTGCGATGTTGACACGACGATCTCTCCCGCTGTAATGCCGGGTGCCCGGTGCGCAACGATTTATATAGGCATGGGGCGTGGTCACCGGGTGACCTCGCCCCCTTATGACGTCATCACCCGGAGCATGATGGGACTGTGATGTCATACGGGGGAGGGGTCACCCGGTGACATCACCTGGTAACCACGCCACATGCCTATATAAATCGTTGCGCCGCAGAGCCCCCCCCGCCCCAAAGCACTTACCCCCCATTTTGAGGGCATGCGGCCCGGTACGGTTCAGGAGGGGGGGGGGCGCTCGCTCGTCCCACCCCCTTTCCTGACCGGCCAGGCTGCGTGCTCAGATAAGGGTCTGGTATGGATTTTGGGGGACCTAAGGGCCTGGTATGCTCCTGGAGGGGAACCCATGCCGGTTTTTTATTAAAAATTTGGTGTGGAGTTCCCCTTCATGATTCATACCAGACACAGCATTGGCGGGGATCCAAGTCGGATCCCCAACAATGTCCCCTTCATAGAGAGGTTTCCTTCTCGCGCTCGCTGCAATAGGAATGTGTTTTTCCTATTGCAGCGAGCACGAGATGTACAGTAACCTGTCGCTGAGAACCAGCGCGATGGGATCGCGCTGGAAACACATTCTCGCCGGCAGGTACTGTAGCTTGTTACAGTGTTTTTGTTTTTTTCATTGCCATCACAACGGGCAGGCACTTCAGACGCTGCCGCCCGTTGTGATGGGCAACCCAAGAGGCTGAGGACACTGCGGTGTGGTTAGAATGCGCATGCGCGAGAATGGGGCGGGATGGGACAGTGCATGATGATCGCAAATCATCACAGTATCCAGGAAGTAAGTGCTTGTGGGCTTCACATGCCCACAAGCAAAATGCGAATGTCCGAGAACAGTTTTTAAAAGTGTCTTTCTGCTAATACTCGGGAGATCGGCAGGGGATTTTAACAAAGTAGGTGAACGTATTTATACAATATGATTGCCTCATGAGATATATATCTTCTAAAAATTGGTTAATGTAGTTGGAACTCCACTTTAAGTTAAAAAAAAATGCACATTAAGTATAAAAAATGGGAAAGTCAGTAAAGAGAGTCACCAGAGATATAGTAAGGGAAAATATAGCGAGGGAAAATAAAATGAAAGATAGTGCAGGGCTGGCATGACAGTGTGAGAAGGGGAAGCAACTATGGGTTTAAGGATTGTAGGTGGAGAATGGGGGAGAGGGGGATTGGTTGGAGCAACAGGATGAGGAGGGGTTTGTGGTAGTTAGTTAAGGGATAGCTGGGGTCTCCTGGACAGCAGAGAAGGGACAAGTGACAAGCAGGCAGTTTGTCACCCACCCTCCCTGTGTTTTTTTTTGTTTGGTTGGTTTGCTTTATCTCTTTGCAGGTGCAATATGAGCAAAGGACGTCATGGCAGCTGATCGTGTGGCGGTGGTTGGTCTTTTGACAGTGGAAGAAAATACGGTTGAGATGGAAGTGTGGGGGGCTCATCAGTGGTATGTGCCCCTCTGGTGTATTCCAGTTACTAAGGTTAGCTGGAATACGGTGTAGGTTGTCTCCGAGCTGGTGTGTCATGGCTGGAGGCCTGGTAGGGTAAAAGGTCCCGCAGTGTTACAAGTGGAACAAGTTGGAATTCTGGGTGCCGTCATAAGACCAACAGGCTGATAAGTTGTTTTTGTTAATAAAAAGGCTGCTATGGGCATTTTTACTCCAATTGATGTGTAGTCTCATTAATTTAGTTAATAGCAAGGGGGGTGGTGAGTACTCATGGTCGGGCAGACACAAAACAAGGTGGGACATCTTATCTACACTGGACATGTCAAATTCAAAGTCAACAAAGTCCAATGTCCAGGTCGCAGTAGGGAATGAAAAGAAAAATTGGACCCAGGGCCCTTCGGCCCATGTAATCTTAGGCTGGGTTTAGAGAAGACTGTGACCGGCTCTCAATGGAGCCGGTTCACACATCTCCGAGGGCGGCTGTGAAGTGGATTGCACAGGGGTCCTGTGCGTCTTTTGCTCAGTTTCAGGTCAGAATTCAGGCAAAAATTTGTGCCTAATTCATCCCTAAAACAGAGAACAGGGACGCACCGGACCCCTGCTGTGAGCCGCATCAGAATTTAGTGTGAACCCAGCCTTAATCTCCAGTGGTTGCTTTATTTCTGCACATCAGCACTGCACTACTTCCTTTCTTCTGTTTATGCCAGGTCTTTAGGATATTACATCCTTCTAACCAATCAGAAAGCAAAGCTGGAGGCAAAGCTGGAGGTATGCCTTTTGATTTGATATTCTCAACCATCTCATGGTAATCCCATAGGGAAAAGCTTCTGGGGTCCCCCATTGGCACTATCCACTCTTCGCTCTTCTCTGTAGAAAGCCACTTGCTTAGGGGCCATACGTGTGGGTGTACTCCCAAGCCGGGCTGTGCGTGTTCATAGATACACACAGTGCGGCTCTGCTCCACCCTCCACTCACTGGATCTGATTGACAGCAGCAGGAGTCAATGGCTCCCGCCATTCTCAGTGTAGTGTAGTGAGAGCAGAGAGGTGTCAGGTGTCAGGCTTGGAGACCAGTAGCTATAGCAGCAGAGAGGCTCCCACCAATCAGATGGATAAGTAAACAAGCAGGGCACAACGTCACACATGACAAAATGCATAGGATGGAGCGACATGCTGACGTCATTGCGTGTTCTCATTCCCGGAAGTGCGGGTGGTCTACTGTATGTTTGGCTGTTGAGGATATTCTTATAGCGCTATTTACGATTTATGGATGTAAGTTTTAATAAATTGAGTCAAACGTTTTTACACTATTTGGAGCATTTTCTTCCATACTTGGGGATGAGCCTATTGGGGTGATGGTGGGATGATCAACACTATCTAAACATCTGCCCCTGAAGGGATCCTTAGAGCCGCTAGACCCTGGCCGGGTTGTTTGGCCACATGCCCTGCTGACCTTCCTTAAAATAGTGGGTCTTATGAAGCTGGTAAGCCTGTGTTCCTTCCATATTAAGGTAGTGGTGTCCCGGCTTGGATCTTTTTAAATGGTGATGGATCTCCACTGTACACACAGATCTTTTGAGCATTTAAGAAGAGGACCCCCTTTTTCCAGTTTCACAAACCTTTTAACTACATTTAGACTTTTCTTTGTTTAAGTTTGCTCTTCATTTGGGGCAAACTGCACTGCACATTTATTGCTTATGATTGCCATTTTTATCAGTATCAAGTAGCGTGACTCCTTTATAAATAATTTGAGTTGCACTGTGTTCATCTCACGGTTGAGTTGCTGCTTTTGTCACTACAGTATTTTATTTTGTTATTATTTTTAATTTAAATTTTTTGCCTTTTTTTAATTTTGAACCTTCAGGTCACTCTGGCAGATGACAGAGGCTCACCTGAGGTGTACTAAGTGGTGTTCACCAGTGCTCCTGATGGTGAAGTTGGGTTTTGCTGCGTATTAGTCCTCAGGATCGCCCCCACCAGGAGCTAAGCAAGCCAGGGTAGGGATCAAGCAGAAGTGTAGTCAGTAAACAAGCCAAAAGTCAGTAACAAGTGGTTGCAGGACAGAATCAAGCAGAGGCGTAGTCAAGGAACAAGCCAAAGGTTGGTAACGAGTGATAGTGAACATACGGACAGCAGCAGGAATGACAAGAGTGAGATATTGGCTGGAGAGAGCACAATAATCTGGTAAACAGTAATACAAAGGCATGGTTTAAATAGGAAGTTCATGGATGGATCAAAGGGTTCAATGTTCAATGTTCAAGAGAAACAAGGTTCAAGGCAAGATTGCTCAAGGAACTGTTCAGAGAGCTGTCCATCATCACAGGTGGCTCAGCAAGAAGAGACACTGCCAGACACAGCAGGGACCTCAGGTTCAGACCCGGGTCCTCTTGTCAAGAGAGGGGAGAGAGGACCGACAGCTGGGCACATTGCTGGCTAAATGTAGGACTCGTTGAAAAATAATGCAAAACATATATTAACAATCAAATGAATAAGTGAAAACAAATAATAAATGGGTAAATGTCCATATAATAGTGAATGATGTGCTCCAATCAATAAAGTGCAATAGTGCTCCAAAATTCAAGGTGCACCACACCCCCTCCTGTGTCCCCACTCACCGGATGGAATGGACCCCTAGCTTTTCAGTCTAGGGGACGTTCAAGTTTAGATTGTTGGCCAGGGAGGGTAAATTCACATCAGGATGCAAAGAAGATCTCCCATAATCATGACAGTCATGCGTGGATATTAATGCCCAAAATGCGATAAAAGAAGGGGGCTAATAGTGAAGTATTGCTTGGCAAGATATTTATTGCGCAGATTAAAAATGGGTACTTGCAAAATGTTGATCAAGCATGTATTAGCAAGAGATTGCAATGGGAAGCGCCGCATCTGACGTGCGTTCCACCAACAACCGGAAGAGATGCAATTTCCGGTTTCGTGTCCAATTGACGTTACTTCCGGTTGTCAGTGGAACGCATGCCAGACGCGGAGAATATTGTCTCCAGATCCAAGGAATTATGTACAGGAAAGAAGAGCCTCCAAAGTGTAGTAATTTGTTAAAAAATCGTAGGTTTATTAAAAAGAAAAAAATATATAACAGTTAAAAAATGGCAATGCAAAAAAAGTGTCAAACAAAAGAACTTCCAGTCACGGCCGAAACCGGAAGTGACGTCACCTCTCTGGCTCCCCCGATGCGTTGCGTCACACCACACGTGACTTTTTCAAGGGTATATCAAATTTGGTATTTTTTTTTACTTTGGCTACTTTCACACTGAGGCGTTTTACAGGCGTTCCTGCGCTAAAAATAGAGCCTGTAAAGCGTCTGTAAACTGCCTCTTCTGCAGCTCCAGTGTGAAAGCCCGGTTGCTTTCACACTGGGGAAGTGCACTTGCAGGACTGGAAAAAAGTCCTGCAAGCAGCATCTTTGGGGCGGTGGAGGAGCAGTGTATACACCGCTCCTCCACCGCCCCTGCCATTGAAATCAATGGGCATCACTGTCGAAGTGCCTGCAAAGCGCTTTGTCAGCAGTTCTTTTCGGGCACTTTTAACCCTCTCCTCGGCCACTAGCGGGGCTTACAAAGCGCCCCGCTAGCGGATAAAAAGTGCTGCTATAACAGTGGTAAAGTGCCGCTAAAACTAGAGGCGCTTTACCGCTAACGCCCCCGCCCCAGTGTGAAAGTAGCATTTCACTTTCAATGATAATGGTAAACAGGACAAATATAGAGAGAGAATATCGCTAACAGGGGCACAGACAGCAATAAAAACTGTTCAACTCCCCTCTGCATTCTATCCAAAATGAAAAAAAAATTGCTTTTACTTATACTTTAAGATAAAAAAAGTTTTTGCTTTAGAAGCAGGACACTGAATCCCCAGGCCACGGCTTAGAGCACGTGTCAAACACAAGACCCGCGGACTGAATCCAGCCCTCCGGGCAATTTCATGTGGCCCTCACACCCAGGGGGAAATGTGAACAGCCTGTGGAAGAGAGCTGATTCCTGCACACAGTGTCTAACACACCCCTAAACCCTGCACTCTGTATGTAGCGCACTCCTCAACCATGCACTCTGTATACAGCGCACCCCTGAACTCTGCACTCTGTAGGTAGTGCATCCCTGAACTCAGCACATAACGCACTCCTGGTATTTATTGCCCCATTTAACCCCTTGCCGACCAGCGCACGACGATATACGTCGGCACAACGGCACAGCTGGGCAAATGAGTGTACCTGTACGTCCTCTTTAAATCACGGCATATTGGGCGCATGCATGCCACCAGCGGGGCGCCCGCCCACCCACCGTGTACTCCATGAGAGTGCCCGTGGGTCCTGCAGACTCGATGTCCGCCGGGGGCTCATGATCGTGTCATGTCACGAAGCGGCAGAATGAGGAGATACCTGTAAAAAAGGCATTTCCCTGTTCTGCCTAACAACATGGACCAAGGACCACTTAGGCTCTGAAGAAAGGGGTGCGCCCCAGAAACGCGTCAGCCGTTTGAGGTACCGTCCGATCCTCTCGTCATCAAGTCCTATTTGCATGGGCCGAGAGATTCAGCTTGTTTGTCAGAAAAGCATATACCTAAGCTCGTTTGTGAGTAGGACCATTGCTTTTATTCTATTTTAAATAATAAACATTTTTATATGCGGTAATGCACTAGGTCGGTGCGCCCTCCTTTCTTTCTTTTTCTCTTTAGCCATATGAACACCCATTGTTCTGAGGAGGGCTGCAAGACTCTAGACCTTGCCTTAAGACTGAACTACACTACCCGTGTTTAGTGAAACACCAGAGCGCAGGAAATTTTTGTTCTGCTGCCTAGCAACATGACAGGGATCTACTGCTCCCTGTCATTGGGAGCAGTGATCTCTGTCAGGTTCTAGTGAGCCCACCCCCCCCACAGTTAGAATCACTCCCTAGGACACACTTAACCCCTTGATCGCCCCCTAGTGTTTAACCCCTTCCCTGCCAGTGACATTTACACAGTAATCAGTGCATTTTTATAGCACTGATCGCTGTATAAATGACAATAGTCCCAAAATAGTGTCTGATGTGTCCGTCATAATGTCGCAGTCACGATAAAAATTGCAGATCGCTGCAATTACTAATAAAAAAAAAATGAAATAATAAAAATGCCATAAATCTATCCCCTATTTTGTAGATGCTATAACTTTTGTGCAAACCAATCAATATACGCTTATTATACCAAAAATATGTAGAATAATACATATGGGCCTGAACTGAGAAAGAATTTTATATATATATATATATATATATATATATATATATATATATAATTTTTGTGGATATTTATTATAGCAAAAAGTAAAAAATATTGCTTTTTTATCAAAATTTGCTTTTTTTTTATAGCGCAAAAAATAAAAACTACAGAGGTGATCAAATACCACCAAAAGAAAGCTCTATTTGTGGGGGAAAAAAGACGTAAATTTTGTTTGGGTACAACATCGCACGACCGCGAAATTGTCAGTTAAAGCAACGCAGTGCCGAATCGCAAAAAGTGCTCTGGTCAGGAAGGGGGTAAATCCTTCCGGGGCTGAAGTGGTTAAGATACTCCCACTGTTAGTGCAATTTGGTCACATCCATAGTTTGCTTCAGTTCTATGGGGAGCATGGTTGAGTTCCTGCACCTAAAAAAAAGCCCTGCATAAATTTATATACAGTGCCTTGCAAAAGTATTCACCCCTCTTGACTTGTTTCGTGTTTTGTTGCTTCACAACCTGGAATTCATATAGATTGTTTGAGGATTTGCATCATTTAATTTACAGAACATGCCCAGAACTGTGAAGATGTTTTTTTTTTATTATTATTATTGTGAAGCAAACAACAAATAGGACAAAATAACAGAAAAAGTCAATGTGCGTAACTATTCACCCCCCTAAAGTCAATACTTTGTAGAGCCACCTTTTGCGGCTATCACAGCTCCAAGTCGCTTTGGATAAGTCTCTATGAGCTTGCCACATCTTACCACTGGGATTTTTGCCCATTCCTCCTTGCAAAACTGCTCCAGCTCCTTCAAGTTGGACGATTTGCGCTTATGAACAGCAATCTTTAAGTCTGACCACAGATTTTCTATTGGATTGAGGTCTGGGCTTTGACTAGGCCATTCCAACACATTTCCATGTTTCCCCTTAAACCACTCAAGTGTTGCTTTAGCAGTGTGTTTGAGGTCATTGTCCTGCTGGAAGGTGAACCTCCGTCTAGCCTCATATTACACAGAGAGTGGTACAGGTTTTGCTCAAGAATATCCCTGTGTTTAGCACTATCCATCTTTCCCTCAACTCTGACCAGTTTCCCAGTCCTGACTGCTGAAAAACATCCCCACAGCATGATGCTGCCACCACCATGTTTCACGGTGGGGATGGTGTTCTTTGGGTGATGTGATGTGTTGGGTTTGCGCCAGACATAGCGTTTTCTTTGATGGCAAAAAAGTTCAGTTTTAGTTTCATCAGACCAGAGCACCTTTCTCCATACATTTTGGGAGTCTCGCACATGCCTTTTCACAAACTCAAAACGTGCCATTTTGTTTTTTTGCTGAAAGTAATGGTTTTCTTCTGGCCACTGCCATAAAGCCCAACTCTATGGAGCGTACGGCTAATTGTCGTCCTATGTACAGATACTCCGGTCTCTGCTGTGAAACTCTGTAGCTCCTCCAGGGTTACCTTAGGTCTCTGTGCTGCCTCTCTGATTAATGCCCTCCTTGCCTGGTCCATGAGTTTTGGTGTGCGGCCGTCTCTTGGCAGGTTTGCTGTTGTTCCATGTTCTTTCCATTTGGTTATGATAGATTTGATGGTGCTCCTAGGGATCATCCAAGATTTGGATATTTTTTTATAACCTAACCCTGACTTGTACTTCTCAACAACATTGTCCCTTACTTGTTTGGAGAGTTCCTTGGTCTTCATGGCAGTGTTTGGTTAGTGGTGCCTCTTGCTTAGGTGTTGCAGCCTCTGGGGCCTTTTAAAAAGGTGTGTATATGTAATAACAGATCATGTGACACTTAGATTGCACACAGGTGGACATCATTTCACCAATTATGTGACTTCTGAAGGTAATTGGTTGCACCAGAGCTTTTTATGGGCTTCATAACAAGCGGGGTGAATACATACACACATATGCCAATTATTTATTTATTTCTGAAAAATAGTTTTTTGTATATATTTTTCTTATTTTACTTCACCAACTTAGACTATTGTGTTCTGATCCATCACATATAATTCAGATTAAAAAAAACATTGAACTAAAGGCTGTAATCTAACAAAATAAGTAACAAGCCAGGGGGGGGGGGGTGAATACTTTTTCAAGGCACTGTAGTCTTACAGATGCAACTGGCCCTTTAAGGACAACCATAATGGTGACGCAAGCTCGCAATGAAATAGAGTTTGACATCCCTGGCTTAGAGACTTACTGAGAAATCTGAAGTTTTGTCATTGCACATTAGTAGGAGATGAGGCTAGGGTTTCAAACGACCATGGGTGAGCGGACAGCTGCGTAAGGAAAGATCCTTTTTTTATTCTTGTCATCACTTTACGTCACACAGTCCTATCTATTGTGTGCTCTGTGTTCACTTTTTATGTTTTAATCTCCTAAGGAAAACCACCATCCTCTGTCGGGAGATTGACTATATTTAACTTTATTTCACTACTGGCCAAGAGGTTGGCTCATATTTAGATAAGAATACATAAAGTGGTAGCAAAGTCAAAAAAACAAACAAACAATCAAACAACAAAAAAAAACGTTGCCCCTGCAAGTTATGGGCATAATGTGCTAGTATGTATCACACACTAGTATGTTATGAAAGACTTACCTTAAAGTGGTTGTAAACCCACTTATGCAATTTGCACCTACAGGTAAGCCTAGATTAAGGCTTACCTGTAGGTGCAAGAAATATCTCCTAAACCTACATGGTTTAGGAGATATTTGCAAAAAAAGACATGCACCGATGTCTACGGCGCATGCACGCCGTAGACAACAGTACATTTAGTCAGAAACCCCATTCACAAATCTGGCTTTGCCGGATTTGACGGCTCCCGCGTGCATGCGCGAAGTGACGTCTTCACTCTCACAGAGCTCTGTTGTGTCTTCCCCCTCGCCGATCAGCGGGTGCCGGCGGTCATCCATTGGCTGGCACCCACTGTTCGGCTTGTGTTGTGTCTAATGATAGCGAACCTGTCCTGTTAAACCGCTGCATGGTCTGGGCCACCGTGCTGCTGCTCAGTTTCAGGGTCTTGGCAATCTTCTTATAGCCTAGGCCATCTTTATGTAGAGCAACAATTCTTTTTTTCAGAGCCTCAGAGAGTTCTTTGCCATGAGGTGCAATGTTGAACTTCCAGTGACCAGTATGTGAGAGTGAGAGTGATAACAACAAATTTAACACACCTTCTCCCCATTCACACCTGAATAACACTAACGAGTCACATGACACCGGGGAAGGAAAATGGGTAATTGGGCCCAATTTGGACATTTTCACTTAGGGGTGTATTCACTTTTGTTGCCAGCGGTTTAGACATTAATGGCTGTGTGTTGAGTTATTTTGAGGGGACAGCAAATTTACACCATTATACAAGCTGTACACTCACTACTTTACATTGTAGCAAAGTGTAATTTCTTTAGTGTTGTCACATGAAAAGATATAATAAAATATTTACAAAAATGTGAGGGGTGTACTAACTTTTGTGAGATACTGTGTATATCCTTTGATGTCACTGCTTATAAAAACTCTGTTTAGCACTATTCAGGTTTACTACATCAAGCAAGGAATAAGTCACAGCCCACGAAAGATAATTGTGTTCCTTCCCATTATTCTCTGTTATTGCAAACATGGAAGTGCTGCAAGTATAGTGTGACCCTTTCAACTTTTCTTATCCCCCAAATCTGAAACAATCCATTCACAGAAGGATTTATACTTTTTGCACCTGTAGTCCAACTTCCTTGTATTCCTTTTATACTACCCTAACTCTCCCAGGGTCAACCAACTAGCCTAGCTAGTTAACTAACTAACTAACTAACAAGCATGACTATGTATGACAAATGTGAAAATAGGCTATGGGGGTACCTCATCCTATATATACTTCAGAAGAAATGGACCAACACGTTGGATTATCACGGTACCAAAGAGGGATTCATATAATCAGTCATTTATAATTAATTTATTACACAAAAAGTCATAAAACAAGAAACATAAAAACCCAATGGAGCTAATTTAAAGGTTTAACAGTCTTCGTTACTGTAATTGTCAAAAATGTTTCATATATTCATATAATCCCTCTTTGGTACCGTAATAATCAGACATGTTGGTTAATTTTTTTCTGTAGCATGACTATGATAAGATCAGACATTAAAGCCACGTAGGGCATGTTGACCTTTGGGATGGAAAGGCTGAAGGAGTCAGGTTCCCTACTCTGCATCTGGACTCTTGAAACTGATAGTTACGTTTTTCATTTTTTTTGTTCATGTGGAACCCTTCTCCGCGTTGGTCTTCAGGGTTTTTGTTTGAATATTTATACTACCATCTGTTCTAGCAGTTCAGTGCTAGGTGTACAGATTCAGTAAAGATGATGCCGATATGGAAACCTAATGTTATATTGGACATGGAATAATGTTATTGGCAGTCAACAATGTGATAACTGGTTAGCTGTATGGAGCCTCTGGCAATCCCATTATTCTAGGTCACAGTCTATTGGCTTTGCAGAAATCCCTGTATATACTGTTTCAAACAAAGGGAAGATTAGGCAATTCCAAATTCAAATATTGTAGACCAGGGGTCTCTAATCCCTGGCCCGGGGACCACATACGGCCCACTAAAAGATGTGAACAAATTGAGAATTCAGGTCAGCAGAGGCCACCTATAGTCTCCATTCCATCCATTCCTATGCCCCCAACCCCCTCAGTCTCCAACACAGGTTCCCTCCTATTATGTTGACATCATCCCTATCGTTGGGTAATAGGACGTTAGGAACTTCCACTATCCAGAGCTGCTCCTCCTCCTAGCTCCCACCCTGCTGCCAGGCCTGCTGTTAGAAATAATGGGGCCCTGTACAGCCTTCCTGACGGGGCCCCCCAACCCTGCCTCCACCCCCCAAGGTGCAGTGGAACAGTGGCACTGACCTTTTCTGCTTATGCCCTGAAAATGGAAAAAAAGTCCCTTCTCTGCTCCCACCTCCTGGGCCCCTCTGTTGACATGATGGGGCCCAGGGAAATGTAAGTTCTGGTAAGCAAGTAGGAGTGGGGGTGTGGTCTAGTATTCATTTAGGCAGAAATGAACAATAAAGCTGACCCGGCCCTCCCTGTTTAGCTGATGAGGCCTGGGCCCAGTACAATAGGACCAGTTGTACTGCCTTAGCAACAGCTCTGCCTGCTGCTTGCTACAGTCACACTCTAAGCCTTATAGTGGTAAGGAGGATTCAAATTGGGCCCTTGGTGTGGGGGGGGCTCTGTTGGTGACCCTGATGCAAGGGAGCATTCGCGTACGTGCATGAATATCTGACACTGCCTGCCATACACTAATGTGCATGTGCAAATTAGCGCCGCCATACTGGATATTGGCATGTTTGCCAGATCTTCTATGAATTCTTCCCTGACACTCTGATGGAAACCCTGAGGTAAAGGAGAACTCTGATGAGAACCCAATTTAAATTGGGCACTCTGAGGTGAATAGGCACTCTTATGAGGACCCTGAAGTAAGGGGGCACTCTGATGAGGACCTGATGTGAATGGGGGACTCTGATGGGGGGGGACTCATTAATTTATAAAACAAATTTTTTTGGTCTGTAGATTTTTGTAAAAGAGATGATGTGGCCCTTGTACTAAGCTTGGAGTTCCCTGTTCTAGAAAAATCGAAAGAGTCTGTAATTCCTCTGATTTGATGTTCTCTAGTCATCCACGTATACACTATATTACCAAAAGTATTGGGACGCCTGCCTTTACAGGCACATGAGCTTTAATGGCATCCCAGTCTTAGTCCGTAGGGTTCAATATTGAGTTGGCCCACCCTTTACGCCTATAACAGCTTCAACTCTTCTGGGAAGGCTGGCCACAAGGTTTAGGAGTGTGTCTATGGGAATGTTTGACCATTCTTCCAGAAGGACATTTGTGAGGACAATATTAAACCCTACGGACTAAGACTTGGATGCTATTAAAGTTCATGTGCGTTTAAAGACAGGCGTCCCTTTTGGTAATATAATATATATTATGTCACCCAATACTAACTCTAAAATTCTGAAAGATTTGCTTGGCGGCTATGGAATCTGCCATTTTAACTCCAAAGACATGCTGGTAGGATAATTGGCTTCTGTCTAAATTGGCCCTAGTATATGAATGTGAGTTAGAGACCTTAGATTGTAAGCTCCTTGAGGGTAGGGACTGATGTGAATGTACAATGTATATGTAAAGCGCTGCATAAATTCACAGCGCTATATAAGTACCTTAAATAATAATAATAATAATATTGTCTCTTGTATTGAGTTGCTAAGTAAGTCCAGGCATGTGCTCGCAAGGCTAATGCTGCTGTTTAAATGCAAAAGAAAATACAGCAAGTTAAAACATTGTCCAGAGTTTTCTGTGGAGCAGATTTCCCAGAAGAAGTGCCACCTCAAATCCCACACATACTAACTGAACAGTTTCCGATGAGAAATTTAATAATTTTGTAATGGGGGTGAACCTCAAAGGGGTTCAAGATGGATTTCTACTGCTGTTCCGAATTGTAAAGTGTAGATATGCGTGCACGCTGGGAGTAACACACTGACACGTCTGTTCAGTCCAACTACCTCCTTATCTATAATTTATTATAGGCAGTGCCAAGCTCTTCACACACAACACGATAAAGCATACGTCACTATTATGTAAATGTTAGCAGTCTAAAAAGCACATCTGATTGGCTGAAGCTTGCTCATCACTTGTCCGGTCTCCTATTTCCTCATTCTTCGAATGCGTGGGTAGTAGGGGTCAGTCGCCATCTTTAAGCTTCTCCAGTCATCTCGGTGGGAGGGGGTGTTATTAGACGCCATATTGAGTAAGGACTTTTAAAGCAGTTGTGTACATACAAAAACAATATAGACTTTATAGTATAGAAAAGATGCCTAGAAAATAGGCATTTTCTTGTTATCATTATGCTCATCACATTCCTTCACAATTTTATGAGACATTTGAAGAAGAAATTGTAAAACTTAAGTCAACTGGGTTGAGCTTCAGTAGTTTTCTTGGCGGCCTTTTTATGTTCAGTTTCAGTGATTCATTTTCTTTAGGGATACATTTTGAGGAAAAAAGGCGAATTTACTTGCAGAAAAGAAAGTATGACTTAGCAAGAACCCTTTGAGCAAAAGATGCTCACTTTATTGCATCATATTAAGCATGGTAGTAATTCCCCAAATGTTCTCATTTAGATATCTTCCATCTTAACCCCAGCAGTAAAGTCACAGAACCTGAGCTAGGTGTTAGCAAAACAAACTGAGACATTTGGCATTAAAAATAAATTCTTCATGTTTTTTGGCAATGTTCTATGATCCAACCCTTCTGGCATGATCTGAGGCTACTAATACAGGAGGTGGTGGATGTATCCCTTCCGCTCGATCCCTTAAATTATTTGTTGGGCCTTCCTTTTCCAGGCGTAACCAAAAAAGTTAACCGCCCAAACGGCTCATTCCATTGTGCTGGTTGTCTAAGACACCTCCTCCGTGGTCCAGATTTCTTCATCTGGTGGCCGAGATTCAGAGGATGGAATATTTGACAGCCTCTGTACATGATATCATCCCCCAATTTGATAAAGTTTGTGAGCCTTGGGATCGATCGGAATATGGGACCCCTATACCAGCTGCCACATCTTGAACTGTACTAACACTATAATCCCTTTGCTAGTTTTGAATTTTTATTGTTTACCTACAAGTTGTTTACTTTGTCTATTCTTTGATATGCTGTACTGAGCACCTCTGTGCTCTGTACTTATGGACATTGCTTGTGTTTACCTCCCATTTCTTAGTTTTTTTCTTCTGATATCTTGATGTTTTTGATATCTGTAAATAAATTGTACATTATGTAACAATATTATATATATCCTTTTAAAGATCAATAAAAAATACAATTATAAAAAAAAAAAAAAAAATTCTTTCTTAACCACTTCCTACCCGGCCACTGCACATATACGGCTGAGTGGGTGTTTCCTACTTCTGAGTGGATGTTCAGGAACGTCCCTCAGAAGGAGGGGGATCGCACGCACAAGTGCCCGCGCAGCGGCGCGATCCTGATGCGCTCGTGTCACCCGGACATGACGCATTTCCGATCGGCAGGAGGGCTCTGTGATTGGCCCTCCTGATCACATGACGGCTGTGTCCAATCACAGCAGCCATGTGATGTAAATAGAGAGCCGGTTGCTAGGGGATCAGCTCTCCTCTCCTCACATGGAAGTTGTCAGTGAGGAGAGGAGAGCGGATCTCTGCAGCCAGCCGGTGATCAGTGAGTATGAGCTGTTGTGTTTTACAGCTCGGGTCTATAATTCTTCTGGATCCGAAAATTGTGTCCGCGCCTTGCGCGATAAAGCAGCGGTGAAGTTGCGCATGCGCGATAAAACAAACAGCTGTTTGTTGAGGTAGCCACACCGGAAGTGACGCAGTCGAGAAATTTCATAGGTCGATATTTTTTTTATTACACCGGCTAAATTTGTTTTTTCATTCAGCTGTCAGCGGGGAAGCCCGCTGACAGCTGATGACTCATCCATTAAGGATGCGGCAGGCGGCAGGCGGCAGCCAGCTTTCCAGCCAGCTCCTTAACAACCTATTGACTGTGCACTCGGTGGGCCAACATCCTGCTGAGTTCACAGAAAATGTGGGTGTTCAAGGAATCCCTATTCACTGGGTATATGTAAGAGTTTACAACAACCTTATTCTAAAATGTTTAGGGATCCTTGTGTATTTCCTAGATGGTGCTCAAGGTTCATGTGAAGTGAAAAAGTAATATCCTAAATGCTCCACACACATCTGCTTTCTGTATTATAGACTAGAGTTAGACCACTGCACTCCAATTGCCCACAGACCATGCTGTCACTATCAGTTTAGTCAAAAGATTTTTTTCAGTTTCATAATAACTTTACAGTGAACTAATAAGTTAATTATGTATTTGACGGTAATTTGAGTCATTGACCTGCTATTAATAAAATTCAAGCTTTGCTGCACAGGCAATCCCTTTTCACGTTACTGAGCAATCAATTACTGACCCTGTCCCCTCGTCGTGACTTTGCGACAAACTGCCATTAATCTAACTAAGAACCTGCTCACATTTTTTGCAAATTAAAATCAAGGATTGAGGAGACCCACGGGTTTTCAGTGCAGTTCTTGTGCAATGAAAAAGCATTCTATTAGGAAGCACAAAACTGCGCCATTGAGGCTATCAAAGAACACTGAGAGGACACAATGAAAGCCGACCTTCACCCTCTCCACCCGCTTTCTCTCACGCCACCCCTTGAGGCAACACTGATGAGATGGCACTGATGAGGGGGCACTAATAAGAAGCACTGATGGGCACTGATATGCAGCACTGATACAGTTCCTTGCAAAAGTATTCACCCCCTTGGCATTTTTCGTGTTTTGTTGCCTCACAACCTGGAATTAACGTGGATTGTTTGAGGATTTGCATCATTTAATTTACAGAACATGCCCACCATTTTGAAGATGTTTTTTTTTTTATTGTGAAGCAAACAACAAATAGGACAAAATAACAGAAAAAGTCAATGTGCATAACTATTCACCCCCCCCCTAAAGTCAATAGTTTGTAGAGCCACCTTTTGCGGCTATCACAGCTCCAAGTCGCTTTGGATAAGTCTCTATGAGCTTGCCACATCTTACCACTGGGATTTTTGCCCATTCCTCCTCCTTGCAAAACTGCTCCAGCTCCTTCAAGTTGGATGCTTTGCACTTGTGAACAGCAATCTTTAAGTCTGACCGCAGATTTTCTATTGGATTGAGGTCTGGGCTTTGACTAGGCCATTCCAACACATTTACATGTTTCCCCTTAAACCACTCAAGTGTTGCTTTAGCAGTGTGTTTGGGTTCATTGTCCTGCCGGAAGGTGAACCTCCGTCCTAGCCTCAAATCACACACAGTGATACAGGTTTTGCTCAAGAATATCCCTGTGTTTAGCACTAGGGATGAGCCGAACACCCCCGGGTTCGGTTCGCACCAGAACCCGCGAACGGACCGAAAGTTCGCACGAACATTAGAACCCTATTAAATACAATGGATGCGAACGTTCGAATTCTAAAGTGCTAATTATAACGACTATTATCCATGTTATTGTCCTAAACAGAGTTTGGGAACCCGGGTTCTGCACCAGGGGACATGTATCAATGCAAAAAGAAGTTTTAAAAACGGCCGTTTTTCGGGAGCAGTCATTTTAATGATGCATAAAGTGAAAAAAAAAAAGTCAAATATTCCTTTAAATATTGTACCTGGGGGGTGTCTAAAGTATGCCTGTGAAGTGCCACGTGTTTCCCGTGTTTAGAACTGTCCCTGCACAAAATTACATTTCTAAAGGAAAAAAAAGCCATTTAAAACTGCTTGCGGCTTTAATGTAATGTCTGGTCCCGGTAATATGGATGAAAATCTTTAAGAAAAATGGCATAGCTACCCCATCACCCCCCCCCCTACCCCAGCCCATTACCAGCCCCTTTGGGTCTTGTTTGGATATTAAGGGGAACCCCGCAACACAAAATAAAAAAGGCCCTATATACTCTGAACAGCAGTATACAGGCGGTGCAAACAAGACAGGGACTGTAGGTTTGTTCTTAAGTAGAATCTGTTTGTAATTTTGAACACGTACATTGTTTAAGTGTAGCTCCAGCCAAAAAATCTATTTTTAAGCTTTTTGGAAAACATAGGGAAGGGTTATCACCCCTGTAACATTTGTTTTGCTGTCTGTGCCCCTGTTCAGAACATTTCACCTCACTTTGCGTCCCAATGACAACTGTTTTTGAAATGTGGTGTTTGTATTGAAACAAGGATTGGTGATAAAGCATCAGTAGAGAGGAGACACCTTTCTCCCACATTAATTTTTACAGGAGAGAATTTTCCTTCTATGGGGTAGATTTCCTCTCACTTCCTGTTGTCTTCTTCCGTTTGCAAGTAGGAGTCGTTTGTAAGTTGGATGTTTGAAAGTAGGGACCTGCCGTATATACTCTGCAGAAATTGGCCCCTTAGGTGTTGGTGTTGGCACAACACTGTAAGCACTCACAGTTACTCTTGGTGGGTGCTGGAACGCCCTGCTGTCAACTATTATATCAGGAATTGTAATAACATATAATTGTTGAACAGTGGTAGTAAAAATTGGGCCTTTGATGGTGGTGCTGGTGCCACAACACTGTAAGGCCTGACAGTTACTCTTGGTGGGCGCAGCAATGGGCCCTGCTGTGAATTATTAGATCAATAATTATAATTGCATGCCCCTGTTGAACAGGGGCTGAAAAATTGGGCCTTTGGTGGTGGTGGTGGTGGTGGTGGTGGTGTTGACACAACACTGTAAGGCCTGACAGTTACTCTTGGTGGGCGCAGCAATGGGCCCTGCTGTGAATTATTAGATCAATAATTATAATTGCATGCCCCTGTTGAACAGGGGCTGAAAAATTGGGCCTTAGGCACTGGTGGCACAACACTGCAACCCCTCACAGATACTGTACTTGGAGCACAGCAATGAGCCCTGTTGCAAAGTATTGCATCAAAAATTGTAATTACACGCCCCTGTTAAACAGGGGCTGAAAAATTGTGCCTTAGCCACTGGTGGCGGCACCCATAAACCAAAATGATCTTCCAAGCTATCATCATTAATCGGATCATTGAGGAGGAGGAGGAGGATAGCCAGTCAACATAACAGCACAGGCACTCAGCATCAGCATCAGTCTTGAAGGGATGTGACATTTTAAAATCAATTAGTCTGTTATATCAGCATCAGGTGTGTGGTAGCTGGTGGTGATCCAAGACTGGTTCATCTTGATGAAAGTCAGTCGATCAACCGAGTCGGTGGACAGGCGCACCCTGTGATCCGTGACAAATCCTCCAGCAGCACTGAATGTGCGTTCTGAAAGAACGCTGGATGCAGGACAGGCCAGTAGCTCAATTGCATACTGTGCAAGCTCTGGCCAGTGATCCATCCTCAAGACCCAGTAAGCCAGAGGATTTTCGGTGGGGAAGGTGTCCAAGTCTGACCTTGCCCCTAGGTATTCCTGCACCATGTATATCAGACGCTGGCGATGGTTGCTGGAACCGATCATACTTTGGGGCTGCGGACTAAAGAATTGTCTGAACGCATCGGTCAGACGGCCACCTTCCCCACCGCTCCTTCTTTGACTGCCCGAAGCCTCAGCAACTCGTTGTCCAGGACCAGGAGTTTGTAACCTCCCAGTCTCTGGGAACACGTTGCACAGACCTTTCTGCAAGGCCTCCCGGAGTTGTCTCATCCTCTGCTCCCTCTGCGACGGTAAGATAAGGTCCGCAACCTTACCCTTGTACCGTGGATCAAGGAGAGTGGCCAGCCAGTAATGGTCCCTCTCCTTGATCCGAAGAATACGAGGATCCTTCCGCAGACTTTGCAGGATCAGGGAGGCCATGCAGCGTAGGTTAGCAGAGGCATTCAGTCCGGAGTCCTCTGGGTCACTAAGGACGACATGATCCGCAGCCACCTCCTCCCAGCCACGTACAAGTCCACTGGTTTCTTGGGACTGTAAATCATCCCTAAAAGACTGCTGCTGATGATGCTGAGTGCCAGCCTTCACCTCCATGCTGACACAATTCTCCTCCTCCTCCTCCTCCTCCTCCTCCTCCTCCTCTTCCTGTGCGATGGGTGGGACAGAAGTAACACTGTCTGGGTAAAGGGGGCCTTGAGAGGCAAGGAAGTCCTCCTCTTCCTGCCTCTGTTCTGCCTCAAGTGCCCTGTCCATTATTCCACGCAGTGTGTGCTCCAACAGGTGGACAAGAGGTACAGTGTCACTGATGCATGCACTGTCACTGCTCACCATCCTCGTGGCCTCCTCAAATGGTGCCAGGACAGTGCATGCATCCCTGATCATGCCCCACTGGCGTGGTGAAAAAAACCTGAGCTCCCCTGACCCTGTCCTGGTTCCGTGGTCGCACAGGTACTCATTGAAGGCGGTTCTTGGGCAGGTTCAACTCCTTTTGCAGCTCAGCCAGGCGAGCACTGGCATTATAAGATCTGCGGAAATGCACACAGACTTTCCTGGCCTGCCTCAGGACATCCTGTAAGCCCGGGTACCTGCCCAAGAACCGCTGCACCACCAGGTTAAGGACGTGAGCCACACAGGGCACATGGGTCAGTTGTCCCTGTCGGAGGGCGGAGAGGAGGTTGGTGCCATTGTCGCAAACCACCATTCCTGGCTTAAGCTGGCGTGGCGTCAACCACCTCTCGGCCTGCCCCTGCAGAGCAGACAGGACCTCTGCCCCAGTGTGGCTCCTGTCCCCCAAACACACCAGCGCAAGCACGGCATGGCATCATTTTGCCTGCGTACTTGCGTAGCCCCTTGAACGCCTATGGAGCACCGCTGGTTCCGAGGACAAAGCACAGGAAGAGGCCATGGAGGAAGAAGAAGAGGAGGGGGTAGAGGAGAGAGGTGTGTCACAACCAGTAGTAGCATTTTGGAGGTGTGGCGGTGGAACAACCTCCAACACTACTGCACCTTGTCCTGCATCCTTCCCAGCTGCCAAAAGAGTGACCCAATGGGCCGTGAAAGAAAGGTAACGTCCCTGTCCATGCCTGCTGGACCATGAGTCAGCGGTAATATGCACCTTACCGCTGACCGCCCTGTCCAGCGAGGCCAAGACATTGCCTTCCACATGCCTGTAGAGAGCCGGAATCGCCTTCCGTGAGAAAAAGTGGCGTTTGGGAACCTGCCACTGAGGAACCGCACATTGCACAAACTCACGGAAGGGGGCCGAGTCTACCAACTGAAAAGGCAGCAGTTGAAGCGCTAGCAATTTAGCCAAGCTAGCATTCAACCGCTGGGCATGTGGATGGCTGGGAGTGAACTTCTTTTGATGGTCCAGCAGCTGGGGCAGGGAAATCTGCCTGCTAGAATCGGACGTCGGTGTACTGCTAGCAGAGTGGCCGCAAGTACTTGGCTGTGACACACCTAATTCTACACCTTCATTCCTCTCAGTGCAGGTTTCAGAGAGGACTGAAGGTATAGTGGTTTTGGAGATCCCAGCTGATGCGGTGCAAGGAGAGGTCCGCTTTGTTCTTTGGTGTGGGTCTTTAAGGTAGGCTTGCCAACGAGCTGCATGGCAGGTCAAAATATGTCTGATCAAGCATGTGGTGCCCAAGCGGCTGATGTTTTGGCCACGCGATATACGCTTGAGACATATGTTGCAAACAGCAGCTGTGCGATCTGATGCACTCGCCTCAAAAAAGGCCCACACCAAAGAACTTTTTGAATGACGGGCAGAGGCAGCGCCCTGCACAGGCGGAGCTCTGCGGTGTGATTCCGTCGGTGTGCTGCCCATACGCTGGCCACCCAAGGGCATCCTGCCTCGTTGGAGATGTGCCTCCTCCTCATCCTCCTCCTCCTCCTCTCTCCTATTAGGCACCCACGTGGAGTCAGTGACCTCATCATCCCCTCCCTCCTCATCACTGGAGGCAATCTGGCAGTATGCTGCAGCTGCTGAAGCATGACTGCCAGATTGGTGTCCTTCTTGAGCATCCCCTCTCTCTGCTCTCACGCTACTGCCTTCCTCTATCTGGGTATCATCATCAGATCCTTCGAAACGCTGGGCATCCTCCTGGAGCATGTACCCAACACTGTGCTCAAACAGTTCGGGGGACTCCTCAGGAGGAGGACATGGTGGGTCTAGGGAAGGATTGATTAATGATGACATTGATACCAGAGAAGAGGACGCTTTGGCAGCTGCTTTGCCAGTACCCTGAGCCTGGGTGAGAGAGGATGAGGAGGATGAGGTGGGCTTGGTCATCCACTCTACCAAGTCTTCGGCATGATGTGGCTCAACATGTCCAGCTGCCGAAAAGAAGGACAAGCGTGTCCCATGGCCATGTGCTGATGACAATGCACCGCGTCCACGACCAGCACTGTTGCCCCCAGACACAGAGCCTGCTTGCCCTCTTTTTTTGCCTCCTGACTGTCTGCCTCTCCTTGTTTGCCTTCCAGACATTTTAATGGATGGCCTGCAGGGAGATGGGAAAAACAGCAATAAGGGCTACCTTCAGGTGTATACTGTGCAGGAGGCTTAGCAACAATGACACTGACACTGTCCCCTGCCTATCCTTCTCTGTCCCTAAACACAAGGATTTGCAATATGCTTCAGCAAGATTGGTTTAGCACAGAATAGCACACTGACAGTTTCCCTCACTGTCCTTCTCTGTCCCTACAAACAAGGTTTAGCACAGAATAGCACACTGATAGTTTCCCCGAGTGTCCTTCTCTGTCCCTAAACTCAAGGATTTCAAATACGGTTCAGCAAGATTGGTTTAGAACAGAATAGCACACTGACAGTTTCCCAGAGTGTCCTTCTCTGTCCCTAAACTCAAGGATTTCAAATATGGTTCAGCAAGATTGGTTTAGCACAGAATAGCACACTGACAGTTTCCCTCACTGTCCTTCTCTGTCCCTACAAACAAGGTTTAGCACAGAATAGCACACTGATAGTTTCCCCGAGTGTCCTTCTCTGTCCCTAAACTCAAGGATTTCAAATATGGTTCAGCAAGATTGGTTTAGCACAGAATAGCACACTGACAGTTTCCCTCACTGTCCTTCTCTGTCCCTACAAACAAGGTTTAGCACAGAATAGCACACTGATAGTTTCCCTCACTGTCCTTCTCTGTCCCTACAAACAAGATTTAGCACAGAATAGCACACTGATAGTTTCCACGAGTGTCCTTCTCTGTCCCTAAACTCAAGGATTTCAAATACGGTTCAGCAAGATTGGTTTAGAACAGAATAGCACACTGACAGTTTCCCCGAGTGTCCTTCTCTGTCCCTAAACTCAAGGATTTCAAATATGGTTCAGCAAGATTGGTTTAGCACAGAATAGCACACTGACACTTTCCCTCACTGTCCTTCTCTGTCCCTAAACTCAAGGATTTCAAATATGGTTCAGCAAGATTGGTTTAGCACAGAATAGCACACTGACAGTTTCCCTCACTGTCCTTCTCTGTCCCTACAAACAAGGTTTAGCACAGAATAGCACACTGATAGTTTCCCTCACTGTCCTTCTCTGTCCCTACAAACAAGATTTAGCACAGAATAGCACACTGATAGTTTCCACGAGTGTCCTTCTCTGTCCCTAAACTCAAGGATTTCAAATACGGTTCAGCAAGATTGGTTTAGAACAGAATAGCACACTGACAGTTTCCCCGAGTGTCCTTCTCTGTCCCTAAACTCAAGGATTTCAAATATGGTTCAGCAAGATTGGTTTAGCACAGAATAGCACACTGACACTTTCCCTCACTGTCCTTCTCTGTCCCTAAACTCAAGGATTTCAAATATGGTTCAGCAAGATTGGTTTAGCACAGAATAGCACACTGACAGTTTCCCTCACTGTCCTTCTCTGTCCCTACAAACAAGGTTTAGCACAGAATAGCACACTGATAGTTTCCCTCACTGTCCTTCTCTGTCCCTACAAACAAGATTTAGCACAGAATAGCACACTGATAGTTTGCACGAGTGTCCTTCTCTGTCCCTAAACTCAAGGATTTCAAATACGGTTCAGCAAGATTGGTTTAGAACAGAATAGCACACTGACAGTTTCCCTCACTGTCCTTCTCTGTCCCTACAAACAAGGTTTAGCACAGAATAGCACACTGATAGTTTCCCTCACTGTCCTTCTCTGTCCCTACAAACAAGGTTTAGCACAGAATAGCACACTGACACTTTCCCTCACTGTCCTTCTCTGTCCCTACAAACAAGGTTTAGCACAGAATAGCACACTGACACTCTCCCTACCTATCCTTCTCTGTCCCTACAAACAAGGTTTAGCACAGAATAGCACACTGACACTTTCCCTCACTGTCCTTCTCTGTCCCTACAAACAAGGTTTAGCACAGAATAGCACACTGACAGTTTCCCTCACTGTCCTTCTCTGTCCCTACAAACAAGGTTTAGCACAGAATAGCACACTGACACTTTCCCTCACTGTCCTTCTCTGTCCCTACAAACAAGGTTTAGCACAGAATAACACACTGACACTCTCCCTACCTATCCTTCTCTGTCCCTAAACACAAGGAATCCAGGATTAGTAAAGGAAAAAAATGACACTGTCCCTGCCTATGCTTCTCTTTCCCTGCTCCGGAACACACTACACAAGGCCGCCGCGCTGGCGGCCTTTTATAGTGTGGGGCGTGTACTAAACCCCCTCAGCAATAATTGGCCACAGGCATCCTGCCTGTGGCCAATCATTACTCTCCTCGCTGCCGGCGCTGTGATTGGCCAAGCATGCAGGGTCACAGTGCATGCTTGGCCAATCACAGCGCCTGGATGACACTGCGATGGCGTAGTGCATTGTGGGCCGTTCGCGTCACTCGAATTTGGCGCGAACGGCCCAAATCGTTCGATCTTCGTCGAACGATCGAACAGCCGATGTTTGTGTCGAACGTATGTTCGACTCGAACATGAAGCTCATCCCTGTTTAGCACCATCATCCATCTTTCCCTCAACTCTGACCAGTTTCCCAGTCCTGACTTCTGAAAAACATCCCCACAGCATGATGCTGCCACCACCATGTTTCACAGTGGGGATAGTGTTCTTTGGGTGATGTGATGTGTTGGGTTTGCGCTAGACATAGCGTTTTCTTTGATGGCCAAAAAGTTAAGTTTTAGTCTCATCAGACCAGAGCACCTTTCTCCATACATTTTAGGAGTCTCCCACATGCTTTTTCGCAAACTCAAAACGTGTCATTTTGTTTTTTGCTGAAAGTAATGGCTTTCTTCTGGCCACTGCCATAAAGTCCAACTCTTTGGAGCGTACGGCTTATTGTCATCCTATGTACAGATACTCCAGTCTCTGCTGTGGAACTCTGCAGCTCCTCCAGGGTTACCTTAGGTCTCTGTGCTGCCTCTCTGATTAATGCCCTCCTTGCTCGTATTGTGAGTTTTGGTGTGCGGCCGTCTCTTGTTATGATAGATTTGATGGTGCTCCTAGAGATCATCAAAGATTTGGATATTTTTTTATAATCTAACCCTGACTTGTACTTCTCAACAACATTGTCCCTTACTTGTTTGGAGAGTTCCTTGGTCTTCATGGCAGTGTTTGGTTAGTGGTGCCTCTTGCTTAGGTGTTGCAGCCTCTAAGGCCTTTCAAAAAGGTGTGCATACAGTATGTAATGACAGATCATGTGACACTTAGATTGCACACAGGTGGACATCATTTCACCAATTATGTGACTTCTGAAGGTAATTGGTTGCACCAGAGCTTTTTATGGGCTTCATAACAAAGGGGGTGAATACATACGCACATGCCAATTATCAGTTTTTTATTTCTGAAAAATAGTTTTATGTATATATTTTTCTAATTTTACTTCACCAACTTAGACTATTGTGTTCTGATCCATCACAAATAATTCAGATTAAAAAAGCATTAAACTAAAGGCTGTAATGTAACAAAATAGGTAAAAGCCAAGGGGGGGGGGGGTGAATACTTTTGCAAGGCACTGTATGCTGCACTGTTGGGCACTGATAGACGGCACTGATATGCAGCACTGATGGGCACTGAAAGGCTGCACTGATGTGCGCTGATGAGACTACACTGATGGGCACTGGTGAGGTGGCACTGATGGGCACAGATGAGGTGGCACTGATGAGGCAGCACTAATATGCAGCACTGATGGGCACTGATAGGGGGCACTGATAGGGGGCACTGATAGGGGGCACAGGTGGGCAGCCTTTATGGGCACTAATAGGCGGCAATGATGTGCACGGATAAGTGGCACTGATGGGCGGCTCTGCTGGGCACTGCTGGGCACTGATGAGCACCGATAGATGGCACTGATAGGCAGCACTGATGGGTACTGATGAGGAGACACTGACATGCATCACAGATGTGTCAAAAGTGTCAGACAGGGATAGATTTATTAAAGCTGGAGCACTCAGAATCTGGTGCAGTTGTACATGGGAGCCAATCAGCTTCTAACTTCAGCTTGTTCAGTTAGGCTTTGGCAATAAAACCTGGAATCTGATTGGTTTCTATGTAGAGCTGCACCAGCTTTTGCACTCTCCAGTCTTAATAAATAATCCCCTAAGTGTCTGATTTGTCTGCCGCAATGTCACAGTCCTGTTATAAGTCGCTGATTGCTGCCATTACTAGTAAAAAAAAAAAGAAAATTCCATATTATATCTCCCATAGTTTTTAGACGCTATAACTTTTGCGCAATCTAATCGATATACGCATATTGGGATTTTTTCCTCCACAAATATGTAGCAGAATACGTATTGGCCTAAATTGATGTAGAAATTAGATTTTTTACATTTATTTATTGGATGTGTTTTATAGTAGAAAGTAAAAAAAGTATTTTTTTTCTAAATTGTCTGTCTTATAGCGAAAAAAATAAAAAAAACAGAGGTGATCAAATATCACCAAAGAAATCTCTATTTGTGGGAAAAAATAAAATTTTATTTGGGCCCAGCGTCACACGACCGCGCAATTGTCAGTTAAAGTAACGCAGTCTCGTATTGCAAAAAATGGCCTGGTCATGAAGGGAGGTCAAGTGGTTAACTCAGGCACTACCTGGCTGTCAAAGTCGCCCATTAAGATCAATGGGGCTGCACCGCAACGGCGTGTCAAATGCTTGGTCCGTGATTGTGGCACATTCCCATAATGTAAAATTGCTGCTTAGTAGTAGCACCTCCTGGAGGCCAACTGGCCACTGCTATACCACAGTAAAGCCCTGTACACACGATCGGATTTCCTATGGTTTTTAAACCGATGGATTTTTCCATCGGAAATCCGATGAAGCTGACTTCCATCAGTCTTGCCTACACACCATCAGTCAAAAATCCGACCGTCCCAAACGTCGTGACGTAAAACACTCCGACAAGCCGAGAAAATTAAGTTCAAAGCTTCTGAGCATGCGTCGACTTGATTCTGAGCATGCGTGGGTTTTTTGTCCGATGGAGTTCCCCACAGAAGATAGTAATTTGCTATCGTTTTTTCTCCCATCGGATAAATTTAAAACATGTTCTATTTTTTCTCACCGATGGAAAAAAGACCGTTGGGGCCCATACACGATCGGTTTGTCCGATGAGAAAAGTCCATCGGACTGTTTTCATCTGTAAAACTGATTGTGTGTACACGGCTTAAGCTTACCACCTGTCCGAAAGAGCCCTAATGCTGCGTACACACGATCGGTTTTTTTGATGAAAAAAGACCGATGGACTTTCTTCATCGGACAAACCGATCGTGTGTGGGCCCCATCGGAAAAAAAAACGATAGCAAATTCCGATCATCTGTGGGGAACTCCATCAGAGAAACATCCACGCATGCTCAGACTAAATTAGAAGACGGGAGCGCTCGTTCTGGTAAAACTAGCGTTCGTAATGGAGATAGCACATTCGTCACGCTGTAACGGACTGAAAAGCACGGAGACTGAAAAGCACGAATCGGCTCTCACCAAACTTTTACTAACACGCGGTAACACGAGATCAGCAAAAGCAGGCCAAAGGGTGGCGCCATTGGATTTAAACTTCCCCTTTATAGTGCCGACGTACATGTTGTACGTCACAGCGTTTTGGATGGTCGGAATTTTGACTGATGGTGTATAGGCAAGACTGATGGAAGTCAGCTTCATCGGAATTCCGATGGAAAAATCCATCGGATTTTATTCCATCGGAAATCCGATCGTGTGTACAGGGCATAAGGCTCCATTCACACTTGTGCGACCTGTCATTCAACCTTGGACATCATGACACCTCGTTCCCCATATTTTCCAATGATAGCCATTCTTATATGTGCGACTTAAAGTTACAGCAACTTCAAAGTAGTTCATGCACTACATTGGTCCAACTTTCATGCAACTTGCAGGCCTAATGCCGCGTACACGCGATCGGAAATTCTGACAAGAAAACCGTGGATTTTTTCTGACGGAATGTTGGATCCAACTTGTGTTGCATACACACGGTCACACAAATCTTGTCGGAAATTCCGACCGTCAAGAACGCGGTGACGTACAAGACGTAGGACGAGCCGATATCAATGAAGTTCAACAGGCAGTTCGGCTCTTCTGCTTGATTCTAAGCATGCGTGTTTTTTTGCGCGTCGGAATTACATACAGACGATCGGGTTTTCTGATAGAAACTTTTTCCGTCGGAATCTCAATCTTTTGTTGGCGGAAATTCCGACAGAATTGTCGGAATTTCCGATCGTGTGTACGTGGCAATAGACTTCAATGTTAACCCTCAATGCAACAGTTGTGCAACACTTGTCCAATATCACTGGTCAACGCCAAAGTCGTATCCAAGTTGCACCCATCCAAAGTTTTGTCAAAGTTGCACCAAAGTTGCACTCCAAAGACGGTGCAACTTTGGAGTCGTACAAGTGTGAATGGTGGGGGGGAAATGTATGTCTCTGTCTAAAAAAAAGACTTCTACTTTGGAGAGCTCTTTACTCACTTCCTATTGTGTTTAATCTCTACTCGCCGGCCGTATGCATATGTAGCCGTAAGTTTTTGAATTTTCAGTGACACCAGTGGTGTGTCTCCGGCGGTCCACTGGGTGGCGCTGTCACTATGGGCCGACGGACGGATACCGCTGTGTGCTGAGCTTACATTTGTCCTTTCTGGGCAGCGGTATAACGGATACGGGGATCCATCTGAAGCCGAGGGGTCGATTCGCCTTATACTCATGTATGGACGTTGAGGCCCTGGGTATGATTTGCCCCGGGTGTTCGGGACTGGTGTGCCTGTTGAAGCCGTTTGGACGTTGTGAGGCCTGTGGGGAGTTCACGTTTGAAGTGGATCCGGAGGTTGAGAGGCCGAAGACCATCTACCCAGGCCGGGCTTCAGGAATCGCGGCTGTGAGAGTCACCCCTGCGCACACCGCAGCGACCGCGGAGGAGGTCGTGAAACATCAACGGGAGAAATCCGAGGATGCTGACTCGTTTACCACTGTCTCACAGCGTCCGCCACCGAAGAAAAGAACCAGCGTGGTAGCCCCGACCAGCGGTGGTGGTGGACCGTCTCGCATGCTTACGCCAGACCCAGAGGGATCTGTTGACGGGAGTTCCGGACACCCCAGAAAAGGTCAAGGTAAGCCGGCAGAGAAGACTTGGTGTGAGGGAGGAGGTGTCGAGACGGCATGGCCTAGCAAGTCCCCGGAGTGTGGATGTTCTGTTTCCACACAGGGCTACATACCCGCGGAGGAATGTGACACCTCTGACCTGGAATCTCTTTCAGATACGGGAGATGATGCATTGATAGATGACTTGTTTGCCAAGAAGGGCTGGGACAAGGTACCGCTTGCTTCATTCCGTGGAAGTGGGAATTCACCTATGTCTGTAGGGGAGAGCACACCCAGGGTGGAGGCGCCAGCGCCTGAAGGAGAATCCTTTCCTCAACTTGTCCCTGCATCCCCGGCACCATTTGTATCTGACACTGGGGTCAAGAGACTGTTGCTGCGGCCCCCAATGCCCAGAATGGAGGTGTTCAAGGCACCTCGTCATCCAGATTCAGTTGTTTTGCCTGGTGAAGGGGAAAAAGCTATTATGCCTCCTTTGGCAAGATTACAGCGTTTATTCAGTCAAAAGGTTGCAGCGGAGTACGGCTGGGAGTATCCTTACTTATCGAAGGACTTGCTATATGAGGTGGAAGTGTACCGGGAGCGCTGGTACAATGACTTTGTGTGGACCCACCTCAAAGTTCTACACGCCCGCAGATACCTAACATGTTCTCCAAAGGCTTCACAGCGTTTCAAAGACTGCAAGGCAGAATGGATGGTGGGAAGACACATCCACGCAGATAAAGTAGTGATCAGACGCAAACAAGGCGAAGATGTAGAGTACCATCTAGAGACTATGGATCAGCACTTGAAGCCACTGATTCTACCATATCCCCGTTTCTACCTTTAGGAGAGAAAGACTCTAATATTATCATGCTGCTGAACTTTCTGGGGAAATTGTGTTTTGTGTGCCCACAGAAGGAAAAAAAAAGAAAAGGGACTGTTCCTGTTTGTTTCTATCTTCCTGCAAGGAGACCACAGACTCTGGGGTAGATAGGGTTAGAGAGAAAGGAGAAGAAGTTCCACGGGTGCAGTTACCGCAAGGCTGTCACCAGATGGCAGTGTCGTGCAACGTTACAAACACTTCTCACGCATTCACTCTTTGGAGAAACAGGAATTTCTTTTAGGAGAAATTTCTTTTCCTCATACACACGGATACATGTGTCAGGGTTTTACATGTTAAATTGTATTTCTTTTCCCTCTACAGGAGGACATCCCAGCAAGATTACATACTCTGAGGAGGTCTTTAGTTAGGATGGGGGGGAAAAGTAAAATGTTGAAATGTGATTTCATGTTGAATGTGTTGTCTTTCACTCCTCTTTTATTACAGGGGCTCAGACACAACTTCTTCGTTAGGAGAGTTTCCAAAAAGTTTTTGTTTTTCAATTAATAGTGGTTTCTGGACTGGATCATGTCAGTTGTTGAGGATGTGGTTTACTCCAGACACTGGGGACCAGTGTCAAATAACAGGGGGGAGTATGTAGCGGGTACTTACTTTCCCGCCGTAAATTTTTGAATTTTCAGTGACACCAGTGGTGTGTCTCCGGCGGTCCACTGGGTGGCGCTGTCACTATGGGTCGACGGACGGTAGTGATGAGCCGAACACCCCCAGGTTCGGTTCGCACCAGAACCCGCGAACGGACCGAAAGTTCGAACGAACATTAGAACCCTATTAAATACAATGGATGCGAACGTTCGAATTCTAAAGTGCTAATTATAACAACTATTATGCATGTTATTGTCCTAAAAAGGGTTTGGGAACCCGGGTTCTGCACCAGGGGACATGTATCAATGCAAAAAGAAGTTTTAAAAACGGTCGTTTTTCGGGAGCAGTCATTTTAATGATGCATAAAGTGAAAAAAAAAAGTCAAATATTCCTTTAAATATCGTACCTGGGGGGTGTCTAAAGTATGCCTGTGAAGTGCCACGTGTTTCCCGTGTTTAGAACTGTCCCTGCACAAAATAACATTTCTAAAGGGAAAAAAGTCATTTAAAACTGCTTGCGGCTTTAATGCAATGTCTGGTCCCTGTAATATGGATGAAAATCTTTAGGAAAAATGGCATAGCTACCCCATCAACACCCCCCCCCCTACCCCAGCCCATTACCAGCCCCTTTGGGTCTTGTATGGATATTAAGGGGAACCCCGCACATAAAATAAAAAAGGCCCTATATACTCTGAACAGCCGTATACAGGCGGTGCATACAAGACAGGGACTGTAGGTTTGTTCTTATGTAGAATGTGTTTGTAATTTTGAACAGGTACATTGTTGAAGTGTAGCTCCAGCCCAAAAATCTATTTTTAAACTTTTTGGGAAACATAGGTAAGGGTTATCACCCCTGTAACATTTGTTTTGCTGTCTGTGCCCCTGTTCAGAACATTTCACCTCACTTTCCGTCCCAATGACAACTGTTTTTGAAATGTGGTGTTTTTCTTGAAACAAGGATTGCTGATAAAGCATCAGTACAGATGAGACACCTTTCTCCCATATTTATTCTTACAGGAGAGAATTTTCCTTTCTAGGGGTAGATTTCCTCTCACTTCCTGTTGTCTTCTTTCGTTTGCAAGTAGGAGTCGTTTGTAAGTTGGATGTTTGAAAGTAGGGACCTGCCGTATATACTCTGCAGAAATAGGCCCCTTAGTTGTTGGTGTTGGCACAACACTGTAAGCACTCACAGTTACTCTTGGTTGGTGCTGGAACGCCCTGCTGTCAACTATTATATCAGGAATTTTAATTACATATAATTGTTGAACAGTGGTAGTAAAAATTGGGGCTTTGATGGTGGTGCTGGTGCCACAACACTGTAAGCCCTGACAGTTACTCTTGGTGGGTGCAGCAATGGGCCCTGCTGTGAATTATTAGATCAAGAATTGTAATTACATGCCCCTTTTGAACAGGGGCTGAAAAATTGGGCCTTTCGTGGTGGTGGTGGCGTTGCCACAACACTGTAAGCCCTCAGACTTACTCTTGGTGGGTGCAGGAATGGGCCCTGCTGTGAATTATTACATCAAGAATTGTAATTGCATGCCCCTGTTGAACAGGGGCTGAAAAATTGGGCCTTAGGCACTGGTGGCACAACACTACAACCCCTCACAGATACTGTACTTGGAGCACAGCAATGAGCCCTGTTGCAAAGTATTGCTTCAAAAATTGTAATGACACGCCCCTGTTAAACAGGGGCTGAAAAATTGGGCCTTAGGCACTGGTGGCACAACACTACAACCCCTCACAGATACTGTACTTGGAGCACAGCAATGAGCCCTATGGCAAATTATTGCTAAAAAAATTGTAAGTACACGCCCCTGTAAAACAGGGGCTGAAAAATTGGGCCTTAGCCACTGGTGGCGGCACCCATAAACAAAAATGATCTTCCAAGCTATCATCATCAATCGTATCATTGAGGACTCGGAGGAGGAGGATAGCCAGTCAACATAACAGCACAGGCACTCAGCATCAGCATCAGTCTTGAAGGGACGTGACATGTTAAAATCAATTAGTCTGTTATATCAGCATCAGGTGTGTGGTAGCTGGTGGTGATCCAAGACTGGTTCATCTTGATGAAAGTCAGTCGATCAACCGAGTCGGTGGACAGGCGCACCCTGTGATCCGTGACAAATCCTCCAGCAGCACTGAATGTGCGTTCCGAAAGAACGCTGGATGCAGGACAGGCCAGTAGCTCAATTGCATACTGTGCAAGCTCTGGCCAGTGATCCATCCTCAAGACCCAGTAAGCCAGAGGATTTTCGGTGGGGAAGGTGTCCAAGTCTGACCTTGCCCCTAGATATTCCTGCACCATGTTTATCAGACGCTGGCGATGGTTGCTGGAACCAATCATACTTTGGGGCTGCGGACTAAAGAATTGTCTGAACGCATCGGTCAGACGGCCACCTTCCCCACCGCTCCTTCTTTGACTGGCCGAAGCCTCAGCAACTCGTTGTCCTGGACCAGGAGTTTGTAACCTCCCAGTCTCTGGGAACGCGTTGCACAGACCTTTCTGCAAGGCCTCCCGGAGTTGTCTCATCCTCTGCTCCCTCTGCGACGGTAACATAAGGTCCGCAACCTTACCCTTGTACCGTGGATCAAGGAGAGTGGCCAGCCAGTAATGGTCCCTCTCCTTGATCCGAAGAATACGAGGATCCTTCCGCAGACTTTGCAGGATCAGGGAGGCCATGCAGCGTAGGTTTGCTGAGGCATTCGCTCCGGAGTCCTCTGGGTCACTAAGGACGACATGATCCGCAGTCACCTCCTCCCAGCCACGTACAAGTCCACTGGTTTCTTGGGACTGTAAATCATCCCTAAAAGACTGCTGCTGATGATGCTGAGTGCCAGCCTCCACCTCCATGCTGACACAATCCTCCTCCTCCTCCTCCTCCTCCTCCTCTTCCTCTTCCTGTGCGATGGGTGGGACAGAAGGAACACTGTCTGGGTAAAGGGGGCCTTGAGAGGCAAGGAAGTCCTCCTCTTCCTGCCTCTGTTCTGCCTCAAGTGCCCTGTCCATTATTCCACGCAGCGTGTGCTCCAACAGGTGGACAAGAGGTACAGTGTCACTGATGCATGCACTGTCACTGCTCACCATCCTCGTGGCCTCCTCAAATGGTGCCAGGACAGTGCATGCATCCCTGATCATGCCCCACTGGCGTGGAGAAAAAAAACCAAGCTCCCCTGACCCTGTCCTGGTGCCGTAGTCGCACAGGTACTCATTGATGGCCCTCTGCTGCGTGTGCAGCCGCTGCAGCATGGCCAACGTTGAGTTCCACCTGGTGGGCATGTCACATATAAGGCGGTTCTTGGGCAGGTTCAACTCCTTTTGCAGCTCAGCCAGGCGAGCACTGGCATTATAAGATCTGCGGAAATGCACACAGACTTTCCTGGCCTGCCTCAGGACATCCTGTAAGCCCGGGTACCTGCCCAAGAACCGCTGCACCACCAGGTTAAGGACGTGAGCCACACAGGTCAGTTGTCCCTGTCGGAGGGCGGAGAGGAGGTTGGTGCCATTGTCGCAAACCACCATTCCTGGCTTAAGCTGGCGTGGCGTCAACCACCTCTCGGCCTGGCCCTGCAGAGCAGACAGGACCTCTGCCCCAGTGTGGCTTCTGTCCCCCAAACACACCAGCGCAAGCACGGCATGGCATCTTTTTGCCTGCGTACTTGCGTAGCCCCGTGAACGGCTACGGAGCACCGCTGGTTCATAGGACAAACCACAGGAAGAGGCCATGGAGGAAGAAGAAGAGGAGGGGGTGGAGGAGAGAGGTGTGTCACAACCAGTAGTAGCATTTTGGAGGCGTGGCGGTGGGACAACCTCCAACACTACTGCACCTTGTCCTGCATCCTTCCCAGCTGCCAAAAGAGTGACCCAATGGGCCGTGAAAGAAAGGTAACGTCCCTGTCCATGCCTGCTGGACCATGAGTCAGCGGTAATATGCACCTTACCGCTGACCGCCCTGTCCAGCGAGGCCAAGACATTGCCTTCCACATGCCGGTAGAGAGCCGGAATAGCCTTCCGTGAGAAAAAGTGGCGTTTGGGAACCTGCCACTGAGGAACCGCACATTGCACAAACTCACGGAAGGGGGCCGAGTCTACCAACTGAAAAGGCAGCAGTTGAAGCGCTAGCAATTTAGCCAAGCTAGCATTCAACCGCTGGGCATGTGGATGGCTGGGAGTGAACTTCTTTCGACGGTCCAGCAGCTGGGGCAGGGAAATTTGCCTGCTAGAATCGGACGTCGGTGTACTGCTAGCAGAGTGGCCGCAAGTACTTGGCTGTGACACACCTAATTCTACACCTTCATTCCTCTCAGTGCATGTTTCAGAGAGGACTGAAGTTATAGTGGGGTTGGAGATCCCAGCTGATGCGGTGCAAGGAGGGGTCCGCTTTGTTCTTTGGTGTGGGTCTTTGAGGTAGGCTTGCCAACGAGCTGCATGGCAGGTCAACATATGTCTGGTCAGGCATGTGGTACCCAAGCGGCTGATGTTTTGGCCACGCGATATACGCTTGAGACATATGTTGCAAACAGCAGCTGTGCGATCTGATGCACTAGCCTCAAAAAAGGCCCACACCAAGGAACTTTTTGAATGACGGGCAGAGGCAGCGCCCTGCACAGGCGGAGCTCTGCGGTGTGATTCCGTCGGTGTACTGCCCTTACGCTGGCCACCAAAGGGCATCCTGTCTCGTTGGAGATGTGCCTCCTCCTCATCCTCCTCCTCCTCTCTCCTATTAGGCACCCACGTGGAGTCAGTGACCTCATCATCCCCTCCCTCCTCATCACTGGAGCCAATCTGGCAGTATGCTGCAGCTGCTGGAACATGACTGCCAGATTGGTGTCCTTCTTGAGCATCCCCTCTGTCTGCTCTCACCCTACTGCCTTCCTGTAGCTGGGTTTCATCATCAGACCCTTCGAAACGCTGGGCATCCTCCTGGAGCATGTACCCAACACTGTGCTCAAACAGTTCGGGGGACTCCTCAGGAGGAGGACATGGTGGGTCTAGGGAAGGAGTGACTGATGATGAGTCTGACATTGATACCAGGGAAGAGGACGCTTTGGCAGCTGCTTTGCCAGTACCCTGAGCCTGGGTGAGAGAGGATGAGGAGGAGGAGGAGGGCTTGGTCATCCACTCTACCAAGTCTTCGGCATGATGTGGCTCAACATGTCCAGCTGCCGAAAAGAAGGACAAGCGTGTCCCATGGCCATGTGCTGATGACAATGCACCGCGTCCACGACCAGCACTGTTGCCCCCAGACACAGAGCCTGCTTGCCCTCTTTTATTGCCTCCTGACTGTCTGCCTCTCCTTGTTTGCCTTCCAGACATTCTAATAGATGGCCTGCAGGGAGATGGGAAAAAAGCAATAAGGGCTACCTTCAGGTGTCCTTCTCTGTCCCTTGAAACAAGGACTTGCACAGTGAAAGAAACTGACACTCTCCCTACCTACAGTTTTCTGTCCCTAGAAAAAATGTTTTTTTTAAGCACAATATAGCACAAGGAGAATTCACTCACTGTCCTTCCAGGTCCCTGGAAACAAGGACTTTCACAGTGAAAGAAACTGACACTCTCCCTACCTACAGTTTTCTGTCCCTAGAAAAAATGTTTTTTTTAAGCACAATATAGCACAAGGAGAATTCACTCACTGTCCTTCCAGGTCCCTGGAAACAAGGACTTTCACAGTGAAAGAAACTGACACTCTCCCTACCTACAGTTTTCTGTCCCTAGAAAAAATGTTTTTTTTAAGCACAATATAGCACAAGGAGAATTCACTCACTGTCCTTCAAGGTCCCTGGAAACAAGGACTTGCACAGTGAAAGAAACTGACACTCTCCCTACCTACAGTTTTCTGTCCCTAGAAAAAATGTGTTTTTTAAGCACAATATAGCACAAGGAGAATTCACTCACTGTCCTTCCAGGTCCCTGGAAACAAGGACTTTCACAGTGAAAGAAACTGACACTCTCCCTACCTACAGTTTTCTGTCCCTAGAAAAAATGTTTTTTTTAAGCACAATATAGCACAAGGAGAATTCACTCACTGTCCTTCCAGGTCCCTGGAAACAAGGACTTGCACAGTGAAAGAAACTGACACTCTCCCTACCTACAGTTTTCTGTCCCTAGAAAAAATGTTTTTTTTAAGCACAATATAGCACAAGGAGAATTCACTCACTGTCCTTCCAGGTCCCTGGAAACAAGGACTTTCACAGTGAAAGAAACTGACACTCTCCCTACCTACAGTTTTCTGTCCCTAGAAAAAATGTTTTTTTTAAGCACAATATAGCACAAGGAGAATTCACTCACTGTCCTTCCAGGTCCCTGGAAACAAGGACTTTCACAGTGAAAGAAACTGACACTCTCCCTACCTACATTTTTCTGTCCCTAGAAAAAATGTTTTTTTTAAGCACAATATAGCACAAGGAGAATTCACTCACTGTCCTTCCAGGTCCCTGGAAACAAGGACTTGCACAGTGAAAGAAACTGACACTCTCCCTACCTACAGTTTTCTGTCCCTAGAAAAAATGTTTTTTTTAAGCACAATATAGCACAAGGAGAATTCACTCACTGTCCTTCCAGGTCCCTGGAAACAAGGACTTTCACAGTGAAAGAAACTGACACTCTCCCTACCTACAGTTTTCTGTCCCTAGAAAAAATGTTTTTTTTAAGCACAATATAGCACAAGGAGAATTCACTCACTGTCCTTCCAGGTCCCTGGAAACAAGGACTTTCACAGTGAAAGAAACTGACACTCTCCCTACCTACAGTTTTCTGTCCCTAGAAAAAATGTTTTTTTAAGCACAATATAGCACAAGGAGAATTCACTCACTGTCCTTCCAGGTCCCTGGAAACAAGGACTTGCACAGTGAAAGAAACTGACACTCTCCCTACCTACAGTTTTCTGTCCCTAGAAAAAATGTTTTTTTTAAGCACAATATAGCACAAGGAGAATTCACTCACTGTCCTTCCAGGTCCCTGGAAACAAGGACTTTCACAGTGAAAGAAACTGACACTCTCCCTACCTACAGTTTTCTGTCCCTAGAAAAAATGTTTTTTTTAAGCACAATATAGCACAAGGAGAATTCACTCACTGTCCTTCCAGGTCCCTGGAAACAAGGACTTTCACAGTGAAAGAAACTGACACTCTCCCTACCTACAGTTTTCTGTCCCTAGAAAAAATGTTTTTTTTAAGCACAATATAGCACAAGGGAATTCACTCACTGTCCTTCCAGGTCCCTGGAAACAAGGACTTTCACAGTGAAAGAAACTGACACTCTCCCTACCTACAGTTTTCTGTCCCTAGAAAAAATGTTTTTTTTAAGCACAATATAGCACAAGGAGAATTCACTCACTGTCCTTCCAGGTCCCTGGAAACAAGGACTTTCACAGTGAAAGAAACTGACACTCTCCCTACCTACAGTTTTCTGTCCCTAGAAAAAATGTTTTTTTTAAGCACAATATAGCACAAGGAGAATTCACTCACTGTCCTTCCAGGTCCCTGGAAACAAGGACTTGCACAGTGAAAGAAACTGACACTCTCCCTACCTACAGTTTTCTGTCCCTAGAAAAAATGTTTTTTTTAAGCACAATATAGCACAAGGAGAATTCACTCACTGTCCTTCCAGGTCCCTGGAAACAAGGACTTGCACAGTGAAAGAAACTGACACTCTCCCTACCTACAGTTTTCTGTCCCTAGAAAAAATGTTTTTTTTAAGCACAATATAGCACAAGGAGAATTCACTCACTGTCCTTCCAGGTCCCTGGAAACAAGGACTTTCACAGTGAAAGAAACTGACACTCTCCCTACCTACAGTTTTCTGTCCCTAGAAAAAATGTTTTTTTTTAAGCACAATATAGCACAAGGAGAATTCACTCACTGTCCTTCCAGGTCCCTGGAAACAAGGACTTTCACAGTGAAAGAAACTGACACTCTCTCTACCTACAGTTTTCTGTCCCTAGGAAAAATGTTTTTTTTAAGCACAATATAGCACAAGGAGAATTCACTCACTGTCCTTCCAGGTCCCTGGAAACAAGGACTTTCACAGTGAAAGAAACTGACACTCTCCCTACCTACAGTTTTCTGTCCCTAGAAAAAATGTTTTTTTTAAGCACAATATAGCACAAGGAGAATTCACTCACTGTCCTTCCAGGTCCCTGGAAACAAGGACTTTCACAGTGAAAGAAACTGACACTCTCCCTACCTACAGTTTTCTGTCCCTAGAAAAAATGTTTTTTTTAAGCACAATATAGCACAAGGAGAATTCACTCACTGTCCTTCCAGGTCCCTGGAAACAAGGACTTTCACAGTGAAAGAAACTGACACTCTCCCTACCTACAGTTTTCTGTCCCTAGAAAAAATGTTTTTTTTAAGCACAATATAGCACAAGGAGAATTCACTCACTGTCCTTCCAGGTCCCTGGAAACAAGGACTTTCACAGTGAAAGAAACTGACACTCTCCCTACCTACAGTTTTCTGTCCCTAGAAAAAATGTTTTTTTTAAGCACAATATAGCACAAGGAGAATTCACTCACTGTCCTTCCAGGTCCCTGGAAACAAGGACTTTCACAGTGAAAGAAACTGACACTCTCCCTACCTACAGTTTTCTGTCCCTAGAAAAAATGTTTTTTTTAAGCACAATATAGCACAAGGAGAATTCACTCACTGTCCTTCCAGGTCCCTGGAAACAAGGACTTTCACAGTGAAAGAAACTGACACTCTCCCTACCTACAGTTTTCTGTCCCTAGAAAAAATGTTTTTTTTAAGCACAATATAGCACAAGGAGAATTCACTCACTGTCCTTCCAGGTCCCTGGAAACAAGGACTTTCACAGTGAAAGAAACTGACACTCTCCCTACCTACAGTTTTCTGTCCCTAGAAAAAATGTTTTTTTTAAGCACAATATAGCACAAGGAGAATTCACTCACTGTCCTTCCAGGTCCCTGGAAACAAGGACTTGCACAGTGAAAGAAACTGACACTCTCCCTACCTACAGTTTTCTGTCCCTAGAAAAAATGTTTTTTTTAAGCACAATTTAGCACAAGGAGAATTCACTCACTGTCCTTCCAGGTCCCTAGAAACAAGGACTTGCACAGTGAAAGAAACTGACACTCTCCCTACCTACAGTTTTCTGTCCCTAGAAAAAATGTTTTTTTTAAGCACAATATAGCACAAGGAGAATTCACTCACTGTCCTTCCAGGTCCCTGGAAACAAGGACTTTCACAGTGAAAGAAACTGACACTCTCCCTACCTACAGTTTTCTGTCCCTAGAAAAAATGTTTTTTTTAAGCACAATATAGCACAAGCACAAAACACACTGACACTCTCCCTACCTATCCTTCTCTTTCCCTAAACTAAAGGAATCCAGGTTAAGCAAGAAAGAAATAAAAGTCACTGTCCCTGCCTATGCTGCTCTATCCCTGCTCCGGAACACACTACACTAGGCCGCCGTGCTGGCGGCCTTTTATAGTGTGGGGCGTGTACTAAACACCCTCAGCAATAATTGGCCACAGGCATCCTGCCTGTGGCCAATCATTGCTCTCCTCGCTGCCGGCGCTGTGATTGGCCAAGCATGCGGGGTCACAGTGCATGCTTGGCCAATCACAGCGCCTGGATGACACTGCGATGGCGTAGTGCATTGTGGGCCGTTCGCGTCACTCGAATTTGGCGCGAACGGCCCAAATCGTTCGATCTTCGTCGAACGATCGAACAGCCGATGTTCGTGTCGAACGTATGTTCGACTCGAACACGAAGCTCATCCCTAACGGACGGATACCGCTGTGTGCTGAGCTTACCTTTGTCCTCTCTGGGCAGCGGTATGGTGGGGCGGGGAACCCGCCGTGCTTGCTGGGAGAGGGGATAAGAGGGGCCGGCCATCTTGGTCACGGGGTTGTTGGTCCCTGGCACCTTTAGCTTGCGGACGGAGTTCGTGTTTGTCCTCTAGGCGGACTAGGCCTAGAGGACCACCGGAGAATCGTGTTCCATCTCAGGCACCTTTAGCCTGGGGTGAGGTACTCGGACGGCGGTCCGGAGCTCAGTGCCCAACACTAAGTTCCGCGAGGGAAGGATCTTAGGGTACTCCGGAGATGGATGCCTGAATCCGAGGTGGGCGTAATGGACCGGGAAGAGCTCCTCATCTGAAGACCAGGTGCAGCATACTGCCGGTGACGGGTGAGTCTCTTGTCGGAGACCGTCCGGAAGGTGAATTTCCCTCGTGCCGAGACCATAACCCACTCTTTGGAGGAGAGTGGAGGATCGAACTTGTGTCTGGGCCTATTCGTACACACACCTCCTTTTCTGTTCTATAGCCAAGGGAGTCCATGTTAGGTTCTAAATAAAGGAGTGTTGAACTTTAATGGTGTGTGGCTCAAGTTTCTGGCAGACGAGGTTCTCGGAGACTCTTGGAGGGAGGATCCGATGCACAACACAGGCCCGAAGGTAAAGGAAGGCATTGCTAATACCACTTATACACCTGTGGTGGAAGCCAGGCGTAGCGCACCCTCTCCCTCCCCTATCATACCCCTAGACCAGAGACATTGCGAGCAGAACTTTAATAGAGGAGACGGGGAGAGGGGAGGAACTGCCCGCTACACATATATGCGGCTTCTTGGTGGGTGGGCTTTAACGCCAGCGGGTACTGGAAAGCTCCCGGTGCCTACTTGCATTTAGGAGCAATCTCATCATGTAACCACCAATCTTAGCAGTCACATGATTGGAAGGCCCGCCTCCGTCCCCCTGGCATTTAGAACCTCTTAAAGGTGGTGGGAAGGGGTTAAGACCAGAAGCAAGTCAGGAGTTTTAGCAATTCTCTGCTCTATTATTATAGGTATTCTACATAGCGCTGATTGCACTTTACATTCACATCAGTGCCTGCCCCCAAGGAGCTTACAATCTAAGATCCCAATTTCTCATGCATATACTAGGGCCAATTAACCTTCCAGCAAATCCACACAAGAACATAAAAGCTCCATGCAGGTAGGGTGATAGTTGGGATTCAAATAAGGGATACTAGTGCTATAAGGCAGTAGAGCTAACCACTGAGCCACTGTGCTGCCCCATTCCATCCAAAACCAAAAAAAAAAAATGGCTTTAGTTTTAATTGCCCCACAGCAGGGGTCTCCAAACTTTACAAACAAAGGGCCAGTTTACTGTTCTTCAGACTTTAGAGGGGCCAGACAGTGCTCCATCTTTGGTAATAGGGGGAGGAATTGTGCCCCCTTTGTTGCTCTCAATTGAAGGAATAATGCCCCATCATTGGTGCCAGTGGAAGGAATGGTGCCCCTTCATTGGTATTAGGGGAGAAATAGTGCTCCGTTGTTTGCATTTGTGGAAGGAATAGTGCCTCATTGGTGGTTTCAGTGTGAGGAATAGGGCCACTATCATTGGTATCATTGGAAGGAATAGTGCCTCATTGTTGGTGTCAGTGGGAGGAATAGTGCCCCACCCATCATTGGTGTCAATAGGAGGAATAGTGCCCCATTGGTGGTGTCAGTGGATGGAATACTGTCTTGTATCAATGGGAAGGACAGAGCCCCAAGTGCCAGATAAAGGCAAGCAAAGGACAGCACCTAGCCTCCAGGCTACAGTTTGGAGACAACTGCCCCATAGGAATTTTTCTGGTAATGCCAGTTTACTGTTCTTCAGACTCTAGAGGGGTCAGGCAGTGGCCCATCTATGGTATTAGGGGGAGGAATTGTGCACCATTTGTTGCTCTCAGTGGAAGGAAAAATGTCCCATCATTGGTGTCAGTGGAATGAATAGTGCCCCTTCATTGGTATTAGGGGGAGGAATAGTGCCTCTATGTTGGTGTCAGTAAGAGAAATAGTGCCCCATTGATGGTGTCAGTGGGAGGAATAGAGCACCATTGATGGTTTCAGTGGGAGGAATAGTGCCCCATTGATGGTGTCAGTGGGAGGAATAGGGTCACCATCATTGTTGTCATTGGGAGGAATAGCACCCTATCATTGGTGTCAGTGGGAGGAATAGTGCCCCATCATTGGTATCAGTGGGAGGAATAGTGTCCCACCATTGGGATCAGTGGGAGGAATAGTGCCCCACAATTGGTATCAGTGGGAGGAATAGTGCCCTATCATTGGTGTCAGTGGGAGGAATAGTGCGCCATCATTGGGATCAGTGGGAGGAATAGCGCCCCATCATTGGTATCAGTGGGAGGAATAGTGCCCCATCATTGGTATCAGTGGGAGGAATAGTGCCCCATCATTGGGATCAGTGGGAGGAATAGTGCCCCATCATTGGTATCAGTGGGAGGAATAGGGCCACCATCATTGGTGTCAGTGGGAGGAATAGTGTCTTGAAGAACAGTGCCCCAAGGGCCAGCTAAAGGCAAGCAACTAGCAGAATCTGGCCTCAGGCTGCAGCTTGGAGACCACTGCCTCATATGAATTATTCTGCTGGTGAGGCTCACTTGCCAACAATGGTCAGCAATACAATTGGCAATTTGAACAGGCCTGGATGACGTCACAATTAACCACTTGCCGCCAAATCACATACCTGGTATGTCATTAGACTTCAAGATGTTGTACCCGGGCTGTCATCCCGGTAAGGTTTTTTAGACCCGGAGGACAGCTCTCTTGTAATAGCAACCAGAGCAGCTAACTAGCCTCTCGGCTGCTATGACAAGCAGCGGGAGGGGACATCCGTCTCCTCTCGCCACATTCCGCTGCTCTCTCAGGCTCTCCTGTCCCACTGAGAGACCCGAGCTACAAGCCGGTATGTCCACTGGCAAGTCGGGGACCCAAAGAAAGCCGGAATTGGCTTTAATCAGGTCTCTGCTATGGTAACCTGGAAGCGATAACATGACATCACTTCCAAAATCAAAAGTATTCAAAAACGCAGATCTTGGCATTTTGAATGCTTTCAAGTGCAAAGAAGGGATTTGAGGTCTTATTGACCCCAGATCCCTGCATAAAGAGTACCTGTCACATACCTATTGCTGTCACAAGGATATTTACAAGTGAACAAATTAAATAATAAATAAATTAATTAACCACTTGCCGACGGCTGGACGTCTAAAGACGTCCCGTGTTTTGTGGTGGTATATCTGAATGATGGGTGCAGCTACAGGCATCATTCAAATATCGGCATTTTCAGCCAGCGATTTCCTACACAATAAGAATGATCATATCGGCTGTTCCACCGCTTTATCGTTCTTACGGGAGGCGAGAGGGGATGTCCCCCCCTTTCACCGCTCCCCGGTGCTTCTACCAACTCACCGCTGCAATCGGATGAGTCGGAGAATGGATCCGACGGCCCCGGATGTCCACCATAGAGATTTCCGGCAGACCAAATGTTCGTCAGAGTCTCTATGATCGTCGGAGGCCGGGCGCGATGTTATGACGTCACGCCCGGCCTCTGCATTCAAAAAACCGGCGCCGCCTCGGCTGGGTAGCCATGATCGTCTTTTTTTAATTATTTTTTTATTTTAGGCTTCCCAGCCTAGAGCGTCCCAGCCTAGAGGTGAGATGTGGGGTCTTATTGACCCCATATCTCACTGTAAAGAGGTCCTGTCATGTCATATTCCTATTACAAGGGATGTTTACATTCCTTCTAATAGGAATAAAAGTGATCACATTTTTATTTTTATTTTTTAAAGTGTCAAATTAGAAAATTTTAAGTAAAATTAACAATATTTTATTTTTTATTTTTATTTAAAGTGTCCCTGTCCCCGTGTGCTCGCACGCAGAAGTCCCGGTGTTGAAACTACACATGCGATGTGTCGCTACGAACGTTAGAGTGAGAGCAATAATTCTAGCCCTAGACCTCCTCTGTGATTCAAAACATGTAACCATTAAAAAAAAATTAAAGCGTCGCCTATGGGGATTTTTAAGTACCGAAGTTTGTCGCCATTCCACGAGCGTGTGCAATTTTGAAGGGTGACATGTTTGGTATCTATTTACTCGGCGCAACTTCATCTTTCACATTATGGAAAAAAATTGAGCTAACTTTACTTTTTTTTTTTTTTAAAGCATTAAACAGGTTTTTTTTCCCCCAAAAAATGCGTTTGAAAAATTGCTGCGCAAATACCGTGCGAGATAAAAAGTTGCAATGACCGCCATTGTATTCTCTAGGGTCTCTGCTAAAAAAAACATATATAATGTTTGGGGGTTCTATGTTATTTTCTAGCAAAAAAAATTATGATTTTTACATCTAGGAGAGAAATGTCAGAATTGGCCTGGTGGCCAACAGTGAAAATTTAAAAAAATGAATCAATTAGAAAAATAAAATAAATTTAAAGGGCCCCCGTCCCCCCATGCTAGCACGCAAAGGTGGACGCGTGCGTCGGTCCCGCACGAACGCAAACAGCAATCGTCCCACACATGTGAGGTATCTCCACAAACGTCAGATCATGGGCAGTAATTCTAGCATCAGAAATCCTCTCTAGATATAAAATAGTAACCTGTAAAAGCTTTCAAAGCGTCGCCTATGGATAGTAAAACTTACGCTGCTTTTTGCTGCTGTGTGGGCGTGCGCAATTTTAAAGCGTGACATGTTTATTATCTATCTACATTATCTTTTATATTTTACAAAAAAAATGGATTATGTATTGTGTTTTATTGCATTAAATTTTAAAAAAGTGTATTTTTTCCCCAAAATTCCGTCTTGCGCAAATACCATGTGACATAAAAAATTGCAAAACCCACCAATTTATTCTCTAGGGCCTCTGCTTAACCACTTCAATACCGGGCATTTTCACTCCCTTCCTGCCCAGACCAATTTTTCGTTTTCAGCGCTGTCGCACTTTGAATGACAATTGCGCGGTCATGAAAAACTGTTGACAAATGAATTTTTATGCATTTTTTTTCCCACAAACAGAGCTTTCTTTTGGTGGTATTTGATCACCTCTGCGGTTTAAATTTTTTTGCGCTATAAACAAAAGAGCAGTGACAATTTTGAAAAAAACACAATATTTTTTACTTTTTGCTATAAGAAATATCACAATTTTTTTAAAAAAAAAAACGTTTTTTTCCTCAGTTTAGGCCTATACGTATTCTTCTACATATTTTTGGTAAAAAAAAAAAAAAAAATCGCAATAAGCGTATATTGATTGGTTTGCGCAAAAGTTATAGCGTCTACAAAATAGGGGATAGATTTATGGCATTTTTATTTATTTATGTTTTTTTCCGCGTAATGGAGGTGATCAGCGATTTTTATCGTGACTGCTATATTGCGACGGACATATCGGACACTTTTGACACATTTTGAGACCATTGTCATTTATACAGCGATCAGTGCTATAAAAATGCACTGATTACTGTGTAAATGTGACTGGCAGGGAAGGGGTTAACACTAGGGGGCGATCAAGGGGTTAAATGTGTTCCCTAGGGAGTGATTCTAACTGTGGGGGGGAGGGGACCGACTGGGGGAGGTGACCTATCGGTGTCCCTATGTACAAGGGACACACCATCGGTCTCCTCTCCCTGACAGGATGTGGATCTCTGTGTTTACACACAGAGATCCACGTCCCTGGCTCTGTAACTGGCGATCGCCAGGCACGCGCATCGGCACCCGAGTGGGATGGGAAGTGGTTAAAATATATATATATATATATATAGATATAGATTTAATGTTTGGTTCTAAGTAATTTTCTAGCAAAAAAAGCCCACAGATTTTTACATGTATTGTGTTTTTTTTTTTGCATTCAAATTTTAAGAAGTGTATTTTTTCCCACAAACTGCATTTGAAAAAGCGCTACGCAAATACCATGTCACATAAAAAATTGCAAAACCCACCAATTTATTCTCTAGGCTGCTTCAGGCTGGGTTCACACTTATGCAAATTGGTTGTGGGTTTCCCCGCATCCAATTCGCTTAGCAGGAGATTGTGATTGGCTCTCTATGGAGTCGGCTCACACATCTCCCCTGCGGCTCGGGTGTGAATTACACAAGAGTCCTGTGCGTCTTTTGGTCCGTTTCAGGTCCAAATTCAATCGGACCTGAACTGGTGAATGGAGATGCACCGGACTTCTGCAGTGAGCCACTGCGTGTTCCATTGTGAACCCAGCCTTAAAAAGATATATACAGTGGAACCTCGGATTGCGAGTAACGCGGTTAACGAGCGTTTCATAATACGAGCGTTTCGTAATGCGAGCACTGTATTTTTAAAAATCGTAACTTGGTTTGCGAGTGTTGTCTCACAAAACGAGCAGGATTCAGGCCAAAGCAGTGTGCAGTACCGCGTTTGGCCTGAGGTGGGGGGGGGGCGCCGGAGCCGAACGTCGCCAATCGGCGCCGTTCGGAAATGCATGGAAAGGCCCGAGGACCAAAGTCTTTCTGAGGTTTGCCGAGGTCAGCCGAGGCATCCTCGGGCCTTTTCAGACGTTTCCAAGGCTCTCCGGTGCCCCCCGCCTCTGGCCGCATGCGGTATTGCATGCCATTGAAGTCAATGCGGAACAAATTATTTTCGTTTCCATTGACTTCAATGGGGAAACTCGCTTTGATATGCGAGTACTTTGGATTACGAGCATTCTCCGGGAACGGATTATGCTCGTAATCCGAGTTTCCACTGTATATATAATGTTTTGGGGTTCTAAGTAATTTTATAGCAAAAAAAACCCCAGATTTTTACATGCAAAAAGTGCCAGAAAATGGCGGTCTTCAAGTGGTTAAATGATAGCAACTTATGGTTTTGCATAACCTGTGTAATTCATTTTTACAAAGTCCACAATCAGTGGTAAATGGCAGTTTTCTTTGTCTGCAACATAGTAACCACCAGGTATGAATCATCAATGTAACAAAGACATTCTATTAGAAAGCAGAAGTTAAGTACAATACTTCTTTTCAATACACATTACCAGGAAAAACTGGGAACCACCCAAGTGGATTTCTACAGAAATAAGAGATACTGACTTATTATTGCTGAAAGCTCCTTGTTTTTCTGTTGCCTTCTCTATCTTTTCTCTATATTGATGTTGAAGGTTTGGATATTGCCATTTAACCTCTACTATTCCCTATGGATGATCCCTGCTGCATATTCCAGCCAGGAACTCGTCATGCTGCATCCTAATAAATATTTCCACATCATTGACTTATCTCTCAGCCCTATGCGTGGCGACTTCATTTGCGCTCTTGCAGCGTGGTATTTTTTTTCTGGAGGTCCTTAGGGGGTCTGGCCAAGAAAAAGACTCAGGCGGCAAGGCACTAGACAATCACGCTGGCCGTACTTCAATAGAATTTTTTTCTTTTTTTACAATTTTCATTTTTGGAACGTTTGTTCCATTTTGTTATGGATAACCACTTCAGCCCCGGAAGAATTTACCCCCTTCCTGACCAGACCATTTTTTTTCCGATACGGCACTGCGTCGTTTTAAAGCGGTTGTATACCCCATTTTTTTACTTTTACCTACAGGTAAGCCTATAATAAGGCTTAAGCCCTGTACACACGATCGGATTTCCTATGGATTTTAAACCGATGGATTTTTCCATCGGAAATCCGATGAAGCTGACTTCCATCAGTCTTGCCTACACACCATCAGTCCAAAAAACGATCGTCCCAAACGCCGTGACGTAAAACACTCAGACGAGCTGAGAAAAATGAAGTTCTATGCTTCTGAGCATGCGTCGACTTGATTCTGAGCATGCGTGGGTTTTTTATCCGATGGAGTTCCACACAGACGATAGTAATTTGCTATCGTTTTTTTTTTCCATCGGATAAATTAAAAATTATGTTCTATTTTTTAACACCGATGGGGAAAAAAGACCGATGGGGCCCATAAACGATCGGTTTGTCCGATGAAAAAAAGTCCATCGGACTGTTTTCATTGGTAAAACCGATCGTGTGTACAGGGCTTTACCTGTAGGTAAAAAGAATATCTCCTAAACCTGTACGGTTTAGGAGATATTCCCCTCGCAATGAGCCGCTGACTGCAGCGGAGCATGCGCAGCAGGGATTCTTGGCTAAAGCCCGGCAGCCGCCGGTCCTTGCCGGCGCTCGGGAGTGACGACATCGCCGCTCCAGCCACTCAGAGCGCTGGAGCGGCGATACCCGGAAGACACGTCGAGGCAAGATGACATCTCCCTTTGGCGTGGATCAGGTAAGTTACCGACGCCTCGTTCTAAGGTAAGTATTTCATAATGAGCTAGTATGCGGTGCATACTAGCTCATTATGCCTTTTGCCTTTCAGGTATGAAAAAAAAAAAAGCAGCAGCGGGTATACAACCGCTTTAACTGACAATTGCGCAGTCGTGTAACGCTGTACCCAAACAATATTGACGTTCTTTTTTCCCCACAAATAGAGCTTTCTTTTGGTGGTATTTGATCACCTCTGCGGTTTTTATTTTTTGCGCTATAAACAAAAGAAGAGCGACAATTTTGAAAAAAACACAATATTTTTTACTTTTTGCTATAATAAATATCCCAATTTAAAAAAATAAATAAAATTTCCACAGTTTATGCCGATACGTATTCTTCTACATATTTTAGGTAAAAAGAATCACAATAAGCAAAATAGGGGATAGATTTATGGCATTTTTATTATTATTATTTTTTTATTAGTATTGGTGGTGATCAGCGAATTTTATCGGGACTGCGACATTGTGGCAGACAGATCGAACACTTTTGACACTTTTTTGGGAACATTAACATTTATGCCGCGTACACACGATCGGAAATTCTGATAAGAAAAGTCCGATGTGATCTTTTGGTCGGAAATTCCGACCGTGTGTAGGATCCATCGGACTTTTGCTGTCGGAATTTCCGCCAACAAAAGATTGAGATAGGAACTTTTTCCGTCGGAAAAATAGAGAACCAATCAGAAATTCCGATCGTCTGTAGCAATTCCGGAGCGCAAAATTCCTACGCATGCTCGGAAAAAATTTTGACGCAAGCTCGGAAGCATTGAACTTCTTTTTCTCGTCTCGTCGTAGTGTTGTAAGTCACCGCGTTATTGACGGTTGAAAGTGCAGAGAACTTTTGTGTGACCGTGTGTATGCAAGCCAAGCTTGAACGGAATTCCGTCATTAATCCTGATCGTGTGTACGCGGCATTATACAGCGATCAAAGCTATAAATAGCCACTGATTACTGTATTAATGTCACTGGCAGGGAAGGGGTTAACACTAGGGGGTGATCAAGGGGTTAAGTGTTCCCTAGGTGTGTTTCTAACTGTGGGGGGATGGGACTGACTAGAGGAGGAGAGAGATCGCTGTTCCTACGTAATAGGAACAGACGATCTGTTTCTCCTCCCGTCAGAACAGGGATTTGTGTGTTTACACTAGGGATGAGCTTCGAGTTCGAGTCAAACTCATGTTCGACTCGAACATTGCCTGTTCGCCCCGTTCGCCGAACAGCGAACAATTTGGGGTGTTCGCGGCAAATTCGAAAAGTCTATGGGAGAAATCCATAGTGCTAATTTTAAAGGCTTATATGCAAGTTATTGTCATAAAAAGTGTTTGGGGACCCGGGTCCTGCCCCAGGGGACATGTATCAATGCAATTTTTTTTTTTTTTAAACGTCAGTTTTTCGGGAGCAGTGATTTTAATAATGCTTAAAATGAAAAAATAAAAGTGAAATATTCCTTTAAATTTCGTACCTGGGGGGTGTGTATGATATGCATGTGAAGTGGCGCATGTTTCCCGTGCTTAGAACTGTCCCTGCAAAAAATGTAATTTCTGAAGGAAAAAAAGTCATTTAAAACTCACTCGCGGCTATTAATGAATTGTCGGCTCCCGGCAATACATAGAGAAGTCATTGATAAAAAATAAAAAAAATGCGTGGGGGTTCCCTCAAATTCAATTACCAGGCCCTTCAGGTCTGGTATGGATATTAAGGGAAACCCTGCCGCAAATTTAAAAAAAAATGCGTGGGGTTCCCCCAAATATCCATACCAGGCCCTTCAGGTCTGGTATGGATTTTAAGGGGAACTCCACCCCAAAATTTTTTTTAAAATGACGCGGAGTTCCCCCAAAAATCCATACCAGACCCTTTATCCGAGCACGCAACCTGGCAGGCCGCAGGAAAAGAGGGGGACGAGAGAGCGCCCCCCCTCCTGAACCGTACCAGGCCACATGCCCTCAACATGGGGAGGATGTCCCCATGTTGATGGGGACAAGGGCCTCATCCCCACAACCCTTGCCCAGTGGTTATGGGGGTCTGCGGGCGGGGGGCTTATCGGCATCTGGAAGACCCCTTTAACAAAGGGGACCCCCAGATCCCGCCCCCCCCTATGTGAATTGGTAATGGGGTACATTGTACCCCTACCATTTCACAAAGAAAGTGTAAAAAGCGGACCAGATGCGGAACGTGAGAAGGGGCTGGTCTATTCATTTAATTACACTGCAGAGGCAGTTCCCCATCAGGCCCACTCAGCCAATGACGTAGGCGGGGTCTGACATACGAGGGGGCGGACCTGATGGGGAACTTCCTCCACAGTGTAATAAAAGAATAGACCCGCCCCTTCTCACGTTCCACATCTGGTCCGCTTAGCCTTACACCTACGTCATTGGCTGAGCGGACCTGATGGGGAACTTTAGAAGGGGCGGTCTATTCATTTAATACACTGCGGAGGAAGTTCCCCATCAGGTGCGCTCAGGCTCAGCCAGTGACGTTTCGTGTGGACAGCGCTGGACATCGGATCGCCGCGGGACACTGGATTTCATTGCTGGAATGTTCTTTTTTTTTTTTTTTAATAAAGGACTTTTCCAAGGTGTCTGTGTGTTTTTTTTTTTTTTTTTACACTTTCTTCGTGAAGTGGTAGGGGTACAATGGACCCCTTACCAATTCACATAGGGGGGCGGGATCTGGGGGTCCCCTTTGTTAAAGGGGTCTTCCAGATTCCGATAAGCCCCCTTCCCGCAGACCCTCACAACCACCGGGCAAGGGTTGTGGGGATGAGGCCCTTGTCCCCATCAACATGAAGACATCCTCCCCATGTTGAGGGCATGTGGCCTGGTAATGTTCAGGAGGGGGGGGGGCGCTCTCTCGCCCCCCCTCTTTTCCTGCGGCCTGCCAGGTTGCGTGCTCGGATAAGGGTCTGGTATGGATTTTTGGGGGAACTCCACGTCATTTTTTTTTAAATTTGGGGTGGAGTTCCCCTTAAAATCCATACCAGACCTGAAGGGCCTGGTATGGATATTTGGGGGAACCCCACGCATTTTTTTTTCAAATTTGCGGCAGGGTTCCCCTTAATATCCATACCAGACCTGAAAGGCCTGGTAATTGAATTTGGGGGGACCCCCACGCATTTTTTTTATTTTTTTTATCAATGACTTTTGTATGTATTGCCGGGAGCCGACAATTCATTAATAGCCGCGAGTCAGTTTTAAATGACTTTTTTTCCTTCAGAAATGACATTTTTTGCAGGGACAGTTCTAAGCACGGGAAACATGCGCCACTTTACATGCATATCATACACACCCCCCAGGTACGAAATTTAAAGGAATATTTCACTTTTATTGTTTCACTTTAAGCATTATTAAAATCACTGCTCCCGAAAAAACGGCCGTTTTTAAAACTTCTTTTTGCATTGATACATGTCCCCTGGGGCAGGACCCAGGTCCCCAAACACTTTTTAGGACAATAACTTGCATATTAGGCTTTATAATTAGCACTTTAGATTTCTCCCATAGACTTTTCGAATTTGCAGTGAACACCGCAAATTGTTCGCTGTTCGGCGAACGGGCGAACAGGCAATGTTCGAGTCAAACATGAGTTCGACTCAAACTCGAAGCTCATCCCTAGTATTTAGTAAGAGGCATGGAGAGTTTTTTGAAGTTGTAATTTTTTGTCATAATTTTTGGGAAAATAAGGAAAAAAATATGTAATTGTTTTTTTTTTTTGGTACATACGGTCACCAGTACAGTGCAGCGTTATCACTGGTGTGGGGTGTTCAGGGACACGGACTGGTGACAGTATGTAAAATGTCTGGTTTTTTTTTTACGATTTTTTTTCTTTTTAACACACTATGACCAGAGCAATATAATGTTACCATAGTAATATTTTACTAATCTGGGGAAGTGATCAGGATTCTTAATTTTTTTTTTCTTTTTTTAAAGCATTACATTGCTATAAGCATAGGCGTGTGCACAGGGTGTGACGGGTGTGCCTGGGCACACCCTAATCACCCCTGTTTGGTGCAAATTCTAGCTGTTTAGACCCTTAATATTTCAACAAAGCCTTACTGCAGTGATGGTGAACCTTGGCACCCCATATGTTTTGGAACTACATTTCCCATGATGCTCAACTACACTGCAGAGTTCATGAGAATCTTGGGAAATGTAGTTCCAAAACATCTGGGGTGCCAAGGTTCACCATCACTGCCCTACTGGCACCAATCTCTGTCCTACTGACACCACCCACTGCTTTACTGACACAGTCAGTCTATATACACATGCACACACACACACGCATACGTGTTTGAGCCTTGGGGTGCACACTAGGGTTGCCACCTGTCCAGGATTCACCCGCACAGTTCGGGTTTGGAATCATGCGTCCGGGTTTCAGACTGCCTGAAACCTGGACACATTATTTGGGCCAGACTATGACTTCCTAGCAGGGTTGCTGGCTGCAGTTGTCTAAGCTGAGAGTGTCTGTTACTCTTTCACAGTGCCTAAAGCCAACATTAACAACCCCCCCCCCCCCCACCCCCAAACACACAAACAGACGGGAGAGGAGAGAGGGCTCAATCTGCACCTCTTCCCCCCACCCCTACTGCTCTGTGTCTGCCCACACTCCAAATTTCCAGCCCCAACTTTCCTTTTCTGAAGCATAGCACTGGGGATAGAAGTCCAGCAGCCTCAGATAGATATGGATGAGAGGTGCCACAGTGTTTCCCTTACATCAGAGTGTTTTCCGTACCTCAGAGTTCTCAGTGTTCCCCCTTACATCAGGGTTTCCAGAGCATCCCTTATGTTAGAGTCCCCAGAGTTCTCACTTATATCAGGGTCTGCAGAGTCCCCCCTTACCGTGAAAGGAAACTCTGCGAGTTCCGATGTAAAGGGGGAACTCTGTGGACTCTGATGTAATGGGGGGGGGGGGCCTTGTTATTAACTTCATATGATTAGAAATGTTATTTAATTGAAAAATATATGTATAGTTTATACTATAAAAAAAGTTTCCGTGCGCCGCTAAAGTGTTCGGGTTTGACTTGAAGAAAAGGTGGCAACCCTAGTGCACACCCTAATTCAATAAGCTGCGCACACCTATGGCTATAAGCTACCATTTTACTGAATTAAACAAATTCTTTCAGTTTCTTTTTATTAGCTGTGATTTGCCAGAGCTAATCGCATGGTACAGATAGGCTGTGATTGGCCCTGTCTGTACCATGTGATCACACTGTCCAATCACAGCTAGCAACACAATTGTATACAATGGATGGCATGAAAGGAAGCCATTCATTGTGTACAACTGTCATGTGACCCGCTGTGATTGGTCACAGCGGTCACATGGTACTGGCAGTGAGCTGGTACACTGATCAGACAGCTGGCAGGGTGGGGCGCGATCCGAGAGGATATCATATGACCAGTGCCGGCCCAAGACATTGTGCTGCCTGGTACCAAGAATGAAATGCTGCCCCCCCCCCAAAAGAAAAATCACGCCCACCAAAATGCCCCCATATTCATTATTTTATATCATGATAACCAAAATGGACCTGTCATGGCTCTATACATGTATATAGGAGTATAAAAGGACCTGTGCGTGGCCGTTGGCCGAGATGTCAGCTGGCCACCCGCGATCGCTCCATAGAGCCAGAACGGGGATCTGTCAATGTAAACAGACAGATCCCCATTCTGACAGGGGAGGAGAGACAGATCTGCTGTTCCTAGTGATTAGGAACAGAGATCTCTCTCCTCCTCCAGTCAGTCCCCATCCCCCCAGTTAGAAACACCTCCCAGGGAACACATTTAACCCCTTTCCTGACAGTGACATTTACACAGTAATCAGTGCATTTTTATAGCACAGATCGCTGTATAAATGTCACTGGTCCCAAAAAAGTGTCAAGTGTCCAATCTGTCCACCGCAATGTCACAGTTTCGCTAAAAATCGCAGATCACCGCCATTACTAGTAAAAAAAAAATATAATAATAATAAAAATGCCATAAATCTATCCTCTATTTGGTAGACGCAATAACTTTTGTGCAAACTAATCAATATACACTTATTGCGTTTTTTTTTTTACCAAACATATGTAGAAGAATACATATCGACCTAAACTGATGAAGAATTTTTTTTTTTTTGGATGTTTATTATAGCAAAAGTTAAAATAAAAAACAATTTTCAAAGTTGTCGCTATTTTTGTTTATAGCACAAAAAATAAAAACCGCAGAAGTTATCAAATACCACCAAAAGAAAGCTCTATTTGTTTAGGTACAACGTCACACGACCGCGCAATTGTCAGTTAAATCGATGCCGTGCCGAATCGCAAAAAATGATTGAAGTGCATTATTTCTATTGTTATATAAAATAAAATAGTTCAACTCACCATAATGCCGAATAAGTAGGAGCCCCGAGTGTGTCACTTGCCGCGTCACCTGCCACCAGATGCAGATTGTCACTTGTTGCGAATTGTCACTTGCCACAATGCCATCTGCCACAAATTGCGGCTGGTCACTTGCCACGATGCCACACATTGCAGAATGTCACTTGCCACAACATCACCTGCCACACGTAGCGGATTGTCCCTTGCCATGACGTCACCTGCCACACGTCTGACAGAGAGGAGGAGGGGGTCTGACAGAGAGGAGGAGGGGGGTCTGACAGAGAGGAGGAGGGGGGTCTGACAGAGAGGAGGAGGGGGGTCTGACAGAGAGGAGGAGGGGGGTCTGACAGAGAGGAGGAGGGGGCGGCTGATAGAGAGGAAGAGGGGGGCGGCTGATAGAGAGGAAGAGGGGGGCGGCTGATAGAGAGGAAAGGGGGCTGATAGAGAGGAGGGGGGGCGGCTGACAGAGCAGATGAGAGAGACGGACCTCAGGAGGGGGGGCGAGGAGGGGGGTGGCTGATAGAGAGGAGGGGGGCCGCGGGTGGCTGACAGGGCAGATGAGAGAGACGGACCTCAGGAGGGGGCGGCTGATAGAGAGGAGGGGGGGTGGCTGATAGAGAGGAAGGGGGGCTGATAGAGAGGAAGGGGGGGCGGCTGACAGAGCAGATGAGAGAGACGGACCTCAGAAGAGGGGGTGGCTGATAGAGAGGAGGGGGGGCCATGGGCAGCTGACAGGGAGATGAGAGAGACAGACCTAAGGAGGGGGGGCGGCTGATAGAGAGGAGGGGGGCAGTGGGCGGCTGACAGGGAGATGAGAGAGACAGACCTCAAAAGGGGGGGCGGCTGATAGAGAGAGGGGGGCCGCGGGCAGCTGACAGGGAGATGAGAGAGACAGACCTCAGGAGGGGGGGTGGCTGATAGAGAGGAGGGGGGGCCATGGGCAGCTGACAGGGAGATGAGAGAGACAGACCTAAGGAGGGGGGGCGGCTGATAGAGAGGAGGGGGGGCAGTGGGCGGCTGACAGGGAGATGAGAGAGACAGACCTCAAAAGGGGGGGCGGCTGATAGAGAGAGGGGGGCCGCGGGCAGCTGACAGGGAGATGAGAGACAGACCTCAGGAGGGGGGGCGGCTGATAGAGAGAGGGGGGGCCGTGGGCAGCTGACAGGGAGATGTGAGAAACAGACCTAAGGAGGGGGGGGGGGGCGGCTGATAGAGAGGGGGGGCCGCGGGCAGCTGACAGGGAGATGAGAGACAGACCTAAGGAGGGGGGGCGGCTGATAGAGAGAGGGGGGGCCGCGGGCAGCTGACAGGGAGATGAGAGAGACAGACCTAAGGAGGAGGAGGGGGGTCTGACAGAGAGGAGGAGGGGGGTCTGACAGAGAGGAGGAGGGGGCGGCTGATAGAGAGGAAGAGGGGGGCGGCTGATAGAGAGGAAGAGGGGGGCGGCTGATAGAGAGGAAAGGGGGCTGATAGAGAGGAGGGGGGGCGGCTGACAGAGCAGATGAGAGAGACGGACCTCAGGAGGGGGGGCGAGGAGGGGGGTGGCTGATAGAGAGGAGGGGGGCCGCGGGTGGCTGACAGGGCAGATGAGAGAGACGGACCTCAGGAGGGGGCGGCTGATAGAGAGGAGGGGGGGTGGCTGATAGAGAGGAAGGGGGGCTGATAGAGAGGAAGGGGGGGCGGCTGACAGAGCAGATGAGAGAGACGGACCTCAGAAGAGGGGGTGGCTGATAGAGAGGAGGGGGGGCCATGGGCAGCTGACAGGGAGATGAGAGAGACAGACCTAAGGAGGGGGGGCGGCTGATAGAGAGGAGGGGGGCAGTGGGCGGCTGACAGGGAGATGAGAGAGACAGACCTCAAAAGGGGGGGCGGCTGATAGAGAGAGGGGGGCCGCGGGCAGCTGACAGGGAGATGAGAGAGACAGACCTCAGGAGGGGGGGTGGCTGATAGAGAGGAGGGGGGGCCATGGGCAGCTGACAGGGAGATGAGAGAGACAGACCTAAGGAGGGGGGGCGGCTGATAGAGAGAGGGGGGGCCGCGGGCAGCTGACAGGGAGATGAGAGAGACAGACCTAAGGAGGGGGGGGGGGGCGGCTGATAGAGAGAGGGGGGGCCGCGGGCGGCTGACAGAGCAGATGAGAGAGACAGACCTAAGGAGGGGGGGCGGCTGATAGAGAGGAGGGGGGGCGGCTGATAGAGAGAGGGGGGGGCCGTGGGCAGCTGACAGGGAGATGTGAGAAACAGACCTAAGGAGGGGGGGGGGGGGCGGCTGATAGAGAGGGGGGGCCGCGGGCAGCTGACAGGGAGATGAGAGACAGACCTAAGGAGGGGGGGGCGGCTGATAGAGAGAGGGGGGGCCGCGGGCAGCTGACAGGGAGATGAGAGAGACAGACCTAAGGAGGGGGGGCGGCTGATAGAGAGAGGGGGGGCCGCGGGCAGCTGACAGGGAGATGAGAGAGACAGACCTAAGGAGGGGGGGGGGGGGCGGCTGATAGAGAGAGGGGGGGCCGCGGGCAGCTGACAGGGAGATGAGAGAGACAGACCTAAGGAGGGGGGGGCGGCTGATAGAGAGAGGGGGGGCCGCGGGCAGCTGACAGGGAGATGAGAGAGACAGACCTAAGGAGGGGGGGGGCGGCTGATAGAGAGAGGGGGGGCCGCGGGCAGCTGACAGGGAGATGAGAGAGACAGACCTAAGGAGGGGGGGGGGCGGCTGATAGAGAAGAGAGAGGGGGGCCGCGGGCAGCTGACAGGGAGATGAGAGAGACAGACCTAAGGAGGGGGGGGGGCGGCCGATAGAGAGAGGGGGGCCGCGGGCAGCTGACAGGGAGATGAGAGAGACAGACCTAAGGAGGGGGGGGGGCGGCTGATAGAGAGAGGGGGGGGCCGCGGGCAGCTGACAGGGAGATGAGAGAGACAGACCTAAGGAGGGGGGGCGGCTGATAGAGAGAGGGGGGGGCCGCGGGCAGCTGACAGGGAGATGAGAGAGACAGACCTAAGGAGGGGGGGGCGGCTGATAGAGAGAGGGGGGCCGCGGGCAGCTGACAGGGAGATGAGAGAGACAGACCTAAGGAGGGGGGGGCGGCTGATAGAGAGAGGGGGGGCCGCGGGCAGCTGACAGGGAGATGAGAGAGACAGACCTAAGGAGGGGGGGGCGGCTGATAGAGAGAGGGGGGGCCGCGGGCAGCTGACAGGGAGATGAGAGAGACAGACCTCAGGTCTCCTGTGACACACAGCGCTAGTTAGGACTCCGGGAGCATGCAGGGCTGGCGCGATTACCCACAGTCCAGCTCCTCCGCTCCTCCAGGCGAATCACAAGCCTCATGTCTGCTGTCCATCCCTCCCACATAACCTGCTCGGCCAATCACAGGACACCCGCCGCTGCCCCTTGCTGAGCTTGGCCCAAAACGCAGAGAGATTTTTAGGCAGCAGTTTGAACACTGATTTGCCGCTCCTCTGAAAGTGCCGCCTGGGACCGTGGTACCATCGGGTCCCATGGTAGGGCCGGCCCTGCATATGACGTCCACCCAGATCGACAAGAGGCCCATCCAGCCATCATATTGTTATAGGCTGGGCAGGAACTGGTTAATACGCCTGGGATTCCATTCCATTCCAGCGGGTCTAGAGGAGATTTTAAGAGCTTTTGAATGAAATTAGGTGGCTCAATAATGGCAAAATTTTGTACAAATTTTGAAATAAATTCTGTCAGTGTATGAACAACTTTAACCTTGTTAAAGGGGGCTTCCAGATTCTGATAAGCCCCCTGCCTGCAGACCCCGACAACCACCATCCAGGGTTGTCGGGATACGGCCCTTGTCCCCAACAAGGGGACAAGGTGCTTTGGGGTGTAAGGCGTAGAGCACCCACCCTCCTCATGTTGGGGGATTGTGGCCTGGTATGGTCCAGAAGGGGGGAGCTCGCTCTCACCCCCCCCATTTTCCTTACCTGCCGGGCTGCATGCTTGGATAAGGGCCGGGAATGGATAAAAATGGCGTGGGGTTTCCCCTCAAAATCCATACCAGCCCGAATGGTATGGTCTTGGAGGGGAGGACCCCACACTGAAATGAAAAAAAAAAAAAAAACGAGGTGGGGTCCCCCCCCCAAGACCATACCATTCGGTCTGGTATGAATTTTGAGGGGAAACCCCATGCCATTTTTTATCCATTCCCGGCCCTTATCCGAGCATGCAGCCCTGCAGGTCAGGAAAAACGATGCTAAAGGCTGAACGCGCATTAACGCCAATGCAAAAAGCTACTAAAAGCGCATTTTTACAGCCGCTTTCTCATGGCGTTAATAGTGGCTTTGCATCTCAATGCCGTGTGCATGAGGCCTAAAGTGGTAATAAACCCAAAAGCGAACATTTAGTATATTGCAGCTTACCAATTCTTAGGTGTGATGCCTCGTACACACGACTGGGTTTTCCGACGGTAAAACTGCGATGAGAGCTTTTGGCCGGGAATCCCGGCCGTGTGTATGCTCCCTCGCAGTTTTTACAAACTGCCAAAAAAACGCCGGCAAAAAAAAAGAGAACCAGCTCTCCTTTTTCCCATCGGGATTCCCGACTGACTTTTTCCCGTCGGAAATCACGCCCGTGTGTACGAGGCATGATGGATATATTCGTTTTCTTTTGTAGGTTTTATTTTCATAATTTTCATCTGGTGATCCGGCCAGTAAGGCAAACCATAGATGGTGCAAATTTTGCACAACTCCCCCATCAATACAGACAGTGCTGACAGAGGAATCCCTCCCGCCGAGGTATTGTCTGCGCCTGGCGGGGGAAACCGTCCCCACCAGAAGAAGACAGTGATTATTGCTAGCGGCTATAGCCGCCGCTAGCGATAACCGCAACTGAATCTGGCAGGCTGGTTGTACCCAAGTTGATCAATTGATCAACTTGGTGCATTCAATCCACCCACACGTGGTTGGAATCTTGGCTGGTTCCTGCTGAATTGCCCGAGATTCTAACCGTCTATGGCCGGCCTTACAGAACAAGCTCCCTTGCAAATATGTCCGTTACTGGGGTGAGACAAAATATTTAACACTGACAGGGGTACTAACAATGATCAGCTTTGTTTTGTGTTTTTTTTATCTCACCTTTAAAAACACTATATATTGCTGGTTGCTAAGGAGCGGGCAGGGAAGCCAACAGTCGCATCCTTAACAACTGATGAATCTTCAGCTGTCAGCTGAATGTACAAAAAGAATTGACGGCCAAATAATTTGTAAAAGAAACGGCGTCGGGTACCCCCCCCAAAGCCATATCAGGCCCTTCGGGTCTGGTATGGATTTGGAGGGGAACCCCATGCCAATTTTTTTTTTTTAAATGGCGTGGGATCCCCCCCAAAAAAACATAACAGACCCTGAGCATGCAGCCCAGCAGCAGGTCAGAAAAGGGAGGGGACGAGTGAGCGATACCAGGCCACATGCCCACCCCCACATGCCCTCAACATGGGGGGTGCTTTTGGGTGGGGGGCTCTTCCCCACAACCGTGGGCTGTGGTTGTTGGGGGTCTGCTGGCGGGGGGCTTATTGGAATCTGGAAGCCGCCTTTAACAAGGGGGCCTCCAGATCCCGCCCCCCCCCTCATGTGAATGAGTATGGAGTACATAGTACCCCTTCCCATTCACCCAAAAAATTAAAAGTGAAAAAAGACAGTACAACAGTTTTTGACAATTCCTTTATTAAAAAATAAAAAACCAATGTCCCCCGATGTAGATCCATCGTTAATCACGCCGCCGCCACTGCACCCGCAAAAAAAAAAAAAGATCTGCTCGCCACGAATGCTCCCGTGGCCTGCTGCCCTGCCATGTGACATTTCTTAAATATCTATGGGGCGGGGACACACAGCAACATCACCTGGTGGCACCACCCCCCTCTGATGTCATCAAAGTGCATGCTGGGTCGCTGACATCACAAGGGGGTAGTGCCAGCAGGTGACGTCCCTGGGTGAACCCGCCTCATAGCAATTTAAGAAATGTCACACGGCAAGGCAAGCAAACTGCAGGAGCTTTCGCGGCAAGCAGAGCTTTTTTTTCAGTTTTTCCGAAACGGCGTCATGATTGATGCTGGATCTACATCGGGGGACATTGTTTTTTTTTAACAAAGGAATTGTCAAAATCTCTCTTGTACTGGCTGTCTTTATACACTTTTTTGGTGAATCGGTAGGGGTACTATGTACCCCATACTCATTCACATGGAGGGGGGCCGGGATCTGGGGGCCCCCTTGTTGAAAGAGGCTTCCAGATTCTGATAAGCCCCCCGCCCGCAGACCCCCAGAACCACAGCCCAAGGTTATGGGGAAGAGGCCCTTGTCCCCATCAACATGGAGACAAGGTGCTTTGGGGTGGGGGGCTTGTGGCCTGGTATGGTTCAAGGGGGGGGGGGGTGCTTGCTTGTTCCCTCCCTTTCCTGACCTGCCAGGCTGCATGCTTGGATAAGGGTCTAGTATGGATTTTGGGGGGGAACCTACACCATTTAAATAAAAAAAATTGGTGTGGAGTTCCAGACCAGATGGATGCCGTTTTTTCTCAATTTTTTTTTAGCTGGCAGTTCTTTTCTTTACATTCAGCTGTCAGCGGGAAAACCCTGCTGACAGCTGATGACTCACCTGTTGTTAAGGACGCGGTGGCTGGCTTGTCGGCCCGCTCCTTAGCAACCAGCTATATACAGTGTTTTTAAAAGGGAAGAAAACGCATTAAAAATGTATCAAATACGCAAAACTCCATTGAAGTCTATTACACGCAAAACACAATCTGCTGCGGGAAAAAAAGTACCCGTCCCTTTCCAAAAATGCGCCGGCTAAAAAACGCATAGATGTGAACGTGTACCATGGGAAACCATGTTAAATAGTGCGTTTTCTGCCAAATGGAAAATGCACAAAAAAAGCGCATAGGTGGGAACGTAGGGTAATTGAGTAAGTGCAGTGTGAGCTGGAGTTTGCCTTCAATTTGTTAGTGTATCTAAATCTGTTAGTATATCTAACAATCCCCTCGCCATAGACTGACAATGCTGCTGTCCAAAGGTGTCTCTGTGTGCCTTCATCCAGAGTAGGGGTGCTCTAATACAGGAGGTGTGTTACTAGCCGGATCACCAGGTGAAAACAGAAGGAAAGCCTAAAAAAATAAAACAAATGCAGTCACCACATCTAATGATTGGCAAGCTGCAATATATTACATTTTTTGTTTTGTGTTTAATACCGCTTTAAGCTGCCCATAGACAGTAGACATGTGCGGTTCGTTTAGTTCCGAATAAAAATTCGGGCAAATTTTCGTTATTCGGAAATTTGGATGTTTCAGAATTTTCGAATTAGAATAGTACTGAAATTAAATGAATCCGAAATAATGATATTCAAATTCGGACGAAATTCAAATTCGAATAGTTTTCGTTTCGTACAGAAATACACCAGTAGAATACGAGCTTTCCTGTTTTACAAATCCCTGACCTCCATCTACTGTCTAATAGTCATGTGCAGAATGAAAAAAATTGTTTTGTTCTGATTCGTTATTTGCATAAATTTGTTTAGTTAAAGTCGTTTCATTCATTTAATTTGTTTTTGGGATTCGTTTCGTTTATTCGTTTTCAAATCGATTCGAAAAGTTTTCAAATCAATTTTCAAATAGTTTTCGAATTTAAAACGTTTTCGAATCAATTTTCGAATAGTTTTTGAATTTGAAAACTTTTTGAATTCGAATCGTTTTCCAGTTTCCAAAGAGAATAAAATAGAATAGAATACAAAGGAATAGAATAGATTTTTTTTTTTCTATTCTATTCCTTTTATTTTCTATTCTATTTTATTATTTTTGGAAATTGGAAAACAATTCGAATTCGAAAAGTTTTCAAATTCGAAAACTATTCGAAATTGATTCGAAAACTATTCAAAATTGATTCGAAAACTTTTCAAATGCGAAAACTATTCGAAATTGATTCGAAAACTTTTCGAATCGATTCGAAAACGAATAAACGAAACTAATCCCAAAAAAACAAATTAAACGAATGAAACGAATTTAACTAAACAAATTTATGCAAATAACGAATCAAAACTAAACTAATTTTTTTGTGACAGTAGATGGAGGTCAGGCATTTGTAAAACAGGAAAGCTCGTATTCTACTGGTGTATTTCTGTGCTCATTAGACACCTCTGAAGCCAGGAGAGAACTGGCTGAAAATTTCCAACCCTGCTGATAGACATTTTCCTTGACCGAGATGACTTCAGGATCTGTTGATATTTTATGGGCATACAATGCACAACCCTATTGTCAGCCAACTGACTGAAATCCCAGCATTTTGCCCTCGTTCCCATTGAATGCGGCTTTGAAATCATGCGACTTCATGGTCCACATGCCTGGTCTGGCCACTGGAGCGAGCCACTGAGAGCCTGAGCCGGCCACCCCCTCCACAGCTCAGTCCTCCAGTGAGCGAGGAGGGGGCAGAGCAGAGAGTCGTCGTTGACTGACAGTCACCAGCTCTCTGCTCAGGGAGCTTTGAGAACCGAGCGATCAGCGGTGTTTGATCACTCAGTTCTCATTGTTAGAGCCGGCGGGAGAGAGATGCAGCATCCACCTAGGTACGTAATGTATGATTAAAAAAAAAAAAAGAAACAAATCCCATAACTTCTCTTTTAACTTTGTAGCCATAGGGCTCTTTCACACGGAGGTCCGTTCAGGTCCGCCTGTCAGTTTTTTAGGCGGACCTGAAACGGATCCTCCATGTACCCCTATGGAGGCACGGATGTCAGCGGAGACATGTCCGCTGACATCCGCTCCGCTCCGCTCCGCCAAAGTGTGACGGAGGAAACCCTATTTTTCCTTCCGTCGGCGGAGCGGATCGGATGACAACGGACTCTACGGTCCGTCGTCATCCGATTCCCCATAGGGGAGAGCGGCGCTCTGACAGGGCGGTCCCTGCACAGTGTGCGGGGACCGCCCAGTCATCCGTCGGCTCAGCGGGGATCAACGGAGCGATCCCCGCTGAGCAAGCGGAGCTTCACGGGACGGATCTTCACGGATCCGTCCCGTGTGAAAGAACCCTTAGGAGTCATGTGGAAATATAACATTGAAACAAAGTTTCAGTTTTTTACAAGATAAGATACAGTAACCCACAACATCCAATCATTCCACATTTCTGACTAATAAGACCTCACCAATTGTAATCTGATGGGTTGCTAGTGATTGCTGTGATTGGCACATCAGCTTTGCCATTTGTGACCTGACCAGAACGGAAATAATGGATCTCCGATCGCTGATTTATTCTTAAAGTCGCAGGCATTGCAGCTTTTATTCTGAATAGGAAGCGAAGACAGGAGCAGGATGACAGCACTTTAAAATCAAGATGTATGAACATTATGTGTCAGCGTGCTTACCCCTAAGTACAAATCCCCCCTCCTCCCAGGACCAACCCCCCCCTGCTGAAATCCCCCCCTCCCAGCACAAGTCTGTGCCTGCCCTGTCCCCACTTCCAGATCAAATCCTCTCTCTTCAAAATCTCCCCCAGCACAAATCCCCCCTCCCCCCAAAAAATCACTCCCCCTAGCACAATTCCTCTACACCTCAAATTTCCCCTCCGGATACACATCCTCTCCTCCCACTCTGAATCCCCCCCCACACATACACATTTACCCTCCTAGCACAAATACACCCTGATCATCCCTACTATCACAACCCCCCCCCCCCAGGAAAAAAAAATCACTCCTCCTAGCACAATTCCTCTACCCAATGCTGTATCTTGGCCTAGGCCAACAAGGCCCAGGCCTAGGGCAGCACTTTGCAGGGGGGCAGCACGGAAAGAGTCCCTGCCGGCTTGCTCTACACTGTTACTATAGGCAACTATAGGAAACACTTTATTTTTTCATTTTGGATAGAGTAAGGGAGGGTTAGAGCACCTGTCAGTTTATTTTTTACAATTCCTGTCCCATTACAGAGATTTCACTTCCTGCCCCATAGCCAAACAGGAAGTGAGAGGAAATCTATGCAAATTAAGGGAATCCATTGCCCACCCCCCCACCCCCCCCCCCCCCAGGCCCTCAGAACTAGTGTCCCCACTCGAAAATTTCAGGGCGGGTCTTAAACAGAAAGGGGTGTGGCCTTGACAGGAAGGGGTGGGTCATCATTTAAATTAGGGGGTGCACGAGTTTAGTCAGGCCTAGGGAAGCGCAAAACCTAAATACACTATTGCCTCTACCCCTCAAATTTCTCCTCCAAATACACAACCTCTCCTCCCACTCTGAATCCCCCCTCTCAGTACAACCCCCCCCCTCCCCCCCACACACACACATTTCCCCTCCTAGCATGATCATCCCTACTAGCACAATTCCCCCCCAAAAATAACCATAATCTTCTAGCATCAATCCCCTCCCCCCCCCCCCCTCTACTATATCAGCTCTTCTAGCACAAACACCCCAAATCACTCCTCCTAGCACAAATCCTCTTCCCCCATCCCCCCTCCCAACACAAATCCCCCCAAATCCCCAAATCACCTTTCCTAACACCCCCTCCCCCCCCCCAAATTACCCCTCCTAGAACAATTCTTACCCTCTGCTGCCCTCTAAATTCCCCCACTCAACCCCCCTCCCAGCTAAAATCCTCTCTCTCTTCAAATCTCTTTCCCAGCACAAATCCCCCCCCCCCCAAAAGGAATATCACTCCTCCTAGGACAATAACTCTACCCCCTAAAATTTCCTCTCCAAGTACACATCCTCTCCTCCTACTCCAAATCCCCCCCTCTCAGCACAAATCCCACATTTCCCCTCCCCTCCTACAACAAATACACCCTGATCATCCCTACTAGCACAAACCCCCCCCCTCAAAAAACTTCTACCTTTTACCATATCACCTATTCTAGCACAAACACCCCAAAACACCCCTCCTAGCACAAATCCTCTTCCCTCATCCTAACGCAAAAACCCCCCAAATCACCTTTCCTAGCACACACACCCAAAGTCTCTCTACTAGAACAATTCTTACCCTCTGCTGCCCTCCACATTCCTCCACCCAACTCCCCTCCAGCTCAAATCCTCTCTCTCTCTCTTCAAATCTCCCGCAGCAAAAAATCCCCCTGACCACAAATCACTTCTCCTAGCACAATTTCCTCTACCCCTCAAATTTCGCATCAGAGTACACACCCTCTCCTCCCACTCAAAATCCACCCCCCCCTACACACACATACATACATTTCCCCTACTAGCACAAATATGCCCTGATCATCCCTACTAGCAAAAATCCCTCCTCCCAAAAAAAACTTCCCCTCCTAGCCAAATCACCTTTCCCACGACCATATCACCTCTTTTAGCAGCACAAACACCACAAATCACCCCTCCCAGCACAAATCCTCTTCCCCTATCCAAACACAAATCCCCCTAAATCACTCCTCCCAGCACAAATCCTCTTCCCCTATCCAAACACAAATCCCCCTAAATCACTCCTCCCAGCACAAATCCTCTTCCCCATCCCAACACAAATCTCCCTAAATCACCCCTCCCAGCACAAATCCTCTTCCCCTATCCAAACACAAATCCCCCTAAATCACTCCTCCCAGCACAAATCCTCTTCCCCATCCAACACAAATCTCCCTAAATCACCCCTCCCAGCACAAATCCTCTTCCCCCATCCCAACACAAATCTCCCTAAATCACCCCTCCCAGCACAAATCCTCTTCCCCATCCCAACACAAATCTCCCTAAATCACCCCTCCCAGCACAAATCCTCTTCCCCATCCCAACACAAATCTCCCTAAATCACCCCTCCCAGCATAAATCCTCTTCCCCCATCCCAACACAAATCTCCCTAAATCACTCCTCCCAGCACAAATCCTCTTCCCCCATCCCAACACAAATCTCCCTAAATCACCCCTCCCAGCATAAATCCTCTTCCCCCATCCAAACACAAATCCCCCTAAATCACTCCTCCAGCACAAATCCTCTTCCCCATCCCAACACAAATCTCCCTAAATCACCCCTCCCAGCATAAATCCTCTTCCCCATCCCAACACAAATCTCCCTAAATCACTCCTCCCCAGCACAAATCCTCTTCCCCCATCCCAACACAAATCTCCCTAAATCACCCCTCCCAGCACAAATCCCCTTCCCCCCATCCCAACACAAATCTCCCTAAATCACTCCTCCCAGCACAAATCCTCTTCCCCCATCCCAACACAAATCTCCCTAAATCACCCCTTCCAGCACAAATCCTCTTCCCCCATCCCAACACAAATCTCCCTAATTCACCCCTTCCAGCACAAATCCTCTTCCCCATCTCAACACAAATCTCCCTAAATCACTCCTCCCAGCACAAATCCTCTTCCCCCATCTCAACACAAATCTCCCTAAATCACCCCTCCCAGCACAAATCCTCTTCCCCCATCCCAACACAAATCTCCCTAAATCACCCCTCCCAGCACAAATCCTCTTCCCCCATCTCAACACAAATCTCCCTAAATCACCCCTCCCAGCACAAATCCTCTTCCCCCATCCCAACACAAATCTCCCTAAATCACCCCTCCCAGCACAAATCCTCTTCCCCATCCCAACACAAATCTCCCTAATTCACCCCTTCCAGCACAAATCCTCTTCCCCCATCCCAACACAAATCTCCCTAAATCACCCCTCCCAGCACAAATCCTCTTACCCCATCCCAACACAAATCTCCCTAATCACCCCTCCCAGCACAAATCCTCTTCCCCCATCTCAACACAAATCTCCCTAAATCACCCCTTCCAGCACAAATCCTCTTCCCCCATCCAACACAAATCTCCCTAATTCACCCCTTCCAGCACAAATCCTCTTCCCCCATCTCAACACAAATCTCCCTAAATCACCCCTCCCAGCACAAATCCTCTTCCCCATCCCAACACAAATCTCCCTAAATCACCCCTCCCAGCACAAATCCTCTTCCCCCATCCCAACACAAATCCCCCTAAATCACTCCTCCCAGCACAAATCCTCTTACCCCATCCCAACACAAATCTCCCTAAATCACCCCTCCCAGCACAAATCCTCTTCCCCCATCCCAACACAAATCTCCCTAAATCACCCCTCCCAGCACAAATCCTCTTCCCCATCTCAACACAAATCTCCCTAATTCACCCCTTCCAGCACAAATCCTCTTCCCCCATCCCAACACAAATCTCTCTAAATCACTCCTCCCAGCACAAATCCTCTTCCCCATCCCAACACAAATCTCCCTAAATCACTCCTCCAGCACAAATCCTCTTCCCCCATCCCAACACAAATCTCCCTAAATCACTCCTCCCAGCACAAATCCTCTTCCCCCATCCCAACACAAATCTCCCTAATTCACCCCTTCCAGCACAAATCCTCTTCCCCATCCCAACCACAAATATCTCCCTAAATCACTCCTCCCAGCACAAATCCTCTTCCCCATCCCAACACAAATCTCCCTAAATCACCCCTCCCAGCACAAATGCCTCTTACCCCATCCCAACACAAATCTCCCTAAATCACCCTCCCATCACAAATCCTCTTCCCCATCTCAACACAAATCTCCCTAATTCACCCCTTCCAGCACAAATCCTCTTCCCCATCTCAACACAAATCTCCCTAAATCACCCCTCCCAGCACAAATCCTCTTCCCCATCCCAACACAAATCTCCCTAAATCACCCCTCCCAGCACAAATCCTCTTCCCCATCCCAACACAAATCTCCCTAAATCACTCCTCCCAGCACAAATCCTCTTCCCCATCTCAACACAAATCTCCCTAATTCACCCCTTCCAGCACAAATCCTCTTCCCCCATCCCAACACAAATCTCCCTAAATCACTCCTCCCAGCACAAATCCTCTTCCCCCATCCCAACACAAATCTCCCTAAATCACTCCTCCCAGCACAAATCCTCTTCCCCCATCCCAACACAAATCTCCCTAAATCACTCCTCCCAGCACAAATCCTCTTCCCCCATCCCAACACAAATCTCCCTAAATCACTCCTCCCAGCACAAATCCTCTTCCCCCATCCCAACACAAATCTCCCTAAATCACTCCTCCCAGCACAAATCCTCTTCCCCCATCCCAACACAAATCTCCCTAAATCACCCCTCCCAGCACAAATCCTCTTCCCCATCTCAACACAAATCTCCCTAAATCACTCCTCCCAGCACAAATCCTCTTCCCCCATCCCAACACAAATCTCTCTAAATCACCCCTCCCAGCACAAATCCTCTTCCCCCATCCCAACACAAATCTCCCTAAATCACCCCTCCCAGCACAAATCCCCTTCCCCCATCCCAACACAAATCTCCCTAAATCACCCCTCCCAGCACAAATCCTCTTCCCCCATCCCAACACAAATCTCCCTAAATCACTCCTCCCAGCACAAATCCTCTTCCCCCATCCCAACACAAATCTCCCTAAATCACCCCTCCCAGCACAAATCCTCTTCCCCATCTCAACACAAATCTCCCTAAATCACTCCTCCCAGCACAAATCCTCTTCCCCCATCCCAACACAAATCTCCCTAAATCATCCCTCCCAGCACAAATCCTCTTCCCCCATCCCAACACAAATCTCCCTAAATCACTCCTCCCAGCACAAATCCTCTTCCCCCATCCCAACACAAATCTCCCTAAATCACTCCTCCCAGCACAAATCCTCTTCCCCCATCCCAACACAAATCTCCCTAAATCACTCCTCCCAGCACAAATCCTCTTCCCCCATCCCAACACAAATCTCCCTAAATCACCCCTTCCAGCACAAATCCTCTTCCCCCATCCCAACACAAATCTCCCTAAATCACTCCTCCCAGCACAAATCCTCTTACCCCATCCCAACACAAATCTCCCTAAATCACCCCTCCCAGCACAAATCCTCTTCCCCCATCCCAACACAAATCTCCCTAAATCACCCCTCCCAGCACAAATCCTCTTCCCCATCTCAACACAAATCTCCCTAATTCACCCCTTCCAGCACAAATCCTCTTCCCCCATCCCAACACAAATCTCTCTAAATCACTCCTCCCAGCACAAATCCTCTTCCCCCATCCCAACACAAATCTCCCTAAATCACTCCTCCCAGCACAAATCCTCTTCCCCCATCCCAACACAAATCTCCCTAAATCACTCCTCCCAGCACAAATCCTCTTCCCCCATCCCAACACAAATCTCCCTAAATCACTCCTCCCAGCACAAATCCTCTTCCCCATCTCAACACAAATCTCCCTAAATCACTCCTCCCAGCACAAATCCTCTTCCCCCATCCCAACACAAATCTCCCTAAATCACTCCTCCCAGCACAAATCCTCTTCCCCATCTCAACACAAATCTCCCTAAATCACTCCTCCCAGCACAAATCCTCTTCCCCCATCCCAACACAAATCTCCCTAAATCACTCCTCCCAGCACAAATCCTCTTCCCCCATCCCAACACAAATCTCCCTAAATCACTCCTCCCAGCACAAATCCTCTTCCCCATCTCAACACAAATCTCCCTAAATCACTCCTCCCAGCACAAATCCTCTTCCCCCATCCCAACACAAATCTCCCTAAATCACTCCTCCCAGCACAAATCCTCTTCCCCCATCCCAACACAAATCTCCCTAAATCACTCCTCCCAGCACAAATCCTCTTCCCCATCTCAACACAAATCTCCCTAAATCACTCCTCCCAGCACAAATCCTCTTCCCCCATTCCAACACAAATCTCCCTAAATCACTCCTCCCAGCACAAATCCTCTTCCCCCATCCCAACACAAATCTCCCTAAATCACTCCTCCCAGCACAAATCCTCTTCCCCATCTCAACACAAATCTCCCTAAATCACTCCTCCCAGCACAAATCCTCTTCCCCCATCCCAACACAAATCTCCCTAAATCACTCCTCCCAGCACAAATCCTCTTCCCCCATCCCAACACAAATCTCCCTAAATCACTCCTCCCAGCACAAATCCTCTTCCCCATCTCAACACAAATCTCCCTAAATCACCCCTCCCAGCACAAATCCTCTTCCCCCATCCCAACACAAATCTCCCTAAATCACTCCTCCCAGCACAAATCCTCTTCCCCCATCCCAACACAAATCTCCCTAAATCACTCCTCCCAGCACAAATCCTCTTCCCCCATCCCAACACAAATCTCCCTAAATCACTCCTCCCAGCACAAATCCTCTTCCCCCATCCCAACACAAATCTCCCTAAATCACTCCTCCCAGCACAAATCCTCTTCCCCCATCCCAACACAAATCTCCCTAAATCACTCCTCCCAGCACAAATCCTCTTCCCCCATCCCAACACAAATCTCCCTAAATCACCCCTTCCAGCACAAATCCTCTTCCCCCATCCCAACACAAATCCCCCTAAATCACTCCTCCCAGCACAAATCCCCTTCCCCCATCCCAACACAAATCTCCCTAAATCACCCCTTCCAGCACAAATCCTCTTCCCCCATCCAAACACAAATCCCCCTAAATCACTCCTCCCAGCACAAATCCCCTTCCCCCATCCCAACACAAATCTCCCTAAATCACTCCTCCCAGCACAAATCCTCTTCCCCCATCCCAACACAAATCTCCCTAAATCACTCCTCCCAGCACAAATCCTCTTCCCCATCTCAACACAAATCTCCCTAAATCACTCCTCCCAGCACAAATCCTCTTCCCCATCTCAACACAAATCTCCCTAAATCACTCCTCCCAGCACAAATCCTCTTCCCCCATCCCAACACAAATCTCCCTAAATCATCCCTCCCAGCACAAATCCCCTTCCCCCATCCCAACACAAATCTCCCTAAATCACTCCTCCCAGCACAAATCCTCTTCCCCATCCCAACACAAATCTCCCTAATTCACCCCTTCCAGCACAAATCCTCTTCCCCCATCTCAACACAAATCTCCCTAAATCACCCCTTCCAGCACAAATCCTCTTCCCCCATCCCAACACAAATCTCCCTAAATCACTCCTCCCAGCACAAATCCTCTTCCCCCATCCCAACACAAATCTCCCTAAATCACTCCTCCCAGCACAAATCCTCTTCCCCCATCCCAACACAAATCTCCCTAAATCACTCCTCCCAGCACAAATCCTCTTCCCCCATCCCAACACAAATCTCCCTAAATCACTCCTCCCAGCACAAATCCTCTTCCCCCATCCCAACACAAATCTCCCTAAATCACCCCTTCCAGCACAAATCCTCTTCCCCCATCCCAACACAAATCTCCCTAATTCACCCCTTCCAGCACAAATCCTCTTCCCCATCTCAACACAAATCTCCCTAAATCACCCCTCCCAGCACAAATCCTCTTCCCCCATCCCAACACAAATCTCCCTAAATCACTCCTCCCAGCACAAATCCTCTTCCCCCATCCCAACACAAATCTCCCTAAATCACTCCTCCCAGCACAAATCCTCTTCCCCCATCCCAACACAAATCTCCCTAAATCACTCCTCCTAGCACAAATCCTCTTCCCCCATCCCAACACAAATCTCCCTAAATCACTCCTCCCAGCACAAATCCTCTTCCCCCATCCCAACACAAATCTCCCTAAATCACTCCTCCCAGCACAAATCCTCTTCCCCATCTCAACACAAATCTCCCTAAATCACTCCTCCCAGCACAAATCCTCTTCCCCCATCCCAACACAAATCTCCCTAAATCACCCCTCCCAGCACAAATCCCCTTCCCCCATCCCAACACAAATCTCCCTAAATCACCCCTCCCAGCACAAATCCTCTTCCCCCATCCCAACACAAATCTCCCTAAATCACTCCTCCCAGCACAAATCCTCTTCCCCCATCCCAACACAAATCTCCCTAAATCACTCCTCCCAGCACAAATCCTCTTCCCCCATCCCAACACAAATCTCCCTAAATCACTCCTCCCAGCACAAATCCTCTTCCCCCATCCCAACACAAATCTCCCTAAATCACTCCTCCCAGCACAAATCCTCTTCCCCCATCCCAACACAAATCTCCCTAAATCACTCCTCCCAGCACAAATCCTCTTCCCCCATCCCAACACAAATCTCCCTAAATCACTCCTCCCAGCACAAATCCTCTTCCCCCATCCCAACACAAATCTCCCTAAATCACCCCTCCCAGCACAAATCCTCTTCCCCCATCCCAACACAAATCTCCCTAAATCACTCCTCCCAGCACAAATCCTCTTCCCCCATCCCAACACAAATGCCCCCAAATCACCTTTCCTAGCACCCTGCCCTAATTACTTCTCCCGCCAGGTGTTTTTTCACCTTAATGCATAGGATGGTTTACGTTTACAACCCCTTTAGGATTTCAGTTTGTATGTAATCAGGCAGCCCCTCGCACTACATGGTTTTGGTAAATCTGAAGACAAAAATCTGCAGAAAATCTATTAGTGTGTATGGGGTCTTAGGCTAGTGTATTTAGATGGACTTGACTAACAAATTAAAGCAGAAGTTTAACCACTTCCCTATCCCCCCCATAGTCATATAACGTCCTGGGCTTCCCGGCCGTCTAGGGGGCGCGCGCGCTGCGTCGCTCAGGAGCCGGTGCGTGTGCCTGGCAGCCGCGATGTCCGTCGGGCACTCTCGATTGCCGGATAACAGAGCAGGACTGTGGATCTGTGTGTGTAAACACACAGATCCACGTCCTATCAGGTGAGAGGAGACCAATGGTGTGTTCCCAGTACAGAGGAACACCGATCGGTCTCCTCCCCTTGTGAGTCTCCTCCCCCTACAATTAGAATCACTCCCTAGGGAACACAATTAACCCCTTCAGCGCCCCCTAGTGTTAACCCCTTCCCTGCCAGTCACATTTATACAGTAATCAGTGCATTTTTATAGCAGGGATCGCTGTATAAATGTGAATGGTCCCAAAAATGTGTCAAAAGTGTCCGTTATGTCCGCCGGAATATCGCAGTCACTATAAAAATCGCAGATCGCCGCCATTACTAATAAAAAAAAAAAAAAGGGGCTTAATTCTATCCCCTATTTTGTAGACGCTATAACTGAAAAATAATCATAAAATTTTGGGTACAGCGTAGCATGACCGCACAATTGTCATTCAAAGTGAGACAGCGCTGAAAACTAAAAATTGGCCTGGGCAGGAAGGGGGTGAAAATGCCCGGTATGGAAGTGGTTATTGAACACGTTTTAAGCAGTTGCAGTAACAGTTATTTAACTTTTTTGGGGGATAAAAGGTTTTACATGAATAAATAAAAGCCGATCATTGTCAGGCCCCTTTCACACTGGGGTGGGCAGGTGCGGTGGCGGTATAGCGCCGCGATTTTTAGTGCCGCTATACCGTCGTATTTTCCGCGATATTCAGCCGCTAGTGGTGCGGTTTTAACCCCCGCTAGCGGCCGAAAAGGGGTTAATACCGCGGTGTCCCATTGATTTCAATGGGAAGGAGCGGTAAAGGAGCGGTATACACACCGCTCCTCTCACCGCTCCAAAGATGCGGCTTGCAGGAGATTTTTTTTTTCTCCCGCCAGCGCATCGCCTCAGTGTGAAGGCCCTCAGGCTTTCATATTGAGAATGCTGGGGCAGGAGTATTTCAGGCGTTATTTATGCGCTATTTTTAGCGCTAAAACGCCTGAAATACGCCTCAGTGTAAAAGGGGTCTAACTGTAACTTTCTCAAACCTCCTATTGCTGGACAGTTTGGTTTGTTAAAGCCCAATTCAAGTAAAAATCAACCTCCTGCCTTGCAGTTGGGCTGTGCTTGCGCGGGAAGGGTTAAATGCTCAATTATTTCTAGGGGATGGTAAACGCGTTTTACTTACCTGATCTCCTCCTGATCTCTGAGTTCTCAGGAGCGGAGGATCGGGTGCGTTTCCAATTCCTCTACACCTAGACAAGCAGTTAACCCTTGCAGTGCAGGTGCAGCCCAACTGCAAGGGAGGAGTTTCGTTTTCCTGGAGCTCAGCTTTAACCCCTTTACGCTGACCTGCGCAAATTTGCGCTCATGGCTTGAAGGGGTTATACCGGGGTGATATGCAGCTGCAGGCATCACCCCGGTACTGCTTTTTAGAACGGGCGGATGGTTATTTAGTGATAACAACTAATGCGGCTCAAAGCTGCTTGGCTGTTATCCTAAAGGAGCAGGAGATGGGGCGTCCCCCTATCCTTCCGCCACTCTTCCCGGGCCTCAGGGGAGGGCTGGGCCAGGGGGCAGGGGGGCATTTGCCTCCCAGGCCGCCCTAACTTATGTTCAAAATGGCCGGCAGCCGCTGCCTGCTTCCATTTTTATTTTTATTCTGGTCTAGGAAGTCAGGCCAGGGGCATGGCCATGGCGGCCAACCACTAGCTGTTGCATTCTGGGAGTTGTAGTCCGCGCTCAAGCTTCTGGTGGGCGGAAAACACAGCAGCGCAGAGGAAACTACAACTCCCTGGGACGGGATTTTCGAAAGCAGGCAGAGGCAGGGCATGCCAGGGAGTCGGGACGCAAGGCTGCAGGGCTGGGTGCTGGCTGCAACTTGACCCCAGGATCAGGAGCGTTACCCCCCCCAGGAGACTGTGGCGTGTAAGGATCTGCTGAGCTGAGATCGCTGAGGTGAGAGACCCTGACACCCCTAGCTGACCCCCCATCTCCCCCACCATACATCCCATGTAACCTGCCCCAGTGATCAGGCTGCATGGGCACTGGAGTTGGTTGCACTGATGGGCACTGGTGAGGCTGCATTGAAAAAACAGGTAGGTGGGCCATGGATGGTGAGCTGATTCGGCAGTTCAATGGGCCACTTGACTGGACTTGCCCCCCAGGCCTAAGGCCGCCAATCCTCCCCTGCTCTTATCCCACCAGGAGACCCGAGCCACCAGAAGGCTAGGCTAAGACCCGCATGAAGACGGATTCGCCCCCCCCCCCCCCATCAGGTCTCTGATGTAAAATCCTGGAAGCAAAGTCACTTCCGGTTTACTCGGCTGCCAACGGGTCCGATTTTGAAAAAAATGACAGTATTCAGAATCGCCAATTTTGGCAATCTGAATACTTTTAAGTGCAAAGGAGGGATTTGGGGTCTTTTCCCTCCATAAAGAGTACCTGTCGCCATCTATTACTGTCACGAGGGATGTTTACATTCCTTGTGACAGCAATAAAAGTGATCAGATTTTTTTTTTTTTTAAAAGGGACAATGTAAAAAAAACATTTTTTTTTAAAGCGCCCCCGTCCCCGCAGCAATGAAAACGCATACGTAAGTTGCGCCCGCAAATGTAAACTGTGTTCAAATCACACATGTGAGGTATCGCCGTGATCGTCAGAGTGAGAGCAATAATTCTAGCAAAAGACCTCCTCTGTAACTCTAACCTTGTAACCGTAAAAAAAAATTAAAGTGTCGCCTATGGAGATTTTTAGGTACCGTAGTTTGTCGCCATTCCACGAGTGTGCGCAATTTCAAAGCATGACATGTTAGGTATCTATTTACTCGGCGTAACATCATCTTTCACAATATACAAAAAGATTGGGCTATCTCTACTGTTTTGTTTGTTTTTTTAATTCATGAAAGTGTCCTTTTTCACCCAAAAAATGCGTTTGAAAGACCGCTGCGCAAATACCGTGTGACAAAAAATATTGCAACGATCGTCATTTTATTCCATATGGATTTTTATTTGTAAGCAACAAATGTCAGAAATAGGCTAATGCCGCGTACACACGACCGTTTTTCATGACGAGAAAAATTCAATTTTTTAAATTGGTCATTAAAAACGATCGTGTGTGGGCTCCAGAGCATTTTTCTCGACGAGAAAAATGGGCAGTAAAAATTTAGAACATGCTCTAATTTTTCTCATCGTTTTTCACGTCGTCGTTTTTCTCCTCGTGAAAAACAGGCGTGTGTAGGCTTTAATGACGGGAAAAAAATGTACATGCTCAGAAGCAAGTTATGAGACGGGAGCGCTCGTTCTGGTAAAACTAGCGTTCGTAATGGAGATAGCACATTCGTCACGCTGTAACGGACTGAAAAGCACAGAGACTGAAAAGAGGGAATCGGCTAACACCAAACTTTTACTAACACGCGGTAACACGAAATCAGCCCAAAGGGTGGCGCCATCCGAATGGAACTTCCCCTTTATAGTGCCGTCGTACGTGTTGTACATCACTGCGCTTTGCTCGAGCATTTTTTTTTCACGATCGTGTGTAGGCAAGGCAGGCTTGAGAAGAATCACGTCGAGAAAAACGTTGTTTTTTTCCCATGACATTAAAAACGGTTGTGTGTACGCGGCATTAGGCGTGAAAGGGTTAAAGGAAGTTGGAAATAATATGCTTACTGACCAGATCAACAGGTAAAAATAAAGGGGAAAAAAAACTCGCAAAAAAAAATAAAAAATAAAGAAATGCAGCCACTTCATCCACAAATTGATAAGCTGCCATTTAAAGCGGTATTAAGCCCAAGACCAAAAATGTTATATATTGCAGCTTACCAATCATTAGATGTGGTGGCTGCATTCGTTTTCTTTTCTTATGCGGCGTACACACGGTCGTTTTTCATGCCATTTTTTAATCCGACGTTTTTCTCGTCATTTTTTTTCATGTTTCCTCTCAAGCCTGTCTTGCGTACACACGATCATTTTAAAAAACATTCAAGCAAAGCGCGGTGACGTACAACACGTACGACGGCACTATAAAGGGGAAGTTCCATTCGAATGGTGCCACCCTTCATGTTAGTAAAGTTTGTTGAGCGACGATTCGCGCTTTTCAGTCTCCTGCTTTTCAGTCCGTTACAGCGTGATGAATGTGCTATCTCCATTACGAACGCTAGTTTTACCAGTACGTGGGCTCCCGTCTCATACTTGATTCTGAGCATGCGCGTTTTTTTTCACCTCGTCAAAGCATACACACGGCCGTTTTTCACGTCGTTAAAAAAAACGACATGAAAAGCGACGTGAAAAAATAGAGCATGTTCGAAATTTTTAATGCCCGTTTTTCACGTCGTTAAAAATGCTCTGGAGCCCACACAGGATCGGTTTTAATGCCCATTTTTAAAAATGGCATTTTTAACGGCATGAAAAACGATCGTGTGTATGGGGCATAAGGCTTTTTTCCCCCCTGTATTCACCTGGTGATCTGGTCAGTAACACACCTCCTGTATTAGAGCGCCCCCACTCTGGATGAAGGAGAACAGCGGGGCACAGCAGACGGCAGCATTGTCAGAGGGGAGTGTTAAATGTATTAGTAGATTTAGATACACTAACAAATTGAAGACAAACCCCAGCTAACACTTTATAACCAATTACAGCAAACTGTTTTTTTTTTTCTTATTGGAAAAAAGGTTGTGCATGAGTATATAAAAGCTGATCATTTTAATCACCCCTGCCAGTGTTAAATGGTTTGTCTCATCCCTGTAAGCTGATACATTCTGCTGGAGAGTTAGTGCTTTTAAAAAACAACAGACTTGCTGGCTGGATCACTAGATGAAAATAGAAGAAAGAAAGCCTAAAAAAGAAAATGAATGCAGCCACCACATCTAAGAATTGGTAAGCTGCAATATAGTAAATGTTTGCTTTTGGGTTTAATACTGCTTTGACACATTTGTGTTTTGGGGGGTTTAATACGACATTAAATGAAACAAGCTCTATTTGATAATGAGAAGCCTAGGATGCAGCAAGTATTCACACAAGCAGGCACTAAGCACCTGGCAGAGGATTGCTGGGCGCTTCGTCAACTCAGAGCTACATGTGACTCCCGAGCTACAAGTTGGGGACCACTGATGGGAATGTCAAATAAGTGTTTCTCAAAGGTAACTGAGATTTACATATGTAGCAGACCTTACCCAAGCTCAACTGCTGTATGCAAGATTCAAATGCTGGAGACTGGTGCTCTGGCTGTGGCCAAAACATAAGTCCATAGTGTATAAAGCCGGCTACAGCATACCTATGCTACGAGGAAGGCTGTGTAAGCCGAAACGCGTTGCATTTTTGATGCTGTGTCATTTTATATGCAGTCAATAAAGGTATTTTTGCCAAGAGTACACCGAGTAGCTGGCTTTATACAGAGAGCTACATTTGACTTCTGAGCTGCAACTTGGTGACCACTAATGGTAATGTAAAATAGGTGCTTCATCAAAGGTAACCGAGAGCTACATATGACTCCTGAGCTACAACTTGGAGACCACTAATGGTAATGTAAAATAGGTGCTTCATCAAAGGTAACTGAGAGCTACATATGACTCCTGAGCTACAACTTGGAGACCACTAATAGTAATGTAAAATAGGTGCTTCATCAAACGTAACTAAGAGCCACATATGACTCCTGAGCTACAACTTGGTGACCACTAATGGTAATGTAAAATAGGTGCTTCATCAAAGGTAACTAAGAGCTACATATGACTCCTGAGCTACAACTTGGAGACCACTAATGGTAATGTAAAATAGGTGCTTCATCAAAGGTAACTAAGAGCTACATATGACTCCTGAGCTACAACTTGGAGACCACTAATGGTAATGTAAAATAGGTGCTTCATCAAAGGTAACTAAGAGCTACATATGACTCCTGAGCTACAACTTGGAGACCACTAATGGTAATGTAAAATAAGTGCTTCATCAAAGGTAACTGAGAGCTACATATGACTCCTGAGCTACAACTTGGAGACCACTAATGGTAATGTAAAATAGGTGCTTCATCAAACGTAACTAAGAGCTACATATGACTCCTGAGCTACAACTTGGAGACCACTAATGGTAATGTAAAATAGGTGCTTCATCAAAGGTAACTAAGAGCTACATATGACTCCTGAGCTACAACTTGGAGACCACTAATGGTAATGTAAAATAGGTGCTTCATCAAAGGTAACTAAGAGCTACATATGACTCCTGAGCTACAACTTGGAGACCACTAATGGTAATGTAAAATAAGTGCTTCATCAAAGGTAACTGAGAGCTACATATGACTCCTGAGCTACAACTTGGAGACCACTAATGGTAATGTAAAAAAAGAGCTTCATCAAACGTAACTAAGAGCCACATATGACTCCTGAGCTACAACTTGGTGACCACTAATGGTAATGTAAAATAGGTGCTTCATCAAAGGTAACTGAGAGCTACATATGACTCCTGAGCTACAACTTGGAGACCACTAATGGTAATGTAAAATAGGTGCTTCATCAAACGTAACTAAGAGCTACATATGACTCCTGAGCTACAACTTGGAGACCACTAATGGTAATGTAAAATAGGTGCTTCATCAAAGGTAACTAAGAGCTACATATGACTCCTGAGCTACAACTTGGAGACCACTAATGGTAATGTAAAATAGGTGCTTCATCAAAGGTAACTAAGAGCTACATATGACTCCTGAGCTACAACTTGGAGACCACTAATGGTAATGTAAAATAAGTGCTTCATCAAAGGTAACTGAGAGCTACATATGACTCCTGAGCTACAACTTGGAGACCACTAATGGTAATGTAAAAAAAGAGCTTCATCAAACGTAACTAAGAGCCACATATGACTCCTGAGCTACAACTTGGTGACCACTAATGGTAATGTAAAATAGGTGCTTCATCAAACGTAAATAAGAGCCACATATGACTCCTGAGCTACAACTTGGTGACCACTAATGGTAATGTAAAATAGGTGCTTCATCAAAGGTAACTAAGAGCTACATATGACTCCTGAGCTACAACTTGGAGACCACTAATGGTAATGTAAAATAGGTGCTTCATCAAAGGTAACTAAGAGCTACATATGACTCCTGAGCTACAACTTGGAGACCACTAATGGTAATGTAAAATAGGTGCTTCATCAAACGTAACTAAGAGCCACATATGACTCCTGAGCTACAACTTGGTGACCACTAATGGTAATGTAAAATAGGTGCTTCATCAAAGGTAACTAAGAGCTACATATGACTCCTGAGCTACAACTTGGAGACCACTAATGGTAATGTAAAATAGGTGCTTCATCAAAGGTAACTAAGAGCTACATATGACTCCTGAGCTACAACTTGGAGACCACTAATGGTAATGTAAAATAAGTGCTTCATCAAAGGTAACTGAGAGCTACATATGACTCCTGAGCTACAACTTGGAGACCACTAATGGTAATGTAAAATAGGTGCTTCATCAAACGTAACTAAGAGCTACATATGACTCCTGAGCTACAACTTGGAGACCACTAATGGTAATGTAAAATAGGTGCTTCATCAAAGGTAACTAAGAGCTACATATGACTCCTGAGCTACAACTTGGAGACCACTAATGGTAATGTAAAATAGGTGCTTCATCAAAGGTAACTAAGAGCTACATATGACTCCTGAGCTACAACTTGGAGACCACTAATGGTAATGTAAAATAAGTGCTTCATCAAAGGTAACTGAGAGCTACATATGACTCCTGAGCTACAACTTGGAGACCACTAATGGTAATGTAAAAAAAGAGCTTCATCAAACGTAACTAAGAGCCACATATGACTCCTGAGCTACAACTTGGTGACCACTAATGGTAATGTAAAATAGGTGCTTCATCAAACGTAAATAAGAGCCACATATGACTCCTGAGCTACAACTTGGTGACCACTAATGGTAATGTAAAATAGGTGCTTCATCAAAGGTAACTGAGAGCTACATATGACTCCTGAGCTACAAATTGGAGACCACCAAGGCTGGCCATACATTATATAATTTTTTGGTACAACTTTTCTTTCGGATTTGCCAAAACCATACAATATGAGGTCAAACCTAAACGCTTTCAATTTGTATGCAATCAGGCAGGCCCTTGCACTTTGTAATTGAAGGTAAATCTAAAGGAATTTTAGTATGAAAACTGTATAATGTATGGTCAGCCATACTTGTAATGTAGAATAAGTGCTTCATCAAAAGAAACTGAGAGCGAGGCTACTTATGCAACTATTTGGTGGACCAAATAGTTGCAAAGGTAACCTAAAATAGGTAATTGATTGGTTCTTGAATGTCCATTTTTCTGTACCTTAGGAGGATACCACCACTACCACAGCTAGCTGAATGTACATCTTTATATTTTATACTCTGTACTGCCTGTATTTTATACTGTATTTTGAAAATCTTTCAATAAAAATAATTTAAAAAAAAAAGAAACTGAGAGCTACATATGACTCTTGAGCTACAAGTTGGAGACCACTGATGGTAATGTAAAAAATGGGGTGATTCATAAAAGGAAACTGAGAGCTACATATGACTCCTGAGCGGCAAGTTTTAGAGTGGAGACCATCGATGGTAATGAGAAATAAGTGCTTCATCAAAGGAAACTGAGAGCTTCTTGAGCTACATGTTGGAGACCACTGATGAAAATGTAAAATAAGTGCTTCTCAAAGGTAACTGAGCGTATAACTCCTGAGCTGCAACTTGGAGACCACTAAGGCTGGTCATACATTATACAATTGCCAAAAAAACATGTAACATGAGGTCAAACCTAAACACTTTCAATTTGTATGCAATCAGGCAGGCCCTTGCACCACATAGTTGAAGGTAAGTATTACGGAAATTTAATAAGAAAATTCTATAATGTATGACCAGGTAATGTAAAATAAGTGCTTCATCAATGGTAACTAAGAGCTACATAAGACTCCTGAGCTACAAGTTGGAGACCACTGATGGTAATGTGAAATAGATGTTTCATCAAAGGTAACTGGGAGCTACATATGACTCCTGACTCCCGAGCAGCTAGTTGGAGACCACTGATGATAATGTAAAATAAGTGCTTCATCAAAGGTAACTGAGAGCTACATATGGCTCCTGAGCAGCTAGTTAGAGACCACTAATGATAATGTAAGATAAGTGTTTCATCAAAGGTAACTGGGAACTACATATGACTTCTGAGCTACAACTTGGAGACCATTAATGGTCATGTAATATAGATGCTTCATCAAAGGTAACTGAGAGCCACATTTGACTTCTGAGCTGCAACTTGAAGACCACTGATGGCAATGTAAAATTAGTGCTTCAAGAATAGTAACTGAGAGCTGAAACTTGGAGACCACTGATGGTCATGTGAAATAGGTACTTCATCAAAGAAAACTGAGACCAACATATGACTCCTGGGTTGCAACTTGGAGACCACTAAGACCAGCCATATAGTATACAATTTTCTGGTACAACTTTCCTTTAGATTTGCCAAAACCATATAATATGAGGTCAAACATAAATGCTTTCAATTTGTATGAAATCAGGCAGGCCCTTGCACCACATAGTTGAAGGCAAATCTAAAGAAAATCGAAAAAGAAAATTGTATAATGTATGACCAGCTTAATGGCTACAACTTGGAAACCAGTGATGGTAATGTAAATGTTAATGGTAATGAAAAATAAGTGCTTCATCAAGGGTAACTAAGAGGTACATATGAATTCTGAGCTACAACTTGGAGACCACTGATGGTAATGTAAAATAAGTGCTTCAAGAATGGTAACTGAGAGCTATACATATGACTCCTGAGCTACAAGCTGGAGACCACTGATGGTAATGTAAAATGCTATGTAAAATAAGCACTTCATCAATGGTAACTGAGAGGTACATATGACTCCTGAGCTACAACGTGGAGACCACTGTTGGTAATGTAAAATGCTAATGGTAATGTAAAATAAGCGCTTCATCAATGGTAACAGAGGTACATATGACTCCTGAGCTACAACTTGGAGACCATTGATGGTAATGTAAAATAAATGCTAATGGCAATGTAAAATAAGTGCTTCATCAATGGTAACTGAGAGGTACATATGACTCCTGAGCTACAACTTGGGGACCACTGATGGTAATGTAAAATAAATGCTAATGGTAATGTAAAATAAGTGCTTCAAGAATGGTAACTGAGAGCTACATATGACTCCTGAGCTACAAGCTGGAGACTACTGATGGTAATGTAAAATGCTATGTAAAATAAGCGCTTCATCAATGGTAACAGGTACATATGACTCCTGAGCTACAATGTGGAGACTACTGATGGTAATGTAAAATGCTAATGGTAATGTAAAATAAGTGCTTCATTAATGGTAACAGAGGTACATATGACTCCTGAGCTACAACTTGGAGACCATTGATGGTAATGTAAAATAAATGCTAATGGTAATGTAAAATAAGTGCTTCATCAATGGTAACTGAGAGAGGTACATATGACTCCTGAGCTACAACTTGAAGACCACTGATGGTAATGTAAATTAGTGCTTCAAGAATGGTAACTGAGAGCTAGCTATACATCTGACCCCTGAGCTACAAGCTGGAGACTACTGATGGTAATGTAAAATAAGCACTTCATCAATGGTAACTGAGAGGTACATATGACTCCTGAGCTACAATGTGGAGACCACTGTTGGTAATGTAAAATGCTAATAGTAATGTAAAATAAGCGCTTCATCAATGGTAACAGAGGTACATATGACTCCTGAGCTACAACTTGGAGACCATTGATGGTAATGTAAAATAAATGCTAATGGCAATGTAAAATAAGTGCTTCATCAATGGTAACTGAGAGGTACATATGACTCCTGAGCTACAACTTGGAGACAACTGATGGTAATGTAAAATAAGTGCTTCAAGAATGGTAACTGAGAGCTACATATGACTCCTGAGCTACAAGCTGGAGACTGCTGATGGTAATGTAAAATGCTGTACCTCTCAGTTACCATTGATGAAGCACTTATTTTACATTACATAGTTACTATGTAACTATGTAATGTAAAATAAGTGCTTCATCAATGGTAACTAAGAGGTACATAAGACTCCTGAGCTACAACTTGGAGACCACTGATGGTAATGTAAAATAAGTGCTTCAAGAATGGTAACTGAGAGCTACATATGACTCCCGAGCTACAAGTTGAAGACCACTGATGGTAATATAAAATAAGAATACTAGTCATGCCAACAATAATAATGTTGGGAACATACTGCTGCTGTTGAAGACCAGGTTGGTGTGTACAATTTATTAAGCTTACTGGAACCCACCATCAGTACAAATCAGACACAGATTGGGACACCTTGGACAGACATGTAAACCTCAGAACATAGCATGTGCGGCTAGCAGCAGTTAATTGGAAACAAGGCATCCTGGCTCTGCTATAGGGTAGTGGTCCTTGTGATGGTCCCATGTTTGTAACAAGGGTCGGATTGAAGGGGCTCCTGTTGGAAGTCCAAGGGGTGGTTGTTGCACACCTTGCTCTTCAGAGCTGTGGCATAATAATCCACCGGCTCATCTGTCCCATTCTCAATCCAACGAAAACACACGATCCTCTGGAAGGACCTCTTAAAATTGTCTGAAAAAAAGCCATAGAGGATGGGGTTGGCACAACTGTTGGCATAGCTGAGGATGATAGAGACGTGGTTGATGGTGGCGTCCATCTGGGGCAGGAAGAGGTTGAGGAGCTGGACGATGTAGAAGGGCATCCAGCAGATGACAAAGACGGTGACCACCATGAGGACCATCCTGGTGATCTTCTTCTCAGACTTCTTCCTCTGCTGCCAACCAGCCTTCAGAGCCACCGCTCTCATCTTGATGATGATGAGGATGTAGCACAGGCAGATGGCCACCACCGGCAGGAAGAAGCCCAAGAGGAAGGTGTAGACGACAAAGACGGTGGACCAGGTAGGTTGGGGCCACATGAGGTTGCAGACCACCACCCCGTTCTTGGAGGACTCGGTGTCTGCAAAGATCAGGATGGGGGAGATGACCAGGAGGGAGACAATCCAGACGCAGATGTTGATCATCTTGGCCACCGTTGGTCTCCTGTACCTGGCCGCTCTTAGGGGGTGGACCACGGCCACGTACCTGTCCACGCTGAGGACGGTCAGGCAGAAGACACTGGTGAACATGTTGATGCCATCCACACTGAGGACCGTGCGGCACATCCCTGAACCGAAGGGCCAATGCTGCAGCGCCGCGGAGGCGGCCAGGAAGGGCACGCTGAGCATGAAGAGCTCATCCGCGATGGCCAAGTTGAGGATGTAGATGTTGGTGGCAGTTTTCATCTTGGCATACCTCAGGATGACAAAAATGACCATGGAGTTCCCAATCAGCCCAATCAGGCACACGATGGCATAGATGAACTGGATGACTATCATGCTGACATCCCTCTCTGTCTCCACCGGGGCATTGCTGTTGCTGGTGGTGTTCCTGCTAATGGCATGAAAGGGGTGCAAAGTCACGGACAGGTCCCTGGACTGGTTCCATGGGCTCAGCAGGATCTTAGCCTCCACCGGCACCAGGAGATCAGGGGAAGTGGTCATTGTAGGTGTCCCATAGGAATGGAGCTGCTAAAGCAGGGAGATCCTCAGCTTGCAATGGATTTCAGAGCAACTGAGACACAGAGAGAGAGAGAATGAGAGAGAGAGAGATACACAGAGAGAATGAGAGAGAGAAGGGTGAGAGGAGGGAGGAGAGGGATCTCTGATGGATGATGCAGTGCAGCTTCTTGCAGTGTGTGAGCTCTAGGTCTGTGTTGGCTCCTTCTGTACAAAGTCATCACCAGCCACTTGCTTTAGCTCTAGGCAATGCATCACTTCCCCATCAACTGGCAAGATCATTAGTTGCTTGTGTGCCTGCTATTACTGGCAACGTCTCTGATGAGTTCATTGGATTCAGTAAGCTTCCAATAAGATGCGTATAGAAGCCGGTAAAAGATTTCAGCACCATGCCAATGGACCACTGGTTGGAGCTCCTCCATCCAGACAGCATGCAGAGACCTAACATCTCTTTTTGGGGGAGGTGAAGGCAATCCTTATTTTTGGAGACACATCCCTCTTATCCCTTCAATGGTCCCTTCTTTAAATGTTATATATTATGCTGTAATTGCCAAATTATGCTATTTTTACTATTAACCTTTACATGGTACCTTTATTGTATTGTTTTTTCCCTACTATTACTTTTAATAGTAAGGAAAAAGAACCTCAGTGTGCAGCATCCCAGCCAATCACATATATTTTTTTATTTTTTAGGACAAACATTCCTCTGCCCCCCTTTTCCCCAAAATGGTCCCTCCTGTAAGTTGTATGCAATATAATCTAATGCCCCCCTGTAAGTTTTCTGTAATATACTCTAACTTCAAAATATGCTTATTTGTTATCAACCCTTTGCTAACATATTGTATTGCCTACTTTCAAATAGTAGTAAAAAAGAACCTCAGTGTGACTGTGCACTATCCCAGCCAATCACATATATATTTTTTATTTTTTAGGACAAACATTCCTCTGTCCCCCCCTTTCCCCCAACATGGTCCCCCTTGTAAGTTTTATGCAATAGAATCTAATGTCCCCCTGTAAGTTTTCTGTAGTATACTCTAACCTTAAAATATGCTCATTTGCTATTAACCCTTTGTTAACATTACATGGTACTTTATTGTATTTCTTTCAAACAGTAATGAAAAGGAACCTCAGTGTGCAGCATCTCACTCAGCCAATCACACACACACACACACACACATATATATATATATATTTTTTTTTTTAACTCAAAGCTTTCATATCTGTCTTTTTTTTAGGGGATGTATGCATCACCTCTTTTATGACAAACATCACTCTATGGGGTTGATTTACTAAAGGCAAATAGACTGTGCACTTTCCAAACTGCAGTTGCACTCTGCGAGAGCAGTTTCTCCAGAGCTTGGTAAATGAGGAAAAGCTCTGCTGAATTCCATCATCCAATCATATGCAAGCAAAAGGGTTGTTTTTTTACATTTTCCTTGCACGTGATTGGGTATTCTTTGCAAAGTGAAGCTTTACCTCATTTACTAAGCTCTGGAGCACCTGCACTTTGGAAAGTGCACAGTCTATTTGCCTTTTAGTAAATCAACCCTTATGCCTTTTTCCCCACAATGATCCCTCGTTTAAGTTTTATGTAATTTATTGCAACTGCCAAAATATACCTATTTGCAATTTACCCTTTGTTAACATTACATGGTACTTTATTGCATTGCTTACTTTTAAACATTAGTAAAAAAGGTATCTCAATGTGCAGCATCCCAGCCAATCACATATTTGTATTTATTTATTTTGTTTAGGACAAATATCCCTCCGTCCCCATTTTCCCCCAAATAGCCCCCCTCTTTTATGTAATAATATAAGCAAAATATGCTTATTTACCATTAACCTTTTATTACCATTACATGATACTTTTTTATAGTTACTTTCAAACAGTAGTGAACATGGATCTCAGTGTGCAGCATCCCAGCCACTGCCAATCACATTTTATATATATATATATATATATATATATATATATATATATACATATATGTATTATTATTTTTTGGTATATTCTTTTTTACACCTCATAGCTTTTCATATGTGTCTTTTGGGGGGGGGAGGGGGGGTCTGTATACCCTTATTTTGGACAAACATCCCTCTATCATCTTTTCCCCAAATATGCCCGCCTCTAAGTTTTATGTATTATACTCTAATTGCAAAATATGCCTATTTGCTATTAACCTTTTTTTAGCATAACATTACATGGTACTTTATTGTATTGCTTACTTTTAAACCCCTGTTTTGGATAAAGATCCCTCTGTCCCCTTTTTCCCCACACTGACCACTCCTTGAGGTTTTATGTAATATATTGTAACTGCCAAAATATTAACCCTTTGTTAACATTACATTGTGCTTTATTATACTACTTGCTTTCAAACAGTAGTGGAAAGGTATCTTAGTGTGCAGCATCCCAACCAATTAGATATTTTTTTTTTTTTATGCCTCATAGCATCCATATGTGTCTTTTTGGGGGGGCTGTAGGCAACCCTTATTTTAACCAATGTCCCTCTGTCCCCTTTTTTTCCCCCTACAAAGGTCCCTACTTTAAATTGTATGTAATATACTGTAACTACAAAATATGCCTATTTGCTATTAACCTTTTATTAACATTACATGATACTTTATTGCATTGGTTACTTTCAAACATCAGTCAAAAGGAATCTCAGTGTGCAGCATCCCAGCTGATCAGATATTTTTATTTTCTAACTCCTTATAACTTCATTTTTTTTGGGGGGTAGGCAATGCTTATTTTGGAAAGACATGTCTGTGTCCCCCTTTTTCCCACAGCGGTCCCTTCTTTGCCCTTTATGTAATATATTGTACTGCCAATTTGCCAAAGTATGCCTTTTTGTTATTAACCTTCTGTTAACATTACATAATACATTTTTGCATTGCTTACTTCCAAACAGTAGTGAAAGGATTCTCTGTGATTTAACCCATACCAACCAGATATTTTCATTTTATAACCCATAGCTTCCATATCTGTCTTTTGGGGGGGGGGGGGGATGTAGTCAATATACTTATTTGTTGTTAACCATTTGTTATCATAAGCTAGTGCTGCAAAGCAGTTCTAACCATTAAGCCATAGTGGGGAAGCACAGTGGCTTAGTGGTTAGCACTGCTGCCTTGCAGTTCTGTGGTCATCGGTTTGAATCCCAACCACAAAGCTACCTTGCATGTTCTCTCTGTGCTTGCATAGGGTTCCTCCCACACTCCAAAGACATGCTGAAAGGTTATTTGGCTCCTGTCCAAATTGGCCCTGGTATGCATGTATTGACATACTGTAGGTACTTTAGCTTGTAAGCTCTTTGAGGACATGGAATGAGGACAGGTAGGCTCTTTGAGGACAGGGACCGATGTAAATGAACAATATGTAAAGTGCTGTGTAAATTGTCAGCGCTGTATAAATGCCTGTAATACATAAAATGTCACTCTATCCCTGGCACTGCCCTTATATAGCTGATGACAGCTCAGGAGCTGTGATTCGTCTAGTAGTACTGGTCATTCAGCAGTCTGGCAGGCAGCAGACATAGTGATCGATGCCCCCCACTAGTGATGAGCCGAACACCCCCGGGTTCGGTTCGCACCAGAACCCGCGAACGGACCGAAAGTTCGTACGAACATTAGAACCCTATTAAATACAATGGATGCGAACGTTCGAATTCTAAAGTGCTAATTATAACGACTATTATGCATGTTATTGTCCTAAAAAGGGTTTGGGAACCCGGGTTCTGCACCAGGGGACATGTATCAATGCAAAAAGAAGTTTTAAAAACGGTCGTTTTTCGGGAGCAGTCATTTTAATGATGCATAAAGTGAAAAAAAAAAAGTCAAATATTCCTTTAAATATTGTACCTGGGGGGTGTCTAAAGTATGCCTGTGAAGTGCCACGTGTTTCCCGTGTTTAGAACTGTCCCTGCACAAAATGACACTTCTAAAGGAAAAAAAAGCCATTTAAAACTGCTTGCGGCTTTAATGTAATGTCTGGTCCCGGTAATATGGATGAAAATCTTTAAGAAAAATGGCATAGCTACCCCATGACCCCCCCCCCCTACCCCAGCCCATTACCAGCCCCTTTGGGTCTTGTATGGATATTAAGGGGAACCCCGCACATAAAATAAAAAAGGCCCTATATACTCTGAACAGCCGTATACAGGCGGTGCATACAAGACAGGGACTGTAGGTTTGTTCTTATGTAGAATCTGTTTGTAATTTTGAACAGGTACATTGTTTAAGTGTAGCTCCAGCCCAAAAATCTATTTTTAAACTTTTTGGAAAACATAGGTAAGGGTTATCACCCCTGTAACATTTGTTTTGCTGTCTGTGCCCCTGTTCAGAACATTTCACCTCACTTTCCGTCCCAATGACAACTGTTTTTGAAATGTGGTGTTTTTCTTGAAACAAGGATTGCTGATAAAGCATCAGTACAGAGGAGACACCTTTCTCCCATATTAATTCTTACAGGAGAGAATTTTCCTTCCTAGGGGTAGATTTCCTCTCACTTCCTGTTGTCTTCTTGCGTTTGCAAGTAGGAGTCGTTTGTAAGTTGGATGTTTGAAAGTAGGGACCTGCCGTATATACTCTGCAGAAATAGGCCCCTTAGTTGTTGGTGTTGGCACAACACTGTAAGCACTCACAGTTACTCTTGGTTGGTGCTGGAACGCCCTGCTGTCAACTATTATATCAGGAATTGTAATTACATATAATTGTTGAACAGTGGTAGTAAAAATTGGGCCTTTGATGGTGGTGCTGGTGCCACAACACTGTAAGCCCTGACAGTTACTCTTGGTGGGTGCAGCAATGGGCCCTGCTGTGAATTATTAGATCAAGAATTGTAATTGCATGCCCCTGTTGAACAGGGGCTGAAAAATTGGGCCTTTCGTGGTGGTGGTGGTGGTGGTGGTGTTGCCACAACACTGTAAGCCCTCAGAGTTACTCTTGGTGGGTGCAGGAATGGGCCCTGCTGTAAATTATTAGATCAAGAATTGTAATTACATGCCCCTTTTGAACAGGGGCTGAAAAATTGGGCCTTTCGTGGTGGTGGTGGTGGTGGCGTTGCCACAACACTGTAAGCCCTCAGAGTTACTCTTGGTGGGTGCAGCAATGGGCCCTGCTGTGAATTATTAGATCAAGAATTGTAATTACATGCCCCTGTTGAACAGGGGCTGAAAAATTGGGCCTTAGGCACTGGTGGCACAACACTGCAACCCCTCACAGATACTGTACTTGGAGCACAGCAATGAGCCCTGTTGCAAAGTATTGCTTCAAAAATTGTAATTACACGCCCCTGTTAAACAGGGGCTGAAAAATTGGGCCTTAGGCACTGGTGGCACAACACTGCAACCCCTCACAGATACTGTACTTGGAGCACAGCAATGAGCCCTGTTGCAAAGTATTGCTTCAAAAATTGTAATTACACGCCCCTGTTAAACAGGGGCTGAAAAATTGGGCGTTAGGCACTGGTGGCGGCACCCATAAACAAAAATGATCTTCCAAGCTATCATCATCAATCGTATCATTGAGGACTCGGAGGAGGAGGATAGCCAGTCAACATAACAGCACAGGCACTCAGCATCAGCATCAGTCTTGAAGGGATGTGACATGTTAAAATCAATTAGTCTGTTATATCAGCATCAGGTGTGTGGTAGCTGGTGGTGATCCAAGACTGGTTCATCTTGATGAAAGTCAGTCGATCAACCGAGTCGGTGGACAGGCGCACCCTGTGATCCGTGACAAATCCTCCAGCAGCACTGAATGTGCGTTCCGAAAGAACGCTGGATGCAGGACAGGCCAGTAGCTCAATTGCATACTGTGCAAGCTCTGGCCAGTGATCCATCCTCAAGACCCAGTAAGCCAGAGGATTTTCGGTGGGGAAGGTGTCCAAGTCTGACCTTGCCCCTAGATATTCCTGCACCATGTTTATCAGACGCTGGCGATGGTTGCTGGAACCGATCATACTTTTGGGGCTGCGGACTAAAGAATTGTCTGAACGCATCGGTCAGACGGCCACCTTCCCCACCGCTCCTTCTTTGACTGGCCGAAGCCTCAGCAACTCGTTGTCCAGGACCAGGAGTTTGTAACCTCCCAGTCTCTGGGAACGCGTTGCACAGACCTTTCTGCAAGGCCTCCCGGAGTTGTCTCATCCTCTGCTCCCTCTGCGACGGTAACATAAGGTCCGCAACCTTACCCTTGTACTGTGGATCAAGGAGAGTGGCCAGCCAGTAATGGTCCCTCTCCTTGATCCGAAGAATACGAGGATCCTTCCGCAGACTTTGCAGGATCAGGGAGGCCATGCAGCGTAGGTTAGCTGAGGCATTCGGTCCGGAGTCCTCTGGGTCACTAAGGACGACATGATGCGCAGCCACCTCCTCCCAGCCACGTACAAGTCCACAGGTTTCTTGGGACTGTAAATCATCCCTAAAAGACTGCTGCTGTTGATGCTGCTGAGTGCCAGGCTCCACCTCCATGCTGACACAATCCTCCTCCTCCTCCTCCTCCTCCTCCTCCTCCTCTTCCTGTGCGATGGGTGGGACAGAAGGAACACTGTCTGGGTAAAGGGGGCCTTGAGAGGCAAGGAAGTCCTCCTCTTCCTGCCTCTGTTCTGCCTCAAGTGCCCTGTCCATTATTCCACGCAGCGTGTGCTCCAACAGGTGGACAAGAGGTACAGTGTCACTGATGCATGCGCTGTCACTGCTCACCATCATCGTGGCCTCCTCAAATGGTGCCAGGACAGTGCATGCATCCCTAAACATGCCCCACTGGCGTGGAGAAAAAAAACCAAGCTCCCCTGACCCTGTCCTGGTGCCGTAGTCGCACAGGTACTCATTGATGGCCCTCTGCTGCGTGTGCAGCCGCTGCAGCATGGCCAACGTTGAGTTCCACCTGGTGGGCATGTCACATATAAGGCGGTTCTTGGGCAGGTTCAACTCCTTTTGCAGCTCAGCCAGGCGAGCACTGGCATTATAAGATCTGCGGAAATGCACACAGACTTTCCTGGCCTGCCTCAAGACATCCTGTAAGCCCGGGTACCTGCCCAAGAACCGCTGCACCACCAGGTTAAGAACGTGAGCCACACAGGGCACATGGGTCAGTTGTCCCTGTCGGAGGGCGGAGAGGAGGTTGGTGCCATTGTCGCAAACCACCATTCCTGGCTTAAGCTGGCGTGGCGTCAACCACCTCTCGGCCTGGCCCTGCAGAGCAGACAGGACCTCTGCCCCAGTGTGGCTTCTGTCCCCCAAACACACCAGCGCAAGCACGGCATGGCATCTCTTTGCCTGCGTACTTGCGTAGCCCCTTGAACGCCTACGGAGCACCGCTGGTTCAGAGGACAAAGCACAGGAAGAGGCCATGGAGGAAGAAGAAGAGGAGGGGGTGGAGGAGAGAGGTGTGTCACAACCAGTAGTAGCATTTTGGAGGCGTGGCGGTGGAACAACCTCCAACACTACTGCACCTTGTCCTGCATCCTTCCCAGCTGCCAAAAGAGTGACCCAATGGGCCGTGAAAGAAAGGTAACGTCCCTGTCCATGCCTGCTGGACCATGAGTCAGCGGTAATATGCACCTTACCGCTGACCGCCCTGTCCAGCGAGGCCAAGACATTGCCTTCCACATGCCCGTAGAGAGCCGGAATAGCCTTCCGTGAGAAAAAGTGGCGTTTGGGAACCTGCCACTGAGGAACCGCACATTGCACAAACTCACGGAAGGGGGCCGAGTCTACCAACTGAAAAGGCAGCAGTTGAAGCGCTAGCAATTTAGCCAAGCTAGCATTCAACCGCTGGGCATGTGGATGGCTGGGAGTGAACTTCTTTCGACGGTCCAGCAGCTGGGGCAGGGAAATTTGCCTGCTAGAATCGGACGTCGGTGTACTGCTAGCAGAGTGGCCGCAAGTACTTGGCTGTGACACACCTAATTCTACACCTTCATTCCTCTCAGTGCATGTTTCAGAGAGGACTGAAGTTATAGTGGGGTTGGAGATCCCAGCGGATGCGGTGCAAGGAGAGGTCCGCTTTGTTCTTTGGTGTGGGTCTTTGAGGTAGGCTTGCCAACGAGCTGCATGGCAGGTCAACATATGTCTGGTCAGGCATGTGGTACCCAAGCGGCTGATGTTTTGGCCACGCGATATACGCTTGAGACATATGTTGCAAACAGCAGCTGTGCGATCTGATGCACTAGCCTCAAAAAAGGCCCACACCAAAGAACTTTTTGAATGACGGGCAGAGGCAGCGCCCTGCACAGGCGGAGCTCTGCGGTGTGATTCCGTCGGTGTACTGCCCTTACGCTGGCCACCAAAGGGCATCCTGCCTCGTTGGAGATGTGCCTCCTCCTCATCCTCCTCCTCCTCCTCTCTCCTATTAGGCACCCACGTGGAGTCAGTGACCTCATCATCCCCTCCCTCCTCATCACTGGAGCCAATCTGGCAGTATGCTGCAGCTGCTGGAACATGACTGCCAGATTGGTGTCCTTCTTGAGCATCCCCTCTGTCTGCTCTCACGCTACTGCCTTCCTCTAGCTGGGTTTCATCATCAGACCCTTCGAAACGCTGGGCATCCTCCTGGAGCATGTACCCAACACTGTGCTCAAACAGTTCGGGGGACTCCTCAGGAGGAGGACATGGTGGGTCTAGGGAAGGAGTGACTGATGATGAGTCTGACATTGATACCAGGGAAGAGGACGCTTTGGCAGCTGCTTTGCCAGTACCCTGAGCCTGGGTGAGAGAGGATGAGGAGGAGGAGGAGGGCTTGGTCATCCACTCTACCAAGTCTTCGGCATGATGTGGCTCAACATGTCCAGCTGCCGAAAAGAAGGACAAGCGTGTCCCATGGCCATGTGCTGATGACAATGCACCGCGTCCACGACCAGCACTGTTGCCCCCAGACACAGAGCCTGCTTGCCCTCTTTTATTGCCTCCTGACTGTCTGCCTCTCCTTGTTTGCCTTCCAGACATTCTAATAGATGGCCTGCAGGGAGATGGGAAAAAAGCAATAAGGGCTACCTTCAGGTGTCCTTCTCTGTCCCTTTACTTAAGGATTTCTAAATATGGTTGAGGATGATTGCTTTCGCACAGAATAGCACAATGACAATTTCCCTGACTGTCCAAAAAACAAGGATTTCAAAGATGGTTGATGAGGAATGCTTTAGCACAGTATAGCACAATGAGAATTTCCCTCACTGTCCTTCCCTGTCCCTACAAACAAGGTTTAGCACAGTAAAACACACTGACACTCTCCCTACCTATAGTTTTCTGTCCCTATAAAAAAAATTTTTTTTAAAGATGGTTGATGAGGAATGCTTTAGCACAGTATAGCACAATGAGAATTTCCCTCACTGTCCTTCCCTGTCCCTACAAACAAGGTTTAGCACAGTAAAACACACTGACACTCTCCCTACCTATAGTTTTCTGTCCCTATAAAAAAAATTTTTTTTAAAGATGGTTGATGAGGAATGCTTTAGCACAGTATAGCACAATGAGAATTTCCCTCACTGTCCTTCCCTGTCCCTACAAACAAGGTTTAGCACAGTAAAACACACTGACACTCTCCCTACCTATAGTTTTCTGTCCCTATAAAAAATGTTTTTTTAAAGATGGTTGATGAGGAATGCTTTAGCACAGTATAGCACAATGAGAATTTCCCTCACTGTCCTTCCCTGTCCCTACAAACAAGGTTTAGCACAGTAAAACACACTGACACTCTCCCTACCTATAGTTTTCTGTCCCTATAAAAAATGTTTTTTTAAAGATGGTTGATGAGGAATGCTTTGCACAGTATAGCACAATGAGAATTTCCCTCACTGTCCTTCCCTGTCCCTACAAACAAGGTTTAGCACAGTAAAACACACTGACACTCTCCCTACCTATAGTTTTCTGTCCCTATAAATTTTTTTTTTTTTAAAGATGGTTGATGAGGAATGCTTTAGCACAGTATAGCACAATGAGAATTTCCCTCACTGTCCTTCCCTGTCCCTACAAACAAGGTTTAGCACAGTAAAACACACTGACACTCTCCCTACCTATAGTTTTCTGTCCCTATAATTTTTTTTTTTTTAAAGATGGTTGATGAGGAATGCTTTAGCACAGTATAGCACAATGAGAATTTCCCTCACTGTCCTTCCCTGTCCCTACAAACAAGGTTTAGCACAGTAAAACACACTGACACTCTCCCTACCTATAGTTTTCTGTCCCTATAATTTTTTTTTTTTTAAAGATGGTTGATGAGGAATGCTTTAGCACAGTATAGCACAATGAGAATTTCCCTCACTGTCCTTCCCTGTCCCTACAAACAAGGTTTAGCACAGTAAAACACACTGACACTCTCCCTACCTATAGTTTTCTGTCCCTATAAATTTTTTTTTTTTTTAAAGATGGTTGATGAGGAATGCTTTAGCACAGTATAGCACAATGAGAATTTCCCTCACTGTCCTTCCCTGTCCCTACAAACAAGGTTTAGCACAGTAAAACACACTGACACTCTCCCTACCTATAGTTTTCTGTCCCTATAAAAAATTTTTTTTAAAGATGGTTGATGAGGAATGCTTTAGCACAGTATAGCACAATGAGAATTTCCCTCACTGTCCTTCCCTGTCCCTACAAACAAGGTTTAGCACAGTAAAACACACTGACACTCTCCCTACCTATCCTTCTCTTTCCCTAAACTAAAGGAATCCAGGTTAAGCAAGAAAAAAAAATGTCACTGTCCCTGCCTATGCTTCTCTTTCCCTGCTCCGGAACACACTACACTAGGCCGCCGTGCTGGCGGCCTTTTATAGTGTGGGGCGTGTACTAAACACCCTCAGCAATAATTGGCCACAGGCATCCTGCCTGTGGCCAATCATTGCTCTCCTCGCTGCCGGCGCTGTGATTGGCCAAGCATGCGGGGTCACAGTGCATGCTTGGCCAATCACAGCGCCTGGATGACACTGCGATGGCGTAGTGCATTGTGGGCCGCGAATTAGGCGCAAACGGCCCAAATCGTTCGTTGTTCGGCGAACGATCGAACAGCCGATGTTCGAGTCCAACGTATGTTCGACTCGAACACCGAGCTCATCCCTACCCCCCACCTTTTCTGGCCAGCCAGGCTTCATGCCTGGTTTAAGAGTCAGATATGGATTTTTAGGGAGACCTCAAGCATTTAATTTATTTTTTAGGGGCACCTAGAGCATTGTGTCTATTTATGTTTTTATTTTTTTGTGAAATTCTTTATTTATTTATTACATTTATTTTTGAATAGATGTCCTTCCTAAAATCCATACCAGACCTCATACTTATTTTTGTGGGGTACCCCTTAAAATTGATACACAACCTCATGCTTTTTCGTGAGATACCTCCTTAAAATCCATACCAGACCTCATGTTTTTTTTTGTGTGTGTGAGGTACCCCCTTAAAATCCATACCAGACCTCATACTTATTTTTGTGGGGTACCCCTTAAAATTGATACACAACCTCATGCTTTTTCGTGAGATACCTCCTTAAAATCCATACCAGACCCCATGTTTTTTTTTGTGTGTGTGAGGTACCCTCTTAAAATCCATACCAGACCCCATGTTTTTTTTGTGTGTGTGAGGTAACCCCTTAACATCCATACCAGACCCCATGTTTTTTTTGTGTGTGTGAGGTACCCCCTTAAAATCCATACCAGACCCCATGTTTTTTTTTGTGTGTGTGAGGTACCCCCTTAAAATCCATACCAGACCCCATGTTTTTTTTGTGTGTGTGAGGTACCCCCTTAAAACCCATAACAGACCTCATGCTTTTTTGCGGGGTATCCCCTTAACATCCATACCAGACCTCATGCCTTTTTCGTGTGTGTGAGGTACCCCCTTAAAATCCATACCGGACCTCATGCTTTTTTTGTGAGGTACCCCCTTAACATCCATACCAGACCTCATGCCTTTTTCGTGTGTGTGAGGTACCCCCTTAAAATCCATACCAGACCCCATGTTTTTTTTGTGTGTGTGAAGTACCCCCTTAAAATCCATACCAGACCCCATGTTTTTTTTGTGTGTGTGAGGTACCCCCTTAAAATCCATACCAGACCCCATGTTTTTTTTTGTGTGTGTGAGGTACCCCCTTAAAATCCATACCAGACCCCATGTTTTTTTGTGTGTGTGAGGTACCCCCTTTAAATCCATACCAGACCTCATGTTTTTTTTGTGTGTGTGAGGTACCCCCTTAAAATCCATACCAGACCTCATGTTTTTTTTGTGTGTGTGAGGTACTCTCTTAAAACCCATAACAGACCTCATGCTTTTTTGCGGGGTATCCCCTTAACATCCATACCAGACCTCATGCCGTTTTCGTGTGTGTGAGGTTCCCCCTTAAAATCCATACAGGACCTCATGCTTTTTTTTTTTTTGGTGAGGTACCCCCTTAAAATCAATGCCAGACCTCATCCTTTTTTTTGTGGGGTACCCCCTTTAAAACCTTACCAGATCTCATGCTTTTTTTTAAATCCATACCAGAACTTGTGCTTTTTTGTGAGGTACCCCCCTAAAACACATACCAGACCTTATGCTTTTTTTCAGGAGGTAACCCCTTAAAATCCATACCAGACCTCATGCTTTTTTGTGTGGGATAACCTCTTAAAATCCATATCAGACCTCATGTTTTTTTTGTAGGGTATCCCCTTAAAATCCATACCAGACCTCTTGTCTTTTCCGTGTGTGTGAGGTACCCCCTTAAAATCCATACCGGACCTTATGCTTTTTTTTTCTTTTTTACGGTGAGGTAACCTCTTAAAATCCATGCCAGACCTCATGCTTTTTTTTGTGTGGGTACCCCCTTAAAATCCTTACCGAACCTCATGCTTTCTTTTTAGGTACCACCTCAAAATCCATACCAGACCTCAAGATTTTTTTGTGAGGTACCCCCCTAAAACCCATACCAGACCTCATGCTTTTTTCGGGAGGATACCCCCTTAAAATCCATACCAGACCTCATGCTTTTTTTTGTGGGGTACACTCTTAAAATATATACCAGACCTCATACTTTTTCATGTGTGTGAGGTAGCCCCTTAAAGTCCATACCAAACCTCATCCTTTTTTTTTTTTTTTGGTGAGGCCCCTCATGCTTTTTTTTGTGGGGTATCCCCTTAAAATCCATACCAGACCTCATGTCTTTTTTATGTGTGTGAGGTACCCCCTTAAAATCCATACTGGACCTCATGCTTTTTTTTGTGTGGGTACCCCCTTAAAATCCTTACCGAACCTCATGCTTTTTTTTTAGGTACCACCTCAAAATCCATACCAGACCTCAAGATTTTTGTGAGGTACCCCCCTAAAACCCATACCAGACCTCATGCTTTTTTCGGGAGGATACCCCCTTAAAATCCATACCAGACCTCATGCTTTTTTTTGTGGGGTACACTCTTAAAATATATACCAGACCTCATGCTTTTTCATGTGTGTGAGGTAGCCCCTTAAAGTCCATACCAAACCTCATCCTTTTTTTTTTTGGTGAGGCCCCCTCTTAAAATCCATGCCAGACCTCATGCCTTTTTCTGTGGGGTTACCCCCTTAAAATCTTTACCAGACCTCATGCTTTTTTTGGCACCCCCTTAAAATCCATACCAGACCTCATGCTTTTTTTGTGGGGTATCCCCTTAAAATCCATACCAGACCTCATGTCTTTTTTATGTGTGTGAGGCACCCCCTTAAAATCCATACTGGACCTCATGCTTTTTTTTCATTTTTTTTCGGTGAGGTACCCCCTTAAAATCCATGCCAGACCTCATGCTTTTTTTTGTGTGGGTACCCCCTTAAAATCCTTACCGAACCTCATGCTTTCTTTTTAGGTACCACCTCAAAATCCATACCAGACCTCAAGATTTTTTTGTGAGGTACCCCCCTAAAACCCATACCAGACCTCATGCTTTTTTCGGGAGGATACCCCCTTAAAATCCATACCAGACCTCATGCTTTTTTTTGTGGGGTACACTCTTAAAATATATACCAGACCTCATACTTTTTCATGTGTGTGAGGTAGCCCCTTAAAGTCCATACCAAACCTCATCCTTTTTTTTTTTTTTTGGTGAGGCCCCTCATGCTTTTTTTTGTGGGGTATCCCCTTAAAATCCATACCAGACCTCATGTCTTTTTTATGTGTGTGAGGTACCCCCTTAAAATCCATATTGGACCTCATGCTTTTTTTTGTGTGGGTACCCCCTTAAAATCCTTACCGAACCTCATGCTTTTTTTTTAGGTACCACCTCAAAATCCATACCAGACCTCAAGATTTTTGTGAGGTACCCCCCTAAAACCCATACCAGACCTCATGCTTTTTTCGGGAGGATACCCCCTTAAAATCCATACCAGACCTCATGCTTTTTTTGTGGGGTACACTCTTAAAATATATACCAGACCTCATGCTTTTTCATGTGTGTGAGGTAGCCCCTTAAAGTCCATACCAAACCTCATCCTTTTTTTTTTGGTGAGGCCCCCTCTTAAAATCCATGCCAGACCTCATGCCTTTTTCTGTGGGGTTACCCCCTTAAAATCTTTACCAGACCTCATGCTTTTTTTGGCACCCCCTTAAAATCCATACCAGACCTCATGCTTTTTTTGTGGGGTATCCCCTTAAAATCCATACCAGACCTCATGTCTTTTTTATGTGTGTGAGGCACCCCCTTAAAATTCATACTGGACCTCATGCTTTTTTTTCATTTTTTTTCGGTGAGGTACCCCCTTAAAATCCATGCCAGACCTCATGCTTTTTTTTTGTGTGGGTACACCCTTAAAATCCATACCAGACCTCATGCTATTTTGTGAGGTACCCCCCTAAAACCCATACCAGACCTTATGCTTTTTTTCGGGAGGATACCCCCTTAAAAACCATATCAGACCTCATGCTTTTTTGTGGGGTACACTCTTAAAATATATACCAGACCTCATGCTTTTTTGTGGGGCACACTTTTAAAATCCATACCAGACTTTTTTGTGTGTGTGAGGTACCCCTTTAAAATCCATACCGGAACTTATGCTTTTTTTTTTTGGTGAGGTACCCCCTTAAAATCAATGCCAGACCTCATCCTTTTTTTGTGAAGTACCCCCTTAAAAACCTTAGCAGACCTCATGCTTTTTTTTAGGTACCCCCTTAAAATCCATACCAGAACTCGTGCTTTTTTGTAAGGTACCCCCCTAAAACACATACCAGACCTTATGCTTTTTTTCAGGAGGTAACCCCTTAAAATCCATACAAACCTCATGCTTTTTTGTGTGTGAGGTAACCTCTTAAAATCCATACCAGACCTCATGCTTTTTTTGTCGGGTACCCCCTTAAAATCCATACCAGACCTCATGTCTGTTTCATGTGTGTGAGGTACCCCCTTAAATTCTGTACCGGACCTCATGTTTTTTTTGTTTTTTTCGGTGAGGTACACTTGAAATCCATGCCAGACCTCATGCTTTTTTGTGAGGTACCCCCCTAAAACCCATACCAGACCTTATGCTTTTTTTCAGGAGGTACCCCCTTAAAATCCACACCAGACCTCATGCTTTTTTTGTGGGGTACACTCCTAAAATCCATACCAGACCTCATGCTATTTTGTGTGGGGTAACCCCTTAAAATCCATACCAGACTTAATGCATTTTTTTGTGAGGTACCTCCTTAAAATCCATACCAGACCTCATCTTTTTTGTGGGGCACCCCCTTAAAATCTATACTAGACTCAAAGGCACTATGAAATGGGAGGTAAATCAGCCACAGTTGAAGGAGCCCCTAGCAACATCTGGAGGAAACCTAGTTGGGAATAGCTGGGTTAGATGGATGGGCAGATATTTTAGTAGCAAGACCTAGCTAAAAGCTATTGTAGAGTTCTGCAATACATAGTAGTATTAGTGGTCTTCTGCAGGCCAAGACCAGGAATGTGCTGAGGGTGCGCAAATTGCCTAAAATATTGGGTGTTCCATTGTGTACTAGTGCATGCATGGTAGCACCACGGGCACCCATGTGTCCAACCAGTGATGGCTTGAGTTTGGCTAAATAATTCAAGAATTTCACAATATTAGGGGCACGTTTATAAAAGTAGAGCAGGAGAAAAAAAAATAAGATTCAGGTTTTCTGAGGTGAAATGAAACCATGATTGTGGTTGATTGCTACGGGTAACACATCATTTTCCTCCAGTTTTCAAGAATTGGTTGCACACAATGAACCCATGATACTGATGAGACTTGCAGTTCTCCATCAACGTCATCAGTCCGGAAGACCTGAGTTTGGTATGTAATAACTCATGCATTATATCACATGTGAAATATTTCAGAAGCACGAAGCAGTCTTTGAGTGATGATAAGCAGCGCAGTTTACTAATTTTCTAATTAGGTTTTAAAACCTTATAAACTAAATTTTATTTCCTTTCTAAATCAGATCTTGCCTCGGCTGAATAATTAACAGTCTCCATTTAATCCAATCACTATCACCATGGCAAATTGTATTTATACATGCCTCATTCAGGGTGTATCTGACAGCATCAGTCCACACAGAAACGTCTTCTGATATGAGACTTATACATACACAGTACACTGTACACGGGTAATGTCTTTTCATTTTAGATGCTGATCTAATAAGTCTGTATGGATTCAGCTTTTTACTTAAAGTGTTAATAAACCCACAACAATAAAATCAGTCTGTATATGCAGTAAAGCATGCTTGTTATACTCACTGTGTAACTTAAGGGGTTAATCCCTGGCATTTTGTAAAAAGGCAGTTTGATCCTGTGCTTTCTGATCCTCCCCTTCTCTTACTGTCCCCAATCGATCTGCTGATAATATAGAACATTGGGGGCACTCTGCACATGCTCAGTTTAGTGTATATTTCTATAGAGGTTTTTTTTGGGGGGAGGGATAGTGCATGTGATCAGCACAGGGCCAATCAGCATTGTCCAAACAGAGGGGCAGGGGACATGCAGCCTCATAGGACAGTCAGAGGAGAATGAAAACTCCTCCTACAAGCTTTAACCAGCCAGTGCTCGACCAGACACTGATAGAAGTCATTATACTGCTGATGAGAATTTTTTTTTAGCAGTTTATATTTACTAAAATATTGCATTTCCATGTTCTGTGTACCGTGGGAGACCAGATATAGTGAATGCAGGGTCCTGGGTTTAGTAAGGATAAATCTGGACAAATAAAAAATAAACTACTCCCTGTATTGGGGCTGTGCCTGCACTGCAAGGGTTAAAGTGATTGTAAAAGGCTGACGTTTTTTTATCTTCATGTATTCCATGTGTGCTGCTCCCCCCCCCTCACACAGCCCCCCATAATGCTCACCTGAGCCCCCTCTCGGTCCAGCGATGTGCAGGAGAGACCTGGCTATCCTGGGACTCCCTCTCCTCATTGGCTGAGACAGCAGCGGGAGCCATTGGCTCCTACTGCCAACAATCACAGCCAGGGAGCCAATGAAGAGAGTGTGGAAGGCTGGGCTAAACAGCGGCCCTATGTGTCTTATGGAGCGGGGCTCAGGAGCAAGCACGCACCAGTGCCCCCATAGCAAGCGGCTTGCTATTGGGGGGACTGGTCAAGGGGGTGGAACCAGGAGCACCAGCGGACAAACCCAGAAGAGGGAGGTCGGGGCTGTTCTGTGCAAAGCCATTGCAAAGAGCAGGTAAGTATAACATGTTTGTTATTTAAAACACAAAACATCCCTTGCATTGGCGATGTACTTGCACTGCAAGGGTTAATTGCTCAATTATTAGTGGTGTACCCCAAGGTTCAGAATAAGTGGTGTACCCCAAGGTTTAGAATAAGTGGTGTACCCCAAGGTTCAGTATTAGTGGTGTACCCCAAGGTTCAGTATAAGGGGTGTACCCCAAGGTTCAGTATTAGTGGTGTACCCCAAGGTTCAGTATAAGGGGTGTACCCCAAGGTTCAGTATTAGTTGTGTACCCCAAGGTTCAGTATAAGGGGTGTACCCCAAGGTTTAGAATAAGTGGTGTACCCCAAGGTTCAGTATTAGTGGTGTACCCCAAGGTTCAGTATAAGGGGTGTACCCCAAGGTTCAGTATTAGTGGTATACCCCAAGGTTCAGTATCAGTGGTGTACCCCAAGGTTCAGTGTTGGGACCCTTACTTTTTAATATCTTTATAAATGATATTGGGTCTGAGATCAAAAGTAACATTTCTGTCTTTGCAGATGACACCAAGCTATGCAGTGGAATAACGTCCTTACAGGATGTCGCCAATTTACAAGCCGACCTCAATGCTCTGTCTAATTGGGCGACTATGTGGCAGATGAGGTTTAATGTTGATAAATGTAAAGTTATGCACTTGGGGGCTAAGAATATGAATGCATCATACATACTAGGGGGAGTACAACTGGGGGGATCCGTAGTGGAGAAGGATCTGGGGGTTTTAGTAGATCATAAGTTCAATAATAACATGCAATGCCAAGCTGCGGTTTCCAAAGCGAGCAAAGTCCTTTCTTGTATTAGGAGAGGTATGGACTCCAGAGAGAGATATCATCTGTACAAATCATTAGTAAGACCTCATCTGGAATAGGCAGTTCAGTTTTTGGCACCAGTTCATAAAAAGGATATCGGGGAACTGGAGAAAGTGCAGAGAAGGACAACCAAACTGATAAGAGGCATGGAGGAGCTCAGCTATGAGGAAAGATTAGAGGAACTGAGTTTAATCTCTCTTGAGAAGAGGAGATTAAAAGGGGGGGGGGGATAGACTCAACATGTGCAATGACATAAGTGGCCCATATAGTGAACTTGGTTCACTTTAAGGTCATCACAGAGGACACGGGGGCACTCTTTACATCTAGAGGAAAAGAGGTTTAATCTCCAAATATGGAAATGTTTCTTCACAGTGAAGCCCTGTACACATTGGCGGGAATCCTGTTGAAAAACAAAAGTCGGTTTTCTCGACGGGATTCCTGTCAAACTTGCCTTGCACGGCGAGTGTACACACACAACCATTCAAAAGAACCGCTGTTCTTTTGAATGGCAAGAACGCGGTGACATCATCGACATCGATGAGCCGGCACTCGTCACATTCGATGCCGTCGCCGCCATCTTGCTACACCCCACACTAACCTTGTATGCTACCGCGCATTAGTCAAAGTCTTTTCGAGCATGCGCGGGTTTACCTCGGACAGGTAAGCATACAGACGACCGGAAAACTCTGCCGAGAATCAAGAAAACTGGCCAGATTCCCAGACGAGAAAAAAGACGACCTGCGGTCTTTTTTCTCGTCGAGAATCTCGTCTTTCTGTTTCTCTACGAGAAACCCGAGCGTGTGTACACTTACCTGTCGCCGTGGAAACCCTGCATGCTCAAAATGACTTTAACGCATGCGCGGTAGCTTCCTAGGCATAGGCAGAGGGTGTAGCAAGATGGTGGCTATGGCATCGAATGTGACGAGCGCACGCTCGTCGTAGTCGATGACGTCACTGCGTTCGTGCCATTCAAAAGAACGGCTGTTCTTTTGAATCGTACGTGTGTACACTCGGCCGGGACAAGTTTCTTGTCAAGATTCTCGTCAGGAAAAACAACGTTTTTTTCCTGATAAAAAATCTCGGCCGTGTGTACAAGGCCTCAGAGTTGTCAAAATGTGAAATAGACTCCCTCCAGAGGTGGTTCTGGACAGCTCAGTAGATTACTTTAACCACTTGCCTACAGGGCACTTTCACCCCCTTCCTGCCCAGGCCATTTTCCAGCTTTCAGCGCTGTCACACTTTGAATGACAATTGCGCGGTCATACAACGCTGTACCCATTCTTTTCCCCACAAATAGAGCTTTCCTTTGGTGGTATTTGATCACCTCTGCGGTTTTTATTTTTTGCGCTATAAACAAAAATAGAGCGACAATTTTGAAATCAATATTTTTAACTTTTTGCTATAATAAATATACCCAAAAAATCTATAAAAAAACAAAAAATTTTCCTCAGTTTAGGCCGATACGTATTCTTCTACATATTTTTGGTAAAAAAAAAATAGCAGCTACAAAAAAGGGGATAGATTTATAGCATTTTTATTATTGTTTTTTATTTACTAGTAATGGTGGCGATCAGCGATTTTTATCGTGACTGCGATGTTGCGGCGGACACATCGGACACTTTTGACACATTTTTGGGTTCCCTGCTATAAAAATGCATTTATTACTGTATAAATATGACTGGCAGGGAAGGGGTTAACACTAGGGGTGCGATCAAGGGGTTAAATGTGTTCCCTAGATTGTGATTCTTACTGTGGGGGGAGGGGACTGACTGGGGGAGGTGACCGGTCAGTGTCCCTATGTACAAGGGACACACCATCGGTCTCCTCTCTCCCTGACAGGACGTGGATCTGTGTGTTTACACACACAGATCCACGGTCCTGCTCAGTTACTGGGCAATCGCAGGTGCCCGGTGGCCATCGCGGCCGCCGGGCACGCGCATCAGGTCCCCAGTGACGCGGCGCGTGCGCGCCCCCTAGTGGCTTCTGAAGGCGATCATGTCATATGACGTCCGCCCAGAACAACAGGGTCTTCCGCCCGCCGTCATTTGACGGTGGACGGTTGACAAGCGGTTAAGAAAGGCCTGGATTGTTTCCTAAATGTACATAATACAACTGAATACTGACATTTATAGGTAAAGTTGATCCGGGGAAAATCCGATTGCCTTCCAGGAAGGAATTTTGTTTCCCCTACCCTAAGCAAATTGGAGTATACTTTGCTGGGGTTTTTCATCTTCCTCTGGATCAGCTGTGGGCATAGGATTGTGAATATGGGATTGTATGATTTCTTTTTTTTTTTTAATTGGTTGAACTAGATGGACTTGTGTCTTTTTTTCCTAACCTGACTAACTATGTAACTATATGTAGCTATGCCTAGGGGGAAAATAAAAGGAGATTTGCTAACTGGATCCTTCCCTCCTCTCCAAAGCTAGACCGGTGCCCACAGCATCTGCCTGATGAACATCATCAGGACCAAATCAGGGTCCATAGCCTGGCTGCGTTGGATGTGAGGTTGCCAAAGGACGGTCCACCGCTGGATTATGGGGGGGGCGTCATCTGCTGAAGGAGTAGAGGATCAGGTAAGTAAATCTACTTCTCCTCTTCCCTAGACAAAGCCAGTAATTAGCCAGCAGTGGGAGTGCATCCCCCTACCGCAAGGGATCTTTAAAAAAATATATATATATTTGCCCGGAGTTGGGCTTTCTAAACATATCTAAACCGAAAGCAAAAATATAATGTATTGAAGCTTTTCTGTCCTTGGATGTAGTGGACTTTGTTCTCTGTTTATTCTCACCTTTTCTAGGGTGACAACTATACTGGATCTAAGAGCAGCGGTGTTATCACCCTAGGAAGGGAGTGTGTTAGGACTATATAGCACCTCCCCTTCTCCATAACATAGGAGGAGATGTTTTGTAGTCAGCTGGGAACAATGCTAACTGGTAACTGTCCGCAGAGGAAGTAATTAGAAAATTTCTGGCTGGATAAACTTTTTTTTTTCTGTTACACTTATCAAACAGATATTACAAAATGCTTTCAGTGGGATATTTATTAGACCAAAAGGGGAACAAACAAGAAACATTAAAGGAGCACTAAAGCTTTTTTTTTTTTTGCTTAAAAATAACAAACATGTTATACTTACCTCCACTGTGCAGCTCGTTTTGCACACAGTGGCCCCGATCCTGGTCTTCTGGGGTCCCTCGGCGGCTGTCTTGGCTCCTCCCCGCAAGGACTCCACACCTTAATGCGAGTGAGCTCGCATGGTGTGGAGTGATTGCGGGCGCGCTCCCGTGATACAGCGGCGGCCATAGCCGCCGACTGTATCACTCGGCCCCGCCCCCCGGCGTGCCGCGTCATTGGATGTGATTGACAGCAGCGCCAGCCAATGGCTGCGCTGCTTTCAATCTATCCAGTGTAGCCAATCGGCGGCCAGGCAGAAAAACGAAGAGGATGACGGGGACGAGCATGGGACTTTCGAGGGGCCAGGTAAGAAAAACGGGGGCTCGGGGGGGGGGGGGGGGCGGTATTGTCGAATGTTTTTTCACCTTAATGCATAGGATGCATTAAGGTGAAAAAACATGTAACTTTACTACTCCTTTAAGGCTGTAGGCACATTAGAACAGACAACTCTGCAGTGGCGGTGTGTTCATTAAGGGCGCACGGGCGCCACCCCCTCTCTCCAGCCACCCCCTCTGTGTAAAATGGAAAGATTCATACATTGCGTAATTCTATCCATCGCCATTGCCGCCACCCCCTACTCAGGCGTCCGGCCCCTTTTCGGACGCCGGGCGCCTCAATTACAGTGGCGGGGGTGTACTTTTAAAACACCTGATTAGAGCAATAGGCTCTATTAGGCTTCAAAAAAGGGGAACTTGGAGAGCGCAGAGCATTGCGCTCGGAGTCCACCCAAGTGTGTTAGAAAAGCGAATGAATATTCACTTTTTTAACACTGAACCGCCTCTCCACCAATCAGGTAGCGTGGGTCTGATACCCGTCACCTGATTGGCTGAAAGGACAGGCGCTGCGATTGGGCGCCTATCAGGAGGAGAGGAGGAGATGCATGGAGGACACAGCTCGCCGCTGCAAGGTCCCACAGCTCGCTGGCGTCACGCGCTGCCTGACCCGCCACCGATATAGGGTAAGTGCCGGGCAGACAGCGAGCGGGCGGCGGGTGGTCACAGTTGCAACTTTTGATGGGCACAGTGGCGGCATTTGATGGGCACAGTGGCAGCATTTGATGGGGCACAGTGGCAGCATTTGACGAGGTACAGTGGCAGCATTTGCTGGGTCACAGTGGCAGCATGTGATGGGGCACAGTGGCGGCTAGGGATGAGCTTCGTGTTCGAGTCGAACATACGTTCGACTCGAACATTGGCTGTTCGATCGTTCGACGAAGATCGAACGATTTGGGCCGTTCGCGCCAAATTCGAGTGACGCGAACGGCCCACAATGCACTACGCCATCGCAGTGTCATCCAGGCGCTGTGATTGGCCAAGCATGCACTGTGACCCCGCATGCTTGGCCAATCACAGCGCCGGCAGCGAGGAGAGCAATGATTGGCCACAGGCAGGATGCCTGTGGCCAATTATTGCTGAGGGTGTTTAGTACACGCCCCACACTATAAAAGGCCGCCAGCACGGCGGCCTAGTGTAGTGTGTTCCGGAGCAGGGATAGAGTAGCATAGGCAGGGACAGTGACTGTTATTTCTTTCTTGCTTAACCTGGATTCCTTTAGTTTAGGGAAAGAGAAGGATAGGTAGGGAGAGTGTCAGTGTGTTTTGTGCTTCTGCTATAGTGTGCTTAAAAAAAACATTTATTCTAGGGACAGAAAACTCTAGGTAGGGACAGTGTCAGTTTCTTTCACTCTGCAAGTCCTTGTTTCCAGGGACCTGTAAGGACAGTGAGTTAATTGTCCTTGTGCTATATTGTGCTTAAAAAAAACATTTATTCTAGGGACAGAAAACTCTAGGTAGGGACAGTGTCAGTTTCTTTCACTCTGCAAGTCCTTGTTTCCAGGGACCTGTAAGGACAGTGAGTTAATTTTCCTTGTGCTATATTGTGATTAAAAAAAACATTTTTTCTAGGGACAGAAAACTGTAGGTAGGGAGAGTGTTTTTTTTCTTTCACTCTGCAAGTCCTTGTTTCCAGGGACCTGTAAGGACAGTGAGTTAATTTTCCTTGTGCTATATTGTGATTAAAAAAAACATTTTTTCTAGGGACAGAAAACTGTAGGTAGGGAGAGTGTTTTTTTTCTTTCACTCTGCAAGTCCTTGTTTCCAGGGACCTGTAAGGACAGTGAGTTAATTGTCCTTGTGCTATATTGTGCTTAAAAAAAACATTTATTCTAGGGACAGAAAACTCTAGGTAGGGACAGTGTCAGTTTCTTTCACTCTGCAAGTCCTTGTTTCCAGGGACCTGTAAGGACAGTGAGTTAATTTTCCTTGTGCTATATTGTGATTAAAAAAAACATTTATTCTAGGGACAGAAAACTCTAGGTAGGGACAGTGTCAGTTTCTTTCACTCTGCAAGTCCTTGTTTCCAGGGACCTGTAAGGACAGTGAGTTAATTTTCCTTGTGCTATATTGTGATTAAAAAAAACATTTATTCTAGGGACAGAAAACTCTAGGTAGGGACAGTGTCAGTTTCTTTCACTCTGCAAGTCCTTGTTTCCAGGGACCTGTAAGGACAGTGAGTTAATTTTCCTTGTGCTATATTGTGATTAAAAAAAACATTTATTCTAGGGACAGAAAACTCTAGGTAGGGACAGTGTCAGTTTCTTTCACTCTGCAAGTCCTTGTTTCCAGGGACCTGTAAGGACAGTGAGTTAATTTTCCTTGTGCTATATTGTGATTAAAAAAAACATTTATTCTAGGGACAGAAAACTCTAGGTAGGGACAGTGTCAGTTTCTTTCACTCTGCAAGTCCTTGTTTCCAGGGACCTGTAAGGACAGTGAGTTAATTTTCCTTGTGCTATATTGTGATTAAAAAAAACATTTTTTCTAGGGACAGAAAACTGTAGGTAGGGAGAGTGTTTTTTTTCTTTCACTCTGCAAGTCCTTGTTTCCAGGGACCTGTAAGGACAGTGAGTTAATTTTCCTTGTGCTATATTGTGATTAAAAAAAACATTTTTTCTAGGGACAGAAAACTGTAGGTAGGGAGAGTGTTTTTTTTCTTTCACTCTGCAAGTCCTTGTTTCCAGGGACCTGTAAGGACAGTGAGTTAATTGTCCTTGTGCTATATTGTGCTTAAAAAAAACTTTTATTCTAGGGACAGAAAACTCTAGGTAGGGACAGTGTCAGTTTCTTTCACTCTGCAAGTCCTTGTTTCCAGGGACCTGTAAGGACAGTGAGTTAATTTTCCTTGTGCTATATTGTGATTAAAAAAAACATTTATTCTAGGGACAGAAAACTCTAGGTAGGGACAGTGTCAGTTTCTTTCACTCTGCAAGTCCTTGTTTCCAGGGACCTGTAAGGACAGTGAGTTAATTTTCCTTGTGCTATATTGTGATTAAAAAAAACATTTATTCTAGGGACAGAAAACTCTAGGTAGGGACAGTGTCAGTTTCTTTCACTCTGCAAGTCCTTGTTTCCAGGGACCTGTAAGGACAGTGAGTTAATTTTCCTTGTGCTATATTGTGCTTAAAAAAAACATTTATTCTAGGGACAGAAAACTCTAGGTAGGGACAGTGTCAGTTTCTTTCACTCTGCAAGTCCTTGTTTCCAGGGACCTGGAGAGACATTGAGTGAATTGTCCTTGTGCTATATTGTGATTAAAAAAAACATTTATTCTAGGGACAGAAAACTCTAGGTAGGGACAGTGTCAGTTTCTTTCACTGTGAAAGTCCTTGTTTCAAGGGACAGAGAAGGACACCTGAAGGTAGCCCTTATTGCTTTTTTCCCATCTCCCTGCAGGCCATCTATTAGAATGTCTGGAAGGCAAACAAGGAGAGGCAGACAGTCAGGAGGCAATAAAAGAGGGCAAGCAGGCTCTGTGTCTGGGGGCAACAGTGCTGGTCGTGGACGCGGTGCATTGTCATCAGCACATGGCCATGGGACACGCTTGTCCTTCTTTTCGGCAGCTGGACATGTTGAGCCACATCATGCCGAAGACTTGGTAGAGTGGATGACCAAGCCCTCCTCCTCCTCCTCATCCTCTCTCACCCAGGCTCAGGGTACTGGAAAAGCAGCTGCCAAAGCGTCGTCTTCCCTGGTATCAATGTCAGACAAATCATCAGTCACTCCTTCCCTAGACCCACCATGTCCTCCTCCTGAGGAGTCCCCCGAACTGTTTCAGCACAGTGTTGGGTACATGCTCCAGGAGGATGCCCAGCGTTTCGAAGGGTCTGATGATGAAACCCAGCTAGAGGAAGGCAGTAGCGTGAGAGCAGACAGAGGGGATGCTCAAGAAGGACACCAATCTGGCAGTCATGTTCCAGCAGCTGCAGCATACTGCCAGATTGGCTCCAGTGATGAGGAGGGAGGGGATGATGAGGTCAATGACTCCACGTGGGTGCCTAATAGGAGAGAGGAGGAGGAGGAGGATGAGGAGGAGGCACATCTCCAACGAGGCAGGATGCCCTTTGGTGGCCAGCGTAAGGGCAGTACACCGACGGAATCACACCGCAGAGCTCCGCCTGTGCAGGACGCTGCCTCTGCCCGTCATTCAAAAAGTTCTTTGGTGTGGGCCTTTTTTGAGGCTAGTGCATCAGATCGCACAGCTGCTGTTTGCAACATATGTCTCAAGCGTATATCGCGTGGCCAAAACATCAGCCGCTTGGGTACCACATGCCTGACCAGACATATGTTGACCTGCCATGCAGCTCGTTGGCAAGCCTACCTCAAAGACCCACACCAAAGAACAAAGCGGACCTCTCCTTGCACCGCATCAGCTGGGATCTCCAACCCCACTATAACTTCAGTCCTCTCTGAAACATGCACTGAGAGGAATGAAGGTGTAGAATTAGGTGTGTCACAGCCAAGTACTTGCGCCCACTCTGCTAGCAGTACACCGACGTCCGATTCTAGCAGGCAAATTTCCCTGCCCCAGCTGCTGGACCGTCGAAAGAAGTTCACTCCCAGCCATCCACATGCCCAGCGGTTGAATGCTAGCTTGGCTAAATTGCTAGCGCTTCAACTGCTGCCTTTTCAGTTGGTAGACTCGGCCCCCTTCCGTGAGTTTGTGCAATGTGCGGTTCCTCAGTGGCAGGTTCCCAAACGCCACTTTTTCTCACGGAAGGCTATTCCGGCTCTCTACCGGCATGTGGAAGGCAATGTCTTGGCCTCGCTGGACAGGGCGGTCAGCGGTAAGGTGCATATTACCGCTGACTCATGGTCCAGCAGGCATGGACAGGGACGTTACCTTTCTTTCACGGCCCATTGGGTCACTCTTTTGGCAGCTGGGAAGGATTCAGGACAAGGTGCAGTAGTGTTGGAGGTTGTCCCACCGCCACGCCTCCAAAATGCTACTACTGGTTGTGACACACCTCTCTCCTCCACCCCCTCCTCTTCTTCTTCCTCCATGGCCTCTTCCTGTGGTTTGTCCTATGAACCAGCGGTGCTCCGTAGCCGTTCACGGGGCTACGCAAGTACGCAGGCAAAAAGATGCCATGCCGTGCTTGCGCTGGTGTGTTTGGGGGACAGAAGCCACACTGGGGCAGAGGTCCTGTCTGCTCTGCAGGGCCAGGCCGAGAGGTGGTTGACGCCACGCCAGCTTAAGCCAGGAATGGTGGTTTGCGACAATGGCACCAACCTCCTCTCCGCCCTCCGACAGGGACAACTGACCCATGTGCCCTGTGTGGCTCACGTCCTTAACCTGGTGGTGCAGCGCTTCTTGGGCAGGTACCCGGGCTTACAGGATGTCCTGAGGCAGGCCAGGAAAGTCTGTGTGCATTTCCGCAGATCTTATAATGCCAGTGCTCGCCTGGCTGAGCTGCAAAAGGAGTTGAACCTGCCCAAGAACCGCCTTATATGTGACATGCCCACCAGGTGGAACTCAACGTTGGCCATGCTGCAGCGGCTGCACACGCAGCAGAGGGCCATCAATGAGTACCTGTGCGACTACGGCACCAGGACAGGGTCAGGGGAGCTTGGTTTTTTTTCTCCACGCCAGTGGGGCATGATCAGGGATGCATGCACTGTCCTGGCACCATTTGAGGAGGCCACGAGGATGGTGAGCAGTGACAGTGCATGCATCAGTGACACTGTACCTCTTGTCCACCTGTTGGAGCACACGCTGCGTGGAATAATGGACAGGGCACTTGAGGCAGAACAGAGGCAGGAAGAGGAGGACTTCCTTGCCTCTCAAGGCCCCCTTTACCCAGACAGTGTTCCTTCTGTCCCACCCATCGCACAGGAAGAGGAGGAGGAGGAGGAGGAGGAGGAGGAGGAGGAGGATTGTGTCAGCATGGAGGTGGAGGCTGGCACTCAGCATCATCAGCAGCAGTCTTTTAGGGATGATTTACAGTCCCAAGAAACCAGTGGACTTGTACGTGGCTGGGAGGAGGTGGCTGCGGATCATGTCGTCCTTAGTGACCCAGAGGACTCCGGAGCGAATGCCTCAGCAAACCTACGCTGCATGGCCTCCCTGATCCTGCAAAGTCTGCGGAAGGATCCTCGTATTCTTCGGATCAAGGAGAGGGACCATTACTGGCTGGCCACTCTCCTTGATCCACGGTACAAGGGTAAGGTTGCGGACCTTATGTTACCGTCGCAGAGGGAGCAGAGGATGAGACAACTCCGGGAGGCCTTGCAGAAAGGTCTGTGCAACGCGTTCCCAGAGACTGGGAGGTTGCAAACTCCTGGTCCTGGACAACGAGTTGCTGAGGCTTCGGCCAGTCAAAGAAGGAGCGGTGGGGAAGGTGGCCGTCTGACCGATGCGTTCAGACAATTCTTTAGTCCGCAGCCCCAAAGTATGATCGGTTCCAGCAACCATCGCCAGCGTCTGATAAACATGGTGCAGGAATATCTAGGGGCAAGGTCAGACTTGGACACCTTCCCCACCGAAAATCCTCTGGCTTACTGGGTCTTGAGGATGGATCACTGGCCAGAGCTTGCACAGTATGCAATTGAGCTACTGGCCTGTCCTGCATCCAGCGTTCTTTCGGAACGCACATTCAGTGCTGCTGGAGGATTTGTCACGGATCACAGGGTGCGCCTGTCCACCGACTCGGTTGATCGACTGACTTTCATCAAGATGAACCAGTCTTGGATCACCACCAGCTACCACACACCTGATGCTGATATAACAGACTAATTGATTTTAAAATGTCACATCCCTTCAAGACTGATGCTGATGCTGAGTGCCTGTGCTGTTATGTTGACTGGCTATCCTCCTCCTCCGAGTCCTCAATGATACGATTGATGATGATAGCTTGGAAGATCATTTTTGTTTATGGGTGCCGCCACCAGTGCCTAACGCCCAATTTTTCAGCCCCTGTTTAACAGGGGCGTGTAATTACAATTTTTGAAGCAATACTTTGCAACAGGGCTCATTGCTGTGCTCCAAGTACAGTATCTGTGAGGAGTTGCAGTGTTGTGCCACCAGTGCCTAAGGCCCAATTTTTCAGCCCCTGTTTAACAGGGGCGTGTCATTACAATTTTTGAAGCAATACTTTGCAACAGGGCTCATTGCTGTGCTCCAAGTACAGTATCTGTGAAGGGTTGCAGTGTTGTGCCACCAGTGCCTAAGGCCCAATTTTTCAGCCCCTGTTCAACAGGGGCATGTAATTACAATTCTTGATCTAATAATTCACAGCAGGGCCCATTGCTGCACCCACCAAGAGTAACTGTCAGGGCTTACAGTGTTGTGGCACCAGCACCACCATCAAAGGCCCAATTTTTACTACCACTGTTCAACAATTATATGTAATTAAAATTCCTGATATAATAGTTGACAGCAGGGCGTTCCAGCACCAACCAAGAGTAACTGTGAGTGCTTACAGTGTTGTGCCAACACCAACAACTAAGGGGCCTATTTCTGCAGAGTATATACGGCAGGTCCCTACTTTCAAACATCCAACTTACAAACGACTCCTACTTGCAAACGCAAGAAGACAACAGGAAGTGAGAGGAAATCTACCACTAGGAAGGAAAATTCTCTCCTGTAAGAATAAATATGGGAGAAAGGTGTCTCCTCTGTACTGATGCTTTATCAGCAATCCTTGTTTCAAGAAAAACACCACATTTCAAAAACAGTTGTCATTAGGACGGAAAGTGAGGTGAAATGTTCTGAACAGGGGCACAGACAGCAAAACAAATGTTACAGGGGTGATAACCCTTACCTATGTTTTCCAAAAAGTTTAAAAATAGATTTTTGGTCTGGAGCTACACTTCAACAATGTACCTGTTCAAAATTACAAACAGATTCTACATAAGAACAAACCTACAGTCCCTGTCTTGTATGCACCGCCTGTATACGGCTGTTCAGAGTATATAGGGCCTTTTTTATTTTATGTGCGGGGTTCCCCTTAATATCCATACAAGACCCAAAGGGGCTGGTAATGGGCTGGGGTAGGGGGGGGGTCATGGGGTAGCTATGCCATTTTTCTTAAAGATTTTCATCCATATTACCGGGACCAGACATTACATTAAAGCCGCAAGCAGTTTTAAATGGCTTTTTTTTCCTTTAGAAGTGTCATTTTGTGCAGGGACAGTTCTAAACACGGGAAACACGTGGCACTTCACAGGCATACTTTAGACACCCCCCAGGTACGATATTTAAAGGAATATTTGACTTTTTTTTTTTCACTTTATGCATCATTAAAATGACTGCTCCCGGAAAACGACCGTTTTTAAAACTTATTTTTGCATTGATACATGTCCCCTGGTGCAGAACCCGGGTTCCCAAACCCTTTTTAGGACAATAACATGCATAATAGTTGTTATAATTAGCACTTTAGAATTCGAACGTTCGCATCCATTGTATTTAATAGGGTTCTAATGTTCGTTCGAACTTTCGGTCCGTTCGCGGGTTCTGGTGCGAACCGAACCCGGGGGTGTTCGGCTCATCACTAGTGGCGGCATTTGATGGGCACAGTGGCTGCAATTGATGGCACAGTGGCTACGTTTGATGGGAACAGTGGCTGCGTTTGATGGCACAGTGGCTGCGTTGGATGGGCACAGTGGCTGCGTTTGATGGGCACAGTGTCTGCGTTTGATGGGCACAGTGGCTGCATTTGATGGGCACAATGGCTGCGTTTGATGGGCAGAGTGGCTGCAATTGATGGGCACAGTGCCTGCGTTTGATGGGCACAGTGGCTGCGTTTGATGGCACAGTGGTTGCGTTTGATGGCACAGTGGCTGCGTTTGTGCGTTCCAGACTGCGGTGGGGGGCAGTGTGGTGCGCGGTTCAGCATATCAAAACACTCCTTTTTTTTTTTGTCTTTGTACAAACTTTATTACAAAAGTACACTCCATTTAGGTGCATGAGATCCTGTACAGTGCACTGCAGTTAAAGTGGGGTTCCAATCACATTTTTCATTTTTTAAAAGCATGTTATTTCAGCATTCAATACAGTGGTACATATAAAGATGACTTACTATTTTAAAAACCGCCGCCGATCTGTCGAGTTACTGCATAAAGAGACTTTAAAAAAAAGCTTTGCTGAAGTTTTCATTTTGCTTGTGGGCATGTGAAGCACACAAGCATTTACTTCCTGGATTTTATTGACGAGTGATTCTAGCCATAGGGGAAGCGCACTGCATCCTGGGAAATGATAACACACATTTCCCAGGAACAGTAGCGAGCTGAGGGAGATGATGTCAGAATCCAAGGTGATTCAGAAGGCAGATTTCGTGGGACTGCATGGCAACAGGTACCGTATTTTTCGCTCCATAAGACGCACCTGACCATAAGACGCACCTAGGTTTAGAGGAGGAAAACTAGAAAAAAAATATTCTGAACCAAATGGTGTAATAAAATATTTTCCAAGAGCCCAAGAAATGCAGACTGACCATTGCCATAAACGCAGACTGACCATTGCCATAAACGCAGACCGACCATTGCCCCCCTGTCCATAACCCACCTCTTCATTCCCACCCATGCACAACCCACCTCAGCACCCCCCACCCATCTCCAACTCACATCTACACACCCACATTCTTTGGCAACTTACATCTGCATCCCTTGTCTACAACTCACCTCTGCGCCCTATTTTTGCGACTCACCCCTGCGCTCTCTTTCTGCGACTCACCTCTGCGCCCTCTTTCTGCGACTCACCTCTGCGCCCTCTTTCTGCGACTCACCTCTTCACCCCATGTCTGTTACTCACTTCTGCACCCCCCATCCTTCTGCAATTCACCTACGCACCCCTGGCCACAACTCACCTTTGCACCTTTTTCTACAGCTTATCTCTGCAACCCCCCAACAGCTAAGCTTTGCATCTCCTTAACTCAGCTCCCTCTGTATCTCCTCAGCTTTGCATAGGCCTCCCCCCCCCCAACCCCCTTATTTCTGGCTTTACATACGCTGTGTACAGCACCTGTAGCTGCAACTCTTTTCACTTGCCAGTGGCAGCCGTGGGATCATCAGGCGCGGGCTGTCGCAATCTGGACGTCTGAAGCTCAGCATGTAATGCCCCGCCCCCACCTCCTGCCCATGATCACACAGCGCCAGGCACTCCATTGTTTCGGTGCAGCAGCTGGGAGATTCTGTAGAAGCCAGCGTGAGATATGCGCTCAGGGCTGTCACTAGTAAGCACATAACTGAGGCTTCTGTGTTTACTAGTAACAGTAGACAGCGCGCTGAGCCTAGATGTCACGGAGGAGGGTAGGCGGAGCCTCCGTCAGTTGTTTAGAGTGCGGCCAATCACTGGCCGCTTATGGGGCGCTAGTCCTCGCCCTCCCTCCCCTGGCCAAGTCACTACAGGCCTGCCTGGGGGTCTGTAGCTGGAGGCTGTTTGTGTGCGGGAGCCATATGTGACGAGACACCGGGACTCGGCAGAGGGGAGGCTTTTTTTGCGCGGAGATGCCGCCCCCGCAAAGTGCACTGTGCGGGGGGCGGTGCCAGTGGCGGCGGGGGGCAGTGCCATCGGCGGCGGGGGGCGGTGCCTGACGTATATTCGCACCATAAGACGCAGAGACATTTTCCCCCATATATCTGGGGGGAAAAAGTGCGTCTTATGGTGCGGAAAATACGGTACTTCCAGGTGAGTTCAAAAAAAAAAAAATTCTAATGTTTTTTTTAGGCTTTTATATGCACAATAATGCTATTTTGTATTTTTGGTGGAAACACCACTTTAAATGCAGCATGTCTGCATTTTATTGCAGCATGCTACTGCACAGCTCCATGCTGCGTTGCAGTGTGAATGGGACACTCAGAAAACAATTGTGGTGACCAGCATTTAACAATGCAGTAAAGTACAATGAATGTGTGAATTCAGCCTTATGCCTTGTACACACAATCGGATTTTCCGTCAGAACAAACTCCGACTGATTTTTCCGACGGAATTCCGTACAAGCTGTCTTGCATACACACTGTCACACCAAATTCCGACCGTCAAAAACACGGTGACTTACAACACGTACGACGGCACTATAAAGAGGAAGTTCAAATCCAACGGCGCCACCCTTTGGGCTGCTTTTGCTGATCTTGTGTTATCGCGTGTTAGTAAAAGTTTGGTGAGAGACGATTCGCGCTTTTCAGTGTTCGTGCTTTTCAGATTGTTTTCTGCTGTTCATTTGGTGCTTGTGGGTTCGTATCTTGTCTTTCAGGGCGTGTAGTCAGGTCGTATCTGTTTTTCAGTGCAATCTTGTCCGCTAGTTTCTGATTTTCAGGTCGTTCCTAATAGGTCATTCTATTCTTCAGTGCGTTCTGTTTAGTTCGTTCTGACCAGCCGATCGTTTTCTAGCCATGTAGCGGGTATGTACTCGTCGTAGAGTTCGTGCTGTGTATGCGCTTGATTTTGGGGTTCATGATTGGACCCAAGCTCAGTCCATGAACAGGGTGAGGAGGAGTTCATGGACGAAGAATTGGTTGCTCCAGCGGGACCAATTCTGTCACATGCCTCTGCTGCGCGAAATCCAGGAGAATAATCCTGATGACTTTCGGAATGATCTCCGGATGATGGACCCCGTTTTTCACCGTCTGTTGCCTTTGCTGTCCCCCTAGATCACGAGGCAGGACACCATCATGTGACAAGCCATCACTGCCGAGCAGAGGCTAGTTGCCACGTTGAGATACCTGGCAACTGGGAGAAGTCTGCAGGACCTCAAGGTCATGACAGGCATCTCCCCCCAGGCTCTGGGGATCATTATCCCAGAGACCGGTTCTGCCATCATACAAGTTCTGCAGAAGGACTATATTAAGGTAAGTTTTCTCCTTTAACATCACATTCTATGTATTTATTTATTTATTTATTTTTATTTATAACAGTGGAACCACACAGACTCCAACAGCAGACAGATATTGCATACATCAATACAATAATGCAATGTGAAACACAGAGAGACATATACCCCAGTAGCACTGGGCTGCTTAATAAGACCTGCATAGGTGTACTTCCCTAGGGAGAAGGGGCTACTACAGGGCTGTGATGCCTCTAGCTGTGACAGGCATGGGTACGCATGTCTGTGGGGAAAAGGCATGAGAGTGTCCGAGTCCCGTGGATACAGGCCCCCCTCAAGTTTTACAGTTTATTCATAGAAAAAATACAGTAACAAGGGGTTTAGTACCCCTGAGAAAAAAGGAAGAGAAAGAAGAAAGAGGAGAGATAAGAAACTTGGAGAGATCCCAGAGAAATATAGAGGAGAATAGTGCAGAGAGGAGTAGAGGGGGGGATGGGCGGGGGCGGGGGACATTCTATGTATTTAATGTATGCTACTGTATTGTATTTCTTTCATCATTCCCTAATTACCATGCTTGTAAGATGCTGTGAATGTCCCCTTTGTCCCCATGCATGCTGTAAGCTTTTAATGCTACTTTTTTGGCCTACATGCATATTTCCCTTCATGCTATCCTGGGCCCATACACACCTAGCCTAGTCATTTAACAATGTATTTTGTCAGCTTCATCGTAGTGCTTTACCCCCCCCCCCCCTAAAATGTCTACAAATTTTTTTGTTCTCATTAAACTCAGACAGAGTGGTTGAGGCTTTTTTGGAGGGCCCAAACTCAGCTAGACCTTACCCCCTAAAAAAAATTCTATGGGCCATCAGAGGGGGTGAGGAATCTGATAAGTGTACCTTATATTTTTGTCTTTAAATACTCCTTAAAATAAATGTTATACTGATGTTGGCCAAGAATGTTTGTGTTTAATCTGCTTGCAATGTTATGTGCAAAAGTACAAAATTTATTTTTTTATGGTTTGACTCCACAGTTTCCTTCAACACCACAGGAATGGCAGACTGTGGCTTCCCAATTTGCCGAGCGGTGGGACTTCCCCAACTTTGGAGGGGCAATAGACGGGAAGCACGTCCACATCGTGCCCCCACCCCATTCGGGGTCTTACTATTATAATTATAAATGTTTTAATAGTATAGTGCTGATGGCGGTGGTATCGGCACAGTATGAGTTCTTCTATGTGGATGTGGAGAAGAATGGCTGGATGTCCGATGGTGGAGTCTTCGCACGGACGGAGTTTGCCCAACGTCTCCAGACTGGTGGCCTGGCATTGCCACCTGATGAAGACAACGTTGAGGGCCTTCCGTTTGTTTTTATCGCTGATGAAGCTTTAGGGCTGGGACCACACCCGATGAGGCCATTCCCCCTGAGGACCCTCACCCTGGAGATGAGGGTTTTTAACTACCGGCTGGCCAGGGCCCGAAGGGTTGTTGAGAATGCCTTCGGGATAATGGCCAGCCGGTTCCGCCTGTTTCTGACAGCAATCCACATGGCGGAATACAAACTGAATCATATAATCTTCAGCTGCTGCATATTGCACAACTTTTTAAGGAAACGTTCCACAAATTATGTTGCCACAGTTGGGCCTGAGGCCGGATTTTCGGGGAATCCCCTAATGGGCCTGGATACTGGCCGTACTGGCTTGCCCCCCCAAAGCGCCCGTGAAGTGCGCCAGAAATATTGTGATTATGCTACAGGTAGGGGGGCCATTGCTATGCCAGACAATGTCTAATTTTATTTTTATTAAACTAAAAAAACTAATCTGTTAAAATCTTGATTTTTCTTTATTGCTTTGTGTTTCTTTTAGCTGTCTCCTAGGTTCTCCTGGTGCACTTGTAGTGCCAAGTGTTTTTTCCTTTAGTAAATAAGCCCCATTGTCACTGTAAACACCAACTTAATACAAAAACTGGTAATGAGCATTGAAAGAAGAAGCCACACATTGTTCATTTGAAAACTATTTTTACTCTGTGCAGATTCACATGGGCTTTCTAAAATTTTAGGGTAAATGAAACATTATTTTTTTAAAGAAGTTTTACAATATTTTTTATTAGTTTTTGCATAAACAGGCATGTTTCAAACCATAAAACATATACAACTCTGGAACTTACAAAGTTCAACCTTGAAAAACTGAAGGCAATATCAGACATATAGTATGTTAACCACTTGCTTACTGGGCATATACACCCCCTTCCTGCCCAGGCGAAATTTCAGCTTTCGGCACTGTCACGTTTTGAATGACAATTGCGCGGTCGTGCGACGTGGCTCCCAAACAAAATTTACGTTCTTTTTTCCCCACAAATAGAGCTTTCTTTTGGTGGTATTTGATCACCTCTGCTGTTTTTATTTTTTGCGCTATAATCAAAGAAAGAGCGACAATTTTGAAAAATACACAATATTTTTTGATTTTTGCTATAATAAATATCCCATTTTTTTTTTTTTAAATATTTTTTTCCTCAGTTTAGGCCAATACGTATTCTTCTACATATTTTTGGTAAAAAAAAAAATCTCAATCGGCGTCTATTGATTGGTTTGCGCAATAGTTATAGCGTTTACAAAATAGGGGGTAGTTTTATGGCATTTTTATAATTTTTGTTTTTTTACTAGTAATGGCGGTTATCTGCGATTTTTGTCAGGCCTGCGATATTGCGGCGGACACAGCGGACACTTTTGACACTATTTTGGGACCATTCACATTTATACAGCGAACAGTGCTATAAATATGCACTGATTACTGTATAAATGTGACTGGCAGGGAAGGGGTTAACACTAGGGGGCGAGGAAGGGGTTAAATGTGTGCCCTGGGAGTGATTACTACTGTGGGGGGAGGGGACTGACTGGGGGAGGTGACGATCTGTGTCCCTATGGACAAGGGACACACCATCGGTCTCCTCTCCCTGACAGGACATGGATCTGTGTGTTTTTATCATAGGTTCTCTTCAACTGTGATAGACGGAATCTAAACCAAAAATTCAGAAAATCACATTGTATGATTTTTAAATAATTAATCTGCATTTTATTGCATGACATAAGTATTTGATCACCTACCAACCAGTAAGAATTCCGGCTCTCACAGACCTGTTATTTTTTATTTAAGAAGCCCTCCTGTTCTCCACTCATTACCTGTATTACCTGCACCTGTTTGAACTTGTTACCTGTATAAAAGACACCTGTCCACACACTCAATCAAACAGACTGCAACCTCTCCACAATGGCCAAGACCAGAGAGCTGTGTAAGAACATCGGGGATAAAATTTTAGACCTGCACAAGGCTGGGATGGGCTACAGGACAATAGGCAAGTAGCTTGGTGAGAAGGCGACAACTGCTGGTGCAATTATTAGAAAATGGAAGAAGTTCAAGATGACGGTCAATCTCCCTCAGTCTGGGGCTCCATGCAAGTTCTCACCTCGTGGGCATCAATGATCATGAAGAAGGTGAGAGATCAGCCCATAACTACACGGCAGGACCTGGTTAATGACCTGAAGAGAGCTGGGACCACAGTCTCAAAGAAAACCATTAGTAACACACTACACCGTCATGGATACTGCAGCGCACGCAAGGTCCCCCTGCTCAAGCCAGCGCATGTCCAGGCCCGTCTGAAGTTTGCCAATGACCACCTGGATGATCCAGAGGAGGAATGGGAGAAGGTCATGTGGTCTGATGAGCCAAAAATAGAGCTTTTTGGTCTAAACTCCACTCTGCGTGTTTGGAGGAAGAAGAAGGATGAGTACAACCCCAAGAACACCATCCCAACTGTGAAGCATGGAGGTAGAAACATCATTCTTTGGGGATACTTTTCTGCAAAGGGGACTGAATGACTGCACCGTATTGAGGGGAGGATGGATGGGGCCATGTATCGCGAGATCTTGGCCAACAATCTTCTTCCCTCAGTAAGAGCATTGAAGATGGGTCGTAGCTGGGTCTTCCAGCATGACAACGACCCAAAACACACAGCCAGGGCAACTAAGGAATGGCTCCGTAAGAAGCATCTCAAGGTCCTGGAGTGGCCTAGCCAATATAACCGAATAGAAAATCTTTGGAGGGAGCTGAAAGTCCGTATTGTCCAGCGACAGCCCCGAAACCTGAAGTATCTGGAGAAGCTCTGTATGGAGGAGTGGGCCAAAATCCCTGCTGCAGTGTGTGCAAAACCTGGTCAAGAACTACAGGAAACGTATGATCTCTGAAATTGCAAACAAAGGTTATTGTACCAAATATTAAGTTCTGCTTTTCTGACGTATCAAATACTTATGTCATGCAATAAAATGCAAATTAATTACTTAAATATCATACAATGTGATTTTATGGATTTTTGTTTTAGATTCCGTCTCTCACAGTTGAAGAGTACCTATGATAAAAATTACAGACCTCTACATGCTTTGTAAGTAGGAAAACCTGCAAAATCGGCCGTGTATCAAATACTTGTTCTCCCCACTGTACGTACACAAGGGGAGCTTTCTTCTGTAGTTCATTTATTTTCCATCTTTCTGAACAATTGCTGAGTGACACTGAAGCAAAATACTCTACGATTGCTGCGGATGGAAAAGTTCCTGTGTGCGGCTTTCAGGTAAAGAATTCCCAGACATTAAATGAAAAGCATGTTTCTTGGAAGATCAGGCTCCAGGGCTGTCATTCTGATCCTGGCTTCATTACCTGGTAAGTATTAAGCAAACTAGACAGGAGTTCAGGCTTTGAAGACTTCACTGGCTGCATGCCTGTTCCAGACCAGTGGTTCACTGAGGACTATTGGGACCAGGATCAGGATGACAGCCTTGGAGCCTGCATGCCTAAACTCTCTCAAATAAAATTGAATATTTTTATTCCTTATGCTGCTAGTCTTAGTAAATAGATAGTAAGGTATATTATATTTACTTTTTTAAACTTTTTTTTAACATTTCTTTAGTTGCTTCCTGCTTTCTGGCCTAGGCCAAAATGATGTTGTAGGAGAAACTCAGTGCATATTGGAACCAGAAGGCCATTACATGCACATGCTCATAATTCTGAGCAAAAGCTACAGAATGGGCATTAGCATGCACGTGCAAATGTATTAGCATGTGCACACGATGGGATGCGCATGCGCGTGAGAACGCGCACATGTAAACGCACTGGTGCCAAATTTAAGCTGGGCTATGGCATGAACAGATTTCTGAGTGGCCTTCAACGAGTTCCTGTTTAACCTGCACCTTGACATGCTTTAACCACTTAAGGACCGAGCCTCTTTCTGAGATTTGGTGTTTACAAGTCAAAAAAATTTTTTTTTGCTAGAAAATTACTTAGAACCCCCAAACATTATATATATATTTTTTCTAACACCCTAGAGAATAAAATTGCGGCCCTTGCAATACTTTTTGTCACACCGTATGTGCTCAGCGGTCTTACAAGCCCACTTAGAATTATTGCTCTCACTCTACTCTACTCTAATGATCGCGGCGATACCTCACATGTGGTTTGAACACCGTTTCCATATGCGGGCGCTGCTCACATATGCGTTCGCTTCTGCGCGCGAGCTCGTCGGGACGGGGAGCTTTAACCCCTTCCTTACCGGGCCATAATAATATGACGCCGGCAGGAACCCTCCCTCCCTACGGGTGGACGTCATATGACGTCCTTTCTTCCCGGCCGTCTAGGGGGGGCACACGCGCCCGCGGCGGCCGCGATGTTCACCGGGCACCCGCGATTGCCCGCGATCACGGCAAGAGTGTGGATCTGTGTGTGTAACACAGATCCACCTCCTGTCAAATGTGAGAGGAGACCGATGTGTGTTCTCAGTACAGAGGAACACAGATCGGTCTCCTCCCCTTGTGAGTCCCCGCCCCCTACAGTTAGAATCACTCAATAGGGAACATATTAACCCCTTCAGCGCCCTCTCGTGTTAACCCCTTCCCTGTCAGTCACATTTACACAATAATCAGTGCAGTTTTATAGCACTAATCGCTGTATAAATGTGAATGGTCCCAAAAACGTGTCAAAAGTGTCCGATCTGTCCGCCGCAATGTCACAGTCACAATAAAAATCGATGATCGCCGCCACTACTAGTAAAAAAAAAAAAATGCCATAAATCTATCCCCTATTTTGTAGACGCTATAACTTTTGTGCAAACTAATCAATATACGCTTTTTGTGATTTTTTTTTACCAAAAATATGTAGAAGAATACGTATCGGCCTAAACTGAGGAAAAAAACGTTTTTTTTTTTTTTTTTTTTAATTGTGATATTTATTAAATCAAAAAGTAAAAAATATTGTGTTTTTTTCAAAATTGTCGCTCTTCTTTTGTTTATAGCGCAAAAAATAAAAACCGTAGAGATGATCAAATACCACCAAACCAAACTCTATTTGTGGGGGGAAAAAACCTAAAGATTTCATTTAGGTACAGTCTTGCATGACCGCGCAATTGTCATTCAAAATGCGACAGCGCTGAAAACTAAAAATTGATCTGGGCAGGAAGAGGGTGAAAATGCCCTGTATGAAAGTGGTTAAAAAAAAAAAATCTTATTTATTTTACTTTATTGGTTTTAGTTTGACACTTAAAAAAATAAATACAAAAATTGGGTCACTTTTATTGCTATTACAAGGAATGTAAACATCCCTTGTAATAGAAAAAAGCATGACAGGTCCTCTTAAATATGAGATCTGGGGGTCAAAAAGACCTCAGATCTCATATTTAGACTACAATGCAAATATATATATATATATATATTTGTTTTATGTCATTCTAAAAAAAAAATGTCCCTTTAAGAGCATTGGGCCGAATTCCCCGATCGCCACCTAATGTTAAACCCTTCCCTACCAGTGACATTTATACAGTAATCGTGCATATTTATAGCACTGATCACTGTATAAATGTCAATGGTCACAAAAATGTCTCAAAAGTATCCGATCTGTCCGTCGCAATGTCGCAGTACCGCTAAAAATCACAAATCACCGCCATTACTAGTAAAAAAAAAAAAAAATCCCATAAATCTTTCCCATATTTGTAGACGCTATAACTTTTGCGCAAGCCAATCAATATACTCTTATTGTGATTTTTATTTTTTTACCAAAAATATGTAGAAGAATTTATATTGGCCTAAACTGATGAAGAAATTAGTTTTAGTTTTTTTTTGGGATATTTATTATAGCAAAAAGTTAAAAATAATGTTTTTTTTCCAAAATTGACGATATTTTTTTGTTTATAGCGCTAAAAAAAAAAAAACTGCAGAGGTGATCAAATACCACCAAAAGAAAGATCTATTTGTGGGAAAAAAAGGACCAAAATTTAGTTTGGGTACAGCGTTGCACGACCGCGCAATTGTCAGTTAAAGCGACGCAGTGCAAAATTGTAAAAAGTGCTCTGGTCAGGAAGGGGGTAAAATCTTCCGGGGCTGAAGTGGTTAAACATGAATTAAAAAGCGTTTTCAGTTTGTAGTGCTCAAATACAGTTGAGTTGTACTTCGAACCAAGTCAGCATATCATATAATTTATTTCTTTATACATGTCTGCAGATCTGAAAACTCCATGTGGCTTTGTGAGTGCGTGTCAGAGCAGAGAGTGACAGCAGAAGATTGGCTTGCCGTGAAGCTGTGGCTGTCATTGATTGGACCAAGTTGCTTGCACCTTGCTATAGGGGAGCACATTCTAGGGTGTTGGCCCACCCTTTGCAGCTATAACAGCTTCAACTCTTCTGGGAAGGGTGTCCACAAGGTTTAGGAGTGTGTCTATGGAAATGTTTGACCATTCTTCCAGAAGCGCATTTGTGAGGTCAGGCACTGATGTTGGACGAGAAGGCCTGGCTCGCAGTCTCCACTCTAATTCATCTCAAAGATTTTCTATCAGGTTGAGGTCAGGACTCTGTGCAGGCCAGTCAAGTTTCTCCACCCCAAACTCGCTCATGCATGTCCTTATGGACCTTGCTTTGTGCACTGGTCCAAATCATTTGGTGGAGGGAAGATTATAGTGTTGGGTTGTTTCTCAGGGGTTGGGCTTGGCCCCTTAGTTCCAGTGAAGGGAACTCTTAAGGCAACAGCATACCAAGACATTTTGGACAATTTCATGCTCCCAACGTTTCGGGGATGACCCCTTCTTGTTCCTGACTTCAACCTGATAGACCACCTTTGGGATTAATTAGAGTGGAGACTGTGATCCAGGTCTTCTCGTCCAATCAGTGCCTGACCTCACAAAGTCGCTTCTGGAGGAATGGTCAAACATTCCCATAGACACCCTCCTAAACCTTGTGGATGGCCTTCCCTTGAGCTGTTATAGCTGCAAAGGTCGGGCCAACTCAATATTGAACCCTGCGGACTAAGACCGGGATGCCATTAAAGTTCATGTGCGTGTAAAGGCAGGTGTCCCAATACTTTTGACAATACAGTGTAGAAATGGATTATGAAAAGGACATTTTCGACTTACAGTATTAGGAAAAGACAACATCTAAAATGGAATGCATTTGAGATAACTCAGAAGATGTGTCATGGCAATAAACAGTCTACTGCAAATCCTAATATTTATGTCTTATGAGAAGTAAGATGGCACTGCTGGGTTTCATGCCTCCAGTAATCCTTATATTTTAAGTGTGGGTTGTAAAGATCTCAGAACTGGGTGCTGCTGGTTATGTTTCTGCTTTTTGATTTTGTGAATTTCTTTCTTTCATATAGTCTTTTTCTTTATTTGTTATATTTAATCCATTTCAAGTCATTCATTTTAGTATAGATATAAAATCATTATTTTTAAAATAAACATTTAGTGTATTTATGCTGAGTATGGGGTATATTGTGATTTCTGAAAGCCCAGCACTAGCTCTGCACTTGCAGACTTAGGCCCCTTTCACACGGGCGGACCCTATGTCCGTTTTCGGATGAAAAACGGACATACATGTATCCCTATGGGATAGCGGATGTCATCCAATGACATCAGTCTCCGCTATGGCCTGTTTAGCATGACAGAGGAAAGTCCTATTTTTCCATCCGTCTGCGGATCGGATCGGATGAAAACGGACGGACAGTCCGTTTTCATCCGATCCCCCCATAGAGTTGAGCGGCGATCAGACCGGTCCGTTTCTGCACATTGTGCAGAGATGGACAAGTCATCCACCGGCTCAGCGGGGATCCCCGCTGAGCAAGCGGATGTTCACGGGGCGGATCATCACGGGATCCACCCGTGTGAAAGAGCCCTTACTGGCCATACACCTATAGATTATCTGCAGATTTTCTATGGTTAGATGGAAAAAGTGCAACAGATTTCTCTATGTACGCTAAACTGTGTGGATGGAGGCATCTCCCACTGGGAGTATCTTGCTTCAGTATCTTGCTAGTCAGCCCTGCTGGCTCTCAACCTAAATAATGCCTGCACCCAATCAGAATGTTCAGGTATTGTGAGAGCCAGCGGGGCAAGATATGGAAGCTTGGTCCAGTGGGAGATTCTTCCATCCTCAGCGTAGATGGTGGAATCTGTTCCACTTTTTCCATCTGACCATAGAAAATCTGCAGATAATCTATAGGTGTATGGCCAGTCTTAAGCTTAGTACACACAGGCCGAATATCAGGCGGCATCGGCCAGTTTCAATAGAAACCATCTGACATTCGGCCCATGTGTATGGCAGCCGGTCCAACAGAAGCCGGCCGAACAGCAGCCATGACCGAAAAAGGTCTGCCGATCAGCATCTGATGGTTGAGAGCGCTGACCGGAGTGTTCTGGAGGGGGGGGGCACCCCCCTGTCAGAGCACAGTAGTTTAGTGGGGTAGATTGATGTACTAACATCAAATAATTAGTACAGTTGCTCCTTCCAAGCTCTTCAGTTTTTTCGTTCAGCTCGCTGGGTCCTATTTGGAATACTCCAGTTGGTGAACAATGATCTTCAGTTAGTAGACTCCCATTTGTGAGTAATGGAAAACTTCAGTTGCTGAACATTAGGTTTCATTAGAAAGACTCCACTTTGTGAGTAAAGGGTCTCAGTTGGAAGACTGCCGTCTGCTAGTGATGGGTCTCTGTAGAAAGGCTCCAGTTTTCAGAGCAGCAGATCTCAGTTTAAACACTCCAATTTGTGAGTACTGGGTTCTCAGTTGGAAGACTCCAATTTGTGAGTACTGGGTCTCAGTGGAAAGATTCCACATTGTGAGTAAGGGGTCTCAGTTGGAAGGATGCTGTCTGTTATAAATTGGTCGTAGTCAGGGGTGGCCCGTCCATTAGGGGGGCACAGGCGCCACCCCCCATCCATGCATCTGGCCCCCATGCAGGACGCCAGATGCATGGATTCCAATGTGGAGGGTGTTTTTTTGAAGCACGCGATTAGAGCCAGAAGCTCTAATAGGCTTCAAAATATGGTGGGCTCAGGGCGCAGAGCACTGCAAACCGAGCCCACCCAGTTGTGTGAAAAAAGCGAATGAATATTCGCTATTTTCACACTGATTCTCCTCCCGGCCAATCAGGAAGTGGGTCTGAGAGCCTTTTTTCTGATTGGCCGAAAGGAGAAGTGTTCCCATTGGCCGCCGAGAAGGAGGAAGGAGGAGACGGAAGCCGCTGTGATGCCCGTGGAGGAGAGCAGGGGAAGGGGAAGCCACCTGTGATGCTCGCCGCCGCTTGTCAACCGGGTGAAGTGCTGCCTGTCATAGATGGGGTAAGTGCACCGGACGACCCGACTGACCGCAGTCAAAAGACTCTAGTTTGCTTATAATGGGTCTCTTTTGGAAGACTCCTGTTTTCTGAGCAGTGGGTCTCAGTTTAAAGACTTACATTTGTGAGTAATGAGTCTCAGCTGGAAGCCTTCAGTTGGTGCACATTAGGTCTCAATTAGAAGACTCCAGCTTGTGAGTAAAGGGTCTCCTTGAAAGACTCCACTTTGTGAGCGGTCTCAGTGGAAGACTGCCGTCTGTTAGAAATGTGTTGTAGTTGGAAGACTCCAGTTTGCATATAATGAGTTAAGCCTCGTACACACGGCCGGTTTTCTCATCAAGAAACGACAATAAAACTGCTGGCAGAGCTTTCTTGCCGAGAAAACCGGCCGTGTGTACGAGGCTTTCAGGTTTCTCGTCAAGAAAACTGGCCAGAATCTCGACGAGAAAAATAGAGAACCTGCTCTCTATTTTCTCGTCGGGATTCACGTCGGCCTGTTACCCGACGAGAAACCCGAGAGTGTGTACACTTAACTGTCGCTGTGGAAACCCGCGCATGCTCAAAATGACTTTGACGCATGTGCAGTAGCTTCCTAGGCATAGGTAGGGTGTAGCAAGATGGCGGCGACGGCATCGAATGTTGACGAGCACATGCTGGTCATAGTCAATGACGTCACCGCGTTCGTTCCATTCAAAAGAACGGCGGTTCTTTAGAATGGAGCATATGTACACTCGGCCAGGACAAAATTCTTGTCAAGAATCTCATCAGGAAAAACAACAGGTTTTCTCCTGACGAGATTCTCGGCCATGTGTACTAGGCTTCACTGTTGGAAGACTCTAGTTTTCTGACCAATAGGTCTCAGTTTAAAGGCTCCCATTTGTGAGTAATGAGTCTCAGCTGGAAGACTTTAGTTGGTGAGCAATGCGTCTCAGTTGGAAGACTACAGTTGGGTAGCAATGAGTTTTAAGCTGGCTACATATTATACAATTTTTCTTGTTCACATTCCTTTAGATTTACCTTCAACTATGTAGTGCAGAGGCCTGGCTGATTGCATGCAATTTGAAAGTGTTTAGGTTTGACCTCATATTAAATGGTTTTAGTAAATGTAAAGGAAAGTTGTACAAGAAAATTGTTTAAGGTGTAGCAAGCTTTAGTTGGAAAACTCTAGTTTATTATGAGTCTCAAATGTAAGTCTCCAGTTTTGAGAATTGGGTCTCAACTTGAATACTCCAGCTAGTTAGTAGAATCTCTCATTTCTAAAGCCACACAATACAATTGTTGGAAGGGGATTGTCTGCTGACAGACTGTTGTCCTAAAATCTTGCCGTTAGTATGCTCCTTTTGACAATTGTTGTCCAACTTTCGGCCAACAAATGTTGGATGACATGCTAGTAAATATTCAGCGGACAACGATTTGCTGTCAGATTTTCTGATGGTCAGTACACAAATCCGTCACATAAAAGTCGAAAGAACAAACACGCATGCTTGGAATCAATGCTCACCAAACACAAAATTAGCATAAGGGGCCCAAAGGGTGGCTCTCAAGAGCTGAAATTCCTCGTAGTCGGTCACTACGTTCGTGTTTGTGGCGCGAAAATTGTGTAACGTTAGTATGCAACACAAGACACACGCCCTTTTGACAAAAATCAGACGCTCGGTTGGCCAACAATCGTACCGTGTGTACGAGGTTTAAGACTACAGTATGTGAGAAGTATGTCTAAAGCCCCGTACACACGGTCGGACTTTTGGCCAACAAATTTCATTTTGAGCAAGTTGGACCAACAATCCGACCGTGTGTACGCTCCATCGGACAAACTTTTTTCGTTTGGTTTTGGATTTCATCGGACAAAAGTTGTGTGACAGGAGGGTCACTTTGGACACAGGGTGAGCCAGGAAACCATGGACATTAAGAAATATATCTTGGACTACCTAAAATGTAATATTTATCCACCATATTCTCAACAGGTTAATTGAGAGATACTGATGTGTTCAGCCTCAATCACCTGTCTGCCTAGTGTAATGCTAATGAATCGCAGCTTCTAAAAGACCTGTTTATTGTTTGTGGTGATGTGGATTGGGGAAATTAAGTCTGTCCTTGTGTGTATTGTAAAGTAACAGACAGTCTGGTGAATATAAAGGTCATGCATAGTTATTTAAACATAAAGGGATTAGCTGTTGCCTTCTAAGAGATGGGTATTGGGAGACAAAAGCTAGCCTACTGTCAACTGTGTATTGGGTCTTGTTATGTTGTGGGTGGAGCTGGACCATTGTTCATTTTAGATTAATGCAGTATTGGATGTGTATAAAAGTTACAATGTTTTTGGCAATAAAGTCAGTCTATCCAGAGAAAGATACAGAGTGTGTCTCGTTCTTTCAGAAGGATTAATTCCTATGGGAAGTGGTCGTCTGGCTGTGGAGGATCGACAGTGAATTTGTGTCCAGGAGGGGGAAAATCTTTAAACGGCGTTAAACCCCTTTCATATTTGGGGTGTCGTTACATTGGTTGGCAGCAGCGGGATTTTCCCTCCAGTTCCTGGGACACTCCAAACCACCACAGTGAATGACCAGCTATGCAGCCTGCAGGAAAGCCACGCTGAAAGACCTACTTGAGAGCCGTGGAGGGACCAGTGGGACAAAGAACAAGGCCACCTTGATCAGGGAGCTAGCCGAGATGGACCAGAAGGATGGTGATGCAAGACCTCGGTCAATTGAAGATTTGTTTCAGCAACGAGTTCGAGAGCGGTTGGCATTATATGGTGCTAACCCATCAGAGACCGCCATACAGGAAGCCATTAGAGGCATCCAGCTGCAGAATGAGCGACAAGAGAAAAAACTACAGCGACAAAAGAGAGAACTAGAGCGACAAGAGAGAGAACGAGAGCGACAAAAGAGAGAACTAGAGCGACAACATGAGCGGAGAATGGCGGAAATACGGCAATCGGAGATCGCCTACAGACAACTGCTAGAATCTGCTCAGCAGCAGGGTGGTGCTACCTTTGCCTGGGACTATCAGGAAATACCAGTGGACAACTCTGGAATCCTGGCTGAAGAATCGGCAGTGGAAAATCTGAAGATTGCCATCTCTAAAGCCGAAGTGGATGATATGGAGTTCCAGGGAGCTAGCCTGGCTGAAGAATCGGCAGTGGAAAATCTGAAGATTGCCATCCCTAAAGCCGAAGTGCTGACTGACCTTGATGATCCTGTTTCTGCTTGGGATGATCTTGGAAAGAGGAATGTACCTGTCCCGCAGCATGCCAGAGAATTGGCAGTGGAAAATCTGGAGATTTCTATCCCTAAACCCGAAGTGGATGATATGGAGTTCCAGGGAGCTAGGGCAGTTGGCTCATCTCCCCAGCCACAGATTACAGAAGGTATGGACTTAAGTGACTGTTTAGAGGATGTTATGGATTATGCATCGCCTTCTCAAGTACTGGCAGCAGGACAGAGTACTGCAGACCCCTGCTCTACACCCGTGGCGGTTTTGGAGGCCCGAGGTGAGAAGGTTATTGTTCCTCTTTCCCAGTGGATTTCAGAGATGCAGGGGGGAAAAGCAGCCCTTTTCCCTCCCCAACAGTTAGCCAGAGCAGATGGTGTGGAGTCCCCAGCAGAAGTGCTGGCAACAGGGCAGAGTGCTAGCAACCTCTGCCCAGCACCGGAAACAAATGTGGAGTTTCAGGGAGCCGGGGCAGTTGGCCCCTCTCTCCAGCAACAAGCTGAGGTGGTAAAGCTTTTACCCCCAGCTGAATCACTGGCAGCAGGGCAGAATGCTACTGGCCTCTGCACACAACTGCAACTTGAGCTGATATCGGTGGATGGGACTACGGTCTCCACTCACAGCAACCCAGCGGAAGAGCTGGCAACAGAGCAGAGTGCCGCGGGCCTCTGCTCTCAACTAACAGAAGAGGGAGTTCCTGCGGTACTGGATGGGACTTCGGTCTTCACTGACCCAACCCCAGAAAATGGTGTGACACTGAGACAGGAGGATGTCAGCCTTGCTTTGCAAGCACTGGGGGATTTTCACCTACCACAAGTGGATGGGACTTCAATCTCCACTTGTATACCCCAGGGATGCTGGGCAGTCTGCCCAGATCCCCAACAGCATGACGGACTGAGCCCAGTCACCCTGTCTTCTCCCCAGCGGTGGGTATGTTCTCTGAGAGAGGCAGAGGTTGGCTGGGTAAGTAATGCTCTGTTTGGAGCAATTTATTTGGGGTACTGTGTGGATACCGGCATTAGAAGAATGGACCTATGGACTACCTTCGGAGTCAACCCGTCTGGGGTCACCTCCTGTGTTAGTCTCCTGCCGAAAGGGGAGATGTGTGTCAGGAGGGTCACTTTGGACACAGGGTGAGCCAGGAAACCATGGACATTAAGAAATATATCTTGGACTACCTAAAATGTAATATTTATCCACCATATTCCCAAGGATAACTGTAAAGGACTATTTACTGATTCTGAACTCAACAGGTTAATTGAGAGATACTGATGTGTTCAGCCTCAATCACCTGTCTGCCTAGTGTAATGCTAATGAATCGCAAGCTTCTAAAGACCTGTTCATTGTTTGTGGTGATGTGGATTGGGGAAATTAAGTCTGTCCTTGTGTGTATTGTAAAGTAACAGACAGTCTGGTGAATATAAAGGTCATGCATAGTTATTTAAACATAAAGGGATTAGCTGTTGCCTTCTAAGAGATGGGTATTGGGAGATAAAAGCTAGCCTACTGTCAAATGTGTTTTGGGTCTTGTTATGTTGTGGGTGGAGCTGGACCATTGTTCATTTTAGATTAATGCAGTATTGGATGTGTATAAAAGTTACAATGTTTTTGGCAATAAAGTCAGTCTATCCAGAGAAAGATACAGAGTGCGTCTCGTTCTTTCAGAAGGATTAATTCCTATGGGAAGTGGTCGTCTGGCTGTGGAGGATCGACAGTGAATTTGTGTCCAGGAGGGGGAATATCTTTAAACGGCGTTAAACCCCTTTCATATTTGGGGTGTCGTTACAAGTTGGGTCTGCAAAAGGACAAACTTTTGCCCAACAAAAGTCAGATGGAGCAAAGTCCGAGCGTGTGTACAGAAAACCATCGGACATTTGTCCGATGGACAAAACAAATCATGTTAAAATCAACCAACAATAGCACAAGTTGACCAAAGGGTGGCAGTAAAGAGCAGAAAAGAGCAGGAAAACCACGTGATGTTTTAAGAAAGTTTGCAGAAAAGTCAGAGCGTGTGTATGCTATGGGTGTTCCCGAACAACTCAGTTCGGACAAAAAAAACACGGAAAAGTCAGATGGAAGTCCGACCGTGTGTACGAGGCTTAAGTTGGAAATCTCCAGTTATTGAGAAGTGGGTCTCATTCGGAAGACTTCAGCTTGCAAGTCAGTTGGAGATTGACTCATCAATGAATCTAAACTTCTGCCAGCGAACAAGCTCTTTATCTGCAAACAAGGTTGCAAAGAACTAACTGACATCTTCCACTTTCATTAGCATAGTCATAATGCTTAGTGAGTAATCTCTAGTCTTGGTGGGATCACAGATTAGATGCAGATGTGCACCTGTATAAATGTGTGAATGCTCTTTTAAAGCCCTTTTAACAGATAGCAAAATAACATGTTTGTTGGACTATCCACATACTTTTAGTTTTAAAAAAAACTTAATATTATCCTAGACAATTTTATGCATTGTAAATAAAATACATATTCGTTAACTTATGTAGCGGGCATATACTTTCCAAGTGTATTTAAAACTGGCAGAGACACCAGTGATGTGCATTTCCCTGCAGCCCAGTAGGTGGCGCTGTCGCCTTGGGCTGGGGTTGAACCATTGCTGTGGGCCGTACCTCTTTTTGGCCTTTCTCGGCAGTGGTACGGCGGGTCGGGAACCCGCTGTGCTTGCTGGGAGAGGGTATAAAGGGGGCGGACATCTTTGTCACGGGGTTCGAGTCCCAGGCACCTTCAGCCTGAGGGCGGTGGTTCGTGTTGGGGGCCTAGGCGGCCTAGGCCTAGAGGTCGCCCGGAGGTCGTGTTCCATCCCAGGCACCTTTAGCCTGGGGTGAGGTACTCGGATGGAGGTCCGGGGGCCCGGGGTCTTTCACTGGGTTCCGCGAGGGAAGGATTTCCTAGGGGACCCCGGGAGTGGGTACCCGAATCCAGAGGCGTAAGGGACCGGAGGAACGAACCACCCGAAGACCTGGTGCAGCAAATTGCCGGTGCCGGGTGAGCCTTCGGAGACCGCCCGAAGGGATATCTTCCAGATCAAGGGGGCAAAATTCCCTTTCAGGAAGAAAGGAGAAGATCTTGTTGTGCCTGGGCCTACTCGCATCCACACCCACTGTCTGTTCTGCTCGTTGAGGGAGTCCAACTGATTGTGTTTACTCTGACATTTGAAGAATAAAGGAGTGTTGGACTTTTATTGATGTGGGGCTCATTTTACTGGCGGACACTGTTCAAGAGGAAAGTGGAGGCTCCGAATGCAGAGCACCGACCCGAAGGTAAAGAGGATTTTCTCACTCCGCATACACATCTGCGGTGGGAACTTGGCGTGGTGACCCCGCACTCTCTCCTCCAAGGTACCCCTAGACAAAAGCCAGAGCCACAAGAATTGATACTAGAGGGAGAGTGTGGAGGCCGCTACACTTACACTAAAATTTATCAAGCCAGAGGTATAACAATTAGATGTAGGATGCATTTTTTTTAAATTAAAGCAAATCTACCAAAAACAAAATTACTATGCTGACGTGTTTGTGAAAGTGTGAAGCCCTGTACACACGGGCGGGAATCCCGTCAAAAAAAAAACATCCGTTTTCTTGACTGGATTCCTGGCAAGCTTGTCTTGCCAAGCCCTGAGTAAACACACAACCTTTCAAAAGAACCGACGTTCTTTTGAATTGCAAGAACACGGTGACGTCATCGACTACGACGAGCCGGCGCTCGTCACATTCGATGCCGTCGCCGCCATCTTGCTACACCCCACACTAACCTTGTATGCTACCGCGCATGCGTCAAAGTCTTTTCGAGCATGCGCGGGTTTACCTGGACAAGGTAAGCATACAGACGACCGGGATTCTCGTCAGGAAACACTCTGACGAGAATCACGTCGAGAAAAATAGAGAGCAGGTTCGCTATTTTTCTCGTCCAGATTCCCGGCAGTTTTCCTGTCGAGAAACCATACACACGAACGGCAAAAAGCTCTCCCAGCAGTTTTCTTGCTGAGAAAACCGGTCGTGTGTACGAGGCTTCAGGCTTTTATGCTGATCCTCTAGCATAGGGATCTCCAAACTACGGGCCTCCAGCTGCTGCGGAATTACACATCCCATGAGGCATTGTAAAACCCTATTGTAGTTCCTGAATGTGGATGGGCGAATGGTTCGGCCCGAGCATAAGCTATTCGCACGAACACCCTAATTATCGGGGCGTTCGACCGTTTGTTCGGCCCGCCGAACAACCACAATGCACTGCTTTGCCGCACAGTGCGTTGAAAGACCTGATTGGCTGAAGTAATGAAAGCTTTGCCCAATCAGGGCACAGAGCACTTTTAAAGCCATGATTGGACGCTGTCATGATGACTCTATCCAATTATGGCTCATTGCTTTTAGTCCCGCCCCACACTATAAAAGTAGTCTTTCAATAGCGGCCATTTGTAGTGTGATATTGGCATGCAGAGAGATAGAGCAGGCCTCTGTTCAGTGCTACTAGACAGTTAGTGTGCTATAGTGTTCTATTGTCTGTGTAGAATATCAGTTTAGTGTGAATCTAGAGATAGTTCAGTCAGTGTGAGTGTAGTGTGACCACCATTCATCTTTACATTAGTGTAAATCTAGGGATAGTTCTGTCAGTGTGAGTGTAGTGACCGTTTAACACAGTATATTTCAGTGCCTTACGTGCCATTTAACGCAGTATATTTCAGTGCATTACTGCAAGCTCAACTCCGTATATTTCAGTGCGTTACCTTCCGTTTAACGCAGTATAGTTCAGTACATTACTGCAAGTTCACCTCTGTATATTTCAGTGCGTTACATGTCATTTAATGCAGTACATTTCTGTGCGTTACCTTCCATTTCACGCAGTATAGTTCAGTGCGTTGGTGCAAGTTTAACGCCGCATATTTCAGTGCGTTAGTGCAGGCTTAAAGCAGTATATTTCAGTGTGTTACTGCAAGTTTAACACCGTATATTTCAGTGTGTTACCTTCCCCTTAATGCAGTATAGTTCAGTGTGTTACTGCAAGTTTAATGCCGCATATTTCAGTGCATTACGTGCCATTTAACGTAGTAAATGTCTGTGCGTTAGTGCACGCTTAACGCAGTATATTTCAGCGCGTTACTGCAAGTTTAATGACGTATATTTCAGTGCGTTACACACCATTTAACGCAGCAAATGTATGTGCATTAGTGCACGCTTAGCGCAGTATATTTCAGTGTGTTACTGCAAGTTTAACGCCGTATATTTCAGTGTGTTTTTCTTCCGTTTAATGCAGTATAGTTCAGTGCGTCACTGCAAGTTCAACGCCGAATATTTCAGTGTGTTTTGTGCCGTTTAACGCAGTATATTTCAGTGCATTAGCATGCATTTGACGCAGTATATTTCAGTGCATTACTGCAAGTTTAATGCCATATATTTCAATGCGCTGCCATCCATTTAACGCAGTATAGTTCAGTGTGTTACTGCAAGTTTGACACAGTATATTGCAATGCTGGGGCTGCATGAGGGCTGCCGGCACTGGGGAGCTACAGTTCATTGAGGGAACCATGAATGCCAACATGTACTGTGACATAATGAAGCAGAGCATGATCCCCTCCCTTCGGAGACTGGGCCGCAGGGCAGTATTCCAACATGATAACTACTCCAAACACACCTCCAAGACGACCACTGCCTTGCTAAAGAAGCTAAAGGTAAAGGTGATGGACTGGCCAAGCATGTCTCCAGACCTAAACCCTATTGAGAATCTGTGGGACATCCTCAAACGGAAGATGGAGGAGCGCAAGGTCTCTAACATCCACCAGCTCCGTGATGTCGTCATGGAGGAGGGGAAGAGGACTCCAGTGGCAACCTGTGAAGCTCTGGTGAACTCCATGCCCAAGAGGGTTAAGGCAGTGCTGGTGGCCACACAAAATATTGACACTTTGGGGTTTATTTACTAAAGGCAAATCCACTTTGCACTACAAGTGCAGTTGGAAGTGCAGTCGCTGTATCTGAGGGGGACATGCAAGGAAAATAAAAAACAGAATTTTTGCTTGTACATGATTGGATGATAAAATCAGAAGAGCTTCCCCCCATTTCACATCTTCCCCTCAGATCTAAAGCGACTGCATTTCCAAGTGCACTTGCAGTGCAAAGTGGATTTGCCTTTAGTAAATCAACCCCTTTGGGTCCAATTTGGACATTTTCACTTAGGGGTGTACTCACTTTTGTTGCCAGCGGTTTTAATCATTAATGGCTGTGTGTTGAGTTATTTTAAAGGGGACAGCAAATTTACACTGTTATACAAGCTGTACACTCACTACTTTACATTGTAGCAAAGTGTCATTTCTTCAATGTTGTCACATGAAAAGATATAATAAAATATTTACAAAAATGTAAGGGGTGTACTGCAATGTTTGACCATTCTTCCAGAAGTGCATTTTTGAGGTCAGGCACTGATGTTAGGTGAGAAGGCCTGGCTCGCATTCTCCGATCAAATTTATCCCAAAGATGTTCTATCGGGTTGGGGCCAGGACTCTGTGCAGGCCAGTCAAGTTCCTGCACCCAAAACTTGCTCATCCATGTCTTTATGGACCTTGCTTTGTGAACTGGTCCAAATCATTTGGTGGAGGGGGATTATGGTGTGGGGTTGTCTTTCAGGGGTTGGGCTTGGCCCCTTAGTTCCAGTGAAGGGAACTCCTAAGGCGTCAGCATACCAAGACATTTTGGACAATTTCATGCCGCCAACTTTTTGGGGATGGCCCCTTCTTGTTCCAACATGACTGTTCACCAGTGCACAAAGCAAAGTCTATAAAGACATGGATGAGCGAGTTTGGGGTTTAGGAACTTGACTGGCCTGCACAGAGGCCTGACCTCAACCCGATAGAACACCTTTGGGATGAATTAGAGTGGAGACTGCAAATGCACTTCTGGAAGAATGGTCAAACATTCCCATAGACACACTCCTAAACCTTGTGGACGGCCTTCCCAGAAGAATTGAAGCTGTTATAGCTGCAAAGGTGGACCAACTCAATATTGAACCCTACAGACTTATGCCGCATACACACGACCGTTTTTCATGAAGAGAAAAATTAATTTTTTTTAATTTGGTCATTAAAAACGATCGTGTGTGGGCTCCAGAGCATTTTTCACGACGTGTAAAATGGGCATTAAAAATTTGGAACATGCTCTAATTTTTCTCGTCGTTTTTCACATCGTCGTTTTTCTCGTCATGAAAAACGGCCGTGTGTGGGCTTTAACGACGTGAAAAAAATGTGCATGCTCAGAAGCAAGTGATGAGACGGGAGCGCTCGTTTTGGTAAAACTAGCGTTCGTAATGGAGAGAGCACATTCGTCACGCTGTAAGGGACTGAAGAGCACGAGGCTAAAAACGCGAATCATCTCTCACCAAACTTTACTAACACGGGGAGTGTTATAGTGCCGTCGTTCATTTCATACGTCACCGCGCTTTGCTCGAGCATTTTTTTTCACGAAAGTGTGTAGGCAAGGCAGGCTTGAGAAGAATCACGTCGAGAAAAACTTCGTTTTTTTCAATGACATTAAAAACCGCCGTGTGTACGCGGCATAAGACTGAGATGCCATTAAAGTTCATGTGCGTGTAAAGGCAGGTGTCCCAATACTTTTGGTAATATAGTGTGTATCCAGTATAGATTCAGATTGCTTAAAAGAATATAACAGAGGTCCTATCAATCTCTCTTTCCAGTGTAATTTTGGAACGAGACTGAGTGCAACTGTGATCCAACTTTACACTCACTGGACCTGTCGCATTAAAAGTTGCACCAAAGCAGTGCAGGCATCTTTTCAAAGTCACTGAGACTTTAAGTCGCACTGATCTGAATGGGCGCCATGTGAAAGAATTTGCTGCGACTTGTCATGCGACCGGTCATGTCCAATGTTGCACGACAAGTCGCACATGTGTGAATGAAGCCTTAATCCAAAAACAAAATTGAAAAATGACCACAGCTCTATTTTAAGCCAAGTAAGGATCCAAGAGTACATTAAATCCTAAAATAAAATAAAAATGTAGATTGTAGAACGACTTTAAGTAAACATTTCAAACGACGTGCTCTATTATCCGCAGATGCAGACGGTGCAGCATACCTCCATTCATTCACAAAGGATCTTCACTTCAAATATTATTGTTGGCCTTGTATACATTCACCAATGTAAGACCTGACGCATGTTCCATTCTATAAATGGGGAAGGGGATATACACGGAGAGAAGACCATCAGCTCTATTGTCTGAGATACAAACCAGGCCACACACCTTACATTTTCCACTTTACATTTTCCATGCACACAGATCACTGACAATCAATGCAGCCTTTTCTTTTTTTTTGTGGCTTAATTTTATAGAGGTATTAACCCCAAAACCAAAAATGTAGGGCTGTTACTGATTAAAATTTTCGTGTTCGATTAAGCGATTTTTTTTAAATCGATTAATCGACTAATTTTGATAAATTTTAACGCACATAGATCCAACTACTTTTAGCTGATCTCCTTGCAGGCCGATTCCCAGTGCAGCTCCCAACCACTGGAAAAATGGATAGCAGGATACAAAAAACACACAAAGGCAGCGCTCAATGGGAATAGCATTACAACTTTTATAGTCTTCAAGCAGGTAACTAAATATTGCACTGGAGATAAAATCAATGTAGCTACATAAACTGTAAAAATGGTGCGAGTAATACCAAACGGTAGCAAAAGCAGTCATAAAAACATGTAGCTAAGTATGATACTGGTATAAAAATGTGTACAACGATACCACTGCTGAATCCAGATGAGGAGGGGCTAACATCAGTACGTCGGCATGTAGATGTCCCGTGAAGGGAACTATCACAACTCCCAGTGGATGGCTGTAGAATCCCAGGTTGATAGAGGGAAGTGATAGAGGGAAGTGTAGCAGCCCTTGCGTGTGGCAGATAGTAAGGTCCCGCCGGCATGCAGATATGAAGGCACAGCAAAGGAGCCCTTTAGATGGACACGGCAAACCCCGCCGGTGTCTGTGGCGTCACCGGATCTCCGACAGACCTCCCTGAAGACCCGGAAGCCGACGGAGAGGTGAGTACTGATCAAAAGAATTTTGATCGATCAAAACAATTAATCGATTAATCAATGAATTAATAGTTCATTTCCACAGCCCTACAAAAATGTAAAACCTTGCAGCTTACCAATCATTAGATATGGTGGCTGCATTTCTTTTCTTTTCTTTCTTTGGCTCCCCCCCCCCCCCCCTCTGTTTTCACCTGGTGATCTGGCCAGTAACACGCCTCCTGTATTAGTGAGACACAGCCCTGGATGAAGGAGCACAGGGATCACCTTTTGGACAGCAGCATTGTCAGTCTAGGATGGGGGGGGGGGGGTGTTAGATGTACTGTCAGATATAGATACACTAACAAATTGAATCTGAACTGCAACAAACACTTTATAAGCAGTTATAGCAACAGTTTTTTTTTTTTTCTTTTGGGATAAAGGTTTTCCATAAATAAATAAATGCTGATCATTGTAAATAAGGGGTCGTCACCCACCGGGCCATGGCCTTTCTGCAGCCAGGCCGCAGGTATGGGCGGCTGGCTTGAGACACCTGGGCAGGCGGGCAGCATGAAAGAGCCGGGCGGCCGGCATATGAGAGCTGGGTGGATGGAAGAAGCGAGCGGGTGGGCAAACAGAAATGACATCATCACTCTCCGTCCCCCGCATCACTGCTCTTCCGCCCTCACAGCTAGGGTGACCACGTGTCCCGGATTGCCCGGGACAGTCCTGCATTTTGCAGATCTGTCCCGGGCACCTTCATTCCAGGACAATACAGTGTCCCGGAATGAAACTGACACAGCCACCCCCCCCGGGCCAATCTGATGCCCCCAAAAAATGCCTCCACATCACCGCTTTATTCACTGACAGTTCTTGTCCTGGTCGGGAATGCCTGGAGGAGCACAATCCCTGCCCCCTGCTTGTGATTGGACAAATCATAAATCCCGCCTCTTGTGTCCAATCACTGTGCTGTGATTCGTTACAGCACAAGCTGATTTTTGGGAAGGAGGGTTGTCCCTGAATGGTAGTTTGGAAATGTGGTCACCCTACTCACAGTCGGCCGGTATTCTGTCAGCCTTAATGTCGAAGGTGCGGCGGGGAGCTAAGAGATGACATCATCTCTCACCGCCGCCCCGCATCACCGCTCTTCCGCCTTCATTCAGAGCACCCACCACTGCACAGAGGCCTGCCTCGGTGCTGAATAGTCCAGTTCTGCCACCAATGCAGTGGTGGCAGGCAGCGTGGCAAGTGACATTCTGCATCTGATGGCAGGTCCTTGGCACAATTTTCTTCCAAGCAGCCGGTCCCCGGTGCCAAAAAGGTTGGGGTTCGCTGCTCTACACATACATCTGGGCGGGAGCTTGTTCTTTTGAAAAACAACAGACTGAGACCCCTTTAACACTGGGGTGCTTTTCAGGGGCTTTAGCGCTAAAAATAACACCTGTAAATCGCCTGAAAAGCACGTCTCATGCCTCCCCAGTATGAAAGCCCAAGTGCTTTCACACTGGGGCGGTGCGTTGGCAGGACGGGAAAAAAAGTCCTGCATGCAGCATCTTTGGGGTGGTGCGGGAGTGCTTTATACATCGCTCCTAAACCGCCCCTGCCCATTGAAATGAATAGGCGCCGCTGCTGAAGCGCCTGCAAATCGCTCTGGCAGCGATTCAACACGGGCGCTTTTAATCCTTTCTTCAGGCCGCTAGCGGGGGTTAAAAGCACCCCGCTAGTGGCCAAAAAGCGCCTCTGAAACTAGGGTAAAGCGCCGCTAAAACTAGCGGCGCTTTACCGCTATAGCACGCCCCCCCCCCCCAGTGTGTAAGTAGCCTTATTGGTTGGATCACTAGATGGAAATAGAAGAAAGAAAACCTAAGCTACCTAGGGTAAGTTGCAATATAATAAATGTTTGCTTTTGGGTTTAAAGTGTTGCTAAACCACACAACAGTAAAATCAGTCTGTATATGCAGTAAAGCATGCTTGTTATACCCACTGTGGAACCTAAGGGGTTAATCCTCTGCATTGTGTAAGAAGGTTGTCTCCTCTGATCCTCCCCTTCTTCCACTGTCCGCAATCCATCTCCTGATAGTACAGAGGCTTGGTGACAGGCTGCACATGCTCAGTTTGGTGTGTATTGCTAGAAAGTTTTTGTTTTGTTTTTCTTGGGAGGGTGCATGTGATCAACACAGGGCCAATCAGCACTGTCCAGACAGAGGGACAGGGGTCATGCAGCCTCATAGGACAATCAGAGGAGAATGAAAACTCCTCCTACAAGCTTTAACCAGACACTGATAGTAGTCACAAGACTGCTATATACTGCTGATAAGAAAAGGAATTATCAGTTTATATTTATTAAAATAATTGCATTTCCATGTTCTGTGTACTGTGGGAGACCAGATATAGTGAATGCAGGGTCCGGGGTTTAGTAACACTTGAAGCCCCTGTTCACACCAAATCATGCGACTTCACTTGAAATCGCACAATTTCAAAGCCGCATGTCAGTGTGACTTCAGGTGTGCCTTGGCTGACATCTGCATGTGACTTCATGCACAGATGGCTATGCAAGTCGCATCTGAAAGCAGCAAAAGTAGTGCAGGAACTTCATTTTCAAATCGGTGTGGCACTGCAAAGTCGGCGTCGCACCGATTTGAACAGATCCATCGCCCACAATAGGGTGCGACTTATTATGCGATTTGGACTTGTCAAATTGCATGAAAAGTCACCCCAGTGGGAATGGGGACATATACTGCTTTAGATGCTGTTTATTAAGGCCTGATTCACAACTATTTCGTGCTTTTTGCATTTTGCAGACTTGCACTACAGAACGTGTTCCATTGGAAACCATGTTACCTGGACTGTAGTGCAAATCTACAAAATGCAAAAAGCACTGAAAATGTATCGGTGTGAATCCAGCCTTAAAAAGAAAAAAAAAAACATACATGTTTTTTTTCCAAGGAAAAGAAGTGAAAAAATAATTTGCATAAGGACTTAAAAAATTATTTATTTTTCATTAGCAAATTGTCAGCTGTGCAGAGAGTGGTAAGAATTATAAAGAAATCTGTTCTAATGCCGGATTCACACCTATGAAGGTGCATTTTGCATTTTTCAATACACATTTATGATCCATTGAAGTTTATGGAACCAAAAACCAGAAAAAAGTCCCCGGCCCTTTCCATAAAATGCACAGATGTGAACTTCATCCATAGGAAACCAAGTTATATGGACTGTAATGTGTTTCTGCAAAACTGAAAACGCACTAAAAAAATGCATAGGTGGCATAAGAGAAATATGGAAGTCAATCTCTCGTTCTGAAGAGATTTTGGTCTATAGTGACATGATAACATCACACAGTTGCTGCAGATTTGTCGGCTGCACATCCATAATGCCAATCTCCCGTTCCACCTCATTCCAAAGGTTCTCTATTGGATTATTATTATTATTATTATACAGGATTTATATGGCGCCAACAGTTTGCGCAGCGCTTTACAACAGGGAAGACAGTACAATCACAATACAATTCAATACAGGAGGGATCAGAGGGCCCTGCTCATTAGAGCTTACAGTCTAGAAGGGAGGGTCACGTGAAACAAAGGGTAGTAGCTGTGGGGGATGATCAGGTGGACAATATGAAAATACAGTTTTTAGGTGTGGGCAGGATAGGATTCTCTGAAGAGGAGGGTTTTTAGGGATCCTCTAAAAGCTAATAGAGAAGGAGATAGATGGACAGATTGGGGTAAGGAGTTCCATAGGCTTGGAGAGGCTCTGGAAAAGTCCTGGAGGCGAGCATGGGAGGAGGTGATGAGAGAGCTTGAGAGCAGGAGGTCTTGAGAAGAACGAAGAGAACGAATAGGTTAGTGATGTAGCTGGGGGCAGAGTTGTGGATGGCTTTGTAGGTAGTCGTTAGTATTTTGAATTTAATTTGTTGGGTGAGCGGAAGCCAGTGGAGGGATTGACAGAGAGGAGTAGCGGAGACAGAGATGTGGATGGAGATCTGGTGACTGTGGAGGCCATTGGAGTCCAGTGACCTCATTGTCCAGTGGTGAGATGATTTGTACTTTGTGACATGGTGCATTATCCTGCTGGAAGGAGCCATCAGAAGATGGGGACACTGTAGTCATAAAGGGATGGACATGATCAGCAACAATACTCAGGTAGGTCGTTGTGTTTAACGACTTCAGCCACGGAATATTTGGCTGCCCAATGACCGGACCATTTTTTGCGATTCGGCACTGCGTCGCTTTAGCTGACAATTGCGCGGTCGTGCGACGTTGTACCCAAACAAAATTGATGTCCTTTTTTTCCCACAAATAGAGCTTTCTTTTGGTGGTATATGATCACCTCTGCCGTTTTTATTTTTTGCGCTATAAACAAAAAAGGAGCGACAGTTTTGAAAAAAAAGCAATATTTTTCACTTTTTGCTATAATAAATATCTCCAAAAAATATATAAAAAAACGAATTTCTTCCCCAGTTTAGGCCGATACGTATTCTTCTACATATTTTTGGTAAAAAAATCGCAATAAGCGTTTATTGATTGGTTTGCGCAAAAGTTATAGCGTCTACAAAATAGGGGATAGTTTTATGGCATTTTTATTAATATTTTTTTTTTTTTTTTTTATTAGTAGTAATGGCGGCGATCAGCGATTTTTATCGTGACTGCGACATTATGGCGGACAGATTGGACACTTTTGACACATTTTTGGGACCATTGTCATTTTTACAGCGATCAGTGCTATAAAAATGCACTGATTACTGTAAAAATGACACTGGCAGTGAAGAGGTTAACCTGTAGGTGTTAAAGTTATAGTGTCCACAAAATAGGGGATAGTTTTATGGCAATTTTATTATAATTTTTTTTTGTTACTAGTAATGGCGGCGATCTGCGATTTTTATCAGGATTTTTACGGCGGACACATCGGACACTTTTGACACTATTTTGGGACCATTCACAGTGCTATAAAAAGCCACTGATTACTGTATAAATGACACTGGCAGGGAAGGGGTTAAAGCGGAGCTCCACCCTAAAGTGAAACTTCCGCTCATCGGATTCCTCCCCCCCCTCCGGTGCCACAATTGGCACCTTTCGGGGGGGAAGGAGGGACAGGATACCTGTCAAAGACAGGTATCCTTTCCCACCTCCGGGAGTCCGGCCGCGGTCGTGACGTCACCACGGGGCTTCCTCCTCCTCCTCCTCCTCCGGCCGCCGGGCCAATAGGAGAAAGGAGCGGGGTTTCGCGAATGCGCAGTAGGGTTCCCTCCATTCAATGGAGGCGGCAGCACCTAAAAGCTGATGTTTCCACCAGCTGCGGTGCCGACATCGAGGGACTGCAGGACAGGTAAGTGTCCATTTATTAACCTCCCTGGCGGTATTCCCGAGTCTGGCTCGGCGTGAAGTTTCAGCACCAAAAGTGGTAACCCCGAGCCAGACTCGGGCTGCGTCGCAGTGATCCAGGCAGGAGTTACTTACCTTGTCCCCTGGATCCTGCGATGCCTCCCCGCTGTGTGATCGAGCCGTCATCTCGCTCGATTCACACACTTCCGAGTGCCGCCGAGCTCCGTTCCCTGCGACGTTACGACGCACGGGGACAGAGATCGCCGCCAAATTCAAAAAAGTTAAAACACAGTATACATACAGTACACTGTAATCTTACAGATTACAGTACTGTATGTAATAATTACACACCCCCCCATTGTCCCTAGTGGTCTGCCCAGTGTCCTGCATGCACTTTTATATAATAAAAACTTTTTTTTTCTGCCTGGAAACTGGAGATTGTCCATAGCAACCAAAAAGTGTCCCTTTATGTCAAAAGTGGTTTTAGACCAGCTAAAAAACAGCGATAATAAATTAGAATCACTCACAGAATTAAGCGATAGCGATTTGTGGGGAAATTCGTCATCAAACACTGAAAAACACTTTTATTATTATTATTATATTATTTGTTATAATTATTTTATAGTTATTTATTTTATTATAATGTATAATTTTGTTTTTTGAACTTTATCATACCCGGGATGTCTACTAGACTCTGGTTTGGACAGATTTAAGTGAGTTATGCCTAAGAATTACAGGCCTGCAATATAAAACGCCAAATTTCCATGCAGAATAATGGTACCGCTTTCAGCACCTAAAATCTGACAGAATCATACCGCCAGGGAGGTTAAAAGCCAGCAGCTGCAGTATGTGTAGTTGCTGGCTTTAAAAAAAAAAAATTCCCGGAACACCACTTTAACCACTTCAACACCGGGCTTTTTTTACCACATCAATACCGGGCCTATTCTGGCACTTCTCTCCTACATGTACAAATCATCATTCTTTTGCTAGAAAATTACTCAGAACCCCCAAACATTATATATGTTTTTTTAGCAGACACCCTAGGGAATAAAATGACGGTCATTGCAACTTTTTTTCTTGCACGGTATTTGCGCAATAATTTTTCAAACGCCTTTTTTTTGGAAAAAAGATGGTTTCGTGAATTAAAAAATAACAAAAAAGTAAAGTTAGCCCAATTTTTTTGTAAAATATGAAAGATGATGTTACGCCGAGTAAATAGATACCTAACATGTCACGCTTTAAAATTGCGCACACTCATGGAATGGCGCCAAACTTCGGTACTTACAAATCTCCATAAGCGACGCTTTAATTTTTTTACGGGTTACCAGGTTAGAGTTACAGAGGAGGTCTAGTGCTAGAATTGTTGCACGCGCTCTAACGCACGCGGCGATACCTCACATATGTGGTTTGAACGGCGTTTACATATGTGGGCGGGACTTACGTGTGCGTTCGCTTCTGATCGCGAGCTACCGGGACAGGGGCGTTTTAATTTTTTTTTTATTATTATTTTTTTTTTTTACTTATTTATTTATTTTCTAACACTTATTTTACTTTTTTTTTTTTTGATCACTTTTATTCCTATTACAAGGAATGTAAAAATCCCTTGTAATAGGAGTGTGTGTGACAGGTCCTCTTTATGGAGAGATGTGGGGTCAATAAGACCCCACATCTCTCCTCCAGGCTGGAAAGTATGAGAGCAGTGAAAAAAATGTCACCGATCTCATACTTACAAGCCGTAATGACGGCTTTGTTTACATTTGAGGACCCGGGCGTGACGTCATCACATCGCGCCCGGGCCTCCGACGATCATAGAGATGACTGGTGACCATCTGGTCATCAGTCATCTCTATGCTCGTCACGTGACCCACCAACGACGCCGGAAGATTCGCTCCGGGTCCCCGATCGCACGGGAGAGCCCGGAGAAGCACCGGAAGGCGGCGGGAGGGGGGATATTCGCTCCCGCCGCCTATAAGAACGATCAAGCGGTAGAACCGCCGCTATGATCATTCTTATGATGGGCAGAATCGCCGGCACAAAAAATGGATATCTGAATGATGCCTCTAGCTGCAGGCATCATTCAGATATCCCCCCTCAAAGCAGAGGACATCATATGACGTCCACCCTGGATGGGAGATCCCATCTGTGGACGTCATATGACTATGGGCGGTAAGGAAGTGGTTAAACACTAGGGGGTGATGAAGGGGTTAAGTGTGTCCTAGGGATGTGTTCTAACTGTAAGGGGGATGGGCTACCAGTGACATAGATCACAGGGAGCAGTAGATCACTGTCCTGTCACTAGGCAGAACAGGGAAATGCCTTGTTTACAACTCCCTGTTCTCCCTCTCCACACCGCAATTGCAGACCGCAGGCGAACATCAAGTTCCCGGGACCCGCTAGGCGGCAAATTCAAAGGGACGTACAAGTGCGCCCATTTTCCTGCCCGTGCCATTCTGCCGACGTACATCAGCGTGCGGCAGTCGGGAAGCAGGTAAACGATGCTCAATTGGTACTAAGGGGCCCAAAGTGTGCCAAGAAAATATCCCCCACACCATTACACCAACACCACCAGCCTGAACCGGTGATACAAGGCAGGATGGATCCATGCTTTCATGTTGCTTACACCAAATTCTGACCCCACCATCTGAATGTCGCAGCTGAAATCGAGACTCATCAGACCGGGCAGACTCCAATCTTATATTGTCCAATTTTGGTGATCCTGTGCGAATTGTAGCCTTAGTTTCCTGTTCTTAGATGACAGGAGTGGCACCCAGTGTGATCTTCTGCTGCTGTAGCCCATCTACTTTAAGGTTGGATGTGTTGTGCGTTCAGAGATGGTATTCTGCCTACCTTGGGTGTAACAAGTGGTTATTTGAGTTACTGTTGCCTTTCTATCATCTGGAACCATTCTGCCCATTCTCCTCTGACATCAACAAAGCATTTTCCTCCACACAACTGCAGCTCACTGGATATTTTCTCTTTTTCGGACCATTCTCTGTAAATCCGAGAGATGGTTGTGCATGAAAATCCCAGTAGATCAGTCGTTTTTGAAATACTCAGGCCAGCCTGTCTGGCACCAACAACCATGCCACGTTCCAAGTCATTTAAATTCCCTTTCTTCCCCATTCTGAGGCTCGGTTTGAAATTCAGAAAGTAGTTTTTACCACGTCTAGATGCCTAAATGCATTGAGTTGCTGCCATGTGATTGGCTGATTAGCAGTTTGTGTTACCAAGCAATTGAACAGGTATGCCTAATAAAGTGGCCGGTGAGTGTGTGTGTATGTATATATATATATATATATATATATATATATATATATATATAATAAAATCTAAGAGGGTTAAGGGGGCCCTGCTCATAAGAGCTTACAATCTAAGAGGGTGGGACAAGTGATACAAAAGGTTATTACTGTGGGAGATAAGCTGATGGAAGAGCTAAAAGTTCAGTTAGTTGGAAGTGGGACAGGCTTCCCTGAAGAGATGAGTTTTCAGGGATTGCCTAAAGGCAGCCAGATGAGGAGATAGCAGGACAGATTAAGGTAGAGAGTTCCAGAGGATAGGAGAGGCTCTGGAGAAGTCCTGGGGACTAGCATGAGAGGAGACAAGGGAGCTTGAGAGTAGGAGGTCTTGAGAGGAGCAGAGGGGACGGTGTGGGTGATATTTGGAGATAAGATTGGTGATGTAGCTGGGCAATCTGTAAAATAGCTGTAAAATTACCTTAATTTGCTGGGCAATCGGAAGCCAGTGGAGGGATTGGCAGAGAGCGGTGGTGGACACTGAGTGGCTGGCAAGGTAGATGAGTCTGGCAGCAGCATTCATGATAGACAGAAGAGGGAATAGTCAATGGAGAGGTAGGCGTATGAGGAGACAAGGTGAGAGATAACAAGGGAGGGAATGAGTAGCTTGGTGGTTTCATTAGTTAAAAAGGGGCGAATTTTAGAGATGTTACGGAAATTAAGTCTACAAGCTTTTGACAGTGATTGGAATTGGGGCCAAAAGGAAAGGTACCCTGGCGTTAGGGGAGGGACTGATAGTTGTATTATTGGTCTTGATAGAAAAGTGATGGAAGGGGCATGTGTGGGGGGGGGGGGGGGTAATATTATTACCTCGGTTTTAGTTTTAGATTTAGAGATTTCATTTATAGAAGTAGTGCGACATCCGTGTTGATATGTCAGTTAGTACATTAGTGATGCAAAAGGAGACTGAAGGTGTGAGGTGAGTGGTAGAGAGATAGATATGAGTACCATCAGCAGAGAGATGGTATTTTGAAGACATGGGAGGTTATCAAGTGCCCAAGGGAGGTGGTGTAGAGAAGAGCAGGGGTCCAGGAACAGAGCCTTGGGGAACCCTTACAGAAATAGGAAGTGGAGAGGAGGAGGTCCAATAACAGAGCCATGGGGGCCCCCTACAGAAAGAGGAAGTGGAAAGGAGGAGGTCCAATAACAGAGTCTTGGGGGACCCTTACAGAAATAGGAAGTGGAGAGGAGGAGGTCCAATAACAGAGCCTTGGGGGCCCCCTACAGAAAGAGGAAGTGGAAAGGAGGAGGTCCAATAACAGAGTCTTGGGGGACCCTTACAGAAAGAGGAAGGGGAGAGGAGGAGGTCCAATAACAGAGCCTTGGGGGCCCCCTACAGAAAGAGGAAGTGGAAAGGAGGAGGTCCAATAACAGAGTCTTGGGGGACCCTTACAGAAAGAGGAAGGGGAGAGGAGGAGGTCCAATAACAGAGCCTTGGGGGCCCCCTACAGAAAGAGGAAGGGGAGAGGAGGAGGTCCAATAACAGAGCCTTGGGGGCCCCCTACAGAAAGAGGAAGTGGAAAGGAGGAGGTCCAATAACAGAGCCTTGGGGGCCCCCTACAGAAAGAGGAAGTGGAAAGGAGGAGGTCCAATAACAGAGCCTTGGGGGACCCTTACAGAAATAGGACGTGGAGAGGAGGAGGTCCAATAACAGAGCCTTGGGGGCCCCCTACAGAAAGAGGAAGTGGAAAGGAGGAGGTCCAATAACAGAGTCTTGGGGGACCCTTACAGAAAGAGGAAGGGGAGTGGGGGAGGTCCAAGAACGGAGCCTTGGGGATTCCCACAGAAAGAGGAAGTTGAGAGGAGGAGGTCCAACAACAGAGCCATGGGGACCCTTACAGAAAGAGGTATTAAAAAAATTAGAACATTGGTCACGGGACTTTAAATGAGGCAAACCACTACCAAACAAAATAGTACACATGATTACAAATTTGTTCCATGGTAGCAGAACTCATATTGACAATTTAATAGACATGATAAAATAACAACAAAAATAAATTATAGTGAGCAGATCCATAATAAGTAATCAAAATCAGAGGCGGCTCTCTAATTAGGCAAATTAGGCGGTCACCTTAGGCCTCACCCCCACAGGGGCCTCGCGGCTGACAAATTTGCCTAAAGAATTGGTTAGAGAAAATTCTATAAATGGTGAATTCATAGTTCATTGAATTTAAAACTCTTAATATATGCAATTTATACAGTTAATTTTTATCGCTTTAATTATTTTTCCCATTATGTATGTGAATGGGGCCTCATGTCTCAGATTTGCCTAAGGCCTCAAAAAGCCTAGAGCCGCCTCTGATCAAAATACACACTATAAATTCATAAAAATTTGTATACATGATATGTTTTTCAATAGAGATAATTTTAAACAGATGAAAATACATACCGTAAGTGCAATATACTTAACAATCCACAAATTTCTTGACATCCTATAACTCTATGCGTTTCCTGGATTCATGTCCACTCCCTCGGGAGTAGATGCAAGAAAGTTATCTAAAGATGATAAAAAAAATGCCAGAGTAGTAACGTTTACAGAAATGGATGACTCCCAATTAGGGATGGGCCGAACACTCCCTGGTTCGGTTTGCATCCAGAACATGCGAACAGGCAAATCATTTGTTTGAACACGCGAACACCGTTAAAATCTCTGGGACATGAACATGAAAAATCAAAAGTGCTCATTTTAAAGGTTAATATGCAAGTTTTTGTCATAAAAAGTGTATGGGGACCCGGGTCCTGCCCCAGGGGACATGTATCAATGCAAAAAAAAGTTTTAAAAACAGACGTTTTTCCGGGAGCAGTGATTTTAATAACTGCTTAAAGTGAAACAATAAAAGTAAAATATTCCTTTAAATTTCGTTCCCTGGGGGGTGTCTATAGTATGCCTGTAAAGTAGCGCATGTTTCCCGTGTTTATAACAGTCTCTGCACAAAATTACATTTCTAAAGGAAAAAAAGTATTTTAAAACTACTCGCGGCTGTAATGAATTATCGGGTCCCGGCAATACAGATAAAAGCCATTGAAAGTCATTTAAAAAAAAAAAAATGCGTGGGGGTCCCCTAAAATTCCATTACCAGGACCTTCAGGTCTGATATGGATATTAAGGGAAAACCTTGCGCCAAATTTAAAAAAAAATGGCGTGGGGTTCCCCCCAAAAATCCATACCAGACCCTTCAGGTCTGGTATGGATTTTAAGGGGAACTCCACGCCAAAATGTAAAAAAAAATGGCGTGGGGTTCCCCCCAAAAATCCATGCCAGACCCTTATCCGAGCATGCAACCTGGCCGCAGGAAAAGAGGGGGGACGAGAGAGCGCTCCCCCTCCTGAACCGTACCAGGCCACATGCCCTCAACGTGGGGAGGATGTCCCTATGTTGATGGGGACAAGGGCCTCATCCCCACAACCCTTGCCTGGTGGTTGTGGGGGTCTGCGGGAGGGGGGCTTATCGGAATCTGGAAGCCTCCTTTAACAAATTGTACCCCTACTATTTTACAAAAAAAAGTGTCAAAATGTTAAAAACCACAGGAGTCGGCTTGGGACAAGTCCTTTATTAAAAATAAAAAAATAAAAAATAAAAAAGAGATTCCAGCAATGTAATCCAATAAATCCATGCTCGATCTCCAGCGATGTAATCCAATTCTCGGTCTCCAGCGATGGATGATCTCCAGCGATTCCAGCGAGGAACACAAACACATCCTGCTTCCACCGGAGGTACCCAGCCAATGACGCAGTGCCAGCCTGACAGCTCTTATGTAGCTGATGGCGGGGCCACCTGTCACGTGACCCCGTTCCCCTCTGGCAAGGGGAAACGCTGGGGTTTCCCAGTGACATGTATGGGTGACCCCGCCCCCCTCTGATGCAACGGAAAACCTGCGTTGCATTAGAGGGGGCGGAGTCACCCGTACACGTCACTGGGAAACCCCGGCATTTCCCTTTGTCAGAGGGGGACGGGGTCACGTGACGGGTGGCCCCAACCTCAGCTACATAAGAGCTGTCAGGCTGGTGCCGCGTCATTGGTTGGGTGCCTCCGGTGGAGGCAGGATCGTGTGCGTGTTCCTCGCTGGAGTCGCTGGAGATCGAGAATTGGATTACATTGCTGGAGATCGAGGATGGATTTATTGGATTACATCGCTGGAATCTCTTTTTTTTTTTTTAATAAAGGACTTGTCCCAAGCCGTCTCCTGTGGTTTTTAACATTTTGACACTTTTTTTTTGTGAAATGGTAGGGGTACCAATTCACATGGGGGGGCCGGGATCTGGGGGTCCCCTTTGTAAAAGGGGGCTTACAGATTCCGATAAGCCCCCCGCGCGCAGACCCCCACAACCATCGGGCAAGGGTTGTGAGGATGAGGCATGTGGGCATGTGGCCTGGTACGGTTCAGGAGGGGGGGCACTCTCTTGTCCCCCCTCTTTTCTTGCGGCCTGCCAGGTTGCGTGCTTGGATAAGGGTCTGGTATGGATTTTTGGGGGGACCCCACGCCATTTTTTTTCATTTTGGCGCGGAGTTCCCCTAAAACCAATGCCAGACCTGAAGGGTCTGGTATGGATTTTTGGGGGAACCCCACTCCATTTTTTATTTTATTTTTTATACGCATTTTTATTTTTTATTTTTCAATGACTTTCAATTACTTTTATCTGTATTGCCGGAACCCGACAATTCATTACAGCCGCAAAAAGTTTTAAACGACTTTTTTTCCTTTAGAAATATCATCTTGTGCAAAGACTGTTATAAACACGGGAAACATGCGCTACTTTACAAGCATACCATAGACACCACCCAGGTACGAAATTTAAAGGAATATTTCACTTTTATTGTTTTACTTTAAGCATTATTAAAATCACTGCTCCCGAAAAAACAGACGTTTTTAAAACTTTTTTTTGCATTGATACATGTCCCCTGGGGCAGCACCCGGGTACCCAAACACTTTTTAGGACAATAACTTGCATATTAACCTTTAAAATTAGCACTATGGATTTCTCCCATAGACTTTTAAAGGGTGTTTTGCGGCTTTTCGAATTTGCAGCGAACACCCCAAATTGTTCGCTGTTCGTCGAACGGGCGAACAGCCAATGTTCGAGTCGAACTCATGTTCGACTCGAACAGATAGCCCATCCCTACTCCCAATATAGGGAAGAAAAAGAGGAAATAGTATGGGTAATGGGCCCAAGTACTCACAGGTCAGCTCAGAAAAAAGGGGGGAGGAGCATAGCCGCCCTGTGAGTGGGGAGTAACAGGAGATGTCTGCCCCAGGGGCTGTGGCAACGGAAACCAAATGGACCTCAAGGACAAATGGAGGGCGGACCAAGGTTTTGTAGCAAAGTGAATTCATAGCAAAGTGTCATTAGCATAGAGATGGTATTGGAAGACATGGGAGGTTATCAAGTGACCAAGTGGTGTAGATAGAGAAGAGAAGCGGTCCAAGAACAGAGCCTTGGGGGACCCCTATAGAAAGAGGAAGTGGAGAGGAGGAGGTCCAAGAACAGAGCCTTGGGGGACCCTTAAAGAAAGAAGAAGTGGAGAGGAGGGGGTCCAAGAACAGAGCCTTAAGGGACCCTTACAGATAGAGGAAGTGGAGAGGAGAAGGTCCAAGAACAGAGCCTTGGGGGACCCTTACAGAAAGAAAAAGTGGAGAGGAGAAGGTCCAAGAACAAAAAGCCTTGGGGAACCCTTACAGAAAGAGGAAGTGGAGAGGAGGAGGTCCAAGAACAAAAAGCCTTGGGGGACCCTTACAGAAAGAAAAAGTGGAGAGGAGAACGTCCAAGAACAGAGCCTTGGGGGACCCTTACAGAAAGAAGAAGTGGAAAGGAGAAGGTCCAAGAACAAAAAGCCTTGTTCCGCGTACACACGACCGTTTTTAATGACGAGAAAAATGACATTTTTTTAAATGGTCATTAAAAATGATCGTGTGTGGGCTTCAGAGCATTTTTCACGACGTGAAAAACGGGCATGAAAAAATTGGAACATGCTCTAATTTTTCACGTCGTTTTTTACATCGTTGTTTTTCTCGTCATGAAAAAACGTCTGTGTGTGGGCTTTAACGACGTGAAAAAAAATGCGCATGCTCAGAATCAAGTATGAGACAGGAGTGCTCGGTCTGGTAAAACTAGCGTTCGTAATGAAGATATCACATTCGTCACGCTGTAACGGACTGAAAAGCACGAGGCTGAAAAGTGCGAATCGTCTCTCAACAAACTTTACTAACATGAAGGGTGGCGCCATCCGAATAGAACTTCCCCTTTATAGTGCCGTCGTACGTGTTGTACGTCACCGCGCTTTACTCGAACATTTTTTTCCACGATAGTGTGTAGGCAAGGCAGGCTTGAGAAGAATCACGTCGAGAAAAATGCAGTTTTTTTCAATGACATTAAAAACGGTCGTGTGTACGCGGCATTACAGAAAGAGGAAGTGAAGAGGAGTTGACAAAGTTATAGGTAACACTGAAGGAGCGCTAGGAGGAGAACCGGGAAAGAGCAGAATCTTGGAGTAAGTAGGAGGAGAACCGGGAAAGAGCAGAATCTTGGAGTAAGTAACATAAAAAATAAGGTGACAGTACACAAATAACAATCAAAAAGCAAAAGAATAAAAATAAAAAATAAAAACAAACACACAAATATAAAGAAAAATTATCTTGCAAGCCTGGCCTGTTAGTGGGTCCTGAGGACAGGAGTTGAGAACCACTACTCTAAATAATCATAATAAAAATAAAAAAAAGAGTAGATGTTTTTAAGCACATTTCACATAAGCAGCAATAAGCAAAATTGAGACTGTCTGCTTTGTTGAACTAAGTGATTTCACAGAAAAATCTATTTTGCAGAAATGACTCTACTTAGATGCATACTGCAGCTATAATGTACCACCCAATCTGGTTCATAAATGATAAGCAATCTGAAATTATTAATATATGATAGGTAACTGTGTATAAAATGTTTAGAATGTTTAGTTCTGAAATGAAATGAAAGCATACACTTTCATTTTATAACGTCGGCATTATAATAATAATAAAAACAATAGTAATTTTGAACAATCCAATGTAAGCTTGATTGAGAAATCTACTTTAATGTTGTGAGTGCTGCCTGTCTGTTGGCCATCCCTTACCAGAACTTCCTGGATTCCCTGCATGCTTTGCTGGTTCTCCCTCTGCCGTTTGCTTTCCATTTTTAAGGACTACATATCCCATGGTACCTTGCTGCCTAGAAGTAGTGATTCCTGTACTGACTCCACCTCTTAAAACCCCTCCCTTCAGCAGCTCTGCAGTTCAGAATGCAGGTGTTCCGTCAGGTATGGCGACCCGTCAGAATTGGTAACGGAAGTGCTACACCCCGCACTCCTCCATAGTAATGATACACCAAGAAGGGGGCGAGCAGACATCTTGTTACACCCACTGGAGTTTTGCATTTCACACTTATTTTTAACACAAAACGGAGCATATAAGGTGAAATACAGTATTTGGAAATCCGACGGACTGTTTAGATGTTAAATTTTAAAAGCAGCGGCAAACCTGCTGATCTCACAGGTTTCCTAATGTGACAGAACACTGCTGCTTTTATAATTCAACATGTAAACAGTCCGTCGGATTTCCAAATACAGTATTTAGAGTGGAGCTCCACCCTAAATAGCAACTTTTGCTATTTGGAACCCTCCCCCCCCTCCGGTGTCACAATTGACACCTTTCAGGGGGGAGGGGGGTGAAGATACCTGTCTAAGACAGGTATTTTCACCCACATCCGGGAGTCCTGTCTCCGGGAATCTGCGGGAGTTACGTCACTTCCCGCAGACTTCCCTTGGTGTTCTGGGAGACACTCGGCTCCCAGAACACAGGAGCACCAATCAGAACGGCGCAGCGCGACTCGCGCATGCGCCGTAGGGAACCGGGCATGAAGCCGCAGGGCTTCACTTCCTGGTTCCCTCAGCGAGGATGGCGGAGGGAGCAGCAGAGCGACGAGCGGTCGCTCGTCCTCTGCTGCGGACGTCGCTGGACTCCAGGACAGGTAAGTGTCCAAATATTAAAAGCCAGCAGCTGCTGTAGCTGTAGCTGCTGGATTTTAATTTTTTTTTTCCGGCGGAGCAACCCCTTTAACCACTTAACGACCGCTCACTGTATATATACGTCGGCAGAATGGCACCGACAGGCACAATCACGTAGAGCATACGTGATTGCCTTTGTACAGTTGGGGGGTCCGATCGGACCCCCCTCCTATACAGTGAGTGGTGGCTAAGTGTCCGGGAGCGTTCCGGGATGAGGGGGCAGCCATTCGTTTCTGGCCACCCCCTCGCGATCGCTCCCGGCGAATGGAAATGCCCCCTCTGTCTGTGTCAGACAGAGGGAGCAGGAGGAAGTGATGTCATCTCTGGTGCGGCGCTCACATATACCGAGCGCCGTACAAGAGAAGATATCAGGTCAGTGCACACAACACTACACTGACACCAGGACACATAGGGACATAAATCGCCCCCCAGGCCCCCCAGATCACCCCAGATCACCCCCCAGATCACCCCCCCAGCCCCCAGTCACAGTGTCACTGATTGCAGTGACCATTTATTTAGTGATCACTGCAATCAGTGACATTTGTGACTGTAAAAGTGTCACCAAAGTTTAGTCTTAGGTCCAGTGTAGCCCCCTAACCCCCCCTAATAAAGGTTTAACCCCCTGATCACCCCCCAGATAACCCTTTCACCGCCTATCACCACTGTCGCTTAGCGATCATTTTTCTGATCGCTGTCTTAGCGTCAGTGATTCCGATTGGCAGCCAGTAATTTTTTTTAGGTTCGCCGCAGGTTTTTATAGCGTCAGGTACCCCAATATATTATCTAATAAAGGTTTAACCCCCTTGATCGCCCCCCAGGTAACCCTTTCACCCCCTATCACCACTGTCACTAAGCGATCGTTTTTCTAAACGCTGTCTTAGTGTCTGTGATGCAGATCGGTAGCCGGTAATTTTTTTTAGGTTCGCCGCAGGTTTTTATAGCGTCAGGTACCCCAATATATTATCTAATAAAGGTTTAACCCCCTTGATCGCCCCCCAGGTAACCCTTTCACCCCCTATCACCACTGTCGCTAAGAAATTGTTTTTCTAAACGCTGTCTTAGTGTCGGTGATGCAGATCGTAGCCAGTAATTTTTTTTAGGTTCGCCGCAGGTTTTTATAGCGTCAGGTACCCCAATATATTATCTAATAAAGGTTTAACCCCCTTGATCGCCCCCCAGGTAACCCTTTCACCCCCTATCACCACTGTCACTAAGCGATCGTTTTTCTAAACGCTGTCTTAGTGTCTGTGATGCAGATCGGTAGCCGGTAATTTTTTTTAGGTTCGCCGCAGGTTTTTATAGCGTCAGGTACCCCAATATATTATCTAATAAAGGTTTAACCCCCTTGATCGCCCCCCAGGTAACCCTTTCACCCCCTATCACCACTGTCGCTAAGCAATTGTTTTTCTAAACGCTGTCTTAGTGTCGGTGATGCAGATCGTAGCCAGTAAATTTTTTTAGGTTCGCCGCATGTTTTTATAGCGTCAGGTACCCCAATATATTATCTAATAAAGGTTTAACCCCCTTGATCGCCCCCCCAGGTAACCCTTTCACCCCCATCACCACTGTCGCTAAGCAATCGTTTTTCTAAACGCTGTCTTAGTGTCGGTGATGCAGATCGGTAGCTGGTAATTTTTTTTAGGTTCGCCGCAGGTTTTTATAGCGTCAGGTACCCCCATATATTATCTAATAAAGGTTTTAACCCCCTGATTGCACCTAGTTAACCCTTTCACCAGTGATCACCATATAAGTGTTACGGGTGACGCTGGTTAGTTAGTTTGCTTTTTATAGTGTCAGGGCACCCGCCGTGTATATAACCCAATAAAGGTTTAACCCCCTGATTGCCCGGCGGGTGATATCAATTAGGTTTTAGCGTCAGAGAGGGTCTGAGTCACACCCCAGGCAGCGTCAGGTTAGTGCCAGTAACGCTAACACCCACGCGTGAAGCATACACCCCCTTTAGTGGTATAGTATCTGAACAGATCAATATCTGATCTGATCAGATCTATACTAGCGTCCCCAGCAGTTTAGGGTTCCCAAAAACGCAGTGTTAGCGGGATCAGCCCAGATACCTGCTGGCACCTGCGTTTTGCCCCTCCGTCCAGCCCAGGCCACCCAAGTGCAGTATCGATCGATCACTGTCACTTACAAAACAAAAACACACATAACTGCAGCGTTCGCAGAGACAGGCCTGATCCCTGCGACTCCAGTGCTGTAGGAGGTGATTTCACCACCACAGTTAAAAAAAAAAAGCAAATATGCCGAAGCATTGGGGCAGCAGGGGCGGAGGAGCGATTTTGCTCCTAATGCCGCGTACATACGGTCGAAATTCCGACGGAGGCTTGCCCGTGGAAAAGTCCGACCATGTGTGTGCGGCATAACTTTTTTGCGGGAGGATGCCCCCATGCTTCGGCATATATAAATGGTGCGTGTATGCCCATCATTGGAAGTGGGTGGATGAAGGGCGGTATTCTAATGGTGGGCATACCCACCGATCAATCTCTTTTTTCGTTCAGCCAACTGGCTGCATGAAATAAAAAGATTACAATACATGTCCAACAAGGACCAGCAACGTACTGGTATGTTGCTGGACTTTGAATGTTTATACCAGAATGATGCCTGCGGGTTTAGGTATCATCTTGGTATCATTCTTTTCAGCCTGCGGCCGGCTTTCATGTAAAAGCAATCCTAGCGGCTAATTAGCCTCTGGACTGCTTTTACAAGCAGTGGGAGGGAATGCCCCCCCCCGGATATAAAAAGCGCCATTGGGATATTGGGAAAGCATTTTATCACACCGATCTTGGTGTGGTCAGATGCTTTGAGGGCAGAGGAAAAATCTAGGGTCTAGAAGACCCCAGTTTTTTTAAAAAAAGAGTACCTGTCACTACCTATTGCTATCATAGGGGATATTTACATTCACTGAGATAAAAATAAAAATGATAAAAAAAAAAAATACTTGGAAGGAACAATTTAAAAATAAAATAAAAAAGCAAAATTAATAATAAAAAAAAAAAGAAAAAAAAAAAAAGCACCCCTGTCCTGCCCTGCTCTTGCCCAATGGCGAACGCAAGCGTCGGTCTGGCGTCATATGTAAACAGCAATTGCACCATGCATGTGAGGTATCACCGCGAAGGTCAGATCGAGGGCAATCATTTTAGCAGTAGACCTCCTCTGTAAATCTACTGGGGTAACCTGTAAAGGCTTTTAAAGGCTTTTAAAAATGTATGTAGTTTGTCGCCAATGCGCGTTTGTGCGAAATTTTAAAGCATGTCGTGTTTGGTATCTATGTACTCGGCCTAAGATCATCTTTTTTATTTCATCAAACATTTGGGCAATATAGTGTGTTTTAGTGCATTAAAATTAAAAAAAGTGTATTTTTTAACCCAAAAAATGCGTTTGAAAAATCGCTGCGCAAATACTGTGTAGAAAAAAAAATGCAACACCCACCATTTTAATCTGTGGGGCCTTTGCTTTAAAAATATATATAATGTTTGGGGGTTCAACATAATTTTCTTGCAAAAAGAAAAAAATGTTTTCATGTAAACAAAAAGTGTCAAAAAGGGCTTTGTCTTCAAGTGGTTAGAAGAGTGGATGTAAGCTTCCTAATGTTGTGTATAAAATGCCAGAACAGTTCAAAACCCCCCCAAATGACCCCATTTTGGAAAGTAGACACCCCAAGCTATATACTGAGAGGCATGTCGAGTCCATGGAATATTTTATATGTTGACACAAGTTGCGAAAAAAACGACAATTTTTTTATTATTTTTTTGCACAAAGTTGTCACTAAATGATATATTGCTCAAACATGCCATGGGCATATGTGGAATTACACCCCAAAATACATTCTGTTGCTTCTCCTGAGTACGGGGATACCACATGTGTGAGACTTTTTGGGAGCCTAGCCACGTACGGGACCCCAAAAACCAAGCACCGCCTTCAGGCTTTCTAAGGGTGTAAATTTTTGATTTCACTTCTCACTGCCTATCACAGTTTCGGAGGCCATGGAATGCCCAGATAGCACAAAACCCCCCCAAATGACCCCATTTTGGAAAGTAGACACCCCAAGCTATTTGCTGAGAGGTATTGTGAGTATTTTGCAGATCTCGCTTTTTGTCACAAAGTTTTGAAAATTGAAAAAAAAAAAAAATATATATATATATATTTTCTTTCTTCATTTTCAAAAACAAATGAGAGCTGTAAAATACTCGCCATTCCTCTCAGCAAATAGCCTGGGGTGTCTATATTCCAAAATGGGGTCATTTGGGGGGGTTTTGTGCGATTTTGGCATTTTATGGCCTTCGAAACTGTGATAGGTAGTGAGGAGTGAAATCAAAAATTTGTGCCTAGAAATCCTGAAGGCGGTGCTTGGTTTTCGGGGTCCCGTACGCGGCTAGGCTCCTAAAAAGTCCCACACATGTGGTATCCCCTGTGAGGGGGTTAGCTCGGCAGCGGGTGTGTGTGACCCCCGGGATGGGCTCCCCACACAAAACAGGCCCAGCAAACGGAGGTTGTGGTTTTCAAAATCAAAAAGGTGCGGTTTATTTTCTATTTACAGTGACAAAACACAGCAAAGCAAAAGAAACATAACCAAAATAAATCCTGGTCAAGTTGACCTCTGACTAAACATACAGGTTTCCTAACTAACAACTGGGATCAGCCTAGTGCTGTCCTAGTCCCTAAGTCCCTGGTTTTAAATGTCCAAGCAAATAGCCACACAGGCTTTTTCTCACCGCACAGGGGTTCACTCTCCCTAGACAGTCCACACAGGTCTGGTTCCAGGCATGAGCCAACACCTAATGAATCTGGGAGTTTTTATAGAGGCCTTAAACGAACTGACAGGCTTCAGCTGGTCTCATCAACTCCCTGTCTCACGACGCCCAGCACTCTCCCTAGAGGTATGAGTCATCCATGAGCCCACTAGCCTTATACAACTCTCCACCTAGTTGTATAAGTCGGCGTAAAGCCTGAATCTGGGCGAAATATATCTACCCCCCTGGATGCAACCAGGTGACTTTACCTTCCTGCTGTCACATACCCCCCCCTCTTGTTTTAACCTCGGGGTTGGAACACCAGCAATCAGGCATTCATGTACTCGAGACAAAGCATCCACATTCCCCATTTGAACGCCAGGGCGATGCTTTACTGTGAAGTTGAATTCCTGGAGAGCCAGGAACCACCTATTCACTCTTCTATTTGTTTCCTTGTTTTGAGCCATCCACTTTAACGGAGCGTGATCCGTAACCATGTCAAAGTGCCTACCTAGCAGGTAGTACCGAAGGGAATCTAGAGCCCACTTCACCGCTAAACACTCCTTTTCAACGGTGGCGTAATTTACCTCATGGGACTTCAACTTCCTGCTGAGGTAAATGACTGGGTGCTCTTCCCCGTTCCAGACCTGGGACAATACTGCTCCTAACCCCACATCTGACGCATCACTTTGTACGACAAAGTCTTTAGAGAAGTCGGGTGAGTACAACACTGGCTGGCTACATAAGGCTTGTTTCAAGAATTGGAATGCTGCCTCAGCCTCGGGGGTCCATTTAATCATGACCGACCCTTTCCCCTTCGTCAGGTTGGTTAGGGGCACAGCCTTAGAAGCAAAGTGGGGAATGAATCGCCGATAATACCCAGCGATTCCCAGAAAGGCTCGTACCTGCTTCTTGCTGTTGGGACGTGGCCAACTCTGGATGGCCTCGACTTTGTTGAGTTGGGGTTTTATTACCCCCCTCCCAATGGTGTACCCAAGATATTTGGCCTCCTCCTGCCCAATGGTACACTTCTTGGGGTTAGCCGTAAACCCCGCTTCCCGAACAGAGTCCAGGACTGCTTGCACTTTTGGCAGATGTGAGGCCCAATCTGTGCTATGGACAATTACGTCATCCAGGTAAGCCGCAGCATACTTCCGATGGGGCCTCAGCATCTGGTCCATTTTCCGCTGGAATGTGGCCGGCGCATTCTGTAACCCGAACGGCATTCTTTTATATTGGAACGCCCCGTCTGGGGTTACAAATGCGGTTTTCTCTTTGGCCGACTTGGCCAGGGGGATTTGCCAATACCCTTTTGTGAGGTCAAGAGTCGTCATGTATCGGGCTGTTCCCAGCCGGTCGATCAACTCATCTATACGTGGCATGGGGTAGGTGTCAAATTTTGTAACTTTGTTCAACTGACGAAAATCGTTACAAAATCGCCAGCTCCCATCCGGTTTAGGCACCAACACGATGGGACTAGACCAATCACTTTGGGACTCCTCTATCACCCCTAAGTTCAGCATTTTCTGTACTTCCTCCCGTATTGCCTCCCGTCGAGCCTCTGGGATCCGATAGGGTTTTAACTTCACCCTTTCACCGGGCGGGGTAATGATGTCATGCTCTACCCCCGATGTTTGTCCTGGCAGCTCAGAGAATACCTCCTTGTTGCGAAGCACAAACTCCTTAACCTCCTGTTGTTGGGGTTGTGACAAGGTGGCTGCTATTCCAACCTCAGGAATCACGCAACCAGTTTGAGCTGGTGACCAAGTGTCTGCGACTAGGGACTCTCTATCCCTCCAGGCTTTCAACAGATTAACGTGATAGATCTGTTCGGGCTTTCGCCTTCCTGGTTGTCTGACCTTGTAATTCACTTCGCTCACTTTTTCCATTATCTCGTAGGGGCCTTGCCATTTGGCAAGGAATTTACTTTCAACCGTAGGGACAAGTACCAATATCCTATCCCCCGGGGAAAAGGTACGGGTCTTGGCTCCACGGTTGTACACTCTCTGCTGTGCCAACTGCGCTTGGGCCAAATGTTCCTTCACGATGGGCATTACCTGTGCAATTCGATCTTGCATCAGGGCGACATGCTCAATCACACTCCTGTGGGGAGAACTCTCACTTTCCCAAGTTTCCTTGGCAATATCCAACAGCCCTCTTGGGTGTCTCCCATACAGTAACTCAAAGGGGGAGAATCCCGTAGAGGATTGGGGCACCTCCCTAATAGCAAACATCAAATAAGGAAGTAAACAGTCCCAATCCTTTCCATCTCTATCCACCACTTTCTTCAACATTTGTTTTAGGGTTTTGTTGAATCTTTCAACCAGCCCATCGGTTTGGGGGTGATACACAGACGTACGCAATTGCGTCACTTTGAACAATTTACACAGCTCTTTCATAACCCGGGACATAAAGGGTGTACCTTGGTCCGTAAGCAGTTCTTTACAAATACCCACCCGGCTAAAAACAAGAGATAGCTCTTTGGCTATGGTTTTGGCCGAGGTATTTCGGAGAGGGATCGCTTCTGGATAACGGGTGGCATAGTCCATTATAACTAATATGTACTGGTGCCCCCTAGCGGACTTGATTATAGGACCTACCAAATCCATGGCGATCCTCTCAAACGGGACCTCAATGATGGGTAGAGGGACCAGCGGGCTACGGAAATGTGGCATCGGGGCCAACCTCTGACACACAGGGCAGGAGGAACAATAATTTTCTACGTCCTTCATCACCCCCGGCCAATAGAATCTCTGTAATACCCTCTCTCGGGTTTTCTCTGTCCCCAGATGACCTCCAAGAATGTGCCCATGGGCCAACTCCAACACCAACTTCCTGTAAGGTTTGGGCACCACAAGCTGCTCAACGGTTTCTTCTGCCCTTTTTGCCACCCGATACAGTAGGTCCTTCTCTACGCTGAAGTATGGGTAAGTGCAGGTATTATCTGGGTTCACTAACTCGCCATCTATTTTCACTACGTTTTCCCGTGCCTTTATTAGGGCGGGGTCTTTCAACTGTTCTGTGGCAAAGTTTTCCCTGTGAACCTCAAGATCAGAAAACTCCACAGACGGTAGGTTTTCGTCTGAGGAGGTGGGCTCCTCTCCAGTTTCTTGAGTCTCCCCTGCCAATACTGATAAGGGAAATTCCGGAGAGTCCTCACCACTCTCAGGGGAGTTCTGGCTATCACATTCCTGGTACATAGGGGCACCAGTGAGGGGCTCAGGATCATCCCACAGTTCCCAGAACTTCGGAAAATCCCTTCCCACAATGGCGTCATGCGGTAACTGAGATACTAAGCCCACTGGATGAGAGAGGGTACCTTTGGGGGTCTCGAAACACACTGTAGTCACTGGATACTCTCGGGTGTCCCCATGCACACAAATAACAGCTACCTTGCTATTCCCAGAGACCTCTGTTTTAACTAACTCAGCCTTTATCAGGGTCACAAGGCTACCTGAATCCAGCAATACCACAACATTTCTACCATTAACACACATTTTGCATAAATGTTTCTCAGTTCCTCGAATGGCAGTGCATGCGACTGTCGCACACAGCGACTGACGTCTGCCCGTCAGAAAGTCACACTGCATGGGTTCCTCCACAACCGGGCAATTGGCTGCAATATGTCCCGCTTGCCGGCAGCGGTAGCAAACGATCCTTCTTGCCGCCTCTTGAGCCGCTGATTTCCCAGGCTGTTCTCGCCAAACTTGGGGTAGAGCTCCCACCCTCTCACTCTCTCCACCCTCACCCCTTGGAATCCTCTTATCCGCCCCTGGGGATGGTCTGGTCTTAGGGTGGAAAGTCCGAGTGTCTCTGGAAGAGGCCGTCAGGTTCTCTGTAGCCAAGTATTTCTCCACATGATCCACAAGACCATCGGCCGTCTCTGGGTCTCCATGGCTTACCCACTTTTGGATGGCAGTAGGAAGAGCTCTCAAAAACCGATCCATTACAACACGTTCCACAATCTTTGGTGCGGACAAAGTCTCTGGCTGTAGCCACTTCCTGCTCAGGTGAATGAGATCATACATTTGAGACCTGGGGGGTTTTCCAAGCTGGAAAGTCCAGTTATGCACACGCTGAGCCCGGACAGCCTGGGTGACACCCAGCCTTGCCAATATTTCAGCTTTTAGCATCACATAGTCTTTTGCTTGGTCAGGCTCTAGGTCATAGTAAGCCTTCTGCGATTCACCAGTTAACAGAGGAGCCACCAGTCCAGCCCACTGCTCCTCAGGCCACTTTTCTCTTTCAGCAGTCCTTTCAAATGTGGTCAAAAATACCTCTGGATCATCCTCTCCAGTCATTTTTGTCAATAAACGACTCACCCCAAAGGACGCGGTATTAGTGGGACGGCTTTCCTCACTGGTCTGCGGACGTTGCTGCATTACTGCTTCCATTTGTTGTAGTCTCTGCTCTTGCTTCTGTAACAGGTCTATGAAGCGGGCCTCAGATTGCTGCTGGGCTTGTTGATGAGCTTGCTGCTGGGCTGCAAGGCTCCTTTGCAAACCTGCATTTGTCTGCTGTTGATTGGCATTTGCTAGAGCCAGCTGTTTCAGTATCTCCTCCATGCTGGCTTAAAAAAACTGCCACTGGTTCTCCACCAACTGTGAGGGGGTTAGCTCGGCAGCGGGTGTGTGTGACCCCCGGGATGGGCTCCCCACACAAAACAGGCCCAGCAAACGGAGGTTGTGGTTTTCAAAATCAAAAAGGTGCGGTTTATTTTCTATTTACAGTGACAAAACACAGCAAAGCAAAAGAAACATAACCAAAATAAATCCTGGTCAAGTTGACCTCTGACTAAACATACAGGTTTCCTAACTAACAACTGGGATCAGCCTAGTGCTGTCCTAGTCCCTAAGTCCCTGGTTTTAAATGTCCAAGCAAATAGCCACACAGGCTTTTTCTCACCGCACAGGGGTTCACTCTCCCTAGACAGTCCACACAGGTCTGGTTCCAGGCATGAGCCAACACCTAATGAATCTGGGAGTTTTTATAGAGGCCTTAAACGAACTGACAGGCTTCAGCTGGTCTCATCAACTCCCTGTCTCACGACGCCCAGCACTCTCCCTAGAGGTATGAGTCATCCATGAGCCCACTAGCCTTATACAACTCTCCACCTAGTTGTATAAGTCGGCGTAAAGCCTGAATCTGGGCGAAATATATCTACCCCCCTGGATGCAACCAGGTGACTTTACCTTCCTGCTGTCACACCCCGTACTCAGGAGAAGCAGAAAAATGTATTTTGGGGTGTAATTCCACATATAACCATGGCATGTGTGAGCAATATATCATTTAGTGACAACTTTTTGTAATTTTTTTTTTTGTTTTTTTTTTTGTCATTATTCAATCACTTGGGACAAAAAAAAATATATTCAATGGGCTCAACAGGCCTCTCAGCAATTTCCTTGGGGTGTCTACTTTCTAAAATGGGGTCATTTGGGGGGGTTTTGTGCTATTTTGGCATTTTATGGCCTTCGAAACTGTGATAGGTATTGAGGAGTGAAATCAAAAATTTGCGCCCTTAGAAATCCTGAAGGCGGTGCTTGGATTCCGGGGTCCCGTACGCGGCTAGGCTCCCAAAAAGTCCCACACATGTGGTATCCCCGTACTCAGGAGAAGCAGCAAAATGTATTTTGGGGTGAAATTCCACATATAACCATGGCATGTGTGAGCAATATATCATTTAGTGACAACTTTTTGTAATTTTTTTTTTTTTTTTTTTTTTTTTTTAGTCATTATTCAATCACTTGGGACAAAAAAATAAAAAATTCAATGGGCTCAACATGCCTCTCAGCAATTTCCTTGGGGTGTCTACTTTCCAAAATGGGGTCATTTGGGGGGTTTTGTACTGCCCTGTCATTTTAGCACCTCAAGAAATGAGATAGGCAGTCATAAATTTAAAGCTGTGTAAATTTCAGAAAATGTACCCTAGTTTGTAAACTCTATAACTTTTGCGCAAACCAATAAATATACGCTTATTGACATTTTTTTTACTAAAAACATGTGGCTGAATACATTTTGGCCTAAATGTATGACTACAATTGAGTTTATTCGATTTTTCTTATAACAAAAAGTAGAAAATATCATTATTTTTTCAAAATTTTCGGTCTTTTTCCGTTTATATCGCAAAAAATAAAAATCGCAGAGGCAATCAAATACCATTAAAAGAAAGCTCTATTTGTGGGAAGAAAAGGACGCAAATTTCGTTTGGGTACAACATTGCATGTCCGCACAATTTACAGTTAAAGCAGCGCAGTGCAAAATTCTGAATTCACCTCTGGTCCTCTAGCTACCAAATGGTCCGGGGCTTAAGTGGTTAAGCATATAAGCTAAGTTTTGTGTTAAAAATAACTGTGAAATGCAAAATTCCGGTGGGTGTAACAAGTTGTCCGCTCGCCCCCTTCTCGGTGTACCATGAGCTTTTGGCCAGGAATTCCGACCGTGTGTATGCTCCATCGCAGTTTTTCCAACGGGAAAAACTGCCGGAAAAAAAAAGAGCAGGATCTCTTGTTTCCCGTCAGGAAAATATCCTAGCGGGAAAACCGTTCGTCTGTACGCTTTTCCGACGGGAAAAAAAATGTGCATGCTCGGAAACAATTCGACGCATGCTCAGAAGCATAGAACTTCATTTTGACGGCTCCTCGTAGTCGGGAAAACCGGTCGTGTGTACTAGGCAACAAACACTTCAATTAAAGCACGTGTAACACCCAATACTCAACTTTATTAGCTCCTTTCCAGGAAACCTATCCTGCCTCTCAGTGGCAGGACAAGGACATCTAGAGCCCAGGGCGAACATGCCGAACTGCGCCCCACCAGGATGTATGAGCATTATGTGTCAGCAAACCCCCCCCCCCCCCACAAAAAAACTGAGCACTAATCTGCATGCTTACCCCCTAAGCATACATTCCCCTCCTCCCAATTTGATTTACAAATTCTCTACCACTAAAATTTCCCCTCCTAGTACACATCTCCCCCCTCCCAGCGCAAACTTCCCCCTAATCTCCCCCCCTAGCACAAATCTTCTCCCATCCTCCCTCCTGACATAACTCCCCCTAGCGCACCACTCTTAGCATCCCCAATCTCCTTGCGGTGCCCCACCACCTCACATGACACCACAGTGCCCGGGGCAGCTTCCCCTCCTGCCCACCCCTTGTCCCGGCCCTGCTGCCTCTACCCTTCATATTGCTTGTCCTCACCTTTAGATTGTAAGCTCTCATGGGCAAAGCCCTCTTGTCCTGTATTGTAACTTTCTACCCAGGGCCGGATTCCTGACAAGGCCACCGAGGCTAGACCTCGGGCGGCAGTGTGTGCAGGCGGCAACAGGGGGAGTTAAAAAATCATCCCCCCTTCAAGACCCGGCATCTCCCCCTGCACCTCTGGCATGCAGTTTAGAGTGCAGTGGGGAGAGGTGGGAGGAGGGGGAAGGCGGCGATCGGCAGCTCTATGGTGTGGTGCCTGTGTGGGTGGCGGAATCTCCCTGGGGCTAGTGGTACTCTCTCGAGTGTCAGTGTATACAGTGGAGAGGAGAAGGGGGGGCCTCTGACCCGGGCAGGTATCACTTTTACTTTCACTCTGCTTGTACACTGTTGCTGATGCCCGAGTCAGAGGCTCCTTCCCTCTCTTCTGTATACATTCTGGGATAGAACTACTAGCCCCAGCGAGATCCCCCTGCCTGTGGACACCAGAGAGCTGCCGATCGCAGCCTCCCACCTCCACCAGCCAGGTACAGGGGAACCTCTGCAAGGGGGGAGCCAGCTGTTTGGGGACCCTGATTGAAGAGGGGGGCTCTCTGGGGACCCTGATTGAAGAGGGGGGCTCTCTGGGGACCCTGGTGTAAGGGGGGGATCTCTAGGGACCCTGATGTAAGGAGGGGGCTCTCTGGGGACCCTGATGTAAGGAGGGGGCTCTCTAGGGACCCTGGTGTAAGGGGGGGCTCTCTGGGGACCCTGATGTAAGGGGGGCTCTCTGGGGACCCTGATGTAAGGGGAGGCTCTCTGGGGACCCTGATGTAAGAGGAGGTTCTCTGGGGACCCTAATGTAGGGGGAGGCTCTCTAGGGACCCTGATTTAAGTAGGGAGGCTCTCTGGGGACCCTGATGTAAGGGGGGCTCTCTGGGGACCCTAATATAAGGAGGGGCTCTCTGGGGACCCTGATTTAAGTAGGGAGGCTCTCTGGGGACCCTGATGTAAGGGGAGGCTCTCTGGGGACCCTGATGTAAGGGGGGCTCTCTGGGGACCCTAATGTAGGGGGAGGCTCTCTAGGGACCCTGATTTAAGTAGGGAGGCTCTCTGGGGACCCTGATGTAAGGGGAGGCTCTCTGGGGACCTTGATGTAAGGGGGGCTCTCTGGGGACCCTGATGTAATCAGGGGAGCTCTGAGGATCCTAATATAAGTAGGGAGGCTCTCTGGGGACCCTAATGTAGGGGAGGCTCTCTGGGGACCCTGATGTAAGGGGAGGCTCTCTGTGGACCCTGATGTAAGGAGGGGCTCTCTGGGGACCCTAAAGTAAGGAGGGGCTCTCTGGGGACCTTGATGTAAGTAGGGAGGCTCTCTAGGGACCCTGATGTAAGGGGAGGCTCTCTGGGGATCCTGATGTAAGGGGAGGCTCTCTGGGGATCCTAATGCAGGGGGAGGCTCTCTAGGGACCCTGATGTAAGTAGGGAGGCTCTCTGGGGACCCTGATGTAAGGGGAGGCTCTCTGGGGACCCTGATGTAATGAGGGGCTCTCTGGGGACCCTGATGTAAGGGGGGCTCTCTGGGGACCCTGATGTAAGGGGGGCTCTCTGGGGACCCTGATGTAAGGGGGGCTCTCTGGGGACCGTAATATAAGGAGGGGCTCTCTGGGGACCTTGATGTAAGGGGGGATCTCTGGGGACCCTGATGTAATGAGGGGGGCTCTGGGGACTCTAATGTAGGGGGAGGCTCTCTAGGGACCCTGATGTAAGTAGGGAGGCTCTCTGGGGACCCTGATTCCTCTACTCACTGTTATCCAGAACGCTATCTATGTTATGGAGATGGCGGGATGAAGAGGGGGGGGGTGTTCTGTTGTCATAAAATGCTTTCTGTCTTAGGACAACAATGCTGCTCCCCTATAGATACAGTACAGTGAGTGAGCATTGTAACCCTTGGGCAGGAAGTGTGTTACTGGCAGGATCACCAGGTGTAAATATACAAAAAAAAATCCTGAAAAAGCAAACAAAAAAAAAGAAATCCAACTACCACATTCACGGACTGGTAAGTTGTAATATATAAAAATGTTGTTCTTCGGTTTAGGCAAGCTTTTATACATATGTAAACGTATTGGAAGATGCCATCTCTCTCTCCCCCTACCCGCATGAATCTCTTTTGGTCTTACAAAATTATAAAGACAGTAAAGTAAGGAAGAACACTGTTTATATGCAATCTGAGGCTATTTAATATGGCAGAATATACACTATATTACCAAAAGTATTGGGACACCTGCCTTTACACGCACATGAACTTTAATGGCATTCCAGTCTTAGTCGGTAGGGTTCAATATTGAGTTGGCCCTCTCTTTGCAGCTATAACAGCTTCAACTCTTCTGGGAAGGCCGTCCACAAGGTTTAAAAGTGTGTCTATGGTAATGTTTGACCATTCTTCCAGAAGTGCATTTGTGAGGTCAGGCACTGAAGTTGGACAAGAAGGCCTGGTTCGCAGTCTCCGCTCGAATTCATCCCAAAGGTGTTCTATCTTGTTGAGGTCAGGATTCTGTGCAGGCCAGTCAAGTTCCTCCACCCCAAACTCGCTCATCGATGTCTTTAGCGAACGTCTTCCTGTTTCTCCTCCCGGCCAATCAGGAAGCAGGTCCTGAGACCCGATTGCCCAGGAGTCCTAAGACCGCATTGGCTGGTTTCCAGGGCTCCTAATTGGCTGGGAGGAGCCTGCTGGGACTCGGGGAGACAGGGGCAGGGATGAAGGTAATTTTGGGGCTGGCGGGGGGCCTGGCGTGCGACGGGCTGGCGAGCGAAGCGGCGAGGGGGGGTGGATGGTGGTCGGGTAGCGGCGATCGAACGAGTGAAAGGTGACAGTGGGGTGGAAGGAGGTTTGGTGGTGGTCGGATGGCTGGCTGAGGGGGAGTGGCTGGCCGGCTGGACTCAAGAAATTTGAGCACCAGCAGCCACTGCAAAGGTGGAGTTGATGCCTTTAAACTTTGGTGTTGGCAAAGAATTATAACAACACCGTGGACAACAAAGAAAAGCACAAAATGAATTCTTCAATAAATCAAGCCCAAAATACAAACAATATTCGCGCTACTAACAAATGTGAGCAGCTACAATGCCTATGGAAAAAGCAAAAAACAAACAATATACAAAAAATGTAGCGCTATACATAAAAGTTATATACAAAACACCCAAGTGTAGTGCTCAAAACAAATAAATGTAAAAGAGTCCGTAAAAAGTCCAAAATGGACAAAATATATGTGTAAATAAAGTCTTTGATGACCATTCAAACGTGGATAGTCTTGAAATTTTCAAAACACAACTGGTGACTTTCAAAAAGCAAATGACTATAACGTGACCACCACCAAATGGAAAGGAGGCTTACCAGATGGAATGGACCCAGTAAACGTATGTCTAAAGGGTCAAACAGGCTTGGTACATGTATACTCGTAGGTCTAGAGTCCTGGCTGGCGTTGCACACATCAATGTCCAAAATCCAGGGTCTAGTGGTGTCACCAAATATCCGAACCCAGTATGATGATGGGATAGCTCACAATGGAACCTTGTACAGCAACAGAGCTTGTATGATTCTATGCAGGCCAGGACGGACGGCAATGCACACATCTTCCTTCGGCTCCTGAGTCCCTACCTCTCTTGTGCATTTGCAGTTAGGTTTAAACAACATACAACCTTCACCTCATACAAGCTCTGTTGCTGTACAAGGTTCCATTGTGAGCTATCCCATCATCATACTGGGTTCGGATATTTGGTGACAGCCACTCCCCCTCACGTTATAGTCATTTGCTTTTTGAAAGTCACCAGTTGTGTTTTGAAAATTTCAAGACTATCCACGTTTGAATGGTCATCAAAGACTTTATTTACACATATATTTTGTCCATTTTGGACTTTTTACGGACTCTTTTACATTTATTTGTTTTGAGCACTACACTTGGGTGTTTTGTATATAACTTTTATGTATAGCGCTACATTTTTTGTATATAATAAATCAAGCCCAGCCTTTTACTAGAGGACCCAGATGACCAGACTTATTTTGGACATATCAACAGAAGAACCAACTCAAAAGAAAAGACAAATAGGCTTGGAAAGGGAAAAGAGGAAGCTGACCAGCAATAAGGTGGATGGATACAATAACATAAATTCTAGACCTGCCATTGTGAAGACTTCAAGAAGACCTTCACCCTTTTAAATGGCATTCTTTTTACCGCTTCCTGCTCCCCCTCCCTCTTATGCTTTTTTAATTTTTTTTGTAGCTCTACATCGTTGCCTAGGCGAGAACGATGTATCAGCTCATATCTTTGTCCCACATCCCAGGAGGCAGTTTGAGAGATATCATGCAAATGCAGACACGCCCAAGGTCTCCACCAGGTCCATGGGACCAGGGAGAGAGCCATACACTGGAGCTCAACTCAATATTGGAGGAGGGGAGGAGATTAGTCAAGGGCTACTCCAAATGTTGTCCTTGATCGCCAGTGGTAGTTAGGATTATCTCGGTGCCCAAATATAAGGCAGGGATTTTATAAAAAATTAGGGCTGTGGAAATTAACTATTAATCCTCGATTAATCGATTGATTTTTTTGATCGATCAAAATAGTTTTGATCGGTACTCACCTGTCCGCCGGCTTTCGGGTCTTCAGGGAGTTCTGTCGGAGATCTGGTGACGTCACGGACACCGGCAGGGCTTGCCGTGTCCATCCGAAGGGCTCCTTTGCTGTGCCTTCATATCTGCATGCCGGCGGGACCTTACTATCTGCCCAGGGAGGGCTGGCGGCCTTAGGCCTGGGGGGCAAGTCCAGTCAAGTGGCCCATTGAACCACCGAATCAGCTCACCATCCATGGCCCACCTGGTTTTTCAATGCAGCCTTACCAGTGCCCATCAGTGCAGCCAACTCCAGTGCCCCTCAATGCAGCCTGATCACTGGGGCAGGTTACATGGGGTATATGGGGGGGAGATGGGGGGTCAGCTAGGGGTGTCAGGGTCTCTCACCTCAGCGATCTCAGCTCAGCAGGTCCTTGCACGCCACAGTCTCCTGGGGAGGGTAACGCTCCTGATCCTGGGGTCAAGTTGCAGCCAGTGCCAAGCCCTGCGTCCTGACTCCCTGGCACGCCCTGCCTCTGCCTGCTTCCAAGAATCTGGTCCCAGGGAGTTGTAGTTTCCTCTGCGCTGCTGAGTTTTCCACCCACCAGAAGCTTGAGTGCAGACTACAACTCCCGGAATGCAACAGCTAGTGGTCGGCCACCATGGCCATGCCCCCGGCCCGACTTCCTAGACCAGAATAAAAAAAGAAATGCTAGCCGGCAGCGGCTGCCGGCCATTTTGATTTTGATTTTGATTTTGATTTTGAGGGACTGTCCCTGATTTGGAGCAATGTCCCTCATTCCTCTTCATTTGTCCCTCATTTTGCTCTGATCTATATAGCTGTATATAATATGTACTTTTTATCTATCAAAAAGTGTTTCCCAGTGCTAAACCTTTCATGTGATTTCTAAATTGCTGCATTTGTAAATTCCAAAAGCCAATATAAAGGAATAGTAGTGGTAAAAAAAGCACTTGTGGGTTTAACCTATCTTGTTTATACGCACAATTCTCCTTAAAGGGGGCGTGGCAAGGGGTGTGTCCTATGCCTGCATACTTTTGCTGATAGGTGTCCCTCATTCCCATTTCAAAAAGTTGGGAGGTATGCTAAACTGTATCTGAGTGCCACCAAACGCTATTTAATTCATTTTTAATATTCAATGCAAATTCATCCATCCAACAATGACTCTGTGATTAATATTGTTGAGAAATATTGTTGAGAAATCCCTTTGAAAAACACCCCCTAGAAGTTCTAGCCAATGGCCATCTTGAGTAAGGGCAGATGATTCATGTAGCATTTACTTCCAGGAATACATCTGCCCTTAGCTCAGGCATAGAGACAGAAGAGTATGCCTAGCTAAGAAAGCCCCTCCTTCTCTCCTCCAGATGAAAGAACAAAATGTTCATGAAGACTCCTGGGATGTATGACATCATTTTGGTCTAAGCCAGAAACCAGAAGGCAACTGAAGAAATGTTAAAAAAGTATAAAACAGGTAAATATAATTTACATGAATGCAAATTGATGTTGATTGGGAGAGTTTAGCTCCACTTTAGCAATAATAACAACAACAACAATAATAATAAGTCAAACCATTTGTAGTGGAAAACCATATAAGTGTAGCATTACCCCCGTAGGAGCTGCTGGTTATTTTTGGTCCTGCCGTTACCCCACAGTTAAATGTATCAAAACTTGCTTGGCTCTAAATTGGGCAATGTGCCCACAGATGCATGCACCAGTCACTTAGTTCTTTTTCCAGTGCTTTTTATTAAACAACTTGAGCAGTAGAGGGATGGAGGGTTAGGGGAAAGTTCAGATACCTTGTGCAGATCACTGAGGAACTTGAGATCCAGAAGACAAATACAACTCCTTGTCAGCGGATCTTCCTCACCCGGATAGGCCTCTCTCACCGGCCTAGCAGCCGCAATGATGCACGGACAAAAGTCTCTGCCACAGACTTGCTGATAGTAATAGCTATTTGTACAATCCTCTGCCACAGGATTCGGTGATCAGCAATAAATAAGCGAACACAGCTACACAGTACCTAAAGTCCCTTTAAGCCATCCGGCAGTACTGTGAGGTAGATTAGTTAGGATGCATCCTCCAATTGAGTCACCAGGCTCCTCTTGGGATTACCAGCCTTTCGCTCGGTCCTCTCCAAGATGAGTCCTCCCTCGGATCTTTCAATTGCTCGGCTTCTTCCCGCAGGTAAGACAGCACAGGACCATCTCTGGACCAGTAGGCCCCAGACAGACTTCTGGGCCTACATGCAGTCACGTAGCCTCGGGCCAGCAGGGCCCCGAGGCAGAAGAGGAGTTGTCACATACCTTAGACCAGGCGGGCCATGAGGTCAGAGAGAGAGAAAGATGGCGTCTGCCCCTTAAGTATCCTCTTCCAGAATGCACAGCGGTGAACCACTCCCACTGGGCTGTTTCTGGGAAAGGGACACCCAATACACCTTAGCCTGTTGTCCTTCCATCACTGGCCTGTGGTGACAACGACGCCTACCGGCAACAGTCTGGAACTGCACACAACACAGCCAATGCTGGAGCAGAGGCTAATTTAGCCATAATATTGAATCTGAACTATATACAGAACAGATAACCCACTAAATTTACGTGCAAGCGCCTGGTCAACAGGAGCAGGGCGCTAAATAAGTAAATAGTTAAAATGGTGAAATTAAATATCGTTTAAAGACGCTGTTTTCTAAATGAAGAAGAAGAAATTATTCTGCCATTCTAATAATAAAATGTGAAATAAAATGTGACACATTCCTTTTTTCTTTTCTTTTTTATCTTTCCATGATATACAGCCATTCATTGGCCCTTGTCTGGATGCCGCTAATGCCACATTGACAAGACCTTGGAAATCAATGACAGCTTCTTTGTCTGAAGCCATACGCGTTATGAATGCTCGAATGTGTCAGGTTTGAGCTGACATTAAAATAGCTTTTATTGTTACCGACTCCGAGATGGGCTTTTTTTTTATTCTGACCAGTGAATAAACTAAACAGGTAAGTATAAAGGAAATTACGCATAAAGGCTCCTGATTGCCCCATTAGGAATATTTTTACCTGACACAAGACTGTCTTTTTAAAGCATAAACTAGACAATGGGATTAGGTTTTCCGACTAGAATAGACTGGAAGAATCCAATGGTTTTCTGTGATATCTGCGCTAAGGTGTCAGAATCAATGCGCAACAACTGAGCAACCATCGTTCTTCAGAGGGTGACACAAGAGTAAATGAGTCCTAAAGGCTTTTTAACATAAAGTATTCACATTCCTCATTCCATCACATATCCCAAAAATAAGAAGATTATTCCTCATTGCAGGACAGAGGGCGGAACCATGCAAATTATTCCTTTACATTTCATTGGCTTAATGCACATCCTGGACCGCTGGAGTATGAGGCCTTGTGCACACTGGACATTTTTGGATGTTTTTACAGAAGCTGTTTTTGGCAGTAGAGGTTTTTTTCTACAGTCAATAAACTCCCCATCATGTTATCCTATGTGTCCATGTGGCTGTTATCAGCAGTTTGGGCAGTGGCGTTTTTGAGCAGTAAAAAACCCCCAAAACTAGTGGGTTCTGAGAGACGTTCATCAGCTGTAAAAACGCTCTAACGCTGATAAACGTAGCTAAACCCTTAAAAACGTTACTCACCAGCGTTTTTGAACGTTGAAATTTTTTTTTAAATTTTCTTCAAAAAATAAAAACGCTAAAAAACGCTAATGCAGGAAAACGCTAAAAACCGCTAATAAATACTAAAAAACGCTATTGCAAAAACGTTGAAAAAAGTTGAAAAATTTACTGCAAAGCTACTGGCGTTTTTATAACGTCCAGTGTGCATGAGGCCTAATACACATACAGTAAATCTAATTATGAGTAATTTTATTCCAAACTGCTGTCAGGATGGCTTCAGGAGAAGATGTGTGCATGCGCCTATACATGGGCATGCATGCATGCCTGATTCCAGACTTGGCTTTAGATGGACTAATTAAATAAGAAGTAGTATGAGAATTTTTATTTTTTTTAATCATACTTACGTACTCAGTTCTCAGAGCTCCCTGAGAAAAGAGCTGGTGACTGTACAAGCGTTGGCTGTACTTCTCCTTTCAGGCTCGGTTCATACTGATGCAACATATGATCTGACTTGTGAGACTGCAAGTCGGATGACATGTGAAATTCAATGTTTCCTTATGAGAGCTGTCTTGATATTACACAAGTCTGTCCGAATTTAGAAAAGGTTCCTGCACTACTTTGGTCCGACTTTGACATGACTTCAATGCCACAGAGTGTAAAAAGTCACATAAAAGTCATATCAAAGTTGGACTCCAAAGTTGCACTGAAAGTCACGCGACTTTGGAGTCGGGCTAGTGTGAACCGAGCCTAAAGAAGAGTGTTGAAAAGGTAGGTTGTTGGGTGATCTTCATCTGTTTCCTGTATTCTAAATCTTTGTTTGTTCCTGATTTCCCATTGCTGACCTGTTTATGGATACTTCACTACTCTGACCTCCTGTGGTGACCGAGTACAATTATGACCTGGCTCATCTGTCTACTTGTTGCTGACTTATGCTTTCTTCTGACACCCTGCTGATACCTATCTATTGCTGACCTCGACTTGCCTCCTGACCACAATCTTGCTGCCTATCTGTTGCTGACCTCGACTTGCCTCCTGACCATGATCCTACTGCCTATCCATTGCTAACCTTGGTTTGCCTCCTGACCAAGATTATTATTAATATTTTTTATACAGGATTTATATAGCGCTGACAGTTTGCCCAGTGCTTTACAACATTAGGGCAGACAGTACAATTACAATACAATTTAATACAGGGGTAATCAGAGAGCCCTGCTCATTAGAGTTTACAATCTAGGAGGGAGGGTCAAGTGATACAAAAGGGTAATAGCTGTGGGGGATGACCTGATGGAGAAAATAGAAGTACAGTTGTTAGATGGAGGCAGGATAGGCTTCTCTGAAGAGGAAAGTTTTCAGGGATAGCCTAAAAGTGGATATATTTGGAGACAGTCTGACAGATTTGGGAAGGGAATTCCAGAGGATGGGTGAGGCTCGGGAGAAGTCCTGGAGGCGGATATGGGAGGAGGTGATGAAGGAGCTAGAAAGAAAGAGGTCTTGGGAGGAACTAAGAGGGCGATTAGGTTGGTATTTTGAGACTAGGCTAGTGATGTAGCTGGGGGCAGAATTGTGGATGGCTTTGTAACTTATTTTTAGTTTTTTTAATTTAATTAGTTGGGCGAGTGGCAGCGAATGGAGGGATTGGCGGATAGGGGTAGCAGACACTGAGCGGTTTGTAAGGTGGATGAGTCTGGCACAGCATTCATGATGGACTGAAGGGGGGATAGTCTATTTAAAGGTAAGCCAATGAGGAGGGAGTTGCAGTAGTCAAGGCGAGAGATAACCAGGTACTGAATCAGGAACTTTGTGGTTTCATTAGTTAGAAAGGGACATCGTTTAGAGATGTTGCAGAGGTTGAGGCAGCAAGCTTTGGAAAGTGATTGGATGTGGGGCCGAAAGGACAGTTCAGAGTCCAGGATAACACCTAGCACCCTGACGTGTGGGTAAAGGGTGGATGGATGTGTCATTGCTCTTGACAGATAAGTAAGGGGAAGAGGCACGTGGGGAGGAAATATTATAAGCTTGGTGTCATGGATATGCATTAATGTCTGTCTGCCATCTTACCTTCCTCCTCATGTGTTCATCTAGAGACCAGACCTCCTTCACCTGGCTTCCTTTATAATCTCCTCCCAGCCTGACTCCACCCCAGGCCCTATCACTGAACACTATATTAACCTGTGCACTGCAAGCCTGCTTTGCTGATCAACGTGTTTGTTAGGCATTGTGTGTTTGGGTTCCTGCCTGCCGTGTGCTACGTCTGTCTCTCTGTTACGTTATTGGCTTGTCCCCGACCATCCCTGTCTGCTCGTGACCCTTGACCTTCGGCTCGTTCTTCGTTATCCTTGTCTGCTTGTGGCCCCTGACCTTCGGCTTGTTATTCGGTTCTCTCTATCGTGTGCTGCTGCTTCCCCTTATCCTACGGGGCGTGAGCTAGGAAACTCCAGGGGCCGCGACCTGGTCCCAGCCTGCAGCGTAACATCCTCACCACTAGAGGCCCTGGAGAAGACCAGCTGGGTCTTAGACTCCGCGCCCTGGGGAATCTTGGCTCTCGCTTCCGTTGGGATCCCGGTTGTGCTCCTCTGGTCCCGCTTTCCACAACCACCCAGTTTCCTATCCACAGAAGCCAGCCATAGGGTTCACTACCTCGCGGTGCACTCCTGTCCCCCTACGGTGTGCATCTGTCACCTGGCCACAGGTGACCCTGACAGTTTGATCAGCCATGAACCCGGCTGACATCCCGCTTCCCGCGGATGATCCATTGCAGGGCATAGTTCGCAGACTTGAGACCCAGGAATCAAATCAGACCCAGGTGATGCGATTCCTCCAGGATCTGGCTTCTCGATTCGAGCAGCTTCAGGTCTCCTTGGGAACCCCGAATCCGCAACCCCAAGTACAACCAGCGGCTGTACCTATCGCACCAGTCGCAGCCTCACACTCACTAAGATTGCCAGCTCCGTTCCGTTTCTCTGGGGACTCCAAGGCCTGCAGGGGGTTTCTCAGCCAATGCACTATTCATTTTGAGCTTCAGCCTCAAAGCTTCCTATCTGACCGGGCTAAGGTAGCCTATATCATTTCCCTCCTCTCCGGTGAAGCTTTGGCCTGGGCTGCCCCCCTGTGGGAGAGGAACGATCCGGTGGTTTCCAGTCTGTCCGAATTCTTGAAGCTCTTTCGTAATATCTTCGAAGAGCCGGCTCGGGCTTCTTCAGCGGCTAGTGCTGTCTTACGTCTTCGCCAAGAATCTAGTTCAGTGGGGCAATATGCTCTTCAGTTCCGTATCCACACAGCTGAATTGAGCTGGAATAATGAGGCCCTGGTCGCTACCTTTTTACATGGCCTCTCTGACCGAGTGAAAGACGAATTAGCGGGAAGAGCCATTCCCGTCGGTCTGGACGATGTAATTTCATTATGCAACCAGATCAACATTCGTTTTCAAGAGAGGTCCTTAGAAAAAAGACGCCAGCACTCTCTGGGTCCTAGCCAGTCTGAGCTCCCCTCCCTTCATTCCGTGGAGCATCCTCTACCTGCTGAAGAACCTATGCAGCTGGGCCGGACCAGACTAACCCCCGAAGAACGTGCTAGGCGCAGAACTCTGGGCTTGTGCCTCTATTGTGGGGGCAAGGGTCATTTTCGTGACTCCTGCTCGCTTCGTCCGGGAAACGCTCGGGTCTAATACATTTGGAAGGTGGAGTATTGGACCCAGAAACATCACCTTCTCGCCTGCTCTTGCCGGTGTCCCTTCATGTAGGCACTTCTCCTCAGTCAACCCTTGCATACCTGGATTCCGGGGCTGCCGGCAATTTCATGGATTGGAGAACTGCTTCTTCTATGAAGCTTACCCTTTCACCTCTCACTACCCCATTGGTAGTCTCGGCAATTGATGGCACTGTTCTCCCAGGGGGCCCTATTCGCTTCCAGACGCTACCCATTAGGATGTCGGTAGGGATTCTCCACCAGGAGTGGATATCCTTTCTTATTCTACCCAAGGCCTCTACCCCAGTTGTATTGGGCCTCCCTTGGCTACAGCTCCACTCTCCACATGTGGACTGGGTCTCTGGGCAGATCCTGGCCTGGGGTTCCTCATGTTTCTCGTCGTGTCTTCTCAAGGTGACCCCCAAGGAGAGTCTTCCGGTTGCTGCCACTTCTGTTTCTTCTGATCTTCCCGCCGCATACAGCGATTACCGGGATGTGTTCTGTAAAAAATCAGCTGAGGTGCTTCCTCCCCACAGGTCTTTTGACTGTGCTATTGATCTTGTCCCCGGAGCAACTCTACCCAGGGGTCGTACCTACCCTCTGTCCATCCCAGAGACCCAGGCCATGTCGGAGTATGTAGCAGAGAATCTGGAGAGAGGGTTCATCCGGAAATCCTCATCGCCTGCAGGGGCAGGGTTCTTTTTTGTTGCCAAAAAGGATGGTACCTTAAGACCCTGCATCGATTATCGGGGTTTAAATGCGGTTACTATTAAAAATCGATACCCCTTACCCTTAATATCTGAGCTATTCGATAGGTTGAAGGGTGCCTCCATTTTCACCAAGTTGGATCTCAGAGGCGCGTACAATCTCATTCGAATACGGGAGGGTGACGAATGGAAGACTGCATTTAACACTAGAGACGGGCATTACGAATATCTGGTGATGCCTTTTGGTCTGTGTAATGCTCCAGCCGTGTTTCAAAACTTTGTCAATGAAATCTTCAGAGATCTGCTGTACCAGTTTGTTGTCATCTATCTGGATGACATTCTGATCTTTTCTGAAAATCTGCTCGTCCACAGAAACCATGTCCGCACTGTACTTCAACGTCTTAGAGAGAACAATCTCTATGCCAAGCTGGAGAAATGTTCCTTTGAATGTTCTGAGGTCCTGTTTTTGGGGTGCTTTGTCTCATGTTCGGGGCTTCGTATGGACCCTGGGAAGGTCTTGGCTATCACCAACTGGCCTCTTCCTGCTAGCCTCAAGGCCACACAGCGCTTTCTTGGCTTCACTAATTATTATAGGCAGTTCATAAGGAATTACTCTTCCATTGCCGCGCCTATTATCGCTTTGACCAAGAAGGGTGTGAATGCCAGAGACTGGCCTCCCGAAGCTGTCTCTGCATTTCACAACCTGAAACAGGCCTTTGTTTCTGGCCCCCTCTTGAGGAGACCAAATCCTGGGAATGCATTTTTTATTGAAGTGGACGCTTCCTCAATGGGGGTGGGAGCTGTGCTTCTTCAAATCTTTGAGAAGAGACGCCAACCATGTGCGTTCTTCTCCAAAAAAATTTCTCAGGCAGAGAGGAATTATGCCATCGGTGATCGGGAACTTCTCGCAATTAAATTGGCGTTAGAGGAGTGGCGTCATCTCTTGGAGGGTTCCCCTCACTCCATAACGATCTTTACCGATCACAAGAATTTACAGTATCTACAGAATGCTAAACGTCTGAATCCTAGACAGGCCAGGTGGAGTCTCTTCTTTGCCCGTTTTAATTTCACGATTACCTACAAACCTGGTTCCTGCAACGGTCGGGCTGATGCGCTCTCTAGGTCATTTGACACTTTGGACGAGGAGTCCGCCCCTGAACCTGAGCCGATCATTCCCACCTCATGCATTGTTGCCCACTCTACCACCCTGAAGTCTAAAATTCCGCCTGGTAAGACCTTTGTCCCCACTGAGCTAAGAGCTAAGATCCTTCGTTGGGGACATGATTCCAAGGTGGCAGGGCATTCTGGATTCCTCCGATCCTTCCTACTCATCAGTCGTCACTACTGGTGGCCTAATCTCCGCTCAGACGTCAAAGACTACGTTAAAGCTTGTCATGTCTGTGCTCAGTCCAAATCCTCCACACAAGCTCCTGCTGGTCTCCTCATGCCCTTGCCTATTCCTAAGGAACCCTGGGCCCATATTGCCATGGATTTTATCACCGATCTCCCACTGTCTGAGAATAATACAGTCATTTGGGTGGTAATCGATCGATTCTCCAAGATGGCTCATTTTGTTCCTCTTCCTGGTCTTCCTTCTGCCCCTGCCTTGGTTCCCATTTTCATTCGAGAAATTCTCCGCCTACATGGGGTCCCTTCTCATATTGTTTCCGACAGGGGAGTCCAATTCACGTCTCGTTTTTGGAGAGCCTTTTGCAAATCCCTCAATATTGTCTTGGATTTTTCTTCTTCTTACCATCCCCAATCCAATGGACAGACTGAGAGGGTTAATCAGGAGTTAGAGGTCTTTCTTCGCACCTTTGTGTCTTCTCACCATGACGATTGGTCCTCTCTACTCCCGTGGGCAGAATTCTCCCATAACAATCATGTGAATACCAGTTCGCAGAAGACACCCTTTTTCACAGTTTATGGAAAACACCCTCAACTTCCTCTTCCTATGATCTGTTCTCCAGACATTCCAGCTTTGGCTTCGGTTCAGGAGTCTCTCAATTCCGTTTGGGGTCACGTTCATGATTCCCTCCGGGCAGCTGCTGAAAAATTCAAAGGCTTTGCCGACCGCCGCAGGCGTAAACCGCCTTCTCTTCAGCCAGGGGACAAAGTCTGGCTCTCTACCAGGAACATCAAGCTCCGAGTTCCTTCTCTGAAGTTTGCTCCACGATTCATCGGTCCATACACGGTAACTGCTAAACTGAATCCGGTTTGTTTCAAACTCCAGATTCCTAAGAGCCTTAAAATCACTAACTCCTTTCATGTTGCTCTTCTAAAGCCTTTAGTCCTCAATAAATTCTCTCGTCCTCTTCCTACCGTGGCGCCTGTCTCGGAGGATAATCAGGAGTACGAGATCAGTCAACATCTGGACTCCCGACTCTGTAAAGGCGTTCTTCAGTACCTCGTTCATTGGAAAGGGTTTGGTCCTGAGGAGAGGTCTTGGATCACTGCATCTGAGGTCTTTGCACCTCGTCTGTTAAAGGAGTTTCATCTGAAGTTTCCCTCTAAACCTGGGCCCAGGCGGGGAAGGGGGAGGCCTCGTAAGAGGGAGGGTACTGTCATGGATATGCATTAATGTCTGTCTGCCATCTTACCTTCCTCCTCATGTGTTCATCTAGAGACCAGACCTCCTTCACCTGGCTTCCTTTATAATCTCCTCCCAGCCTGACTCCACCCCAGGCCCTATCACTGAACACTATATTAACCTGTGCACTGCAAGCCTGCTTTGCTGATCAACGTGTTTGTTAGGCATTGTGTGTTTGGGTTCCTGCCTGCCGTGTGCTACGTCTGTCTCTCTGTTACGTTATTGGCTTGTCCCCGACCATCCCTGTCTGCTCGTGACCCTTGACCTTCGGCTCGTTCTTCGTTATCCTTGTCTGCTTGTGGCCCCTGACCTTCGGCTTGTTATTCGGTTCTCTCTATCGTGTGCTGCTGCTTCCCCTTATCCTACGGGGCGTGAGCTAGGAAACTCCAGGGGCCGCGACCTGGTCCCAGCCTGCAGCGTAACATCCTCACCACTAGAGGCCCTGGAGAAGACCAGCTGGGTCTTAGACTCCGCGCCCTGGGGAATCTTGGCTCTCGCTTCCGTTGGGATCCCGGTTGTGCTCCTCTGGTCCCGCTTTCCACAACCACCCAGTTTCCTATCCACAGAAGCCAGCCATAGGGTTCACTACCTTGCGGTGCACTCCTGTCCCCCTACGGTGTGCATCTGTCACCTGGCCACAGGTGACCCTGACACTTGGTTTTGGACAAGTTGAGTTTGAGGAAGTGGTGTGACATCCAGACAGATATGTCTGTTAGTAGTAGTTGAGGGGTGGAGAGATAGATTTGGGTGTTGTCTGCATAGAAATTATATTGAAAGCCGTGAGAGGCTATCAGCTGACCCAGGGAAGAGGTGTAGATTGTAAATAAGAGAGGTCCAAGAACAGAACCTTGGGGGACCCTGACGGAGAAGGAAAGAGGAGAGGAGGAAGTAGAATTGTAAGTGACACTGAAGGTGCATTGGGATAGGTAGGATGAGAGCCACTGAAGAGCACAGTCATGGAGACCGAGGGAGTAAAGTTTTTTGAGGAGGAGTCAAAGGCAGCTGAAAGGTCCAGAAGTAGGAGTACAAACTAGTGTCCGTTGGTTTTTGCAGTTAGTAGGTCATTTGTGAGTTTTAAAAAGCAGTTTATGTGGAGTGTTTAGGGCGAAATCCAGATTGAAGGGGAAGGTTATTCTTAATGAGGAGGTCACTCAGTTGGTTGCAAACCAGGTGTTCAAGGAGTTTAGAGGAAAAGGGGAGCAAGGCGATAGGGCGTAGATTGTTAAGATTGGTAGGGTCCAAGGACGGCTTTTTAAGTATCGGGGTGACCAATGCATGTTTTAGAGCATTGGGGAAGATGCCAGAGGTGAGGGAGAAATTAAAGATGTAGGTTAGAGAGTGTAGGATAGAGTCAGGGGGCGACCGTAGTATTTGAGAGGGAATAGGGTCCAGGGGACAGGTGGTTAGGTGGGCGTTAGAAAGGAGTTTAGCAACTTCGTCTGTAGTAGCATGAATAAGGGGAGTGTCAATTGTACTTGTTGACATGGGGTCTTAACTGAGGGAGATACCTGTAGAGTTGAGATTTCATCAAGGATTGTATCAATCTTTATTTTGAAGTGATTAACAATCTCCTGGGCAGTGAGTGAGTCAGTGGGTGGAGGCAGTGGAGGACGAAGTAGAGAGTTGAAGGTAGAGAAGAGTTAACAGGGACTGAATGAGAAGGTGTTAATAAGAGTTGTAAAATTGGTCTGCTTGGCAGTGTGAAGGAAAGAATAGTATTTTTGGAGGGAAGATTTGTATTGGTTGAAGTCTTTGAGAGACTTAGTCTTGTGCCACAGACGCTCAAGAGCGCGACTACGTTTTTTGAGAATTCTGGTGTCATCTGTTTGCCAGGGTTGTAGGGGTCGAAGCCTGATTCTGCGTGTAGTGAGGGGAGCGAGCTTGTCCAGGGTGGAGGACAGGGATTTATTGTAGATGAAAGTGACTTGGTTGGGGCAGGACAGGGGAGAGATTTTATCATACAGTAGAGGTGGTCAGTAGCAGAATAGAGGAGAGAAGGGTTTAAGTGGCGAAAGTTTCTACGGGTGATGGTTAGGCGATTGGAGGGAAAGGTGGTGGAAGACATGAGGAGAGAGAAACTAATAAGGTGGTGGTCGGAGAGAGGAGAAGGATTGTTGGAGAAGTTGCATGGAGTGCATAGGTAGGAGAATACAAGGTCAAGGGTGTCAGAGTGAGTAGAAGCCTGTACCCATTGCTTCAGGTCAAATGAAGAGGTTAGACTAAGAAGTTTAGAAGTAGCAGGAGTGTTTGTATTTGCAGGGATGTTGAAATCACCGAGAAGGATTGTGGGAATTTCCGAAGATAGAAAGTAGGGTAGCCAAGCAGAAAACTCATCAAGGAAAGTCGATAATGGTGCAGGGGGCCGGTAGATCACAGCATTTCTTAGGGAATTTGGACAGAATAGACGTATACAGTGAGCTTCAAATGATGAGAGGGAAAGAGAGGGAGGAGAGTGAAGAACCTGGAAGGTGCTCTGGGGGGATAGGAGGAATCCCACTCCACCTCCCTTGCGTCCATTAGGCCTAGGGCAGTGAGTCCAGAAAAGGCCACTCTGGGAGAGGGAAGCAGGAGAAGGAGTGTCAGATTCGTGGAGCCAGGTTTCGGTGACAGCAAGTAGATTAAAGGAATTAGTGACAAAGAGGTCATGAACATCGGTGAGTTTGTTGCAGACATCAAGATCCTGCTGCCTATCTGTTGATGAGCTCAGCTTATCTCCTGACCACACCGCTGCCTTCCATCTTGCATTATATCCTTCACGTTTGTCAAGCATTGGCTGCCCCAGACTTTGCCTCTGGCCTGTCATGAGTCCTGGTACCTGTGTCAGCTGCTTGTTTCAGTTTGCCGCTCTGTGGCTTCTTCACCTCCGGTGGTCTCCTCAGCAGTCTACAAAAGTACTTCTCTGCCAAGTTACCTACCAGAAGTGGGCACCTGTAGACTGGACTCTTGTCACCTATGCAACTTTGTACTCTTTCACTCCCTGTCATCATTTCAAGAAATGTTTGGACCAACGTTGTAGGGGATGCCCTTTCATCATTTTGGCCTTTAAACATGTATGTGATAGGTCCATACAGCTGTTTAAGGCTATTTGGCAGTGCCAGATTACCAAATAGGCCGAGTAGGCTGAGAGCTCCACACCATTTAAGGGCCCCAAAAACAGATCAAAATAATATTGATCTCGAAAGAAAATTACAATGAAGCTTTCTTAAATAGTTTACAAAAGATAGAGAAAATGAATCAACTCAAAGAAATGGAAACTTTACTAAAGACTCTATAGACAATGTACTACATTAATGTAATGTCCCCAATAACAACCTGAAGTACATGAACCATAGACATCAGCTTTACATTATAGTTTGTCTCTTAAAATCTCATCTTCTTTCAGCTGCCAGTTTTAAAAAAAAATTGGTGCAACCTACGTATGTGTAATGTACAATATTGATGGTCATCTCTATCTAGCGGTTGACATGCACACTACTTAGTTAAATGTTATCAGACTAGAGCGCTTGCACAAGAAATCTCCAGAAACCTGTGAGGGGGTCTCCAAGGTTTGGACTGCCTAGGGGCCTCCATAGAGTTTAATCTGGCACTGGTATTTGGCCATTATCAGTGGAATGTATGGAAACAATGGCTTCTATGGAGTAGGGCTTGAGACCCAACAAGACAGTATAACCATACAGGTTATGGTGAGAAGTGACTAAAGTATTAAAATCCCTCACTCTAATCAGTGTGTAGCACAGTAAAGCCTTCTTAAAACAGAAGGTATCAGCATGTCTTTTTCCACCACTTATCCCATACCTAAGAATATTATTTTTCATTTCAGGACAGTGGGCAGAGCCATGCAAAGCAATGCTTTACATCCCAATGGCCAGATGCACTGTAGAGCCATTTATTCCAGATTGCATACGACTGTTTCAGGCTATCTGGCCATTATCAGGGAAGTGTATGAGCAATTCACTCAATATCTTCCCAAAAATAAAGTTGTCTCCCATTTTCTCTACATTAAAACAGCCCAAAATGTATCTTCAAAATGTCCCCTTTCCTAAGACTGTGAACATCTCTAAATGCTAAAAGACAAAAATGCATCACATAGGTGACTTTTTGTCCCCTATGTGATACAAAAAAAAAAGGTTGGAAAAATGTAAAAAAAAAAAAAGTGTAGTAAAAATAAAGTTACACCCAGGCATTTGCAATCTCCCACCACGGACCGTCTGTCCGTGTTCATCCGATCCGCAGACGGATAGAAAAATAGGAATTTTTCTATCCAGAAAAACGGAGCATTGCAGACACAAAGGAGATCGGGTGTCAGAGGATGTTTCATCAGCTGACACCCGCGATCTCATAGGGACCAATGTATGTCTCTTTTTCATCCGTAAACGGATGGATGAAAAAGCGGACATACGGTCCGTACGTGTGAAAGGGGCCTAAAGTGGATGGAAACCCACACATATACCCAGTGAAGTGAACAGCCTCAGATGATACACAGAGATGAAACAAATCTCCCTACATAAGTTTTACATGAATATCTTCTGTCTCCAGCTTTATATATTGTTTAGAAAGTGCACGTTCTGTTATAATTTTCTCTTCCTGATTCACCTGTGGGTGTGGATTCTTGCCATACACTGTGAGACAGCTGATTGGAGGAGAGGCACACACCCCCTCTCCACATAGGCTGGAAAAAAGAAGAAACAATTCAGAGCTGTGCTGTGAATAGACCATCTCTCTGCCAATCTATTTATAGCACCCACCCTGACACAAAAAATTCAGGCTGGTTTTATCACAGTTGACGGAGAACTTGTCTGAACTTATCATGCTGATAACAGAAGAACAGAGCAGGAGAAAGCCATGGAACTTACAGCTTTGAAGAGAGATAAAAAAAAACCACTGCAGATATATGTGCCCAGCTAAAATTTCACGAATGGCATTCAGCCTTTAGATCCACTTTAAACAAACACCCCTGAGTGGTTAATAGTAAGACAATGGGATTTCACATACATGTTGGGTATCGATTTACTCAATGCAACCTCATCTTTTATTTTGTACAAAAATTGGGTAATATGTTGTGTTTAAGTCCCCTAAAATTGACTTTAGTGCATTTTTTGTTGAAATTTTGCATACAACAAACCGTGTTACAAAAAAAAATTGTAAGCTACCACCATTTTATTCTCTAGGCCAGCCATTCTCAATCAGTGTTCTGTGGAACCCTAGGGTTCCTCCTGAGGTGGCTAGGGGTTTCTTGAGCTGTGTTTACCTCCTATTTGATGGTGCCTGCATAGTTCTGGGCTAATGCCACTTGGAGGAGCCCGTGGTATGACACCAATGATCTTTATACTGTAGCTCTCTGTAAGGGGGTCATTCTTACCACCACTGTTAAAAAGGACACTCTTCTCACGGACCACCCATGTAAAGGGCATTGTTCCCACTGACCCCCAATGAATGGTTTTATCAGAGGTTCCCAGAGACGTTAAAATTATTTTAAAGGTTCCCCAGGGGTAAAAAAGTTGAGAAAGGCTGCTCAGAAAATGCATATTATTTTGGGGTAATTACACAATCTTTAGGCCTAAAATTATTTTTTAACTGCTTGCAAACCAGCCGCCGTCATTATACAGTGGCAGGTTGGCTTTCCTGTGCAAATCGCTGTAGATGTATGTCGGCTCGTGCAGGCGCAGTTGCCCGCGGGTCAAGCGGAATCGATGTCCACCGGCGACCCGCGATCGCCTACTACAGAGGCAGAATGGGGATCTGCCTTTGTAAACAAGGCAAATCCCCGTTCTGACAGAGGACATGACAGAGATCTTCTGTTCCCAGTCATCGGGAACAGTGATCTCTGTCATGTCCCTGGCAGTCCATCGTCCCTACAGGTAGAACACACCCAGGGAACACTGTTAACCCCTTGATCGCCCCCAATGTTAACCCTTTCCCTGCCAGTGTCATTTTTACATTAATCAGTGCATTTTTATAGCACTGATCACTGTAAGAATGTCCCCAAAAAGTGTCATTTGGGGTCAGATTTGTCCTCCGCAATGTCGCAGTCCCGCTAAAAATCGCAGATCGCCGCCATTACTAGTAAGAACAATTAAAAAAAAGTAAAAGTCCCTAAATCTATCCCGTACCAAACCAATCAATATACGCCTCTTGGGATTTTTTTAAACAAAAATATGTAGAAGAATATATGTCGGCCTAAACTGATGAATAGATTTGTTTTTTTTTTATATATTTTTTTTTGGATATGTATTATAGCAAAAAGTTAAAAAAAAAAGTAGTTATTTTTTTTCAAAATTATCGCTCTTTTTTTGTTTATGGCGCAAAAAAGAAAAACCGCAGAGATGATCAAATACCCCCGAAAGAAAGCTCTATTTGTTCGAAAAAAAGGACGTCAATTTTGTTTGGGTACAGCGTCGCACGACCGCGCAATTGTCAGTTAAAGCAACGCAGTGCAGCACAAGCAGTGTAATAGGTTACAGGTCAGGTTTCCATAGCAACGGCAGTGTCAGAGGAATTTTCCGTCCCTTTCCAGGAGGCATTGCAAACAGGAAATGATGCGATGGGCCACGGCCAGGGAGGAGGAAGTAAAAAATGAATCCAGCAAATATACAGTAGGTGCTGATAAAAAAAAATATCCAATTCGTTTACAGTGCACAGTTTAGTGAGGGATGCTGAAGAGTTGTAAAAGTGGGTGGAACTCCACTTTAAGCATGTGTGCAAAACAGATTGAATGTAATGTAGTGGGGTCTCCTTTAAGGCCCCGGGACTACGTTACCCAGAACCACGTTCGGCACCCAGGGTGCATTCAGCCACCGCAGAGACTGATGGGAGGGGCTATATAAGAGGAGGGCGAGGCTGAGCTCGGCCTCTTTGGACACCGCGCTGCAATCAACAGGTCTTCCTGTGCGGATCTGCTGCAGTGCAGGGCCTGAAGCCTGGGCCTTGCACAACTTCCAGAGAGCCTTCCACCCCACTGCGGAACCTGGGTGACACCTGACTTCGCTGACTACCTACATCAGTTGGATCGGAGACCTGACCGTTACAGACGCTGTGTGTGTAGACACAGCAGGTGGAAGTCCCGGACTGGGATCGCGTCCGGAGTGGTGAGCGAGCACTTGCTCAATCCTATAGGCTGTACTGTTGTTAGGCCTAGAGACTGCCTTGGCCCATCGGCCTTTATTTACTGTTCCACTGGAGACTAGTGGCGGAACTGAGTTGAGTTAGTCTCCGGTGAAATGTTCTTTATTGTCCACCCCTTTGGATTAGAATTACTGTTCCTGTTGTGCACCACCAGTCAAGTTGCATGCGAAGAAATCGTTCTACTAGAGACTGGGTTAAATCTGAGTCAGGCCTGACCAGGAGTTAGAACTTTTGCTGCTGCGCCATAAGGGCGCATAGATAGAAATAGCCTGCATTATCAGGGTGTACTATATTTCTGCTGCAGGGCTCTGCAGACATATATGTCTGATGTGTTAACCTTGTGCCTTCTACCCAAAGTAAAGAAACCGTTATACTTCATTACTTGCTATCAGCGTGTTATCATTATGCAAAGAGGTTACCCTTACAATACAGATAGATTGTGTGCATGTACTGTTAGACCGTGATACTAGAATAACCCCTAGACTAACTGTGCCAGGGTGGGTCGAGTAAATTGCCGGGGGTTGGCGGTGCTGCATTCAGGGCCTGCAAACAAATCCAGCGGCTCTCTTAACTGGGGGTAGCGCTAAAGTAACATACACGTTGGGTATATATTTACTTAATGTAACCTCATCTTTTATATTTTACAAACAAATTTGGTAATATATTGTGTTTATTTGCCCTATAACTACCTTCGGTGTATTTTTTACTGAAATGTTGCATTCTAAAAACCACTGCTCCTATATCGTGTCATATGAAAAAATTGGAGCTACCACCATTTTGTTCTCTGAGGTGTCTGCATGCCGGGAATGCCAACTGTCACATTGGTTGTGCTCTCAACCAAACTGTCAAACCATCCAATGGCTGGTGTCATATCTGATCACATGTGCAGCATCATGGCAGTTGAAGATTAAACCGAGGCCAAGATGGCAGCTTCCTTGCCTGAAAATGATAGGAGGGTTTACTTTCACTTTAAGCAAATACATATTATTTTGGGGTCTTTACAAAAAAAAAAGACTATGACACTGAAAGGGTTAAGATACAGAGAGACTGGAGAGAGAAGGACAGAAAAGGCTGGGGAAGGTGAGGACTGAGCAGTGGTAACGGTCTGAAGAGAACATGAAAATATTAGTGAAATAATTTGTTCTTAATATCTTGCTTTGCAGCAGGACAGGTTAGAAATGTTCACGTAGCAGTTCCTGCAAAGGAAGATAATGACCCAGGCCTGACAGTTTGATTTACAAGCTATCATGTTGTTGCAGCTGCGGTTGGGAGTAGCAGTTTATGGGAACGGTGGGAAAGTGGAATATTTCAACAAACCGTGTTACTAGAAACTGGAGCTCGACTTTGCTATATTAATAATGTGTTACATATTTCACTGCCGCGTGAGTTCCAGAGAAGATGAACATATGTGTGCCAGCACTCATGGGTCTGTGTGTAACAGCCGTACAAAACTGACGCGGAATTGCGTAACACGATAATTACCTTCTTTTTTTTTTTTATTATTTTCAGTCGAATGCCAGGGCTTTCTCTTGTGTCTCAGCTACATGCGCCCTAAATGTATTGAAAGCAAGATAGTAGATTAAAATGCTAAATTAACTTCCTAAAAAAATGAATTGATTAACCGCTTCAGCCCTGGAAGATTTGGCTGCTCAATGACTGGGCCATTTTTTGCGATACGGCACTACGTCGCTTTAACTGACAATTGCGCGGTCGTGTGACGCTGTACCCAAACAAAATTGACGTCCTTTTTTTCCCACAAATAGAGCTTTCTTTTGGTGGTATTTGATCATCTCTGCGTTTTTTTTTTTTGCGCTATAAACAAAAAAAGAGCGACTTTTTGGAAAAAAACAATATTTTGTACTTTTTGCTATAATAAATATCCCCGATTTTTTTTCAAAAAAGCAAATTTTTTCCTCAGTTTAGGCCGATATGTATTCTTCTACATATTTTTGGTAATAAAAATCTCAATAAGTGTATGTTGATTGGTTTGCGCAAAAGTTATAGCGTCTACAAAATAGGGGATAGATTTATGGCATTTTTATTATTATTTTTGTTTTTACTAGTAATGGCGGCGATCTGCGATTTTTATTGGTACTGCGATATTGCGGCGGACACATTGGACACTTTTGACACATTTTTGGGATCATTGGCATTTTTACAGCGATTAGTGCTATAAAAATGCACTGATTACTGTATAAATGTCACTGGCAAGGAAGGGGTTAACACTAGGGGCGATCAAGGGGTTAACTGTGTTCCCTAGGGAGTGTTCTAACTGTGGGGGGAGGGGACTCACTATAGGAGATGACAGATCGTGGTTCCCAGCTTGTAGGAACTCACGATCTGCATCTCCTCTTAGAAGAGAACAGGGACGTGTGTGTTTACACACACACGTCCCTGTGCTGCCTCTTGTGCCTGCGATCGCTCATGGCCGGTCGCGAGCTTTGGCACCCCCGTGCGCGCCCGCTATCCCACTTAAACAGACCGACGTACAGCTATGACGGTTCGGGGGATCGTGCCGACCTGCCGCAGTATAATGACGGCGGCAGGTCGGCAAGTGGTTAAAGTGTTTGTTAACTCTAATATTTTAATCACTGCCAGCACCTCTATTAGAGGCTGGCATACCACACTATGCAAGTCCTTAGTAAAAACGAGTGTTGTAAAGCATTAAAGGGGTTGAAAAGGTTTATTTTTTATTTTCTAAATAGGTTCCTTTAAGCTAGTGCATTGTTGGTTCACTTCCTTAGATTTCCCTTCTAAACTTTTTTTTTCTTTGTTTTCTTTGTCTGAATTTCTCACTTCCTGTTCCTCCTCAGTAAGCTGTTCAGTAAGCTGTTCTGGGTGACTCCTCACCACTCGGATGATGGTGTGCAGTTTAGTGAGGAGAAACAGGAAGTGAGAAATTCAGAAAAAGAAAAAAAACATTTAAAAGGGAAATCAAAGGAAAAGGTAAGTCACCCAACAATGCACGAGCTTAAAGGAACCTATTTAGAAAAGAAAAAACAAACCTTTACAACCCCTTTAAAGCAATGTCTCGGAGCTGTAAAGTGGGCACGAGTCATGTGACCAGCCTGAAGATAGCTCTAAAGGGGTATTTACAACGCTCGTTTTTACTAAGGACTTGCATAGTGTGGTATGGCAGTGACCAATGTAGGGTTTTTATTTTTAATAATAGCGGTGGGGGGGGGGGGCGGAGACAGAGACACAGCTGGCAGGCAGGAAGGAGGGGGTGAGGGGGAGAGAGGAGAGCAGAGAGTACAGCTACGTATGAAGGAGGGATGTACTCTGACCACGGTGGTCAAGGCTGAGCAGCCCTGATTATCGTGGTCAGTACAGAGGGGGCATACAGGAAGTGGCTGGTTCACGGAGGTTTTTTATACAGTTTAGAGGGGGACAGATTACACAGCACAAGCACTGTGCTGTGTAATCTGCTTTAAGTGACCAGAATCTGAATTTTTTTTTTTTTGGGTTAACAAATACTTTAAGAGCAATTTCGCTGTAAATGTACCAATTTTCGGCATACTTTCACCAAGCTGGATACTCTCAATTTTGCTCAGTAAGCTGCCTAAATGTTTTTATTATTATTTACTTTGTATTTTATTCATTTTCTTTTTACTTTTTGGACATTTTTTTGGCACAGGAAAATATTTAAGCTGGCTATACACTAGTAGATTCTCAATAAAAATGTTTCATTTTAATCCTTTTACGCTGACCACCTCCCAGGCCCTTTACCGGGAGGCGGAGGCGGACATTCGGGTCATGGGACCGATGTGATTGGCTATCACAGCGGTCATATTATTGGAAAGCCCCTGGTCGCAAGTATACATTGGGAGCTTACCGATCCCCATCAGCTACAATGCCAGGAGCGCGCAGGGAGCGCACTCTCAGCACAGTAAGTGGTTTACACAGGGCCGCTCAGTGTTAAGGCCCATATGCCGAGAGGCCGCATATATGCCTACGGCTGGCGTGAAGAGGTCAAGAACATTCATTCAACTTTCAAATTATTAGTGGGGTCAAATCATTTTTAACCAAAGTGATGTGAAAATTCAAAGGAGCAGGATGGAAAAAAAAATTCGGACAAATTTGTATCTGTGTATATGGTTTTCATTGAAATGGGAAAGTCCATTCACTCCATAATCAAATGTAAAAAGCAAACACAATTTTGAAGTACGGTACTTTCGTTCAACGTTCCTCAAGTCATCAATTGTACTTAACATTTTCATACAAATTTTTGTATAAATGTTCATTAAAAAATCTACTAATGTAAGGATAGTTTAACCACTTAAGCCCTGGACCATTTTGTTGCTAAAGGACCAGGCCCCTTTTTGCGATTCGGCAATGCGTCGCTTTAACTGACAAGTGCGATGTGGTTCCCAAACAAAATTGATGTCCTTTTTTTCCCACAAATAGAGCTTTCTTTTGGTGGTATTTGATCACCTCTGCGTTTTTTTTTTTTTTGCGCTATAAACAAAAATAATAAATATCCCCAAAAAATATATAAAAAAAAAAAATTTTGTCCTCAGTTTAGGCCGATACGTATTCTTCTACATATTTTTAGTAAAAATAATCACAATAAGCGTTTATTGATTGGTTTGCGCAAAAGTTATAGCTTCTACAAAATAGGGGGTAGTTTTATGGCATTTTTATTAATATTTTTTTTTTTTACTAGTTATGGCGGCGATCAGTGATTTTTATCGTGACTGCGACATTATGACGGACACATTGGACACTTTTGACACCATTTTGGGACCATTGTCATTTTTACAGCGATCATTGTTATAAAAATGCACTGATTACTGTGAAAATGACACTGGCAGTGAAGGGGTTAACCTGTAGGGGGCGCTGAAGGGGTTAAGTGTGACCTAATGAGTGATTCTTACTGTGTGGGGGCATGGCTTGGCATGTGACGTCACTGATTGTCGTTCCCTATGACAGGGAACAGACTATCAGTGACACTCTCACTAAGAAGAACGGGGAAAGTTTGTTTACACTTACCTCTCTTCAGCTCTGTGACCCGATCACGGGACACCGGCGGCGATCGGGTCCCGCGGGCGCGGACACGGAGCTTCGGACCAGGCAGCGAGTGTGCCGCCGGCGGCGCGCGCGCGACCCACGGCTGGGCATCTTAAAGGGGACGTACCTGTACGTGCTTATGCCCAGCCGTGCCATTCTGCCAACGTATATCGGCGTTAGGTGGTCCTTAAGTGGTTAACCAAATGTCAATAAGCGTATATTTATTGGTTTGCGCAAAAGTTATAGCGTCTACAAACTAGGGTACATTTTCTGGAATTTACACAGCTTTTAATTTATGACTGCCTATCTCATTTCTTGAGGTGCTAAAATGGCAGGGCAGTACAAAACCCCCCCAAATGACCCCATGTTGGAAAGTAGATACCCCAAGGAAATTGCTGAGAGGCATGTTGAGCCCATTGAATTCTTTTTTTTTTTTGTCCCAAGTGATTAAATAATGATAAAAAAAAAAAAAAATTACAAAAAGTTGTCACTAAATGATATATTGCTCACACATGCCATGGTTATATGTGGAATTGCACCCCAAAATACATTCTGCTGCTTCTCCTGAGTACGGGGATACCACATGTGTGGGACTTTTTAGGAGCCTAGCCACGTACGGGACCCCGGAAACCAAGCACCGCCTTCAGGATTTCTAAGGGCGCAAATTTTTGATTTCACTCCTCACTACCTATCACAGTTTCGAAGGCCATAAAATGCCAAAATAGTACAAAACCCCCCCAAATGACCCCATTTTGGAAAGTAGACACCCCAAGCTATTTACTGAGAGGCATGATTAGTCCATGGAATATTTTTATATTTTGCCACAAGTTGCGGGAATATGACAAACTTTATTTTTTTTGCACAAAGTTGTCACTAAATGATATATTGCTCACACATGCCATGGGCATATGTGAAATTACACCCCAAAATACATTCTGCTGCTTCTCCTGAGTACGGGGATACCACATGTGTGGGATTTTTTGGGAGCCTAGTCGCGTACGGGACCCCAAAAACCAAGCACTGCCTTCAAGGTTTCTAAGGGCATACATTTTTGATTTCGCTCCTCACTACCTATCACTACCTATCACAGTTTAGAAGGCCATAAAATGCCAAGATGGCACAAAACCCCCCCAAATGACCCCATTTTGGAAAGTAGACACCCCAAGCTATTTGCTGAGAGGCATGTTGAGCCCATTGAATTTTTTTTTTGTCCCAAATGATTGAATAATGACAAAAAAAAAAAATGTACAAAAAGTTGTCACTAAATGATATATTGCTCACACATGCCATGGTTATATGTGGAATTGCACCCCAAAATACATTATGCTGCTTCTCCTGAGTACGGGGATACCACATGTGTGGGACTTTTTGGGAGCCTAGCCGGGTACGGGGCCCCAAAAACCAAGCACCGCCTTCAGGATTTCTAAGGGCGTAAATTTTTGATTTCACTCCTCACTACCTATCACAGTTTCGAAGGCCATAAAATGCCAAAATAGCACAAAACCCCCCCAAATGACCCCATTTTGGAAAGTAGACACCCCAAGCTATTTACTGAGAGGCATGTTCAGTCCATGGAATATTTTATATTTTGCCACAAGTTGCGGGAATATGACAAACTTTGTTTTTTTTGCACAAAGTTGTCACTAAATGATATATTGCTCACACATGCCATGGGCATATGTGAAATTACACCCCAAAATACATTCTGCTGCTTCTCCTGAGTACGGGGCTACCACATGTGTGGGACTTTTTGGGAGCCTAGCCGCGTACGGGACCCCAAAAACCAAGCACCGCCTTCAAGGTTTCTAAGGGCATACATTTTTGATTTCACTCCTCACTACCTATCACAGTTTTGAAGGCCATAAAATGCCAAGATAGCACAAAACCCCCCAAAATGACCCCATTTTGGAAAGTAGACACCCCAAGGAAATTGCTGAGAGGCATGTTGAGCCCATTGAATATTTTTTTTTTTTGTCCCAAGTGATTGAATAATGACAAAAAGAAAAAAAAAATGTACAAAAAGTTGTCACTAAATGATATATTGCTCAAACATGCCATGGTTATATGCGGAATTGCACCCCAAAATACATTTGGCTACTTCTCCTGAGTACGGGGATACCACATGTGTGGGACTTTTTGAGAGCCTAGCCGCGTACGGGCCCCCGAAAACCAAGCACCGCCTTCAGGATTTCTAAGGGCACAAATTTTTGATTTCACTCCTCACTACCTATCACAGTTTTGAAGGCCATAAAATGCCAAGATAGCCCAAAACCCCCACAAATGACACCATTTTGGAAAGTAGACACCCCAAGCTATTTGCTGAGAGGCATGGTGAGTATTTTACAGCTCTCATTTGTTTTTGAAAATGAAGAAAGACATATTTTTTCTTTTTTCAATTTTTAAAACTTTGTGACAAAAAGCGAGATCTGCAAAATACTCACCATACCTCTCATCAAATAGCTTGGGGTGTCTACTTTCCAAAATGGGGTCATTTGGGGGGGTTTTGTGCCATCTGGGCATTCCATGGCCTCCGAAACTGTGATAGGCAGTGAGGAGTGAAATCAAAAATTTACACCCTTAGAAAGCCTGAAGGCGGTGCTTGGTTTTCGGGGTCCTGTACGCGGCTAGGCTCCCAAAATGTCTCACACATGTGGTATCCCCGTACTCAGGAGAAGCAACAGAATGTATTTTGGGGTGCAATTCCACATATAACCATGGCATGTTTGAGCAATATATCATTTAGTGACAACTTTTTGTACATTTTTTTTTTTTTTTTTTGTCATTATTCAATCACTTGGGACAAAAAAAAAATATTCAATGGGCTCAACATGCCTCTCAGCAAATAGCTTGAGGTGTCTACTTTCCAAAATGGGTTCATTTTGGGGGGTTTTGAACTGTCCTGGCATTTTATGGACAACATTAGGAAGCTTATGTCACACATCATCCACTCTTCTAACCACTTGAAGACAAAGCCCTTTCTGACACTTTTTGTTTACATGAAAACATTTTTTTTTTGCAAGAAAATTATGTTGAACCCCCAAACATTATATATTTTTTTAAAGCAAAGGCCCTACAGATTAAAATAGTGGGTGTTGCATTTTTTTTTTCCACACAGTATTTGCGCAGCGATTTTTCAAACACACTTTTTTATTTTTAATGCACTAAAAAACACTATATTGCCCAAATGTTTGATGAAATAAAAAAGATGATCTTAGGCCGAGTACATGGATACCAAACACGACATGCTTTAAAATTTTGCACAAACGCGCAGCGGCGAGAAACTACATTCATTTTTAAAAGCATTTAAAAGCCTTTACAGGTTACCACGTTAGATTTACAGAGGAGGTCTACTGCTAAAATTACTGCCCTCGATCTGACCTTCGCGGTGATACCTCACATGCATGATGCAATTGCTGTTTACATATGACGCTAGACCGACGCTTGCGTTCGCCTTTGCGCAAGAGCAGTGGGGGACAGCGGTGCCCTTTTATTTTTATTATTATTTATTTTGCTTTTTTATTTTATTTTTAAACTGTTCCTTCCATATTTTTTTTTTTTATCATTTTTATTGTTATCACAGGGAATGTAAATATCCCCTATGATAGCAATAAGTAGTGACAGGTACTCTTTTTTTGAAAAAAATTGGGGGGTTAGACCCTAGATCTTTTCTCTGCCCTCAAAGCATCTGACCACACCAAGATCGGTGTGATAAAATGCTTTCCCAATTTCCCAATGGCGCTGTTTATATCCGGGGCGGGCATTCCCTCCCACTGCTTGTAAAAGCAGTCTAGAGGCTAATTATCTGCTAGAATTGCTTTTACATGAAAGCCGGCCACTGGCTGAAAAGAATGATACCAAGATGATATCTAAACCTGCAGGCATCATTCTGGTATAAACATTCAAAGTCCAGCAACATACCAGTACGTTGTTGGTCCTTGTTGGACATGTATTGTAATCTTTTTTTTCATGCAGCCTGTTGGCTGAACGAAAAAAAGAGATTGATCGGTGGGTATGCCCACCATTAGAATACCGCCCTTCATCCACCCACTTCTAATGATGGGCATATATGCCGAAGCATGGGGGCATCCTCCCGCAAAAAAGTTATGCCGCGTACACACGGTCTAACTTTTCCACGGGCAGGCCTTCGTCGGAATTTCGACCGTATATACACGGCATTAGAAGCAAAATCGCTCCTCCGCCCCTGCTGCCCCCATGCTTCGGCACATATGCTCTTTTTTTAACTGTGGTGGTGAAATCACCTCCTACAGCGTTGGAGTCACGGCTTTATGTATCGTGGGAGCAAACGCTGTTGCTGTCAAGATAAATAAATCTGCGATGCAACTGAATGGCGTACCTGCTAAGCAAATGATGGTTAACATTAAAACAAAGTAACATTACAGTACAACAGTAAGACCTTACCATACCATACCTGCAAAGCAAATATCAAAACAAAACCTAGTAAAAAATAAAACATTTTTTTAACGCAACCTGTGCCTAAAATATATATATACCGAAGCATGGGGGCATCCTCCCGCAAAAAAGTTATGCCGCGTACACACGGTCGGACTTTTCCACAGGCAAGCCTTCGTCGAAATTTCGACCGTATGTACGCGGCATAAAAGGTTATGCCACGTACACACGGTCTGACTTTTCCACGGGCAAGCCTCCGTCGGAATTTCAACCGTATGTACGGGGCATTAGGAGCAAAATCGCTCTTCCGCCCCTGCTGCCCCCATGCTTCGGCATATATGCTCTTTTTTTTTAACTGTGGTGGTGAAATCACCTCCTACAGCACTGGAGTCACGGCTTTATGTATCGTGGGAGCAAACGCTGTTGCTGTCAAGATAAATAATTCCGCGCTGCAGTTGAATGGCGCACCTGAAAACAAAAAATTACATACCTGAAAAGCAAGCATGATAAAACATTGCAGAATAGAATACAGTAAAAAAGAGCAGAACAATAGAGAGAAAATAGAGAGAGAGAGAGAGAACAATTAAATGACAACTATTTTTGTTTTTTTTATTTTATATTTTTTTTGTGTTTTTGTTTTTTACGTTTTTTTTTTCTTTTTTACACTTTTTTTATGTAACTTTAACAACTGTAATGGTTCGGGTCTCTCAAAATGTAATGGCATCTTGGGAGACCCTGTGTAAGTGTGTCCTAGTCTGTGAAATGCTGTACCCTACGCTAAAACTTCACTTTTGAGTGGTAGCGTTCAAAACATTCACCAAGGCAAAGACCAGGTTTGTCAGGACAGAGTGGACAATAATGACGGGTGTCACGCCTAAATCCGCGCTTGCTACAGACACGACATCTTTTTTGGGGGGCTCGTTGGGTAGGGGTACCCGGGAGGACATGCGTATAATGCCTCTCATGCAGCCGGCTTACTGCATTTGGTAGGGGATGGTGAGGTGCAGAACCGCCTGGATACAGGAGTTCTGTGACTATCTCATTCTGGAATTTTAGAAGAGATAAAGTCCCGCCTGAAGCTCTGTATAGCACATGAGCGTTCAGCAAAGCCAATTGAAATAAGGATAGAGACACTTTTTTGTACCAGCGTCTCGCCTTACGGTCAATTAGATACGGCGCCATCAACTGGTCGTTGAGGTCCACCCCTCCCAAATTTTGGTTATATTCGTGGACACAGAGGGGTTTCTCCACAACACCAGTCGCCGTACTAATTTGGACTGTCGTGTCTGCATGAAGGGAGGTAAGAAGGAAAACATTCTTATTGTCCCTCCACTTCATAGCGAGCAAGTTATTACACTTCAAGCAGGCTCTCTCCCCCAGCCTAAGACGGGCATCTACAAGCCGCTGGGGAAAGCCCCGGCGATTAGGTCGCACGGTGCCACATGCTCCAATCTGATGATCAAACAAGTGACTAAACAGTGGCACGCTCGTGTAATAATTGTCCACATACAAGTGGTACCCCTTTCCGAATAAGGGTGACACCAAGTTCCACACTATCTTGCCAGCGCTCCCTATGTAATCCGGGCAGTTGACCGGCTCAACCTGACTATCTTTTCCCTCATAAACCATAAAGCTCCATACATAGCCTGTTGCCCTGTCACAGCACTTATAGAGCTTGACCCCGTATCTGGCACGCTTGCTGGGAAGGTACTGCTTGAAAGCCAAGCGGCCAGAAAATTTAATCAGGGACTCATCAACGCAGACAGCTTGATCGGGAATAAACAAGGCTGCAAAACGTTCGTTGAAGTGGTTTATGAGGGGCCGAATTTTATAGAGCCGGTCGTATTCAGGGTCCCCACGTGGACGACAAAGTTCATTGTCATTGAAGTGCATGAACCGCAAAATCTGCTCGTATCGTTTCCTGGGCATGGAGGCAGAGAACACGGGCATGTGGTCAATTGGGTGCGTGGACCAATAAGCACGCAATGACGGGAATTTATGTGTGCCCATGTTGAGGGACAGGCCCAGAAAGGTCTTAAATTCGGAAACCGTAATTGGTTTCCAATCTTTGGCAATGGAAGGCAACTGGGGATTAGCGGCAATGAATTGACCAGCATATAAATTACTCTGGTCCACAATAGATCTATAGAGATCTTCCGTGAAAAACAGCGAATAATAGTCAATTGGCATAAAATCAGCTGTTTCCACCTGAATACCGGGTTGGGCAGTGAATGGGGGAAGTACGGGTTCTGCAGAAGTGGTGGGGACCCAATCAGGATAGGCGAATTCTGCAGGAAGAGCACTATGGGTACGACGGGCCTGCCTTTGTCTTCTTATTGGTGGCAGCGGGACACTACTTGTGCTTGCCACCTCGCCAGCTTGAACTGCACTTATGGGACTTGCCACGTCACCAAGTGATACTGCAGTGCTGGATGTACGCCCAGGCTGTACTAGACCGCTGGTGCTTGCCAATTCACCAGAAGGAATAGCGGCGCTAGTACTACTCTGCTCCATGATACGAGAGCCCTGCGGTTCTTGCTCCACAACAACCTCAGAAGATCGGGATCGGGTACGCCTGACCTTAGCAGGGACCTCAACTTCGTCGTCAGAGCTATCTGACGTGGGGCCGCTGACGTCACTGTCTTCTACGGGAAGATATTCTGAGCCTGAATCTGACAGATACGTGACCTCCTCTTCACTATCTGTCATGCTCAGAATCTCGTAGGCCTCTTTACTAGTGTACCTTCGTCTTGCCATTTTGGGCTCTAAATTTAGGGGTACACTAGTAAGATTCACAGGAAAAAAAGCACCCGACTGTCGTCAGCAAATGTATCAAACGCTACAAAAAAAACTGTTAGCGGTCGCAGGGATCAGGACTGTCTCTGCGAACGCTGCAGTTATGTGTTTTGTATTTGGTAAGTGACAGTGATCGATCGATACTGCACTTGGGTGGGCTGGGCTGGGCGGAGGGGCTAAACGCAGGTGCTAGCAGGTATCTGGTCTGATCCCGCTAACACTGCGTTTTTGGGAACCCTAAACCGCTGGGGACGCTAGTATAGATCTGATCAGTGTTGCCAACCGTACGTAGATTTACGTACGGTACGTTAATTTAACCCCTTTTTTGGGGTGTACGTTAATGTCCGCTATGGGCACCGGCGCCCATAAAAAAGATGGCCACGAGCCGGCCATACAACTGCGCATGCGCCGTTCCGAAGCCGGCCGAGCGCAGGAAAACGTATTCACGCTCGGCCGGGCGGCGCACGCGCAGTAATGTGATGGCGCCGCTGGCGCCATTTTTGAATACACCGGCGTGACCACAGCGACTGGTGCGAGCCGCGCGACTCGAGTCCTCAGTCCTGCAGTAGCACTCATCATCATAGGTGCCGGTGGAGGAGCGAGCGGAGCACTGACAGGGTGGAGGACAGAGACAGACTCGAGGTGAGTGAAACTGGGGGGGTCAGTGAGTGAGCCTGGAGCGTGAAGCCGTGCCAATGGTGCCATGCAGGGGATACAGAGACTGATGTGCTCTCTGTCTACCGGCACCATATTACTTCTAGCTAGAAATCATCAGTGTGCTGTGTCCTCCTCTGGCTCCTGTGCACCTTTCCACAGGTCAGGGCAGCACAGTGCTGCCCTGACCTGTGGAGTGGTGAAAGGGGCACAGGAGGAGGACACAGCACACTGATGATGTGGAGAAATAATATGGTGGTGGTCAGAGGAGGAGGCTACTGTGAGGGGGTGAGGAGGGCACCATCATGTCCGCAGAGTGTCTCCGGCACCTCCAATAGTATGTCCGCAGTCTCTGTCCACCTCCTGTAGTATGTCCGCAGTCTCTCCAGTGTCCACCTCCCTGTAGTATGTCCGCAGTCTCTCCAGTGTCCACCTCCCTGTAGTATGTCCGCAGTCTCTCCAGTGTCCACCTCCCTGTAGTATGTCCGCAGTCTCTGTCCACCTCCTGTAGTATGTCCGCAGTCTCTGTCCACCTCCTGTAGTATGTCCGCAGTCTCTGTCCACCTCCTGTAGTATGTCCGCAGTCTCTGTCCAGTGTCCACCTCCCTGTAGTATGTCCGCAGTCTCTGTCCAGTGTCCACCTCCCTGTAGTATGTCCGCAGTCTCTCCAGTGTCCACCTCCCTGTAGTATGTCCGCAGTCTCTGTCCCCCTCCTGTAGTGTGTCCGCAGTCTCTGTCCCCCTCCTGTAGTGTGTCTGCAGTCTCTGTCTACTTCCTGTATCGTGTACGCAACCTCTGACCATCTCTTGTCATGTCTACAGTCTATGAGGGGATCCTAGAAAGGAGTCAAGAGTGGGAGTGCCGCCGGGATGGGGGTTACGGCCCGGGAAGAAACAGACGTGTGGACTGGGGAGAGGAGATCAGAGCCACAAAGCTGGAGCCATCTGACTGAGCCCCACACTGTGCACCTGGGAGGAGGTAAGTGACAGTGCCGCCAGGCCATTCTGAGGGGGGGGGGTCACTGATGTAAGAAGGTGAATGAATACAATAATGTAAGGGGGCACTGATATAAAGGTTTCCCCCTTATATTAGTACCCCCCTTACCTTAGTGTATTCACTCTGTGGAAGGTGGTCTCTATTCACCAGAGCCCCCCCTCCACATCAGAGTTCCCCCTTACATCATGATCTGCAGCATTCCCCTTTACATAAGAGTTCCCTTTCACTGTAAGGGGGATCCCTGCAGACTCTGATGTAAGGGGGAACTCTGTGCTGGCTGGGTTATAGTAACCTGACCTTCATGTGAATTGAGAAATATGTTTTTTTACTTTTGTTTAACTTAAACACATTGATATTAGCATTAGCTGTGTGTTTATAGTTGAAATGTTGATATTTGCACTGTTTAGCACTAAAAACAGTAATTTTAGGTACTAGTTTTGCAGTGTCAGTAAAAAATGCGGCTCTGCCAGTAATCTTCATTATTTTTGCCAGTAAGAAATTGGTGCCGTACAGGATTTTTGGCATCCTTGCCAGTAAATTTCACTTCAGGGGGTTGGCAACACTGGATCTGATCAGATACTATACCACTAAGGGAGGTGTATGCTTTGCGCGTGGGTGTTAGCGTTACTGGCACTAACCTAACGCTGCCTGGGGCGACGCAGACCCTCTCTGGCGCTAAAACCTAATTGATCTCACCCGCCGGGCGATCAGGGGGTTAAACCTTTATTGGGTTATATACGGCGGGTGCCCTGATGCTATGAAAAGCAAACTAACCAACCAGCGTCACCCGTAACCTTTATATGGTGATCACTGGTGAAAGGGTTAACTAGGGGCAATCAGGGGGTTAAAACCTTTATTAGGTTAAATATGGGGGTACCCGACGCTATATAAAAACCTGACGTGTTACCTAAATAACGAAATAACTAACTGGGTAACCAGTGTCACCAGTGACGCTTATACGGTGATCACTGGTGAAAGGGATAACTCTAGGGGCAATCAGGGGGTTAAAATAATATATGGGGGTACCTGATGCTCTAAAAACCTGCGGCGAAACTAAAAATAAATAACTGGCTACCTAGGGCACCACCGGCACTAAATACAGCGATCGAAAATACGATCGCTTAGTGACGCTGGCGTTAGGGGGTGAAAGGGTTACCTGGGGGGCGATCAAGGGGTTAAACCTTTATTAGGGGGGGTTAGGGGGCTACCCTGGACCTAAAGGGGCCTAAACCTAACTGCCCTGCAACTTTTTACTATCACAGATGACACTAAATGCAGTGATCAGTAAAATAAATGATCACTGCAATCAGTGACACTGTGATTGGGGGCTGGGGGGTGACCTGGGGGGTGATCTGGGGGTGACTGGGGGGTGAAATGTGTGCCTATGTGTACCTAAGTGTCAGTGGACTGTTGGTGCACTAACCTGCTTTTTCTCTCCTCAGCACCGGAATCGAAAAGACCGCCGCGAGGGAGATGACATCACTTCCTCCTGCCTGTGTTTACATCACATGGCGGAGGAAGCATTTTCATTGGCCGGGAGCGATCGCGAGGGGGTGGCCGAAATCGAATGGTCACCCCCTCATCTCTGATCACTCCCCAACGATAAACGGCCGCTCACTGTATAGGAGGGGGGTCCGATTGGACCCCCCAACTGTACAAAGGCGATCACGTACACTGTACGTGATTGTGCCTGTCGGTGCCATTCTGCCGACGTGTATATACAGTGAGCGGTCGTTAAGTGGTTAAAGCTGGTCCTACATTAGTAGAATTTCTTTTGAAATATTTCATTTTCAGAATGTTGGTTTGCTTTTCTAATGGTTAGTGGGGTCAAATCAATGTTTGTTTTTGACTGCTGTGACAAGAAAATTTGAAGGGGCAAGGTGGATTTTTTTCTTGAACAAATTAATTTCTAACAGTGCATGTGGTTTTTGTTAGTTCCAAAATCGAATGTCCTTACGAAAATTTACTTGTGTTACGGCCAGTTTAAAGGATCTGTAACCCTTAAGCCCTGTACACACGATCGGATTTCCGATGGAATAAAATCCGATGGATTTTTCCATCGGAGTTCCGATGAAGCTGACTTCCATCAGTCTTGCCTACACACCATCAGTCGAAAATCCGACCGTCCCAAACGCCGTGACGTAAAACACTCCGACGAGCTGAGAAAAATTAAGTTCAATACTTCTGAGCATGCGTCGACTTGATTCTGAGCATGCGTGGGTTTTTTCTCCGATGGAGTTCCACACAGACGATCGGAATTTGCTATCGTTTTTTTTTCCATCGGATAAATTTAAAACATGTTCTATTTTTAATCACCGATGGAAAAAAGACCGATGGGGCCCACACACCATCAGTTGTGTCCGATGAGAAAAGTCCATCGGACTGTTTTCATCAGTAAAACCGATCATGTGTACAGGGCTTGAGGAGTTATTTAAAGTCCACTGAAATCTCTAAAACCACCAATACGCTAAATGCCTTAATTTTGATTTTTACATTGACATCAACTAATTTTGCTAGAACAGCAAAGTTTTGCCAAACTTTCCTAATTTTGTTCAATATTTTGGGGAAAAAACTCTTCAATTTGCTCAACCCTAGTTAGAATTAACTATGGGAAATTTATATGGGGTTCGACCCACCCCCGAATTAGCAAACAGGTTTTATTTGCTAAGCGAATTAATGGTGGTCTTTCGGTACCCAATTTACGGGCTTATTACATAGCCGCTAACATAGCCCCACTTTCGTGTCTTCATAAGACCTATCAGCTTCCGCTTTGGGCTATGCTTGATCTGGTCGACATCGACCCTATTCCAATCTCCTCATTGCCCTGGCTTCCTCCTGTGCACCGTCCGGCGGTTATGGGGCCTTGCTTAGCCCACTCCCTGCGAATATGGGACTCGGTAAAATACTCTGCGGGGTTGATCTCTTCTCACCTCCCACTCTTGCGACTCTTGCACTGCCCGCTATTCCCTCCAGGTTGTGACAATGCCTCCCAGTTCTCATGGTGGACCACGAATGGGTTCACAGATGTGCACTCACTGTTGCGGCCAACTAGGATTTTGGCATTTGACGCCTTACGCTCCTCTCACGATATTCCCTTGCGAGAGCACTATCGTTATTTACAACTTCGCCATTTTCTTCAGAGTCTTATTAAGTCTCAATCCACCCCTTATACCTTGACCCCCTTTGAGAGCCGTTGTAGAGCCAGGCCCCACTCACCGGGCCTAATTTCACTGATATATTCGGCTGTGATATCTACTAGGAGGCCCCTATTGAGGCCTTACCACCTGCAATGGGAGAAAGAGTTGGGGAAGCAGTTGGACCCTGCGGATTGGCAGGCAATGACACTAACTCTGTCCAAATGCTCACGTAACGTGTTAATCTTGGAAAATGCCTATAAGGTATTGTATAGGTGGTACTACACACCGGCAAGACTGGCTCGCTTTATTCCAAATTATTCCCCGCTTTGTTTTAGAGGGTGTTCTCAGGAGGGCTCTATGGCACACATTTGGTGGTCATGCCCGCGGGCGTGCAGACTGTGGATTAGGGTATTTACTCTCATCCGCAATCTATTTCAGATTAATATCAAGAGGGACCCTTATGTAGCTCTCCTTGGTAAGCCCATCGTGGAACTACTGCGTCCAGAAAGGCAACTAGCCCAGCATCTTTTTACTGCTACTAGGATGACAATTGCGAGAGCATGGAAAACCCCCGCACTCAGCTTTGAGGCAGTCAAAAATCGCCTGAACGATGTCATGGTTAATGAGAAACTGACGGCAATCCTTTTGGATACGCATGACAAGTTTCTTGAGGTCTGGCAACCCTGGGTCACATACTACCACCCTTCTAGGTTTGACGCTACATTACTATCACTTTAGGACTCCCCTTGCGTACACCCCGTGGACCTCCTACTTCCCTCTTCTTTCTCTCCTTCTTCACATCCTATTGCTCTTCTTGTTCTGCTCCATCTCCCTTTTTTTTATTTCTCTTCCTCTCTTTCTTTTCCTTTTTAGGCTCTTATTTTACTGTTAACCCTGCATATCCTTTCTTGAGGATGCTAGCTATCAGGTTCTATTGTTGTGTGTTGTTCACTCACTCTACAGGTTTGCAGACAGCCGGGCATGACCCGGGTCCTGGACCATGAGGTCCTAATGATTGTTTACATTTCTCCTTTATATTTGTGTATAGCATAAGATCACGACTCATGCCTCCTCTCTGCAGGTGAGGCCCGGATTCGCCATGTATGATACATGCTATAACGCTCTATTGTAAACCTGTACTGTTGATTTATATGACAATAAAACTTTTTGTAAAAGAATTAACTATGGGAAATATAGGTTTAGTTATATGTGTTGGATTTATGCCGAAATACATTCATCTCAGGTTATTTTTTTTATATATATTGTGACAGCAGGAAGGTAAAGTCACCTGGTTGCATCCAGGGGGGTAGATATATTTCGCCCAGATTCAGGCTTTACGCCGACTTATACAACTAGGTGGAGTGTTGTATAAGCCCAGCTGAGGCTAGTGGGCTCATGGATGACTCATACCTCTAGGGAGAGTGTGGGGCGTCGCGCAGACAGGGACTTGATGAGACCAGCTGAAGCTTGTCAGCTCATTCAGGCCTCTATAAGAACTCCCAGCTTCATTAGATGTTAGCTCATGCCTGGAACCAGACCTGTGTGGACTGTCTGGAGAGAGTGAACCCCTGTGCGGTGAGAAAAAGCCTGTGTGGCTATTTGCTTGGACATTTAAAACCAGGGACTTAGGGACTAGGACAGCCCTAGGCTGATCCCAGTTGTTAGTTAGGAAACCTGTATGTTTAGTCAGAGGTCAACTTGACCAGGATTTATTTTGTTTATGTTTCTTTTGCTTTGCTGTGTTTTGTCACTGTAAATAGAAAATAAACCGCACCTTTTTGATTTTGAAAACCACAACCTCCGTTTGCTGGGCCTGTTTTGTGTGGGGAGCCCATCCCGGGGGTCACACACACCCGCTGCTGAGCTAACCCCCTCACAGTTGGTGGAGAATGCGGGCAGTTTTTTTTTAAGCCAGCATGGAGGAGATACTGAAGCAGCTGGCTCTAGCAAATGCCAATCAACAGCAGACAAATGCAGGTTTGCAAAAGAGCCTTGCAGCTCATCAACAGAGCCTTGCAGCTCAACAACAGAACTTCGCAGCCCAGCAGCAAGCTCATCAACAGAGCCTTGCAGCCCAGCAGCAGACAAACGCAACTTTGCAACAGAGTCTGGAGGCTCAGCAACGAGCCCAGCAGCAATCTGAGGCCCGCTTCATAGACCTGTTGCAGAAGCAAGAGCAGAGACTACAACAACAGATGGAAGCAGTAATGCAGCAACGTCCGCAGACCAGTGAGGAAAGCCGTCCCACTAATACCGCGTCCTTTGGGGTGAGTCGTTTATTGACAAAAATGACTGGAGAGGATGATCCAGAGGTATTTTTGACCACATTTGAAAGGACCGCTGAAAGAGAAAAGTGGCCTGAGGAGCAGTGGGCTGGACTGGTGGCTCCTCTGTTAACTGGTGAATCGCAGAAAGCTTACTATGACCTAGAGCCTAACCAAGCAAAAGACTATGTGATGCTAAAAGCTGAAATATTGGCAAGGCTGGGTGTCACCCAGGCTGTCCGGGCTCAGCGTGTGCATAACTGGACTTTCCAGCTTGGAAAACCCCCCAGGTCTCAAATGTATGATCTCATTCACCTGAGCAGAAAGTGGCTACAGCCAGAGACTTTGTCCGCACCAAAGATTGTGGAACGTGTTGTAATGGATCGGTTTTTGAGAGCTCTTCCTACTGCCATCCAAAAGTGGGTAAGCCATGGAGACCCAGAGACGGCCGATGGTCTTGTGGATCGTGTGGAGAAATACTTGGCTACAGAGAACCTGACGGCCTCTTCCAGAGACACTCGGACTTTCCACCCTAAGACCAGACCATCCCCAGGGGCGGATAAGAGGATTCCAAGGGGTGAGGGTGGAGAGAGTGAGAGGGTGGGAGCTCTACCCCAAGTTTGGCGAGAACAGCCTGGGAAATCAGCGGCTCAAGAGGCGGCAAGAAGGATCGTTTGCTACCGCTGCCGGCAAGCGGGACATATTGCAGCCAATTGCCCGGTTGTGGAGGAACCCATGCAGTGTGACTTTCTGACGGGCAGACGTCAGTCGCTGTGTGCGACAGTCGCATGCACTGCCATTCGAGGAACTGAGAAACATTTATGCAAAATGTGTGTTAATGGTAGAAATGTTGTGGTATTGCTGGATTCAGGTAGCCTTGTGACCCTGATAAAGGCTGAGTTAGTTAAAACAGAGGTCTCTGGGAATAGCAAGGTAGCTGTTATTTGTGTGCATGGGGACACCCGAGAGTATCCAGTGACTACAGTGTGTTTCGAGACCCCCAAAGGTACCCTCTCTCATCCAGTGGGCTTAGTAGCTCAGTTACCGCATGACGCCATTGTGGGAAGGGATTTTCCGAAGTTCTGGGAACTGTGGGATGATCCTGAGCCCCTCACTGGTGCCCCTATGTACCAGGAATGTGATAGCCAGAACTCCCCTGAGAGTGGTGAGGACTCTCCGGAATTTCCCTTATCAGTATTGGCAGGGGAGACTCAAGAAACTGGAGAGGAGCCCACCTCCTCAGACGAAAACCTACCGTCTGTGGAGTTTTCTGATCTTGAGGTTCACAGGGAAAACTTTGCCACAGAACAGTTGAAAGACCCCGCCCTAATAAAGGCACGGGAAAACGTAGTGAAAATAGATGGCGAGTTAGTGAACCCAGATAATACCTGCACTTACCCATACTTCAGCGTAGAGAAGGACCTACTGTATCGGGTGGCAAAAAGGGCAGAAGAAACCGTTGAGCAGCTTGTGGTGCCCAAACCTTACAGGAAGTTGGTGTTGGAGTTGGCCCATGGGCACATTCTTGGAGGTCATCTGGGGACAGAGAAAACCCGAGAGAGGGTATTACAGAGATTCTATTGGCCGGAGGTGATGAAGGACGTAGAAAATTATTGTTCCTCCTGCCCTGTGTGTCAGAGGTCGGCCCCGATGCCACATTTCCGTAGCCCGCTGGTCCCTCTACCCATCATTGAGGTCCCGTTTGAGAGGATCGCCATGGATTTGGTAGGTCCTATAATCAAGTCCGCTAGGGGGCACCAGTACATATTAGTTATAATGGACTATGCCACCCGTTATCCAGAAGCGATCCCTCTCCGAAATACCTCGGCCAAAACCATAGCCAAAGAGCTATCTCTTGTGTTTAGCCGGGTGGGTATTTGTAAAGAACTGCTTACGGACCAAGGTACACCCTTTATGTCCCGGGTTATGAAGGAGCTGTGTAAATTATTCAAAGTGACGCAATTACGTACATCTGTGTATCACCCCCAAACCGATGGGCTGGTTGAAAGATTCAACAAAACCCTAAAACAAATGTTGAAGAAAGTGGTGGATAGAGATGGAAAGGATTGGGACTGTCTACTTCCTTATCTGATGTTTGCTATTAGGGAGGTGCCCCAATCCTCTACGGGATTCTCCCCCTTTGAGTTACTGTATGGGAGACACCCAAGAGGGCTGTTGGATATTGCCAAGGAAACTTGGGAAAGTGAGAGTTCTCCCCACAGGAGTGTGATTGAGCATGTCGCCCTGATGCAAGACCGAATTGCACAGGTAATGCCCATCGTGAAGGAACATTTGGCCCAAGCGCAGTTAGCACAGCAGAGAGTGTACAACCGTGGAGCCAAGACCCGTACCTTTTCCCCGGGGGATAGGATACTGGTACTTGTCCCTACGGTTGAAAGTAAATTCCTTGCCAAATGGCAAGGCCCCTACGAGATAATGGAAAAAGTGAGCGAAGTGAATTACAAGGTCAGACAACCAGGAAGGCGAAAGCCCGAACAGATCTATCACGTTAATCTGTTGAAAGCCTGGAGGGATAGAGAGTCCCTAGTCGCAGACACTTGGTCACCAGCTCAAACTGGTTGCGTGATTCCTGAGGTTGGAATAGCAGCCACCTTGTCACAACCCCAACAACAGGAGGTTAAGGAGTTTGTGCTTCGCAACAAGGAGGTATTCTCTGAGCTGCCGGGACAAACATCTGGGGTAGAGCATGACATCATTACCCCGCCCGGTGAAAGGGTGAAGTTAAAACCCTCTCGGATCCCAGAGGCCCGACGGGAGGCAATACGGGAGGAAGTACAGAAAATGCTGAACTTAGGGGTGATAGAGGAGTCCCAAAGTGATTGGTCTAGTCCCATCGTGTTGGTGCCTAAACCGGATGGGAGCTGGCGATTTTGTAACGATTTTCGTCAGTTGAACAAAGTTACAAAATTTGACACCTACCCCATGCCACGTATAGATGAGTTGATCGACCGGCTGGGAACAGCCCGATACATGATGACTCTTGACCTCACAAAAGGGTATTGGCAAATCCCCCTGGCCAAGTCGGCCAAAGAGAAAACCGCATTTGTAACCCCAGACGGGGCGTTCCAATATAAAAGAATGCCGTTCGGGTTACAGAATGCGCCGGCCACATTCCAGCGGAAAATGGACCAGATGCTGAGGCCCCATCGGAAGTATGCTGCGGCTTACCTGGATGACGTAATTGTCCATAGCACAGATTGGGCCTCACATCTGCCAAAAGTGCAAGCAGTCCTGGACTCTGTTCGGGAAGCGGGGTTTACGGCTAACCCCAAGAAGTGTACCATTGGGCAGGAGGAGGCCAAATATCTTGGGTACACCATTGGGAGGGGAGTAATAAAACCCCAACTCAACAAAGTCGAGGCCATCCAGAGTTGGCCACGTCCCAACAGCAAGAAGCAGGTACGAGCCTTTCTGGGAATCGCTGGGTATTATCGGCGATTCATTCCCCACTTTGCTTCTAAGGCTGTGCCCCTAACCAACCTGACGAAGGGGAAAGGATCGGTCATGATTAAATGGACCCCCGAGGCTGAGGCAGCATTCCAATTCTTGAAACAAGCCTTATGTAGCCAGCCAGTGTTGTACTCACCCGACTTCTCTAAAGACTTTGTCGTACAAAGTGATGCGTCAGATGTGGGGTTAGGAGCAGTATTGTCCCAGGTCTGGAACGGGGAAGAGCACCCAGTCATTTACCTCAGCAGGAAGTTGAAGTCCCATGAGGTAAATTACGCCACCGTTGAAAAGGAGTGTTTAGCGGTGAAGTGGGCTCTAGATTCCCTTCGGTACTACCTGCTAGGTAGGCACTTTGACATGGTTACGGATCACGCTCCGTTAAAGTGGATGGCTCAAAACAAGGAAACAAATAGAAGAGTGAATAGGTGGTTCCTGGCCCTCCAGGAATTCAACTTCACAGTAAAGCATCGCCCTGGCGTTCAAATGGGGAATGTGGATGCTTTGTCTCGAGTACATGAATGCCTGATTGCTGGTGTTCCAACCCCGAGGTTAAAACAAGAGGGGGGGGTATGTGACAGCAGGAAGGTAAAGTCACCTGGTTGCATCCAGGGGGGTAGATATATTTCGCCCAGATTCAGGCTTTACGCCGACTTATACAACTAGGTGGAGTGTTGTATAAGCCCAGCTGAGGCTAGTGGGCTCATGGATGACTCATACCTCTAGGGAGAGTGTGGGGCGTCGCGCAGACAGGGACTTGATGAGACCAGCTGAAGCTTGTCAGCTCATTCAGGCCTCTATAAGAACTCCCAGCTTCATTAGATGTTAGCTCATGCCTGGAACCAGACCTGTGTGGACTGTCTGGAGAGAGTGAACCCCTGTGCGGTGAGAAAAAGCCTGTGTGGCTATTTGCTTGGACATTTAAAACCAGGGACTTAGGGACTAGGACAGCCCTAGGCTGATCCCAGTTGTTAGTTAGGAAACCTGTATGTTTAGTCAGAGGTCAACTTGACCAGGATTTATTTTGTTTATGTTTCTTTTGCTTTGCTGTGTTTTGTCACTGTAAATAGAAAATAAACCGCACCTTTTTGATTTTGAAAACCACAACCTCCGTTTGCTGGGCCTGTTTTGTGTGGGGAGCCCATCCCGGGGGTCACACACACCCGCTGCCGAGCTAACCCCCTCACAATATATTTGCTACATGTTTACGGAATAAAAAAACTTTACATTTTCTCCAGTCTCCAATGCAATATCTCTAGAAGTCACACAATAAGAGGCCAAACAATACATCTTCACTCCTCTTTCTGTATACAGCATATTTGCCTTACATACTACTCAGTGGCGGCCCGTCCATAGGGGGCGCCCGGGCGCCGCCCCCCCCGCTCCTGTGGTCACCAAAAAAAACAAAAAACAGGCCCTTTAAGAGTTTTTTTTTTTTTTTTAAATGTCTTTTTTTTACACATGGCGGCGCGACCATAGTGGGCGCAGAAGCGCCGCTACCGCTCACTTCTGCGCCCAGCCGTCACTCACCACAACAATACATAGGTTCATGCACTATTCAGATGGCCGGCCCCTTGAGCGCCGGCCATCTGAATCACAGCGTCTGGTTGGTCTGTAGAAGTGCCTATCAGAGCCAGCGGCTCTGATAGGCTTCCCGACTACAGCCTGAGGGCTGTAATCGGCTTCTAAATACCTAATGAGAGGACACACGGGGGTGCGTTCCCTGGCCAATCAGGTTCACCGGGTCTGGTCACCGGTAACCTGATTGGCTGAAGCGACATCGAGGGTGGGAGAAGACATCGAGGACAGAAGAAGGACGGCCCTGACTCGAGGAAGGTAAGTGCAGGGCTGGGGGGACAAAGTGTCTGTTTTTGGGGGACAAACTGGCTGTTTTTGGGGGACAAACTGGCTGTATTATGGGGGACACACTGGCTGTATTATGGGGGACACACTGGCTGTATTATGGGGGACACACTGGCTGTATATTGGGGACAAACTGGCTGTATTATGGGGGACACACTGGCTGTATTATGGGGGACACACTGGCTGTATATGGGGGACAAACTGGCTGTATATGGGGGACAAACTGGCTGTATATGGGGGACAAACTGGCTGTATTATTGGGGGGACAAACTGGCTGCATTTGGGGGACAAACTGGCTGTATTATGGGGACAAACTGGCTGTATTATGGGGGACAAACTGGCTGTATATTGGGGGACAAACTGGCTGTATATTGGGGGACAAACTGGCTGTATATTGGGGACAAACTGGCTGTATATTGGGGACAAACTGGCTGTATTATGGGGGGAAAACTGGCTGTATATGGGGGGGAAACTGGCTGTATATGGGGGGGAACTGGCTGCATTTGGGGACAAACTACTGGCGTTTGGGCACAGTGGCTGCGTTTAATGGGCACAGTGGCGGCAATTGATGTTTTTTTTTTTTTCAGTTTGCGCCCCCCCAAAAAATTTGAGCACCAGCCGCCACTGATACTACTATTGCATAATATTTCCAGCCTGATGCTTGAATATTTTATTCCATTTAATTGAAGTGAAATGTAAATGTGAAAGTCAGCTGTTGCTTAATATGACCAGGAGCCAAGGAAACACATCTGCATCCAATGACCCATTAATACTGCTAGTGATCACCATATGTATAATCCCCAATCATCTCCCATAATTTATTGTCTTCCAGCCATACTCTATTTTCTCTCATATATTTGCTATTTTGAGGAATTTTGATAATTGGTAACAGGGGAAGGCTAACAGATTTTTGGCCCAGGGGTCAAAGAGAAGTAAATGTCCCATGAACGTACAACTTATCCATTTAGGCATGTACAAACATCTCTGTCACATATGGTACATGCACAGCCTGGAAACAATAGCACAAAATAAAGGCAAAATCAAGAATCATTCAAAAGAAACTAAACCGTTTTCGAATCTGAATAACACCAATAACAAATAATAGAATTGTAGGCATTGTACACTTTCAAATGTTTTTGTTGAGTTAAAGCGGTTTCATACCCAAATTTTTTTATTTATTTTTAAATAAAAACCTGCAAGACAAAGGCATAATGAGCTAGTATGACTAGCATACTAGCTCATTATGAATTACTTACCTTAGATCAAAGCCCCCCAAGCTGTCCTCGTCTCCCCCTTCGGCCGCAGACATCTCTCCGAAAGGTTACTTCCGGATATCGCCGCTCCGGGGCTGTGATTGGCCGGAGCGGCGAAGACGTCACCCCGCGCATGCGTGCGGGAGCTGTCAAAGCCAGCATTGCCGGTTTTATAAATGGCTATTCTCAGTGCCCCTGTGCAGTTGTCTACAGCGTGCATGCGCCGTAGACGTTGGTGCATTCTTTGTGGCAAATATCTCCTAAACCATGTCGGTTTAGGAGATATTGCAAACACCTACAGGTAAGCCTTAATCTAGGCTTACCTGTAGGTAAAACATGTCAGGGAGGGTATACAACCACTTTAATTAGATGTTAGTGCAGTTATATTGCCTGTGCTGTTTGTTTGCCATTGTGATGGGCTCACATGTTGTGGATAGAGTTTTCTAGTGTTATGGCCAATTCCCCTTTGTCCATGTATTCATTCACCTAGCTTGTCCCTATTTGCCAAAGGGACAAGAGAACTTCTTATTTAGGGTAAAACAACTTCCAAGGAGTGACTTTATATCTTCAGAAAATCCAATGCTAACTTAAAATACCTAGTTAGGTCATTGTAAAGAAAAATGAGGATTCATCTCTGCATACTGAAAGGGCTCTTTACAGTAAAAGCTCTGAAAATGCGGAATAGTCTTCTACAGGTTTTGTAATAAAATTGTATTTTACTTTATAAATTGTTGTATTATTTGTTTTATTTCATGAGGTGCCAAGAAAGTCCATTTATGCTCCATTTTCTAGTGGATTCTTCTACGGGTTGGTTCTATCCAGCTGGGCGGAATGCTTCAAACTTAAGCTTGGTGCAAGAGGCATGAAAGATTCCATCTACATCAACCTGGAACAACCATCATCAGGGCTGGACTGTGACAAAAATTTGGCCCTGGACTTCATCCAGACTGGCCCACTTTAATTCAATAAAATGCTGCCCCCCATCCATTATTGTATATCATGAGAGGGTGAGAGAGAGGGGAATGAAGAGAGAGGGAGGGTTGAGGGAATGGGGGTGAGAGGGGGTGGGTGAGAGAGGGGGGTGAGTGTAAGAGAGAGGGAGTGAGTGTAAAAGAGAGGGGGTGAGTGTAGGTCCCCTTTCACACTGAGGCATTTTTCAGGTGCATTTGGGCTAAAAATAGCGCCTGAAAAACGCCTCCGCTGCAGTCCCAGTGTGAAAGTCTGAGTGCTTTCACACTGGGGCGCTGCCAGGGCATTAAAAAAAAGTCCTCCAAGCAGCATCTTTGGGGCGGTGGAGGAACGGTGTACACACACCGCTCCTGCCCATTGAAATGAATGGCCGCCACTGCTGAAGCACCTGCAAAACACTTCAGCAGCAGTGCTACATGTGCGCATTTAACCTTTAATTCGGCTGTTAGCGGGGGTTAAAAGCGCCTGCTAGAAGCCGAATAGCGCAGCTAAAACGACAGTAAATTGCTGCTAAAACTAGCAGCGTTTTACCGTCAATGCCTGCCCCAGTGTGAAAGCAGCCTAAGAGCCAGAGAGTGAATGAGACAGAGGAGGGGGCAGAGAGACAGAGGGGGGCTGAGAGACAAAGGGGGAGCTGAGAGATAGAGGAGGAGAGCTGAGAGATAGAGGAGGAGAGCTGAGAGATAGAGGGGTAGCTGAGAGATAGAGGGGGAGCTGAGAGATAGAGGAGGAGAGCTGAGAGATAGAGGAGGGGGCTGAGAGACAGAGGAGGGGGCGGAGAGACAGAGGAGGGGGCGGAGAGACAGAGGAAGGGGCTGAGAGACAGAGGAGGGGTCTGAGAGACAGAGGGGGGTGCTGAGAGACAGAGGGGGGAGCTGAGAGACAGAGGGGGGCTGAGAGACAGAGGGGGGCTGAGAGACAGGGGGCTGACAGGCAGGGGGAGCTGAGAGACAGGGGGAGCTGAGAGACAGAGGGGGGCTGAGAGACAGAGGTGGGAGCTGAGAGATAGAGGAGAGCTGAGAGATAGAGGAGGAGAGCTGAGAGATAGAGGAGGGGGCTGAGAGACAGAGGAGGGGGCTGAGAGACAGTGGGGGAGCTGAGAGACAGAGGGGGAGCTGAGAGACAGAGGGGAGCTGGGAGACAGAGGGGGAGCTGAGAGACAGAGGGGGAGCTAAGAGACAGAGGGAGGGAGCTGAGAGACAGAGGGGGAGCTGAGAGACAGAGGGGGAGCTGAGAGACAGGGGGAGCTGAGAGACAGGGGGAGCTGAGAGACAGAGTGGGGCTGAGAGACAGAGGGGGGCTGAGAGTCAGAGGGGGGAGATGAGAGATAGAGGAGGAGAGCTGAGAGACAGAGGAGGGGTCTGAAAGACAGAGGAGGGGTGCTGAGAGACAGAGGGGGAGCTAAGAGACAGAGGGGGAGCTAAGAGACAGAGGGGGGAGCTGAGAGACAGAGGGGGGAGCTGAGAGATAGAGGAGGGGTCTGCGAGACAGAGGAGGGGTCTGAGAGACAGAGGAGGGGTCTGAGAGACAGAGGCGGCATCTGAGAGACAGAGGGGTGTCTGAGAGATAGAGGGGGGCTGAGAGACACGGGGACTGAAAGACAGAGGGGGGTCTGAGAGACAGAGGAGGGTCTGAGAGACAGAGGAGGGGTCTGAGAGACAGTGGGGGGATCTGAGAGACAGAGGGGGGTCTGAGAGACAGAGGGGGGATCTGAGAGACAGAGGGGGGTCTGAGAGACAGAGGGGGGGCTGAGAGACAGAGGAGGGGGCTGAAAGAGGGGGGACTGAGAGGCACAGGGACTGAGAGACAGAGGGGGGGACTGAGAGACAGAGGGGGGACTGAGAGACAGAGGGGGCAGAGAGACAGAGGGGAGGGCTGAGACAGACCATATAGCACTGTCCCTTTCTACAGTCCCTACTCTGCTCACTTCCCCGCTGTCTCAGTGTTCTGGCATGTTTGTGTAGGATGCCGGGTACCTGATGGCCAGCAGCGGCAGCGCCGAGTCTCCCTCTTGATCCGGAGGGTACTCTCGCTGCTCTGTTCCTTACAGCGGCGCATGTTCTCTTCCTCCGGACTCCCAGTCAGCCTGCCCTTCGGCCCAGGCCGCATGCTTCCTGGAGCAGAGAGGAGGTGAAGGAATCGAGGTTCTGGGAGCGCCGGGGTGGCCGCGCTCGCTCCTGTTCGCCTCTTCGGTGGTCAGAGAGGGGGTGGAGCTCTTCTCCCTCCTCGGGTTTTACATCCAACTTCCCTCCTCGCTGGCCACCTTCCCCGAATCCCCGCTGCTGTTTGCTGCCACGCTCCCGCTGCCGCCGAACTGCATAAAAAAACAGCCCACAAATTATTATTTTTTTGGTCGCTGTTTGCTGCCCCGCTGCCGCCGAACTGCAGAAAAAAACGGCCCAAAAAAAAAAATGTTTTTTTTTTTTTTTTAAACGTCCCACTGAGCCATCGGCCCACCGGGAAACTCCCGATAGTCCCGATGGCCAGTCCATGCCTGACAATCATTGTGCAGTTGAATTTAAGCAATTACTAGATATACCATGACCTGAATGCTTAAAAACCTTTCCAGATATAAAGCTAGGTGGCTTTCTAAAATTGAAAAGGCTGTTAATATGGATAAGAAATATTACAATATTGATCCAGGAAGAATCTGATTGTCTGTGCAGATCAGAAATCATTCTTTTAACCCCTAAATTGGGCCTCAGGGTGTCAAACTCAATTTCATTGTGCATCCACATTATGGTTGCCAGCAAAGGACTGGTTGTATCTGTAAGACTATGTAAATGTATCTACTCGTTACCATATTAAATAATTGCCTCTGCATTTGATTATTACTAGTTTTAGTAATATCTTAACAAGTGACGGCCCATCCATTAGGGGCGCAGAGCAACCGACAGGAGTTGTTGCGAGCCAGTACTGCACCGCATACCCAGTTGCCCTCGCTCCGGCCAGGTCAAGGGCACCTGGGCCCGGATCTCCGGAACGCCAGCACCCAGGCCGAAGGTGCCTGGGTGCGGCCGCGTCCTCCAACTCTGTATCCCGAGGTCAGGGCGTCCGCCCCTTTTATCTCCTCTCCCTTTGCGTCACAGCGGGTTCCCCGCCCCGCTGTACCGGCGCCAGGAAATGACGAAAAGGTACAGTCTTGCGGTGCAGGTTCAACTCCGGCCCAGGGCGACAACGCCACCTGCAGGCCACAGGGAACCTTGCACCACCAGAGACCTCCAAGAACCACAAAAGGGATTCTCAGATTCCCTAACAATTAGTACACCTGGGTTAACTAACCCAGATGCTTCCCCCCAAATTTAAATACCCGCTACACAAGTCTCAGAAATTATGTCAGGGTCTTTGAGGGGTGGAATGTGGCCTCACCGGTCCGAACCCAAATGGAGAGGTCTCCAGGTAGGATGGCGTGTCTCTATTCTTTCCCTACTTGCCAGGAGCCTCTCCCAGCCACTAATCACTGTCCCTGTCAGATGGGTGACCTCTCCCTACACTACCCACATGCAAAATGCACGCCGAGCCTGAGAGACAGGGCCTTAAATAGGCTTAGCCTGACCCAAGATGGCTGCTGAAGTCACATGGGGAGGCATCATCCAATCACATCTTCCCCAGTGACCCTGGAAACCATAGAGGAACTATGTTCCTCTTGACTTCCTCTCCCCTGCAATGCTGCTGTAGTTGAGTGCCACCTGCAGTGGAGAAAGTAGACTGCACCTGCCTACAAAATAACCAGGAGGAACAAGGAAAAAAAAAGAAAGAAAGCCTAAAAGAGAAAACTAATGCAGACATCACATCTAAGAATTGGTAAGCTGCAATACAATAAATGTTTTATTTTGGGTTTAATACCGCTTTTACAATACATACTCGAATAAAAAAAATTTAATCAGAGTTTATTGTCACTTTATGCAAAGTACAGTCAGAATCGGTAATGGCTCAGCGAATGCTTATGACATTGGTCCAAGATTTTATTTTTTAACCACTTCCTCCTGCCCAGCCTATAACAAGATGATGGCTGGGCGGGCCTCTTGTCCATCCAGGTGGATGTCATATGATGTCCTCCTGGATCGCACCACGCAGAGGCACGATCTGTCCGGACACAGCCGATGACTAATCAGTGTACCGGCTCGCTGCCAGTACCATGTGACCACTGTGACCAATCACAGCAGATCACATGACAGGTATAAACAATTGGAGGGCTTCCTTTCATGACATTCATTGGGTACAATTGTGTTGCTAGCTGTGATTGGTCAGTGTGATCACATGGTACAGACAGGGCCAACCACAGCCCATCTGTACCATGTGATTAGCTCTGGCCAAACACAGCTAATCAAAACAAAACAAACTGAATGAATCCGTTTCATTCAGAAAAATGTAATTCACTGGTAAAATAAAAAAAACAAAAAAAAAATCACTTCCCCAGAGTAGTACAATGCTACTATGGTAATATTATATTGCTCTGGTCACAGTGTGTTAAAATAAAAAAATAGTTGTAAAACAAAAGGCCCGAAGACCTACACCCTACCAGTCACACATGCAAAAACCGTGTACAAACATAAAAAAAATACAAAAAGTGACAAACATAAGGGCTTATGCCGCGTACACACGATCAGAATTTCCGACAACAAATGTTCGATGTGAGCTTTTGGTCGGATATTCCGACCGTGTGTAGGCTCCATCGGACATTTGCTGCCGGAATTTCCAACAACAAATGATTGAGAGCAGGTTCTCAATTTTTCCGACAACAAAAGTTCTTGTCAGAAATTCCGACCGTGTGTATCCAATTCTGACGCACAAAAATCCTACACATGCTCGGAATCAATTTGACGTGTAGCACTACCCCCATAGGAGCTGCTGGTTAGTTTTGGGTCTGCACTCTGCCTGTCCACCCCTGAAGTTTGGCTCGATCCCCTCCTTGGCACAACTGGACAATAGACTTGTGCACAACGGAAAAATTTGTTTAGTTTCGGTTCGTTTCTTGTGCACAACGGAAAAATTAGTTTAGTTTCGGTTTGTTTCTTTTCGGTCCTGTTGATTCGTAATCATTTGTAATTTTGCTAGACAGGATTTTTCGTGTTCGGACTAATTCGTATTTTCGCAAGCGACATTTTTCGTTGAATTTTTAGTTGATTTATAATTCGTACTTTCGGTAGGGTACGATGTTTTTCGTTGATTCTGGACACAACTCCTACTTTCGTAACTTTTTTTAGGTTCGTTGATTCGTAATTTTCTGTGTCTCTCTCACGACGACGCTGCCTATTATGCTTAATGTGCTTCGAATGGATTTGTACTTTTCTAAATACATAGCGGTTATTTTTAACGATTCGAAATCTCGTATTTTACTTTCGTTTTTTACATGCGGCTATAGCCTCCGCCCCTGTACACCATTTTGAGAGGGTTCAGCACGGTGAGGGAGAAGCAGAGAGCAGAGCAGAGTGAGTGTTATTGTGCTTCGTATGGATTTGTACATTCGTAACTGTTTTCATAACGAATTATGCCGAAGACATTCGGGCATTCGCTATTTGCGGTATCATTTATTTTGGATTCGGTTTTATTCGTAATTGCTTTGTTCGGAAATTTGAATGCTAAATTCAGGCGAATTCCGATTCGTTACGAAACGAATTGCACAAGCCTACTGGACAATAATATGATTGTGGAACCCAATGGCAATAGGGGACCACAATAATACCACACAGTAATATATATATATTTAATTATTGTTACCTTGGTGCTGCTCACCTGTCCCACAGCTGCAATAGACAGAGTCCCACACAAGATGTAGCTTAACCCGTGGTAAAGTGTTTACTTGGCAAAATAATAGATCAATGGTTACACAGGCAAGATTGACTACACACAGCTCCCTGTAAAAGTCAATGGGACACAACTGGTACGGAATTTCTTTAACACAAGACCCAATTACCATACCCTGAGTGAGATGTGAATGAGTGTGTGGTGGAGAATTCTCCCAATACTATGGCACCAGCACTGGGACACCTCTCCACCAAGGCTCACATAAATCACTAAACAACAAAGCACAGATACAATGCAAACAGTTACATTAAACCTTATAGTTCATATGGCTATACGACTCCCTCTAGTGGGCAGTCCAACTAGTGAGTGTCCCGTTGTAGAACTTCTGAAAATAAAGTAAGCGGATGACTATTCCTTTAAATGTCAGTTAGTCTTCTGCTAGCTCCATTGGTGCACTTATCTATTTGTATTCCGATAAACAAGGTGAAGAGAAATAATAATCACTTGACGCATTTAGTGTATGGGTAAGATGAACACTAGTGCTTCCCAGCCGCTGCATTACTCTCAGGTGTAACGTATCCCTACTTGCGGCACTGCAGATGCCAGCAAGTACACATGGAACTATGGAAACCACCTTCCTGCGACCCAGTTAACTATTGTTGATAGGCAAGTGCCTTCTCACCAAATGAGGCCTCGCCTCGCCTCGCCGGTACACTCCGTCTGGAACCTCTCTGTCAGGAAGGGCATGCCAGTGCCCAAGATGGCAGCCGAAGAAGACGGCCTGTTGTTCCAGTTCCTGTCAGAATACCACTATTGCACATGCGCGTGCCAGTTCGCGCATCAACGCGCACACGTGCACATGCGTGTGTGCGCGCACGCACGGTGCATGCGCGTGCACGGGTGCATGCGCACGCACCCCATGATGCTCTTTGCCGCCCGGCGGGCTATTTAAACTGGGTCAGTACCCAGATTCAATGCTGTCTGCTCTACAGCGTTCCAGTTGCCTTGTATCTGTTACCTGTTCCTGTACTTGACCCGAATTGCTACTGACGTTTCAGCTTTCTGCCTGCGTCTGACCCGGCTTGTTTTGACTGCGCATCTACCTGCTCCCTCTGCTACCTCGCTGCCAGCCTATTACAAATCCAGCCTGTATCCTGACTACGCTCCTGCCTTTTTCAACTGTGCCTGACGTGCCCACCAGTGTATGACCCAGCTTGTCTTCACCTGCCTTATCTTCTGCCCTTGGAGTCCTGCTGAACTTCCATCCCATCTGCAGTTGCCGTGGCTCCACTACAGCGATCCATCAGGCACTTGTGCGACTCTGCACTCCTGCGCCACCTGTCTACTCTACCAGGGGGCCCCGAGTCAGAGGTGTAAGAGAGGCCGTCCTCTGCATATCAGGCTCTACCGTCAGGTACGTGACACTCTCCTTGATCTCAGTCTCTCTGTAACACGAGGCCCCAAATGCAGCCAGTTTGTCCCCAAATGCAGCCAGTTTGTCCCCAAATGCAGCCAGTTTGTCCCCAAATGCAGCCAGTTTGTCCCCAAATACTTGTCCTTCTTCTTCCGTCCTCAATGTCTTCTCCTGCCCTCAATGTCGCTTCAGCCAATCAGGTTACCGGTAACCAGACCCGTTGAACCTGATTGGCTGAGACGCCTGTCAGTGTTAACCAAGGAACGCATCCCCCGTGCCTCCCCTGGTTAACTATTTGGAAGCTGATTACAGTCGGGAAGCCTATGAGCTGCTGGCTCTGATATGCACTTCCAAAAACCAACCAGCCGCTGTTATTCAGATGGCCGGGGCTCACCAGGGGGCCGACCATCTGAATAGTGGGCGGCAGCGGCGGCGACAATACATAGGTTCATGCAATGCATAAACCTATGTATTGTTGTTGTGAGTGACGGGTGCGGGAGCGAGAGGGGGAGGCGCTCCTGCGTCCACTATGGACACACCGCCACTGCCTGGGTAGCAAGTGGTAAATAGGAAGATTTCAGATGGTTAGGCTGGAGAAATGGCATTTTATTAGAAAGAGGAAAGAGCCCTGGACTGCCGCACTCAGTATAAACGGTTTATTGAGTTTCAAAATAAAAGTCCAAAAATTAATCCATGAATCCAAAAGAAAACAGACAGTAGACATGCAGGGGTGAATTGCTGACGCGTTTGACATAAAAAAATTGATGCTTACTCATAGCCGAGTAAGCATCAATTTTTGATGTGAAACACGTCAGCATTTACCCCTGCATGTCTACTGTCTGTTTTCTGTTTGCTTTTGGATTCATGGATTATTTTTTGGACTTTTATTTTGAAACTCAATAAACCGTTTATACAGAGTGCGGCAGTCCAGGGCTCTTTCCTCTTCCTATGAATAAGTGCAGAGCCAGCACCTGTTAGAGTACCAGGGCAGGAGCAACCATTGGAGTCTAACAGCTTGGAGCGATACGCCTTTCTGATTGTTTCTACCTGGACCTTGCATTTTATTTGATTTGGAGAAGGGTGTTTACTTGTGTTAATATGTGCGGCGATGTTTGCTGAATATTATTCTTTTTTATATATTGTTTATATGTTTAACTCTCTCGCCTACAGTATGAGATCCCTGCTGCATTCTTTTAGAACTCTCCCGATTATTAGCATATATTCTGCTATTATATATAAATATTTATATAGCTTAGCTAAGAAAATTCAGATTGCTCATCGCCCTCCGGGTTTAGTCTGCTCCGTCTGTGTCATACAATGATTCCCGACAAGTCTCTGGCCTCTGATATTTTGAATTTGTGTTATTTTATTTGCTTAAAAGGAACTGTCATTTGTATTTGTCCTCGGTCACGCAGATGTAATATCAAATTACCGGCGGGGAAACATTCTGCTGTTATTTGCAAATTCCTGGGGGGGGGGGCATATTTAATGCAAACAACGAGAAAACGCTTCAACTACGGGGACGTAAGGTGACGAAAAAATCCCGAGAACAATAAAATAAGAGTTTGAACAAATGAAGAAATACAAAATATATGGATCTTGATCAGTCGTTCTCAACTAGTGTTCCGTGGATCCCTAGGGTTCCTCCAGGGGTGGCCAGAGGTTCCTTGAGCTGTGGCTAATTGACCTCCCATCTGGTTGTAGGCAGGTGCAGTCTGTACTCCCCATTGTAGGTGCTGTTCCTATTCCCCCCAGGGCACTAATGCAGGTGGATACTAGGTAAATACACTTTTGTTGGCCACCTAGGAGATCCAAGCAGAAGTTCGGTTCCCACCACCACTTCCCACAGCCTCCTGGGACACTTCACTTTGTTAGTAAATATAAACTGCTAAATACCTTTTCTCATCAGCAGTATATAGCAGTCTTATGACTTCTATCAGTGTCTGGTTAAAGCTTGTTGGAGGTGTTTTCATTCTAATCTGATTGTCCTATGAGGTTGCAGAGCCCCTGACCCTCTGTCTGCACTCTGCACTGTGCCAATCCATGCACCCCCTCAAGAAAAAAAAAACAACTCTCTAGCAATACACACCAAACTGAGCATGTGCAGAGTGCCTCCAAGGCTCTGTTCTATCAGGAGATGAATTGGGGACAGTGGGAGGATCAGAGAAGACAGGATCAAGCAGCCTTTTACACAATGCAGAGTAATAACCCCTTAGGTCCCATGGCGAGAATAACAAGCGTGCTTTATTGCATATACAGACTGATTTTACTGTTGTGGGTTTAGTAACACTTTAAGGTAAAAAATGTTGTGCCTTTAGAACCACTTTAAATCTAAAATTAACCTATTCCTTGACCTTAACCTAAGGCAGTGGCGGCTGGTGCTCCATTTTTTATTTTTTTTGGGTGGGGGGGCTTTAAACACCACAACCTGAGAGCGTTATTTAATTTATTTTTGATTTTCAAAGGAATCTCCCCCCATCTATCCATGTCTCCATGCTTTATTTTGTTGAGAAATCTCTTCCCATAGCATTTCCAGCTGCAGCCATCTTGAGTAAGGGCAGCTTATTCATGTAGAATTTATTTCCTGGGATTCATTTGGGGTTAGCTCAGGCATGCAGGCAGGAGGTTGTGCTTAGCTGAGAAAGCACCTCCTCCAGATGAAAGGAAAAAAATGCCATGCAGACTCCTATGACACGATTTTGGCCTAGGCCAGAAACCAGGAAGGAACTGAAGGAATGTAAAAAAGATTAAAACAGGTAAATATAATTTACCTTTCAACTATTTATCGAAATACCCCCCTCCCCCAGCATTTTGAGCCACAGCCATTTTGGATAAGGCCAGATGATTCATGTAGCATATATTTCTCTGAATCCATCTGCCCTTAGCTCAGGCATGCAGGCTGGAGGGTGTGGTTACCTGAGATGTGCCCATCAGTGTGCCCCTTAAGATAAAATGTGCCCATCAGCATGCCCCTTAACACCTGATGTAAAGCGGCACTCTGATGGCGACAACTGATGTAAAGGGGAAAACTGATGGGCACACCTAATGTAAAGGAGCACTCTGATGGGGACACCTGATATGATGGGGACACCTGATGTAAGGGGGCACTCTTATGGGGACACCCTATGTAAGGGGTCACTGTGATGGGGGAACCTTATATAATGGGGCACTCTGAGAGGGAACAAATGATGTAAGAGGGCACACTGATGGCAGACACCAGATATAAGTGGGCCTTCTGATGCAGAAACCTGATATAAGTAGGCACTCTGATGGGGACACCTGATGTAAGAGGGCACTGTGATGGGGGAATCTTATATAATGGGGCACTCTGTTGGGGAACAAATTATGTAAGGGGGGACACCAGATGTAAGGGGGGCCTTCTGATGCAGAAACCTGCTATAAGTGGGCACTCTGATGTGGATACCTGATATCACTCTGATTGGGACATCTGATGTGAATGAGGACTCTGATGGGGACACCTGATGTAAGGGAGCACTCTGATAGGTACACCTGATGTAAGGGAGCACTCTGATGGGGACATCTGATGTAGGGGGTACTCTGATGGGAATACCTGATGTAAGGTGGAAAACTGATGGGAACACGTTACTTTAGAGGGCACTCTGGTGGGGGACACCTGATATAAGGGAGTACTCTGAAGGTGGCAATTGATTTATGGGGTAGCCTGATAGGGGCACCTATTGTAATGAATTACTCTGGTAAGGGCACCTGATGTAAGAGACAACACTAATGGGGACATTTACATTCACAGAGTATTACCAGAGTGTGTGGAGGAAATAGTAACAAAAGCACCAGAGAGCATGTCATAGAGAGAGTCATAGCACAGACTTACGATTCGTGGAAATTCCCCCTGAGGAAGACACGTGACCTTGTGTCGACACGCGCCGGGGAGGGGCAAAGACAGTGATGGCACCCGGACCCTTCGTGGAACCAGCTGCCCGCGGTGTGTGTTGACGGCTTGTGTGAACAAACGGAACCATTACAAATGCAGTCATTTGCATGTATAGCCTGGTGGAAGCACCAAGGATGTGTGAGTACCTCAATTATATTTTAAATAAAGTGGTTGTTTTCAGGATATAAACACTATTGAGATTTCTTTGCATATGCTATCTGGATACCATTGATTGATGTGTGGCGACGTGATGAGGAGATATCATTAGGGATACACAGCAAATCTTTGTTCTAACCCAGGAGAGGCTAAAATGCCCATTTTGACCAAGCTTAGTTGCAAGGTTTCATTGCTGAAGGTGAGAGTTCATTGAAGGGGGGAGCACTATTTGTATGCCGGAGCACTACAAAGGGAGGTAGATTGAGAAGCACCTATAAAGGATGGTGACTGGCTAGTGGGTTGAGCACCGTTGTGGACTATATTCCAATTTGATCACCGCATGTTTTCAAATGCACTGGTTAAGCATGGACTCAATGTTTTTTTATGTGAATAGAACTCATTTTTGGGATCTACGCAGAGTGACACAATGGACCATTATTTATTATTATTATTATTATTATTCTATTATTATGTATTATTTCATTTTTATTTTTTGTAACACTTTTATTTATTAAAGTGCAGCACAATTGAATATTGTTCTAATCTTGGAAAGTATTATTTTACTGAAAGCGTAGTTGTTGACGTTGATAAAAAATAAAAAAATAAAAATAAAAACATCAATATAAAAAAATGTAATAAAATTAAAAACGTCCACACTCGATGGACCACTTGGTTTTTTTTCTGCCGTCACTTTTCCATGTTTCTATACTACTTTGTAGGTTCCGGTTTTTGGCTATTTTACGGGTTTCATTATTACTGGGACTACATAACTACATTCCATGTTAAAGCTTTACTTGGAATAAAATGAGCAAAAACAACATTCATTCTATGTAAACAGTAACAGATGGCAAATGAGGTCTTCTATCCTGAACATCCACCGAGTACCACTGCCAAATCATTGAATTTTACGGCAAGTTACAAATGGAAATATTCTCTATGTGTGCACAGGGGTTTAGAATAGAAAGCAGTCTGTGTCCAACATTGTTTAAAGGGCCAGTAAACATAAATGTCTGAGTTGGTTTATGAGTTCACGTGGCGAGGGGCGTCTTACCATCCATCTCTGTTAACAAATGCATGTTACAGCTGAACTCCAGGTATGATCTGTTGTCCTGGAGTCCAGTGGGAGTACACAATGCCCTGTCTTTGGTGTCAGTGGAAGGAATAGTGCCCCATTGTTGGTGTCAGTGGAAGGAATAGTGTCCCATTGTTGTCAGTGGAAGTAATAGTGCTCCATCGTTGGTGTCAGTGGAAGTAATAGTGCCCCATTGTTGTTGTCAGTGGAAGTAATAGTGTCCCATCATTGGTATCAGTCGAAGGAATAGTGTCCAATTGTTGTTGTCAGTGGAAGGAATAAGTTTGGGTTTTGCAGATTTGAAACAGGATTCGATGTATAACTCTTATTTTTTTTTTCTTTAGGTAAAAACTTTAGTTAATTACGGTACAACTAAAGGCAAAAGCTTTTTTTTTCAGGTTTGAATAGAGTGGAGAGGGATTAGAACCCCTGTCTATACCCATGTTAAGGAGATTCAACCTCTCTGTTTGTCCTGTTTACTATTTGAAGAAAAAATCCCACATTTTAGGTTGTCACCAGAACAGGAATACATGGGAATATTCAGATGGGGACACTAGTTCTGATGACAGCCAGGATTCCCCCACATTTAAAGGGATTTTTCTTACTTCCCATTTTGGCTATGGGACAGGAAGTAAAGAGAAATCTCCCCCAATTGGGGCACCAAAAAACACCCGACAGGTACTCTATGCAAAATAGCAAAAAAAACTGTTTTGCCTTAATTTCAACTTTAACTTGAGATGACAATACTGTTTTTTTTTTATTTTACTCACTGAAATTATACATTTCTGGGGTAAATAATTTTACAGGGAAAAAATAACCAGCATTAATATTAATATAACATGAGAACATTATTAAAAAAAATGTAATACATAGTAAAATGTTTCCTACACTCCTTTGGTAACCCTTGCAGACTAGGAGCTGCCATGTGCTTTTGCTTGTTGGCCTCTTGTTAGTCCCTTATTTTGTTAGTAAACCCTATTTTTGAGCGAGCCATACATTATAGTTTTTTTTTGTTGTTAAACCAGCAGGTTGAAAAAAAAATTAAAATTGTGACGATTCCCATTCACCTCGAATGTGTGGATGGGGGAATCTCTCCCGTTGCACTATTGTGTTCTGACACTTAGAACCCCCAAACATTATATATATTTTTTTTAGCAGAGACCCTAGAGAATAAAATGGCGGCTGCTGCAATTTTTTTGTCACACCGTATTTGTGCAGCGGTCTTTCAAACTCATTATATTTGGAAAAAATACACTTTAATGAATTCCAAAAAAAGAAACAGTAAAGTTAGCCTAATTTTTTTGTATAATGTAAAAGATGATGTTTGTGAGAGAAATATGATCCTTATTCTAAGCATAAAAATCGTGATTCTAATTTTAGCCAGAATCGTGCAGCTCTAATGTCAATCCCGTGGCGGCTGGTGAGCTTTTCTTCTGGCGAGGCTGCTGTGTCCTCCTCTCCTGCTGTGTCCTCCTCTCCTCTTCTGCTGTGTCTTCCTCTCCTGCTGTGTCCTCCTCTCCTCTCCTGCTGTGTCCTCCTCTCCTCTCCTGCTGTGTCCTCCTCTCCTCTCCTGCTGTGTCCTCCTCTCCTGCTGTGTCCTCCTCTCCTGCTGTGTCCTCCTCTCCTCTTCTGCTGTGTCTTCCTCTCCTGCTGTGTCCTCCTCTCCTCTCCTGCTGTGTCCTCCTCTCCTCTCCTGCTGTGTCCTCCTCTCCTCTCCTGCTGTGTCCTCCTCTCCTGCTGTTTCCTCCTCTCCTGCTGTTTCCTCCTCTCCTCTTCTCTTGTGTCCTCCTCTCCTCTTCTCTTGTGTCCTCCTCTCCTCTTCTCTTGTGTCCTCCTCTCCTCTTCTCTTGTGTCCTCCTCTCCTCTTCTGCTGTGTCCTCCTTTCCTTTCCTGCTGTGTCCTCCTCTTCTCTTCTGCTGTGTCCTCCTCTCCTCTTCTGCTGTGTCCTCCTCTCCTCTTCTCTTGTGTCCTCCTCTCCTCTTCTCTTGTGTCCTCCTCTCCTCTTCTGCTGTGTCCTCCTTTCCTTTCCTGCTGTGTCCTCCTTTCCTTTCCTGCTGTGTCCTCCTCTTCTCTTCTGCTGTGTCCTCCTCTCCTCTTCTGCTGTGTCCTCCTCTCCTCTCCTGCTGTGTCCTCCTCTCCTCTCCTGCTGTGTCCTCCTCTCCTCTCCTGCTGTGTCCTCCTCTCCTGCTGTGTCCTCCTCTCCTGCTGTTTCCTCCTCTCCTCTCCTGCTGTTTCCTCCTCTCCTCTTCTGCTGTGTCCCCCTCTCCTCTTCTGCTGTGTCCTCCTCTCCTCTTCTGCTGTGTCCCCCTCTCCTCTTCTGCTGTGTCCCCCTCTCCTCTTCTGCTGTGTCCTCCTCTCCTCTTCTGCTGTGTCCTCCTCTCCTCTTCTGCTCTGTCCCCTTCTCCTCTTCTCTTGTGTCTTCCGGGCAGCGGCGGGTCCAGCTCCAGCTCCAGCGTGTCTCCTCTTCCACAGCGCTAGGCATCCAATAGGATTGCCTGGCACTTTGACCAATCAGAAAACAGGTCTCACTGGCCTGCCTCCTGATTGGCGGGGATTCGGGGAATAACTGTAGTGTGAAAATAGCACAAATGTATTCGCTATGGTCACACAATTAGGTGGGATCAGGAGGCATTCTCTGCGCCCCAAACCCACCCTATTTTGAAGCCTATTAGAGTCTCTAGCTTTAATCAGGTGCTTCAAAGACTCTGGTCAGTCCAGTCAAAGATGATGATGATGATGATGGATTAAAAGAGATGATAATGGTTGATGATGCATGGATGATGATGACAACATTGTATGGAGAATGCACTTGGAACATCTAATTTCCCAAGTGGACAACAGGACCAAAGCCAGGACCTATGGCAAGGAGATCTTGCTAATATAATATACAAAGCATATTGGAAGCCATGGGTGGATTCGGACCAACAGGCTTCAAAATAATATCCCTTGGACTGACCCTTTAAACCTCTAATCCTTGACCCTACCCAATCCTTAGAAATCAATGAACCTCTACATCAGCCTTTCTCAACCTTTTCAACGCAGAGGAACCCTTGAAATAGTTCTCCGGTCTCGGGGAACCCCTGCTAAAATTGAGAAATCTACAACTCATGATACATTAGTGTGACAGTCAGTTGGAAGAATGGTCCTTACACTTGTGGCAATTGAGAAGAATTACCTCCTTACATATAGCTAAAAAGATCAATGGGGTCAGTGGGAACTTATCTGAGAGGCAGAAATTGCCCAATGCTGAAGGAACCCCTAGCAACCTCTGGAGGAACCCTGGTTGAGAATCACTGCTCTACATGAACATTCTTATCTTACTTCCAATGGTCTCGCATGGGGATCTCTTAAGCCCTGTACACACTATCGGATTTCCGATGGAATCAAATCCAATGGATTTTTCCATCGGAATTCCGATGAAGCTGACTTCCATCAGTCTTGCCTACACACCATCAGACAAAATTCCGACCGTCTTAAACGCTGTGACGTACAACACGTACGACGGCACTATAAATGGGAAGTTCAAATCCAATGGCGCCACCCTTTGGGCTGCTTTTGCTGATTTCGTGTTACCGCGGGTTAGTAAAAGTTTGGTGAGAGACGATTCGCGCTTTTCAGTCTCCGTGCTTTTCAGTCCGTTACAGCAGAGCTTGACAAATTTGCTTGGAATCTAGGAGCCAGCTAAAAAAGTTAGGAGCTAGGTTTTTTTTTTTTAACGACCGATGCGTGCAGAAGCGAACGCATACGTGAGTAGCGCCCGCATATGAAAGCGGTGTTCAAACCAAACATGTGAGGTATCGCCGCGATCGGTAGAGCGAGAGCAATAATTCTAGTCCTAGATATCCTCTGTAACTCAAAACATGCAACCTGTAAACATTTTTAAATGTCGCCTATGGAGATTTTAAAGGGTAAAAGTGTGTCGCCATTCCACGAGCGGACGCAATTTTGAAGCGTGACATGTTGGGTATCAATTTACTCGGCGTAACATTATCTTTCACAATATAAAAAAAAAATCGGCTAACTTTACTGTTTTCTTATTTTTTAATTAAAAAAAGTGTATTTTTTCCTCAAAAAAGTGTGCTTGTAAGACCACTGCGCAAATACGGTGTGACAGAAAGTATTGCAACGAACGCCATTTTATTCTCTAGGGTGTTAGAATAAAAAATATATATATATAATGTTTGGGGGTTAACTTCTAAGTAAAGGGAAGGAGATGGGCGGGCAGTAAAACAGGCAATACCAGTGAAACAGTCTTGTCATACCAACGGCCACCACTAGAGGGCGCCAGATTACAGAATGAATCATAGGCCTGCAGAAGGCTGTAAAGCCGCGGCCTGAATTACCGGCCAGCGCGGCCCGACGCGATCGTGAGGGGGGGGCGCACGGAGACACAGGAAACCTCAGCTGTGCTGCCTCAGGCGCCAGGTCGATAATTCTAGTCGCATTTGCGACCTGGCGTCCGGGTTTTGTCGAACCCTGCATTACAGCATGACGAATGTGCTATCTACATTACGAACGCTAGTTTTACCAGAACGAGCGTTCCCGTCTCCTAATTCAGTCTGAGCATGTGTGGGTTTTTTCTCCGATGGAGTTCCACACAGACGATCGGAATTTGCTATCGTTTTTTTTTTCCATGGGAAAAATTTAAAACAGGTTCAGTTTTTTTTCACCGATGGAAAAAAGTCCGATGGGGCCCACACACGATCGGTTCGTCCGATGAAAACAGTCCATCGGACTGTTTTCGTCTGTAAAACCGATCGTGTGTACAGGGCTTTAGAGCTGAAAACAAGTGATAATCATCTGGAGAAGCAAGAGTTACAAAGTATTTTTCGCATTGGAATTACATCACATTAAATGCCTGAAGGAAAAATCTGAAGTATGGTGCATTAAACCATGAACAGCAATACTAACATTTTCTATGTAGTTTTATGATTGACGATATTATTGTTCCATTCTGAAATTGTTATTTACGTGTGTAAAAAAAATAAAAAATAATAATAATAATTACGGTGCATCTAAAAAAAAATAACATAATACCAGTAACATAAGCTATCTATTGGTGTGTGTATTATCTGGAAATGTGAAATGCTTTTAAAGCCTGCAGCAGGGAATATGCCTCGGGTTCTAAACATTTGCAAAGGTCATAAAGTCATTGGCTTGAACTCCTGCTAGGGGAACTCATTTATGACTAATTCATATTAGCTGTTAACCTCTCAATGCAACCTTAAGACCTGCAGTTCAGAGCACATAAAGAATAGCATGCAAAAGTGTCCTTTCCTATCACATCACGAATAATAAAGCGCTGTACTGAGTTCCCTTCGATTTAAACAGATTTAAACATTAAACATGTTCATTGAAGCATAATAATACTAAGCTTTTGAATAAGCATGTAAATAATTGAATATTTTAGATGACTTGAGTATTATTACTCTTTTTGTATTTATTTATTATTTATTTATGATTATTTTTATTTAGTTGTGTATTTAACTTTACATTTATTCAATTATTATTATTATTATTATAAGTACAGTGGAACCTCGGATTGCGAGTAACGCGGTTAACGAGCGTTTTGGAATACAAGCACTGTATTTTGAAAAATCCTAACTCAGTTTGCGAGTGTTGTCTCGCAAAACGAGCAGGATTCAGGCCAAAGGGGTGTGCAGTACCGCGTTTGGCCTGAGGTGGGATGGGGGCGGTGCCGGAGCCGAGCTGAGCCGAACGGCACCAATCGTAACCGATAGGAGCCATTCGGAAATGCTCGGGAAGTCTCGGAAATACTACGTTCCCGAGCCTTTCCGAGGTTTGCCAGGGTCAGCCGAGCTGTCCTCTGGCCTTCCCGGCTGTTTCCGAGGCTCTCCGGTGCTCCCCGCCTCTGGCAGCATGCGGTATTGAATGCCATTGAAGTCAATGCGGAACTAATTATTTTCGTTTTCATTGACTTAAATGGACAAACTCGCTTTGATATGCGAGTACTTTGGATTACAAGCATTCTCCAGGAATCTCGGATTATGCTCGTAATCCGAGGTTCCACTGTAGTAGTACTAGTGGTAGTAGTACAGTAGTTAATGCTACTTTATTAACACCCTAACAAAAAATAAAAATAAATAATAAATAATCCTAACCCCAACCTAGCCATAACTCTAAGCCCTTACCCTACAAAAATAATAATCACAATAATAATAATAATAATAAAAAAAGCTGAAGGAAATGCAAAAAAAAGCTGAAAAACCTAGCAACAAAGGGTGCAACAGATGATAGTTCTCTCTATTGGGTATACAGTAAATGGATGTGACCTGACACACACAGATTATATAAAACACATGGCGCCCTCCATCCCTAATTTGGTAGGTAGGAAGGAAGAGTTTGTTCGACTTTAAATGAGGGATCGCCATGTCAGGTAAGAATAATAACAGAAATTAAGTTACAGTACATGATTTATTTATTACAATCTAGAATTCATATCAGATATTTTGTATCAAATAGATAGAAGACAAATGCCGCGTACACACGACCGTTTTTCATGACGAGAAAAATGCCATATTTTTATTTGGTCATTAAAAACGATCGTGTGTGGGCTCCAGAGTATTTTTCACGACGTGAAAAATGGGCATGAAAAATTTGGAACATGCTCTAATTTTTCTCGTCGTTTTTCACGCCGTCGCTTTTCTCGTCATGAAAAACAGCCATGTGTAGGCTTTAACGACGTGAAAAAAACGCGCATGCTCAGAAGCAAGTGATGAGACGGGAGCGCTCGTTCTGGTAAAACTAGCGTTCGTAATGGAGATAGCACATTCGTCACGCTGTAACAGACTGAAGCGCACGAGGCTAAAAAGCGTGAATCGTCTCTCACCAAACTTTACTAACATGAGAATCAGCAAAAGCAGCCCAAAGGGTGGCGCCATCCGAATAGAACTTCCCCTTTATAGCGCCGTCGTACATTTCGTACGTCACCACGCTTTGCTCGAGCATTTTTTTTCATGATCGTGTGTAGGCAAGGCAGGCTTGAGAAGAATCACGTCGAGAAAAACGTCGTTTTTTTCAATGACATTAAAAACGGTCGTGTGTACGCGGCATTACACTAAATATGCTGCTCATAGCATGCAAAACAAATAGAAGATAAACCTGGCAAATATACATGGTAAAATAAGTCAAATGCAACACATATGTAATAAAGGTAAGTAACTGTTGGCAATGTGGCACTCAACGCGTTTCTTGGCATTACAGCCATTCATTAGGAGTGTTATGAAGTATTATACTGGAAATAGAAAATGGACAGGGGTTGATGATAATACCCTTAGGATAGGGAGGACAGAGAGACTATGTCCCAACAGGGTGGAGACAAATTGGGAAACTTACTGCACAGCCTCAAGGCCAAGTCCGGTATCCCCCAAGGAAAGCGGGGGTACGGGCATGATGTCTTCCCTGGGGGTTGAGATGGGGGAACCCTCCAAGGATGGAGAACAGCGCCCAGAGCACAACACGGTGGTCACAGCCTGATCCAATATACTATGTGTGCACGAGGAGTGCATAGTGTACCTGAAACAAATGTGTCAAAAATGGATTCATTAAAAAGTGTAAAAAAAGTGTGTAGCAAAATATCTATGTGATCCCACAAAGGGGACTACATGGGGAAGTGTGTGCAAAACTAAACCAAGCAGAGGGAGGAAAAAACAAGCCAAAAAATGGTGACTGAGCTCCCAGTGAAAAGGGTGACCAGTGTGTGGGATCGGTGTGTGGTTCCTTGTGATTGAGTCAAGCAAAGGAACCATTGGTTGCTCCAAGGCTACTATATATTCCCATTCCCAGGCGGGGCCCCGTCAACATCATGCCTGATTGGCCACTCTACACAAGGGAGGCGGGGAGGGAATTCCCAGCTCCCCGCCAATCTCGTACGTGGCCAAGGATGGAAAAAGACATCAAATCGATGACGCCGCTAATTCTCTCTATTGGTCAATAAAAAAACAGCAAAGCTAAAAAATGTTGTATAAAAATGCGCAAATTGTGCATAAATACGCGCAAAAAAATAAATTCTTATAGACGTTAGTCTCAGGTTTGAATGCAGCCTCAGGCACCTAGATCATTGGATCTGCTAGGCAGCTAATTAGCCATGGTCTAAAAGCGGATAGATGTTTGCCCATTATCAGAGGTATGGTGGAGAAGCAGTGGGACTTCTTCTAAAAGTGTTTCTCAGGCTCAAAATAGAAAACCTCTTTTAAAGTCTATCTTCCATCTTTCCATTTTCCATTCTTCCCAAGTTAAAAATACCCTAAAAAAGAATTTGAACCTTAATTATCCCTTTTATTAATCATCTCTTTTATAACAGTAGTTAAAGCAGATCTGCATCTCTCCATTGTTGCCTGCCTCCGGATCATACTGAAGCTTGCTTGTGTATAATAGGATCTGAATAAATAAGATGCCAGATTCTCTGAATTATATTCTTAATCATGCCTGCCTTTGGAGAAGATTCAAAATACAAAGCTCAAAGAATTATGTATCCTATTTTTGCCTCTTCAGTTATTTCTTCTCATCAATAGCACTTTACAATCCTCCCAAGAAACTTGAATAAAAGCTGTCAGTGCCATGAAGTGTTTATCATTCCTTCTCATAAATGCCAATGGAAACGTTCTGTTCTAAATAAAAGAGTACAGCACATAAAATGCAACAGTGGCTCATTGTGTTTTTACAAAGTGACGTTATTTTAGTTTTTTTTAATTAGAGTCTACCTTTTAAATACAAACTTACTTTTGAATGATTTAGGCCCAGCATGTAGGCAGGTGCGGTCTGCCCTCCCATCTGTAGGTGGCACTGGGTCATAGCGGCAATAAAGAAGGGGATGGGTGGCGAAAGGAACTTAGTTCCTCTGAAACTTCCTGCCTTAAATGGGGAAACTGTTGCCATCTTGGGTCAGGGCAGTGTCTATCTAAGACACTGGCTCCTGGGTTTGGCACTCATTTTTGTGAGTGTTAAATGTAGGGACAGGTTCCCCATCTGTCAGGGAAAGTATTGAGAGCTAGGGAGAGGTTCCGGAGGAGTAGGTACAGCTAGGGACTATGATTAACCTTCGTTGGCGTAACGGCACATTTGGGTGTGGACCAGCCAGGCCGCATTCTCGTTCCTTGTTGCAGAAGCTATAGGCAACATCTGAAGTTAACAGAATTCTCTGCAGTTTCAATAAGTGGCTCCAGAAGGCTGTGCCTACATGCCGGGGCTGGTTGTACTTTGTTGGAACTTTTTATGAATAAATGGTTCTCGTTCATCTCGGCCTCTGTGTGATTCCTGTTCGACGACACACCACGCTGCACCCTGCCACACGCTCTACAGACTGATGCCTCTCCCTAATTGGGGGTGATCTGGGTGCTGGTTGAGAAACTCATCCACACTTCTGATCCATATGAAGAAATTCAATATCATCTGCACACTGATGATACCTTTTTGTAAAAAATGTATTCAGCCACAATGTGTTGCTACAGCAATTTTAGTGATTTTTATAGCACATATAAACATATAAAGATTATGCATTTTAGTTACATGAATTGTTTTCAGAAGCTAGGCTTCCCTTATTCATAGTTAATGAACTAGTTGGACTGGTTTATGAGTTTAGAACAGGAAGTGTATCTACAGAAAGTAGAGAGAGGGGAAAGAGGACTGTAACACAGTTAGTTATGTGCTGAGTTCATTAGCATATCAATAAGGGAGGCTCGGTTATTACTTATATTTATGTGTTGCGCTACCCCCGCATGAGCAGCAGACATTTTGCCTGGGTCTTCCCACTTTCTTTATCTGCAGCCAGTCACAGGGTATTTTCCCACACAGCCAGGTGCACACACTCTTCCACTCGTTGTCTCCAATGACCAGGGGATTCGTTTTTTTCGTTTTATTTGGAGAACTTGGATAGAGGAAGGGATATAGCAGGATACCCCAAATTTGAACTATTCACAAATGAGGACAGTTTTCTTGGTAGAACTGTGTAGCAGACTGTACAGAATAGAGCAAAGTCCCCTTTGTTTTTTGAAGCACCAATTAGAGCCAGAGGCTTTAATAGGCTTCAATATAGGGTGGGCTTGTGTCGCAGAGAGTGCGCTCCGAGCCTACCCAGGTGTAGGAGCTTGCAACCCACCCATAGGAGCCTGCAACCCGCTGCCCGTAAGAGCCCGCAACCCGCCCATAGGAGCCCACAACCCGCCGCCCGTAGGAGCCCACAACCCGCCCATGAGAGCCCGCAACACAGCCCCCGCCCGTAGAAGCCCACCTGCCTGCAACCAATGGGCTAAGTGCGGGGGTGGGGGGGTGCCACCGACCGCGTGACCGACCGGAGCGGGGGGGGGGTGGTTGTCTGCCACCCCCCCAAAAAAAAAAAAACAACAACCAGCCGCCACTGGTGCTGCATATCCTATAAAAAATCACAAAAATACACAAACACAGATAGCATACAGAATGCCGCCACCCAGCGACCACCCCAATGGGCTTGTTCATAAGGATCTTACAAAGAGGGGACGTCATCGTTTTGCGACTGGCATTGCATTGCCTTCAGCCAAATCTTGTTTGGACCTCTGTCAGGTTTTTATTGCAGGAGATGTGTGGTGTAGAGTTCATGGATCCAATGTGAACTCTTTCTCGCTTCATAATGTGGAATAAATAAGGTGGCGTGCACCGACTATGGATAGGCTCTTTGCACACACAAAGAAACTTCCACAAGGTGCCTTCACTGAATTGCAAGTGGTTGGAGAGAGATTGAGCGCTGCATTAATTGCCAGGAGTCCGACATCATTTATTGGGTTTTAAACAGAGTGTACTCAACACAGAAGAAGAACAGTGAGTTTCGGGAGCTCCAGGGGTCCCCCTTAATCTTGTCTACATAAAAGGTATATACAATATATAACTAAATAACATAAAACGTGATGTTGTATGGCTTTAAAATACAGATAAAATAAGTATTTGACTCAAAAGCTACAAATGCTATGATATCCCAATGTAATACCTGTATAATATAAAAAAGATACAATTATAAATATTTGATGCATACTGTCATAGCATATACTTAAATTGCTGAGGTGTTCTAATAGATTTGCATGTGCCTATAATATAAATTCAAGGGCTAGTTTAGACTAGCGTTAGCCCACTAAAGAGCAATCCACTGTGGATGGCTTTTCACAGGGCGTTTGACAGGTAATGAGGAGGTATAAAGTTGCCATCTCTCCACCTGTCTTTAAGCGGAGGTCCACCTAAAAAAAAAAATATTAAAAGCCAGCAGCTACAAATACTGCAGCTGCTGACTTTTAATAAATGGACAATTACCTGTCCTGGGCGCCCTCGATGTCGGCAGCCAAAGCTGAGAAATCGCTCGTCTCTCGGCTGCTCCCGCCGCTATCCTCGGTGAGGGAATCAGGAAGGGAAGTGTTGCGGCTTCACCGCCTGGTTCCCTACTGCACATGCGAGAGTCGCACTGTGCGTCCTCAATGGTCCCCGCTGTGTTCTGGGACCTGTGTGTTTCCCTGACACAGCGGGGAGGGGGGGGCAGAATGGGGCATGACTCCCGCGGGAGTCTATGCCCGGAAGTGGGTGCAAATACCTGTCTTAGACAGGTATCTGCACCCCCCTCCCCCCTGAAAGGTGCCAAATGTGACACCGGAGGGGGAGGAGGGTTTCAAAAAGCGGAGGTTCACTTTTTGTGTGGACCTCTGCTTTAAAGTTGTTCTAAAGCCTAAATATGTTTTACCTTAAGGTAAGGTAAAAAATAGTAGCAATATTGTGGGGGCACTCAGAAGGGAGGAGGAACCAGGAGCGCTAGCAGGGGACCCAAGAAGAGGAGGTTCGGGGCCACTCTGAGCAGGTAAGTATAACATTTTTGTTATTTAAAAAAAAATATATATATAAGACTTTACAATCACTTTAATCACTTTAATCCCTTAAAGCGAAGCTCCAGGCTTCTTCAGAAAAAATGTTTAAATCCGCAGATACAAATACTGTAGCTGCTGACTCTTTATATTAAGACACTTACCTGTCCATGAATCCAGAGGTGTCTTCACCTGAGCCGATTTTTCAATTGATTCTCGGTTTTTGGTGCCGCCATTTTGGGTAAGGGAAACCGGCAGTGAAGCCTTTAAAAGCTGTTTAAAACCACCACAATCAGAGATTTCCCTGATGAAGTTACGAGGGCGGTGACGTAACGCGTGGGAGGAGCCGGGTGACGCCGCAGCTACAGAGAGTCGGATTGCGGCTTTTTTAAACAGCTTTTAAAAGCAAATTTTTACCATATTGATGTAAGTGCATTACTTTTAATAAATTTGACATATCTTTACATATTACACTATCGGCACCCACATTGTGTTTTTTTGAGCGTACATGATAATGACCCCAAACGTACCTCGAAGACGACCACTGCCTTGCTAAAGAAGTTGAGGGTAAAGGTGATGGACTGGCCAAGCATGTCTCCAGACCTAAACCCTATTGAGCATCTGTGGGGCATCCTCAAACGGAAGGTGGAGGAGCTCAAGGTCTCAAACATCCACCAGCTACGTGATGTCGTCATGGAGGACTGGAAGAGGACTCCAGTGGCAACCTGTGAAGCTCTGGTGACCTCCATGTCCAAGAGAGTTAAGGCAGTGCTGGAAAATAATGGTGGCCACACAAAAAATTGACACTTTGGGCCCAATTTGGACATTTTCTTTTTGGTGGTGTACTCACTTTTATTGCCAGCGGTTTAGAAATTAATGGCTGTGTGTTGAGTTATTTTGAGGGGACAGAAAATTTACACTGTTATACAAGCTGTACACTCACTACTTTACATTGTAGCAAAGTGCCATTTCTTCAGTGTTTTCACATGAAAAGATGGAATACAATATTTACAAAAATGTGAGTGGTGTACTCACTTTTGAGAGATACCGAATACCGCAGAGGATAAGAGACCAGAGGTCTCTCAAAGTGACACCAGCAACATATTACCACCAAGGTACTTTGAGGACTTCAGCGGAACAAGACTTCCATATATCCATACCCCTGGGGGGATTAAGCGTATTTGACCTAAGATTGAATGTTCTTAGGTCCACACCTAGAGGTGAGGGGCGGCATTGGAGTGAAGGTGGTGGGATCATGTTATGCATGACGGTGATAATACACTATAACAACGGCACAAACAGTGATAAAGGAGTATATGCAGTGTTCACATTTTGGGACTTATTCCTAATCAGCTGGATGATACAATCCTTATGGACTTTTTCCCTTCTTATTTTCCCATATTACGGATGATTTGTTTTTTCCGTTAGTCTAATTTGCGTTGATTCGAAATTCGTATTTTTCGTTATATTTTATATTCGGCCGCGTTCATATTTTCGTAAGAACTATATTTTCGTTTATTTGCAATGATTCGTATTTCTGTTTCTAATTTCTGTCGATTGGAAAATTGTACTTTTGTAGATTTAATTACATTCGTACTTTCGTTAGAATACATTTTCAGTTTATTCGAAACACTACTTGTCTTCATTTTGTAATTCGTACTTTTGTGAGATTGACCGGCTCATTTATTCGTACTTTCGTAACATTGTATTTGTAGATTCGTAATCGGGGCATTATTCGTAATATAGAAACTAGATTCTAGACAGAATATGCTTAAGAAACAAAGAATTTCTCTCTCACAAGTCACAACTTAACTCACAAATCGACCAAAACAGTGCCACCTACCCAACCACAACCTATCTGGACTGTGGATGGAATGCACTGCAGTCTAACACAGAAAAATACACAAGGGAATAAGAAACAAGCTCATTGGGGGAAGGGACAACCTCTTCAGGGGAAGGGACAAGCTTATTGGCCAACGTCCAGAAATATTTCAGAACTAACGAATTTGTTGTTTTGATTTCCGTTTTCGGAATATTCGTATTTTTGTTTTTCCGTTCATTTTGATAGTTGTTATTTTGAATCTTTGTTCGGTATTTTCGTTGTTTTGATTTCTGTTTTCCGAATATTCGTAATTTCAAGTTTTCGTTCATTTTGATTTTCGTTATTTTGAATCTTTGTTCGGTATTGTCGTTGTTTCTCTGTTTTCGTTTTTTCACTCTTTCGTATTTTCACTGTTTCTAATTTAATAATTTCTTATTTTCGTTGTTTTCCATATTCGTTCTTTTTGATAATTCGTTTTTCGTTGGTAATTTTAGTAAACCATTCGTTCATTCGTATGTTTACGAATGAACGAATATAACAAATTTTGACGAATAACGAATTCGTAACTAAACGAATTGCACATGTCTATTGAAATCTACATCCTCCAATTCCCAGCCCACCACCACCATTGCTGCAATCTTTCAGTGTGGTGGGGCTAATAAAGCCAAAGGACCTGTGACAGGCACTCATCAAGAGTGCCAACTATGCCCACCCTTTCTGCCCCCCTCCTCCACTCCTAGAAGCTGTACTATGGCTTATATGCATGAAACGTGATTTATGAATGGAGGATGGGCAGATGAATGAAAGGTCCCCCCCCCCCAGGGCTGGTGCTACCACTAGACAAACTAGGCAGCCCCCTAGGGCTGGTTTGCACTGTTTGATCTTGACCTACAGTAGTCCCTGTCGTCGGATGTTTTTTTTTTTTATATTTTTTTTTTCTTTTCTTTTTGGTTTTGTATATTTAGTTATTATTTTCTGTTAGTCCTCCACCGCAAGGGGGAGCTTGATGTGGTCTGGTGTGGGGTTTGCTCCCCAATTTCTTCCTTTGGCAGGTGTTCCTGTGACCCCTCGAGATCTTTGGATGCCTGGGCCTTTGGGGTCGTGCGGACAGGTTGTCCCACTTTCCCTGATGGCTCTGGTGCATGGAGCTCAGTATGCCACCGCCCTGCCCTCTTTCAAAATGGCGGTGACCAGTTCAGATTTACTTTCTTATTTTTGGATTTTCAAATTTACGAATTTTCAAATTTACGAATTTTCAAATTTACGAATTGCGATCATAACGAATGCCCCGAAAAATGAAAAAAAAAAAATAAAACTAATGAATCGAAGACAAAAATGAACACATTTTTTGGCAATGCACATGTCTACAAAATACAAAAATATAAAAATTGTGAAAAGTCCAAATCGTAAATTGGAAAGCAAAAAAACAGGAAAAAAAGAAAAAGAAAAGAGGAACCCAGTGCAATCACAATGGTAGTAAATAACACCACCAAAAGAGATTTGCGCTTTCCAGAATGTGTGGACTCTATACCGTAGCGCTGAGTCAATCATGCTTGTATGAATCAGAAGTATAGTGCTTGGAGGGCAATTCTGAAGGTCTAACGTCTCGATATCATGATAGGGTCACCTCTCACTTCCACATATCGTGTATTCCGTTGGACCAAAAAAATACAAAAAGCCTCCACATAGTGTAAAACTTGTCTTGCTGTTATCAGAGATGAAGTGATCTGATAGGTCAGTGCTACGGTATCTGAGTCCACGCTCTCTGGTAAGTCCAACGTCTCCTTTGGTGGTGGTTGTCCGAACATTGGTGCAAGATTTATGAACTGTTATTGCTGTTATTAACTAACATTGTGATTGCACTGGGATCCTCTTTATTTTTTCCTGTTTTTTTGCTTTCCGATTTGAACTTTTCAATTTTTTTTATATTTTTGCACTTTGCACAATGCACTATATTGTCTATGTTGATACACATGTGAGATGCAATAACGTTTACATTTTATGGCTATTATAGCACTGCACTGTTATAATATATTATTTCACAATGGGCTGTGAGTTGTAGTGCAAGCATCTATATACTCTTGCTATATTGAATTAGCACAGTATTTTCCAATATATATATATATATATATATATATATATATATATATATATATATATATATATGTGTAGCGGGGTGTTCAATTTAGGGGAGTGTCTGAGTGGTAGTTGGGCTCAGACACATTATTGTTAGGGTTAATGGACCATTTCTGTGCCATGGGAGCTAGTATTGGTGTGTAGTTCCCTGGGGCCTACAGGTGGCGCTGTCGCCATAGGTCCGGGTTGAACCACAGTACAAGGTTGTGCCTTTTCTTGTCCCCTCTTGGCAGCAGTACGGTGGGGCGGGGAACCTGCTGTGCCTGTCAGAGGGTATAAAAAGGGGCAGCCATCTTCCATTGGGGTTCGTCCACGCCCAGGCACCTTCAGCCTGGGTGTGTGTGGTTTGTCCACGCCCAGGCACCTTCAGCCTGGGTGTGTGTGGGTTCGTCATCTCTGGGTGCCCTAGACCCGGAGGCCTGGTTCCTGTTCCATCCCAGGCACCTTCAGTCTGGGGTGAGGTAGTAATTTGGAGGCCTGGAGCCCAGCACCTTCGGCTGGGTTCCGCCGGGGATCGAGGACTCCCAGGGTGATGCCTTGCGAGGGGACCCGGATCTAGTATGAGGAGGCCAGGGAGGTTACCTGTACGGAAGACCCAGCGCAGAGTCGTGGTGATGGTGAGGACCTCTGGTAACTCTCTGGAGGGATGTCTTCTCCTTTATACAGGCCTAGTACTCTCTAGAAGGAAGGTCGCTTACAGGTCAGTGGCAGTGGCCTAATAGGGCCGTGCCCTATTCACCCAGTCAGAGGCAGTGACTCTATTCACCTGGTCAGTGTCAGTGACCTGTTCTCTAAGTCAGTGGCAGTGACTTCTTATTCACCCGGTCTGTGGCAGAGACCAACCTCACTGTCTGTGGTAGAGATCGTGCGCCAAAGCTGTTTGTGAAGCCTAAACAGTCAAAGAACCTGATTCAAGTTTGTGCCTGGACCTCCTCCCACCTAAGCGGTCCTGTGTCTTGTTCCAACCTGTCTGCTGTCAAAGAGGCAAATTTATTATCCGTGTGAAATAAATATAGAAGTTGGACTTTCAGTTGGTGTGGACAGTTACATTACTGGGGGAAACATAAGGACTTGCATCTACCTAAGTAGAGGTGAGAATCATCCTCTGGAGGATTCAACTCCAGCCGCAGGCAGGCCCAAAAATTAACACTGCTCAACCTCCTTATTCAGGAGGGTACAGGCTTGTGGTGCGGTGTGCCTCTCCCCTCCCTGCGAGGAGCCGAAAACACACAAAAAGGCAGGTAGGAGGAGAGGTGAGGGCGCTTCATATATATATATATACAGTACCTGTTTATCTGCAGTCTTCTCTTTTCTACATCTGTTCAAAGTGAAGAATTTTTAAAGCTTGTCTGAGTTGTCAGAAGAAAGGAGGCAGAGATCTAAAGTTACATTCCGCAGAGCTCAGGGAGGAGAGCTGAGAGCTGATTGGAGGGAAGGGACTTATCCTGCTAGCTGCCGCCACCCATTTAAATATCAATGCCGCACCCCAAATTTTCATGTCAATACCGCCTGCTCCATGATTTACATATCAATGCCGCCTGCCCCCCACTGCTTACATATCAATGCCGCCTGCCCCCCACTACTTACATATCAATGTTATTTTCATTTCAATGCCGCTCGCAATTTACAGATCAGTTCTACTTGCCCCCCCCCCCCCGTTATTTACATATCAAAGCCGCTTGCCCCACACTATTTACATATCAATGCTTCCCACAATTTACATATCAATGCTGCCCCCCCTGCTATTTACATATCAATGCTGCTCCCCCTGCTATTTACATATCAATGCTGCTCCCCCTGCTATTTACATATTAATGCTGCCCCCCTGCTATTTACATATCAATGCTTCCCACAATTTACATATCAATGCTGCCCCCCCTGCTATTTACATATCAATGCTGCCCCCCTGCTATTTACATATCAGTGCTGCCCCCCTGCTATTTACATATCAATGCTGCCCCCCTGCTATTTACATATCAATGCTGCCCCCCCTGCTATTTACATATCAATGCTGCCCCCCTGCTATTTACATATCAATGCTGCCCCCCTGCTATTTACATATCAATGCAGCCCACAATTTACATATCAATCATGTGTACACACACAGAGCAGTGCTTGGCAGCATTAATGATTCACTGGGCTGGGCTTAAGTTAGGGGCCTGGAACTACAGCTCCAATAGCCCCTATGTTTATCCGACCCGACCCTGGGCGTGACACAGCCTGTGACTGGCAGAAATCCACCCACACCATGTTGGACTTGTGTCTTTTTTCAACCTCACCTACTATGTAAATATGTAACTACCGTATTTATCAGCGTATAACACGCACTTTTTTCCCCTTAAAATCAGGGGAAAATCGTGGGTGCGTGTTATACGCCGATCCCCCGCTGAAACGAGCGAGCGAAGCCGAGATACACAAAGCCGAAGTACACTCGGCTTTTCTACGCTCCTCTCGCAGTCCCGCCCATCTCCACTGATTGTGCCGCTGACATACAGAAAGCCGAGTGTACTTCGGCTAGTCTCGGCTCCCCTCGCAGTCCCGCCCCTGACTGTGAGCAGGTAAATACCGGTAATACAAAGAGAATGGCAAGGCTGCAAATGCACTGGGCAAGGCTGAATATGCACTGGGCAAGGCTGCAAAGGCACTGGGTAAGGCTGCAAAGGCACTGGGCAAGGCTGCAGATGGACACTGGGCAAGGCTGCAGATGGACACTGGGCAAGACTGCAGATGGACACTGGGCAAGGCTGCAATGATGGACAAGGCTGCATTTAAATGTACGTTTTTTTCCTTAAACTTCTCTCCTAAACTTGGGGTGCGTGTTATATGCCGGCGCGTGTTATACGCCGATAAATACGGTATGTTATTGCCAAAAAATAATAAAGATTTTATTTCAAATATATATTTGTTGGACAATTTAATACAGTTTATTGATATTATTTATTTTTACTCTGTATTCCAAAGGCTGTTTTTTTTTTTTTTTTTTTAACATGTGACCAGCAGCAGAGGACTAGGCGCTCCACCTGCCACTGTTTCCCTGCAGACTGGCTGGGAGAGAGCTGAGTCATGTGACAGCTGTATATCAATTAGAAAAAAGGTACAAAGATATTTTTTTATTACAATAATTACAGTGCCGTCATCCACATACAGAAAGAGAAGGGATAATCTAAATTAAACAGTGTGTGTTTAGTATCACTTTAAGCAAATGATTTTACAAGAACAAAAATTATTGTAGCAGTGGAGTTATTTAAACCAATATATTATAATTCAGAGACTCAACCCAATGCCAGATACAGTCAAATAAAAAGAATCCTGGTTACTCAATATGTTTTCTTATTTTCCTAAATGTTTCATTAGTATTGCTGTGCCATAAGCTGTAAAGCAATAACTGCCTAGAAAGCCGTCCAATTAGAGGGAGAGCTGTGACAGGACATCACAAAGTGGCAAAGTCTATGGATTACTGGGTGTCAGGAAGTGATTTATAGACGCAATTCACTTTGAGATGCCGTCAGGTGCCCTCTAATTGCAACGGTCTCGTTCGGCTGCTGAAGCAGTACGTCTCTTATTCTAAAATACATTACATGCAAAATTTGGATAGGTTCACCTTTACATACAGTACCATGATGCATTTATAGGCCACTCTGCTAAGGCCATTTATTTTGTTCTTTACATAAATGGGATTTGGTGCCATCTAGCATGGAAATTAAAGATAGATGGCAATTATGCAAACTTGACAAGACAAATATAGGAGCTGCTGTTTTTGTTTTTGCAGGTAAAAATTGGGGTTTTTCCTTGTGTTGCCTTCTCCTGTTTACCCTTGCCTTATTGCTTAGTGAGTTACTGATACTGATCTGTAACATGCATGCATCCAGAATATTCAATACCCAATCACCTAGACACCCAACATTCACACGCAGGTTTACTACTTAGGCTGAATTCACAAATGCAGTGACAAGGCCCGGACTGGCCATAGGGCACACTGGGCAATTGCCCGGTGGGCCGGGGCCTCTGGGCTGCATGTCCTAAGAAGTGCAGCCTGTTAATGACCGGGCTGCACAGGGGGAGGTAAGCTGCGACGATGGTCTGTACAGTGCTAACTGCCGCTCACCTCCCGCTATGCAGCCATGCCTAAAGCAGGGCAGGCACCAGCAAACTAGGAGGTGCAAAAGAAGGTGGAAAGATGGCTACAGTGACACACAAGTCAAGGGACAATGGCGGGCTCTTTCCTAACAACAGCCAGCACACCGTGACAGCTGCACAAGGGTAGAGAGGGGCCGGGCCATCATACACTGGGAAGAGGGTGAGCACACTGAACCCTAAATTGATCCAGTGTGTGTTAAAGCCAAAGTCCTGCTCTGTAGCGGCAGGGAAGGGGGGTGGATTGGTCATGTCTCTTTGCTGGACTGGGGATGTCTCTTTGCTGGTCTGGGGTTGGCTCTTTGCTGGTATGGGGATGTCTCTTTGCTGGTATGGGGATGTCTCTTTGCTGGTTTGGGGATGTCTCTTTGCTGGACTGGGGATGTCTCTTTGCTGGTCTGGGGGATGTCTCTTTGCTGGTCTGGGGGATGTCACTTTGCTGGTCTGGGGATGTCTCTTTGTTGGATTGGATTAATAATAATAATAATAATAATAGTGGACTAGAAAATAGCATACTATAGATATATGTCTCCATATATGCATGTGCAGGTATGCAAGCCTGTAAGGTACCTGTGATAGATAGTGTGGGTAGTGGGTGGAGCGTGTGTGCTGAGGATTCAGGCCAAAATGTAGTCAGGCAGATCAGGTCGACAACAGATCAGGCAAAGCGGTACACAATCGAAATCCAGAGAGTAGTCAGGCAGGCAAAGGTCATACATGAGGTGGCGGTGAAGTACAAAATCAGCAGGCTAGAGAGTAGTCAGGAATTCAGGCAGAAGTTCATATACAGTATTCAGAGTCACAAAGCAGTCGCAACACCCAGGGAGCTAGTCCACACAAACGGGCACTGAGAGACAGGAAGTGCTATTATTTATGGGCTGCTTTGATTGTAGATTGTCCACAGCTGGCAGCAGGTGGGGCTAGTGAGTCCAAGGTAATGCATCAAACTGAGAGAACACATCCATAACTCCAGAGCTCCTCCGTGGCACAAGTAAGACTGCAGCTGTGGGACCAGGAACATCCTGGTTCAAATACACCCAGGTACATGACAAAGCCTCTCTCCCATAATTAATCATGTATTAGACTACCAGTCTAATACATGTTTTCTTATGGGAGACAGGCTTGTATACCTGCACATGCATATATGGACACATATATATATATATATATATATATATAGTATGCTATCTTATGGTCCACTGTTATTATTATTATTATTATTATACTATAATTATCCCTATTGGGATGGGTGACTCTGCCTGTATGCGATCCTCGTAAAGTTGTAAACTATTTCTCTTCATGACCCAGACAGCTTTTGCCAGGCAGCCATTATCTCCATCTCCATCGGCTTTCTTGGGGATTTGACCATCATTTCCTCATCTAGCTGCCTGGGGCAATATACTGGTGGCCACTGGGGTGACAGCAGGTGCATCCCTATGGGGCACAATGCCAATTCTCTTGCCAACCTGTTTTACCGAATAACCATACACTGAGTATGGTGGATACTCACTGATGTCATTGATGTGATATACCATTCCCTGGTCCCTATTGGAAGCCGTGCTCGCTGTATCTCCCGGTCTGTAATATTTATCCACCATATCCCCAAGGATATCTGTGAAGGACTATTTACTGTTTCTGAACTCAACAGGTTAATTGAGAGATGCTGATGTGTCACCTATCTGCTTGTGTAATGCTAATGAGCCTCACCTAGGCTACAGGTCCTTTCATTGTGATGATGTGGATTGGAGCTTAGTAGACCGTCTGGCTGCCTATTATTATGGGATGTTTAAGTGTCTTCTGTGAGGGGGGGGGGAAATCACCCCTCCTGCTAAGACTGGTTATCAAAGGAGAAGTTTGAACACACCTGACCTGTATCACCATTGTCATTGGATAGTTTAACCCGCCCTGTTCCCCCAAGGATGGGAGGGAAGGGTTTTGAAGAGAAATGTGTTACCATGTGTTTTGAAAATAAAGTTATTCCCTGTTTTGGAACTTGAAATACAGAGCGTTATCTCGTATCTCTGGAAGGATTAATCCTATGGGAAGTGGTCGCCTGGCTGTGGAGGGTCGATAGTGGTTGTGTGTTCAGAGAGGGAATATTCTAAACGGCGTATACCCCTTTCATATTGGGGGGTGCCGTTACACTTGAGTATAAGCTTAGGGTTTCCATCTGCATGCCTCACTGTGCCTCACTTTGCCTCACTGTGCCCATGCCTCACTGTGCCCACGCTTCACTGTGCCCATGACTAGACTGATGTTTAACATAGGAGTCTATGGAAGGAGTGCCCGGCTTTGAAAAATTGGATCTTACCGGCCGTCGGTCCCCCGGAAACCAAACTTTGCACACTTATAGAGAAGACATGGGGCTACATGTGTGCCAAGTTTGGGGTCCAGGGGACCAACAACCATCCGGTACCCGGTCCACAAATTCACCGGAGAAATTACCGTTTAACATTGGAGTCTATGGAAGGGGTGCCCGTCTTTAAAAAATCTGTGCTCCCCGGCTGTAGGTCCCCCAGACACCAAGCTTTGCACACTTGTAGAGGAGACATGGGGCTACATGTGTGCCAAGATTTGGGTCCAGGAGACCTACGACCGGCCGGTACCGTGTCCGCAAAGTCACCGGAGAAATTACAGTTTAACATTGAAGTCTATGGAAGGGGTGCCCGGCTTTAAAAAATCAGTGCTCCCCGGCCATAGGTCCCCCAGACACCATACTTTGCACACTTGTAGAGGAGACATGGGGCTACATTTGTGCCAAGTTTGGAGTCCAGGGGACTTACGGCGGGCCGGTACCGGGTCCCCAAATTCCGGGAGATCAGGCGCAAAAAAAAAAAACAGAGCAAGCAAGTGAGTGTGACAGATGGTCTCGGGGGGGGGCAATTGCCCTGTTGCCCCCCCCTGGATCCGCCACTGCGTGAAGCGGGCGGTGAGGGTTCTCCTCTTAAACTGAATGAGAGCTATCCCTAGTGCCGGGTTAGGCACTTATAAATGTAAGCAGGTATTTTTATGTTTTTATATACAGTAACTTTTTAATAAACGACATCAAGCTATTGGCCTCTTATCTCTCATTTTAATGTGGTCTTATGGTGGAGAGGAGGACAGGAGGAGTTATTCTTGATCAACTTTAGAGGAAAAAACATACAGGATCCATAACTCAACAACAAAAGCGCCAATTGACCCTCTTTTTAGGACATCCTACTGAGCACTTTGGGGTTGTTTTTTGGTATGTGCTAAGCTGGTGATAGTCTCCCACATCTTACATAGTTACACAGTAGGTGAAGTTGAAAAAAGACACAAGTCCATCAAGTCCAACCTATGTGTGTGATTATATGTCAGTATTACATTGAATATCCCTGTATGTTGTGGTACTTCAGGTGGTGCTTATCTTTCTAATTTTGGATAGAACAAGGGAGGGGTAATAATAACCCCTCTTAGATTTTTTTTGTCATCTGTGTCTCATTGGGAAGATTTCCCTTGACTTCTTGTTTCATACCCAAAACAGGAAGTAAGGGGAAATCAATCCAAAGTGAAGGAATCCCTGGTTGTCATCAGGTGAACCAAAACTAGTGTCCCCATTGGAGGATTTTCTCTTTATTCCTGTTCTGGTAAGAACCCACATTTGGGATTTCCTACACTTCCACTGTCAGTGATAACAATAAAAAGGACAAAATATAGACAGTTAGACGGATAGAAAGTTATTTTATATTTTCAGAGACCTGCTGTCTATTCAAGTTATATTTATATGCAACTGATGGTAGGGGGACATTCCACTGTTTGAAAAAGGCAAATTCTTATTACAGTAGTGTTGTATCTAGTGTAAAGTTCATATCATTGCATAATGTTCTGTATACAGAAACATATACTGTTATTTAATGTATTTCAAATAATCAGATGAGCAGATCTGGATGCCCACTCCAATATCAATTTCAAGAACAAGGGCTTTCAAGAGAATGTGTCAATTTGTCTTGGATGATAGGAATGCTCTTAATTCAATATGGTGCTATCCAATTTCTTGTATGTGCATTTCAGCAAGTTGTGTGGGGGACAAATCATTTTCTATATTGGTCTTTGGAATGAAGAGCCTTTCAGAAACAGGTTTTTGATGATAAAGGAACTATAAAGCAACTCCTTGAATCTTTTTAGGAGAGCTTCTCATGTAGAAATGGAGAGCTTCTTTGAAATCCAGATTGGCATCTATCACTTAGTATCCTTCTAGTGATTTAGTGCTTGCCCACAGATCATTGGTTTTGTAATTGCCTGAACTCATCCTGTATAATTTCAAAATTTGACTCTGGAGTGGTATATAGTCTGGGGGAACTTCAAAGCCTGCAGTGGGAGAAACCAATTACTGGAGTAAGACAGACCTTAATAAGAGTTTCCATTAATTGTCTAGGGGTGGAAGCGTATATGAGCAAAGCGAAATGCCCAGACTGAAGGTAAGTGAAAGGTAATTTATTTATATAAAGCACTGGAAGAGCTTTAAGGCAAGGAACTTCACGTCAGAGCATGCTGAGACAATAATGGATACATAAATAGGGAAAAAGGAAAGGTTCATAGAGTACCTTGAGTGATGATATGATAAGGCAACAAGTTGGCATTGGACAGATTGCAGCTCTGGATCACCAGCCAATAGCACTGGTGAAGGACACTGAAGTTAGGTAGGTAGAAAATAGTTTTTTAAGACTATTAAAAAAAAAAGTTGGGGAATGATTTTGGGGAAAAGGAAGTAGAGCGTTGCCTAGAGATGGGCTTTTAAAGGGTGTATCCCTCGAGCAGTGATGGAGAACCTTGGCACCCCAGATGATTTGGAACTACATTTCCCATGATGCTCAACTACACTGTAGAGTGCATGAGCATAATTAGAAATGTAGTTCCAAAACATCTGGGGTGCCAAGGTTCATCATCACTGCCCTAGAGCATGGTGGCCAAGATGGCTAAAGTTGCAGTGAATGTCTAACCTTTTGCTTTTTTTCCTATTATTATCCATGGACACACATGATAGTGAAGAGTAATGGTGGTCCTTGGAGATTGGAGTATATATCCAATCTTGAAGTTAATTGAAATTTAGCAAGAAAATCCATACAGGGGACATAGCCTAACTTCTGGCCCAATGATGGTATCGCTGCCCCATGATGGAATATGGAGAGTCTGAATGTAACCCCTTTAGGCTGGGTTCACACTGATGCGGCCGCGGGTTACAGCGGGGGGTCCGGTGAGTCCCTGTTCACCAATTTAGGTTTGAATTTTTGCCTGAATTTGCACCGAAACAGACCCAAAGACACGCAGGACCCTTCTGCAATCCGGCCGCCCCCGAGCTGTGTGAACCAGATCCATAGAGAGCCAGTTACACTCTCCTGTCATGCAAATTGGATGCAGAGAAACCTGCATCCAGTTCACATCAGTGTGAACCCAGCCTTATATTAGCTTTGTTGACTGGGCAGATTCAAAAAAACAATACTTAGGAATGGAGTCTCTGCAAGATATCAAAGATTGGTCGGAGATTTATGGTCTAAAGATGAGGAGCAAATTGCCAACAATACTGTACATACCAAAACGGAAGTACTGTATATACTCAAGTATAAGCCGACCTGAGTATAAGCCGAGGTACCTAATATTACCCCAATAAACTGGGAAAACGTATTGACTCGAGTATAAGCCTAGGGGGGAAATGTGCCCATTGCCACCTCACTGTGCCAATTGCCCAACCTTACTGCGCCCATTGCCAGCTTACTGTGCCCAACCTCACTGTGTCCATTGCAGCCTCCCTGTGCCCGAGTCAGTGTACCTGAAAATCTTCTTATACTGCGGCCGGCGTCCATTGTTTAAATATCGCGGCTTTCTCCTGGTCCCTTCCGTGATAGGCGTTTCCAGCAAACACTGTGTTGAGTGTTCCGCCTATCACGGAGATCCTCTCATTCTCGGACTCCGTTTCCCAGCAGGCACTGTGTTCAGTGTTCCGCCAATCACGGACGTCTTTTCATCCTCAGACAGGAGAACGTCCATGATAGGCGGAACATTGAACACAGTGTCTGCTGGGAAACGGAGTCCGAGAATGAGAGGACTTCCGTGATAGGCGGAACACTCAACACAGTGTTTGCTGGAAACGCCTATCACGGAAGGGACCAGGAGAAAGCCGTTATATTTAAACAATGGACGCCGGCCGCAGTATAAGAAGATTTTCAGGTACTGACTCGAGTATAAGCCGAGGGGTGTACTTTCAGCCCTAAAAAAAGGGCTGAAAAACTCGGCTTATACTCGAGTATATACAGTACTTAAGTAGATCCAACTTCCAAATGGATTACTGTTACAGTATTTACACTGCCAGTACCTCCAGGACCTCCTGGATTCCTAGGACCTCCAGGATTTTCAGATTTCCCAGGGTATCTCTTTGCACATGCAAAAGTGATCTCTGACTAGGAGAGTATTTAAGCACCAGCATTTGAAGTGGTTGGTGCTGTGTCTTATCACCAGCTACGCTAGAACTAGAGTGTTATAATGCTGTACCTTCCATCGCCTGCCCACTACTACTTGATTATCTGACCTGACTACTCTTTCTTGCCTGCCCAGACCTCTGTCTGGACCTGACTTCTCTCCTTCTTGCCTGCTGCCTGCCTTGTCCTCACCATTGACCTGACCAATCTCTTGCCTGCTGCTTGCCTCAACTTTTGCCTGGACCTGACCACTCTCTTGCCTGCCACCTGCCTCGACCTTTGCCTGAAACCGACCACTCTCTTTTCTACCATATTTTGAACAGTCTCTGCCCTGTAGCCCAGCAACCCCTTGGTGGGAGAATTGGAGGGCCACAACCTGGTGCCAGTTTGCAGTAAAGAAGACCAGGGATCAATAGGTTTCCAACCAGCGGTAGCCCGTCCATGCGCGGCGCAGAGGCACTGCCCCCCTAATAGCTCTGCCCCTATTTTACATGCAGGGCACTGGACGCATGGATTCCAATGGGCTTTTTTTTTTAGAAGCATGTGATTAGGGCCTCATCCACATGGGGGGCCACGATCTGGGGGGGCCCTTGTTAAAAAGGATTTCCAGATTCCGATAAGCGCCCTGCCTGCAGACCCCCCACAACCAAAGACAAGGGTTGTGGCAAAGAGACTCTTGTCCCCATCAACATGACGACAAGGTGCTTTGGGGTGGGGGGGGGGCCCTGGTATGGCTCGGCGGGGGGGTGCTCGCTTGTTCCCCCCTTTTCCTGGCCTGCCAGGTTGCATGCTCAGGTAAGGGTCTGGTATGGATTGGGCGGACCCCACGCCGCTTTTTCAAAAATTTGGCGTGTGGTTCCCCTTGGAATCTATACCAGACCCAAAGGGCCTAGCATGGATTGGGGGGGACCCCATGCTGTTTTTTTTTTCTATTGCTGCATTGTTTTGTTTACATTTAAGCTGTCAGTTGGGAGGCCCGCTGACATCTGATGCGTCATCGGTTGTTAAGGATGCAGTGGCCGGATTCCTGGCTTGCTCCTTAACAACCAGCTATTCTTAACACAGAATTCAAATTGGTTTATCATTTTTCAACTGATCTGAATGTGAATAGTTTCAAAAATTTGTAATTCGTTAGAAAATTAATAAACAAAACAAAGTACAACAAAAACTAAACAAAATAAACAAATTCCGAAGCGAAAATTAATAACATAACGAATATATACAAAAAACACATTTTTAAGTTTTGCACATGTTTATTGAATACTGCACCTCTGCTTGTAAATAAGATCCCAAGAGAAGGATCCCCAATGATTTCCATTTACACTGCTGACCCAAACGGGTTGCAAATATCCATCCAGTAAAGCAAATGTGAGTGGCCATTCCACCAAGTCACCAGCCAAGTGGCTGCATAAGCCAGTTTCGAGTACAAAATTGAGTCATCGGTTTTGGGAGTTATTGTCTGTTATCTTTTTAACTTTTGGTTGCAAAAATAATACAGCCATTTGTAAACAAGCTTTTACTCACTTTTTTCATTTCCTTTTAATCCAATAGATTTTATTCCTCCATAAGTAACCAGAAGAACCTGATTATTGAGGCAAAGACATCTATCATTATTAATGAGTGACAAATGACAGCAATAATCTTTGCCAGGAATTCTAAAGTCTTGCCGCTAAATGGTGTATCATCAACGTAGGCAAGACAGTATAATCGGAGATTTGACCCCTTGCGGCCCAGAGGAAATGTCACAACAGCAGAGTGACACGGGAACCCTCCGGCCTTATAGAGGTTAATTCATCAATGTCACACCGCTTCCCCGATATTAAACAGCTCAATATAAATAGCTGTCCGCCTGACGAGTACAATGTCTATGAGAAAACATAATACGCAGCCCAAGGCTCTGGGAGGGATCACGTTGGCATGACAACGGCGTTCCCCTAGCAGACATAATCCTATCAGCCCACATGAACTTCTCTCCGATAAAAGGGGATCTATAGGCAGAATTGTGCAGGCTTATTCACCGAGAGCAAAGAGATCTGGTCCAAACCAACCAGATAAGTCACATTGGCACGGTTAAATGGGTAACTCAAATTTTGCTAATTGATCTAACATATGGAATTGTTACAACAGCCTCTTTGGAATTAAAGGATAACTAAACCCCAAGATAGATGTGGTGGCTCCATTAGTTTTCTTTTGTTTCATTTTTAGCGAATGCAGAAAATACCCGATGATCTTGCCAGAAATACAGGGATTGATTTACTAAAACTGATGAATGCAAAATCTGGGGCAGCTGTGCACGGTAGCCAATCAGCTTCTAATGCCAGCTTGTTCAATTAAGCTTTTTTTAAAAAAAACGGAAGCTGATTGGTTTTTTTGCAGAGCTGCACCAGGTTTTGCACTCTCTGGTTTTAGTAAATCAATCCCATTGCGTCTTTGTCACTTCCTGTGAGCTGCACCAAAGAATACCTTCCTTTCCAGCTAGCTTCTGTGAAGCAAAATTGCCTTGACCCCCATGTAACAGAGATGAAGAGATATGGACATGTTTATAGTCCATACACATACCTCCCAACCCGCACGGATTCTGCGGGTTTCTCCCGCAGGGACATCATCTTCCCGCGTACCCGTGCGGGACACTGTTTTCACGCATAGTCCCCCCCAGTCCTCCAGCGCGCCAGAGCGGCAGCGAAAAGCAGGTGAGTTGGGCGGGCGGGCTTGTGTGTTGTATCCTCCCCTCGGCATGTCACACTTCCGAGACCCCCCCCCCCCCTCGTCACGTCACACTTCCGCGACCCGCGACGAACCTCCAGCGCGCCAGAGAAAAGCAGGTGAGTTGGGCGGGCGGGCTTGTGTGTTGTGTGTGGTTGTATCCTCCCCTCGTCACGTCACACTTCCGCGACCCGCGACGAACCCCCCCCCCCCCCCGCTGAACAACACCACCACCACGTCCCTACAAAAAAAAAGTCCCGTGGCACCCCCCAATCCCCCCCCCCGCTCAACAACTTTGATGAGAGGGGGAAAATAATTTGAATTAAAGTCCCGCAGTGGACAATGGGAAAGTTGGGAGGTATGCATACACTATATTGTCAAATGTATTGGGACGCCTGCCCTTACACCACATGAATGAGAATGGCATCCCAGTCTGAAGCCTCATACACACGACCGAGTTTCTCGGCAAGAACTAGCAAGAAACTTGCTGGCAGAGTAAATCGGTCATGTGTACGCGGCTTTCAGTTTTCTTGTCAAGAAACCCGACAAGAATCTCGTCTATTTTCTCATCGGGTTTCTCGTCGGCCTGTTTCTCGACGAGAAACCCGAGTGTGTGTACGCTTACCTGTCGCCGTGGAAACCCACGCATGCTCGAAATAACTTTGACGCATGCGCGGTAGCTTCCTAGGCATAGGTAGGGCGTAGCAAGATGGCGGCGACGGCATTGAATGTGACGAGCGCACGCTCGTCGTAGTCGATGACGTCACCGCGTTCGCTCCATTCAAAGAACCGCGGGTTCTTTGAATTGAGCGTCTGTACACTCGGCCGGGACAAGTTTCTTGTCCAAGAATCTCGTCAAGAAAAACGACGAGTTTTTTCCTGACGAGATTCTCGGCCGTGTGTACGAGGCATTAGTCCGTAGGGTTCAATATTGAGTTGGCCCACCCTTTGCAGCTATAACAGCGTCAACCCTTCTGGGAAGGCTGTCCACAAGGTTTAGGAGTGTCTATGGGAATGTTTGACCATTCTTCCAGAAGCGTATTTGTGAGGTCAGGCATTGATGTTGGACAAGAAGGCCTGGCTTGCAGTGTCCGCTCTAATTCATCCCAAATAAGTTCTATCAGGTTGAGGTCAGGACTCTGGGCTTTTGGTGGTAGAGATCCAGTTTACCTTACAGCATGCTGAGTTCTGTGTGTAGTCCATATCCGATCCAAGGGCATCATTCAAACTAGCAGACAGGGCAGGAAGCAGGCAAAGACAAGGTCAAAGTACAGGAACAGGGCAAGCAAACAGAAAACTTGAAGCATGTGTTGCACACACTATCACAAGCATGACACTAATGCCGCGTACACACGATCGGACATTCCAACAACAAAACTGTGGATTTTTTTTTCCCCGACGGATGTTCGCTCAAACTTGTCTTGCATACATACGGTCACACAAATGTTGTCGAAAATTCCGAACGTCAAGATTGCGGTGACGTACAACACGTACGACGAGCCGAGAAAAATGGAAGTTCAATAGCCAGTTGATTCCGAGCATGCGTGGACTTTTGTGCGTCTAAATTGTGTACACACGGTCGGAATTTCCGACAACAAGCTTTGTTGTCAGAAAATTTGAGAACCAGCTCTCAAATTTTTGTTGTCGGAAATTCCAACAGCAAATGTCCGATGGAGCCTACACACGGTCGGATATTCTGACATTAAGCTCCCATCGAACATTTGTTGTCGGAAATTCCGACGGTGTGTACGCGTCATTAGAGTGCTTTTACACTCACAGTGCCCGGGCGTCGGCGGTAGAACGCAGATAAAAGCGTTGTTTTACCGTCGTTTTTGCAGTGCTTTTCAGCCGATAGGAGGACGCTTTTAACCCCCGCTAGCGGCCGAAAAAGGGTTAAAAGCACCCGCAAAGTGCCGCTTCAATGGGCAGGGGTGCTTTAAGAGGAGTGTATTCACCGCTCCTAATGCGCTGCAAAGAAGCTGCTGGCAGGACTTTTTCTGACACCCTGCCAGCGCACCGCTCCAGTGTGAAAGCCCTCGGGCTTTCACACTGGAGTGAATGGAGCGGCTCTTTCAGGATGCTTTGCAGGTGCTATTTTTAGTGCTATAGCGCCTGCAAAGCGCCTCAGTGTGAAAGGGGTCTAATGCGGTGTACACACAACTGTTTTTAATGTCATTGAAAAAAACTGCATTTTTCTCGACGCGATTCTTCTCAAGCCTGCCTTACCTACACACTATCGTGGAAAAAAATGTTCGAGTAAAGCAGGGTGACGTACAACGGCACTATAAAGGGGAAGTTCCATTCGGATGGCGCCACCCTTCATGTTAGTAAAGTTTGTTGAGAGACACTTTGCGCTTTTCAGCCTCATGCTTTTCAGTCCGTTACAGCGTGATGAATGTGATATCTCCATTACGAACGCTAGTTTTACCAGAACGAGCGCTCCTGTCTCATACTTGATTCTGAGCATGCGCATTTTTTTTCACGTCGTTAAAGCCTACACACGGCCGTTTTTCATGACGAGAAAAACGACGAGGTGAAAAACGACGAGAAAAATTAGAGCATGTTCCAATTTTTTCATGGCCATTTTTCACGTCGTGAAAAATGCTCTGAAGCCCACACACGATCATTTTTAATGACCATTTTAAAAAAATTGCATTTTTCTCATCATTAAAAATGGTCGTGTGTACGCGGCATAAGGGCTTGGCAGGCTTAAATTAGTTTCCACCCAGAGGCTGCGTCTACATCAATCACCCTGCAGGTGGACAGTCAGACAGGGAGAGTGCAGCTCAGCCAAAACCAGGATGCTGGCTTGAAACCAGCTGTCATGGAACAGGAGCGGTACATGCTCCTGACCAGGGCCGCCATCAGGGGGGTACATGCAGTACACCTGTAAGGGGCCCGGAGGTCCCCAGGGCCCCGGATGGCAACCCCCCTTCTTTTTTTTTTTTTTTTTTTTTAAATTGTAAAATTAAAAAAAAATTAATTAATTTTATTTCTTTTTTTTATTCTTCTTATTAATTTAGTTTTTTTTGTAAGGGGCCCAGAGGTCCCCAGAAGCCCGGAGGTCCCCAGGGGCCCAGATGCCAACCCCCCTTTTTTTAAAAAAAATTTACTTTTTTTTTTTTTGTAAGGGGCCCAGAAGTCCGGAGGTCCCCAGGGGCCCGGATGGCAACCCCCACTTTTTTGTTGTTGTAAGGGGCCCAGGGGCCCTGAGGTCCCCAGTGCCCCGGATGGCAACCCCCCTTTTTTATTTTTTTTTATAAAAAAATAATAATTTTCTTATAAAAAAAAATTAATTTTTTTTTAATTTTATTTATTTATTTATTTTTGTTTTATTTATTTTTTGTAAGGGGCCCAGATGGCAACTCTCCGACTTCAATAATTCGTAATTTGCGGCGACGGCACCCCCCCCCCCCCCGCTTCTCAATTCGTGGCACCCCCCCTTTTCAATTTGCAGCCGGCAGCACCCCCCCCCCCCGGTTCTCTGCTCCAGGGGGCCCATGCCTGAAGTTGTGTAAGGGGCCCCAAAATTCCTGATGGCGGCCCAGCTCCTGACAATGGGGAAGAAGATGCTGCAGGGACCAATCTAGCAACATGGAGGAGCGGAGGATGAGGTAAGCAAATCTACTTTAACAAGTCCCCTAAAGCTAAACAAGCAATTAGCCCCGGACAAGGAATTATTTTTAGGCCTCCTAGAGTTGAGCTTTAAAATAGATGATGATTTCTCTTAATCCTACGTTGCACTAGCAATAATGACACTGTTAGCAACTTGCCAACAACAGGATCACTAGGAGAGCAACCAAAATGTAGAAGCGCATGAGTGTTCCACTCCTAGGGTGTAAATAGCGGAGGAGGCAGTGGCAGGCATTTAGAGGTAATAATCAACTGGCTGTGCAGTTTTTAAGAGGGTGGAGTAGTATACTTTTTACTCAAAGTGCACTTGTCCTTTACAAGTTTGCTGGGGCACCAGAATCTCACAGCGCTAAAAGCTGCTAATCTACACACATCATTTCAGCACTTGGAAATGGTTAAGTGGCTTTTTAGACATTGCACATTGCTATCGTCCTAGATGTGCTAATGTAGCCAATGCAATAGCTCACTTTAGATCACATATTATTTTCTGTCTTTCAATTTTCATAGTTCTAAAGCCCCATACACACTATCAGATTTTCTGCTGATTTTTTTCAACAGATTTACCAAAACCATATAATATGAGGTCAAACCTTAAGAGTTTCAATTTGTATGCAATCAGGTAGGCCCTTCTACTACATGGTTTTGGTAAATCTGATGACAAAAACCAGCAGAAAATCTGATAGTGTGTATGGGGCTTTAATGTATTGCAATCATAGGTGTGTGCACAGGGTGTGCCAGGTGTGCCCAGGCACACTCTAATCACTCTGTGTAGCATAGATTCCCCCCTACTGCCCTAGCTCCCCCCCCCTTCCTCCCGCACTGCTGCTGGCTTCCCTCCTCTCCTCTCCCGGCGGCTGTTGCTGCAGGGTTGTTTTAGGGTGAATGGGGGAAGGGGCCGGTTTAAATGTAATTTACTGACCCCTTCCCTTTCTGAATGAACACAGTGAGTGATCAGTAGTGTGTGTTTGTGCTTTGGGGTGCACACCCTAATGCAATGGGCTGCGCACACCTATGATTGCAATCACTTGTAAAATAAACGTTTTTTATATATATATATTTTTTTACTTATTTACTTCAGATGACAAGCAGCTGCATCACAAAAAAGTACAGAGCTTAGAAAATGATAAACTATATTCTGGAATAATTTCCTTCAGAGCCAGGTATATCGTGTTGCATGGTCTAATTAGTTTTAGAGAACACTGAAAAAGAACAAAACCATTGCCAAGGTCAAAGAACTTATGGACATGGAGACCTTAAGTGCCTTTCTCGAAAATACTGAGGAGAGATTTAGATCCACCTGGTTCTCCTGGATCTATTTTAACACAAATCACTCCTTTCAAACCTTTCAATGAGGGTCTGCTGGAGACCAAGTATATACTCCCAAAGATTTACTGAATGGATGCAGAGTCTGGAATGGGACACTGGTGGTGCTTGTTCTTGAGCATACTCTGTTAATACCCCCACAAAATGCATCCATCATGTGGGCGGGACAGTTGGTGGGTATCCAATATGGAAGAATGGCACACAGAGACCGAGGAAAGTGGCACAATTATTATTCGGTTAAGTTGAAAGTAAGCTGACAACCAGTAGACCAACAGCGCTTGGCTTAAAAGTTCCAAACAATATGGTACAGTGGAACCTTGGATTACGGGCATAATCCGTTCCAGGAGAATGCTCGTAATCCAAAGCACTTGCATATCAAAGAGAGTTTCCCCATAGAAGTCAATGGAAACGAAAATAATTTGTTCCGCATTGACTTCTATGGCATGCAATACCGCATGTGGCCAGAGGTGGGGGGCGCCGGAGAGCCTCGGAAATACTCAGGGACAGCTCGGCTGAACTCGGAAACCCTCAGGAAAGGCTTGGGAATGGAGTATTTCCGAGTGTTTCCAAGTATTTCCGAGTATTTCCGAACGGCTCCCATCGGCTCCGGCGCCGCCGCACCTCTGGCCAAATGCAGTGCTGCACACCGCAGAGGCTTGACTCCTGCTCATTTTGCGAGAAAACACTTGCAAACCGAGTCAGGATTTAAAAAAAAAAATGCTCGTATTGCGAAACGCTTGTTAACCGCGTTACTTGCAATCCGAGGTTTCACTGTATCAGCGATTTAGTTACACAGGCAACACTGGTGCAAGTTCTCGGCAATGGCATTGGCAGGTTTCCAGCACTAAAGGTTGTCACTTCTGTAAGGCTTACGTTACCAGAGAAGCATCTGAGTAGAGGGGTGGCTGTAGGCAGGTAGCGGTGTAGGTGGCACCTAGAATATTATTGCAGATCCTATGTCACTGTATTGGAGTCCAGGAATTGGCAGAGCAGGCTTCGTTGTCCCTAGTCTGTCCATCAGTGCCAGGAGCCTCTCCCTAGGGTTAAATAGACTGTCACTATCCAGCATGGATCCTGTCCCAACTCTAACCACTTCACAACTGAGCGCCAACCACAATGGGGCACTGCTATTTATTAGCACTGCCCACACTAAAGATACAAGCAATATAGCACACAGAACTGGCAGGTAATGTGTGAGTCAGCTCTCACTGGCAGCTGTAAGGTGGACCATAAGGAATCAATAACAGGGGGGGAGGGGGGACAAGATATACCCAAAACAAATTACCGTATAACACGCACCCCAAGTTTAGGAGGGAATTTTAAGGAAAAAACTTTTAGGAGTGAAGATTAAGGATAAAAACTTACATTTAAATGCCCATCAATGCAGCCTTATCAGTGTCCATCTGCAGCCTTGTCCATCATTGCAGAATTATTGCAGAATGATCAGTGTCCATCTGCAGCCTTGCCCAGTATCCTTGCAGCCTTGCCCAGTGTCCTTGCAGCCTGATCGTTTAAATTTTACCGCCGCGGCGCCGAGATATACAGAGCCGGATGTCCTGTGTACTCGGCTGTACTTGGCTCCTCTCGCAGCCCCGCCCAGTCCCGCCCCTTGGCCAGGCTCCTATGATGGACATAACACAGGTCCAATGGCGGGACTGGACGTGACTGCGAGCGGAGCCGAGCTTAGCCGAGTACACAGTACACTTGGCTAGGTGTATATTGGCGGCGCTCGTTCCTCTCTTCCCTTCATAGACAGCGGGGGATCGGCGTATAACACGCACCCACGATTTTCCCCTGATTTTAAGGGGAAAAAAGTTTGTGTTATACGCCGATAAATACGGTAATAGGAATTAGTCCATACAGTCCATAGTAGTAAGGGGTATCAAGGAAAAGCCCACAGGTGGATGGGGATTGCACACACAGTCACCGGAAGCTCCTCTGCAAGAAATGGGAGTTCCCTCAGACACAAAACAAAAACAGCAGAAAGAGGACACCTGGGTCAGTGTGATAGTAAAATCAAGTAACACTTTATTCAGATACACTTACATAAAAGTATCTTTTGAAGCTGCACACAGGGTGGATGTGGATCACCAATCAAGCAGTCAGCCGTCACGAGGGATTCAGAAGACTGCTCTGGGGATAAGTTCAGACCCGCCGTATGGCAGTATATAACCGGCTCTCACATCTGCTCTCACAGAGCTAGCAAGAGACCAAATCAGGATGGGGGCAGGCCGCAACATGTTTCCGAGGCGCCACCTCCTGCCCTTTTGCATTAATGAATATTTTGTTTAACCCTGTCCACACTGCAGAAGGATAATACAGCAACAACAAAGGAAGAAATTCCACAGCAGTTATCAGCTACAATCCAGGTTTATATAGGTATTTAATTTAAGGGTTAGGTTGAGTTTAAGAGTCAGGGGTCAGTGGGCAATTTATATTACACATGTTCTTGACAAAGAAACCTCTGCATCAACTACTACCAGTGCTGTAGACATGGGTCGAATGACCCCTGTTTCGGTTCATGGGAGAACTTTTGAACATTACATTGAAGTCTATGGGACCCAAACTGGAAAAAGAAAAAGTGCCCATTTTGAAGGCTTATATGCAAGTAAGTGGGCATACAATGGTTATGGGAGCAAAACTGCCAGAATCCACCTCCTCCTCCCTCCTTTCTTGTGTGTTGTGTGGCATCGCAAGAATGGTGTCTGCATAAAGCGAGCCTTGAGAGGAAAGGAAGTGCTCTGCAAGGGCACTTGGAAGTTCAGTTATTGTAGATCTGAGGGGAAGATCTGAAATGAGGGGAAGCTCTGCTGATTTCTATCATCCAAACATGTGCAAGCAAAAATTATGTTTTTTATTTTCCTTGCATGTCCCCCTCAGATCTACAGTGACTGCATTTCCAAGTTCACTTGCAGTGCACTTGTAGTGCACAGTGGATTTGCCTTTAGCAAATAAACCCCAAAGTTTGCAAATTGCAACAGTGTGATCGGCTGCACATTGGCTAAAAAGGCCCAGACAGCTAAGCTGTGGGAATTGGGCCAGGAGATAACAGCTCCACAATCTAGTGGAATAAAGTGGCCGCTCTCTACTCTTCCATGGTGGCTGGTTCGTTGGGGATGTGCCTCACTCTCACTTTCCTCCTCTGCTCTATCCGGCACCCAGGTCATGTCAGTGACCTCATCATCATCATCATCCCCTCCATCCTCATAGCTTGGGTTATGGCAGGAGTAGCTGTGGACAAGGAGACAGAATAAGCCACTCGCAGCTGCAGTGATATGCGCACTAGTCTCTGCTTGGGTGAAGGTGGATGAGGATGGTCTAGTAAGCCAGTCCACCACCTTTTCTGCATGCTGTGGCTGGATAGCACGGGCAACATCACTAAAAAGGGGAAATGATGCCCTGTCTGAGGACAGACCACGTCCACCTTTGCCTGTGGACACAGACGCTGCTGGCCCCCTCAGAGTGCCATGGGAACGTTTGCCTCTCTTTTTGGCCTCCCAGACATGATGGTGGGGGGGGGGGCTTATTAGCAAAATGTAATAAAGATAGGGAAATGTGTACGTGGATGCACTTTAATCAAAGTAAAGTGGTGTTTGGTGCACTTTAACTTGAGTACTCACTACTACACAGACACACTCCACTGACACACTACAATATACTGCAGTAAGGCTGCACTGACGCACTGCAATATACTGCGGTAACCATGCACTAATGCATTGCAATATACTGCAGTAAACGTGCAGCAACGCTTTGAAATATACTGCGTTAAACGTGCACTAACACTCTGCAATATACTGCAGTAAACATGCAGTAACAAACTGAAATATACTGCGTTAAATGTGCACTAACGCACTGCAATATACTGAGGTAAACATGCAGTGATGCACTGAAATATACTGCGTTAAATGTGCACTAACGCACTGAAATTTACTGCAGTAAACATGCAATAATGCACTAAAATATACTGCGTTAAATGTGCACTAATGCACTGCATTATACTGCGGTAAACGTGCAGCAATGCACTGAAATATACTGCGGTAAACATGCAATAATGCACTGAAATATACTGCGTTAAATGTGCACTAACGCACTGCAATATACTGAGGTAAACGTGCAGTGATGCACTGAAATATACTGCGTTAAATGTGCACCAACGCACTGCAATATACTGAGGTAAACGTGCACTAACGCACTGAAATCTACTGTGGTAAACATGCAATAATGCACTGAAATATACTGAGTTAAATGTACACTAACGCACTGCAATATACTGCAGTAAACATGCAATAACACACTGAAATATACTGCGTTAAATGTGCACCAACGCACTGCAATATACTGCTGTAAACTTGCAACAATGCACTAAAATATACTGCGTTAAACGTTTACTAGCACACTGTAATATACTGTGGCAACAGTGCAGTAATGCACTGAAATATACTGCGGTAAACGTGCACTAACGCACTAAAATATACTGCGTTAAATGTGCACTAATGCATTGCAATATACTACGGTAAACGTGCAGTAACACACTGCAATATACTGCGGTAAACAAGTAATAATACACTCAAATATACTGCAGGAAACCTGCCCTGACAAAACAAAATGACACTAAAGGAAAAATGAATGGTCGCACTACACTTACACTGCACTATCACTAGATTCAAACTAAGCTGATACTTAACACTCACAATAGAATCACAATAGCACACTATAGCACACTAACTCTCTAGTAGCACTAAACAGAGCCCTGTTCTATTTCTCTCCACGCCAATATCACACTGCAAATGGCAGCTATGGGAAGAATATTTTTATAGTGTGGGGTGGGACTAAGGGCAATGAGCCATGATTGGATATAGTCTTCATGACGGTTTCCAACCATGGGTCTGACAGTGCTATGTGCCCTTATTGGCCAAAGCTTTTTCATTGCTTCAGCCAATCAGGGCTTCCAATGCACTGTGCAGCACACAGCACAGTGCATTGTGGTCATTCGGCAGGCTGAACAGACAGTTGAACGTCCTGGTAATTCGGTTGTTCGTCAAACAGGGCGAACAGACAACGTTCAGCCCAAACTCATGCTCGGGTCAAACCATTCACCTATCACTACAGTGCTGGATCAATGGTGCCCAAATTTATGAACCATAAAGCATACCTCCCAACTTTTAAAAGTCCCATCGCGGGACATTCCGATGTCCCCTCTCCCCTGCAAACTAGAGTTGTTGAGCGGGGGGTGGGGGGCTCCAGTACTAGTCCGCTGATCGCGGGGGGGGGCGCTCTTACCTACTGCTGCTGTGTTTCCTCCTCTTCATCTGCTCATGCTTCCTGCTGTGCGGGAAACATGACAGTCTTGCGGGACTGCGGGAAGGAGGAGCCTCTGCGGGTAAAACCCGCAGAATGCGTGCCAGTTGGGAGGTATGCATAAAGTTCCATGGTCCTAGTACTACATGCCACATCTCCATTTCCACAATACAGTATGTTACTGAAGAGCGAGTTAACACGATCGGAATTTCCGACAACAAATGTTTGATGCAAGTTTTTGGTCGGATATTCCGACCGTGTGTAGGCTCCTTCGGACATTTGCTGTCGGAATTTCCAACAACAAATGTTTGAGAGCTGGTTCTCAATTTTTCCGACAACAAAAGTTGTGGTCGGAAATTCAGATCGTGTGTATCCAATTCCGATGCACAAAAATTCTGCTCATGCTCGGAATCAAATCGACGCATGCTCGGAATCATTGTACTTCATTTTTCTCAGCTCGTCGTAGTGTTGTACGTCACCGCGTTCTTGACGATTGGAATTTCCGAGCAACATTTGTGCGACCGTGTGTATGCAAGACAAGTTTGAGCCAACATCCGTCGGAAAAAAAAACACGGTTTTGTTGTCGGAAACTCCGATCGCGTGTACGCATTGGCTTTAGTAATCTAGTATTCTCCAGAAGTATTTTGGTACTTATCACCAGGCAAGCAATTCAAGGCTGAAAGTAGCAATAAACATGTCATAAAGCGTGTTATCAGCCCCTTGCTAGCAGGGTTCCAAAAAACAGAGTAAATTTCAGCAACATTTTGTAACAGCATTATGTCAGCGCTCACAATCACCATTATAATGGGTGCTTAACACAAGGACTCTTGAATTATTTCAGGTTGGATTGTGATGGGATTTTATTAATAAATACTCAAGAGCAGCACTGCTAACATCTATGATACCTTTTACAATTACTGTTATCAGATCAGTATGGAGAAAAAGAAATGTAAAAAAGTGGGTCTATTTTCCAGTGATAACTTATAGAAATCTTAAAGTAGAATAGAGTTGGGCTGAACACCTCCGATACGGTTTTCGCCAGAACTCTCGAACATCTCAAAAGTTCGGACCCGAACTCTGAACCCCATTGAAGTCTATGGAACCCGAACTTGAAAACTCAAAAGTGCCCATTTTGAAGACTTATATGCCAGTTATTGATCATAAAAAGGGTATGGGGGCCCAGGTACTGCCCTGAGGGACACGTATCAATTTTTTTTTTTTTTAAAGGAGCAGTGACTTTAATGATGCTTAAGTGAAACAATAAAAATGAAAAATTCCTTTAAATATAGTGCCTAGGGGGTCCCTTTAGTCTGCCTGTAAAATACAATACCATTGCCGGCAATAGAAAAATGTAAAAAGAAAACGGCAAAGGGGTCCCCCTACCCAATCCATACAAGGGCCTTTGGGTTTAGTATGGATTTTAAGGGGAACCCCATGCCAATTTTTTAAAATGGCGTGGGGCCCCCCAAAATCCATACAGACTCTTATCTGCGCATGCAGCCTGGCAGGCCAGGAAAAGGGGGGGTGAGCAAGCATCCCCCCCCCGAACCATACCAGGCCACATGCCCTCAACATGGGAGGATGCTTTGGTGGGGGGGCTCTGCGGGCAGGGGGCTTATTAGAATCTGGTAGCCCCCTTTAACAAGCCTGCTCGGTGGGTGACGTCACAAGGGGGAGTTGTCATCAGGTGACGTTGCCAAGTGGCCCTGCCCCCTTACCTATATAAGAACTGTCAAACGGCGGAGCCTGCAGTCAGCGGTTATCCTTCATCGAGGGCATAGCTTTTTTTTCTTTTTTTCTGGTTCTGTTGTGGCGGTGGCGGCGTGATTGACTATGGATCTACATCGGGGGACATTGTTTTTTTAATAAAAGAATTGTCAAAAACTGTGTGTGTGTTTTAATTTATTTTTGAGACTACCCCATACTCATTCACATAGGGGGGTGGGATCAGGGGCCCCCTTGTTAAAGGGGGCTTCCAGATTCAGATAAACCCCCTGCCCGCAGCCCCCCACAACCACAGCCCTGGGTTGTGGGGTACAGGCCCTTGTCCCCAAAAACATGGGAACAAGGTGCTTTGGGGTGGGGAGGGGGCAGAGTCCTAACCCCACAGGGGTTAGGTAGTGTTAGGTAGGTTTCAGGGGAGACTTAAAGTGGTTGTAAACCCTTCCTTTTAGCCAGTGAAGTGACTGTGCTCAGGTCATACACAGAGATGAAACAAATCCTTCTACAGTATATAGGTTGTACCTGTGTATCTGCAGTTTTCTCTTCTCTTTACATTCACTTAAAGTGCTGAATTAATAAGCTTGTCCGAGAGTTCAGAAGAAACTACACTTAGTGCTCTGGATAGAGACAAGTACACACTGTAGAGAGATATGCTTTGTTCATATTCCATGTCTGAGGTTTACAACCACTTTAAAGAAGAATTCCAGGTATGACCATTTTTACAAAGTTGCATTGGTCCAGCTTGGACCAAACAGAGAGTGCTTTGAATTCATTGAAAAGGTAGAAAGCATTCTCTGAATTGTGCCCAAGCCAAGCAGCCAACCTCATGTGTTCAGAATGGAGCAGGCAGCAGCTTGGCATAGGCCCCAGAATCTAGAAGAGGCCACTGGAGTCTTTGTGCCTACTACAGTGATTTGCAGCTTCAATAGGGAAAATAAGCTTTACTCTGCATTTCAAACTCACCTATTGAGATCAATGGAGCCATTCTGCAAAAGGAAGCCAAACGCTTACTGTATCTCACAGTTGTACCATGGTCCTGCACAGTGGTGGCTGGCGCTCAATTTTTTTGGAGGGGCGGCAGATAAACCCCCCAGCCGCACTACTTATCCTATCCAGGTCACGGGTGGCTTCCCCACTGCTTCTTCTCCTTGGTGGCTTCCCGGGCGGCTTCGGCTGCATCCCAGGCGCTTCTCCTCCAAAGAAAACAAGTGGGTGGGCTCTGCACCCCGAGCCAATCCATTTGAAGCCAATTAAAGCCTCAGGCTCTAATCACATGCTTAAAAAACAAAACAAGAAAACCCCATAAAAAATCCATGTGTCCGGTGTCCTGCATGGAGATTAGGGGCTGGGCACACGGAGATTAGGGGGGGGCGGCGGCCCTGTGCCCCCTATGAGCGGCCACTACTGGTCCTGCATTGTAAAATTTGACAACTAAAAAAAAGCAAAAATACAAATAGGTGTCAGGAGATACCTCCTGAATGTTTGCAATAATGTTATTATGCCAAACACATCTGCACCAATTTATTATGCCAAACACAAATATACCAGCAGACCGAACCTGATTTAACCTTGTAAATGTTTTTGTATGTGTAGTGCCTCTAATATTCATATGGTAGTTAAAATAAATGATTACACTTTAAAATTATAAAGCAATTTATTATGTAGGTCATTGAATTGGAAAGATGTTTGATTGCTTCTCGAGGAATGTTATTCCAGGTCTTGTATCATTCAAGCTTTCTTTTTTAGTATTCTGAGTTTAGTACGGACTTGCACTAATACTTCTACTGCCTATATCTCAAATGTATGCAATTGGAGGCATATCAGGTCAATGAGTTTTCCTAGTTGTATCTACTGCATGCCAAGTGAGTTCTGCTCTATAGCTCAAACTTTATCTGCTAAAAAAAAAAAAGAAGTCAGTTCTTTTTTGTTTACAAAAGTTTTATTTGGAAGATTCAAAAATAATTTACAAAACTGTGAGGAAGTATTACAGTAGAAGATATAATGCAATATGATATATACCATGAGAATAAAGGAGTTTAAGATAGAAAACAAAGAAGTTCCTGAGATTTGGAGGGCATATGAATCAATCATTAGACCAGTACATCCATTTTGAATTAAAGGTGTGAATGCTATCAGTTAGGGTATGATGGATTCTTTCGGATAACTGTAGATTTTTCATTCTGGATAAAACCTGGGGCCAGGGTAGGTTATTGGATTTCCAATTGAGAGCAATCATCCATTGAATTGAGCTTACTAGTGAATGGATCAGTCTAACACAGGGTGGGGGGATATCTGGGATATTAGCATAGAGAATACATATTTGTGGGGAGAGGGTAATTCTCTTTTTGACTATTGTTTCTATTTTCAATTCGGCGTGTCTCCATATTGTTTCTAAAAATCTACAACTCCAGAAAATGTGAGTGTATGTGCCAGTGTCTATGCAACCTCTGAAGCAGCATGGAGAAGATGATGGGTAGAATGAGTGAATTTTTTCAGGAGTTAGATATAGTCTAGTAAATAGTTTCATTGGGGATTCTCTGTATGCTGGAGCTATGTTGCATTTGCGGAGATTGTCTATCATAGTGTTCCAGGATTCAATGGGGATGAAGCAATCTAGTTCTGATTCCCAGTGTAACATTTGGATAGATTTGTCTGGCATCGAGGAGCTGTTGAGGTCTTTATAAAAAAGGGAGATTAGGCCCCTATCTCTCGAGGAGTTTAAACAAACGTGTTCGAATATCGTCGTAGGGGGATGAATACATAAAGAGTAATGCTCGTTGAAAAAGTTTTTGATTTGAAAGTAGTTTGTGAGTTCCGTGGATGGGAGATCGTATTTAGATTGGAGAGCGGGGAATGTGAGGAATGTATTGTTAGAGGACAATGATTTTAGGGAGGACAAGTTATTATTTCGCCATAGGGGGAACGAACGTATATTATTCAAGTTCTGTGTAAGTCTGGGGTCACCTAAAAATGAGGCAAGAGGGGGAGTGTCAGATGAAAGTTTGAGGGTTTTAGTAAGTGTAAGCCATAGTCGGAGAAAATGGGCAACAATAAGGTTATGTTTGAGAAGTTTTTGGTGATGAATACAGTTAGACCAGATGATGCCTTGTAGGTGGTATGGAGCAATGGAGAAGGATTCGAATTTAAGCCATGGGAGCTGTGGAGTGGGAGCATGCCATTGGGCCATCTGTGAAAGTTTAGTGGCAATAAAGTAGTGCCAGATATTGGGGAGGCCTAGGCCGCCCTTATTTTGGGGTCTAAACATGAGAGGGTAACCACATCTTGGTTTTTTTGATGACCAGATAAATTTGTTAATCTCCCTTTGAAGGGATTCAATCCTTGTTTTGGGGACATTGATAGGTAAAGCTCTAAAAAAGTATAATAATTTTGGAAGGAGGGTCATTTTAAATGCGCAGATCCTACCGAGGAGTGAAATGTGGTATGTGGACCATATTTTAAGTAGAGAGCTAATCTGTTGGAATAGGGGGATAAAGTTGGTAGTATATAAGGTTTTGTGATGGGAAGTGATGAGGACACCTAGATATCTAAATGATGTAGAGCACCAAATAAAGTTAAAGTTTTTTTGTAGGGTAGTGGTCAGGTCAGTGGGGAGGTTGATAGGGAGGGCGGAACATTTATTGACATTAATACCTAAACCAGAGATGTTGTGAAACGATTTAAGTTCAGAGATAAGGTTTGGTAAAGATGTTAAGGGGTTCGAAAGAAACACCAGCGCGTCATCAGCGTAGAGGCTAAGTTTGAATTCATGTGGGCCTTTGTTATACCCTTTGATGTTTGGGTTGTTTCTTAAGGCTTGTGCTAGAGGTTCAATTGCTAAGGCGAATAAAAGTGGGGAGAGGGGGCAGCCCTGTCTGGTACCTCTGCTTAAGGGGAAGAAGTCAGAGTTGTGGCCTGGGATTTTGATTCTGGTCTGGGGGTGGTGGTAAAGTGCTTTGAATCCATGGATAAATTTGTCTGTGATGCCGAATTTAGGGAGGAGAAAGTTAAGATAGGACCAATTTACACTATCAAATGCCTTATGAATGTCGAGACTAAGGAGGCATAGTGGGCTGGAGGAAAGATTAGCATCTTGGATGATATTGGTAACAAGTCGGATGTTGTCTGTGATTTGACGGCCAGGGATGAACCCTGATTGGTCAATATGGATAAGGGGGGTGATGACAGATGCTAGTCTGTCAGCAAGGAGTCGGCCAAAGATTTTCAAGTCATTATTAAGGACTGATATTGGGCGAAAATTTTGGGGAAGGGAGTGGTCTTTAAGAGGTTTGGGAATAAGAGACAAATTTGCAAGGAGCATGTCTTCTGGGAAATGGCCACCTGTGAGGATATGGTTAAAAAGTTTAGTTAATCTAGGTGCTAAAAGGGGAGCAAATTTTTTGTAGTATAATGTGGAGAAGCCATCAGGACCCGGCGCTGTCGAAGTTTTGAGAGATTTAATGATGTTAGTAATTTCTAGCTCTGTACAGGGATTATTGAGAGTTGCAGTTTGTTGGTCATTAAGGGTGGGGAGATGTATATTGTCTAACCAGTTAAGCGAGGAGGTGGAGGGGTGGGTCTGGGGCCCTGAAAGGAGATTTTTATAGAAGGTGGAGAAGATGTCCAGGACATCACGGGGATGTGTAACCAAGTTACCTTTGTGGTTACGTAGTTTGTATGTGTGTGGGGGGTTATGTTCCTGGTTGAGTTTGCGTGCAAACATTTTGGATGTGGCGTTGCTATGTAACATGAATTTTGCTTTGGAAAATCTAAGGGATTTCTCCGTGTCAGCTGACAGAATTGTGTCTAGGGATTGGCGTTTGGAATGGATTTGGAATGTAATTTCTGGAGATGGGGATTGGCTAAGTTTGTTATACAACAGGTCTAATTCCTTAGTTAGAGTTTTTATTTCTGTAAGTTTAGCTTTATTTTTGGCTGCAGCAATGCTAATCAAGTGTCCTCTCAGGACAACTTTGTGTGCCGACCAGAGTGAGGTAGGAGCGATGTCTTCAGTTGAGTTGTTAGCAAAATAGTCTACAATGTGAGAGTTAATGTCTTGTAGTGTGTGTGGGTCAGATAAAAGGGAGTCATTAAGGCGCCAGCTAAATGCAGTGGGGGCGAGTCCCACTTGAGAGGTGTCAAATTCAACCATGTCATGGTCAGACCAGGGGCAAGGGTGAATTCGAGCTCTAGAGGAGTTCGCTAGAAGAATGGGGGTGCAAAATATATAATCTAGTCTGGCGTAGCAGTCATGTGGGTAGGAGTAATGGGTATAGGCCTTTATGCCTACATTGTGGGATCTCCATGAGTCGATCAGTTGGAATTTATTGAGTGAGCGGCATATTGATCTGGAGAAGGCTTTTGAGGAGGGAGTCGTCTTACTCCTATCTAGAGAGGGGTGTGCAGCTAAATTAAAGTCACCCCCTAACACAATATGAGGGGAGCTGTGTCGGTCAAGGGTGTCAAAAAAGGTATTAAAGAATGTAGATTGTGTATCGTTAGGTGCGTAGACGGAGGCGATCGTGATCGTACGTTTGTTTATTGTGCCTTTTAGTATGATGAAACGGCTTTCTGTATCTCTATATATGTTTTGTATGTCAAAGATGATAGAATTACGAATGAAGATTGCCACCCCTTTTGACTTGTTAGAGAATGTGGTAAAGAAGTGTTGGTTATATGTTTTATCAAAGTAATTTGGGTGGTTGCCTGAGGAAAAATGGGTTTCTTGTAGGAGAAGGATATCAGCGCCCAATCTTTTATAGTGCCTGAATGCTTTTTTCCGTTTGTGTGGTGAGTTAAACCGATGGACGTTATGAGAAATGATTTTAAGACCCATTGATAAAGGGGATGAGTACGCTGAGTATTTGGGACAGGATAGCGAGGGTTCTGTATGGGATTTGGATCATGTAAGAAGGTACTGTAAGAAGTTGTGTGACATAATTGTCCACAACAGGGCGTAGAGTAGTGTCATAAAGAGCATCGGTATGATTTATAGAAGGATAGTGTTCGTATAGTAGTAGTTTGAGTATCCTCAAGGGTGTAGAAACATAATCATAACTGCAAAGAGAATCAAAGGAAATTTTAGTGCGAGAGGATGCCTTATGGGCAACATAAAAAGTTTTGTAATATATCAAGGTGGGGTCAGGAAGCGGAAAATCTACTGACCATTTGGAATTTAATCTTCCGTAGTATTTCTCAGTCATATGAAAAACAATGTGAATAACAAATAACATATAAAGTATATGTAAAAGGGGGTTAGAGGACAGGGAGTCCACCAACCTAAAAAATTGTAAAGATGGACAGTAAAGTCCGAAACTCACAACCAAGGCCCAGCGCAGCCACCAAGACAAGGGGGAAGCCACGCCGGGATATGGACGAGAGTGTGGGGTCAAACCAGCGGCGACGGATATGCCAGGGAATGTAAGACAGGTATATCAGTTGTGTGCATGTTAGGGGTTATAACATAGGGACAAACATAACAGTTGAAATAGAGCCATTATTGTATGGACAATGGTTATATAGGCCTAGAACCATATAAGATGATAACATATTTTTCTACCTGTAGTGTGTTCCCACGCCGTAGGAACAACACCTTTTTATGTACACATTCCCCGTCCCCACCCCCCCCACCCCTCACCAGGGCAGGAGGCGGAGAGGGAGAAGCCCAGACGTAAAAAAAAAAAAAAAAAAAAAAAAAAAAAAGGGGGGAGGGGGGGGGGGCGAGGGGGAAGGAGCCACAAACCAAGCATATGGTATATATCAGAGAGTCAGGAAATCAAAAAAGGTATTTGCTCATAACAATAAAATAAATTTCAGATCTGGGAGGTAAAAATAGGGCCAAAGCAAAAAAAAAAAAAAAAAAAAAAGGAGGCAGAGAAGAGGAAATTTCTTATCCTTTAGTCCCGGTCTAGGAGGGAGGTTCGCCATCTTCTCTGGTCTCTTGGATTACGTCTGGTAGAAGGTGTGGTCCAGATGGGAGGTGAGTGAGGAGTCGCAGGAGGTCGGGTCGGGGGTTCAGGATCTAGTAGGCCTAGCTTGACCAGTGTCATAAAAGGCAGAGAAGAGGAAATTTCTTATCTTTTAGTCCTGGTCTTGGAGGGAGTTTCGCCATCTTCTCTGGTCTCTTGGATTACGTCTGGTAGAAGGTGTGGTCCAGATGGGAGATGAGCGAGGAGTCGTAGGAGGTCGGTTTGGGGGTTCAGGATCTAGTAGGCCTAGCTTGACCAGTAATTCTTTTCCTTCAATGACGTTGTATATTGTATGAGTAGTTCCATTATGCATCACTGACAGTTTAAAGGGGAAGCCCCAACGATATTTAATTCTGGCTGTTTGGAGGATTGTGGTAACTTCCTTCATCCTGCGTCTGCGATCCAGGGTGGCAGGAGAAATGTCAGGGTAAATTTGTAGTTTGAAGCCCTCAAGTTCAATATTGGAAGTATTTCTGGAGGCCCTCATTATGTCCTCTTTGGTGAGAAAATCCTTCATACACAAAATTATGTCACGTGGAGGTTTGTCAGGAGGTGGTTTGGGGCGAAGAGCTCTATGAATCCTATCGCAGGCAAAAGCTGAGGCCGGTTTATCAGGCAGGAGCATTTGAAACACTTTAGAAACTGCAGGGAATAGCTCTGTGATGGACTCAGGAATGCCACGAAGTCTAATATTGTTCCTGCGATTTCGATTGTCCAAATCTTCTATGTGTGCCTGCATATAGGAGAAGCTATCAGCCAGCGTCTCATAATCCCTTCTGAGGTCATTGTGTGCCAGGGAAAGTTCGTCATGCTTAGTCTCTAAAATATCTGTGCGGCCCCCAATATTAGCAATCTCCTGTGATAAGGCACTGGTGGATTTATGTGGCTCATGTTGGAATTTATCTGCCAACTTGTCATAAATGGCAGAGAGGCTTGCATCAAGATCAGCCTTAGACAGAGGGGAGTTGTACTCACCGTCTTTAGCAGGCTGGAGATGCTTTTGTGTAGAGCTGTGTGAAGCAGCCCTCGCGCCGGCGCCATTTTGGGACATCTTCACAGTGTGTCCTTCCAGGCCTAGAAGGTAGTTTGTGAGGGAGTGGTTATAGCGGCGTTTGCCCTTGTTTTTGTGCGGAATCATGCACCGCAATGCTTCCCAGGGGTGTTGGAGAGTTCTAGTGCGGTGATGGGCGAAATTAGCCCCGGGAATCGAGCCTGGCAGAGCCGGTCAGACGGAGCACTCAGCAAGCACGTCTGTTCCGCATCGCGCCGCGCATGCGCCCCCCAAGAAGTCAGTTCTTACCTGTTTTATCAGTAGTAAAAAATCAGAGTTTATAATTTTGCCAACATACTGCTGGATCATCACAGGGATCCAACACTCTGACAGAGGCTGCAGAGCATGACTAAGGTTGCTGATCCTTGGAGGCACTAACAAACCAACACAAAATTGTATCAGTGGAACCACTTAAGGGTCCTCATCCGCAGAACACCGGATCAAGGACAATGACACCTCCATTTCCACAAATTCCTGTCAAACCACCATTAACTGGGATTAAACGTAGGACACCATACCATTTACGGGTCCCTCCTCTTATATTACACAAAGAAATTTGGATGCCTCCAAGGACCCCAACCGCCATACCACTACAGTCCCCCAACATCCACAGGGGCGGGAGGGTGGGAAGCTTCTTCTTCATCCGTTTCTTCCAAGTGCCTCACCTCCCCACCACCTACATTGCCTCTCCCTACCTTACATTTTACCCAATCACTGTCTCCACACATTGTCCCACTCCTGACACAATATTCTATTAACCCTCTAACTGCCAAACTACCCTGCTAGCCTGCCCTTCGCCTATTTTTTTATTTTGTTTTGCTTCGGGCCTTTCTAGAACAGGGCGAAGGTAGAAGAAATGGGCTACTGGAGAGGTCATTAACATACCTTTCTATTGCAGTGAACTTCCTTTTTTAAAAAAATAACCACTTGACCTCCGTAAGGTCCCCCCCCCCCCCCCCTCATGTCCAGGCCATTTTTTGCTTTTGGACACTGCATTACTTCAACTTACAATTCCGTGGTCATGCAGCGCTGTACACAAACTACATTTATCTCTGTTTTTTCTAACAAATAGAGCTTTCTTTTGGTGGTATTTGATCACCACTGTGTCTTTTGCTTTTTATAGCCCAAGCCCATCACTAGTGGTATGTTCCAATTAGTATGCCCCATGAAAAAGCATATGTGGTCTGTTATCACTGTAGTGTATGTGGACAATAGTGATGAGCCGAACACCCCCGGGTTCGGTTCGCACCAGAACCCGCGAACGGACCGAAAGTTCGTACGAACATTAGAACCCTATTAAATACAATGGATGCGAACGTTCGAATTCTAAAGTGCTAATTATAACAACTATTATGCATGTTATTGTCCTAAAAAGGGTTTGGGAACCCGGGTTCTGCACCAGGGGACATGTATCAATGCAAAAAGAAGTTTTAAAAACGGTCGTTTTTCGGGAGCAGTCATTTTAATGATGCATAAAGTGAAAAAAAAAAAAGTCAAATATTCCTTTAAATATCGTACCTGGGGGGTGTCTAAAGTATGCCTGTGAAGTGCCACGTGTTTCCCGTGTTTAGAACTGTCCCTGCACAAAATGACACTTCTAAAGGAAAAAAAAGCCATTTAAAACTGCTTGCGGCTTTAATGTAATGTCTGGTCCCGGTAATATGGATGAAAATCTTTAAGAAAAATGGCATAGCTACCCCATGACCCCCCCCCTACCCCAGCCCATTACCAGCCCCTTTGGGTCTTGTATGGATATTAAGGGGAACCCCGCACATAAAATAAAAAAGGCCCTATATACTCTGAACAGCCGTATACAGGCGGTGCATACAAGACAGGGACTGTAGGTTTGTTCTTATGTAGAATCTGTTTGTAATTTTGAACAGGTACATTGTTTAAGTGTAGCTCCAGCCCAAAAATCTATTTTTAAACTTTTTGGAAAACATAGGTAAGGGTTATCACCCCTGTAACATTTGTTTTGCTGTCTGTGCCCCTGTTCAGAACATTTCACCTCACTTTCCGTCCCAATGACAACTGTTTTTGAAATGTGGTGTTTTTCTTGAAACAAGGATTGCTGATAAAGCATCAGTACAGAGGAGACACCTTTCTCCCATATTAATTCTTACAGGAGAGAATTTTCCTTCCAAGGGGTAGATTTCCTCTCACTTCCTGTTGTCTTCTTGCGTTTGCAAGTAGGAGTCGTTTGTAAGTTGGATGTTTGAAAGTAGGGACCTGCCGTATATACTCTGCAGAAATAGGCCCCTTAGTTGTTGGTGTTGGCACAACACTGTAAGCACTCACAGTTACTCTTGGTTGGTGCTGGAACGCCCTGCTGTCAACTATTATATCAGGAATTTTAATTACATATAATTGTTGAACAGTGGTAGTAAAAATTGGGCCTTTGATGGTGGTACTGGTGCCACAACACTGTAAGCCCTGACAGTTACTCTTGGTGGGTGCAGCAATGGGCCCTGCTGTGAATTATTAGATCAAGAATTGTAATTGCATGCCCCTGTTGAACAGGGGCTGAAAAATTGGGCCTTTCGTGGTGGTGGTGGTGGTGGTGGTGTTGCCACAACACTGTAAGCCCTCAGAGTTACTCTTGGTGGGTGCAGGACTGGGCCCTGCTGTGAATTATTAGATCAAGAATTGTAATTGCATGCCCCTGTTGAACAGGGGCTGAAAAATTGGGCCTTTCGTGGTGGTGGTGGTGGTGTTGCCACAACACTGTAAGCCCTCAGAGTTACTCTTGGTGGGTGCAGGAATGGGCCCTGCTGTGAATTATTAGATCAAGAATTGTAATTGCATGCCCCTGTTGAACAGGGGCTGAAAAATTGGGCCTTTCGTGGTGGTGGTGGTGGTGGTGGTGTTGCCACAACACTGTAAGCCCTCAGAGTTACTCTTGGTGGGTGCAGGAATGGGCCCTGCTGTGAATTATTAGATCAAGAATTGTAATTACATGCCCCTTTTGAACAGGGGCTGAAAAATTGGGCCTTTCGTGGTGGTGGTGGTGGTGGTGGTGTTGCCACAACACTGTAAGCCCTCAGAGTTACTCTTGGTGGGTGCAGGAATGGGCCCTGCTGTGAATTATTAGATCAAGAATTGTAATTACATGCCCCTTTTGAACAGGGGCTGAAAAATTGGGCCTTTCGTGGTGGTGGTGGTGGTGGCGTTGCCACAACACTGTAAGCCCTCAGAGTTACTCTTGGTGGGTGCAGCAATGGGCACTGCTGTGAATTATTAGATCAAGAATTGTAATTGCATGCCCCTGTTGAACAGGGGCTGAAAAATTGGGCCTTTCGTGGTGGTGGTGGTGGTGGTGGTGTTGCCACAACACTGTAAGCCCTCAGAGTTACTCTTGGTGGGTGCAGGAATGGGCCCTGCTGTGAATTATTAGATCAAGAATTGTAATTGCATGCCCCTGTTGAACAGGGGCTGAAAAATTGGGCCTTTCGTGGTGGTGGTGGTGGTGGTGGTGTTGCCACAACACTGTAAGCCCTCAGAGTTACTCTTGGTGGGTGCAGGAATGGGCCCTGCTGTGAATTATTAGATCAAGAATTGTAATTACATGCCCCTTTTGAACAGGGGCTGAAAAATTGGGCCTTTCGTGGTGGTGGTGGTGGTGGCGTTGCCACAACACTGTAAGCCCTCAGAGTTACTCTTGGTGGGTGCAGCAATGGGCCCTGCTGTGAATTATTAGATCAAGAATTGTAATTACATGCCCCTGTTGAACAGGGGCTGAAAAATTGGGCCTTAGGCACTGGTGGCACAACACTACAACCCCTCACAGATACTGTACTTGGAGCACAGCAATGAGCCCTGTTGCAAAGTATTGCTTCAAAAATTGTAATGACACGCCCCTGTTAAACAGGGGCTAAAAAATTGGGCCTTAGGCACTGGTGCCACAACACTCCAACCCCTCACAGATACTGTACTTGGAGCACAGCAATGAGCCCTATGGCAAATTATTGCTAAAAAAATTGTAATTACACGCCCCTGTAAAACAGGGGCTGAAAAATTGGGCCTTAGCCACTGGTGGCGGCACCCATAAACAAAAATGATCTTCCAAGCTATCATCATCAATCGTATCATTGAGGACTCGGAGGAGGAGGATAGCCAGTCAACATAACAGCACAGGCACTCAGCATCAGCATCAGTCTTGAAGGGATGTGACATGTTAAAATCAATTAGTCTGTTATATCAGCATCAGGTGTGTGGTAGCTGGTGGTGATCCAAGACTGGTTCATCTTGATGAAAGTCAGTCGATCAACCGAGTCGGTGGACAGGCGCACCCTGTGATCCGTGACAAATCCTCCAGCAGCACTGAATGTGCGTTCCGAAAGAACGCTGGATGCAGGACAGGCCAGTAGCTCAATTGCATACTGTGCAAGCTCTGGCCAGTGATCCATCCTCAAGACCCAGTAAGCCAGAGGATTTTCGGTGGGGAAGGTGTCCAAGTCTGACCTTGCCCCTAGATATTCCTGCACCATGTTTATCAGACGCTGGCGATGGTTGCTGGAACCGATCATACTTTGGGGCTGCGGACTAAAGAATTGTCTGAACGCATCGGTCAGACGGCCACCTTCCCCACCGCTCCTTCTTTGACTGGCCGAAGCCTCAGCAACTCGTTGTCCAGGACCAGGAGTTTGTAACCTCCCAGTCTCTGGGAACGCGTTGCACAGACCTTTCTGCAAGGCCTCCCGGAGTTGTCTCATCCTCTGCTCCCTCTGCGACGGTAACATAAGGTCCGCAACCTTACCCTTGTACCGTGGATCAAGGAGAGTGGCCAGCCAGTAATGGTCCCTCTCCTTGATCCGAAGAATACGAGGATCCTTCCGCAGACTTTGCAGGATCAGGGAGGCCATGCAGCGTAGGTTTGCTGAGGCATTCGCTCCGGAGTCCTCTGGGTCACTAAGGACGACATGATCCGCAGCCACCTCCTCCCAGCCACGTACAAGTCCACTGGTTTCTTGGGACTGTAAATCATCCCTAAAAGACTGCTGCTGATGATGCTGAGTGCCAGCCTCCACCTCCATGCTGACACAATCCTCCTCCTCCTCCTCCTCCTCCTCCTCCTCCTCTTCCTGTGCGATGGGTGGGACAGAAGGAACACTGTCTGGGTAAAGGGGGCCTTGAGAGGCAAGGAAGTCCTCCTCTTCCTGCCTCTGTTCTGCCTCAAGTGCCCTGTCCATTATTCCACGCAGCGTGTGCTCCAACAGGTGGACAAGAGGTACAGTGTCACTGATGCATGCACTGTCACTGCTCACCATCCTCGTGGCCTTCTCAAATGGTGCCAGGACAGTGCATGCATCCCTGATCATGCCCCACTGGCGTGGAGAAAAAAAACCAAGCTCCCCTGACCCTGTCCTGGTGCCGTAGTCGCACAGGTACTCATTGATGGCCCTCTGCTGCGTGTGCAGCCGCTGCAGCATGGCCAACGTTGAGTTCCACCTGGTGGGCATGTCACATATAAGGCGGTTCTTGGGCAGGTTCAACTCCTTTTGCAGCTCAGCCAGGCGAGCACTGGCATTATAAGATCTGCGGAAATGCACACAGACTTTCCTGGCCTGCCTCAGGACATCCTGTAAGCCCGGGTACCTGCCCAAGAACCGCTGCACCACCAGGTTAAGGACGTGAGCCACACAGGGCACATGGGTCAGTTGTCCCTGTCGGAGGGCGGAGAGGAGGTTGGTGCCATTGTCGCAAACCACCATTCCTGGCTTAAGCTGGCGTGGCGTCAACCACCTCTCGGCCTGGCCCTGCAGAGCAGACAGGACCTCTGCCCCAGTGTGGCTTCTGTCCCCCAAACACACCAGCGCAAGCACGGCATGGCATCTTTTTGCCTGCGTACTTGCGTAGCCCCTTGAACGGCTACGGAGCACCGCTGGTTCAGAGGACAAACCACAGGAAGAGGCCATGGAGGAAGAAGAAGAGGAGGGGGTGGAGGAGAGAGGTGTGTCACAACCAGTAGTAGCATTTTGGAGGCGTGGCGGTGGAACAACCTCCAACACTACTGCACCTTGTCCTGCATCCTTCCCAGCTGCCAAAAGAGTGACCCAATGGGCCGTGAAAGAAAGGTAACGTCCCTGTCCATGCCTGCTGGACCATGAGTCAGCGGTAATATGCACCTTACCGCTGAGTCGCTGACCGCCCTGTCCAGCGAGGCCAAGACATTGCCTTCCACATGCCGGTAGAGAGCCGGAATAGCCTTCCGTGAGAAAAAGTGGCGTTTGGGAACCTGCCACTGAGGAACCGCACATTGCACAAACTCACGGGCGAGGGGGCCGAGTCTACCAACTGAAAAGGCAGCAGTTGAAGCGCTAGCAATTTAGCCAAGCTAGCATTCAACCGCTGGGCATGTGGATGGCTGGGAGTGAACTTCTTTCGACGGTCCAGCAGCTGGGGCAGGGAAATTTGCCTGCTAGAATCGGACGTCGGTGTACTGCTAGCAGAGTGGCCGCAAGTACTTGGCTGTGACACACCTAATTCTACACCTTCATTCCTCTCAGTGCATGTTTCAGAGAGGACTGAAGTTATAGTGGGGTTGGAGATCCCAGCTGATGCGGTGCAAGGAGAGGTCCGCTTTGTTCTTTGGTGTGGGTCTTTGAGGTAGGCTTGCCAACGAGCTGCATGGCAGGTCAACATATGTCTGGTCAGGCATGTGGTACCCAAGCGGCTGATGTTTTGGCCACGCGATATACGCTTGAGACATATGTTGCAAACAGCAGCTGTGCGATCTGATGCACTAGCCTCAAAAAAGGCCCACACCAAAGAACTTTTTGAATGACGGGCAGAGGCAGCGCCCTGCACAGGCGGAGCTCTGCGGTGTGATTCTGTCGGTGTACTGCCCTTACGCTGGCCACCAAAGGGCATCCTGCCTCGTTGGAGATGTGCCTCCTCCTCATCCTCCTCCTCCTCCTCTCTCCTATTAGGCACCCACGTGGAGTCAGTGACCTCATCATCCCCTCCCTCCTCATCACTGGAGCCAATCTGGCAGTATGCTGCAGCTGCTGGAACATGACTGCCAGATTGGTGTCCTTCTTGAGCATCCCCTCTGTCTGCTCTCACGCTACTGCCTTCCTGTAGCTGGGTTTCATCATCAGACCCTTCGAAACGCTGGGCATCCTCCTGGAGCATGTACCCAACACTGTGCTCAAACAGTTCGGGGGACTCCTCAGGAGGAGGACATGGTGGGTCTAGGGAAGGAGTGACTGATGATGAGTCTGACATTGATACCAGGGAAGAGGACGCTTTGGCAGCTGCTTTGCCAGTACCCTGAGCCTGGGTGAGAGAGGATGAGGAGGAGGAGGAGGGCTTGGTCATCCACTCTACCAAGTCTTCGGCATGATGTGGCTCAACATGTCCAGCTGCCGAAAAGAAGGACAAGCGTGTCCCATGGCCATGTGCTGATGACAATGCACCGCGTCCACGACCAGCACTGTTGCCCCCAGACACAGAGCCTGCTTGCCCTCTTTTATTGCCTCCTGACTGTCTGCCTCTCCTTGTTTGCCTTCCAGACATTCTAATAGATGGCCTGCAGGGAGATGGGAAAAAAGCAATAAGGGCTACCTTCAGGTGTCCTTCTCTGTCCCTTTACTTAAGGATTTCTAAATATGGTTGAGGATGATTGCTTTTGCACAGAATAGCACAACGACAATTTCCCTGACTGTCCAAAAAACAAGGATTTCAAAGATGGTTGATGAGGAATGCTTTAGCACACTATAGCACAAGGAGAATTTCCCTCACTGTCCTTCCCTGTCCCTAGAAACAAGGATTATCACAGTGAAAGAAACTGACACTCTTCCTACCTATAGTTTTCTGTCCCTAGAAAAAATGTTTTTTTAAAGCTGATTGATGATCAATGCTTTAGCACACTATAGCACAAGTAGAATTTCCCTCACTGTCCTTCCCTGTCCCTAGAAACAAGGATTATCACAGTGAAAGAAACTGACACTCTTCCTACCTATAGTTTTCTGTCCCTAGAAAAAATGTTTTTTTAAAGCTGATTGATGATCAATGCTTTAGCACACTATAGCACAAGTAGAATTTCCCTCACTGTCCTTCCCTGTCCCTAGAAACAAGGATTATCACAGTGAAAGAAACTGACACTCTTCCTACCTATAGTTTTCTGTCCCTAGAAAAAATGTTTTTTTAAAGCTGATTGATGATCAATGCTTTAGCACACTATAGCACAAGTAGAATTTCCCTCACTGTCCTTCCCTGTCCCTAGAAACAAGGATTATCACAGTGAAAGAAACTGACACTCTTCCTACCTATAGTTTTCTGTCCCTAGAAAAAATGTTTTTTTAAAGCTGATTGATGATCAATGCTTTAGCACACTATAGCACAAGGAGAATTTCCCTCACTGTCCTTCCCTGTCCCTAGAAACAAGGATTATCACAGTGAAAGAAACTGACACTCTTCCTACCTATAGTTTTCTGTCCCTAGAAAAAATGTTTTTTTAAAGCTGATTGATGATCAATGCTTTAGCACACTATAGCACAAGTAGAATTTCCCTCACTGTCCTTCCCTGTCCCTAGAAACAAGGATTATCACAGTGAAAGAAACTGACACTCTTCCTACCTATAGTTTTCTGTCCCTAGAAAAAATGTTTTTTTAAAGCTGATTGATGATCAATGCTTTAGCACACTATAGCACAAGTAGAATTTCCCTCACTGTCCTTCCCTGTCCCTAGAAACAAGGATTAACACAGTGAAAGAAACTGACACTCTTCCTACCTATAGTTTTCTGTCCCTAGAAAAAATGTTTTTTTAAAGCTGATTGATGATCAATGCTTTAGCACACTATAGCACAAGTAGAATTTCCCTCACTGTCCTTCCCTGTCCCTAGAAACAAGGATTATCACAGTGAAAGAAACTGACACTCTTCCTACCTATAGTTTTCTGTCCCTAGAAAAAATGTTTTTTTAAAGCTGATTGATGATCAATGCTTTAGCACACTATAGCACAAGGAGAATTTCCCTCACTGTCCTTCCCTGTCCCTAGAAACAAGGATTATCACAGTGAAAGAAACTGACACTCTTCCTACCTATAGTTTTCTGTCCCTAGAAAAAATGTTTTTTTAAAGCTGATTGATGATCAATGCTTTAGCACACTATAGCACAGGTAGAATTTCCCTCACTGTCCTTCCCTGTCCCTAGAAACAAGGATTATCACAGTGAAAGAAACTGACACTCTTCCTACCTATAGTTTTCTGTCCCTAGAAAAAATGTTTTTTTAAAGCTGATTGATGATCAATGCTTTAGCACACTATAGCACAAGTAGAATTTCCCTCACTGTCCTTCCCTGTCCCTAGAAACAAGGATTATCACAGTGAAAGAAACTGACACTCTTCCTACCTATAGTTTTCTGTCCCTAGAAAAAATGTTTTTTTAAAGCTGATTGATGATCAATGCTTTAGCACACTATAGCACAAGTAGAATTTCCCTCACTGTCCTTCCCTGTCCCTAGAAACAAGGATTATCACAGTGAAAGAAACTGACACTCTTCCTACCTATAGTTTTCTGTCCCTAGAAAAAATGTTTTTTTAAAGCTGATTGATGATCAATGCTTTAGCACACTATAGCACAAGGAGAATTTCCCTCACTGTCCTTCCCTGTCCCTAGAAACAAGGATTATCACAGTGAAAGAAACTGACACTCTTCCTACCTATAGTTTTTTCTGTCCCTAGAAAAAATGTTTTTTTAAAGCTGATTGATGATCAATGCTTTAGCACACTATAGCACAAGTAGAATTTCCCTCACTGTCCTTCCCTGTCCCTAGAAACAAGGATTATCACAGTGAAAGAAACTGACACTCTTCCTACCTATAGTTTTCTGTCCCTAGAAAAAATGTTTTTTTAAAGCTGATTGATGATCAATGCTTTAGCACACTATAGCACAAGGAGAATTTCCCTCACTGTCCTTCCCTGTCCCTAGAAACAAGGATTATCACAGTGAAAGAAACTGACACTCTTCCTACCTATAGTTTTTTCTGTCCCTAGAAAAAATGTTTTTTTAAAGCTGATTGATGATCAATGCTTTAGCACACTATAGCACAAGTAGAATTTCCCTCACTGTCCTTCCCTGTCCCTAGAAACAAGGATTATCACAGTGAAAGAAACTGACACTCTTCCTACCTATAGTTTTCTGTCCCTAGAAAAAATGTTTTTTTAAAGCTGATTGATGATCAATGCTTTAGCACACTATAGCACAAGGAGAATTTCCCTCACTGTCCTTCCCTGTCCCTAGAAACAAGGATTATCACAGTGAAAGAAACTGACACTCTTCCTACCTATAGTTTTCTGTCCCTAGAAAAAATGTTTTTTTAAAGCTGATTGATGATCAATGCTTTAGCACACTATAGCACAAGTAGAATTTCCCTCACTGTCCTTCCCTGTCCCTAGAAACAAGGATTATCACAGTGAAAGAAACTGACACTCTTCCTACCTATAGTTTTCTGTCCCTAGAAAAAATGTTTTTTTAAAGCTGATTGATGATCAATGCTTTAGCACACTATAGCACAAGTAGAATTTCCCTCACTGTCCTTCCCTGTCCCTAGAAACAAGGATTATCACAGTGAAAGAAACTGACACTCTTCCTACCTATAGTTTTCTGTCCCTAGAAAAAATGTTTTTTTAAAGCTGATTGATGATCAATGCTTTAGCACACTATAGCACAAGTAGAATTTCCCTCACTGTCCTTCCCTGTCCCTAGAAACAAGGATTATCACAGTGAAAGAAACTGACACTCTTCCTACCTATAGTTTTCTGTCCCTAGAAAAAATGTTTTTTTAAAGCTGATTGATGATCAATGCTTTAGCACACTATAGCACAAGGAGAATTTCCCTCACTGTCCTTCCCTGTCCCTAGAAACAAGGATTCGCACAGTAAAACACACTGACACTCTCCCTACCTATCCTTCTCTTTCCCTAAACTAAAGGAATCCAGGTTAAGCAAGAAAAAATAAATGTCACTGTCCCTGCCTATGCTTCTCTTTCCCTGCTCCGGAACACACTACACTAGGCCGCCATGCTGGCGGCCTTTTATAGTGTGGGGCGTGTACTAAACACCCTCAGCAATAATTGGCCACAGGCATCCTGCCTGTGGCCAATCATTGCTCTCCTCGCTGCCGGCGCTGTGATTGGCCAAGCATGAGGGGTCACAGTGCATGCTTGGCCAATCACAGCGCCTGGATGACACTGCGATGGCGTAGTGCATTGTGGGCCGTTCGCGTCACTCGAATTAGGCGCGAACGGCCCAAATCGTTCGATCTTCGTCGAACGATCGAACAGCCGATGTTCGAGTCGAACGTATGTTCGACTCGAACACCGAGCTCATCCCTAGTGGACAAGAACAGGCTGTATAGAGGTTGCAGGATATCAACAGAATTGGGTTTGTAACAAAGGATCAAATTATTTCCTTCATCTTTAATTCTCTAAGAAACACAGCATTTTGTTACCTACATGACACTCAGTAAGGGTTTAATAAATCTACTTAAATAGGAAGTCAGCAGCTACAAATACTGAAGCTGATGACTTTTAATAATCAGGTACTTACCTGTAGCTTATTTTCCCACAGATGGTTCTTTTTACCAATCAAGGTAACCAACGCCACCTTCTTGGATCCAGGATCCAGTTGTGTTTCCTGAATGCTTAAAGTGAAACAAAAAAGAAACAAAAAAAAACAAAATATTTATTTAAATATCATGCCTGGGGGGTCCCCCTAGTCTGGCGTTTGTAAACATATATATATATATATATATATATATATATATATATATATATATATATATATTCTAGATGTTTTTTGTTCTAGTGGTTTTTACTAATATATAATTATTTTATTGATAGGGCTTATGTCCTATTTTTAACCAATTACTTTAGAGGTTGCTTCAAACATTAACAATTAGGATATTGCATGTAGGTTAGCATGTTTTCCTTTTAGCTTATGTATCTATTTGCAGACACTGACCAGTCTGTATGTGTTTGACATCCTATGCACTTGTTTTGTTTTTTGTTACGTCCATTGACGTAATGCGTACGGGGGGAGGAGCCACGTCAGAGGTCACCCGCGATCACCGCTGTTTGTATCATTACATGCTATATCTGTCGGCACTCGCATTAGAGTGCTAATACATGTGAGTAGCCATCTATGCCTTTTTTTATCAATAAACTATTGGATTCAGAGAGCACTAGATTGTTTCTGTTTTTACCCATATATGTACGGTGGAGTACGGTGGAGTAAGCTCAGGATCCTGCTTCATGATTTCATTACCGATTGCTGTGCTGTTATGTGCCGAATGGATACTTACTAGCAGGAAGTTTTCTGTGAGATTCCATGCCCAATGACCTCTTGCAGGTCGAATTTGTAAGGTGAGAGGCCCTTGTCCCCAGCACCCTCCCAATGTTGAGGGCATGTGGCCCGGTATGGTTCAGGAGGGGTGGTGCTTACTCTTCCCCCTATTTTGACCTGCCAGGTTGCATGCTCGGATAAGGGTCTGGTATGGATTTTGGGGGGGACCCCCGTGCCATTTTTTTTAAAATTTGGCGTGGGGTTCCCCTTAAAATCCATACCAGACCTGATGGGCCTGGAATGGATTTTGGGGGGACCCCCACGCCATTTAAAAAACAAACAAATTGGCGGGGGTTCCCCTTTAACCACTTCAATACACTGTGTTATATATACTACACTGCCTGCACTGACTGAATATAGAGTCTACACTAAATATCTAGTCTACACTAAATGCAGAGTATATATACACACTAGACAGTATATACAGTGGGTACGGAAAGTATTCAGACTCCCTTAAAATTTTCAGTCTTTGTTATATTGCAACCATTTGCTAAAATCATTCAAGTTCATTTTTTTTCCTCATTAATGTACACACAGCACCCCATATTGACAGAAAAACACAGAATTGTTGACATTTTAGCAGATTTATTAAAAAAGAAAAACTGAAATATCACATGGTCCTAAGTATTCAGACCCTTTGCTGTGACACTCATATATGTAACTCAGGTGCTGTCCATTTCTTCTGATCATCCTTGAGATGGTTCTACACCTTCATTTGAGTCCAGCTGTGTTTGATTATACTGATTGGACTTGATTTCACCTGGTGAAAAGAATGCCTCTTACATTGGTGGTCAGTAGAAAGAACTAAATCCTTACAATGGTGGTCAGAATGACACAGACAGCTAAATGTTCGTTGGTGTCATACCACTGGTTCTTCCATTTGGTGTTGGACCTGGAACCATGGAGGCACCATAAGATGGGAGGTCAAGTAACCCCCAACCAGTTTGGAGAAACCATGGGGCTCCATGAAACCTAGTTGAGAATGATTACCGTATATACTCGAGTATAAACTGAGTTTTTCAGCACATTTTTTTGTGCTGAAAATGCCCCCTTTGGCTTATACTCGAGTCACCTTTTTGCGCCTAATCTCTCGGACTTTGGGGACACGGTACCGGTGGACCCTAAATTTGGCACACATGTAGCCTCACTCTTCCTCTAAAAGTATGCAAAGTTTTTTGTCCGGGGGACCTACGGCCGGGGAGCACCGATTTTTTCAAAGCCGGGCACCCCTTCCATAGACTCCCATGTTAAATGGCAATTTCTCCGGTAAATTTGGGGACCCGGTACTGGCCAGTCGTAGGTCCCCTGGACCCGAAACGTGGCAGACATGTAGCCCCATGTCTCCTCTACAAGTGTGCAAAGCTTGTTGTCTGGGGGACCAACGGCCGGGGAGCACCAATTTTTCAAATCAAGGAACCCCTTCCATAGACTCCCATGTTAAACGTCAGTCTAGTCATGGACACAGTGAGGCATGGGCACAGTGAGGCATGGGCACAGTGAGGCATGGGCACAGTGAGGCATGGGCACAGTGAGGCATGGACAAGGACACAGTGAGGCAAAGTGAGGCACAGTGAGGCATGCAGATGGACACCCTAGGCTTATACTCGAGTCAATACGTTTTCCCAGTTTTTTGTTGTAAAATTAGGTGCCTCGGCTTATATTCGGGTCAGCTTATACTCGAGTATATACGGTACTCTATAGGGAAAAAACACCAACCCGCAGATTGCATGCAAAGTTCCCGACTTTTCTGTAGAGCAGCATATTATATATATATGAAGCAAATCTTAAAGAAGTAACATTTCCATTACATTTGAGAGCAAGTTAATTTTATGGAACAGGAAATGAAATGCCACAGTTAATGTATATAATTTACAAGGCACAATGCTTTGGAAGGTTACCTCAACACCAATGTGCTTTGAGCAAAGTCAATCAAAACCAGAGCTATAAAGCTGAAAACCCAAGGTAGCGGCAAACCCAAACCCCATCCCTACCTATAGCCCAGTTTATAACTTGGCAGTTGTGGAAGGCGCAATATCCAACCAACATCAACACCTTTCAGGGAACTCAGTATTGGGTGAACCACTATAGCAGCCTTTCTTAATCTTTTAACCCTAGAGGAACCCTTGAAATAATGTTCAGGTCTCAGGGAACCAGTGTTAATTTTGGCAGAAAATTTCGATTTAGTTTTAGTCTTATGCCGCGTACACACGATCATTTTTCCCGTCGGGAAAAATGAAATTTTTTCCTTTGGACGAGAAAAACGATCGTCTGTGGGCTTTTTGCCGTTTTTCCCGATGGGAAAAACGGCATTAATCACGACGAGAAAAATTAGAACATGCTCTAATTTTTCTCGTCGTGATTCCTGTCATTTTTTTCCGCGGCAGTTTTCCCATAGGGAAACACTGCCGCGGAGCCTACACACGGTCGTTTTTCTCGTCAAGAGAAAAGATGATGGGAAAAACGGCCGTGTGTGGGGGAACAAGCTGTTCCCTTGTTTTTCCTGTCGTGATTCACGGCGGTGTTTTCACCGCCGTGAATCACGATCGTGTGTACGCGGCATAAGTCTTGGGACTAAAATGGCATTTTAGTTTTAGTTCCCGTTTAGTCTTCTGCAATTGTTTTAGTTTTAGTCATATTTAGTCAACGAAATCTCCAGTACATTTTAGTCGACTAAAACTCATTTTAGTCGTCTAAAATCTAATGAGTGTAATTAAATTGTAATGCATTAGTTAACATTTCTCCAATTTCCAAACTCATTATATACTGCTGGAATGAAAAATCGAATGACTTATTTATCTTATTGAGGTATGAACATGCACTATAGACCAGTGTTCATTTTGAAGTCAAATTTCAATTTAGTTTTAGTCTTATGCCGCCCGCGTACACACGACCGTTTTTAATGTCATTGAAAAAAACAGAATTTTTCTCGACGTGATTTTTCGTGTTTCCTCTCAATGCCATTTTCGTTTTAGTCCCATTTTAGTCTTTTGACCATATAGCCATTTTAGTTTAGTCGTATTTTAGTAATCTCAATTGTTTTAGTTTTAGTCGTATTTTAGTTGACTAAAATAGTATTCATTTAGTCGACTAAAATGTTTTAGTCATTTTAGTCGACTAAATTAACACTGCAGGGAAACCTGCAAAAAAAATTCACCTGGGATCGGTGGGAAGAATGCCTCTTACATCGGTGGTCAGTAGAAAGAACTAAATCCTTACAGTGGTGGTCAGAATGGCCCAGACAGCTAAATGTGTAATTGGTGTCATACCACTGGTTCTTCCATGTGGTGCTGGACCTGGAACCGTCGAGGTACAATAAGATGGGACGTCAATCAGCCACATCTCAAGTATCCTCTAACCACCTCTGGAGAAACACTAATGCCTTGTACACACGATCGGATTTTCCGTCGGGATAAACTCTGACTGATTTTTCCAACGGAATTCCGTTCAAGCTGTCTTGCATGCACACTGTCACACCAAATTCCGACCGTCAAGAACGCGGTGACGTACAACACTACGACGAGCCCAGAAAAATGAAGTCCAATGCTTCCGAGCATGCGTCGACTTGATTCTGAGCATACATGGTTTTTTCTCCGAGTTCCATACAGACGAACAGAATTTCCGATAGAAATTTTTTTCGTCTGAAAAAAAGAGAACATATTTTCTTTCTAACTCAGTCGGAATTTCCGACGGAAAAAGTCAGATGGGGCACACACACGGTCGGAATATCCGATGAAAAAATTCCATCTGACTTTTTTCATTGGAAATTCTGACCATATGTACAAGGCATAAGGTTCCATGGAACCCTGCTTGAAAAACCCTGTATTATAGTGAAAAATTGAAGATTACATGCAAGGCTCCAGGCTTTTTTTGTAAAGTAGAATATATTTGAAGCAAATCAAAAAAGAATTAATTTTTCCATTATATTTAAGCGCAAATAAATTTTATGGAACAGGAAATTAAATGCCACATTTAATGCATATAATTTACATGACACGATGCTTTGGAAGGTTACCTCAACACTAAACGTGCTTTGATCAAAGTCAATCAAAACCAGAGCTATAAAGATGAATACTCAAGGTAGCGGCAAACCCAAACCCCATCCCTAACTATAACCCCGGTATATAATTTCCAGCTGTTAAACGTGCATTATTCAACCAACACAACATCATACAGGGAACTCAGTAATGGGTGATCTGCTATAGGAAAAAAAAAACATCAGCCCGAAGATTGCATGAAAGGTTCCAAGCTTCTCTGTAGAGCGGCATATATGAAGCAAATCATAAAGAAATAACATTTCTATTACATTTAGGAGCGGGTTATTTTGATGGAACAGGAAACAAAATGCCACATTTGATGTATACAATTTACAAGATGCAATGCTTCAGAAGGATACCTGAACATCAGTGTGCCTTGAAAAATCAGTCAAAACTGAAGTTTTAAAGCGTAACTCCACTTTTATTGAGAAAAAAAAAAATCCCCTCTGAGTGATCTATGTACATTGCAAGGATTATGAGAGCACTGGGTGGGAGCTGGAGAGAAGGGGGAGCGGAGAGCACTGGCGGGGTTGGAGAGCACATGGTTGGGGGCAAAGACCAGGGGGGAGTGAAGATCACAGGGGTGGGGAGCGGAGAGTGCTGGGGGGAACTTGAGAGCACTGGAGGGGAGCCAAAAAGAACAGGGGTGGAGAGCACGGGAGGCTGAAAGCACTTGGGGGGGGCAGGAGAGCACTGAGGGGGCTAAAAGTGTGGGGGGGCGAAGAGCACTGGGGGGAGCTTGAGAGCACTGGGGGGGGAACAAAAGAACAGGGGTGGAGAGCACGGGGGCTGGAGAGCACTTGGGGCCAGAAAGAACAGGGGTGGAAAGCACGGGGGGCTGGAGAGCACTATGGGGGGCGGAGAGCACTGGCGGGGTTGGAAAGCACATGGGTGGGGGCAAAATGCAGGGGGGAGTGGAGAGTACAGGGCTGGGGAGCGGAGAATGCTGGGGGGGGGGGAGCCAAAAAGAACAGGGGTATAGAGCACGGGGGGCGGAGAGCACTGGGGGGGGCTGGAGAGCGATGGGTGGAGCTTGAGAGCACCGGGGGGCCAGAAAGAACAGGGGTGGGGAGCGGAGAGTGCTGGGGGGGAGCTTTAGAGCACTGGAGGGGGAGTCAAAAAGAACATGGGTGGAGAGCACGGGGGGGCTGTAGAGCAGTGTGGGGGGTGGAGAGTGATGGGGAGAGCTGGAGAGCACTGGGGGGGGAAAAGAACAGGGGTGGAGAGAACTGTGGGGGGGGGGGGCTGGAGAGTGTGGTGGGGGAGGAGAGCACTGGGGTGGGAGCCAGGGAGCACAAGGAGAACTGGGAGGGGCCAGCAAAAGAAGTTGGATAGGAGGAGAAGCAGGGGCAGCTGCATATAGAGGCAATGAGCTTTCTATATTCCTCCATGCAGCCGCTGAATGTTTGATTCTTCTCCTCTCCCTCCTGCAAGCATTCAGCGGCTGCATGGAGGAATATAGAAAGCTAGTTTCCTCTATATGCAGCCCCCCTGCCGATCCTCCTATCCAGGCACACAGGGCAGGCTGTACGGGCGGGCATCTCCTCCTGTGTATCACGGAGCTGAATGGGTCTGTGTTCGGCGGTGACGCTGTAACACGGTCCCCCCCCCCCCCTAGACCGGCTCGTGTGATAGGCAGAACACTGATTCTATCTACTAGCACACAAGCCGGTTTAGGGGGGCGGCGCCGCCGCCGAACACAGACCCAGCTCCGTGACACACAGGAGAGAGGGGAGCACTGCAGCCGCAACTCAAATCGGCCCCAGGGCAGGTGGCCTACCGGGAAATCTCCCAGTATCCCGGTAGGCCAGTCCGGCCCTGCTCCCACCTACAGTAATCTATAATATTCATATACACTCACCTCCCACTTTATTAGGTACACCTGTTCAATTGCTCGGTCGGTTACACAAATTACTAATCAGCGAATCACATGGCAGCAACTCAATGCATTTAGGCATCTAGACGTGGTGAAGACAACTTGCTGAAGTTAAAACTGAGCATCAGAATGGGGAAGAAAGGGGATTTAAGTGTCTTTGAATGTGGCATGGTTGTTGGTGCCAGACGGACTGGTCTGAGTATTTCAAAAACTGCTGATCTACTGGGATTTCCACACACAACCATCTCTCGGGTTTACAGAGAATGGTCCAAAAAAGAGAAACAAATCCAGTGAGTGGCAGTTGTGTGGAAGGAAATGCCTTGTTGAGATCAGAGGAGAATGGGCAGACTGGTTCCAGATGATAGAAAGGCAACAGTAACTCAAATACCCACTCGTTACACCCAAGGTATGCAAAATACCATCTCTGAACGCACAACACATGGAACCTTGAAGCAGATGGGCTACAGCAGCAGAAGACCACATCGGGTGCCACTCCTGTCAGCTAAGAACAGGAAACCAAGACTACAATTCGAACAGGCTGACCAAAATTGGACAATAGCAGATTGGAAAAACGTTGCCTGGTCTGATGAGTCTCGATTTCAGCTGCGACATTCAGATGGTTGGGTCAGAATTTGGTGTAAATAACATGAAAGCATGGATCCATCCTGCCTTGTATCACCGGTTCAGGCTGGTGGTGGTGCAATGGTGGGGGGAATATTTTCTTGGCAAACTTTGGACCCCTTAGTACCAATTAAGCATCGTTTAAACGCCACGGCCTACCTGAGAATTGTTGCTGACCATGTCCAACCCTTTATGACTACAGTGTCCCCATCTTCTGATGGCTCTTTCCAGCAGGATAATGCACCATGTCACAAAGCTCCAATCATCTCACCACTGGACAATGAGGTCACTGTACTCCAATGGCCTCCACAGTCACCACATCTCATCCAATAGAGATTCAGTGGCGGCCCGTCAATAGGGGGCGCAGGGGAGCCGCCCCCCAAAGCTATTTATTAAAAAAAGAAAAACATTTTTTATTTTTTAAAGTATCCCTTTAAGTGGGTGTGTTAAGGGCGCCGGACACGGGGTGCTATTGGAGGCATGACCCGTGTGTAAACACGTGATTGAGGCTAAGAAGCTCTATTGGCGTAGTTTAGAGTGTGTTCGGGACGCAAAGCTTGTAGCCACGAAAACTCCACCTCTAGGCTCTAGCATTAGGTTTCCAGTGCTTGTAATTGATTGGGTCCATAGGGTGGGGCTTTAATCAGACCTGCAGCGTCATTGGCTCACAGGCTGCCTGTCTCCTTCAGTAAGTGAGGGGGAAATCACCAGCAGAAGAGAACTGGTCAGGGCAGACAGGGAGCTATGTGCAGAGTCAGCTCCGTTCATCTCCCTGTGACACAGACTCGGCATCCAGCAGTGCACACTGAGGGATCACACAGAAATCTTCAGGTACATTTCTACATGCCAGGACTGGAGGGGGGAGGGGGGCTATTATCACTGTGTCCTGAAAGACTGTAAAGCAGCATTTTAATCTCCAACTTTACTTCACCTCTCTCCGTGTAATGCAAGTCTGTACACCTTCCGTTTTCTCCCCTGCCTTCAGCTGCTATAGAGAAACAAAAGGCATTGTTCTTAAATTAACATTATTCACATGTAAATCGCGCACTGTTATGCAAATTGAATCGGCCGCCGCGATTCATATGCAAATCACGCCCCATCCGCTGCATGCCGCCCACTGAGACAGCATACAGGTGAGCATAGGGGGCATGTAGAGGTAGTCAAAAAGGGGGACTGGAGGTGCAGAGGTGAGCAAAGGAGGTGTGCAGTCAGAGGTGGTGTACAGAGGTGCAGAGTGGATGGGAAGGAAGGGTTGGATTGCAGAGGTTAGCAAAGTAGGAGTTTGGGGGACAGAGGTTAGCAGATGATGAGTTAGGGGAAGAGTTGTACTGATGGGAGATAAGAATGCAGAGATTAGTAGACAGATGGGGGGGGCACAGTAGGTGTACAGATACAGACCCAGGAACTCAGCACAGGGATGATGGGAACCCCTCATAATGGGCACAGCAGATGTACAGACCCAGGAACTCAGCACAGGGATGGTGGGAACCCTCATAATGGGCACAGCAGGTGTACAGACCCAGGAACTTGTTACAGAGATGGTGGGAACCCCTCATAATGGGCACAGTAGGTGTACACACCCAGTAACTCAGTACAGGGATGGTGGGAACCCTCATAATGGGCACAGCAGGTGTACAGACCCGGGAACTCAGCACAGGGAAGGTGGGAACCCTCATAATGGGCACAGCAGGTGTACAGACCCAGGAACTCGTTACAAGGATTGTAGCAACCCCTCATAATGGGCACAGTAGGTGTACAGACCCAGGAACTCAGTACAGTGATGGTGGGAACCCCTCAAAATAGGCACAGTGGGTGTACAGGGATGGTGGGAGGAACCCTCATAATGGGCATAGCGGGTGTACAGACCTGGGAACTCAGTACAGGGATGGTGGGAACTCCTCATAATGGGCACCTCAGGTGTACAGACCCAGGAACTCTGCACAGGGATGGTGGGAACCCTGCATAATGGGCAAAGTAGGTGTACAGACCCAGGAACTCAGTACAGGGATGGTGGGAACCCCTCATAATGGGCACCGTAGGTGTACAGACCCGGGAACTCAGTACAGCCTGTCCTTATACATTTACTTGAGATCACTTAGACCCGGTGGGTCTCTATAGTGGGAGGTAGCGCCAACACCCCAATTTTATATATTATATCCTTTTCTCCCTAGGGAGTTTTTAGGGGGGCTGCAACCTCTGTCTGGTGTTTTCGTGAGCGCAGATTCCCTACTTCTTTAATAATAGTCTAATGTCCATAAAATTTCATAATCTACCCAATAGACCTCATGCACACAGGGTGTTTGCTTTGCGCCTCTAAACATCAGAACTCCTGGCAGGAGAAAAGCCCACTGCAGACGCGTCATGCGTTTTATCGTAAATGTATCCTATTGGCCAAAATATTTATTTGTTCTGGCCATTTAAATGCATTACCTCTCAAATGCGCCTAAATGCGTCTAGCGTTTCAGTGTGTTTAGCTTTTTTCTGCGCTTCACCTCCTCTCCTAAACGTGCTTTCCATGAGGGGTTTTTTTTAGACTGTAATTGCTCTGCTTCTAATATGTCTGTAAATGCCTGTGTGCACATGGACACTTAAGCTAACATACAGGTGCTCTTACAGGCTGAGAAAAAAAATGTCAAATGCCAGTATTTTTTAAGCTGTAATCGGAGTCCTTTGTAATCTCATGTAGCCATATTCCTAAACGATCATCACAAGTCTCTGTGCTTGATATACCATCAGTCCGATTCATGCTTCAGAGTAAGTTTAGGGCCCCGTTCAGGCTAGATTCACACTGTTGTGCAGAGAGGCTCACAGCAGGGGTCCGGTGCAGCCCTGTTCTCCATTTCAGGGATGAATCGGGCCCGAATTTTTGCTTGCATTTGGACCTAAAAAAAAATAATTTGCAGGTTGTAAGTTGGCAAATGTCAAGTTGGTGTTCTGTACATTGACCATGTATAGTGGGACACCACCCTACATGTACACCATGTTTAAACATTTGCCAGTTTTATGAGTCATAGCGGGCAGCAGATGAAACTACATAGGTAATTGTAAGAATACAAAATGTAGTGAAGTACTTAAATTTTTTTCTTATCAAAAGCGAAATTACCTTTTAAATGCAACCCCTGTCGTCTAACGTTTAATGTTGTAGAGAGGCTATGCAATGGGTTAATAAAGTCAGAACTTAAGATGCAAGTTTAAACCATTTCCTAGTCTGTGATCTCCAGATATCGTCTGGGTTTTAAAACAAATTGAAGCTTCGTCGGTGTATAATGTGCAGCCTGGTATATGATGTGCAGAGCCCTGTGTTTAATGTGCAGCCTGGTATATGATGTGTAGGGATGAGCTCTGGCGTGTTCGCATACTCTACGTGCAGAGCCCGCCAGGAAGTCGGCGCGGCGCTGCGCTAATCACAGGCAGGAAGAAATTGTCCCGATGCTCCGCTGCAGAGATCGGGAAATGTCTCCCTGCCTGTGATTAGCGCAGCACCGTGCCATCCTCCTAGCGGGCTCTGCACGGGGAGCATGCAAACGCGCCAGAATTCATCCTTAATGATGTGCAGAGCCCTGTGTATAATGTACAGCCTGGTATATTATGTGCAGAGCCCGGTGTATAATGTACAGCCTGGTATATGATGTGCAGAGCCCTGTGTATAATGTACAGCCTGGTATATGATGTGCAGAGCCCTGTGTATAATGTGCAGCCTGGTATATGATGTGCAGAGCCCTGTGTATAATGTGCAGCCTGGTATATGATGTGTAGAGCCCTGTGTATAATGTACAGCCTGGTATATGATGTGCAGAGCCCTGTGTATAATGTGCAGAGCCCTGTGTATAATGTGCAGCCTGGTATATGATGTGCAGAGCCCTGTGTATAATGTGCAGCCTGGTATATGATGTGCAGAACCCTGTGTATAATGTGCAGCCTGGTATATGATGTTCAGAGCCCGGTGTATAATCTGCAGCCTGGTATATGATGTGCAGAGCCCTGTGTATAATGTGCAGCCTGGTATATGATGTGCAGAGCCCTGTGTATAATGTGCAGCCTGGTATATGATGTGCAGAGCTCTGTGTATAATGTGCAGCCTGGTATATGATGTGCAGAGCCTGGTGTATAATGCTGACACTATGAGTGGAATACAGGGGACGGAGTGGGTGGATTATATAAGGGGTGTGGCTTATGAGAAGTGGGATGGGCCAACCGTGGAGGGGGGGGGTCTTGCGCCCCCCATCCTAAAACTTCACCAGGCGCCACTGATAGAGAACCTTTGGGATGTGGTGGAACGGGAGATTCCCATCATGGATGTGCAGCCGACAAATCTGCAGCAACTGAGTGATGCTATCATGTCACTATGGACCAAAATGTCTGAGGAATGTTTCCAACACCTTGTTGTATCTATGCCACGAAGAATGAAGGCAAAAGAGGGTCCAACCCGGTGCTAGTGAAGTGGACCTAATAAAGTGGCCGGCGAGTGTAGAAGAACTATCAGGCAATGTGAAAGACCTTGCTAATTATATCATGTGATTTTTCTGGTGACAGGTACACTTTAAAGACCACTTTGTTGCAGATTTTCAGGTACTGTATTTCTCAATGTATTTTATCAATGTATCCATAGGCCCCATTAGATACAGACCTTCATTATAATATCTTCCACTGGTTCGTTTTCTGCAGCTTTCCCTGAAACCATCAGCTGAACATTGGTTTTAATTATTCATAAGACTTTTATTAACTTTGGATTAAGGAATGGGACATTCATTAGCTAATGTTTGATTTCCAATTAATAGCTTTACATTTAATTTGCTGGAATGAAGAATTTTTGATTCTTTTGGAAAATTAAAAATCATAGATCTGTCACTGATACATAATAAAAAAGAAGGAAAGATGGCCACAGCAACAAACCTCCATCCCCAGTATCATGGACAAGAACAAAAAAGAAAACAAGTGGGACTTTAGATGTGCTACTGCTGAAAAAAACAAGTGTATAGAATGTATAACGAGCATAATCCGTTCCAGGAGAATGCTTGTAATCCAAAGCACTAGTATATCAAAGCGAGTTTCCCCATAGAAGTCAATGGAAACGAAGATAATTTGTTCCGCATTGACTTCTATGGCATGCAATATCGCATGTGGCCAGAGGTGGGGGGGGGCGCCGGAGAGCCTCGGAAATACTCGGGCACAGCTCGGCTGATCTCGGAAACCCTTGGAAAGGCTCGGAAACACTCGGGAACTGAGTTTTTACGAGTGTTTCTGCGTATTTCCGAGTGATTCAGAACGGCTCCGAACCGTTCCGAGTGTCCCCGCATTTCTGGCCAAATGCAGTACTGCACACCCCATTAGCTTGAATTCTGCTAGTTTTGCGAGACAACACTCGCAAACTGAAAAAAGTGGGGGCTCGGGGCGCAGAGCACTGCGCCCTCAGCCCACCCAGTTGATTGACAATAGCAAATTAATATTCGCTATTGTCTTCCTGATTCTCAACCCTGCAGGAGATGGACGAGAAGATGGCGATCAGAGGCTTTCTTATCTTAGGAGGTAGATGACAAGGATCTGGGGGAGGGCTGCTGCTCCTCCCTTCAGCTACTCCTCGTTCCGGGGTCGTTGCCTCTCTTCCCGGCTGAACAGGAAGTGGGTCCTGTTGGCCAGAAGTCCTAAGGCTCCCTGGCCAATCCGGACTCAGGACCCGCTTCCTGATTGGTTGGGAGTAGTGATGAGCCGAACACCCCCGGGTTCGGTTCGCACCAGAACCCGCGAACGGACCGAAAGTTCGTACGAACATTAGAACCCTATTAAATACAATGGATGCGAACGTTCGAATTCTAAAGTGCTAATTATAACGACTATTATGCATGTTATTGTCCTAAAAAGGGTTTGGGAACCCGGGTTCTGCACCAGGGGACATGTATCAATGCAAAAAGAAGTTTTAAAAACGGTCGTTTTTCGGGAGCAGTCATTTTAATGATGCATAAAGTGAAAAAAAAAAAGTCAAATATTCCTTTAAATATCGTACCTGGGGGGTGTCTAAAGTATGCCTGTGAAGTGCCACGTGTTTCCCGTGTTTAGAACTGTCCCTGCACAAAATGACATTTCTAAAGGAAAAAAAAGCCATTTAAAACTGCTTGCGGCTTTAATGTAATGTCTGGTCCCGGTAATATGGATGAAATTCTTTAAGAAAAATGGCATAGCTACCCCATGACCCCCCCCCCCCCTACCCCAGCCCATTACCAGCCCCTTTGGGTCTTGTATGGATATTAAGGGGAACCCCGCACATAAAATAAAAAAGGCCCTATATACTCTGAACAGCCGTATACAGGCGGTGCATACAAGACAGGGACTGTAGGTTTGTTCTTATGTAGAATCTGTTTGTAATTTTGAACAGGTACATTGTTGAAGTGTAGCTCCAGCCCAAAAATCTATTTTTAAACTTTTTGGAAAACCTAGGTAAGGGTTATCACCCCTGTAACATTTGTTTTGCTGTCTGTGCCCCTGTTCAGAACATTTCACCTCACTTTGCGTCCCAATGACAACTGTTTTTGAAATGTGGTGTTTTTCTTGAAACAAGGATTGGTGATCAGTACAGAGGAGACACCTTTCTCCCATATTAATTCTTACAGGAGAGAATTTTCCTTCCTAGGGGTAGATTTCCTCTCACTTCCTGTTGTCTTCTTGCGTTTGCAAGTAGGAGTCGTTTGTAAGTTGGATGTTTGAAAGTAGGGACCTGCCGTATATACTCTGCAGAAATAGGCCCCTTAGTTGTTGGTGTTGGCACAACACTGTAAGCACTCACAGTTACTCTTGGTTGGTGCTGGAACGCCCTGCTGTCAACTATTATATCAGGAATTGTAATTACATATAATTGTTGAACAGTGGTAGTAAAAATTGGGCCTTTGATGGTGGTGCTGGTGCCACAACACTGTAAGCCCTGACAGTTACTCTTGGTGGGTGCAGCAATGGGCCCTGCTGTGAATTATTAGATCAAGAATTGTAATTGCATGCCCCTGTTGAACAGGGGCTGAAAAATTGGGCCTTTCGTGGTGGTGGTGGTGGTGGTGGTGTTGCCACAACACTGTAAGCCCTCAGAGTTACTCTTGGTGGGTGCAGGAATGGACCCTGCTGTGAATTATTAGATCAAGAATTGTAATTACATGCCCCTTTTGAACAGGGGCTGAAAAATTGGGCCTTTCGTGGTGGCGGTGGTGGTGGCGTTGCCACAACACTGTAAGCCCTCAGAGTTACTCTTGGTGGGTGCAGCAATGGGCCCTGCTGTGAATTATTAGATCAAGAATTGTAATTACATGCCCCTGTTGAACAGGGGCTGAAAAATTGGGCCTTAGGCACTGGTGGCACAACACTCCAACCCCTCACAGATACTGTACTTGGAGCACAGCAATGAGCCCTGTTGCAAAGTATTGCTTCAAAAATTGTAATTACACGCCCCTGTTAAACAGGGGCTGAAAAATTGGGCCTTAGCCACTGGTGGCGGCACCCATAAACAAAAATGATCTTCCAAGCTATCATCATCAATCGTATCATTGAGGACTCGGAGGAGGAGGATAGCCAGTCAACATAACAGCACAGGCACTCAGCATCAGCATCAGTCTTGAAGGGATGTGACATGTTAAAATCAATGTTTTTTTAAAGATGGTTGATGATCAATGCTTTAGCACAGTATAGCACAAGGAGAATTTCCCTCACTGTCCTTCCCTGTCCCTACAAACAAGGATTAGCACAGTAAAACACACTGACACTCTCCCTACCTATAGTTTTCTGTCCCTATAAAAAATGTTTTTTTAAAGATGGTTGATGATCAATGCTTTAGCACAGTATAGCACAAGGAGAATTTCCCTCACTGTCCTTCCCTGTCCCTACAAACAAGGATTAGCACAGTAAAACACACTGACACTCTCCCTACCTATAGTTTTCTGTCCCTAGAAAAAATGTTTTTTTAAAGATGGTTGATGATCAATGCTTTAGCACAGTATAGCACAAGGAGAATTTCCCTCACTGTCCTTCCCTGTCCCTACAAACAAGGATTAGCACAGTAAAACACACTGACACTCTCCCTACCTATAGTTTTCTGTCCCTAGAAAAAATGTTTTTTTTAAAGATGGTTGATGATCAATGCTTTAGCACAGTATAGCACAAGGAGAATTTCCCTCACTGTCCTTCCCTGTCCCTACAAACAAGGATTAGCACAGTAAAACACACTGACACTCTCCCTACCTATAGTTTTCTGTCCCTAGAAAAAATGTTTTTTTAAAGATGGTTGATGATCAATGCTTTAGCACAGTATTGCACAAGGAGAATTTCCCTCACTGTCTTTCCCTGTCCCTACAAACAAGGATTAGCACAGTAAAACACACTGACACTCTCCCTACCTATAGTTTTCTGTCCCTATTAAAAATGTTTTTTTAAAGATGGTTGATGATCAATGCTTTAGCACAGTATAGCACAAGGAGAATTTCCCTCACTGTCCTTCCCTGTCCCTACAAACAAGGATTAGCACAGTAAAACACACTGACACTCTCCCTACCTATAGTTTTCTGTCCCTAGAAAAAATGTTTTTTTTAAGATGGTTGATGATCAATGCTTTAGCACAGTATAGCACAAGGAGAATTTCCCTCACTGTCCTTCCCTGTCCCTACAAACAAGGATTAGCACAGTAAAACACACTGACACTCTCCCTACCTATAGTTTTCTGTCCCTAGAAAAAATGTTTTTTTAAAGATGGTTGATGATCAATGCTTTAGCACAGTATAGCACAAGGAGAATTTCCCTCACTGTCCTTCCCTGTCCCTACAAACAAGGATTAGCACAGTAAAACACACTGACACTCTCCCTACCTATAGTTTTCTGTCCCTAGAAAAAATGTTTTTTTAAAGATGGTTGATGATCAATGCTTTAGCACAGTATAGCACAAGGAGAATTTCCCTCACTGTCCTTCCCTGTCCCTACAAACAAGGATTAGCACAGTAAAACACACTGACACTCTCCCTACCTATAGTTTTCTGTCCCTAGAAAAAATGTTTTTTTAAAGATGGTTGATGATCAATGCTTTAGCACAGTATAGCACAAGGAGAATTTCCCTCACTGTCCTTCCCTGTCCCTACAAACAAGGATTAGCACAGTAAAACACACTGACACTCTCCCTACCTATAGTTTTCTGTCCCTATTAAAAATGTTTTTTTAAAGATGGTTGATGATCAATGCTTTAGCACAGTATAGCACAAGGAGAATTTCCCTCACTGTCCTTCCCTGTCCCTACAAACAAGGTTTAGCACAGTAAAACACACTGACACTCTCCCTACCTATAGTTTTCTGTCCCTAGAAAAAATGTTTTTTTAAAGATGGTTGATGATCAATGCTTTAGCACAGTATAGCACAAGGAGAATTTCCCTCACTGTCCTTCCCTGTCCCTACAAACAAGGATTAGCACAGTAAAACACACTGACACTCTCCCTACCTATAGTTTTCTGTCCCTATTAAAAATGTTTTTTTAAAGATGGTTGATGATCAATGCTTTAGCACAGTATAGCACAAGGAGAATTTCCCTCACTGTCCTTCCCTGTCCCTACAAACAAGGATTAGCACAGTAAAACACACTGACACTCTCCCTACCTATAGTTTTCTGTCCCTATAAAAAATGTTTTTTTAAAGATGGTTGATGATCAATGCTTTAGCACAGTATAGCACAAGGAGAATTTCCCTCACTGTCCTTCCCTGTCCCTACAAAGAAGGATTAGCACAGTAAAACACACTGACACTCTCCCTACCTATAGTTTTCTGTCCCTAGAAAAAAATGTTTTTTTAAAGATGGTTGATGATCAATGCTTTAGCACAGTATAGCACAAGGAGAATTTCCCTCACTGTCCTTCCCTGTCCCTACAAACAAGGATTAGCACAGTAAAACACACTGACACTCTCCCTACCTATAGTTTTCTGTCCCTATTAAAAATGTTTTTTTAAAGATGGTTGATGATCAATGCTTTAGCACAGTATAGCACAAGGAGAATTTCCCTCACTGTCCTTCCCTGTCCCTACAAACAAGGATTAGCACAGTAAAACACACTGACACTCTCCCTACCTATAGTTTTCTGTCCCTAGAAAAAATGTTTTTTTAAAGATGGTTGATGATCAATGCTTTAGCACAGTATAGCACAAGGAGAATTTCCCTCACTGTCCTTCCCTGTCCCTGCAAACAAGGATTAGCACAGTAAAACACACTGACACTCTCCCTACCTATAGTTTTCTGTCCCTATTAAAAATGTTTTTTTAAAGATGGTTGATGATCAATGCTTTAGCACAGTATAGCACAAGGAGAATTTCCCTCACTGTCCTTCCCTGTCCCTACAAACAAGGATTAGCACAGTAAAACACACTGACACTCTCCCTACCTATAGTTTTCTGTCCCTATAAAAAATGTTTTTTTAAAGATGGTTGATGATCAATGCTTTAGCACACTATAGCACAAGGAGAATTTCCCTCACTGTCCTTCCCTGTCCCTAGAAACAAGGATTCGCACAGTAAAACACACTGACACTCTCCCTACCTATCCTTCTCTTTCCCTAAACTAAAGGAATCCAGGTTAAGCAAGAAAAAAAAATGTCACTGTCCCTGCCTATGCTTCTCTTTCCCTGCTCCGGAACACACTACACTAGACCGCCGTGCTGGCGGCCTTTTATAGTGTGGGGCGTGTACTAAACACCCTCAGCAATAATTGGCCACAGGCATCCTGCCTGTGGCCAATCATTGCTCTCCTCGCTGCCGGCGCTGTGATTGGCCAAGCATGCGGGGTCACAGTGCATGCTTGGCCAATCACAGCGCCTGGATGACACTGCGATGGCGTAGTGCATTGTGGGCCGTTCGCGTCACTTGAATTAGGCGCGAACGGCCCAAATCGTTCGATCTTCGTCGAACGATCGAACAGCCGATGTTCGAGTCGAACGTATGTTCGACTCGAACACCGAGCTCATCCCTAGTTGGGAGGATTGGCCGGGAGGAGAAGCAATGACCCCGGAGCGAGGAGTAGCTGAAGCGAGGAGCAGCAGCCCTACCCCGGATCCTTGCCATCTGCCTTCTAAGATAAGGAAGCCTCTAATCGCCATCTTCTCGTCCATCTCCTGCAGGGTGGAGAATCAGGAAGACAATAGCGAATATTAATTCGCTATTGTCAAACAACTGGGTGGGCTGAGGGCGCCCCGAGCCCACCCTTTTTTGAAGCCAATTAGAGTCTCAGGCTCTAATCATGTGCTTGTAGATTAGGGGCCGGCCGCATGAATTAGGGGGGCGGTGCCCCTGTGCCCTATATGGACGGGCCGCCACTGACTGCACGCCACCGGTGGTTCGCTCCCGCTGTGATTTTGTACAAAAGAAACTGATTGGTTAAACCCACAAGTGCTTTTTTGCCACTCTTATTCCTTTATATTGGCTTTTGGAATTAACAAATGCAGTAATTTAGAAAATGGATGGAAGTTTAGTGCTGAAAAAACATCTTTGATCGATATGTAGTGCATTTTATATACAACTCTACGCCGATCAGCCAATACATTATGATCACTGACAGGTAAAGGGAATATCTCATTACAATGGCATCAGAAAATTGTGTTGTGCAAGTATTGAAATTATGCGCTGGAAGCTTCTTGGATACAGCAATACGCTTTACTTTTATGGAGGATATTAGATCATGTCTTTATCAGGGAACAGGAAGAGAACACAAACGAGGGCATTGAGCATGGATAGACAATACATCCTGTTACTGTATATCATAGAATACATACTATCAGGGTTGATTTAAATCATCATTTTTAAAGAGAAACTGTCATCTCTGGCTCCTCCTCTGACCTGCTGTTGACTCACGATAGTCCTATTCACTTTAATGGGAGGGCTGGTGATGCAGCAGTGACACAACAAGGTGAGGGACATGGCGGCAGCGGCTGAGTGGGTGCCCGCTAACAGGCGCTGTCATGATGGATCTGAAATGACAGGTGCTCTTTAAATGTCAGGACTTATTCTTGCTGGTAGTTAGAATCTTTAATATTTGAAAACAAAATTAAGGTTTCCTATTTAGAATAATAAGCTGTCAGGTTAGTAAAACAGCGATATCAGAACCGATTCAATCATACAGTTTGTAGTGTACATAGATTTGCAAAACAATGGGATAAAGGAATATTCCTGAACTTTGTTTTATCTCATGGTTACTGTGAAATTTTATGAATGCAGTGCATGATATCTCAGCTTGTAGAGCTTGGATTCATTGAATGAGTTTACCAAAAATGTAAATATTGCAGAATATACAGCCTCATGCTACATAACTAAGCTCCATTCCATGCTGAACAAACTAAATTATTAATGTATCTTAAAACTTTGATTTGTTTTACTCCAAAAGCATTTTATTAAACAAAATTGATAAAAATTCCAAAAATCGGATTTAAATAATAATTAAAAAAAAATCGGATTTTTTTTTTTTTAAATGATAGATTTTTATCAACCCTGCATACTATAACACTACAATACTACAGCGCCACCTGCTGCATAGATAAGTATAATGCATACAGTATTTAGTTCACAGTACTTTACATTACATGCTGTTGTCCTTCCAACAAATTGGTGGGATATATTAGGCAGCAAGTGAACATGTTGTCCATGAAGTTCATGTGGTTGGTGAAAGCAGAAAAAAAAATGGGCATAGCAGTTTGTTTTGTATGGTGCTGTGAAGCCCATGGTGACCCATGTCCACAGCCAAAAGCTTCTACAATGGTCCCATGAACATTAGAACTGGACTACAGAGCAATGGAAGAAGGTGGCCTGGTCTGATGAATCGATCACGTGGATGGCCGTGTGTGTCACTTACCTGGGGAAGAGATGGCACCAAGATGCGTTATAAGAAGCCAAGTTGGCAGAGGCAGTGTGATATTTTGGGGAATGTTCTGCGGGGAAACCCTTGGGTCCTGCCGTTCATGTGGATATACTTTGGTGTCCATGCCTCAATGGGTCAGGGCTGTTTTAGCAAAAGGGGGGGGGGGGGCATACTCAATATTAGGTGGGTGGTCATAATGTTATGGCTGATCGGTGTATAAATCAGACCAAAATGAGGGACAAATGAGGAAAGAGTGACTTTGTTTCGAATGAGGGACAGTCCCTCGAAATCCGGGACAGTTGGGAGCTATGGTATATGTAAGGTAAGTGTTTACAACCACTTTGATCCTCAATCGATGCGGATGGAGGGAACACCACTGACCCTATCTGCAGGCTTAATAAATCTTGGAGTTAGGAGACCCCCGCTCTATCACTATAACCGTCACACACACTTTAGGACCCTCGCTGTTTTCCTTTTTGCAAAACGCGATTTCTTAGGTCACGGCGCTTCTACTAATTGGGTTGCGAATTCTTTGGCAGATATTATTCCAACTGTGCGCATTATTTCACCTGATCGGCCTTCATCCCGACCCTCGCAGTTAGGCAATCTTGGGAGGTGAGGAAGCTCAGGAATTCGGAGCCGAGATCTGGGATTCGTTCGGCATATCTGTCTGCGCCACCCACACGCTCCCAGATCCGTTCTTCGTACTCCCGGGTATCAGGATTATCTGACACAAAGATTAAAAGAAAGAACAACACGGTATTTTCTTCATTTATTAATGAGAGAAAAATAAACTCTCACACTGTGCCAAATGAGCCGTACCGTACTGCCGAGTCTTATTACTGTTCTTGGCAGAAGGCTCGGCACATATGTGATCATTAAAATGCCGCATAATAACAGCAGATAGCGCTGAACTCAGATATGTGGCTGACATGATGATTATTGTATTCATATAAAGAAACGTTCAAAAAACATTTGTCTAAAGCGATACTAAACACACACTCTTTAATTTACATCACCCCTTCCAGGGCTTTTTATCTCAGAGAATAAGTGCAGAAACCCCACCCCCCCCCCTTCTGAGTCACCCCTTGTCTCCGCCCCCTACCTACCTCTGAGTACTGTCCCTTGGCTCCACCCCCTACCCACCTCCCAGCACCGCCCCTTTTAGAGAATACAGAACCAAGTATCATTTTGTGGTGTTAAATAATTTGTATGGAATTTGTTAATGATAACAAGAAAAGCAGTAAAATAGATCCCCTGCAGCCAGCAACAATAGACCCCTCCCCAGCAACAATAGATCCCATGCACCCAGCAACAATAGATCCCATGCAGCCAACAACAATAGATCCCATGCAGCCAGCAACAATAGACCCCACCCCAGCAACAATAGATCCCATGCACCCAGCAACAATAGACCCCTCCCCAGCAACAATAGATCCCATGCACCCAGCAACAATAGACCCCTCCCCAGCAACAATAGATCCCATGCAGCCAGCAACAATAGACCCACCCCAGCAACAATAGATCCCATGCACCCAGCAACAATCGGTCCCATGCGGCCAGCAACAACAGACCCTCCCCAGCAACAATAGATATCCTACACACAGCAACAATAGATCCCCGCACAACAATAGAACCCCCCCCCACACACACACACACACATAGAAACAATGGTCCACCCACAACAAAATACCACACCCAGCAACAATAGATCCCTTGTAGCAACAATAGGTCCCTTGCAGCAACAATAGATCCCATCCAACACAACAATAGATCCCCCCCTCACACACGTAGAAACAATGGTCCACCCACAACAAAATTACCTCACCCAGCAACAATAGATCCCATGCAGCCAGCAACAATATACCCTCGCCAGCAACAATAGATCTCCTACACGAAAATGGACTCTACCGCAGCAACAATGGACACCACCCCAGCAACAATAGATCCCATCCAACATAGCAATAGACCCCCCTCACACACACAGAAACAATGGTCCACCCACAACAAAATACCACACCCAGCAACAATAGATCCCTTGCAGCAACAATAGATCCCATCACACACAACAATAGACCCCCCCACACACACACACACACACACAGAAACATTGATCCACCCACAACAAAACACCACACCCAATTTATACTTTTTTTAATCAAACCTTTGTAGTACTGTAATAAAAAAGTATTTTGAATAAACAAAAATAGTAGCGCTTCTGTGTATCACACCACAAATCTAAATACTATAGAAAATATATATATATGTCCCGTGAAGAAATACATATATGTGAAAAACTGCAAAACATATACTCTAAAAATATATATGTGCACATACAATAAATTAATAAGTGTTCATAACGTTCAAATATTGTTTTCAAACCAGTTGTGAAAAAACATTTAAAGAAAGTCCATCAGTGAGATAAGTGTTCCGATAATAGTGACTTCAACTAAAATGTGCATAAAAATCTTCCTGTGTTCTCTTGAATAAACCTTCACCACACCAATGTGATTAGTGACTCCACTCCCTAAGGACTTGCACTCACCACTAGGATTTGCCTTGCACTCTCAAGCTCGGCTTCACAGCTTAAACACCCCTCAGGGTATAAAAGATAGATCCAAACCATGTTGCTAGGTCAGTCAAGTTTTCCCACATGAAAAAGCAAAAAGGTCTCCAATAGTGAAGTACGTAAAAACTTTTATTAAAACACAGCACAGGTAACCTTCAATAGTTTCACTCACATCTAGCAAATCAAAATTTGGGCACTTCAGCAAAATCACTTCAAAAAGCCAGACAGGCATACGACAGGTAGCCGCGATGTATTGCGGTCTCTGCGGACCAATCAATCATTTGTATCTCACCCTCCTTCATATATGCCCGTCTCTCCACTCCAATCGAAAACACTGTGAACTTCCGTCCAAACACCGGACTGTAGATTCGATGAATGGTCGAAAAAACCAAACGCCACACACTATAAAAGAGCGCCGTGTAGCTTCTCCCAGACTAGTTTCGTCGCATAGGACTTCTTTGTAGTACTGTGCCTAAAAAGTCCAAGTCCCAAAAATTCCTTTTTTCTATTCAATAATTATAGGACGTGGCACACTATTATCTACACCCAGCAACAATAGATCCCCCATACAACAATAGACCCCCCCCCCCCACACACACACACACATAGAAACAATTATCCACCCACAAAAAAACAATTACACCCAACAATAGATCCCCCATACATCCATAGACACCACTCTATGCTGTGATACAATATTTTCTCTCTCTGTATTCAAAACACACCACACCCAGCAACAATAGATCCCCCATACAACAATAGACCCCCCCACCCCCCCACACACACACACACACACACATAGAAACAATTATCCACCCACAAAAAAACATTACACCCACCAACAATAGATCCCCCATACATCCATAGACCACCACTCTATGCTGTGATACAATATTTTCTCTCTCTGTATTCAAAACACCACACCCAGCAACAATAGATCCCCCATACAACAATAGACCCCCCCACCCCCCCCACACACACACACACACACACATAGAAACAATTATCCACCCACAAAAAAACATTACACCCAGCAACAATAGATCCCCCATACATCCATAGACACCACTCTATGCTGTGATACAATATTTTCTCTCTCTGTATTCAAAACACCACACCACAGCAACAATAGATCCCCCATACAACAATAGACCCCCCCACCCCCCCCCCCCACACACACACACACACACATAGAAACAATTATCCACCCACAAAAAAACATTACACCCACCAACAATAGATCCCCCATACAACAATAGACCCCCCCCCCCCCACACACACACACACACACAGGAACAATTATCCACCCACAAAAAAACATTACACCCACCAACAATAGATCCCCCATACAACAATAGAGACCCCCCCCACACACACACACACACACAGGAACAATGGTCCACCCACAACAAAATACCACACCCAGCAACAATAGATCCCCCATACAACAATAGACCCCCCCCCCCCACACACACACACACAGGAACAATGGTCCACCCACAACAAAATACCACACCCAGCAACAATAGATCCCCCATACAACAATAGACCCCCCCCCCCACACACACACACACACACATAGAAACAATTATCCACCCACAAAAAAACATTACACCCAGCAACAATAGATCCCCCATACAACAATAGACACCCCCCCCCACACACACACACATAGAAACAATGGTCCACCCACAACAAAATATCACACCCAGCAACAATAGATCCCCCATACAACAATAGACCCCCCCCCACACACACACACACATAGAAACAATTATCCACCCACAAAAAACATTACACCCAGCAACAATAGATCCCCCATACAACAATAGACCCCCCCCCCCACACACACACACACATAGAAACAATTATCCACCCACAAAAAAACATTACACCCAGCAACAATAGATCCCCCATACAACAATAGACCCCCCCCACACACACACACACATAGAAACAATTATCCACCCACAAAAAAACTTTACATCCAGCAACAATAGATCCCCCATACAACAATAGACCCCCCCCCACACACACACACACACACATAGAAACAATTATCCACCCACAAAAAAACTTTACACCCAGCAACAATAGATCCCCCATACAACAATAGACCCCCCCCCCCACACACACACACACACACACAGGAACAATGGTCCACCCACAACAAAATACCACACCCAGCAACAATAAATCCCTTGCAGCAACAATAGATCCCACCCCAGCAACAATTGACTAGAGAGCAGCAGGATCAACCAGGTTTTTGCAGAATACAGAAAATGACTGAGTGAGTATGCACAGCATGTAATATACCATTTATTGATAGTTTTTTATGATGTGGGTTTAGAAACACTTCAGACAAAATCCACCCTTTGGCAATGTGTGGCTAAATTGACATACCTCTGAAAAGCAATTTGCATTTGACAGGCGTTGAGGAGGATCTGATGCCTCCCCACCACCTGTTTTATCATAGAAACATCGAAAAGTGACAGCAGAAAAAAGACGGAGTGGGTCCACCCAATCTGCCCATTTTTGTAAATGCTGAACTATCGGTTTTTAGAGAGGTTGCTGCTCATCCCTATTCACTTGATTGGGTTGTGTTTGGCGGAGTTACTGCCTGATGAATACAACAGAAGGGATACATTTTGTCACGGGTGCAAGCCAAAGCATCGTGACCGCGGCATGTGAACACCTCTATCCACTGCTGTTGCAGCTTCAAAGTGGTTGTAAACCTCAGTCATGAATATGAACAAAGCATATCCCTCTATAGTGTGTACTTATCTCAATTAAGAGCACTGAGGCCTCGTACACACGGCCGATTTTCTCGGCAAGAACCAGCAAGAAACTTGCTGGCAGAGAGGTCTTGCCGAGTAAATCGGTCGTGTGTACGCGGCTATCGGGTTTCTCGTCGAGAAAACCGACAAGAAACCTCGACGAGAAAATAGAGAACCTGCTCTCTATTTTCTCGTCGAGATTCTCCTCGGCATGTTTCTCGACGAGAAAAGTGAGTGTGTGTACACTTACCTGTCCTCCCGGAAGCCCGCGCATGTTCGAAATGAATTCGACGCATGCGCGGTAGCTTCCTAGGCATAGGTAGGGTATACCAAGATGGCGGCGACGGCATCGAATGTGACGAGCGCATGCTCGACGTAGTCGATGACGTCACCGCGTACGCTCCATTCAAAGAACCGCGGGTTCTTTGAAACGAGCGTGTGTACACTCGGCCGGGACAAGTTTCTTGTCCAAGAATCTCGTCGAAAAAAACGACATGTTTTTTTTACGAGAATCTCGGCCGTGTGTACGAGGCCTGAGTGTTATTTCTGTCTGCTATGGTTCTTTTGCTATCAGTTTTTCTGACACCAAGAGCAAAAAGGTGACAGGGGAGAGATCTCCAGCAGATTGACAGCCTCAGCTCTGTTCCTGTGTGCTGTGTGAAGGGGGGGGGGGGGTGTCCTTTCCCTCCAATCAGCTCTCAGAGCTCTCCTCACTGAGCACTGCAGAGGGTAACTTTAGCTCTCTTCCCCATTTATTTTTCTAAACTCTCAGGCATGCTTTAAAATTCAGCACTTTGAATGGATATAAAGGGAGAACAACACTTCAACTCCAACAAGAGTTTATTTTCTCTCTTTGCTTTCAGTAACCAGAAAGTTGAAGAGAAGAAAAAGGTTAGCAGATAGAAGTGGATTCAGGCACACTCTTGGCTTCGTCGCCACTCGGTCCTGAGTGGGTACAGCTCACCCGGATAGTCACTCAATGGCACTAGCAGCCGGCATGAAGCTCGAACAGTGACTTAGTCCCCTCCAAGGACAAAGTCAAGGAGATCCCTCCTTTAGTAACGACACTCCGCAAGGGCAGTCTGCGTGGAAAGGAATCCTTCCCTCCGACAGGTCACCAGGCCTCTCCCGAGACAGCAATCTTGTATTACTCGTCTCCTCTATGGGACCGATCCTCCCCTGGTTTCCTCTCAGTCAGAGCGGTCACCCTCACCTGGGCTCCCTGGGTTTCCTTTCTGGTTTGTAGACCCAGTTGAAGGTACTGGGCCTACCTGGAACTCCGCAGCCTCAGGCCGAAGGTGCCCGAGACTCCTTAGTCAAAGTTGGGCGCACCCCCCCCCCCCTTAGAGGGGCACACACCTCCGGGTACAGGTCCCCGGGTAGTACTACTGAACAATGGTGTCTGCCCCTTATATACCCTCTCTCCCGGCATGCACAGCAGGCCAGAACCGCCCACCGTACGGCAGCCGAGAGAGGACATCCAATAGCCACTCCATCACCTGTGGTTCAACCCTGGGTATAAGCGACAGCACCACCTATACGCTTAAAGGGGAACTGCACGCCAGGTGACAACAGCAAGGCAGAGTCCAAACAATTAGAAGACCCAAGCCAACTACCGCTCAGGTCACCCCAAGCCAACTACCGCTCAGGTCACCCCTAAATTTAAGCATAGCGACCCCCCTAGGTAGGGGACCGCTACATGTAAATGTTTACAACCACTTTAAGCCTAAGCGCAATCAAACTGAAAATCAGCACCTGGAACACACACTATATTACCAAAAGTATTGGGACGCCTGCCTTTACACGCACATGAGCATGGACGTCCGCAGGTAGGGGCGGGGGAGGGGGGCAATTGCCCTCCCCCCCCCCCCGAATCATCAAGAAGGTGTTGTAGTTGCCAGCTGCAGTGTCCGCCTCTGACTTTTTTCTGAGTCAGCCGGTTGCTCTCTGTCCTGACACATCTGATGTCCCTGCCTCACCCCGGCCCAATCATCGGATGAGATGGCTCGGCAGCTTGGCCATTCCGCCGTTCCTCTTCAGCGATTGTCTGCCTGCCTATGTACATGTTGTGTAGATCCGGCCGACGCCGGCGCCGCCCACTCAGTGCAGTCAGTGGCCGAGCCGCCGAGTAATACGCTGCCAGTGCCTACTCATCATCACATCCTGACCTGAAGTGAGTGGCATATACAGTTGCAAGCAACAGAAGAAGAACCACAGATAACAGCATTTAGGAGGAGCGTTTTGATTTATTTATTGCTGGAAAGTTGGACAGCTATTACTGGAAAGATATGTCTGTGTATGTTAAGAGATAATTCATCTTCTTCACTTTGTATAGGCTGTTTTCATCAAGATCAAAATATGGCCACAACAGATGTATTGCAATATAAAAAGATGTACATTCTCTAGGCTATATGTATATGGGCATGGGCTGGTGGTTTGCATGGCCTGAGTAACTTCCAATACAAAGTGAAGCTGAATTATCTCCTATATAACACATACATCTTTCCACTGTATTGGAAGTTACTCCAGGCCAGGCATACCACCAGTCCATGCCCATATACATATAGCCTAGAGCAGTGGTTCTCAACTCCAGTCCTCAGGGCCCACCAACAGGCCAGGTTTGCAAGATAACTGAAATGCATCACAGGTGATATAATTTTCTGCTCAGGGATTGCAGTATTCTAGTCTGCATCTCACCAAGGTAATACTTAAAATCTGGCCTGTTAGTGGGTCCTGAGGACAGGAGTTGAGAACCACTGGCCTAGAGGATGTACATCTTTTTATATTGCATGGGTGACCTTAAAATGATGCCCCCCCCCCCAAAAAAAAGTTCTGTAGACACCCATGGGCGGGAGGTTGGGCAGCTCTTCCAACCACGTTCCTCGAAAGACCCAGAATTCCCTGGGGCAATACTTTTCTGAGCTCAGGGCCAGCCCATCCCCCATAGAACAACCAATCCTTGGTGACCACTCAGCCACCTTGTCCTGCACCTTGCCATGCCCCCATCAGTCAAGGCTCTCTTTCCCTAGGGGGGCTGAAGAGGCCTTCAGCTCCAACCAACGATTCACACTGTAGAGGCCACAGCACCCATAGGAATGAGCACCAAGACCTCATTAACACACAGAACTTTATTTAATAATTTCACCCTGTTTTATATTTTAGATCAGGCAGGAATTGTGTAAGTTATGTTGTGTTTGTGTACACTAATGCTGGCAATACACTATACGAAAAATTGGCCAAACCCATTTTCGAAAAACGAACATTCGGCCGTGAGCGCAAACGATGGTGCCATCATTTAATGACCGATAAATCGTTCACAGGACATAAATAAAAAAAAATTGGTTCATTTTTTTTACATATGCCTAGTGCAGACAGTTCGGATGGGAAACACATTAACCTTTCAATTTATCGTTCATTCGGCAGAAAATTTCCAAACTTGTCCTTCGTTTTTTCGGCTCAAAAACGTCCCAACAATTTTGGCCGATTTTTCGCATAGTGTATGGCCAGCATGATAATGATTTTAGAATATTTGTAGCTAAAATATTGTTTTGATATTTTGCGGTAGGTAGGAGCCTGTCAGGTGGGCTGTACGGGACCCTGTGACTTCTAACAGCAGCCCTGCCTGCCTGGCATAGCTATTGTGCTTGGTGACAGATACCCTTTAAACCAGGAACCTTTGGTCCCCAATGGGAAACAAAGAAACCCATTGTGAATTTCTAAATTATCTTACATGACATTCTAACTCTTCTTCCTCCTTTGGGCGAAGGCAGCAAGCCAATGGAACCCAGGGAGAAGCCTTCAATGGAAGGAAGTCATCTTGTTCAGGAAAAGTATAGATACACACCCATCCCTGAAGCTTTGACAAAGAGGACATTAAATCTAAAAATATTTCTTCTTACTTATTCTTTTATTCTTATTGGTGATTAGATTTTGGAAACAGATATCAAAGTTTCTGCATTATGCCAGGATGTTTATGCTAAAATTTAATACATTTTAAAACACGTCAAGAAGATAGCTGGGCTTCTGATGATTATTTTGGTCAAATAGATTTGATGAAAGACTTGAAACAGAGGAGTGTTTTAGAATACTGTTCAAAGCCCAACTAGCACAAAGAGAATTGCCAATGCCAGCTCACCGTTAGTGATGAGCCGAACACCCCCGGGTTCGGTTCGCACCAGAACCCGCGAACGGACCGAAAGTTCGTACGAACATTAGAACCCTATTAAATACAATGGATGCGAACGTTCGAATTCTAAAGTGCTAATTATAACAACTATTATGCATGTTATTGTCCTAAAAAGGGTTTGGGAACCCGGGTTCTGCACCAGGGGACATGTATCAATGCAAAAAGAAGTTTTAAAAACGGTCGTTTTTCGGGAGCAGTCATTTTAATGATGCATAAAGTGAAAAAAAAAAAGTCAAATATTCCTTTAAATATCGTACCTGGGGGGGTGTCTAAAGTATGCCTGTGAAGTGCCACGTGTTTCCCGTGTTTAGAACTGTCCCTGCACAAAATGACACTTCTAAAGGAAAAAAAAGCCATTTAAAACTGCTTGCGGCTTTAATGTAATGTCTGGTCCCGGTAATATGGATGAAAATCTTTAAGAAAAATGGCATAGCTACCCCATGACCCCCCCCCCCCCCTACCCCAGCCCATTACCAGCCCCTTTGGGTCTTGTATGGATATTAAGGGGAACCCCGCACATAAAATAAAAAAGGCCCTATATACTCTGAACAGCCGTATACAGGCGGTGCATACAAGACAGGGACTGTAGGTTTGTTCTTATGTAGAATCTGTTTGTAATTTTGAACAGGTACATTGTTGAAGTGTAGCTCCAGCCCAAAAATCTATTTTTAAACTTTTTGGAAAACATAGGTAAGGGTTATCACCCCTGTAACATTTGTTTTGCTGTCTGTGCCCCTGTTCAGAACATTTCACCTCACTTTCCGTCCCAATGTCAACTGTTTTTGAAATGTGGTGTTTTTCTTGAAACAAGGATTGCTGATAAAGCATCAGTACAGAGGAGACACCTTTCTCCCATATTTATTCTTACAGGAGAGAATTTTCCTTCCTAGGGGTAGATTTCCTCTCACTTCCTGTTGTCTTCTTGCGTTTGCAAGTAGGAGTCGTTTGTAAGTTGGATGTTTGAAAGTAGGGACCTGCCGTATATACTCTGCAGAAATAGGCCCCTTAGTTGTTGGTGTTGGCACAACACTGTAAGCACTCACAGTTACTCTTGGTTGGTGCTGGAACGCCCTGCTGTCAACTATTATATCAGGAATTTTAATTACATATAATTGTTGAACAGTGGTAGTAAAAATTGGGCCTTTGATGGTGGTGCTGGTGCCACAACACTGTAAGCCCTGACAGTTACTCTTGGTGGGTGCAGCAATGGGCCCTGCTGTGAATTATTAGATCAAGAATTGTAATTGCATGCCCCTGTTGAACAGGGGCTGAAAAATTGGGCCTTTCGTGGTGGTGGTGGTGGTGGTGGTGTTGCCACAACACTGTAAGCCCTCAGAGTTACTCTTGGTGGGTGCAGGAATGGGCCCTGCTGTGAATTATTAGATCAAGAATTGTAATTACATGCCCCTTTTGAACAGGGGCTGAAAAATTGGGCCTTTCGTGGTGGTGGTGGTGGTGGTGTTGCCACAACACTGTAAGCCCTCAGAGTTACTCTTGGTGGGTGCAGGAATGGGCCCTGCTGTGAATTATTAGATCAAGAATTGTAATTACATGCCCCTTTTGAACAGGGGCTGAAAAATTGGGCCTTTCGTGGTGGTGGTGGTGGTGGTGGCGTTGCCACAACACTGTAAGCCCTCAGAGTTACTCTTGGTGGGTGCAGCAATGGGCCCTGCTGTGAATTATTAGATCAAGAATTGTAATTGCATGCCCCTGTTGAACAGGGGCTGAAAAATTGGGCCTTAGGCACTGGTGGCACAACACTACAACCCCTCACAGATACGTTACTTGGAGCACAGCAATGAGCCCTGTTGCAAAGTATTGCTTCAAAAATTGTAATGACACGCCCCTGTTAAACAGGGGCTGAAAAATTGGGCCTTAGGCACTGGTGCCACAACACTCCAACCCCTCACAGATACTGTACTTGGAGCACAGCAATGAGCCCTATGGCAAATTATTGCTAAAAAAATTGTAATTACACGCCCCTGTAAAACAGGGGCTGAAAAATTGGGCCTTAGCCACTGGTGGCGGCACCCATAAACAAAAATGATCTTCCAAGCTATCATCATCAATCGTATCATTGAGGACTCGGAGGAGGAGGATAGCCAGTCAACATAACAGCACAGGCACTCAGCATCAGCATCAGTCTTGAAGGGATGTGACATGTTAAAATCAATTAGTCTGTTATATCAGCATCAGGTGTGTGGTAGCTGGTGGTGATCCAAGACTGGTTCATCTTGATGAAAGTCAGTCGATCAACCGAGTCGGTGGACAGGCGCACCCTGTGATCCGTGACAAATCCTCCAGCAGCACTGAATGTGCGTTCCGAAAGAACGCTGGATGCAGGACAGGCCAGTAGCTCAATTGCATACTGTGCAAGCTCTGGCCAGTGATCCATCCTCAAGACCCAGTAAGCCAGAGGATTTTCGGTGGGGAAGGTGTCCAAGTCTGACCTTGCCCCTAGATATTCCTGCACCATGTTTATCAGACGCTGGTGATGGTTGCTGGAACCGATCATACTTTGGGGCTGCGGACTAAAGAATTGTCTGAACGCATCGGTCAGACGGCCACCTTCCCCACCGCTCCTTCTTTGACTGGCCGAAGCCTCAGCAACTCGTTGTCCAGGACCAGGAGTTTGTAACCTCCCAGTCTCTGGGAACGCGTTGCACAGACCTTTCTGCAAGGCCTCCCGGAGTTGTCTCATCCTCTGCTCCCTCTGCGAAGGTAACATAAGGTCCGCAACCTTACCCTTGTACCGTGGATCAAGGAGAGTGGCCAGCCAGTAATGGTCCCTCTCCTTGATCCGAAGAATACGAGGATCCTTCCGCAGACTTTGCAGGATCAGGGAGGCCATGCAGCGTAGGTTTGCTGAGGCATTCGCTCCGGAGTCCTCTGGGTCACTAAGGACGACATGATCCGCAGCCACCTCCTCCCAGCCACGTACAAGTCCACTGGTTTCTTGGGACTGTAAATCATCCCTAAAAGACTGCTGCTGATGATGCTGAGTGCCAGCCTCCACCTCCATGCTGACACAATCCTCCTCCTCCTCCTCCTCCTCCTCCTCTTCCTCTTCCTGTGCGATGGGTGGGACAGAAGGAACACTGTCTGGGCAAAGGGGGCCTTGAGAGGCAAGGAAGTCCTCCTCTTCCTGCCTCTGTTCTGCCTCAAGTGCCCTGTCCATTATTCCACGCAGCGTGTGCTCCAACAGGTGGACAAGAGGTACAGTGTCACTGATGCATGCACTGTCACTGCTCACCATCCTCGTGGCCTCCTCAAATGGTGCCAGGACAGTGCATGCATCCCTGATCATGCCCCACTGGCGTGGAGAAAAAAAAACAAGCTCCCCTGACCCTGTCCTGGTGCCGTAGTCGCACAGGTACTCATTGATGGCCCTCTGCTGCGTGTGCAGCCGCTGCAGCATGGCCAACGTTGAGTTCCACCTGGTGGGCATGTCACATATAAGGCGGTTCTTGGGCAGGTTCAACTCCTTTTGCAGCTCAGCCAGGCGAGCACTGGCATTATAAGATCTGCGGAAATGCACACAGACTTTCCTGGCCTGCCTCAGGACATCCTGTAAGCCCGGGTACCTGCCCAAGAACCGCTGCACCACCAGGTTAAGGACGTGAGCCACACAGGGCACATGGGTCAGTTGTCCCTGTCGGAGGGCGGAGAGGAGGTTGGTGCCATTGTCGCAAACCACCATTCCTGGCTTAAGCTGGCGTGGCGTCAACCACCTCTCGGCCTGGCCCTGCAGAGCAGACAGGACCTCTGCCCCAGTGTGGCTTCTGTCCCCCAAACACACCAGCGCAAGCACGGCATGGCATCTTTTTGCCTGCGTACTTGCGTAGCCCCATGAACGGCTACGGAGCACCGCTGGTTCATAGGACAAACCACAGGAAGAGGCCATGGAGGAAGAAGAAGAGGAGGGGGTGGAGGAGAGAGGTGTGTCACAACCAGTAGTAGCATTTTGGAGGCGTGGCGGTGGAACAACCTCCAACACTACTGCACCTTGTCCTGCATCCTTCCCAGCTGCCAAAAGAGTGACCCAATGGGCCGTGAAAGAAAGGTAACGTCCCTGTCCATGCCTGCTGGACCATGAGTCAGCGGTAATATGCACCTTACCGCTGACCGCCCTGTCCAGCGAGGCCAAGACATTGCCTTCCACATGCCGGTAGAGAGCCGGAATAGCCTTCCGTGAGAAAAAGTGGCGTTTGGGAACCTGCCACTGAGGAACCGCACATTGCACAAACTCACGGAAGGGGGCCGAGTCTACCAACTGAAAAGGCAGCAGTTGAAGCGCTAGCAATTTAGCCAAGCTAGCATTCAACCGCTGGGCATGTGGATGGCTGGGAGTGAACTTCTTTCGACGGTCCAGCAGCTGGGGCAGGGAAATTTGCCTGCTAGAATCGGACGTCGGTGTACTGCTAGCAGAGTGGCCGCAAGTACTTGGCTGTGACACACCTAATTCTACACCTTCATTCCTCTCAGTGCATGTTTCAGAGAGGACTGAAGTTATAGTGGGGTTGGAGATCCCAGCTGATGCGGTGCAAGGAGAGGTCCGCTTTGTTCTTTGGTGTGGGTCTTTGAGGTAGGCTTGCCAACGAGCTGCATGGCAGGTCAACATATGTCTGGTCAGGCATGTGGTACCCAAGCGGCTGATGTTTTGGCCACGCGATATACGCTTGAGACATATGTTGCAAACAGCAGCTGTGCGATCTGATGCACTAGCCTCAAAAAAGGCCCACACCAAGGAACTTTTTGAATGACGGGCAGAGGCAGTGCCCTGCACAGGCGGAGCTCTGCGGTGTGATTCCGTCGGTGTACTGCCCTTACGCTGGCCACCAAAGGGCATCCTGCCTCGTTGGAGATGTGTCTCCTCCTCATCCTCCTCCTCCTCCTCTCTCCTATTAGGCACCCACGTGGAGTCAGTGACCTCATCATCCCCTCCCTCCTCATCACTGGAGCCAATCTGGCAGTATGCTGCAGCTGCTGGAACATGACTGCCAGATTGGTGTCCTTCTTGAGCATCCCCTCTGTCTGCTCTCACGCTACTGCCTTCCTGTAGCTGGGTTTCATCATCAGACCCTTCGAAACGCTGGGCATCCTCCTGGAGCATGTACCCAACACTGTGCTCAAACAGTTCGGGGGACTCCTCAGGAGGAGGACATGGTGGGTCTAGGGAAGGAGTGACTGATGATGAGTCTGACATTGATACCAGGGAAGAGGACGCTTTGGCAGCTGCTTTGCCAGTACCCTGAGCCTGGGTGAGAGAGGATGAGGAGGAGGAGGGCTTGGTCATCCACTCTACCAAGTCTTCGGCATGATGTGGCTCAACATGTCCAGCTGCCGAAAAGAAGGACAAGCGTGTCCCATGGCCATGTGCTGATGACAATGCACCGCGTCCACGACCAGCACTGTTGCCCCCAGACACAGAGCCTGCTTGCCCTCTTTTATTGCCTCCTGACTGTCTGCCTCTCCTTGTTTGCCTTCCAGACATTCTAATAGATGGCCTGCAGGGAGATGGGAAAAAAGCAATAAGGGCTACCTTCAGGTGTCCTTCTCTGTTAAGGATTTCTAAATATGGTTGAGGATTATTGCTTTTGCACAGAATAGCACAACGACAATTTCCCTGACTGTCCAAAAAACAAGGATTTCAAAGATGGTTGATGAGGAATGCTTTGGCACACTATAGCACAAGGAGAATTCCCCTCACTTTCCTTCTTTGTCCCTAGAAACAAGGACTGGCACAGTGAAAGAAACTGACACTCTCCCTACCTACAGTTTTCTGTCCCTAGAAAAAATGTTTTTTTAAAGCACACTATAGCACAAGGAGAAATCCCCTCACTTTCCTTCTTTGTCCCTAGAAACAAGGACTGGCACAGTGAAAGAAACTGACACTCTCCCTACCTACAGTTTTCTGTCCCTAGAAAAAATGTTTTTTTAAAGCACACTATAGCACAAGGAGAATTCCCCTCACTTTCCTTCTTTGTCCCTAGAAACAAGGACTGGCACAGTGAAAGAAACTGACACTCTCCCTACCTACAGTTTTCTGTCCCTAGAAAAAATGTTTTTTTAAAGCACACTATAGCACAAGGAGAAATCCCCTCACTTTCCTTCTTTGTCCCTAGAAACAAGGACTGGCACAGTGAAAGAAACTGACACTCTCCCTACCTACAGTTTTCTGTCCCTAGAAAAAATGTTTTTTTAAAGCACACTATAGCACAAGGAGAAATCCCCTCACTTTCCTTCTTTGTCCCTAGAAACAAGGACTGGCACAGTGAAAGAAACTGACACTCTCCCTACCTACAGTTTTCTGTCCCTAGAAAAAATGTTTTTTTAAAGCACACTATAGCACAAGGAGAATTCCCCTCACTTTCCTTCTTTGTCCCTAGAAACAAGGACTGGCACAGTGAAAGAAACTGACACTCTCCCTACCTACAGTTTTCTGTCCCTAGAAAAAATGTTTTTTTAAAGCACACTATAGCACAAGGAGAAATCCCCTCACTTTCCTTCTTTGTCCCTAGAAACAAGGACTGGCACAGTGAAAGAAACTGACACTCTCCCTACCTACAGTTTTCTGTCCCTAGAAAAAATGTTTTTTTAAAGCACACTATAGCACAAGGAGAATTCCCCTCACTTTCCTTCTTTGTCCCTAGAAACAAGGACTGGCACAGTGAAAGAAACTGACACTCTCCCTACCTACAGTTTTCTGTCCCTAGAAAAAATGTTTTTTTAAAGCACACTATAGCACAAGGAGAAATCCCCTCACTTTCCTTCTTTGTCCCTAGAAACAAGGACTGGCACAGTGAAAGAAACTGACACTCTCCCTACCTACAGTTTTCTGTCCCTAGAAAAAAATGTTTTTTTAAAGCACACTATAGCACAAGGAGAAATCCCCTCACTTTCCTTCTTTGTCCCTAGAAACAAGGACTGGCACAGTGAAAGAAACTGACACTCTCCCTACCTACAGTTTTCTGTCCCTAGAAAAAATGTTTTTTTAAAGCACACTATAGCACAAGGAGAATTCCCCTCACTTTCCTTCTTTGTCCCTAGAAACAAGGACTGGCACAGTGAAAGAAACTGACACTCTCCCTACCTACAGTTTTCTGTCCCTAGAAAAAATGTTTTTTTAAAGCACACTATAGCACAAGGAGAATTCCCCTCACTTTCCTTCTTTGTCCCTAGAAACAAGGACTGGCACAGTGAAAGAAACTGACACTCTCCCTACCTACAGTTTTCTGTCCCTAGAAAAAATGTTTTTTTAAAGCACACTATAGCACAAGGAGAAATCCCCTCACTTTCCTTCTTTGTCCCTAGAAACAAGGACTGGCACAGTGAAAGAAACTGACACTCTCCCTACCTACAGTTTTCTGTCCCTAGAAAAAATGTTTTTTTAAAGCACACTATAGCACAAGGAGAAATCCCCTCACTTTCCTTCTTTGTCCCTAGAAACAAGGACTGGCACAGTGAAAGAAACTGACACTCTCCCTACCTACAGTTTTCTGTCCCTAGAAAAAATGTTTTTTTAAAGCACACTATAGCACAAGGAGAATTCCCCTCACTTTCCTTCTTTGTCCCTAGAAACAAGGACTGGCACAGTAAAAGAAACTGACACTCTCCCTACCTACAGTTTTCTGTCCCTAGAAAAAATGTTTTTTTAAAGCACACTATAGCACAAGGAGAATTCCCCTCACTTTCCTTCTTTGTCCCTAGAAACAAGGACTGGCACAGTGAAAGAAACTGACACTCTCCCTACCTACACTTTTCTGTCCCTAGAAAAAATGTTTTTTAAAGCACACTATAGCACAAGGAGAATTCCCCTCACTTTCCTTCTTTGTCCCTAGAAACAAGGACTGGCACAGTGAAAGAAACTGACACTCTCCCTACCTACAGTTTTCTGTCCCTAGAAAAAATGTTTTTTTAAAGCACACTATAGCACAAGGAGAAATCCCCTCACTTTCCTTCTTTGTCCCTAGAAACAAGGACTGGCACAGTGAAAGAAACTGACACTCTCCCTACCTACAGTTTTCTGTCCCTAGAAAAAATGTTTTTTTAAAGCACACTATAGCACAAGGAGAATTCCCCTCACTTTCCTTCTTTGTCCCTAGAAACAAGGACTGGCACAGTGAAAGAAACTGACACTCTCCCTACCTACAGTTTTCTGTCCCTAGAAAAAATGTTTTTTTAAAGCACACTATAGCACAAGGAGAAATCCCCTCACTTTCCTTCTTTGTCCCTAGAAACAAGGACTGGCACAGTGAAAGAAACTGACACTCTCCCTACCTACAGTTTTCTGTCCCTAGAAAAAATGTTTTTTTAAAGCACACTATAGCACAAGGAGAAATCCCCTCACTTTCCTTCTTTGTCCCTAGAAACAAGGACTCGCACAGTAAAACACACTGACACTCTCCCTACCTATCCTTCTCTTTCCCTAAACTAAAGGAATCCAGGTTAAGCAAGAAAGAAATAAATGTCACTGTCCCTGCCTATGCTTGTCTTTCCCTGCTCCGGAACACACTACACTAGGCCGCCGTGCTGGCGGCCTTTTATAGTGTGGGGCGTGTACTAAACACCCTCAGCAATAATTGGCCACAGGCATCCTGCCTGTGGCCAATCATTGCTCTCCTCGCTGCCGGCGCTGTGATTGGCCAAGCATGCGGGGTCACAGTGCATGCTTGGCCAATCACAGCGCCTGGATGACACTGCGATGGCGTAGTGCATTGTGGGCCGTTCGCGTCACTCGAATTTGGCGCGAACGGCCCAAATCGTTCGATCTTCGTCGAACGATCGAACAGCCGATGTTCGAGTCGAACGTATGTTCGACTCGAACACGAAGCTCATCCCTACTCACCGTGTGTAAACCCTAAAGCCTCGTACACACGGCCGGTTTTCTCATCAAGAAACGACAAGAAAACTGCTGGGAGAGCTTTCTTGCCGAGAAAACCGGCCGTGAGTACGAGGCTTTCAGGTTTCTCGTCAAGAAAACTGGCCAGAATCTCGACGAGAAAAATAGAGAACCTGCTCTCTATTTTCTCGTCGAGATTCTCGTCGGCCTGTTTCCCGACGAGAAACCCGAGAGTGTGTACGCTTACCTGTCGCCGTGGAAACCTGCGCATGCTCGAAATGACTTTGACGCATTCGCGGTAGCTTCCTAGTTATAGGTAGGGTGTAGCAAGATGGCGGCATCGAATGTGACGAGCGCACATTCATAGTAGTCGATGACGTCACCGCGTTCATTCCATTCAAAAGAACGACGGTTCTTTTGAATCGAGCATGTGTACACTCGGCCGGGACAAGATTCTTGTCAAGAATCTCGTCAGGAAAAACGTGTTTTTTCCTGACGAGATTCTTGGCCGTGTGTACGAGGCTTTACAGCAAATCAAATTTTGGCTTGTAGGTACCAGATTTTACAAAACACCGCTGATTGCTATGGGATTGGTATTGTGAGGGTTGCAATTTTTTCTCTGTCTGTAGAAAGACCTGTAGAGATCGCTCTGCAGTTGGTCCATGTTGGGTTCAAGTGTTGGAAGGTTGTTTTGTGTCCCCAACATACAGATCACATAATATCGCTAAGTACAGTGCCTTGAAAAAGTATTCATATCCCTTGAAATTTTTCCAATTTTGTCATGTTACAGCCAAAAAAGTAAATGTATTTTATTGGGATTTTATGTGACAGACCAAAACAAAGTGGCGGGAAAATGATAAATGGTTTAGATCTGGACTGTGACTGGGCCATTCTAACACATGAATATGCTTTGATCTGAACCATTCCATTGTAGCTCTGGCTGTATGTTTAGGGTCGTTGTCGTGCTGGAAGAGCAACTGGGTGGCAGACACAACAATCGATCTGCTGACAATGATATTTTTTGTTTTTATTGGTTTTGTACAATACATTTTTACTCTTTGAGCCTTGCTACCTACATGTTAATTGTATATATGGAAACTCATTTCAAATGTATTTATCCAATAACGCAGATCACCATGCGACGTTGGGCTATACACTGTTGTATCCCTCATGCCTGTATTGCATATGCACTCCACTGCAGTGTGTAGTAATATGTAGAAATAACATGCACTACCATGTTGTCTCTGCTAGGTGATTTCTGTTCTTTGTGATATGTTATGCATTTCTTTGACTAATAAATATGTATTTTTACATCCACCTACACCATGTCTACAGCCTCATCCAAAGTCCCACATCCCCTTCTCTATGGTCGTGCTGGAAGGTGAACCTCCGCCCCAGTCTCAAGTCTTTTGCAGACTCTTAAGCCCTGTACACACGATCGGATTTCCGATGGAATCAATTCCGATGAAGCTGACTTTCATCAGTCTTGCCTACACACCATCAGACAAAATTCCGACCGTCCCAAACGCTGTGACGTACAACACGTATGACGGAACTATAAATGGGAAGTTCAAATCCAATGGTGCCACCCTTTGGGCTGCTTTTGCTGATTTCGTGTTACTGTGTGTTAGTAAAAGTTTGGTGAGAGCCGATTTGCGCTTTTCAGGAAAAAAGTCTGATGGGGCCCACACACGATTGGTTCGTCGGTAAAACCGATCGTGTGTACAGGGCTTAACAGGTTTTCTTCTAGGATAGCCCTGTATTTGGCTCCATCCATCTTCTCGTCGACTCTGACCAGCTCCCCTGTCCCTGCTGAAGAAAAGCATCCCCACAACATGATGCTGCCACCACCATGTTTCACGGTGGTGATGGTGTGTTCAGTGTGATGTGCAGTGTTAGTTTTCTGCCACACATAGAGTTTTTCTTTTTGGCTGAAAAGTTAAATTTTGGTCTCATCTGACCAGAGCACCTTCTTCTACGTTTGCTGTGTCCCCCACATGGCTTCTCGCAAACTGCAAACAGGACTTCTTATTGCTTTCTTTCCACAATGGTTTTCTTCTTGCCACTCTTCCATAAAGGTCAGATTTGTGGAGAGCACGACTAATAGTTGTCCTGTGGACAGATTCTCCCACCTGAGCTGTGGATCTCTGCAGTTCCTGCAGAGTTACCATGGACCTCTTGGCTGCTTCTCTGATGAATGTTCTCCTTGCCCGGCCTGTCAGTTTAGGTGGACGGCCATGTCTTGGTAGGTTTGCAGTTGTGACATACTCTTTCCATTTTCGGATGATGGATTGAACAGTGCTCCGTGAGATGTTCAAAGCTTGGGATATTTTTTTATAACCTAACCCTGCTGTAAACTTCTCCACAACTTTATCCCTGACCTGTCTGCTGTGTTCCTTGGTCTTCACGATGCTGTTTGTGCACTAAGGTTCTCTATCAAACCTCTGAGGGCTTCACAGAACAGCTGTATTTATACTGAGATTAAATTACACACAGGTGGACTCTATTTACTAATTAGGTAACTTCTGAATTGATTCCACTAGATTTTAGTTAGGGGTATCAGAGTTAGGGCCCTTTGACACATGTGGACCGTATGTCCGTTTTTTTATCCATCTGTTTACGAATGAAAAACTGACATATGTGTATCCCTATGGGATTGCGGATGTCAGCGGATGAATCATCAGGCTCCGCTATGCTCCATTTCTGCAGATGGAGGAAAATCCTATTTTTCTATCCGTCTGCAGAGTGGATCGGATGAACACGGACAGAGGGTCCGTGTTCATCCGATCCCCCCATAGAGGAGAGCGGAGATCTGACAGGTCGGTCCCTGCACAGTGTGCTGGGATCCGCCCTGTCATCTGCCGGCTCAGCGGGGATCAACGGAGCAAGCGGATGTTTAAGGAACGGATCCCTACGGGATCCACATGTCTGAAAGGGGCCTAAAGGAGGCTGAATACAAATGCACACCACACTTTTCAGATATTTATTTGTAAAAAAAAAAAAAAATTAAAAGCATTTATAATTTTCCTTCCACTTATTATGTGCCACTTTGTGTTGGTCTATCACATAAAATCCCAATAAAATACATTTGCGTTTTTGATTCTAACATGACAAAATGTGGAAAATTTCCAGGGGTGTGAATACTTTTTCAAGGCACTATATCTGGCTACAATCCTATCGCCCTTAGTTGTCAACACAGTAAACTACATTCAGAACTCAAAAAAGTCATAGCATTGAAGTTAGGGGCAGAACAGTGCACATAGCAAGGTCCATAAAGACATGGATGAGCAAGTTTGTGGTGGAGGAACTTAACTGGCCTGCACAGAGTCCTGACCTCAACCCAATAGATCACCTTTGCAAAGAATTAAAGTGGAGACTGCAAGCTAAGCCTTCTGGTCAAAAATTCCCATAGACACACTCCCAAACCTTGTGGACAGCCTTCCCAGAAGAGTTGGAGCTGCTAAAGCTGCAAATTGTGGGCCAACTAAATAGTGAAACCTACAGACTAAGATGTCATTAAAGTTCATGTGCGTGTAAAGGGAGGTGTCCCAATACTTTTGACAATATAGCGTAACCTGTAGCATTCAGGCTGATGTGGCACAGGTACAAAATAAGCTGGTATGTACTGTATATATTTATGTAGAAAAAAAGGAGATGGAGGGACATTACATGAGGCATGTCTATACAGTAAATATTAAGGAATGGAATTTAATTTAATTTAATGAAATATTATTTAATGAAAATTGATACAATGTGATGCGCAATCATGCAGTGGATTGTGTGACCGCCCCACACATCTAACCAATTCATGAAAGTTGATAATAATATTAATATTAAACATAATAACAATCATAATAGCACTTATAATGGTAACAATAATAATTATAATAATAACATTGATATTAGTGCTAATATGTTTTAATTATAAATGAAAGATTTATCGGTAAACAATCATACAATGTATAGTAAATATGATTAAAGCGGAGTTCCACCCTTTTTTTATGTTTATTAAAAGTCAGCAGCTACAAAAAGTGTAGCTGCTGGCTTTTAATAAACATACACTTACCTGCTCCACTGTCCAGCGACGCGCCGCCTGGAGCTCCGCTCCTCTTCCCCTTCCTCCGCCGGCGCGTCCATTCACAGTATGGGCACCCGGCCGTGACAGCTTTCGGCTTCATGGCCGGGCACTCACTGCGCATGCGCGAACAGCGCAGCGCTCTGTGAGTGGACAGGCGATCGCCTGGGACCTGTCACGTCCCAGGTATTCGCCTACAGGGAGGAGCCGCCACAAGGCGATATGACGTATCGCCTAGGCGGCTCCTGAGCGGAAGGAGGAAGTGGGACAGGAAGTCCCACTCCTACTGAAGCCCCCACTCCCCCCCAAAAAAAATTACATGCCAAATGTGGCATGTAAGGGGGTGAGGAGTGGAATAAAAAAAAGGAAAAAAATTGGGTGGAACTCCACTTTAATATAAACATTAAAAAATAAATAATATAGAATAATCTAAATAATCATATGAACATAATCGACAGAGTAGATTCAAGATAGCATCATACATCCAAAATACACCTCAATACATGTATTGTACATTGTACGATTGTTTACCGATAAATGTATCATTTATAATTAAAACATATTAGCACTAATATCAATGTTATTATTATAATTATTATTATTATTATTATTGTTACCATTATAAGTGCTATTATGATTGCTATTATGTTTAATATTAATATTATTATCAACTTTCATGAATTGGTTAGATGTGTGGGGCGGTCACACAATCCACTGCATGATTGCGCATCACATTGTATCAATTTTCATAAAATTATATATCATTAAATTAAATTAAATTAAATTCCTTAATATTTACTGTATAGACATGCCTCATGTAAAGTCCCACCACCTCCTTTTTTCTACTGTGGCAGGTCACTTTTGTTCTTATTCTGCCATACGGTATATATTTATTTATACAGTGGGTACAGAAAGTATTCAGACCCCCTTACATTTTTCACTCTTTGTTATATTGCAGCTATTTGCTAAAATAATTTAAGTTCATTTTTTTTCCTCATTAATGTACACACAGCACCCCATATTGACAGAAAAGCACAGAATTGTTGACATTTTTGCAGATTTATTAAAAAAGAAAAACTGAAATATCACATGGTCCTAAGTATTCAGACCCTTTGCTGTGACACTCATATATGTAACTCAGGTGCTGTCCATTTCTTCTGATCATCCTTGAGATGGTTATACACCTTCATTTGAGTCCAGCTGTGTTTGATTATACTGATTGGACTTGATTAGGAAAGCCACACACCTGTCTATGTAAGACCTTACAGCTCACAGTGCATGTCAGAGCAAATGAGAATCATGAGGTCAAAGGAACTGCCTGAAGAGCTCAGAGACAGAATTGTGGCAAGGCACAGATCTGGCCAAGCTTACAAAAAAATTTCTGCTGCACTTAAGGTTCCTAAGAGCACAGTGGCCTCCATAATCCTTAAATGGAAGATGTTTGGGATGACCAGAACCCTTCCTAGAGCTGGCCGTCTGGCCAAACTGAGCTATCGGGGGAGAAGAGCCTTGGTGAGAGAGGTAAAGAAGAACCCAAAGATCACTGTGGCTGAGCTCCAGAGATGGGAGAAAGTTTTAGAAAGTCAACCATCACTGCAGCCCTCCACCAGTCCGGGCTTTATGGCAGAGTGGCCCGACGGAAGCCCCTCCTCAGTGCAAGACACATGAAAGCCCGCATGGAGTTTGCTAAAAAACACCTGAAGGACTCCAAGATGGTGAGAAATAAGATTCTCTGGTCTGATGAGACCAAGATAGAACTTTTTGGCCTTAATTCTAAGCGGTATGTGTGGAGAAAACCAGGCACTGCTCATCACCTGTCCAATACAATCCCAACAGTGAAGCATGGTGGTGGCAGCATCATGCTGTGGGGGTGTTTTTCAGCTGCAGGGACAGGACGACTGGTTGCAATCGAGGGAAAAGATGAATGCAGCTAAGTACAGGGATATCCTGGACGAAAACCTTCTCCAGAGTGCTCAGGACCTCAGACTGGGCCGAAGGTTTACCTTCCAACAAGACGATGACCCTAAGCACACAGCTAAAATAACGAAGGAGTGGCTTCACAACAACTCCGTGACTGTTCTTGAATGGCCCAGCCAGAGCCCTGACTTAAACCCAATTGAGCATCTCTGGAGAGACCTAAAAATGGCCGTCCACCAACGTTTACCATCCAACCTGACAGAACTGGAGAGGATCTGCAAGGAGGAATGGCAGAGGATCCCCAAATCCAGGTGTGAAAAACTTGTTGCATCTTTCCCAAAAAGACTCATGGCTGTATTAGATCAAAAGGGTGCAAATACTAAATACTCAGCAAAGGGTCTGAATACTTAGGACCATGTGATGTTTCAGTTTTTCTTTTTTAATAAATCTGCAAAAATTTCAACAATTCTGTGTTTTTCTGTCAATATGGGGTGCTGTGTGTACATTAATGAGGAAAAAAAATTAACTGAAATGATTTTAGCAAATGGCTGCAATATAACAAAGAGTGAAACATTTAAGGGGGTCTGAATACTTTCCGTACCCACTGTATATATTTATTTGTACGTTTATATTTGTTTTCATGTACATCTAGAAGACCTTTAACTGTGTTACAAATCAGTCCTGCAGACATGTAGGGCTAAACACAGTAATTTTTTTCTCTTTGAGATATTATTAAGCTTTTTTCTTTTCTTTTTTTTTCTAATTTTATTAAAATTCTTTCCGCTCTCCTGCATATTCCACCAGTATCTGCTGTTTCTGTAATCTGTGTGTCTCAATTATTGTAAATCACAGCACAGCAGTTTTGAAAAATTTAAATATACAATGCCAAAATTTGAAAAGAGCTTTTTCCGTAAGTAATTTTTTATTAAACATCAGTCCAAAGTCCAAGCACATTAACTGATTAAAACATATGTCGCCAATCGCCATCCTGCAGAGGCTGTAAGTGCATTAAAGAAAAAGTACAATTCTCTTTCAGATTAAGATATGCTTTGACAACACAATCCATATTGCAACTGGCATTTCATTTACTAGATGGGTACACAGCAGACTTTGGACACATTACCATAATTAAGACCTCTCATAAAAAAAAAACGATTTGACATTTATTAGGTTTTAACATCTCATATAAGGATGAGGGAATCAGGATCGATTTATGGATGAGGGGGAGTCATGTAATCTTTCTTGACTTCATAAAAAAACAGAACATTAAGCCGTATTGAAATCAGTCTTCTTTTATATCTTTATTATCAGTTTAAAGTGGTGTTAAAGGCTCAAGGTTTTTTACCTTCATGCATTCTATGCATGAAGGTAAAAAACCTTCGGCCTAAAACCTTCTACCCTAATTCTCACCTGAGCCCCCTCCTGATTTAGCATTGTGCATGAGAGCTGAGCTTCTCCCGGTCTCTCATTTCTCCTTGGCTGAGACTGCAGTGGGAGCCATTGGCTCCTTCTACTGTCAATCACAGCCAGTGAGCCAATGAAGAGAGAGTGGGGGGTGGGGCCAAGTCGCGGCTCTGTGTGTCTTATTGATGCATAGAGTGGGGCTCATGAGCAAGCACGCACCAGTGCCTCCAGAGCAAGCAGCTTGCTTTTGGGGGCATCACCTGAAAAGGAGGAGCCAGGAGCGCCAGCGGGGGGGGGGGGGGTCCTGAAAAGAGAAGGATTGGGGCTGCTCAGAGCAGGTAAGTATAACATGTTTGGTATTATATTTTAATTTAATGAATTTTTAATGTCACTTTAAATAAGGAGGTAATCTGTACCTGCTTGTCAGGGACAGTCCCTATTTTTAGGCGTCCCTATTTTTGCTCTCTCTCACTGGACAGCTGCAAGGACCCATATACCTCCACTCTTTATACAAGAGGCTATGAGGATTTGAACCATAGGACAGACCTTCCTATGGTCATCTCTGGATATGCTGTCTTTAATGACCGAGTCTATTGAGTATTAAAGGAAATACGGCTTTGGTTGGCTACACCCTTCATAAGCTACAAGTTCATGCAAAAGCTGAGATATGCTGCAGCTAAATGTAATTGCTTAATCCATTAAGTAATCGAGTATAATAAATGGAACAATCTTGGTCCATGATACCTTGACCGGCATCTTTGTGTGGCCCTGACGGATCATTTGTTCTTCATCCCTTGAGTGTTTGTCTATTGTCGGAGGGATGTTTACACTTGGCATTTAGGTCACAGCTTTGAAAGTTTTCAAGCCCGTATAGTCCCTGAAGAAGATCTACACCAGGGGTATTGAATTACAATTCGCCGAGGTCCGGTCAGTAAAATTTTCTTATAGCAGAGGTCCGAATATCATTTCGGTTCCCTGTCATGCATTTTCGCATGCGCCAAACGACATGTTGCTGCAGCACAATGTGGCTTGGTACGGCGCAATTTTCTTTTTAAAAAAAAGGTCAAGGACTTCTTTCTCTCGGTTTTCATGTGGGTAGTGCAGCCCATTAAAATAGGCTGATCCACCCACGACGTGTGCACCTAATGCACATGCACAGATCTTAATCCATTCTTATATCAGCTTCCTTAGTCCCCAGTGCACATCACAGTCCCCTCCCCCTTCACATCAAGATCCCCTCTTGATGAGTGTCCTCAGCTCCCCCTTTACATCATCCCCCTCCACTCCTTCCACAGTAGTGTCCTCACACTTCCTTAACATCAACCCCCAGTACTGTCCTCTGCCCCTATTAACATCATAACCCAACATTACTCTCCTCAGTCCCCCCTCCACACCCCTGTCCTCAGTCCCCCAAATCACAGTCCTCAGCCCCCCCCACATTACATTCCTCCCCTCTCCACTTTAATATCCTCGGCCCCCCCCCCACATTACAGTCCTCAGTCCCGTCACATTACAGTCCTCAGTCCCGTCACATTACAGTCCTCAGTCCCGTCACAATACAGTCCTCAGTCCCGTCACATTACAGTCCTCAGTCCCGTCACATTACAGTCCTCAGTCCCGTCACATTACAGTCCTCAGTCCCGTCACACTACAGTCCTCAGCTCCCCCACACTACAGTTCTCAGCTCCCCCACACTACAGTTCTCAGCTCCCCCACACTACAGTCCTCAGCTCCCCCACACTACAGTCCTCAGCTCCCCCACACTACAGTCCTCAGCTCCCCCACACTACAGTCCTCAGCTCCCCCACACTACAGTCCTCAGCTTCCCCACACTCCAGTCCTCAGCTCCCCCACACTCCAGTCCTCAGCTCCCCCACACTCCAGTCCTCAGCTCCCCCACACTCCAGTCCTCAGCTCCCCCACACTCCAGTCCTCAGCTCCCCCACATTACAGTCCTCAGCTCCCCCACACTACAGTCCTCAGCTTCCCCCACACTACAGTCCTCAGCTCCCCCCACACTACAGTCCTCAGCTCCCCCCACACTACAGTCCTCAGCTCCCCCCACACTACAGTCCTCAGCTCCCCCCACACTACAGTCCTCAGCTCCTCCCACACTACAGTCCTCAGCTCCCCCCACACTACAGTCCTCAGCTCCCCCACACTCCAGTCCTCAGCTTCCCCACACTCCAGTCCTCAGCTCCCCCCACACTACAGTCCTCAGCTCCCCCACACTACAGTCCTCAGCTCCCCCACATTACAGTCCTCAGCTCCCCACACTCCAGTCCTCAGGTCCCCCACACTCCAGTCCTCAGCTCCCCCACACTCCAGTCCCCCCACATTACAGTCCTCAGCTCCCCCCACACTACAGTCCTCAGCTCCCCCCACACTACAGTCCTCAGCTCCCCCCACACTACAGTCCTCAGCTCCCCCCACACTACAGTCCTCAGCTCCCCCACATTACAGTGCTCAGCTCCCCCACATTACAGTCCTCAGTCCCCCCCCCCACTCCAGTCCTCAGTCCCCCCCCACTCCAGTCCTCAGTCCCCCCCACTCCAGTCCTCAGTCCCCCCCCACTCCAGTCCACAGTCTCCCCCCCCCACTCCAGTCCTCAGTCTCCCCCCCCACTCCAGTCCTCAGTCTCCCCCCCACTCCAGTCCTCAGTACCCCCCACACTACAGTCCTCAGCTCCCCCACACTCCAGTCCTTAGTCCCCCCCACATTACAGTCCTCAGCTCCCCCACACTCCAGTCCTCAGTCCCCCCACATCACAGTGCTCAGCTCCCCCATATTAAAGTCCTCAATCCCCCCACATTACAATGCTCAGCTCGCCCACATTACAGTCCACAGCTCCCCCACATTACAGTCCACAGCTCCCCCACATTACAGTCCTCAGCTCCCCCCACATTACAGTCCTCAGCTCCCCCCACATTACAGTCCTCATCTCCCCCCACATTACAGTCCTCAGCCCCTCCCCCCACATTACAGTCCTCAGCCCCTCCCCCCCACATCACTGCAATCCTGAGGCTCTGCATCCTCCCCACACATTCAGTTGTTAGCTCTAGACTTCACCCCCCTCACTGTCCTACCTTAACACAGGCAGATCGGAGGGAGGCACAGCGTGTCTGGATAGGGGCAGGAGAGGAGTTGCAGGGAGGGAGGCGGGACAGTTCTGGATGGAGGGCCGAGGTAACAAACAGGTGATTGGCTGCTAGGATGAAGGACAGTCCTAGCAGCCAATCGCCTGTTTGATAACCTCGGGCAGCTCCGCCCTCCACCCAGAATTGTTCCGCCTCCCACTGTCGGCTCTGTGAGGATTACAGAGCAACGGCAGGAGGAAGAAAAGACTTCTACATGGCGGTACCGCGGCGGTCCAAATGGCAGAGTGCCGCGGGCCGCATGTGGCCCGCGGTCCGCCATTTAGTGATGCCCGATCTACACTGTATGTGTTTTTGAAACGCGTTGGACGCTCTGTCGGTTGACAGAGTGCAGGCTTCTTTTTGCTGGTTTTATCACTCTCCTATCCATGTGTTTGTCTTTCATGTTGTATGTCATTTATACCTTTGAATAAATGTGTACATTTTGTATTAATCACTGCTTGTGGTCCATTTAAAATCCCAACCTGAGGAACCTTTCTTTACTATTTTTAGGCGTCTGTTCCCAGCAAACAGACATCCCGAGCAATGTCCCCAGCAACAGTAGCTAGCTGCCTCATTAATGATGTGACATGACATGAGAAGAAAAATCCAAATGGGGTAAGAAGAGGCAGGAGAATAGAACTGACAATGAGGAAGGCTGAAAAGGGAAAATGGAACAGAAATCAATGGATGTTGGGAAAATAGTTTGGCAAGTCAAGTTCCTCCACCCCAAACTCGCTCATCCATTTCTTTATGGACCTTGCTATGTGCTCTGGTCCAAATCCTTTTTTTGGATAATACATTTACAATGAAATACGGGTACATTTCCCCAGTGGGCAAATTCAATAGACACAAATCTCTACATGGAGTAGGAATAACTCATGGGAGCAGTATGTGTACACTTGGCGACAATGGGGACTAATGGCCGGTCATTAGGCATAGACCAGCCCGACTCCTTGGTTTGGTAGAGTATAAAATGCAAAAACAATTGCCATATAAGGGCATACTGTACCACCTTATAAAAACGACAATATAGAAATTTGTATATAACAGAAAGAGGGAGTAGTAAAAGATAAGAGAGAGTGAGGTAGATGAGAGGGGGGGGAAGGTTAACCTGCCTCAGTAGGACACCAACTTGTATAGTAATTAACTAGTCATCAGCTTATACCCTTTGTGATATGATTTCCGCATATGTGGCAGAAAATTTAAAGGAAAACCAACAGGACCATGTCTTCTTGGATAGTTCGGATTTACTTCTAATGCCCTGTACACACAATCGCTTTTTCCGATGAAAAAAGTCTGATGGACTTTTTTCATCGGAAAAAATGATCGTGTGTGGGCCCCATCTGATTTTTTTCCATCTGTGTAAAAAAATAGAACATGTTTTAACCTTTTCCGATGAAAAAAAAAACCGATAGGAAATTCCGATCGTCTGTGTGGAACTCCAACGGAGAAAAAACCCACGCATGCTCAGAATCAAGTCGACGCATGCTCAGAAGCATTGAACTTCATTTTTCTCGGCTCGTCGGAGTGTTTTACGTCACCGTGCTTTGGACAGTCGGAATTTTGTCTGATGGTGTTTATGCAAGACTGATGGAAGTCAGCTTCATCGGAATTCCGACGGAAAATTCCATCGGATTTTATTCTATCGGAAATCCGATCATGTGTACAGGGCATAAGGGAGTAAGTGATATCTTCCATATGGTATATGTGATCTACCTCCACTAGCCATTGTCGTAATGTAGGGATGGTCTTCTGTTTCCAAAGTCTGGGAATAAGCACCTTGGCCGCATTCAAGTTGTGGGGTGTTATGGATTTTTTATATGGTCCTAGTGATTTGCCTGTACAATTAAACAGTATCATCCATGGATCATTTGGGACTGCATAGCCCTGAATCTCTTTGATCCAATACAATTTAGTAGACCAATATGGGCGGATGCGTAGGCAGAACCACCAGATGTGAGCATGTGTCGCCTGTTCTCCACATCCTCGCCAACATATCGCTGATATGGACGGAAAGACTTTGTGCAGCACTACAGGGGTATAGTGCCACCTTGTCAACATTTTGTAGTTCACCTTGTCCAAATCATTTGGTGGAGGGGCGTATATAGTGTGGGGTTGTTTTTCAGGGGTTGGGCTTGGCCCCTTAGTTCCAGTGAAGGGAACTCTTAAGGCATCAGCATACCAAGACATTTTGCACAATTTCATGCTCCCAACTTTGAGGGAACAGTTTGGGGATGTCTCCTTCCTGTTCCAACATGACTTTGCACCAGTGCACAAAGCAAGATCCATAAAGACATGGATGAGTGAGTTTGGGGCAGAGGAACTTGACTGGCTTGCACAAAGTCCTGACCTCAACACCTTTGGGATGAATTAGAGCGGAGAGTGAGCCAGGCCTTCTTGTCCAACATCAGTGTCTGACCTCACAAATGTGCTTCTGAAAGAATGATCAAACATTCCCATAGACACACTCCTAAACCTTGTGGACAGTCTTTCCAGAAGAGTTGAAGCTGTTATAGCTGTAAAGGGTGGGCCAACTCAATATTGAACCCTACAGACTAAGACTGGGATGCAATTAAAGTTCATGTGTGTGTAAAGGCAGGTGTCACAATACTTTTGGTAATACTGTTGTAGCGGGTACTTACTTTCCCGCCGTAAGTTTTTGAATTTTTCGGTGACACCAGTGGTGTATCTCCGGAGGTCCACTGGGTGGCGCTGTCACTATGGGCCGACGGACGGATACCGCTGTGTGCTGAGCTTACTTTTGTCCTCTCTGGGCAGCGGTATGGTGGGGCGGGGAACCCGCCGTGCTTGCTGGGAGAGGGGATAAAAGGGGCCGGCCATCTTGGTCACGGGGTTGTTGGTCCCTGGCACCTTTAGCCTGCGGACGGAGTTCGTGTTTGTCCTCTAGGCGGACTAGGCCTAGAGGACCACCGGAGATCGTGTTCCACCCTTGGTACCTTTAGCCTGGGGTAAGGTACTCGGACGGCGGTCCGGAGCTCAGTGCCCAACACTGAGTTCCGCGAGGGAAGGATCCTAAGGTACTCCGGAGATGGATGCCTCAATCCGAGGTGGGCATAATGGACCGGGAAGAGCTCCTCATCTGAAGACCCGGTACAGCATACTGCCGGTGATGGGTGAGCCTCTTGTCAGAGACCGTCCGGAAGGTGAATTTCCCTCGTGCGGAGACCATAACACACTCTTTGGAGGAGAGTGGAGGATCGAACTTGTGTCTGGGCCTATTCGTACACACACCTCCTTTTCTGTTCTATAGCCAAGGGAGTCCATGTTAGGTTCTAAATAAAGGAGTGTTGGACTTTAATGGTGTGTGGCTCAAGTTTCTGGCAGACGAGGTTCTCGGAAACTCTTGGAGGGAGGATCCGATGCACAACACAGGCCCGAAGGTAAAGGAAGGCATTGCTGATACCACTTATACACCTGTGGTGGAAGCCTGGCGTAGCACACCCTCTCCCTCCCCTATCATACCCCTAGACCAGAGACATTGCGAGCAGAACTTTAATGTGAGGGGCTGGGGAGAGGGGAGGAACTGCCCGCTACACTGTATAGTGTACTTGAGGAGTAGGAATGAGCAGAGCTGCCCTGGGTTCAGCTTGAGCGGGGTTCAAAGAACTTCAAAGACACATGGATGTCAAACCTAAACCCCACTGAAACCAATCAAAGCCAAATCTGTCAAATCAAAAATGCAAATTTTATGGCCTAATGCCGCGTACACACGATCAGTTTTCTCGTCTGAAAAACTGTCATGTTTTCTCTTGGGCGAGAAAAACAGCCGTGTGTAGGCTCTCCAGCAGTTTTCCCAACGAGAAAACCGCAGAGAAACACGACGAGAAAATTTAGAACATGCACTAAATTTTTCTCGTCGCGAATCGCTGCGTTTTTTTCCTCGGCAGTCCCCATAGGGAAACACTGCTAGGGAGCCTACACACGACCCGTTTCGACCAGGAGAAAACCTGTTGTGAAAAACGGCCATGTGTACACGTGGAAAAGGGGACCAAGCCGGTCCTCGTTTTTCCCGTCGAGTTTCCCGGCGGTGTTTTCACCGCCGAGAAACTCGATCGTGTGTACGCAGCATAATAGGCAAAGGGTTGTCATAAAAGCATGGGGGATGTGTACTGCCCTGGGAAACCAATGCAAATTTTTTTTTTTTTAATTCAATTTGGCCAAAAGCAGTGATTTTTATATGCTTAAAGAGAACGTTTAAAAATGTCCAATTCCTCTAAATACCATGCCTGGTGTGTGCCTTAACCCTGCCTGTGAAGGGCCACATCTATGTGATGTACATAAAGTGCTGTAACACTGTGGTACCTGCAAGCATCATCCCGGTATCAAAATTTGTAGCTGGCGATTCCCTCTAAGGCAGAAGTGATTGGAGTGGCTGAACAGCCACACGTTCACTTCTGTGGGTGGCGGAAGAGGGTCCCCCATCCCACCGCCGCTGCCTTTCCCGGGCTCTGCCATCTAATGGTGGAGCAAGGGAGTGAAATGACCAACGGCACTACACAGAGAGAAAATAACTGACTATGTTCCTCCCTGTCTGTGGCCGTCAGCGGCCAGGAAAGCAGCCGATCAGACCAATCTGTGTTGGATCGGCTACATTGGAGGCCAGAAGACAGATAGACCCCAGATTTTTCCCTAAAGAGGACCTGTCACAGCCCATGCAGCAATAAAGTTAATACAAAAAACAAATAAAGAGAAAGTGTAAAAAAAAAAAGTTTGGGATAAAATAAATAATAAAAATATATTTTTTTTTTAAAAGCACTCCTGTCCCCCTGTGCTTATGCACAAATGTGAACTAATATGTAAGTCCCACACACGTATGTAAACGGTGATCACACAATACTTGTGAGGTATTGTTGTGAACATCAGAGTGAGAGCAATAGTTCTAGCACTAGGCCTTCTGTGTATCTCTAAACTGATAACCTATAAAAGTGTTTAACCACTTGCTGTCCATCCGCCGCAGTTTTACAGTTTTCACACTGCACTGGCTGTCCTATGAGGCTTCAGGGCCCCTGACCCTCTGTCTGGATAGTGCTGATTGGCCCAGTGCTGATCACATGCACACTCCCAAGACAAAAAAGAATTCTCTAGCAATACACACCAAACTGAGCATGTGCAGCCTGACTCCAAAGGCTCTGTACTATCCAGACCTGTTCTGGAGTCAGTGGAAGAAAGGGAGCATCAGAGAAGGCAAGATGAAACAGCCTTTTTACACAATGCAGAGGATTAACCCCTTAGGTTAAGGGAAAGAAGGGTGGCAATGCCAATGTTGAAGGGACATCTGATGCCCCAAGAGAATTTTGGGGTTTTGTAGCATTGGGAATCTGGAAATCCCCTTTAGAATAAGAGGGTCCCAAAAATTTCCTGCCCCCACCAGATAAATGCATGCGGAGTAGATTTGCACCACTTGTCACTCATGCTCAAAAAATGCTGCAACGACTATATATGGTCAATGCCATTACCCCAGAAAAATGCACTGTAAGTGCCGGTTCACACTTGTGCGATGCTCAGACATCGCATGTAATTCGCAGCGCGCTGCTGTTCACATTACATGCGATGTCTGTGCTGTGCGATTTCAGCCATACAGATAGTATGGCTGATATCGCACCGTATTCGGTCCAAACACGCACAGGACCCTTTTTTCTGTTTAGACCAGAATCGGATCGCATGTGTGTTCACACACATGCCATCCGATTCATGTCCGAACTGTCATTTGCAGTGCGATACGCGAGCTGAAATGGGGGTGTCATTAAGATATAATGACACTTCCCAGCAGTTCGCATATGGCAGTGTGAACGGCGGTGCAAGTCAGTGCGATGCGGGAAGCCGCAGTGGATTGGCAGGGTTCTCGCATCGCACAAGTGTGAACCGGCACTCAGGCTGGGTTCACACTAGTGCGACACGACAGCCGTCCTACTTTGGATCCGACTTTGCCCCGCGACATGAAGCCGACATATGTCCGACTTTCAATGAACGGGGATCCGACTTGGATCCCCGCCAACACCAGGCACTGTGTTTGGTATGAATCTTGAGGGGAACTCCACGCCAAATTTTAAATAAAAACCGGCATGGGTTCCCCCTCCAGGAGCATGATGAATTAATATAGGCTTCTCATGACGTCACAGTCACATGCTCCCATGACGTCACAGTCACATGCTCCGGGGCCACCCGGAGCATGTGACTGTGACGTCATGAGAAGCCTATATTAATTCGGAGCGGAGCGAACAGCCAACATTACAGCGAGAGGAAGTGACGAGTCAACATCGAGGAGGAGAAGAGAGAAGAAGACGGCAAGGGCGACGGGAAGACCGGCCCCTCCACTAGCAAAAGAGCTGGAAGAAGAAAGTGGAGGGGCCGGCAGAAGGACAACGGAGAGCCGGACAAGACGACGGGAAGACCAAGCCTCTCCGCTAGCAAAAGAGCTGGAAGAAGATAGCGGAGGCCCGGCGGAAGAAAGAACCGGAGAGCGGGAGAAGAACCGGGGAGCGGGAGAAGAAGAAGGCGACGGAGAAGACCGGGCCCCGCTAGCAAAAGAGCTGGAAGAAGATAGCGGAGGCCCAGCAGAAGAAAGAACCGGAGAGCGCGGAGACCCCCGGAGCTGTGCAATAAATTAATTTAAAAAGCTGTGTGTGTTTTTTATTGACATTTTTTTTCCACCAGGTGAATGGGTAGGGGTACGATGTACCCCATACTCATTCACATAGGGTGGGGGGCCAGGATCTGGGGGCCCCCTTATTAAAGGGGGCTCCCGGATTCCGATAAGCCCCCCGCCCGCAAACTCCGACAACCAACGGCCAGAGTTGTCGGGAAGAGGCCCTGTCCTCATCAACATGGGGACAGGGTGCTTTGGGGTGGGGGGGTCGCAGGTCGCCCCCCTGCCCCAGAGCACCAAACCCCCCATGTTGAGGGCATGCGGCCTGGTACGGTTCAGGAGGGAGGGGGGGCGCTCTCTCGCCCCCCCCCTCTTCCCCTGCGGCCTGCCAGGTTGCGTGCTCAGATAAGGGTCTGGTTTGGATTTTGGGGGGGACCCCCTACACGTTTTTTCGGCGTAGGGGTTCCCCTTCAAATCCAGACCAGACCCAAGGGCCTGGTATGCTCCTGGAGGGGGAACCCATGCCGGTTTTTTATTTAAAATTTGGCCTGGAGTTCCCCCTCAAGAGCAGCACAGCACAAGTCGCATGCCAAAGTCGGATCATGCAAGACTGCGGTCCGACTTTGATCCGACTTCAATGATAGTCAATGGGCTGAAGTCGGATCAAAGTCGGACCGAAGTAGTACAGGGAGCATTTTCAAAGTCGGACCGACATGTGTCGGACCAGTTAAAACGGCTCCCATAGGGAAACATTGATTTTCACACGTCATGCGACATGAGCTCCTAATGTCGGAGCGTTTGTCGCTCCAGTGTGAACCCGGCCTCAGGGTTAAATACTCGTTGACCAAAGCAGTCCATCACAAGTGATGTGAACATGCCCTTGGTTCAATATGTCTGGGATGCCCCAGGTTTACTTTTCAGAAATAGTTGTCAAATGTTCCAGGTACAAACTCAATTTGTTTCACTTATCAGTAATACCGGTAAAAACTTCGAGAAATTGCCAATTTCTAATATTGTGAAACCTGCTTTTGATATATTTGTAGCTATTTAGAAAACATTGAACACCTGCTACTTGTCAAGAAACTGCTCAGAAATCCAATGTATCATCTGCTTGGTGAGCCAGACTTTGTGAACTCCGAACATTGCAGCCGACTCTTCCTTAAAAGGATTCCCAAGCCAAGGTTAATGAATAGACTGCGGCATATTCTCCCATGATACAATGATTGCACATTCCACATACACGCTCACTCCTCACCAGCTACAGGACCTGCCAGTTTTACTCCCCGCTGAGTCTGCACAGGTACATTCTTTAATTCCAGTAAGAGTTGCTACAGTAACAAAACAGTAAATTCCAAAAGCTTAAAGGGCAATTCCACAAAGAATAATTTGTTTGAAAAAAGAAAGAGAAGAGTTTAAAGCCCAACTCAGGAAATTACTAAACTGTACCCCTGTAATGTTCGTTAGGTCTAGAGGCAACTGTAGAAGATGTATTATTTGCCTCCCCCCTGCTACAACCGGCTCCAGCACTGTCTTCTTCTCCTTGGCTCTCTGTAGGTGGTCCCTCGGCGTTAGCAAGCACAATGCAGGGCTATTAACCCTATATTATAAGTGAAGGATGCCGGAGTGCATCCATGACTGGGAGCACCTAAAGCTCTGTACACACGATCGATTTTACCGATGAAAACAGTCCGATGGACTTTTTTCATCGGACAAACCGATCGTGTATGGGCCCCATTGGTCTTTTTTCCCATCGGTGTTAAAAAATAGAACATGTTTTAAATTTATCTGATGGAAAAAAAAGATAGCAAATTACTATCGTCTGTGGGGAACTCTATCGGATAAAAACCCCACACATGCTCAGAATCAAGTCGACGCATGCTCAGAAGCATAGAACTTAATTTTTCTTGGCTCTTCGGAGTGTTTTACGTCATGGCGTTTGGGACGATTGTTTTTTTGACTGATGGTGTGTAGGCAAGACTGATGGAAGTCAGCTTCATCGGATTTCCGATGGAAAAATCCATCGGTTTAAAATCCATAGGAAATCCGATCGTGTGTACAGGGCTTTAGAGAGAAGGCTTCTCATTGGGTGTAGAGGTAGCTGAAGAGGCTACATCATTTGCTTTACATCTTCTTGTCAGGGACCATGAACCAGGCAGAGACATAAAATGCAGTTAAAATCACACCTTTAATATAATAGTAAAAATAATAAAAATAAAATAAAAAATAGATCATAAATGTAGTCAAAAACAGAAGCCAGGTTTAGGAAGCCAAACTGGGTAATCAGATGAGCCGGGATCAGGAAGTCAGGAGTCTGCATTGTCAGAAGCCAAAAATCGGAATCAGGAACCAGAAGAAATGTCAGCCAGGCAAAGTCATAACAAGAACACAGCAGAGACAAACTGGAGATGTTGACCACGCAAAGGCACAGAGGGAATGAGCAAGGCAGTTTAAATAGAAAAAAGGGGCTGGCTGGAGGCTGGACTAATGAGGCAGGTAATGGTAACAAGGTGATTCACTGTGAAAACGATGAGTGGCTGGTAATTAACTGACAGCTGAGCAGCCTTGAGCACTGAGAAGGGAGCTGACATTTCTCCAACTGGCTCCAGCACTGTCCTGTTCTCCCTGGTGCTCCAGGCTGTGGGTGGTCCCTCAGCATAATCACGTACAATGCAGTACTAATAACCATGTATTGTATGTGAAAGAGATAGGACTGTCACCATGGCCTGGAGCACCTTGGAGAGAAGGCTCTTCATTATGCTAGGGGTACCCGTAGAGGCTGTATTATTTGTCTTACCCCTACTCTGGCCGGCTTAAACACTGCCCTGTTTTCCCGCTGCTACAGGCTGTGGGTGGTTCCTCAGCATCATCACTTACAATGCAGGATTATTAACCCTATATTGTACATGAAAGGAGACAGAAGTGTGAACACGACTGGGAGCACCTTCGAGAGAAGACTCTTTATTAGATCTAGGGGTAGCTGAAGAGGCTGCATTATTTACCTTACCCCTGCTCTGGCCGGCTCCTGCACTGTCTTGTTCTCCCTGATGCTCCGAGCTGTGGGTGGTCTCTCGGTATCATCATGCACAAAGCATGACTATTAACACTGTATTGCGCATAAAGGAGGCAGGAGTGCAACCATCGCTGGGAGCACGTTGGAGAGAAGACTCCTCGTTAGGTCTAGTGGTAGCTGACGCGGCTGCATTATTTACCTTAGGCCTGCTCGACCGGCTCCAGCACTGTGCTGTTCTCCTGAATGTGCTGGTCTGTGGATGGTCCCTCAGCATCATCATGTACAATGCAAGACTGTTAACCCTATATTGTATGTGAAGGAGGCAGGAGTGAAATCATGGTTGGGAGCACCTTACAGAGGAGGTTCCTCGCTAGGTCTAAGAGTAGCTGAAAATGCTGCATTTTTTATCTTACTCCTGCTCCAGCCCTGGTGCTCTGGGTTGCAGGTGGTTCCTCTGCATCAACATTATTAGCTATTAACCCTGCATTGTATGTGAAGGAAGAAAGATTGTGACCTTGGCTGAGAACACCTTAGAAAGGAGATTTCATGGGGCTGGTCACACTGCTGGAAGGACTCTGCTGAAGCCTGAAGCCTAACCTGAGCCAAACCTTTTTCTTATTTTGCTTGAGCATGGAAGGGTGAGAAGTTCTGTCAAGTTTTTACTGCTGTCCGTATGCCCGTCTACCATTTCTCAATCTACTAAAAAGGGTTTAAGTTGCTGCCTTTGTCCCTATTGGAGAGATTTATATTCTCTTCCTCCCACAGTCACTGGAACAGAAGCTAAACCTGCCCATAGATTCATAGTTTTTCTTTTGTTCAGCCATTGCGCCACCTCTCTAGACTGTACTGCACATAGCGGCCCTGTGCTGCTGGAGGAGCGGTCCATTTACTGCACACCACAATACACAGCCCAAGAGCAAAAATCCATCATAATGCCCACAATGGCAAGCACTTATTGGTCAGCACAGCCATGTGACCAGCCTGTCCAATGAAAAGCATATCTGAAGCTTCTTCTTCAGGTAAGGTGTCCCACAAGAAAGTAGTAGTGTGCGGTGTACAAACCAGTGCCATCACATGGGGTAAAAGGGAAGAAAGCACATGTTCTCTTATACAGGGAAGTACCTGGTTGGTCAATTTACTTCCTGGGGCAAATGGAGCTTTAGAGGAACAAATAGAATGTGATTATAAGCTGTCAGGAGGTTGTCATGAAAGTGAACTTATTCCCTTGCCCTGAAAAAGCAAATGTTGAGAAAAATAGTCATTGCCAGTTGGTTGCTTGCGCACAATTTACACAAACAGGCTAATTCATGCAGGTACTGCATGGAAGTATGGGTGTGCAGGGGCATGGTCACAAACGCCTAATCACAGTCTTGGTAGCAGACTGCCTATTTAAGGAACAGAGCTGAGCCATCAAGTTGCAACAACTACAGTATCAGTTCCTGTGATCTGGTTATACATTGCTGACTTGGCCTGCCCCTGAATTCATTTCTGCTCTGATTTCCTGTTGGGACCCGGCTTGATCCTGACCCCGTCTTCATTTGCCAGCTTGTTGCTGACTCAACTAGTTCCTGACCATGGCTCATCTTTGTTGACTTCCCAATGTAACCTCGTGCTTGCTGTCTGCCTCTTGGTTGCCAACCACTGCCTGGCTCAGACCATGTTTTCAGCCTGTTTTGGATTCCAGTGACTCTGCCAGCTATATTATTCCATCCACTAACACCAATGTTGGGGGTCATTATTGTGTCCATTGACACCAATGTTGGGGGCTATTATTGCATCCACTCATACCAATATTGGGGGATTACTATTGAATCGAATGACACCAATGTTGGGGGTTATTTTGGCATCCAATGACAGCAATGTTGGGAGTATTATTGCACTCACTAATATCAATGCTAAGGTATATTTTTGCATCCAATGACACCAATGTTGGGGGTTATTATTGCGTCCACTGATGCAAATGTTGGGGGCAATTATTACGTCGACACTGATGCCAATGTTGGGGGTTATTATTGTACTCATTGATAACAATGCTGGGGGTTATTAATGAAGTAACTGACAACAATGTTGGAGGGCCATTGTACTCTAACTTCTTCAGTGTGCATTGCGATATGCTTCAAAAATGCAGCAGGACTAAAAATTTTGGGCATTGAGGTGTGAAAATACACTGCTATTGTGCGGCGCTCTGACAGTGCTGGGGGCCACATTTGAGGCCCTCTATAATTTTCAAGTTGACCACCACTGGTCTTGTGAGTGTCGCTGAGCCAACCTCCACCCAATGACAAGAAATGAGGGGTAGTTGTTGATCCTTAATCAATTTGGGGTTCATCAGATCTTGTTTTTGTCACAGACATGAAGGGAAATGAACTGTGGTATTTGCAGAATTATCTGGTAAACAATAGGAGAAAGAAAACAAATTCAGCCACTAATACATTTAAAAAGGGGTGACTCTATACGAGTAGGAGTGCCAACATCTGTTTGGAATAAACAAATAGAAATGTTTGGGACTTTTCAGGCATTCCATTAATAGAACATACAGAGAATATCAGGTGCGGGGTCTAAGGTACTAACTGGTATTCACCAGAGCTTCTGATGGCGGGGATGGTTTTGCTATGTCGTGGTCCTCAGAATTACCCCAATAAGAGGTGAGCAAGCTGGGGTCCAGTAACGGATGTAGCACATAGGGATCAAGCAGAAGTGTAGGCAGTAAACAAGTCAAAGGCCAGTAACAAGTGATTGCAGGTTGGGATCGATCAGAAGCATAGTTGGGGAACAAGCCAAAGACCAGTAGTAAGTGGTTTCAGGTTTTAATTGAGCAGAAAATTAGTCGCGGAAAAAGATAAAAGTTGGTAAAAAGCAACAGCGAAGATACGAATGCTAGCGGGAGTGACAAGAGTGAGATTTTGGCGGGAGAGAGCACAACAATCTGGCAAACAGGAAATGCAAAGGAATGGCTTAAATAGGAAGTCCATGGGAGGGGCAAAGGGTTTAGGGTTCAAGAGAAATAAGACACAAGGCAAGATTATCTAAGAAATCAAGAAATCAGGCAGGGAGCTGTCCAGCAAGAAGAGCTACTGCCAGAAACAGCAGAGGTTGCAGGTTCAGATCTGGATCCTTATAATAGCACAGTAAGTTACACCACTCAAGGTCACATCTCCATTATCCCACATTGCATTACATATAGTATAGCACTTGATGTAGGTATCTAATTAGGTAGGTATTATTGGATGCCTAAAAAGTCCCAAATAATTATTTTTGTTAGCTAATGCAGCTGTAGCGCCACCCTCAAAGGAGCTACTTGAGTATATAAGATTCCTTGCTCTGCCTCCCAACCCCAAGAACAGTCTCAGCTCCTCTAGCAATACATACAAGTAAAGGCAGAGGAGAACTAGAACAGTAAGTATCCCATAATATTAGGTGATGTGCTGTGTAGGCATATTAATATATGCACAGTAAAGATAACATGATAAAAGTCCATAGTCTTATGGTTATTTAAAAAGTCCACGGACCATATAGGTGATGATGAGGGGGGATTCCGCACTCAGGGCTGCCATCAGCTCCTCTAGCACACATTATTATGAACACAACAGTAAATGGACCAGTGGCGGCTGGTGGTATATTTTTTTTTGGGGGGGGGTGGCAAACAATGCACCAACAGGCAACCCCGCAGTCGGCCATGTGGTCAGTCATCAGCTTCTGCTGTGCGTCTCCTCCTTCCTCCTCCTCCCTCCTCCTCCTGGGCGGCCAATAGGATCAGTTCTCCTCTCGGCCAATCGGGTGACAGGTTTTTAGGACCCCCATACTGATTGGCCGGGAGGAGAATCAGGAAGACAATAGCCAAAGTTAATTTGCTATTGTCACACAACTGGGTGGACTTGGGGTGCAGTGCCCATCCTTTTTTGAAGCCTATTAGAGACTCTGGCACACGGATGTTCAGGGCTCTGTATATGAAGTGGGTGTGCGGGATTGTTTACCTTGAGGGTTAATTCATTGAACGTTGATCTCGGTACAGTGTTTGTAATTGGGCCTGTGGTGTCAGGGGACAAAAGGGAGAGGTCTGACATACGAGAGGGTCATTCCTCTGCTCTCCTCCTACCTGGACTCATAGAGCCAATTTATGTAGAGGTAACCAATCTGATATAGAGTTGCCATTGCTAAAGTGTTGCCTCTGTTCTTGGGGTTATGCTCAGGTTGGGAATCTCCTGATAGCAGCCGGAATACAATATTGAGCTATATTGCTCTGGGTCTTAGTTATTATTGTTCAACTGATTCTAGTGATGAGTCGAACACCGCCGGGTTCAGTTCGCACCAGAACCCGCGAACGGACCGAAAGTTTGCACGAACTTTAGAACCCTATTAAATACAATGGATGCGAACGTTCGAAATCTAAAGTGCTAATTATAACGACTATTATGCATGTTATTGTCCTAAAAAGGGTTTGGGAACCCGGGTTCTGCACCAGGGGACATGTATCAATGCAAAAAGAAGTTTTAAAAACGGCCGTTTTTCTGGAGCAGTCATTTTAATGATGCATAAAGTGAAAAAAAAAAAGTCAAATATTCCTTTAAATATCGTACCTGGGGGGTGTCTAAAGTATGCCTGTGAAGTGCCACGTGTTTCCCGTGTTTAGAACTGTCCCTGCACAAAATTACATTTCTAAAGGAAAAAAAAGCCATTTAAAACTGCTTGCGGCATTAATGTAATGTCTGGTACCGGTAATATGGATGAAAATCTTTAAGAAAAATAGCATAGCTACCCCATCACACCCCCCCCCCCCTACCCCAGCCCATTACCAGCCCCTTTGGGTCTTGTATGGATATTAAGGGGAACCCCGCACACAAAATAAAAAAGGCCCTATATACTCTGAACAGCCGTATACAGGCGGTGCATACAAGACAGGGACTGTAGGTTTGTTCTTATGTAGAATCTGTTTGTAATTTTGAACAGGTACATTGTTTAAGTGTAGCTACAGCCAAAAAATATATTTTTAAGCTTTTTGGAAAACATAGGGAAGGGTTATCACCCCTGTAACATTTGTTTTGCTGTCTGTGCAGTGTGCACCTGTTCAGAACAGTTCACCTCACTTTCCGTCCTAATGACAAATGTTTTTTGAAAATTTGGGGTTTTTATTGAAACAAGAATTGGTGATAAAGAATCAGTGGAGAGGAGACACTTTTTTCCCATATTAACTCTTACAGGAGAGAATTTGCCTTCCTAGGGGTAGATTTCCTCTCACTTCCTGTTGTATCCTTCCGTTTGCAAGGAGGAGTCGTTTGTAAGTTGGATGTTTGAAAGTAGGGGCCTGCCGTATATACTCAGCTGAAATTTGCCCCTTACATGTTGGTGTTGCTACAACACTGTGAGCCCTCACAGTTACTCTTGGTGGGCGCATGAATGGGCCCTGCTGTGAATTATTAGATCAAGAATTGTAATTGCATGCCCCTGTTGAACAGGGGCTGAAAAATTGGGCCTTTGGTGGTGGTGGTGGTGTTGACACAACACTGTAAGGCCTCACAGTTAGTCTTGGTGGGCGCAGGAATGGGCCCTGCTGTGAATTAATAGATCAAGAATTGTAATTGCATGCCCCTGTTGAACAGGGGCTGAAAAATTGGGCCTTTGGTGGTGGTGGTGGTGGTGGTGTTGACACAACACTGTAAGGCCTCACAGTTAGTCTTGGTGGGCGCAGGAATGGGCCCTGCTGTGAATTATTAGATCAAGAATTGTAATTACATGCCCCTGTTAAACAGGGGCAGAAAAATTGAGCCTTAGGCACTGGTGCCACAACACTGCAACCCCTCACAGATACTGTACTTGGAGCACAGCAATGAGCCCTGTTGCAAAGTATTGCATCGAAAATTGTAATTACACGCCCCTGTTAAACAGGGGCTGAAAAATTGGGCCTTAGCCACTGGTGCTGGTGCCACGACACTGCAACCACTCCCAGATACTCTAGATGGAGTGCAGGAATGAGCCCTGCTGCAAAGCATTGCATAAAAAATTGTAATAACACACCCCTGTTAAACAGGGGCTGAAAAATTGGGCCTTAGCCACTGGTGGCGGCACCCAAAAACAAAAATGTTCTTTCAAGCTATCATCGTCAATCGGATCATTGAGGAGGAGGAGGATAGTCAGTCAACATAACAGGACAGTCTCTCAGCATCAGCATCAGTCTTGAAGGGATGTGACATTTGAAAATAAATTAGTCTGTTATATCATCTTCAGGTGTTTGGTAGCTGGTGGTGATCCAAGACTGGTTCATCTTTATGAAGGTCATTCGATCAACAGAGTCGGTGGACAGGCGCACCCTGTGATCCGTGACAAATCCTCCAGCAGCACTGAATGTGCGTTCTGAAAGAACGCTGGATGCAGGACAGGCCAGTAGCTCAATTGCATACTGTGCAAGCTCTGGCCAGTGATCCATCCTCAAGACCCAGTAAGCCAGAGGATTTTCGGTGGGGAAGGTGTCCAAGTCTGACCTTGCTCCTAGGTATTCCTGCACCATGTATATCAGACGCTGGCGATGGTTGCTGGAACCGATCATACCTTGGGGCTGTGGACTAAAGAATTGTCTGAACGCTTCGGTCAGACGACCACCTTCCCCACCTCTCCTTCTTTGACTGACCGAAGCCTCAGCAACTCGTTGTCCAAGACCAGGAGTTTGTAACCTCCCAGTCTCTGGGAACGCGTTGCGCAGACCTTTCTGCAAGGCCTCCCGGAGTTGTCTCATCCTCTGCTCCCTCTGCGACGGTAACATAAGGTCCGCAACCTTACCCTTGTACCGTGGATCAAGGAGAGTGGCCAGCCAGTAATGGTCCCTCTCCTTGATCCGAAGAATACGAGGATCCTTCTGCAGACTTTGCAGGGTCAGGGAGGCCATGCAGCGTAGGTTAGCTGAGGCATTCAGTCCGGAGTCCTCTGGGTCACTAAGGACGACATGATCCGCAGCCACCTCCTCCCAGCCACGTACAAGTCCACTGGTTTCTTGGGACTGTAAATCATCCCTAAAAGACTGCTGCTGATGATGCTGAGTGCCAGCCTCCACCTCCATGCTGACACAATCCTCCTCCTCCTCCTCCTCCTCTTCTTCCTGTGCGATGGGTGGGACAGAAGGAACACTGTCTGGGTAAAGGGGGCCTTGAGAGGCAAGGAAGTCCTCCTCTTCCTGCCTCTGTTCTGCCTCAAGTGCCCTGTCCATTATTCCACGCAGCGTATGTTCCAACAGGTGGACAAGAGGTACAGTGTCACTGATGCATGCACTGTCACTGCTCACCATCCTTGTGGCCTCCTCAAATGGTGCCAGGACAGTGCATGCATCCCTGATCATGCCCCACTGGCGTGGTGAAAAAAACCCGAGCTCCCCTGACCCTGTCCTGGTGCCGTAGTCGCACAGGTACTCATTGATGGCCCTCTGCTGCGTGTGCAGCCGCTGCAGCATGGCCAATGTTGAGTTCCACCTGGTGGGCATGTCACATATAAGGCGGTTCTTGGGCAGGTTCAACTCCTTTTGCAGCTCAGCCAGGCGAGCACTGGCATTATAAGATCTGCGGAAATGCACACAGACTTTCCTGGCCTGCCTCAGGACATCCTGTAAGCCCGGGTACCTGCCCAAGAACCGCTGCACCACCAGGTTAATGACGTGAGCCACACAGGGCACATGGGTCAGTTGTCCCTGTCGGAGAGCGGAGAGGAGGTTGGTGCCATTGTCGCAAACTACCATTCCTGGCTTAAGCTGGCGTGGCGTCAACCACCTCTCGGCCTGCCCCTGCAGAGCAGACAGAACCTCTGCCCCAGTGTGGCTCCTGTCCCCCAAACACACCAGCGCAAGCACGGCATGGCATCTTTTTGCCTGCGTACTTGCGTAGCCCTTTGAACGCCTACGGAGCACCGCTGGTTCCGAGGACAAAGCACAGGAAGAGGCCACGGAGGAAGAAGAAGAGGAGGGGGTGGAGGACAGAGGTGTGTCACAACCAGTAGTAGCATTTTGGAGGCGTGGCGGTGGAACAACCTCCAACACTACTCCACCTTGTCCTGCATCCTTCCCAGCTGCCAAAAGAGTGACCCAATTGGCCGTGAAAGAAAGGTAACGTCCCTGTCCATGCCTGCTGGACCATGAGTCAGCGGTAATATGCACCTTACCGCTGACCGCCCTGTCCAGCGAGGCCAAGACATTGCCTTCCACATGCCAGTAGAGAGCCGGAATCGCCTTCCATGAGAAAAAGTGGCGTTTGGGAACCTGCCACTGAGGAACCGCACATTGCACAAACTCACGGAAGGGGGCCGAGTCTACCAACTGAAAAGGCAGCAGTTGAAGCGCTAGCAATTTAGCCAAGCTAGCATTCAACCGCTGGGCATGTGGATGGCTGGGAGTGAACTTCTTTCGACGGTCCAGCAGCTGGGGCAGGGAAATTTGCCTGCTAGAATCGGACGTTGGTGTACTGCTAGCAGAGTGCCCGCAAGTACTTGGCTGTGACACACCTAATTCTACACCTTCATTCCTCTCAGAGCAGGTTTCAGAGAGGACTGAAGGTATAGTGGGGTTGGAGATCCCAGCTGATGTGGTGCAAGAAGAGGTCAGCTTTGTTCTTTGGTGTGGGTCTTTAAGATAGGCTTGCCAACGAGCTGCATGGCAGGTCAACATATGTCTGGTCAAGCATGATGTGCCCAAGCGGGTGATGTTTTGGCCACGCGATATACGCTTGAGACATATGTTGCAAACAGCAGCTGTGCGATCTGATGCACTCGACTCAAAAAAGGCCAACACCAAAGAACTTTTTGAATAACGGGCAGAGGCAGCGCCTTGCACAGGCGGAGCTCTGCGGTGTGATTCCGTCGGTGTGCTGCCCTTACGCTGGCCCCCCGAGGGCATCCTGCCTCGTTGGAGATGTGCCTCCTCCTCATCCTCCTCCTCCTCCTCCTCCTCTCTCCTATTAGGCACCCACGTGGAGTCAGTGACCTCATCATCCCCTCCCTCCTCATCACTGGAGCCAATCTGGCAGTATGCTGCAGCTGCTGGAACATGACTGCCAGATTGGTGTCCTTCTTGAGCATCCCCTCTCTCTGCTCTCACGCTACTGCCTTCCTCTAGCTGGGTATCATCATCAGACCCTTCGAAACGCTGGGCATCCTCCTGGAGCATGTACCCAACACTGTGCTCAAACAGTTCGGGGGACTCCTCAGGAGGACATGGTTGGTCTAGGGAAGGAGTGACTGATGATGACATTGATACCAGGGAAGAGGACGCTTTGGCAGCTGCTTTGCCAGTACCCTAAGCCTGGGTGAGAGAGGATGAGGAGGATGAGGAGGGCTTGGTCATCCACTCTACCAAGTCTTCTGCATGATGCGGCTCAACACGTCCAGGTGCCGAAAAGAAGGACAAGCGTGTCCGATGGCCACGTGCTGATGGCGATGCACCGCGTCCACGACCAGCACTGTTGTCTCTAGACACAGAGCCTGCTTGCCCTCTTTTTTTGGCTCCTGACTGTCTGCCTCTCCTTGTTTGCCTTCCAGACATTCTAATGGCCTGCAGGGAAATGGGAAAAGCAGCAATACAGGCTAAGTTAAGGTGTAATATGGTCAGGAGGCACACTCCGCCCGCTGTAAGTGCCGCAAAATCCTGTTTGTGTAACACACCAGGAAAAAGCAGCAATACAGGCTAAGTTAAGGTGTAATATGGTCAGGAGGCACACTCCGCCCGCTGTAAGTGCCGCAAAATCCTGTTTGTGTAACACACCAGGAAAAAGCAGCAATACAGGCTAAGTTAAGGTGTAATATGGTCAGGAGGCACACTCCGCCCGCTGTAAGTGCCGTAAAATCCTGTTTGTCTAACACACCAGGAAAAAGCAACAATACAGGCTAAGTTAAGGTGTAATATGGTCAGGAGGCACACTCCGCCCACTGTAAGTGCCGCAAAATCCTGTTTGTGTAACACACCAGGAAAAAGCAGCAATACAGGCTAAGTTAAGGTGTAATATGGTCAGGAGGCACACTCCGCCCGCTGTAAGTGCCGCAAAATCCTGTTTGTGTAACACACCAGGAAAAAGCAGCAATACAGGCTAAGTTAAGGTGTAATATGGTCAGGAGGCACACTCCACCCGCTGTAAGTGCCGCAAAATCCTGTTTGTGTAACACACCATGAAAAAGCAGCAATACAGGCTAAGTTAAGGTGTAATATGGTCAGGAGGCACACTCCGCCCGCTGTAAGTGCCGCAAAATCCTGTTTGTGTAACACACCAGGAAAAAGCAGCAATACAGGCTAAGTTAAGGTGTAATATGGTCAGGAGGCACACTCCGCCCGCTGTAAGTGCCGCAAAATCCTGTTTGTGTAACACACCAGGAAAAAGCAGCAATACAGGCTAAGTTAAGGTGTAATATGGTCAGGAGGCACACTCCGCCCGCTGTAAGTGCCGCAAAATCCTGTTTGTGTAACACACCAGGAAAAAGCAGCAATACAGGCTAAGTTAAGGTGTAATATGGTCAGGAGGCACACTCCGCCCGCTGTAAGTGCCGTAAAATCCTGTTTGTCTAACACACCAGGAAAAAGCAACAATACAGGCTAAGTTAAGGTGTAATATGGTCAGGAGGCACACTCCGCCCGCTGTAAGTGCCGCAAAATCCTGTTTGTGTAACACACCAGGAAAAAGCAGCAATACAGGCTAAGTTAAGGTGTAATATGGTCAGGAGGCACACTCCGCCCGCTGTAAGTGCCGCAAAATCCTGTTTGTGTAACACACCAGGAAAAAGCAGCAATACAGGCTAAGTTAAGGTGTAATATGGTCAGGAGGCACACTCCGCCCGCTGTAAGTGCCGCAAAATCCTGTTTGTGTAACACACCAGGAAAAAGCAGCAATACAGGCTAAGTTAAGGTGTAATATGGTCAGGAGGCACACTCCGCCCGCTGTAAGTGCCGCAAAATCCTGTTTGTGTAACACACCAGGAAAAAGCAGCAATACAGGCTAAGTTAAGGTGTAATATGGTCAGGAGGCACACTCCACCCGCTGTAAGTGCCGCAAAATCCTGTTTGTGTAACACACCAGGAAAAAGCAGCAATACAGGCTAAGTTAAGGTGTAATATGGTCAGGAGGCACACTCCGCCCGCTGTAAGTGCCGCAAAATCCTGTTTGTGTAACACACCAGGAAAAAGCAGCAATACAGGCTAAGTTAAGGTGTAATATGGTCAGGAGGCACACTCCGCCCGCTGTAAGTGCCGCAAAATCCTGTTTGTGTAACACACCAGGAAAAAGCAGCAATACAGGCTAAGTTAAGGTGTAATATGGTCAGGAGGCACACTCCGCCCGCTTTAAGTGCCGTAAAATCCTGTTTGTCTAACACACCAGGAAAAAGCAACAATACAGGCTAAGTTAAGGTGTAATATGGTCAGGAGGCACACTCCGCCCGCTGTAAGTGCCGCAAAATCCTGTTTGTGTAACACACCAGGAAAAAGCAGCAATACAGGCTAAGTTAAGGTGTAATATGGTCAGGAGGCACACTCCGCCCGCTGTAAGTGCCGCAAAATCCTGTTTGTGTAACACACCAGGAAAAAGCAGCAATACAGGCTAAGTTAAGGTGTAATATGGTCAGGAGGCACACTCCGCCCGCTGTAAGTGCCGCAAAATCCTGTTTGTGTAACACACCAGGAAAAAGCAGCAATACAGGCTAAGTTAAGGTGTAATATGGTCAGGAGGCACACTCCGCCCGCTGTAAGTGCCGCAAAATCCTGTTGGTGTAACACACCAGGAAAAAGCAGCAATACAGGCTAAGTTAAGGTGTAATATGGTCAGGAGGTACACTCCGCCCGCTGTAAGTGCCGCAAAATCCTGTTTGTGTAACACACCAGGAAAAAGCAGCAATACGGGCTAACTTCGCGTGTATAATGTGCAGGAGGCTTAGCAACAATGACACTGACACTTTCCCCTGCCTATCCTTCTCTCTCCCTGCACACAAGGTTTATCAAAGTATATGACACTGACACTCTCCCTGCCTATCCTTCTCTCTCCCTGTACACAAGGTTTATCAAAGTATATGACACTGACACTCTCCCTGCCTATCCTTCTCTCTCCCTGCACACAAGGTTTAGCAAAGAATATGACACTGACACTGTCCCCTGCCTATCCTTCTCTCTCCCTGTACACAAGGTTTATCAAAGTATATGACAACGACACTCTCCCTGCCTATCCTTCTCTCTCCCTACACACAAGGTTTAGCAAAGAATATGACACTGACATTCTCCCTGCCTATCCTTCTCTGTCCCTACACACAAGGTTTAGCAAAGAATAGATTTGACAAGATTTGACACTGTCCCTGCCTATCCTTCACTTTCCCTGCTCCGGAACACACTACACAAGGCCGCCGTGCTGGCGGCCTTTTATAGTGTGGGGCGTGTACTAAACCCCCTCAGCTATAATTGGCCACAGGCATCCTGCCTGTGGCCAATCATTGCTCTCCTCGCTGCCGGGGCTGTGATTGGCCAAGCATGCAGGGTCACAGTGCATGCTTGGCCAATCACAGCTCCGGGATTACACTGCGATGGCGCAGTGTATTGTGGGCCGTTCGCGTCACTCGAATTTGGCGCGAACGGCCCAAATCGTTCGTTGTTCGCCGAACGCGCGAACAGCCGATGTTCGAGTCGAACCTATGTTCGACTCCTACACCGAGCTCATCCCTAACTGATTCACTTGACATACTGTATGTGCATTGTTACTGTTCATTACTTTCCCACAGAAACCTCACAGAAAAGACAATTTCTGTGTTTTATAATAATGTGTGTGTTTCTTATTGGTCCTTGCACTTACATTATGGCCAGGTGTGCCAGAGGGGGCTGTTATTGGGGTTGTGAGGCAGAGTACGCAACCAAACATACTCAAGCGGCTCCTGCGGGGGTAGCGATACACAAGGATTTGTCCCGAATATGTGAATTGGGTGAGACTAGGATATCAGAAAAAGCACTGTCTGCCTGTAGCTCAGAAATGCAATTGAAACATTTCAAACTGATAGATGAATACACTACTAGTATCAAATGATACAAACATCATGTAGCCAGCTTGTTAGTGGCCCTTCTGCTCTATTTTTATACCACTTCCCACTCTCTCAGATTAGAACGTATAGTGATACACAGTGTGCTGTAATTGAGTAATGTGCCCAAAGTAACCTGAGATCCAGTAAAAAATTTTTGTAATTATACCAGGCCATTAACCGAAAGTTTTACCCCCTTCATGACCAGGCCATTTTTTTGCTAGTAAGCACTGCAATACTTTAACCACTTGCCCACAGGGCACTTAAACCCCCTTCCTAACCAGACCAATTTTCAGCTTTCAGCACTCTCACAATTTGAATGACAATTACTCAGTCATGCAACACTGTAGCCATTTTTGCCATTTTTTTTTCACACAAATAGAGCTTTCTTTTGGTGGTATTTAATCACCTCTGGGGTTTTTTATTTAATTTTTTGTGCTATAAATGAAAAAAGACAGAAAATTTGGTAAAAAAAAATGCCCTTTTCTCAGTTTCTGTTATAAAATTTTGCAAATTAGTAATTTTTCTTCATAAATTTTGGCCAAAATTTATACTTCTATATATCTTTGGTAAAAATAACCCAAATCGGTGTATATTATTTGGTCTTTGTGAAAGTTTTAGAGTCTACAAGCTATGGTGGCCAATCACTGAAAATTGATCACACCTCATGTACTGACGGCCTATCTCATTTCTTCAGACACTAACAAGCAAGGAAAGTACAAATACCCCACAAATTACCCCTCTTTGGAAAGTAGACATTCCAAGGTATTCAGTAAGTGGCATGGTACGAACATGTCATTTTTTTCCACAAGTTTTTGGAAAACGTGGAAAGAAAATGAAAACGCATTTTTTTTTACACAAAGTTGTCCATTTATACAATATTTCTAACACATAGCAAGTACATACCAAAAATGACACCCCAAAATAGATTCCCCTACTCCTTTTGAGTATGGCAATACCACATGTGTGAGACTTTTCCACAGCCTGGCCACATACACAGGCCCAACATGCAGGGAGCATCATCAGGTGTTCTAGGGGCATAGATTTCATATCTAATTTGACTACCTATTACACTTTTGTGAGGCACTGTAGTGGCATGGATGTGGCATAGATAAGAACTGATGTGGCATGGATGAACATAAATGAGGCATAAATGAGCCATGAATGGGGATGGATGAGCCGTGGAAGGGGATGGCTGAGCATGGATGGAGAAGGTTGAGCATGGATGGGGATGACTGAGCGATGAATGTGGATGGATGAGCCGTGGATGGGGATGGATGAGCATGAATGAGCCATGGATGGGGATGGATGAGCATGAATGAGCCATGGATGGGGATGGATGAGCATGGGAGAAGATGGCTGAGCATTGATGGGGATGGCTGAGCGATGAAGGTGGATGGATTAGACGTGGATGGGTATTGATGAGCCGTGGATGGGGCTGGATGAGCTGTGGATATGGATGGATGAGCATAAATAAGCCATGGATGGGGATGGATGAGCTGTGGATGGGGATGGATGAGTATGGCTGAGTATGGATGGGGATGACTGAGCATGAATGAGGATGGCTGAGTATGGATGGGGATGACTAAGCATGAATGAGGATGGCTGGGGATGAGTTTGCATGAATGAGTATGGCTGGGGATGACTGAGCTTGAATGAGTATGGCTGGGGATGACTGAGCATGAATCAGGATAGCTGGGGATGACTGAGCATGAATGAGTATGGCTGGGGATGACTGAGCATGAATCAGGATGGCTGAGTATGGATGGGGGTGACTGATAAGTATGGCTGGAGATGGATGGGATGGCTGAGCATAAAATAGTATGGCTGAGCATAAATCTGTGGGCACTACAGATCCAGCCTACAGCATTGATGCAACTGATCTCTCCCCCTCTCCTCTCACACTGTACCGATCAGCTGTACCGAGAGATTAGTGACGGAGCGATCACGTGGTAAAGGGCCGCTGTCACCAGCCCTTTACCGGGATATGTGGTCACAGATATTCCCGGGTTCCCGCCCCAGGGGGGCGCGCGGGAGCAAGATTCTGGGAGGACGTCATAGTACGCCCTCTCAGAGTTATCTAGCCACGCTGTAGCCATCTTTCGGGTATGGCGTGGTTGAGGTGATTGTGAAGTCTCGTTTTTTTTTTTTTTTATATTAAAGTAACAGACATGCTACACTTGCCTTTTCTGTGTAATGGTTTTACACAGAGCAGCCCAGATCCTCTTCTTCTCGGGTCCATGGCTGGAGCTCCTGGCCCCTCCCTCCTGTCGAGTGCCCCCACACCAAGCAGCTTGCTATGGTGGCACCCGAGCTGCAGCTCCGTGTATGTATTCAGACACGGAGCTGCAGTTTAGCTCCGCCCCCTCTCTCTCCTGATTGGCTAAGTGAGTTTGACAGCAGGGGGAGCCAATGGCGCCGCTGCTGTGTCTCAGCCAATCAGGAGGGAGAGTCCTGGACTAATGAGGCACTCATGTACATCGCTGGATTGAGAATGGTAAGTATTAGGGGGTGCTGGGGGGGCTGCTGCACACAGAAGTCTTTTTATCTTAATGCATATCTTCTGACTTTACAACCACTTGGGTTACCACTGGTAATTGCACGGTCATGCAAAGTTGTACCCAAACAAAATTAAGATTATTTTTTTGCACAGAAATAGAGCTTTTTTTTGGCGGTATTTGATCACCTCTGGGTCTTTTAGATAAACCAAAAAAAGACAGAATTTTTTTGGGAAAAAAAAATATATTTTTACTTTCTGCTATAAAACATATTCAATAAAAAGATTTTTTAAGAAATCAAATTTCTTCATAAATTTAGGCTAAAATTAATTCTACTACATGTCTTTGAAAAAAAAAAAAAAAAAAATGTACAGGCATACTATTTTCTGCAACCCCAGTGTCATATGCGAGCATATGAATAAGGCCAGATAGCTTAACTCGCCTTCCTATCAAACACAACTATCCAGGAAGGAGGTAAAAAACGGAATGTTTATTGCAAGGTTTGACAGGGTGTACTTACAGAGCCTTCCATGAATGAAAAAGAACAGAGGTCTAGGCTAAACAGGAATAGGAACAGGGAGAAACTAACTAATTAATTTAGACAGGGAGAGTTGGCTAATCCATTCTCTCTACCAGAGAATTGAAAGGTTACTATGGCAACCAGACTCTAGTAGAACAGAAAGGTAAACATTGCAAAAAGGGCAAACAAACTAGGGACTAGTGATGAGCCGAACACCCCCGGGTTCGGTTCGCACCAGAACCCGCGAACGGACCGAAAGTTCGAACGAACATTAGAACCCTATTAAATACAATGGATGCGAACGTTCGAATTCTAAAGTGCTAATTATAACAACTATTATGCATGTTATTGTCATAAATAGGGTTTGGGAACCCGGGTTCTGCACCAGGGGACATGTATCAATGCAAAAAGAAGTTTTAAAAACGGTCGTTTTTCGGGAGCAGTCATTTTAATGATGCATAAAGTGAAAAAAAAAAAGTCAAATATTCCTTTAAATATCGTACCTGGGGGGTGTCTAAAGTATGCCTGTGAAGTGCCACGTGTTTCCCGTGTTTAGAACTGTCCCTGCACAAAATGACACTTCTAAAGGGAAAAAAAGCCATTTAAAACTGCTTGCGGCTTTAATGTAATGTCTGGTCCCGGTAATATGGATGAAATTCTTTAAGAAAAATGGCATAGCTACCCCATGACCCCCCCCCTACCCCAGCCCATTACCAGCCCCTTTGGGTCTTGTATGGATATTAAGGGGAACCCCGCACATAAAATAAAAAAGGCCCTATATACTCTGAACAGCCGTATACAGGCGGTGCATACAAGACAGGGACTGTAGGTTTGTTCTTATGTAGAATCTGTTTGTAATTTTGAACAGGTACATTGTTGAAGTGTAGCTCCAGCCCAAAAATCTATTTTTAAACTTTTTGGGAAACATAGGTAAGGGTTATCACCCCTGTAACATTTGTTTTGCTGTCTGTGCCCCTGTTCAGAACATTTCACCTCACTTTCCGTCCCAATGACAACTGTTTTTGAAATGTGGTGTTTTTCTTGAAACAAGGATTGCTGATAAAGCATCAGTACAGATGAGACCCCTTTCTCCCATATTTATTCTTACAGGAGAGAATTTTCCTTTCTAGGGGTAGATTTCCTCTCACTTCCTGTTGTCTTCTTTCGTTTGCAAGTAGGAGTCGTTTGTAAGTTGGATGTTTGAAAGTAGGGACCTGCCGTATATACTCTGCAGAAATAGGCCCCTTAGTTGTTGGTGTTGGCACAACACTGTAAGCACTCACAGTTACTCTTGGTTGGTGCTGGAACGCCCTGCTGTCAACTATTATATCAGGAATTTTAATTACATATAATTGTTGAACAGTGGTAGTAAAAATTGGGGCTTTGATGGTGGTGCTGGTGCCACAACACTGTAAGCCCTGACAGTTACTCTTGGTGGGTGCAGCAATGGGCCCTGCTGTGAATTATTAGATCAAGAATTGTAATTACATGCCCCTTTTGAACAGGGGCTGAAAAATTGGGCCTTTCGTGGTGGTGGTGGTGGTGGCGTTGCCACAAGACTGTAAGCCCTCAGAGTTACTCTTGGTGGGTGCAGCAATGGACCCTGCTGTGAATTATTAGATCAAGAATTGTAATTGCATGCCCCTGTTGAACAGGGGCTGAAAAATTGGGCCTTAGGCACTGGTGGCACAACACTACAACCCCTCACAGATACTGTACTTGGAGCACAGCAATGAGCCCTGTTGCAAAGTATTGCTTCAAAAATTGTAATGACACGCCCCTGTTAAACAGGGGCTGAAAAATTGGGCCTTAGGCACTGGTGCCACAACACTCCAACCCCTCACAGATACTGTACTTGGAGCACAGCAATGAGCCCTATGGCAAATTATTGCTAAAAAAAATGTAATTACACGCCCCTGTAAAACAGGGGCTGAAAAATTGGGCCTTAGCCACTGGTGGCGGCACCCATAAACAAAAATGATCTTCCAAGCTATCATCATCAATCGTATCATTGAGGACTCGGAGGAGGAGGATAGCCAGTCAACATAACAGCACAGGCACTCAGCATCAGCATCAGTCTTGAAGGGATGTGACATGTTAAAATCAATTAGTCTGTTATATCAGCATCAGGTGTGTGGTAGCTGGTGGTGATCCAAGACTGGTTCATCTTGATGAAAGTCAGTCGATCAACCGAGTCGGTGGACAGGCGCACCCTGTGATCCGTGACAAATCCTCCAGCAGCACTGAATGTGCGTTCCGAAAGAACGCTGGATGCAGGACAGGCCAGTAGCTCAATTGCATACTGTGCAAGCTCTGGCCAGTGATCCATCCTCAAGACCCAGTAAGCCAGAGGATTTTCGGTGGGGAAGGTGTCCAAGTCTGACCTTGCCCCTAGATATTCCTGCACCATGTTTATCAGACGCTGGCGATGGTTGCTGGAACCGATCATACTTTGGGGCTGCGGACTAAAGAATTGTCTGAACGCATCGGTCAGACGGCCACCTTCCCCACCGCTCCTTCTTTGACTGGCCGAAGCCTCAGCAACTCGTTGTCCAGGACCAGGAGTTTGTAACCTCCCAGTCTCTGGGAACGCGTTGCACAGACCTTTCTACAAGGCCTCCCGGAGTTGTCTCATCCTCTGCTCCCTCTGCGACGGTAACATAAGGTCCGCAACCTTACCCTTGTACCGTGGATCAAGGAGAGTGGCCAGCCAGTAATGGTCCCTCTCCTTGATCCGAAGAATACGAGGATCCTTCCGCAGACTTTGCAGGATCAGGGAGGCCATGCAGCGTAGGTTTGCTGAGGCATTCGCTCCGGAGTCCTCTGGGTCACTAAGGACGACATGATCCGCAGCCACCTCCTCCCAGCCACGTACAAGTCCACTGGTTTCTTGGGACTGTAAATCATCCCTAAAAGACTGCTGCTGATGATGCTGAGTGCCAGCCTCCACCTCCATGCTGACACAATCCTCCTCCTCCTCCTCCTCCTCCTCTTCCTGTGCGATGGGTGGGACAGAAGGAACACTGTCTGGGTAAAGGGGGCCTTGAGAGGCAAGGAAGTCCTCCTCTTCCTGCCTCTGTTCTGCCTCAAGTGCCCTGTCCATTATTCCACGCAGCGTGTGCTCCAACAGGTGGACAAGAGGTACAGTGTCACTGATGCATGCACTGTCACTGCTCACCATCCTCGTGGCCTCCTCAAATGGTGCCAGGACAGTGCATGCATCCCTGATCATGCCCCACTGGCGTGGAGAAAAAAAACCAAGCTCCCCTGACCCTGTCCTGGTGCCGTAGTCGCACAGGTACTCATTGATGGCCCTCTGCTGCGTGTGCAGCCGCTGCAGCATGGCCAACGTTGAGTTCCACCTGGTGGGCATGTCACATATAAGGCGGTTCTTGGGCAGGTTCAACTCCTTTTGCAGCTCAGCCAGGCGAGCACTGGCATTATAAGATCTGCGGAAATGCACACAGACTTTCCTGGCCTGCCTCAGGACATCCTGTAAGCCCGGGTACCTGCCCAAGAACCGCTGCACCACCAGGTTAAGGACGTGAGCCACACAGGGCACATGGGTCAGTTGTCCCTGTCGGAGGGCGGAGAGGAGGTTGGTGCCATTGTCGCAAACCACCATTCCTGGCTTAAGCTGGCGTGGCGTCAACCACCTCTCGGCCTGGCCCTGCAGAGCAGACAGGACCTCTGCCCCAGTGTGGCTTCTGTCCCCCAAACACACCAGCGCAAGCACGGCATGGCATCTTTTTGCCTGCGTACTTGCGTAGCCCCGTGAACGGCTACGGAGCACCGCTGGTTCATAGGACAAACCACAGGAAGAGGCCATGGAGGAAGAAGAAGAGGAGGGGGTGGAGGAGAGAGGTGTGTCACAACCAGTAGTAGCATTTTGGAGGCGTGGCGGTGGGACAACCTCCAACACTACTGCACCTTGTCCTGCATCCTTCCCAGCTGCCAAAAGAGTGACCCAATGGGCCGTGAAAGAAAGGTAACGTCCCTGTCCATGCCTGCTGGACCATGAGTCAGCGGTAATATGCACCTTACCGCTGACCGCCCTGTCCAGCGAGGCCAAGACATTGCCTTCCACATGCCGGTAGAGAGCCGGAATAGCCTTCCGTGAGAAAAAGTGGCGTTTGGGAACCTGCCACTGAGGAACCGCACATTGCACAAACTCACGGAAGGGGGCCGAGTCTACCAACTGAAAAGGCAGCAGTTGAAGCGCTAGCAATTTAGCCAAGCTAGCATTCAACCGCTGGGCATGTGGATGGCTGGGAGTGAACTTCTTTCGACGGTCCAGCAGCTGGGGCAGGGAAATTTGCCTGCTAGAATCGGACGTCGGTGTACTGCTAGCAGAGTGGCCGCAAGTACTTGGCTGTGACACACCTAATTCTACACCTTCATTCCTCTCAGTGCATGTTTCAGAGAGGACTGAAGTTATAGTGGGGTTGGAGATCCCAGCTGATGCGGTGCAAGGAGAGGTCCGCTTTGTTCTTTGGTGTGGGTCTTTGAGGTAGGCTTGCCAACGAGCTGCATGGCAGGTCAACATATGTCTGGTCAGGCATGTGGTACCCAAGCGGCTGATGTTTTGGCCACGCGATATACGCTTGAGACATATGTTGCAAACAGCAGCTGTGCGATCTGATGCACTAGCCTCAAAAAAGGCCCACACCAAAGAACTTTTTGAATGACGGGCAGAGGCAGCGCCCTGCACAGGCGGAGCTCTGCGGTGTGATTCCGTCGGTGTACTGCCCTTACGCTGGCCACCAAAGGGCATCCTGCCTCGTTGGAGATGTGCCTCCTCCTCATCCTCCTCCTCCTCCTCTCTCCTATTAGGCACCCACGTGGAGTCAGTGACCTCATCATCACCTCCCTCCTCATCACTGGAGCCAATCTGGCAGTATGCTGCAGCTGCTGGAACATGACTGCCAGATTGGTGTCCTTCTTGAGCATCCCCTCTGTCTGCTCTCATGCTACTGCCTTCCTCTAGCTGGGTTTCATCATCAGACCCTTCGAAACGCTGGGCATCCTCCTGGAGCATGTACCCAACACTGTGCTGAAACAGTTCGGGGGACTCCTCAGGAGGAGGACATGGTGGGTCTAGGGAAGGAGTGACTGATGATGAGTCTGACATAGATACCAGGGAAGAGGACGCTTTGGCAGCTGCTTTTCCAGTACCCTGAGCCTGGGTGAGAGAGGATGAGGAGGAGGAGGAGGGCTTGGTCATCCACTCTACCAAGTCTTCGGCATGATGTGGCTCAACATGTCCAGCTGCCGAAAAGAAGGACAAGCGTGTCCCATGGCCATGTGCTGATGACAATGCACCGCGTCCACGACCAGCACTGTTGCCCCCAGACACAGAGCCTGCTTGCCCTCTTTTATTGCCTCCTGACTGTCTGCCTCTCCTTGTTAGCCTTCCAGACATTCTAATAGATGGCCTGCAGGGAGATGGGAAAAAAGCAATAAGGGCTACCTTCAGGTGTCCTTCTCTGTCCCTGGAAACAAGGACTTTGACAGTGAAAGAAACTGACACACTCTCCCTACCTACAGTTTTCTGTCCCTAGAAAAAATGTTTTTTTTAAGCACAATTTAGCACAAGGAGAATTCACTCACTGTCCTTCCAGGTCCCTGGAAACAAGGACTTTGACAGTGAAAGAAACTGACACACTCTCCCTACCTACAGTTTTCTGTCCCTAGAAAAAATGTTTTTTTTAAGCACAATTTAGCACAAGGAGAATTCACTCACTGTCCTTCCAGGTCCCTGGAAACAAGGACTTTGACAGTGAAAGAAACTGACACACTCTCCCTACCTACAGTTTTCTGTCCCTAGAAAAAATGTTTTTTTTAAGCACAATTTAGCACAAGGAGAATTCACTCACTGTCCTTCCAGGTCCCTGGAAACAAGGACTTTGACAGTGAAAGAAACTGACACACTCTCCCTACCTACAGTTTTCTGTCCCTAGAAAAAATGTTTTTTTTAAGCACAATTTAGCACAAGGAGAATTCACTCACTGTCCTTCCAGGTCCCTGGAAACAAGGACTTTGACAGTGAAAGAAACTGACACACTCTCCCTACCTACAGTTTTCTGTCCCTAGAAAAAATGTTTTTTTTAAGCACAATTTAGCACAAGGAGAATTCACTCACTGTCCTTCCAGGTCCCTGGAAACAAGGACTTTGACAGTGAAAGAAACTGACACACTCTCCCTACCTACAGTTTTCTGTCCCTAGAAAAAATGTTTTTTTAAGCACAATTTAGCACAAGGAGAATTCACTCACTGTCCTTCCAGGTCCCTGGAAACAAGGACTTTGACAGTGAAAGAAACTGACACACTCTCCCTACCTACAGTTTTCTGTCCCTAGAAAAAATGTTTTTTTTAAGCACAATTTAGCACAAGGAGAATTCACTCACTGTCCTTCCAGGTCCCTGGAAACAAGGACTTTGACAGTGAAAGAAACTGACACACTCTCCCTACCTACAGTTTTCTGTCCCTAGAAAAAATGTTTTTTTTAAGCACAATTTAGCACAAGGAGAATTCACTCACTGTCCTTCCAGGTCCCTGGAAACAAGGACTTTGACAGTGAAAGAAACTGACACACTCTCCCTACCTACAGTTTTCTGTCCCTAGAAAAAATGTTTTTTTTAAGCACAATTTAGCACAAGGAGAATTCACTCACTGTCCTTCCAGGTCCCTGGAAACAAGGACTTTGACAGTGAAAGAAACTGACACACTCTCCCTACCTACAGTTTTCTGTCCCTAGAAAAAATGTTTTTTTTAAGCACAATTTAGCACAAGGAGAATTCACTCACTGTCCTTCCAGGTCCCTGGAAACAAGGACTTTGACAGTGAAAGAAACTGACACACTCTCCCTACCTACAGTTTTCTGTCCCTAGAAAAAATGTTTTTTTTAAGCACAATTTAGCACAAGGAGAATTCACTCACTGTCCTTCCAGGTCCCTGGAAACAAGGACTTTGACAGTGAAAGAAACTGACACACTCTCCCTACCTACAGTTTTCTGTCCCTAGAAAAAATGTTTTTTTTAAGCACAATTTAGCACAAGGAGAATTCACTCACTGTCCTTCCAGGTCCCTGGAAACAAGGACTTTGACAGTGAAAGAAACTGACACACTCTCCCTACCTACAGTTTTCTGTCCCTAGAAAAAATGTTTTTTTTAAGCACAATTTAGCACAAGGAGAATTCACTCACTGTCCTTCCAGGTCCCTGGAAACAAGGACTTTGACAGTGAAAGAAACTGACACACTCTCCCTACCTACAGTTTTCTGTCCCTAGAAAAAATGTTTTTTTTAAGCACAATTTAGCACAAGGAGAATTCACTCACTGTCCTTCCAGGTCCCTGGAAACAAGGACTTTGACAGTGAAAGAAACTGACACACTCTCCCTACCTACAGTTTTCTGTCCCTAGAAAAAATGTTTTTTTTAAGCACAATTTAGCACAAGGAGAATTCACTCACTGTCCTTCCAGGTCCCTGGAAACAAGGACTTTGACAGTGAAAGAAACTGACACTCTCCCTACCTACAGTTTTCTGTCCCTAGAAAAAATGTTTTTTTTAAGCACAATATAGCACAAGCACAAAACACACTGACACTCTCCCTACCTATCCTTCTCTTTCCCTAAACTAAAGGAATCCAGGTTAAGCAAGAAAGAAATAAAAGTCACTGTCCCTGCCTATGCTGCTCTATCCCTGCTCCGGAACACACTACACTAGGCCGCCGTGCTGGCGGCCTTTTATAGTGTGGGGCGTGTACTAAACACCCTCAGCAATAATTGGCCACAGGCATCCTGCCTGTGGCCAATCATTGCTCTCCTCGCTGCCGGCGCTGTGATTGGCCAAGCATGCGGGGTCACAGTGCATGCTTGGCCAATCACAGCGCCTGGATGACACTGCGATGGCGTAGTGCATTGTGGGCCGTTCGCGTCACTCGAATTTGGCGCGAACGGCCCAAATCGTTCGATCTTCGTCGAACGATCGAACAGCCGATGTTCGAGTCGAACGTATGTTCGACTCGAACACGAAGCTCATCCCTACTAGGGACTCTTGTTCCATGATACTTCCCGTCTGGTATCTGGAGATACCACTATTACTAACTATGTGGTACATATGTGAAAACCAAACAACAATACATAATATAATGTACACATAATAATTAGGGATGGGCTATCTGTTCGAGTCGAACATGAGTTCGACACGAACATTGGCTGTTCGCCCGTTCGCCGAACAGCGAACAATTTGGGGTGTTCGCGGCAAATTCGAAAAGCCGCGGAACGCCCTTTAAAAGTCTACGGGAGAAGTCTAAAGTGCTCATTTTAAAGGTAATATGCAAGTTATTGTCATAAAAAGTGTTTGGGGACCTGCCCCAGGGGACATGTATCAATGCAACAAAAAGTTTTAAAAACTGCCATTTTTTCGGGAGCAGTGATTTTAATAATGCCTAAAGTGAAACAATAAAAGTGAAATATTCCTTTAAATTTCAAAAACTGGGGGGTGTCTATAGTATGCTTGTAAAGTAGTGCATGTTTCCCGTGTTTATAACAGTCTCTGCACAAAATGACATTTCTAAAGGAAAAAAAGTCATTTCAAACTACTCGCGGCTATAATGAATTGTCAGGTCCCGGCAATACAGATAAAAGTCAGAAATTAGGTTAACTCATGCATTCCCACATATGGTTGCCATCATCCCAGGTAAATATGGTTAAAAAAAACCTCTGTTGTTTGGGGATTTTTATGGCAACAAAAAAAGAAAAAAAAAGGGAAAATTATATATCTAAAAAAATATATTTATTCACAAACATTACAAAATCGTTTTTATATAGATACAAAAATATGTTTATGACTATATCCATCTCCATAAAAATCTGCATTTAGGCCCCTTTCACACTGGGGCGGGCAGGTGCGGTGGCGGTATAGCAGCGCGATTTTCAGCGCTGCTATACCGTCGTTCTTACCGCGGTATGCGGTCGCTAGGGGGGTTAATTTAACCCCCGCTAGCGGCCGAAAAAGGGTTAATACCGCCCGCAAACCGCGGCTATTGCCGCGGTTTGCGGGCGGTATTACCGCGCTGTCCCATTGATTTCAATGGGAGACCGCGGTAAAGGAGCGGTGAACACACCGCTCCTTTACCGCTGTAAAGAAGCGGCTAGCAGGACTTTTGGAGCGGTCCTGCTAGCGCACCGCTTCAGTGTGAAAGCCTTCGGGCTTTCACATTGAAGGCACAGGGCAGGATTTTTTCATGCGGTATAACAGCGCTATTATTAGCGCTAAACCGCATGAAAAACGCCCCAGTGTGAAACGGGCCTTATGAACAATTATGAATACAATGCCTAGATCGGTGACTCAAGATTTTTGCAGAAATCACTCAGAAACAGGCTTCATCCTAAATGGATGAAGGATGGAGCCTGTTTCTGAGTGATTTCTGCAAAAATCTTGAGTTGTATTCATAATTGTTCATAAATGCAGATTTTTATGGAGATGGATATAGTCATAAACATATTTTTGTATCTATATAAAAACGATTTTGTAATGTTTGTGAATAAATATATTTTTTTACATATATAATTTTCCCTTTTTTTTTCTTTTTTTGTTGCCTTAAAAATCCCCAAACAACAGAGGTTTTTTTCACCATACAGATAAAAGTCATTGAAAGTCATTGATAAATAAAAAAAAAATGTGTGGGGCCCCCCCCCCAATTCCATTACCAGGCCCTTCAGGTCTGGTATGGCCGCAGGAAAAGAGGGGGGCAAGAGAGTGCCCCCCCCTGAACCGTACCAGGCCACATGCCCTCAACATGGGGAGGATGTCCCCATGTTGATGGTGACAAGGGCCTCATCCCCACAACCCTTGCCCGGTGGTTGTGGGGGTCTGCGGGCAGCGGGCTTATCGGAATCTGGAAGCCCCCTTTAACAAAGGGGGCCTCCAGATCCCGGCCTCCCCCTATGTGAATTGGTAAGGGGTACATTGTACCCCTACCATTTCACAAAAAAAGTGTCAGGCTGCATCAGAGGGGGGCAGGGTCACCCGTACACGTCACTGGGAAACCCCGGCGTTTCCCCTTGCTTCAGAGGGGGATGGGATCACGTGACAGGTGGCCCCGCCCTCAGCTACATAAGAGCTGTCGCGGCGTCATTCGCCAGGGGTGCCTCCGGTGGAGGCAGGATCGCGTGCGTGTTCCTCGCTGGAGATCATCCATCACTGGAGATTGAGAATTGGATTACATCGCTGGAGATCGAGGATGGATTTATTGGATTACATCGCTGGAATCTCTTTTTTATTATTTTTTTTTTATTTTTAATAAAGGACTTGTCTCAAGCTGTCTCCTGTGGTTTTTAAAATTTTGACACTTCTTTTGGTGAAATGGTAGGAGTACAATGTACCCCTTACCAATTCACATAGGGGGGCCGGGATCTGGGGGTCCCCTTTTTTAAAGGGGGCTTCCAGATTCCGATAAGCCCCCCGCCTGCAGACCCCCACAACCACCGGGCAAGGGTTGTGGGGATGAGGCCCTTGTCCCCATCAACATGGGGACATCCTCACCATGTTGAGGGTATGTGGCCTGGTACAGTTCAGGAGGGGGGGGCGCTCTCTCGTCCCCCCCTCTTTTCCTGTGGCCTGCCAGGTTGCATGCTCAGATAAGGGTCTGGTATGGATGTTTGGGGGAACACCACGCCATTTTTTTTTTAAATTTGGCGCAGGGTTCCCCTTAATATCCATACCAGACCTGAAGGGCCTGATAATGGAACTTTGGGGGACCCCCACGCATTTTTTTTTCAATGACTTTCAATGACTTTTATCTGTATTGCCGGGACCCGACAATTCATTATAGCCGCGAGTAGTTTTAAATTACTTTTTTTCCTTTAGAAATGTCATTTTGTGCAGAGACTGTTATAAACACGGGAAACATGCGCTACTTTACAGGCATACTATAGACACCCCCCAGGTACGAAATTTAAAGGAATATTTCAAGTTTATTGTTTCACTTTAAGCATCATTAAAATCACTGCTCTTGAAAAAACTGCAGTTTTTAAAACTTTTTTTTGCATTGATACATGTCCCCTGGGGCAGGACCCGGATCCGCAAACACTTTTTATGACAATAACTTGCATATTAACCTTTAAAATTAGCACTTTTGATTTTTCATGTTCGTGTCCCATAGACTTTAACGGTGTTCGCGTGTTCGAACAAATTTTTTGCCTGTTCGCATGTTCTGGATGCGAACCAAATGTTCGGCCCATCCCTACTCTCTACCTGTTTACTGTAGCTATAGAGACAATAGCCTATTCTAACTGTCAATTGAATACAACAATGGTATCTATGCACCCATTGTATGCAACAGCATTTGTTTGAGAAATACCTACTCAAGCCAAACCCTGACAGTAATCCGAATATTGTCCCATGTAATGTTATGTAATTAATATGAAAAATCATATTTTAACAAACGCAACACATTCTGCGATTGGCGCTTCAATCATCACAGCATCATGGTTGGTATGGTGTCAGAATGATTGAAGTGCATTATTTCTTGTATTACATTTTAATATAAAATTAAATAGTTCAACTCACCATAATGCCGAATCAGTGGGAGCCCTGAGTGTGTCACTTGCCACGTTGCCTGCCATGTCGCCTGCCACCAGATGATGAATGTCACTTGCCACGCTGCCTGCCACCAGATTAGAAATGCCACTTACCATGCTGCCTGCCACCAGATGAGAAATGCCACTTGCCACGCTGCCTGCCACCAGATGAGGAATAACACTTGCCACGCTGCCTGCCACCAGATGAGGAATGCCACTTGCCACGCTGCCTGCCACCAGATGAGGAATGCCACTTGCCACGCTGCCTGCCACCAGATGTGGAATGCCACTTGCCACGCTGCCTGCCACCAGATGAAGAATGCCACTTGCGGGGCAGGCGGTGAGAGATGATGTCATCTCTCTGCTCCCCTTCGCTCCCCTCCGCACCTCCGACATTCTGCATGCTGTGAGGGCGGAAGAGCGGTGATGCTAGGCGGGTGGAGAGAGATGATGTTATCTCTTTGCTCCCCGCCGCACCTCCGACATTCCTCACGCTGTGAGGGCGGAAGAGCGGTGATGTAGGCGGGCCGCCCGCCTAGCATCATCGCTCTGCTCGCCAGCCTGCCTGCCTCTCTGATCCGGGCACTCTCTCTCTCACCCGTCCACCCGCCTTACAATGTCACGCCGCCGCCACGGCCCGGCTGCAAAGATGCTACGGCACGGTAGTGGGCCGCGGCCCGGGGGTTGACGACCCCTGTTGTAGGATGTTGAGAGAGAGCTTCTCTATGTCGAGTGCTTATCCAGGAAGGAGGTAAAAAACAGAATGCTTATTGCAAGGTTTGTCAAGGTGTATTTACAGAGCCTTCCATGAGTGAAAAAGAACAGAGGTCTAGGCTAAACAGGAAAAGGAACAGGGAGAAACTAACTAATGAATTTAGACAGGGAGAGTGGGCTAATCCATTCTCTCTACCAGAGAATTGAAAGGTTACTATGGCAACCAGACTCTAATAGAACAGAAAGGTAAACACTGCAAAAAGGGCAAACAAACTCAGGACTCTTGTTCCATGATACATACCCTACTTTTAAGTACACAATGGGACCAGAGCATGTATGTAAAACAAAAATTTACTTAAAGCAGAGTCCCACCCAAAATTGGAACGTCTGCTTAATCCACTCATTGCCCGCTTACATGCCATGCCACATTTGGCATGTCATTTTTTTTGGGGGGGGGGAAGTGGGGGCTTCAGTAGGAGTGGGACTTCCTGTCCCACTTCCTCCTTCTGCCCAGGGACCGCTTAGGCGACTCATCGTTTAAGGCGGGCCCCTCCCTGTAGGCGATCGCCTGGGACACGTGACAGGTCCCAGGCAATCGCCTGTCCACTCAGATTGCACGGCGCCGATCGCGCATGCGCAGTGAGTGCCTGGCCCTGAAGCCGAAAGCTGTCACGGCCGGGTGCCCACAGTAGGAATGGAGGCGCCGGCGGAGAAGGGGGGAGGGAAGCGAAGCTCCGTTCGGCTGCATCGCTGGACAGTGGAACAGGTAAGTGTCTGTTTATTAAAAGTCAGCAGCTACACTTTTTGTAGCTGCTGACTTTTAATAAACATAAAAAAAGGTCTGGAACTCCCCTTTAAAGTGAAGCAATACCTTTTTGCACTTCTCAATGCATGTACTGCATTGCAATAGTCATTTACAGGCATAACTGATTACCTAGGCAAGCTGGCCAACCCCAAAGTCAGATATTTTGTAGTCCTGGGTCCCCTCTCGTCGCTCCCCAAATTTGGTGTCCCTGTCACTTATTGTTCGGGAGTGGTGCCATGTCAAACTGACAAGATTTCTTATAGATGACAATGTTAAAAACCGGGAGCAGTGCTATGTCAAGCTGACCAATATTTCCCATAGACACCAATGTTAAAAACCGGTAGCAGTGCCATTTAAAGCTGACCAAGATTTCCCATAGATGCCAATGTGTCCGTACTTGCGAGTGTACGTAAAGGAAGGGTACGTTATGCGGGGTATGCCTGTATATTGAGTGGTTTGTGTGAAAGTTATAGCATCTACAAATTATGGTATATAGTGGAACCTTGGATTACTAGCATAATCCATTCCAGGAGAATTCTCGTAATGCAAAGCACTCACATATCAAAGCGAGTTTCTCCATAGAAGTCAATGGAAACGAAAATAATTTGTTCCGCATTGACTTCAATTGCATGCAATACTGCATGTGGCCAGAGGTGGGGGGGGCACCTGAGAGCCTCGGAAATGATCGGTGACAGCTCGGCAGACCTCGGAAACCCTCGGAAAGGCTCGGAAACACACGGGAGCAGAGTATTTCCAAGTGATTCCGAGTATTTCCGAGCGGCTCCGAACCGTTCCGAGTGTCACTGGGGCCCCCGCACCTCTGGCCAAATGCGGTACTGCACACCCCATTAGCTTGAATTTTGCTCGTTTTGCGAGACAACACTCGCAAACCGAGTCAGAATAAAAAAAAAAAAGTTACTTATCTTTCAAAATGCTCGTTAACCGCGTTACTCGTAAACCAAGGTTCCACTGTATGTACTGGAATATATTTTTTTGTATACTAGTAATGGAGGTGATCAGTGACTTATAGTGGGACTGTGACAGTGCGGCAGGCAATCTGATGCTAACTGACACTTGGTGGGAGATAGTCTAACTGACACTGACATCACCAGTGACACTAATATAGTGATTAGTGATCATACTTTACACTGTCACTGTACTAATGACACTGTCTGGGAAGGCGTTAACATCTTATCAAGGGGTTAAAGTGGTTGTAAAGCCTTGTAAAAAAAAAAAAAATGCAAGATAAAGGCATAATGAGCTAGGATGCATAGCATCCTAGCTCATTATGAATTACTTACCTTAGATCGAAGCCCCTGCAGCGGTCCTCGTACCCCCTCCAGTCGGCGACATCTCTCCCGGGGGTTACTTCCGGGTATCGTGGCTCCGGCGCTGTGATTGTCCGGAGCCGCGATGACGTCACTCCCGCGCATGCGCGGGAGCCGCCGGTAATGGCACACTGACTGAAGCAACGGCACATACAGTCAGGTCCATAAATATTGGGACATCGACACAATTCTAATCTTTTTGGCTCTATACACCACCACAATGGATTTGGAATGAAACACACAAGATGTGCTTTACCTGCAGACTTGCAGCTTTAATTTGATGGTATTTACATCTAAAGCAGGTGAACGGTGTAGGAATTACAACAGTTTGTATATGTGACTCCCACTTTTTAAGGGACCAAAAGTAATGGGACAATTGGCTGCTAAGCTGTTCCATGGCCAGGTGTGTGTTATTCCCTCATTATCCCATTTACAAGGAGCAGATAAAAGGTCCAGAGTTCATTTCAAGTGTGCTATTTGCATTTTGAATCTGTTGCTGTCATCTCTCAATATGAGATCCAAAGAGCTGTCACTATCAGTGAAGCAAGCCATCATTAGGCTGAAAAAACAAAACAAACCCATCAAAGAGATAGCAAAAACATTAGGTGTGGCCAAATCAACTGTTTAGAACATCCTTAAAAAGAAAGAACGCCACGAATGCTGACTTGGAGGTGGCCCCGACAATGGTATGGGAAGCCCATAAAAGTTACATTCGTGGCCTCTTGATCAGAATGGGTTCACGCATCAAGAAGGAGAGAGCGAAACAAATCGTGGACATTTTAGATAAAATCAGGGTCTTGGAATCGGCTCATAAACAATCCCTCGCTTCCCAGATCCTTCTTGAGTTGACAGCCCTGCGAAACCAGCTGCGCTCCTTGGCCCTGTTTAGAGCCAAAGCAGTGATCTCGAAGTGCCGCCGTTCTTTTTACGAGCATAGCAACAAATGTGGTAGGATGCTGGCGAGGGCTCTGAGAGCTCAGAGGGCTCGTACATTCATTCCTGAATTGATCAGTAACTCTCACAACAGGGTTCACACCACGGAAGGTATCGCGGAAATGTTCCGGGAGTACTATACTACTTTGTATAATCTCCCTAGTCCAACATCTGTGGAGGGTCGGTCGACTGAGGGGAGGAAGATCGGGGACTATTTGAGGAGGTCTGGTCTCCCCCAGATTTCGGAGGAGGACCTGACCGAGCTTGACAGGCCTCTTTCAGTGGAGGAGGTGACTGTGGCGATGTCGCGTATGCATTTGGGGAAGGCGCCGGGACCGGACGGATATTCCCTTCTCTATTACAGGACTTTTGGAGAAGTACTGCTTCCGCATTTTCTCTCTGCGTATAATGCTACAGGGGAGGGGACGCCCCTCCCGGCGGATGCCTTGAGAGCACACATTGCCGTTATCCCGAAGGAGGGAAAAGATCCACTACGATGCCAAAACTATAGACTGATCTCGCTGCTCAATGTGGATCTCAAGATATTCACGAAAGCGCTTTCCATGCGTTTGATTGACTTAATGCCACAACTAATCCATTCCGACCAGGTCGGTTTTGTTCCTACTAGAGAGGCGCGTGACAACACGACTAAGGCAATCAACATGATCTACGCTGCAAGGACGCGTAAAACCCCTATGCTGCTCCTCTCGACGGACGCCGAAAAGGCGTTCGACAGGGTGAGCTGGCCTTTCCTGTTTGAAACTCTCCACTGGGTTGGCCTGCAGGAACGCATGATGAATTGGATGTTGGCAATCTATTCCTGCCCATCGGCCCAGGTCAAGGTGAATGGCCACCTTTCTTCACCATTTCAGATTGCGAATGGGACGAGACAGGGGTGCCCTTTGTCGCCCCTGATATTCATCCTCACGCTAGAACCTTTCCTGCGTATCATCAGAGACAACCCGGACATTACGGGACCACGCCTGGACGCCACCCTGTCCCCCAAGATCGCGGCTTTCGCAGACGATCTGCTCTTCTTTCTGACCAACCCCCTTGTGTCCACTCCGAACTTGCTCAAGGAACTGAAGCTATACGAGGAGGTGTCAATGTTTCGCATTAACTACCAGAAATCGGAGGCACTTGGGGTCGCCTTACCTCCTCCTTTAACTGACTTACTCCGGGTTGATTTTCCTTTCAAGTGGGCTATGTCCCATATCAAATATCTGGGTATCTTGTTACCCAGCAGGACGGAAGAGATTTTCCCCCTCAACTTTCCTCCCCTTTTGGTGGCCGTAAAAAAAAACCTGCAAGAGTGGCAGCATGGCCTGTTTTCCTGGTTTGGCCGTTGCAGCATTGTGAAGATGAATGTCTTACCTAGACTGTTATACCACTTTCAGGCATTACCCATACGTGTGCCGGCGTCCTTCCTGAGAGCGGTTAACAGAACGCTAATTCGGTTTGTGTGGGCCCAGAAGCCCCCGCGGTTAGCGCAGAGAATTCTCCGGCTGCCGAAGTTGAAGGGTGGGGTAGCCCTACCGGACGTTACTCTCTATCACATGGCATGTCATTTAACGCATGCCTTGGATTGGTGCCGTCACGGCCTTCTGAAACAGTGGGTGCAGATTGAACGATCCTTGACTGGGGCCCACTTGGACTCGTTGCCCTGGTGCCAACCTCCCTTGCCAAAGGAGATTTCTGATCACCCTACAGTAGGGGTGACGATAAGGACAGCTTGGAAGGCCTTCCGTGATCATTCGATCGCACCGCTCCCGTCCCCGCTCACCCCAATTGTGGGCAACCCGGCTTTCAGTCCGGGTCTCAACGACCCTAGCTTCCTGGCGTTGAAACCGGTGGACAGGTCTCAAGTGCGACACTTTCTCACAAACGACCAATGGCATACTCGACGACAAATCCTAGAGGACCCTGCCCTGACTGGGCTCTCTTTTTGGCAAAAAGTCCAGCTGTCCCACTACATCCACACTTTGCCTTCTCCGAATGCTTATGGGCGGCAGCTGACACCTTTTGAGTTGCTATGCCTGGACCTGTCCCCGTTGAGACATGCAATATCCCTGATATACCAAATCCTAGTTTCTCCCCCTCCGGACTTTAGGCCACCTTATGTTACCAAGTGGGAACGGGAGCTGGGCCTACAATTTACGGGGAAACAGGTTGACCGAATCCTTCTCTTCGCTCAAACAACTTCTATCAGTGCAAGGCACCAAGAGATGGAATATAAACTTCTGTCCCGTTGGTACTACACTCCGGAAAAGATACACAAGATGTTCCCTCAGAGCACGGATATGTGCTGGAGGTGCGGGGAGGAGGTTGGTACGCTCCTCCACGTCTTTTGGTCATGCCGCATCTTACAATCATTTTGGTCTTAGGTACACCGCATCGTCCAGAAGTTTACGGACAGGGAGTTGCCGTTGTCGCCTGAGCTCTTCCTTCTGCACCACCACAATATCCCAACTAAGGGCTATAGAAAGTCCATATTGCCGCTTCTGATCAATGCGGCAAAGGGATGCATCCCGCTGAATTGGAAGCAGACTCAGCCCCCATCGGTGGCGGGCTGGTTGGGCAGAGTGAAGGATATCCATGACATGGAGGACTTGGTAGCAACGGAAAGAGGCCTAAGTGAGAAATTTTCCAAAACATGGTACTTCTGGCACAAATTTTACTTCTCGGAGGAATGCGGGCTCCTAATGGCTCGATCCACCTGAGAGGATCGAATTTGACTGCTCCCCAGGTGGGGTAGCTGTGGCTGGAGGCACCCTGTTCCCCCCCCCCCCCCCACCCCCCGGGTGTTTTTTTTTTTTTTCCTTCCCATCCCTCCCCTCCCCCTCCTGTATTCTTGCACTCCTTGCTTTCTTTTCTCTTACTTTCCCTGCTTTTTCTGTATTACCAACACTAGAGTGTTGGCCTGTGCAAGCCTGTTTCTAACGGGCTTGACGTTTCTATTTTTATCTAAATCGGCTTTTGCCACAAAAATACGGCCATGCGGGGGGCGGAGAGCTCCTGTAAGCCTGACACTTGTTGTGATCCCCCCCTCTGACAACGGGCTCTATATCTCTACTGTAAGATCTACTCATGAGGTGGTGGGGAATGTTTGCTGTTTTTTGATATGCATCAGTGTGCTCTCTGTATATCCGCATGTCCTTTTCTCTTAAATAAAGAATTTACAAAAAAAAAAAAGAAAGAACGCACCGGTGAGCTCAGCAACACCAAAAGACCCGGAAGACCACGGAAAACAACTGTGGTGGATGACCGAAGAATTCTTTCCCTGGTGAAGAAAACACCCTTCAGAACAGTGGGCCAGATGAAGAACACTCTCCAGGAGGTAGGTGTATGTATGTCAGATGAAGAACACTCTCCAGGAGGTAGGTGTATGTGTGTCAAAGTCACCAATCAATAGAAGACTTCACCAGAGTGAATACAGAGGGTTCACCACAAGATGTAAACCATTGGTGAGCCTCAAAAACAGGAAGGCCAGATTAGAGTTTGCCAAACAACATCTAAAAAAGCCTTCACAGTTCTGGAACAACATCCTATGGACAGATGAGACCAAGATCAACTTGTACCAGAGTGATGGGAAGAGAAGAGTATGGAGAAGGAAAGGAACTGCTCATGATCCAAAGCATACCACCTCATCAGTGAAGCATGGTGGTGGTAGTGTCATGGCGTGGGCATGTATGGTTGCTCATGGAACTGGTTCTCTTGTATTTATTGATGACGTGACTGCTGACAAAAGCAGCAGGATAATTTCTGAAGTGTTTCGGGCAATATTATTATCTGCTCATATTCAGCCAAATGCTTCAGAACTCATTGGACGGCGCTTCACATTGCAGATGGACAATGACCCGAAGCATACTGCGAAAGCAACCAAAGTGGAATTTTATGCAATGGCCAAGTCAATCACCTGACCTGAATCCGATTGAGCATGCTTTTCACTTGCTGAAGACAAAACTGAAGGGAAAATGCCCCAAGAACAAGCAGGAACTGAAGACAGTTGCAGTAGAGGCCTGGCAGAGCATCACCAGGGATGAAACCCAGCGTCTGGTGATGTCATCGCGTTCCAGACTTCAGGCTGTAATTGACTGCAAAGGATTTGCAACCAAGTATTAAAAAATGAAAGTTTGATTTATGATTGTTAATCTGTCCCATTACTTTTGGTCCCTTAAAAAGTGGGAGGCACATATACAAACTGTTGTAATTCCTACACCGTTCACCTGATTTGGATGTAAATACCCTCAAATTAAAGCTGAAAGTCTGCAGTTAAAGCGCATCTTGTTTAATTTCAAATCCATTGTGGTGGTGTATAGAGCCAAAAAGATTAGAATTGTGTCGATGTCCCAATATGGACCTGACTGTACGTGTCATTGCCTCAGTTTGCTTTAGTGTGCATGTGCCAGGGGATATCTCCTAAACAGTGCAGATTTAGAAGATATCCTGGGTAGCTGAAGGTAAGCCTTATTATAGGCTTACCTGTAGCATTAAGTGGTTGTAAAGGGTTTAAGACCACTTTAAGTGTGTACCTAACTTGTCAATGTGTGTAATATGTGCTGCTTTTTACCAAAGATCGGTTTTGCACTGTGCAGTGCTCAGTGCATTGCAGGGTGTTCGTCGGGGCAAACACCCGGGGGAACACCCTGCAAATTTGGATCATGCTTTATACGTTTTTTTTTGCCTTCCTCTGGATCAACTGTGAGTATAGGATTCTCTATATGGAGGTTTGCTATTTATTTATACTATTTTTTTTCCTATTGGTTAAGCTAGATGGTCTTTTTTCAACTTAATCATCTATGTAACCCTTAAAACATTGAAACCTTAAACCTAAAACTAATCTCACCTAATCTCCCCATTTCAACTCTAAACATTAAAGCGGAACTAAACCCATCAATTTATTGGTTTAACCACTTAAGGACCAGCGCACGACTATATACGTCTGACTATATACATCCTCTTTTTGAAGAGGGACATCTCGGTAGCGGCAGCAGCTGCTGCCACAACCGAGGTATCCATCTCTTCAGGCGCCGGTCCTGCCGCGGATTTGTCGCGAGATCACCGTTCTCCGCGGCGGGATTTTTTCAAATGACATTTTTATTTATTTTTATTGCATTTTAGTCTAAATATGAGATCTGAGGTCTTTTTTGACCCCAGATCTCATATTTAAGAGGACCTGTCATGCTTTTTTCTATTACAAGGGATGTTTACATTCCTTGTAAGAGGAATAAAAGTGACCCATTTAAAAAAAAAAAAAAAAAAAACTGTGTAAAAATAAATAAAATCAAGTAAAATAAATAAGATTTTTCTTTTTTTTAAAGCGCCCCGTCCCGACGAGCTCGCGCGCAGAAGCAAACACATACGTGAGTAGCGCCTGCATATGAAAACTGTGTTCAAACCACACAAGTGAGGTATCGCCGCAATCGTTAGAGCGAGAGCAATAATTCTAGCCCTAGATCTCCTCTGTAACTCAAAAGATGCAACCTATAGAATTTTTTTAAACGTCGCCTATGGAAATTTTTAAGGGTAAAAGTTTGACGCCATTCCACAAGCGGGCGCAATTTTGAAGCATGACATGTTGGGTATCAATTTACTCGGCGTAACATTATCTTTCACAATATAAAAAAATTGGGTTAACTTTACTGTTGTCTCATTTTCTAATTCAAAAAAGTAAATTTTTTCAAAAAAAAGTGCGCAAATATGGTGTGACAAAAAAGTATTGCAATGACCGCCATTTTATTCTCTAGGGTGTTAGAAAAAAAAACAATATATAATGTTTGGGGGTTCTAAGTAATTTTCTAGCAAAAATACTTGTTTTTAACGTGTAAACACTGAGTCTGAAAAACAGGCAAGGTCCTTAAGCATGCGGGAAACGGTAACTGTCCCATTTGCTTGTGCTTTCAACCAAACTGTCAAACCATCAAATGGCCAGTGTCATAACTTATCACATGTGCAGTACCATGGCAGTTGCAGCTCAAACAGAAGATTCGATGGCAGTTTCCTTGGCTGGAGAAGACATTGAGGAAGAGCATGAAGGACATCGGACACCGATTGCGGGCGGGCGGGGGGGAACAGTGGCAGCATTCGATTGGCACAGTGGCAACATTTGGGGCACAGTGGCAGCGTTTAATGGGCACAGTGGCAGCATTTAAGGCACAGTGGCAGCATTTGGGGCACAGTGGCAGCGTTTGATGGGCACAGTGGCTGCATTTGGGGCACAGTGGCTGCGTTTGATGGGCACAGTGGCTGCGTTTGATGGGCACAGTGGCTGCGTTTGATGGGCACAGTGGCTGCGTTTGGAGGGCACAGTGGCTGCGTTTGGAGGGCACAGTGGCTGCGTTTGGAGGGCACAGTGACTGCGTTTGATGGTACAGTGGCTGCGTTTGGTACAGTGGCTGCGTTTGATGGGCACAGTGGCTGCGTTTGATGGCACAGTGGCTGCATTTGGGGCACAGTGGCTGCGTTTGATGGGCACAGTGGCTGCGTTTGATGGGCACAGTGGCTGCGTTTGGAGGGCACAGTGGCTGCGTTTGGAGGGCACAGTGGCTGCGTTTGGAGGGCACAGTGACTGCGTTTGATGGTACAGTGGCTGCGTTTGGTACAGTGGCTGCGTTTGATGGGCACAGTGGCTGCGTTTGATGGCACAGTGGCTGCGTTTGGAGGGAACAGTGGCTGCGTTTGAAGGGCACAGTAGCTGCGTTTGATGGGCACAGTGGCTGCATTTGATGGGCACAGTGGCTGCGTTTGATGGGTACAGTGGCTGCATTTGATGGGCACAGTGGCTGGGTTTGATGGTACAGTGGCTGCGTTTGATGGTACAGTGGCTGTGTTTGATGGTACAGTGGCTGCGTTTGATGGGCACAGTGGCTGCGTTTGGAGGGAACAGTGGCTGCGTTTGGTACAGTGACTGTGTTTGATGGGCACAGTAAAGCTGCAATTAATGGGTTTTTTTTTTTAGCATCAGGCGCCACTGTTCACCATTCCAAAAAAAACTCCAATTCTGTACCCCCCACCCCCTTCTGATAGCTGAAACCCCAGCAGAACTGGATTAACCCTGTGTATGCTGTTAGCCCTTCTACCTGGTAATGCCAGCCCTACGTTTATTTTTATTTTATTGTTCTTCGGGCTTATCCTTAGGATTATTGCATAGAGCTTGCACCCATTTAAAATTATAGCCATAAAGACAAGACCAATGGCAGCTAAGAACATCCATGGATTTATGAGAACCGCCACCGCCGTGACGATATTTATTTTTTTACAAAATGTTCTGATAAACTGCCCAGTAAATATAATATTCCATTTCTTCAAGCATTTAATTAAGTTCAGTGGTGTATCTGAAGATCGTTCTCCGTGGCTATCATTTAGATGAATAAAAGTAATTTTCCTAATGCAAGGGAAGGAAAACGGATTGAAAGAGATTTCTGCGGCTGTGATTTATAGCCAAACATAATTTACTTATTAAATGCCAATGTTTTATCACTTTCTAGGACATTTTCATTACAGGAAATTATGGAATGACCCGCTTGTGTATAAATGTTCTATCAGCAGAACAAGCAGGAAAACAAAAGTTCAAGGATCTGCGATGGCTGAAGAGTGAAATGAAAGTCTGGCGATGGTCTTCACTGACGCCAGAACAATTATCCAGATGAGTTTTATGTTCAATGACTTGTACTTGGTATATTATCCTGTCCACGGAATATTATTTTTATAGACTGGACAAAGACATGACTGCTGAGGTACCATTAAATGTAACATAAATGTATTATCAACCTTCCCCCTTGCCCCCTCACCCTATTAAATAAAAACGCTTACAACCATTAGGTTGCAAAGGGCAAGGCCACAGCTTTATTGATTCCAAACATAACATGTGAACAATATTTCAACAAGTGCCAGTCACAGTTGTACTATGAGCACACAATACCAAAGGGGTGTGGGAGGGGCCTGTCCTTACCATAAGTGCTGGACAGGCCGCCTACTTCCGATATTCATCAAGGGCATGGCCCATTACCGCCATTTTATGCTGGCAAGGTCAAGAAAAACCGCAGCAAGCTGTGACATACCACCGAAAAAAGGGGCGGGAGGGTGGGCAGCTCTTCCCAGCATGTCTTCCGAAAGGACCCCAGAATTCCCTGGGGCAAACCTTTACCCGAGCTCAGGCCCAACCCATCCCCCACATTGACCAATCCTTTGGTGACCAACGCCTTGTCCTGCACCTGGCCATGCCCCCATCAGTCAAGGCTCTCTTTCCCTAGGGGGGGGGGTCAAGAGGCCTTCATTGTCAGGTATTTTTTTTCTCTGCCTTAAAATCACTTATCAGATTGAAAAAATATGCCATTGCCATCTAATTGTATCTAATGGCAAGAGGTGCTGGAGGGTCCATTGATCCTGGCTGCTGGATGATCTACTGTTGCTTGGGAGAAGAAATTGTTGAGGGGGGTCTATTATTGCTTGGGGGATCTTATGTTGCTGGGGTGGGGCTATTGCAGTGATGGCGAACCTTGGCACCCCAGATGTTTTGGAACTACATTTCCCATGATGCTCAAATACACTGCAGACTGCATGAGCATCATGGGAAATGTAGTTCCAAAACATCTGGGGTTCCAAGGTTCGCCATCACTGGGCTATTGTTTCTGGCTGCTGGAGGGTCTATGAATGTTGGCTGTTGAGAGATCTATTGTTGCTGGTGGGGGTCTATTGTTCCTGGGGTGGATCTGTTGTTGTTAGGGGGTATTTAGTTGCAGGGGGTCTATTGTTGCTGGAGGGATCTGTTGTTGCCTGGGGGGGCATTGTTGCTGGCTTCTGAAGGGTCTATAAATGCTGGCTGTTGAGAGATCTATTGTTGCTGGTGGGGTCTATTGTTCCTGGGGTGGATCAGTTGTTGTTAGGGGGTATTTAGTTACAGGGGGTCTATTGTTGCTGGAGGGATCTGTTGTTGCCGGGGAAGGGGGATTGTTGCTGGCTGCAGGGGAGCTATCTTACTGCTTTTTATATTAGCATTAACAAATTCCATACAAATGACTCATCACCACAAAGTTATACAGTAAAACCTTGGTTTGAGAGTAACTTGGTTTGAGAGTGTTTTGTAAGACAAGCAAAATTTTTTAATACATTTTGACTTGATATACAAGCAGCGTCATGCCACAATTGAGTATAAAAGAGAAGAGAGGCGCCTCTAAAGGTAGCAATGTGGTTACATGTAACCACTTAAGGACCAAGCCTCTTTCTGAGAATTGTTGTTTACAAGGTAAAAACAATTTTTTTTGCTAGAAATTTACTTGGAACCCCCAAACATTATAAAAAAAAAAATTCTAACACCCTAGAGAATAAAATGGCGGTCATTGCAATACTTTATGTCACATTGTATTTGCGCAGCGGTCTTATAAGCGCTCTTTTTTTGGAAAAAATACACTTTTTTGAATTAAAAAATAAGACAAAGGTTAAGTTAGCCCAATTTTTTTTATTATGTGAAAGATAATGTTACGCCGAGTAAATTGAAACCCAACAAGTCACGCTTCAAAATTGCACCCGCTCGTGGAATTGCGACAAACTTGTAACCTTAAAAATCTCCATAGGCAACGTTTAAAACATTTTACAGGTTGCATGTTTTAAGTTACAGAGAAGGTATAGGGCTAGAATTATTCCTCTCGCTCTACCGATCGCTGCGATACCTCACATGTGTGGTTTGAACACCGTTTTCATATGCGGGCGTGACATACGTATGTGTTCGCTTCTGCACACGAGCTCGGCGGGACGGGGCGTGTTGAAAAAAAAAAAATCTTATTTATTTTACCTTCTATTTTTATTTTTTACACTGTTCTTTTAAAAAAAAATTGTGTCACTTTTATTCCTATTACAAGGAATGTAAACATCTCTTGTAATAGAAAAAAGCATGACAGGTCCTCTTACATATGAGATCTGGGGTCAAAAAGATCTCAGATCTCATATTTAAACTAAGATGCATTGAAAAAAAAAAAAAAAAAATGTCATTTGAAAAAATGTAAAAAAAAAATGGCCCTTTAAGAGCTATGGGCGTAAGTGACGTTTTGACGTCGCTTCTGCCCTGCTATGGTATGGAGACGGGTGGGGGCCATCTTCCCTTCACTCATCTTCATACCAAGCATAAGAGCGGACCCGATCGCCTCCGCCGCTACTGCAAAAAAAAACCCTGCAAGAGAAAGGCATAATGAGCTAGTATGCATAGCATACTAGCTCATTATGTGACACTTACCTGAGATCAAAGCCCCCGAAGCGCTCCTCGTTCCCCTCCACCACCGCCGCCATGTCCCCTCCGAGTGACTTTCGTGTATTGCCGCTCCGGCGCTGTGACTGGCCAGAGTGGCGATGACGTCACTCCCGCGCATTCGCGCGGGACCGGCAGATCCCAGCGCAATGCGAGCTTTCCTGGCATTATACCATTCAGAAAACCAGCACGCTCAGTGCGCCTGCGCCGTTGTCTACAGTGCACATGCACCGTAGACATCGGTGCAATGTTTTCTGCAAATATCTCCTTAACCGTGTAGGTTAAAGAGATATTTCCTGCACCTACAGGTAAGCCGTAATCTAGGTTTACCTGTAGGTGCAAGTTGTCAGAGTGGGTTTACAACCACTTTAATGTACTTGGTTCTGTTTTCTCTAAAAGGGGTGGTATTGGGGGGTAGGTAGGGGGTGGAACTAAGGGACAGTGCTAAAGGGTGGGTAGTAGGCAGAGACAAGGGGTAAGTTGGAAGAGAGGAGTACCTGCACCTATTTTCTGAGAAAAAAAAGTCCTGCCTATAAATGTTTTTAGTATAAACTGCTGTATTTAGGTCGTTTCATTAACCTAATTGTAAAATCAAAGTGTATCTACAGTGCCTTGAGAAAGTATTCATACCCCTTGAAAATCTTCCACATTTTGTTATGTTACAGGCAAAAACGTAAATGTATTTTATTGGGATTTTATGTGATAGACCAACACCAAGCGAAGGGGGAGGAGCTAAGGAACCACTGTAGAAACCCCAAGACACCTGCCAACACCCCAAATGCGATTAAGAAATTGCCCCAGCGTGGACTTTATAGGCAGGTTCGGTAAGTGCGAAAAATTAATATTACTTTTTCACACTCCCCTAACCTGCCTATAAAGTCCACAGTGGGCCAATTTCTTTCTGAGACCAACACAGTGGCACATAATTGTGACGTGGAAGGAAAATGATGAATGGTTTTCCAAATTCTTTACAAATAAATATGTGAAAAGTGTGGGGGGCATTTGTATTCAGCCCTCCTGAGTCAATACTTTGTAGAACCGCCTTTCACTGCAATTACAGCTGCAAGTCTTTTTGGGGATGTCTCTACCAGCTTCGCACATCTAGAGAGGGACATTTTTTCCCATTCTTCTTTGCAAAATAGCTCAAGCTCTGTCAGATTGGATGGAGAGCATCAGTGAACAGCAATGCCACAGATTGTCATTTGGATTTAGGTCTGGACTTTTACTGGGCCATTCTAACACATGAATATTCTTTGATCTAAACCATTCCATTGTAGCTCTGGCTGTATGTTTAGGGTCGTTGTCCTGCTGGAAGGTGAACCCCCCCCCCCCCCCAGTCTCAAGTCTTTTGCAGACTCTCTAACAGGTTTTCTTCTAAGATTTCCCTGTATTTGGCTCCATCCATCTTCCCTTCAACTCTGACCAGCTTCCCTGTCCCTGCTGAAGAAAAGCATCCCCACAAGGGGATGCTGTCATCGCCATCTTTTACGATGGGGATGGTGTGTTCAGGATGATGTGCAGTATTCGTTTTTCGCCACACATAGCGTTTTGCTTTTAGGCCAAAAAGTTAAATTTTGGTCTCATCTGACCAAAGCATCTTCTTCCACATGTTTTTCCCCGGTTTATAATAGGTCACCACCTCCAGCTTCCAGCCACATTAGCTCCAAAAGAGAATAAGAGCAAACACCCCATATAGTGTAAAATAATCCAACAGCTTTTATTCAATAAAAAATTGCACTTACAATTCAGTCAGGGCAATGGCACATTAATAAAACACTTTCAAGTCAGTAAATAGGCAACTTTCGGGTCAGTATGACGTCGGCATGTAGCTCCACCCTGCGCGTTTCATCATATGTGACGTCTTCCAGTGAATTAATACATGAACATGGGGAATTGATCCACCACGACACTAAAAACTGCAGCCACAACATGTGAACTCATCATTACAAGGTAGGTCAAATGATACACAGAATAGAACTATTCTAATACCTAGTTCAAACAATAAAAACATTTGAAAGTGTACAATGCCTTTAAGGAAATGTACAAATCTGTTTTGGAATCGCTTCAGTTATGAAACATGACGCATGTATAAAAGTCACATAAAATATGACTTTCAGGCACATGTTACAGTAATAACTTTTTCTAACAAATTCTTTCTATAAAGCTGATTGTTTTGCTCTCCTGCCTTCAAATATTACATTTTCCAGAAAGATGCACCTGAGTTTGCAGGATATAACGAGCAGATTTTATTCTGTGTCTGTAGCTTTGACCTTGGCATGAATAATATCTTTAGATAAAATAACAATAGCAGAATGCATGTATTATAACAGACATGTTACAATAAATGTCTTCTTTTATAAAGGAAGTTACCGAGTGTGATAATTGATGGCTTTCCTGCATGTGTCACCTTTTTATAGAAGGAATGTGGCACAATAAGATCTTTTAAAGGGGATCTTTATAAATTGGCAGAAAACTAATAGACCTGGAGAAAATTGGGTTTAAACGAGACGGGTCTTTCCTTAACGTCAAGAAAATTACAAGCCAACCTTTTAATGTCAAATAAATTACCACAGCTTGGAAGGCAATTAATTAGTAAAAGGTACCTGTCTGATACACACATCTAGGAATACTAGACTTGTTATAAAAAATAATCCAATTCTGGGGCTGAAATACTTAAAACACTTTGGGCAGATTTAAAATTCAGCTCTCTAAATACTGTATTATTACATCATTCATTTTTTAAATGGAAGCAGTTTAGGTACCTGAATTTGACTTGGTATCAGCCTCTTACAGTCCACTATACAGCAGAAGATCACTAGCTCAGGATGGGTGCTATTCATAGAGCACTTTGTATTTCTCAATGAATGCAAAGCATTCTCTGATTTGACGTGGTAGAGAGAAGCATGGCAGTAACATCACAATCTTTACCTTGTCCAACCAGACAATTCTTTGCATTCATTGAGAAACTGCAAGGTGTTTTCTGATTGGCACCCATGCCAACTGAGCAACCCCCAGTATTCCCTAAGCAGAAGGACAGGGAACATGGAAGCTAGTAGAGATAACTGCAGTAGCTAAGCAGTAGACATGTGCAAAAGGAAAAAATTTGTTTTTGTTTCGTTTCGTTTTAATTCGTTAATTAATTAATTTAGTTTAGTTAGATTCGTTAAATTTGTTAAATTCGTTTTCGGATTTCGTTTTGTTTTCGACCGAATTCGAAAATCGGTCGCATTCGAAAATATTTCAACCGAATTCGAAAATATTTCTACCGGATTCGAAATTATTTCAACATGATTCGAAATTATTTCAACCGCATTTGAAACTATTTTAACCGGATTCGAAAATATTTTGCGACCCGAATTTGGGTCCACGTATCTCAGGGTCACTTAGTAATAGAAACCCCAAATTTGGAGATGTTATAGTGCTAGTTCTACTGTGTTTGCATACCAAATTTGGGGTTTCTAGCTACAAGTGGCCCCGAGATATGTGGCCCAAAATTCGGGTCGCAAAATGTCATTCTCTGCTGCAGAAAAGTGTTTGACATTTTGCGACCCGATTTTGGGTCCACGTTTCTCGGGGTCACTTAGTGATAGAAACCCCAAAATTGGTATGCAAACACAGGAGAACTAGCACTACAACATCCCCAAATTTGGGGTTTCTATCGCCAACTAACCCCGAGATACGTTGACCCAAAGTCGGGTCGCAAAATATTTTTGAATCCGGTTGAAATAGTTTTAAATGCGGTTGAAATAATTTCGAATCATGTTGATACTATTTAAAGCAGATTCGAAAATATTTTGAGACCCGACTTTGAAAAAAAAATGAAATTGATTCTAACAGTCTGCAGGAGATCTGCAAAAAAAAAAAGAAGTGAAATGGCTGTTAATAGTCTACAGGAGATCTGCTAAAAAAATAAAATAAATGCTAATAGTCTGCAGGAGATCTTATGTAAAAAATAGTAATCTGCAAAAAAAATTAAACATGAAATAGATAGTATCTATATTCTATTCTATTCTATTGTTTTTCTAGTGTATTCTCTATTTCTATTCTAATCTATTCTATCCAAAGTTAAAATTAATTAATTACATTTTTTTTAATTCCTACTGTTCGAAATTAAAATGTATTCTATTCGAAATTCGAATTTCATAAGATGGTTGCATATTCTTTCTATTTTATTCTATTAAATTATATTTTTTTTCTATTCTGTTCTAATCTTTTCTATTTGAATTATAAATTTTGAAAGATGGTTAGTTACTTACTATATACATCTGTCACATAAAAAAAAGATGTGAAATGGCTGTCATGGATGTCGATCGCAAGGCAAGTACATATGCTGTATGCCATTGTCCGAGTGCCACGTGAAGTTGTGGATTGTCCACTTGCCACGTCACCTGCCACAAGTTATGGGGTTCCTAGCACCAAGTGACCCCCAGATATGGGCGATCTGTCAAGTGCTTTTCTGCAGCAGAGAATTAAATTTTGTGACCCGACTTTGAGGCCACGTATCTCGGGGCCACTTATAGCTAGAAATCCCAAAATATTTGGTATGCAAACACATTACAACTGGCACTACAATAACCCCAAATTTGGGGTTTCTATCACCAAGTAACCCCGTTGTAATGCTAGTTCTACTGTGTTTGCATACCAAATTTGGGGTTTCTAGCTATAAGTGGCCCCGAGATACGTGGCCCCAAAGTCGGGTCACAAAATGTCATTCTCTGCTGCAGAAAAGTACTTGACATATCGCCCATATCTGGGGGTCACTTGGTGCTAGGAACCCCATAACTTGTGGCAGGTGACGTGGCAAGTGGACAATCCACAACTTGGTCACGTGGCAGGTCACGTGACACTCGTGGCCGTTCACGTGGCACTCGTGGCAGGTCACGTGGCACTCGTGGCAGGTCACGTGACACTCGTGGCCGGTCACGTGGCACTCGTGGCCGGTCACGTGGCACTCGTGGCCGGTCACGTGGCACTCGTGGCCGGTCACGTGGCACTCGTGGCCGGTCACGTGGCAAGTGGACAATGACATACAGCATATGTACTTGCCTTGCGATCGACATCCGTGACAGCCATTTCACATCTTTTTTTTTATGTGACAGATGTATATAAGTAAGTAAATAACCTTCTTCCAAAATTTATAATTCAAATAGAAAAGATTAGAACAGAATAGAAAAAAAATATAATTTAGAAGAATAAAATAGAAAGAATATACAACCATCTTCTGAAATTCGAATTTCGAATAGAATAAATTTGAATTTCGAATAGTATGAATTCAAATTTTTTAATTAATTAATTAATTTTAACTTTGGATAGAAAAGATTATAATAAAATAGAAAATAGACTAGAAAAACAATAACCCCAAATTTGGGGTTTCTATCACCAAGTAACCCCGAGATACATGGACCCAAATTCGGGTCACAAAATATTTTCGAATCCGGTTGAAATAGTTTCAAATGCAGTTGAAATAATTTCGAATCATGTTGATACTATTTCAACCGGATTCGAAAATATTTTGCGACCCGACTTTGGGTCCATGTATTTTGGGGTTACTTAGTGATAGAAACCCAAAATTTGGAGATGTTGTAGTGCTAGTTCTACTGTGTTTGCATACCAAATTTGGGGTTTCTAGCTACAAGTGGCCCCGAGATATGTGGCCCCAAAATCGGGTCGCAAAATGTCATTCTCTGCTCCAGTAAAGTGCTTGACATTTTGCGACCCGATTTTGGGTCCACGTATCTCGGGGTCACTTAGTGATAGAAACCCCAAATTTGGTATGCAAACACAGGAGAGCTAGCACTACAACATCCCCAAATTTGGGGTTTCTATCGCCAACTAACCCCGAGATACGTGGACCCAAAGTCGGGTCGCAAAATATTTTTGAATCCGGTTGAAATAGTTTCAAATGCGGTTGAAATAGTTTTAAATGCGGTTGAAATAATTTCGAATCATGTTGATACTATTTAAAGCGGATTCGAAAATATTTTGCGACCTGACTTTGAAAAAAAAAATGAAATTGATTCTAACAGTCTGCAGGAGATCTGCAAAAAAAAAAAGAAGTGAAATGGCTGTTAATAGTCTACAGGAGATCTGCTAAAAAAAGAAATAGATGCTAATAGTCTGCAGGAGACCTGGTGAGAAAACTAAATAGATAATAATAGTCTGCAGGAGATCTGCAAAAAAATAAAATAAATGCTAATAGTCTGCAGGAGATCTTATGTAAAAAATAGTAATCTGCAAAAAAAATTAAACATGAAATAGATAGTATCTATATTCTATTCTATTCTATTGTTTTTCTAGTGTATTCTCTATTTCTATTCTAATCTATTCTATCCAAAGTTAAAATTAATTAATTACATTTTTTTTAATTCCTACTATTCGAAATTCAAATTTATTCTATTCGAAATTCGAATTTCATAAGATGGTTGCATATTCTTTCTATTTTATTCTATTAAATTATATTTTTTTTCTATTCTGTTCTAATCTTTTCTATTTGAATTATAAATTTTGAAAAATGGTTAGTTACTTACATCTGTCACATAAAAAAAAAGATGTGAAATGGCTGTCATGGATGTCGATCACAAGGCAAGTACATATGCTGTATGTCATTGTCCGAGTGCCACGTGACCGGCCACGAGTGCCACGTGACCGGCCACGTGACCAAGTTGTGGATTGTCCACTTGCCACGTCACCTGCCACAAGTTATGGGGTTCCTAGCACCAAGTGACCCCCAGATAGGGGCGATCTGTCAAGTGCTTTTCTGCAGCAGAGAATTAAATTTTGTGACCCGACTTTGAGGCCACGTATCTCGGGGCCACTTATAGCTAGAAATCCCAAAATATTTGGTATGTAAACACATTACAACTGGCACTACAATAACCCCAAATTTGGGGTTTCTATCACCAAGTAACCCTGTTGTAATGCTAGTTCTACTGTGTTTGCATACCAAATTTGGGGTTTCTAGCTATAAGTCGCCCCGAGATACGTGGCCCCAAAGTCGGGTCACAAAATGTCATTCTCTGCTGCAGAAAAGTACTTGAAATATCGCCCATATCTGGGGGTCACTTGGTGCTAGGAGCCCCATAACTTGTGGCAGGTGATGTGGCAAGTAGACAATCCACAACTAGGTCACGTGGCAGGTCACGTGGCACTCGTGGCCGTTCACGTGGCACTCGTGGCCGGTGTCGTGGCACTCGTGGCCGGTGTCGTGGCACTCGTGGCAGGTGTTGTGGTAAGTGGACAATGACATACAGCATATGTACTTGCCTTGCGATCGACATCCGTGACAGCCATTTCACATCTTTTTTTTTATGTGACAGATGTATATAAGTAAGTAAATAACCTTCTTCCAAAATGTATAATTCAAATAGAAAAGATTAGAACTGTCAGGGTCACCTGTGGCCAGGTGACAGATGCACACCGTAGGGGGACAGGAGTGCACCGCGAGGTAGTGAACCCTATGGCTGGCTTCTGCGGATAGGAAACTGGGTGGTTGTGGAAAGCGGGACCAGAGGAGCACAACCGGGATCCCAACGGAAGCGAGAGCCAAGATTCCCCAGGGCGCGGAGTCTAAGACCCAGCTGGTCTTCTCCAGGGCCTCTAGTGGTGAGGATGTTACGCTGCAGGCTGGGACCAGGTCGCGGCCCCTGGAGTTTCCTAGCTCACGCCCCGTAGGATAAGGGGAAAAGAGGGGAAGCAGCAGCACACGATAGAGAGAACCGAATAACAAGCTGAAGGTCAGGGGCCACAAGCAGACAAGGATAACGAAGAACGAGCCGAAGGTCAAGGGTCACGAGCAGACAGGGATAGTCGGGGACAAGCCAATAACGTAACAGAGAGACAGACGTAGCACACGGCAGGCAGGAACCCAAACACACAATGCCTAACAAACACGTTGATCAGCAAAGCAGGCTTGCAGTGCACAGGTTAATATAGTGTTCAGTGATAGGGCCTGGGGTGGAGTCAGGCTGGGAGGAGATTATAAAGGAAGCCAGGTGAAGGAGGTCTGGTCTCTAGATGAACACATGAGGAGGAAGGTAAGATGGCAGACAGACATTAATGCATATCCATGACAAGAACATAATAGAAAAAAAATATAATTTAGAAGAATAAAATAGAAAGAATATACAACCATCTTCTGAAATTCGAATAGAATAAATTTGAATTTCGAATAGTATGAGTTCAAATTTTTTAATTAATTAATTAATTTTAACTTTGGATAGAAAAGATTATAATAAAATAGAAAATAGACTAAAAAAACAATAACCCCAAATTTGGGGTTTCTATCACCAAGTAACCCCGAGATACATGGACCCAAATCCGGGTCACAAAATATTTTCGAATCCGGTTGAAATAGTTTCAAATGCAGTTGAAATAATTTCGAATCATGTTGATACTATTTCAACCGGATTCGAAAATATTTTGCGACCCGACTTTGGGTCCATGTATTTTGGGGTTACTTGGTGATAGAAACCCAAAATTTGGAGATGTTGTAGTGCTAGTTCTACTGTGTTTGCATACCAAATTTGGGGTTTCTAGCTACAAGTGGCCCCGAGATATGTGGCCCCAAAATCGGGTCGCAAAATGTCATTCTCTGCTCCAGTAAAGTGCTTGACATTTTGCGACCCGACTTTGGGTCCACGTATCTCGGGGTCACTTAGGTATAGAAACCCCATATTTGGTATGCAAACACAGAAGAACTAGCACTACAACATCTTCAAATTTGGGGTTTCTATCACCAAGTAACCCCGAGATACATGGACCCAAAGTCGGGTCAAAAATACTTTTAGATTCGAAAAAATTCGGATTCGGTTAAATTCGTTAGTATTGTAATTCGGTAATTTGGATGCATCCGAATGTCCGAATAATGAAAAATTCGTCCGAATTTCGATTCGGAACGAAACGGAATGCACATGTCTACTAAGCAGTATGGATGCAGAAACTAATGGAGTCCACTGTAGTAGCTAAGTAGTAGGGACAGGGCATGGAGAGAAAAAGTTTCCCGTGGGACTTTTTAGCAGCAAGAAATAATTGAAATCATTATTTAGTAAAAAAGTTTTATTTGATGAAAAGGCGCTTGGCCCTTGTAGAATAAAAATTAGTACATCAATTTATGAGCTCCGGTATTTACAAAGACGGTTCAAGTCATGTACAAAGGTGGACAAGATGAATAATAAGATCATACGTCTTGAATGCATATGGTGAACAGAAGAGAGCCCCGATGCATTTCGACCCATTAAGGTCTTCCTCAAGGGGGTCTTATATTCTATGGAATTTCAAAAAACAATATATTAGGAATTAAAGCATACTTTAAGCGTCTCCCATTGGTTACAGCAAGTCATAAGGTTAATACAGAATATCTTTCATAGTAGTCAATATCAGTAAATGGGGAGACAGCCGAAAAAAGGAATGCTATACATATATCTATTTCTAGAGAAATTTGCCTGTTTACCTTCCTTGCCACATAGTATGGCTGAACCGGAGATTTAAAAAGCTAGATTCCGTATGGTCTCCCCAAGTCTCCCAAGAGAGGTCCATGCTGCCAAAGCGTCCGCCTCCCGCTCCAGAGTGGGTCCGTCCCACAGGCAACTCTGCTCACAGGGGGTCACACACTTGGGATGGGCGCCCCAATTGCGGGCAAGAAAGCAGGTTGGGTGAGTGGGTAGCTATGTACCCTGAGCACCTAGAATTTGTAATAATAATCAATTTCAATGTTGCATATACGTTGCACTTTTTATTAGTTTATATTAGCTTCAAACAGGTGAGGCTAGAGCTCTTAACTGATTCACTTGAGAGGTGTATATGATCCTTGCATGCGTTGCTGGGGCTGTCCTATTATTATTTACTATTATGTCAAAGGTATGCCCCAAGACACCAGTATCGATAAAATAACAGATGCTGGAAAATGTTTGTCATTGTATTTATGTTAAAGTAATGTTTTATTTAAGAAATTTAAATAAATGATTATTATATAAAGAATTCAATAAAGAGTAATATACAGTATGTGTGAGTGAAGTGATGGGAAATAAAATAAGAGTGCAAAGTGGGGCATTGGTGACCTATAGGTGACAATTAATGAGAAAGTTTATATTACTAAAAAATAGTGATTGTGAAGGATAAAAAAGCTGGTAGCTTATTCAAGTGATGTGATAAGAGAGTGTAAATTGTAGAGTGGGTCTAAATGACTTATATTTGTTTATTAAAAAAGCAAATATCATGTAGTATATTAGGTGATAATAATGTGGCAATAAATATAAAAGTATACATAGGAGTTATACTAATTTGGTATGCTGAAAAATGTAGGCTATAAAAAAACCTATACTCACGTCACAGAACCTGTGAGTCTATAAGTCTTGATAGAAACATTAAGGTTGGGGACCCTTTAAAAGAAATGGTATATTATAACATAATATAATATAATATCCTGAACTGTACCAGGCCACATGCCCTCAACATGGGGAGGATGTCCCCATGTTGATGGGGACAAGGGCCTCATCCCCACAACCCTTGTCCGGTGGTTGTGGGGGTCTGTGGGGGTCTGCGGGCGGGGGGCTTATCAGAATCTGGAAGACCCCTTTAACAAAGGGGACCCCCAGATCCCGGCCCCCCCTATGTGAATTGGTAAGGGGTACATTGTACCCCTACCATTTCACGAAGAAAGCGTAAAAAAATGTAAAAAAAAACACAAAAAAAAGTCCTCTATTAACCACTTAACGACCGCTCACTGTATATATACGTCGGCACAATGGCACCGACAGGCACAATCACGTAGAGCATACGTGATTGCCTTTGTACAGTTGGGGGGTCCAATCGGACCCCCCTTCTGTACAGTGAGCGGTCGGAATTCGTCTGGGAGCGATCCGACATGAGGGGACGGCCGTTCGATTCCGGCCACCCCCCCCCGCGATCGCTCCCGGCGAATAGAAATGCCCCCTCTGTCTGTGTAATGTTTACACAGACAGAGAAAGCAGGAGGAAGTGATGTCATCTCCTGTGCGGCGCTCACATATACCGAGCGTCGTACAAGAGAAGACACACAGGTCAGTGCACAAACACTACACTAACACCAGCACACATAGGCACATAAATCGCCCCCCCAGGCCCCCCCAGATCACCCCCCAGCCCCCAGTCACAGTGTCACTGATTGCAGTGACCATTTATTTAGTGATCACTGCAATCAGTGACATTTGTGACTGTAAAAGTGTCACTACATTTAGTTTTAGGTCCAGTGTAGCCCCCTAACCCCCCCTAATAAAGGTTTAACCCCTTGATCACCCCCCAGATAACCCTTTCACCCCTAGCACCGCCGTCGCTAAGCGATCATTTTTCTGATCGCTGTCTTAGCGTCGGTGATGCAGATCGGTACCCAGTAATTTTTTTTAGGTTCACCGCAGGTTTTTATAGCGTCGGGTACCCCCATAAATTATCTAATAAAGGTTTAACCCCCTTGATCGCCCCCCAGGTAACCCTTTCACCCCCTATCATCACTGTCGCTAAGCGATCATTTTTCTGATCGATGTCTTAGCGTCGGTGATGCAGATCGGTAGCCAGTATTTTTTTTTTAGGTTCGCCGCAGGTTTTTATAGCGTCGGGTACCCCCATAAATTATCTAATAAAGGTTTAACCCCCTTGATCGCCCCCCAGGTAACCCTTTCACCCCCTATCACCACTGTCGCTAAGCGATCATTTTTCTGATCGCTGTCTTAGCGTCTGTGATGCAGATCGGTAGCCAGTAATTTTTTTTACGTTCGCCGCAGGTTTTTATAGCGTCAGGTACCCCCATAAATTATCTAATAAAGGTTTAACCCCTTGATCGCCCCCCAGGTAACCCTTTCACCCCCTATCACCACTGTCGCTAAGCGATAATTTTTCTGATCGCTGTCTTAGCGTCGGTGATGCAGATCAGTAGCCAGTATTTTTTTTTTAGGTTCGCCGCAGGTTTTTATAGCGTCAGGTACCCCCATAAATTATCTAATAAAGGTTTAACCCCCTTGATCGCCCCCCAGGTAACCCTTTCACCCCCTATCACCACTGTCGCTAAGCGATCATTTTTCTGATCGTTGTCTTAGCGTCGGTGATGCAGATCGGTAGCCAGTAATTTTTTTTAGGTTCGCCGCAGGTTTTTATAGCGTCAGGTACCCCCATATATTATCTAATAAAGGTTTTAACCCCCTAATTGCCCCTAGTTAACCCTTTCACCAGTGATCACCATATAAGTGTTACGGGTGATGCTGGCGCCGGCGCCGGCGGGTGATATCAATTAGGTTTTAGCGTCAGAGAGGGTCTGCGTCACACCCCAGGCAGCGTCAGTTTAGTGCCAGTAGCGCTAACACCCACGCATGAAGCATACACCTCCCTTAGTGGTATAGTATCTGAACAGATCAATATCTGATCTGATCAGATCTATACTAGCGTCCCCAGCAGTTTAGGGTTCCCAAAAACGCAGTGTTAGCGGGATCAGCCCAGATACCTGCTGGCACCTGCGTTTTGCCCCTCCGTCCAGCCCAGGCCACCCAAGTGCAGTATCGATCGATCACTGTCACTTACAAAACACAACACACATAACTGCAGCGTTCGCAGAGACAGGCCTGATCCCTGCGACTCCAGTGCTGTAGGAGGTGATTTCACCACCACAGTTAAAAAAAAAAAAGCATATATGCCGAAGCATTGGGGCAGCAGGGGCGGAGGAGTGATTTTGCTCCTAATGGACATACATACGGTCGAAATTCTGACGGAGGCTTGCCCGTGGAAAAGTCCGACCATGTGTGTGCGGCATAACTTTTTTGCGGGAGGATGCCCCCATGCTTCGGCATATATAAATGGTGCATGTATGCCCATCATTAGAAGTGGGTGGATGAAGGGCGGTATTCTAATGGTGGGCATACCCACCGATCAATCTCTTTTTTCGTTCAGCCACCTGGCTGCATGAAAAAAAAAGATTACAATACATGTCCAACAAGGACCAGCAACGTACTGGTATGTTGCTGGACTTTGAATGGTTATACCAGATTGATGCCTGTGGGTTTAGGTATCATCTTGGTATCATTCTTTTCAGCCAGCGGCCGGCTTTCATGTAAAAGCAATCCTAGTGGCTAATTAGCCTCTGGACTGCTTTTACAAGCAGTGGGAGGGAATGCCCCCCCCCGGATATAAAAAGCGCCATTGGGAAATTGGGAAAGCATTTTATCACACCGATCTTGGTGTGGTCAGATGCTTTGAGGGCAGAGGAAAGATCTAGGGTCTAGACCCCAGTTTTTTCAAAAAAAGAGTACCTGTCACTACCTATTGCTATCATAGGGGATATTTACATTCCCTGAGATAACAATAAAAATGATAAAAAAAAAATATGGAAGGAACAATTTAAAAATAAAATAAAAAAGCAAAATTAATAAAAAAAAAAAAAAAAAAAAAAAAAAGCACCCCTGTCCTGCCCTGCTCTTGCCCAATGGCGAACGCAAGCGTCGGTCTGGCGTCATATGTAAACAGCAATTGCACCATGCATGTGAGGTATCACCGCGAAGGTCAGATCGAGGGCAGTAATTTTAGCAGTAGACCTCCTCTGTAAATCTAACGGGGTAACCTGTGAAGGCTTTTAAAGGCTTATAAAAATGTATGTAGTTTGTCGCCAATGCGCGTTTGTGCGAAATTTTAAAGCATGTCGTGTTTCATATCTATGTACTCGGCCTAAGATCACCTTTTTTATTTCATCAAACATTTGGGCAATATAGTGTGTTTTAGTGCATTAAAATTAAAAAAAGTGTATTTTTTCCCCAAAAAATGCGTTTGAAAAATCGCTGCGCAAATACTGTGTAGAAAAAAAAATGCAACACCCACCATTTTATTCTGTAAGGCCTTTGCTTTAAAAATATATATAATGTTTGGGGGTTCAACATAATTTTCCTGCAAAAAAAAATATGTTTTCATGTAAACAAAAAGTGTCAAAAAGGGCTTTGTCTTCAAGTGGTTAGAAGAGTGGATGTAAGCTTCCTAATGTTGTGTATAAAATGCCAGAACAGTTCAAAACCCCCCCAAATGACCCCATTTTGGAAAGTAGACACCCCAAGCTATATACTGAGAGGCATGTCGAGTCCATGGAATATTTTATATGTTGACACAAGTTGCGGAAAAAAGACAATTTTTTATTTATTTTTTTGCACAAAGTTGTCACTAAATGATATATTGCTCAAACATGCCATGGGCATATGTGGAATTACACCCCAAAATACATTCTGTTGCTTCTCCTGAGTACGGGGATACCACATGTGTGAGACTTTTTGGGAGCCTAGCCGCGTACAGGACCCCAAAATCCAAGCACCGCCTTCAGGCTTTCTAAGGGTGTAAATTTTTGATTTCACTTCTCACTGCCTATCACAGTTTCGGAGGCCATGGAATGCCCAGATGGCACAAACCCCCCCAAATGACCCCATTTTGGAAAGTAGACACCCCAAGCTATTTGCTGAGAGGTATTGTGAGTATTTTGCAGATCTCGCTTTTTGTCACAAAGTTTTAAAAATTTGAAAAAAAAAAGAAAAAAAAAAAAAGATTTTCTTTCTTCATTTTCAAAAACAAATTAGAGCTGTAAAATACTCACCATCGCTATTTTGGCATTTTATGGCCTTCGAAACTGTGATAGGTAGTGAGGAGTCAAATCAAAAATTTGTGCCTAGAAATCCTGAAGGCAGTGATTGGTTTTCAGGGTCCCGTACGCGGCTAGGCTCCTAAAAAGGCTCCTAAAAAGTCCCACACATGTGGTATCCCCGTACTCAGGAGAAGCAGCAGAATGTATTTTGGGGTGCAATTCCACATATAACCATGGCATGTGTGAGCAATATATCATTTAGTGACAACTTTTTGTAATATTTTTTTTTTTTTTGTCATTATTCAATCACTTGGGACAAAAAAAAAAAAATATTCAATGGGCTCAACAGGCCTCTCAGCAATTTCCTTGGGGTGTCTACTTTCTAAAATGGGGTCATTTGGGGGGGGGGTTTGTGCTATTTTGGCATTTTATGGCCTTCAAAACTGTGATAGGTAGTGAGGAGTGAAATCAAAAATTTGCGCCCTTAGAAATACTGAAGGCGGTGCTTGGTTTCCGTGGTCCCGTACGTGGCTAGGCTCCTAAAAAGTCCCACACATGTGGTATCCCCGTACTCAGGAGAAGCAGCAGAATGTATTTTGGGGTGCAATTCCACATATAACCATGGCATGTGTGAGCAATATATCATTTAGTGACAACTTTTTGTAATTTTTTTTTTTTTTTGTCATTATTCAATCACTTGGGACAAAAAAAAAAATATTCAATGGGCTCAACATGCCTCTCAGCAATTTCCTTGGAGTGTCTACTTTCCAAAATGGGGTCATTTGGGGGGGTTTTGTACTGCCCTGCCATTTTAGCACCTCAAGAAATGAGATAGGCAGTCATAAATTTAAAGCTGTGTAAATTCCAGAAAATGTACCCTAGTTTGTAAACGCTATAACTTTTGCGCAAACCAATAAATATACACTTATTGACATTTTTTTTTACTAAAGACATGTGGCTGAATACATTTTGGCCTAAATGTATGACTAAAATTGAGTTTATTCGATTTTTCTTATAACAAAAAGTAGAAAATATCATTTTTTTTCAAAATTTTCGGTCTTTTTCCGTTTATATCGCAAAAAATAAAAATCGCAGAGGCAATCAAATACCATTAAAATAAAGCTCTATTTGTGGGAAGAAAAGGACGCAAATTTTGTTTGGGTACAACATTGCATGTCCGCACAATTTACAGTTAAAGCAGCGCAGTGCAAAATTCTGAATTCACCTCTGGTCCTTTAGCTACCAAATGGTCCGGGGCTTAAGTGGTTAAAAAAAAAAAAAAACATTCCAGCGGTGAAATCCAGTGTCCCGCGGCGATCCGATGTCCAGCGCTGTCCGTCACTGGTTTTGCCTGAGCGGACCTGATGGGGAACTTCCTCCTCAGTGTTTTAAATGTATAGACCCGCCCCTTCTAAAGTTCCCCATCAGGTCCGCTCAGCGGACCAGATGCGGAACATGACAAGGGGCGGGTCTATACATGTATTACCACAGTGAGAGAAGTTCCCCATCAGGTCCGCCCCCTCGGTATGTCGGACCCGCCTACGTCATTGGCCTGAGCGGGTAACTTCCTTCACTGTGTAATTTAAATTTACACAGTGAAGGAAGTTCCCCGCTCAGGCCAATGACGTAGGCGGGTCCGACATACCGAGGGGGCGGACCTGATGGGGAACTGCTCTCACTTTGGTAATACATGTATAGACCCGCCCCTTGTCATGTTCCGCATCTGGTCCGCTGAGCGGACCTGATGGGGAACTTTAGAAGGGGCGGGTCTATACATTTAAAACACTGAGGAGGAAGTTCCCCATCAGGTCCGCTCAGGCAAAACCAATGACGGACAGCGCTGGACATCGGATCGCCGCGGGACACTGGATTTCACCGCTGGAATGTTTTTTTTTTTTTATAAAGGACTTTTTCAAGGTGTTTGTGTGTTTTTTTTTACATTTTTTTACGCTTTCTTCGTGAAATGGTAGGGGTACAATGTACCCCTTACCAATTCACATAGGGGGGGGCGGGATCTGGGGGTCCCCTTTGTTAAAGGGGTCTTCCAGATTCCGATAAGCCCCCCGCCCGCAGACCCCCACAACCACAGAGCAAGGGTTGTGGGGATGAGGCTCTTGTCCCCATCAACATGGGGACATCCTCCCCATGTTGAGGGCATGTGGCTTGGTACGGTTCAGGAGGGAGGGGGGGCCGCTCTCGTCCCCCCCTTTTCCCCTGCGGCCGGCCAGGTTGCGTGCTCGGATAAGGGTCTGGTATGGATTTTTGGGGGGACTCCACGCCATTTTTTTTTTAATTTGGGGTGGAGTTCCCCTTAAAATCCATGCCAGATCTAAAGGGCCTGGTATGGATATTAAGGGGAAACCCCACGCCATTTTTTTTTTAAATTTGCGGCGGGGTTCCCCTTAATATCCATTCCAGACCTGAAGGGCCTGGTAATTGAATTCTGGGGGACCCCCACGCTTTTTTTTTTTTTTTTTATCAATGACTTTTGTATGTATTGATAAAAGCCGACAATTCATTAATAGCCACGAGTGAGTTTTAAATGACTTTTTTTCCTTCAAAAATGACACTTTGTGGGGACAGTTCTAAGCACGGGAAACATGCGCCACTTTACATGCATATCATACACACCCCCTAGGTACGAAATTTAAAGGAATATTTCACTTTTATTTTTTAATTTTAAGCATTATTAAAATCACTGCTCCCGAAAAAACGGCCGTTTTTAAAACTTCTTTTTGCATTGATACATGTCCCCTGGGGCAGGACCCGGGTCCCCAAACACTTTTTAGGACAATAACTTGCATATAAACCTTTATAATTAGCACTTTAGATTTCGAACGTTCGAGTCCATTGTATTTAATAGGGTTCTAAAGTTCACACGAACATTTTGTCTGTTCGCAGGTTCTGGTGCGAACCGAACAGGGGGGTGTTCGGCTCATCCCTGATGACAAACATTTGCCAGCATCTGTTATTTTATCGATACTGGTGTCTTGGGGCATACCTTTGACATAATAGTAAATAATAATAGGACAACCCCAGCAACGCATGCAAGGATCATATACACCTCTCAAGTGAATCAGTTAAGAGCTCTAGCCTCACCTGTTTGAAGCTAATATAAACTAATAAAAAGTGCAACATATATGCAACATTGAAATTGATTATTATTACAAATTCTAGGTGCTCGGCACAGGGTACATAGCTACCCACTCACCCAACCTGCTTTCTTGCCCGCAATTGGGGCGCCCATCCTAAGTGCGTGACCCCCTGTGAGCAGAGTTGCCTGTGGGGCAGACCCACTCTGGAGCGGGAGGCGGACGCTTTGGCGGCATGGACCTCTCTTGGAAGACTTGGGGAGACCATACGGAATCTAGCTTTTTAAATCTCCGGTTCAGCCATACTATGTGGCAACTGCAAGGAAGGTAAACAGGCAAATTTCTCTAGAAATAGATATATGTATAGCATTCCTTTTTTTCGGTTGTCTCTCCATTAACTGATATTGACTACTATGAAAGATATTCTGTATTAACTGTAGCGATACCTCCAACTAAGAAGGCCGCAGATTTAGTTGGGCCCTGAAGACAGCTCCGCCAACCCCCGGCAATCTGCTCAACCCCCTACTGGCACAGCTAGTAAGGGGAGATAGGACCGCGTGACCGCAACTCTAGGTGACGCAGTCCTATGGCAAACACACACAGTGATATACTTTAAAACTTCTATTAAAGTAAGTAAAACTGACACCAATGTACTTGACCCAGATATTTTACTGAGGCTAATGGGCAAGTAATAAACAACAGTATAACAAGTTGCAGATCCCTGCAATAAACAGTAATAAAGTTAAACAGAGTAATCAGAATAATAAAGTATTGCTATGCAACTCTAGCGCTGCCCTTTTACAGCTACTTCCCCTCATGGGTAGACTAACACCCAGCAATGTCTACCTATGCAGTCAGGCCTGACTGATCTAAATGGAAGTTCAGTGAAACAATATTCGCTAGCAATCTTTCGGTGGTGCACTTGAAGAACAACTTTGTAATCCCAACGAATAGTAAAGATAAAGTATCTGTCTTTAAACAGCTCTCACCACCCGGACAAGTCCAAGTCCGTTTCCTCCATCGATTCGTCTAGGAACAGGAATCCACCGACATCCAAGTCTTTAATCCTTCTGGTGTACTGCAGCAAGGATGAGAAGATGTTTCTAAGGCTCTGCTAGGCTGGCAAAGGGGCTCTTTGGAAAGGAGCACAAGGCCCAGGCTTCCGGCCTTGTGCACACAGCAGTTCAGCACAGAGATCCTCTTGCTAGGAGAGGGAGTGTCCAAAGAGAGTGAACAAACTCCACCTCCCCTTTATAAAGTCTGCCCCAGCAGTCTCTGTTCCGGAGCAATGTACCCTGGGTGCTGCAAGATGTACTGGGAGATGTAGTCTCTCTCTCTCCTCTGCTTTCACTTCCAGTAATGTCTCTTTACTTCCTCCCGACTCACCTCTCACCTGGAACTTCTTGTCTCTCTGTCTTAAAGGGGAATACCCGGCTACACACTCCCCCCACTTTGAATCTTTGGTCCCCAAAGACATTTTTTAGGTCTGCAAAACATTCTAGATTCAATGCGGTTGCATAGGGTTGACAGAGGAGCCTCCCACCAATCATCATAAGATGGGGAGCTGTCCTGTCTACAGGTCGCTTCAGTGGGGGCGACCTGTCTAGCTGTGCCAGAGAGTGAGCTGGGGTTGCCCTCCACCAAATGGACCGTGGAGGGATCCGGATTCTCAGCATTCCTCCTAGCAGTAACTACAGAGTCTTCTGAGCTGTTCCCCATTTGTGGGTAGGTCAGCTTCTTAGGAGGCCGGATGACTCTTCGAGCCCTTTGCTCTCTTGGGATTTCTGGCTCTGGCGCCACAGGCTCCTCTTCCTCTGAACAACCATCATGGGCATCTTCCCAGTATTCTGCTGAAGGACTAGAAGGGATGAACTCTGTGGCTTCTGGGTTCAGTGTTTCATCTGTGGTGTCTTCAGTGGTTGGAAGATCTATGGTAGAAGTTCCTGGAGTTGGGGAAAGCCACAGCCAATCAAGTTCTCCCTCCTCACCTCCACTAAGTTGAGAGGCCTCTCCATCTTCAACTCGGGAGGTCTGCGACCGAGTGTTCGGCCTAGGAGTATCCAGGATAGAGGCCGGTTCAAGGGAGTCTCCCACGGGAGGTATTCTAACTGCCTCAGCAAGTGGGAGAAGGCGGTTTCGATGCCACGTCTTCAGTGGGCCTACCTTTCCTTCTGGCTTCAACGTATAGACAGGTAGGCCTGGCAACTTCCTGCAGATGACATAGGGTTCAGATCTCCATCTGTCTGCAAGTTTGTGCTTTCCAGGGACCCCCAGATTGCGTAACAGTACTCGATCCCCGGGCTGTAGGTCTTGTACCCGAACCTTCAAGTCGAAGTTTCTTTTATTTCGAGCTCCCCTTTGATCTGAGGCCGCTTGAGCATGTTCATAGGCTACTTTCAGGCTGTGTCTGAGCCTGTCCACATATCCTTTGTGGGATGTGGCTGAGGAATGGTCCAGAGAGGTGCCAAAGGCCAAGTCCACCGGTAGTCTCGCTTCTCTCCCAAACATGAGTCAATATGGGGAGTAGCCTGTAGCATCACTGATGGTGCAGTTGTAAGCATGTACTATGGCTGCTATGTGTTGGCTCCAATGTTGCTTTTTCTTGCTTTCCAGAGTCCCCAACATGTTGAGCAAGGTTCGGTTAAACCTTTCCGGCTGAGCATCTCCCTGTGGATGGTAAGGTGTAGTTCGAGTCTTCTTAATTCCCAAAGAATCCAGGAGCTTCCGGATCAGTTTACTCTCAAAGTCCCTCCCTTGATTTGAATGGAGTCGATGTGGCAGCCCATAATGGACAAAGTACTTCTCCATAAGTACCTTGGCTACGGTGGAGGCCTTCTGGTCTTTGGTGGGGAAAGCCTGGGCATACCTGGTGAAATGGTCGGTTATCACCAGAACATTTCCTAGTCCACTCAGGTCGGGTTCGAGGCAGAGAAAATCAATGCATACCAGATCCATTGGGCCTTGACTCTGTAGATGGCCCATTGGGGCAGCTTGATGGGGTAAAGTCTTCCTCTGGACGCACCTTGCACATGAGTGGCAGTACTCTTCTATCTCTGCCCTCATGCAGGGCCAATAGAACCGACTTCTGACAAGTTGAAAGGTCCTTTCAGCCCCTAGGTGGCCATGGTTGTCATGCAGGGCAATCAGAACAGTCTCTGGATATTTCTCTGGGAGGAACAGTTGCCACTTATCTTCTGAGTCATCAGAGGGGCCCCTTCGGTAGACCACTCCCTGATGTAACTGCAACCTGTCCCACTCTTTCCTCAGCAGGTGAGCTTCTTTTGAAGGTTGACGCATGAGTCTGTTTGGATCCTGATTCTCCAGGGCCTCCAGGACCAATCTCCCCATGGGGTCTTCCAACTGGTCACACCTCAACTCCTTCTTGGACAGTCTTGGCAGGTTGTCCTCTCCCAGTTGAGCTACTCCACAGTAGTGTTTGGGGACTCCCACCATGGTAACTCCTATTTCCTCTGCTCTGGAGCCTCCTCTGGCTTGGAATTCAGTTCCTTGACAAAGGGCCCGCACCCCGTCCGGTGCCACTTGGGTCCAATCTTCTACGTCACTGGTGAGAGAATGAGATCTCCTGGACAGAGCGTCTGCATCTCGATTCCCAGTCCCTGGCCTATACTTTAGGCTGAAGTTGAATCCAGAAAGTGCGGCCAGCCACCTGTGTCCAGTGGCGTCCAGCTTGGCCGTGGTGAAAAGGTAGGTAAGGGGGTTGTTATCGGTCTTCACAGTGAACTCCGCCCCATACAGGTAGTCTTTAAGCTTGTCTACTACCGCCCACTTAAGGGCCAGGAACTCCAGCTTGTGAGTGGGGTAGTTCTTCTCAGGGGGGGTCAGGCTCCGGCTCACATAGGCAACAGGCCGTTGTTGCCCTTCGTGTTCTTGATAAAGTACTCCTCCCAGACCGTCATGACTAGCATCTACATGTAGTTCATAGGGCTTGGTTGGGTCTGCATAGGCCCAGACTGGGGCAGTGGTTAGGCTCTCCTTTAATGCCTGGAAGGCCTCTTCACACTTCTGGTTCCACTGATCTCTGACTGACTCTCCCGGCTTCCTGGGCCCTGAGTCGTCCTCTTCCCCCTCGGTCTTGAGTAGTTCATTCAATGGCCTGGCAATTCGGGCGAATCCTTCCACAAACCTCCTGTAATAGGAGCAGAACCCCAAGAAGGATCTGAGTTCGGTTACTGTGGTGGGTCGTGGCCAGGAGGTAACTGCCTCCAATTTCTCAGGGTCTGTGGCCACCCCTTCTTCAGACACTATGTGCCCCAGATAGTTCACAGAAGACTGATAGAACTGACACTTCTCAGGCGAAAGCTTGAGTCCTTCCTCACTGAGTCTTCTCAACACTTTTTCCAGCCTCCTTTCGTGTTCTTCCAAGGTTCTCCCAAAGACAATGACATCGTCCAGGTATACAAGGACTTCAATAAGGTTCATGTCTCCTACAGTCTTCTCCATGAGACGTTGGAAAGTCGCTGGGGCTCCAGACAGACCTTGGGGCATCCGGTTGAATTCAAAGAACCCTACTGGGGTTATGAAGGCTGTCTTCTCCCTGTCTTCTGGGTGCATAGGAATCTGATAGTACCCGCTCTTGAGATCCATAACGCTGAACCATTTAGCTCCAGACAAGCTCTGTAGGGCATCCTCTATCCTCGGAGTGGTGTATTGGTCAGGTATGGTTCTCCTGTTGAGAGTCCTGTAGTCGATACAGAGCCTCAATGATCCATTCTTCTTTCTGACCACCACGACGGGAGAGGCATAGGGGCTTCTGGACTCCCGTATCACACCAGTCCTCTTGAGTTCTGCAAGTTGTTCCCTTAGATCCTCCAGATCTGCTAGGGGGACCCGCCTGACCCTCTCTCGGAAGGGCTTGTCTTCCTGGAGGCGGATCCGATGGGTGGCACTCCTTGCACACCCCACATCGAACTCATCCTTAGAGAAGATCTTCTCCCATCTATTCAACTGGGCCTTGGCTCTCTCCTTCCAAGCTCCTGGCAGATTCGGGTTTTCCATGGACAGCTTCTCCCAAGCATCTCCTCCTTCACCTGTCCTCTTCACTTCTGACAGGGTAACAGGGGCCGCAGGGCTCACCTGGCCTAGCAGCATTCTGGCTGGGATTTCCATGGGGTCTCTGGTAGTGTTCCTAACACTCACTGGAACTCTACAATGGGCCTTCTTCAGGACCTTCAGTGGAATCACTTCCGGTATCACTTCCAGACCTGAGGACTCACCCCTTGGGTCTGAATCCAGCACGACAAAGGGACCAGGCTGCTCCCAAGTAAGCTTCACAGTGGCTCTGAGACAGGTTACTTCGCCGGGCTGCAACACTACCCCTTCTCTTCCAAGTCTCCACACCTTCCCTATCCCTTCTCCAGGGGTCTCCTGCTCTTGGACCAGCCGTTGGTAGGCCATCTTCAGCATGGGATGGATCTTGGTGGCTGTTCACCCCTCTTCTTTTACTAGAGGCGTCAGGTGTCTTCGGACCAGGTCCGTGTTCGTCCCTATTATAAGGGAATTCTTGTTGGCTCCAGGCGGCCTAGGGCACACGACTGCCAGGGTGTCAAACACTTCGGCCTTCCCAGCCACGGATGGGTCAAAGGTCATCTTGATGGGAAGATAGCCGTCGTAAGGGAAACTCTGGGTTCCAATTCCCCATATTTCCAGCTTTTCTATCTTCTGGATAGGCAGATGACTCAAGTGCCTATCGTAGAAGTCCCGGTATAGTAGGGTCACTTGTGCCCCGGTATCCAAGAGGGCCCTGGTGTAGACTCCCTCCACTTGAATGGGCACTATAGGAGATGGGCCCACCAGCTTCTCCGAAAATGGCCCGGCAGGGGTCGCCTTCTTCAGACCTTTTCCTTTTTGACTCTCTCTTGTCCAATTCCCTTTGGACTTGAACCTTTCTTGAGCCTGGTATGCATTGACTTCCCCCCTTTTTATGGGTGTAGGAACCCGCTGAGGGATACTGTTATTTTTCTTAGGTGTGCACCCCCTCTGGGGAGTGCTGTGTCTCTTCTGAGGGGTCTTGCCCCCTTTCTCTGCGGTGTATCTCTGTTGGAGAATGTTGTGTTTCCTCTGAGGTGTTCTATTTTCTCTCTTCTTCTGTTTTTCATTCAGTTTGGAGCTCACTGAAAATGATGGGCACCCGGTTGACTCCTTCACCGGGGCCCTCTGAAGTTTTCCGCCGGCTGGCGGTTATTTATCTTTTTCTTCCTGGGACTGGAACATATGTTTGCAAAATGACCAATCCCTCCGCAGTTGTAACAAATCACCTCTTCTTCACAATCCTGTAGAGAAGCGGGCGCTGAGGTATTCGGGAACAACTCCTTTCTTGGACTTTTCTTTTCTGGTTTCCTTTGATCTTTCTCCATCAAAGAGGTCAGTATCTCCAACACTTGGGACATCTGCGATTTCAGGGTGTCCACTTCTGCATCTCTTTCGGGGGTCATGGCCGGGCTGACCATCACCACCAGAGGTTTGGTTGGCTCGACTGGCTGTTCCCTCTTTTTCTCCTCCCACATGGCCTCTTCCTCTCTGACCATTCGAATGAGGTCGGGGTATTCCAGGTTCTTCCCGTCCTGTCGGGTGCGCAGCGCCAATGCAATAGGATCCAGGGGCTGAGCTCCCCTCAATACCTGCTGAGCCCGGGCCTCGCCTACCTTCCCTGGGTCGATCCCCTTCTTCAGAATATTTCTATGCAGGATCTTGTCTAGACGTCCCATATATTCTGACAGTTTCTCTCCTGTTTTCTGGTAGCAGTGCTCCAGCTGATAGGTGAGCTCGGTAACTTTTTCTGTCCCACCGAACACATTCTGCAAGATGTCCAAGTAGTCCTGTGCAGTACAGTCTTTCCTGCTCATCTTCAGGTTGCGTATGGCATCCAGAGCAGGCCCCTTCAAACTTTCAGCAATTCGCTGTTTCTTGCTGCGTTCTGGAACTTCCCATTCCTCTAAGGCCTGAGTGGTGCCATCTAGCCACTCCTCAAATCCTTCTTCCCCTGAGGGCACAGGTTTTCTCCCTGAGAATATCCGGAGCTTTCTGTACCCCGACATTGGGTAATCTGTGGGATTCTTCTTGCACTGGGCCACAATCTCTCCCAGTACAGCGCATAGTTCTGTGCTGAGGGTGGCCGGTGATGATCTGGGACTCTCTGTATCCTCCTGCTCTTGTGCCTTAGGGGATGGTGGGGGAGGTATCTGTGGAGATGATGACTTTCTTATTGGGAACCGATCTCCCTTATGTGGCAGCGCATGTGTCAGATGGTAGGTCTGCCCATCCATAGCTTGTATGCTCTGGCTTTTAAAATGCTCTGGAATTTCGTCTTTCCACTCTATTAATGCGTATGTACACGAAGCATGTGGTCTCACATCCATCACCCATGATTTCTGGCATGGTGATAGGGATGTCATTAACTGCTTTATTGCATCTCTTTGCCAGATCCCCGGGAGTTCAATAACTGCCGCCGCGGCCGGATCTGCGCCAGCCATTGTGTACCACTGTCCTACTTCTAGCGGGTCCATGCCGGTCTTTTGGCGTGTTCGCTTGCTGTATCAGGATCCCGGACGAGAACCCCCACGTGTAGCGATACCTCCAACTAAGAAGGCCGCAGATTTAGTTGGGCCCTGAAGACAGCTCCGCCAACCCCCGGCAATCTGCTCAACCCCCTACGGGCACAGCTAGTAAGGGGAGATAGGACCGCGTGACCGCAACTCTAGGTGACGCAGTCCTATGGCAAACACACACAGTGATATACTTTAAAACTTCTATTAAAGTAAGTAAAACTGACACCAATGTACTTGACCCAGATATTTTACTGAGGCTAATATGCAAGTAATAAACAACAGTATAACAAGTTGCAGATCCCTGCAATAAACAGTAATAAAGATAAACAGAGTAATCAGAATAATAAAGTATTGCTATGCAACTCTAGCGCTGCCCTTTTACAGCTACTTCCCCTCATGGGTAGACTAACACCCATCAATGTCTACCTATGCAGTCAGGCCTGACTGATCTAAATGGAAGTTCAGTGAAACAATATTCGCTAGAAATCTTTCGGTGGTGCACTTGAAGAACAACTTTGTAATCCGAACGAATAGTAAAGATAAAAGTATCTGTCTTTAAACAGCTCTCACCACCCGGACAAGTCCAAGTCCGTTTCCTCCATCGATTCGTCTAGGAACAGGAATCCACCGACATCCAAGTCTTCAATCCTTCTGGTGTACTGCAGCAAGGATAAGAAGATGTTTCTAAGGCTCTGCTAGGCTGGCAGAGGGGCTCTTTGGAAAGGAGCACAAGGCCCAGGCTTCAGGCCTTGTGCACACAGCAGTTCAGCACAGAGATCCTCTTGCTAGGAGAGGGGGTGTCCAAAGAGAGCGAACAAACTCCACCTCCCCTTTATAAAGTCTGCCCCAGCAGTCTCTGTTCCGGAGCAATGTACCCTGGGTGCTGCAAGATGTACTGGGAGATGTAGTCTCTCTCTCTCCTCTGCTTTCACTTCCAGTAATGTCTCTTTACTTCCTCCCGACTCACCTCTCACCTGGAACTTCTTGTCTCTCTGTCTTAAAGGGGAATACCCCGCTACATAACCTTATGACTTGCTGTAACCAATGGGAGATGCTTAAAGTATGCTTTAATCCTAATATATTGTTTTTTGACATTCCATAGAATATAAGACCCCCTTGAGGAAGACCTTAATGGGTCGAAATGCATCGGGGCTCTCTTCTGTTCACCATATGCATTCAAGACGTATGATCTTATTATTCATCTTGTCCACCTTTGTACATGACTTGAACCGTCTTTGTATACACTATGTCTGGCTTTGTAAATACCGGAGCTCATAAATTTATGTACTCATTTTTAATCTACGAGGGCCAAGCGCCTTTTCATCAAATAAAACTTTTTTACTAAATAATGATTTCAATTATTTCTTGCTGCTAAAAAGTCCCACGGGAAACTTTTTCTCTCCATGTCCAGCATTCAAATCGGGATGCGCAGCCCTCTCACATATTCCATATGTGTCTAACCAAGCCAAGTAGTAGGGACAGGGAAGCTAGTGGATATCACTGCAGTAGCTAAGTAGTAGGGACACAGAAGCTAGTGGGGATCACTGCAGTAGCTAAGTAGTAGGGACACGGAAGCTAGTGGAGATTACTGTAGTAGCTAAGTATTAGGGACACGGAAGTTAGTGGAGATCACTGTTGTCACGATCTGGAGTCAGGCTTGAAGGTCAATAGCTATAGCAGTGGAGCAGCACCCACTGACAAGTAGGATAGGTATACAAGCAGTTTACCCTAGCTGATGACACGGGATCACCTGAAATGCGAATTCTAAGTACTAACCAGTTGTCACGTACCTTGGAGGTGAGCCTGGCGTGCAGAGGAAGACCTCTGGTACAGCCCCGGCTCAGAGACCACTGGAGTTGCAGTGGCTGCCAGAGCACGGTGAGGTAAGAGTGCCTTGCTGAAAGAGGTAGTATCCGATGAGTAGCAGGACCGGGCCGGATCGCTGAGCAGCAGGACAGCGGATGCAGATGTGCTGTGGATGCAGGATAGCCGATGCAGGTGTGCTGCAAATGCAGGACAGGGGATGCAGGTGTGCTGCGGATGCAAGACAGAAGGTTGGAGTGGAGTCAGACAAGCCAGGTCATACACAGAGGGTCAATCGGCATAAACAGCAGGCAGAGAGTGGTCAGAGTTCAGGCTGGGTTTGGAAATGGAGAATCAGGTAAACAGGCAGGATTAACAGGGTCAAGCAAGCCAAAGGTCAGGACTGAAGATAGCAGCGTGGTCAGGAAACCGGGTCAGCACTGCTTCAGATAAAGACACAGGATCAGAGCACAGGGTACAGCTGCAGATAAAACAGCAAAAAACTAGTGCAGCTGATGCACCTTTATAGCCCACTGGGGGCCAAGGCACGGCTACTGCGCGCATGCGCACATCCATGCGTGATCTGCGCATGCACATGCGACTGGCGCATGTCTCTTTGCAGTCACTGCAGTACCGCAATCAGTGTGTTCCTGACACTGGTTGTCACCAGAGCTTCTGATGGCGGTGATAGGTTTTGCTGCGTGTTAGTACCAAGTACAAAGTCACGGTCCTCATAATCGCCCCACCAGGAGATAAGCAACTCTGGGTCCAGTAGCAGATAAGCAGGTTGAGATCAAGCAGAAGCGTAGTCAGTAAACAAGCCAAAGGTCAGTAACGAATGGTTGCAGGTTGGGATTAAGCAGAAGCGTAGTTTGAGAAACAAGATTGGTAAAGAATGGTAGAGAAGATACGGATGGCAGCAGGAGAGACAAGAGCAAGATATTGGTCAGGGAGAACACAATAATCTGGCAAACAGGAAGTGCAGAGACATAGCTTAAATCAAGAAGTTTATAGGAGGAGCAAAGAGTTCAAGGTTCAAGACTAGGGATGAGCTTCGTGTTCGAGTCGAACATACGTTCGACTCGAACATCGGCTGTTCGATCGTTCGACGAAGATCGAACGATTTGGGCCGTTCGCGCCAAATTCGAGTGACGCGAACGGCCCACAATGCACTACGCCATCGCAGTGTCATCCAGGCGCTGTGATTGGCCAAGCATGCACTGTGACCCCGCATGCTTGGCCAATCACAGCGCCGGCAGCGAGGAGAGCAATGATTGGCCACAGGCAGGATGCCTGTGGCCAATTATTGCTGAGGGTGTTTAGTACACGCCCCACACTATAAAAGGCCGCCAGCACGGCGGCCTAGTGTAGTGTGTTCCGGAGCAGGGAAAGACAAGCATAGGCAGGGACAGTGACATTTATTTCTTTCTTGCTTAACCTGGATTCCTTTAGTTTAGGGAAAGAGAAGGATAGGTAGGGAGAGTGTCAGTGTGTTTTACTGTGCGAATCCTTGTTTCTAGGGACAAAGAAGGAAAGTGAGGGGAATTCTCCTTGTGCTATAGTGTGCTTTAAAAAAACATTTTTTCTAGGGACAGAAAACTCTAGGTAGGGAGAGTGTCAGTTTGTTTCACTGTGCGAGTCCTTGTTTCTAGGGACAAAGAAGGAAAGTGAGGGGAATTCTCCTTGTGCTATAGTGTGCTTTAAAAAAACATTTTTTCTAGGGACAGAAAACTCTAGGTAGGGAGAGTGTCAGTTTCTTTCACTGTGCGAGTCCTTGTTTCTAGGGACAAAGAAGGAAAGTGAGGGGAATTCTCCTTGTGCTATAGTGTGCTTTAAAAAAACATTTTTTCTAGGGACAGAAAACTCTAGGTAGGGAGAGTGTCAGTTTCTTTCACTGTGCGAGTCCTTGTTTCTAGGGACAAAGAAGGAAAGTGAGGGGAATTCTCCTTGTGCTATAGTGTGCGTTAAAAAAACATTTTTTCTAGGGACAGAAAACTCTAGGTAGGGAGAGTGTCAGTTTCTTTCACTGTGCGAGTCCTTGTTTCTAGGGACAAAGAAGGAAAGTGAGGGGAATTCTCCTTGTGCTATAGTGTGCTTTAAAAAAACATTTTTTCTAGGGACAGAAAACTCTAGGTAGGGAGAGTGTCAGTTTCTTTCACTGTGCGAGTCCTTGTTTCTAGGGACAAAGAAGGAAAGTGAGGGGAATTCTCCTTGTGCTATAGTGTGCTTTAAAAAAACATTTTTTCTAGGGACAGAAAACTCTAGGTAGGGAGAGTGTCAGTTTCTTTCACTGTGCGAGTCCTTGTTTCTAGGGACAAAGAAGGAAAGTGAGGGGAATTCTCCTTGTGCTATAGTGTGCTTTAAAAAAACATTTTTTCTAGGGACAGAAAACTCTAGGTAGGGAGAGTGTCAGTTTCTTTCACTGTGCGAGTCCTTGTTTCTAGGGACAAAGAAGGAAAGTGAGGGGAATTCTCCTTGTGCTATAGTGTGCTTTAAAAAAACATTTTTTCTAGGGACAGAAAACTCTAGGTAGGGAGAGTGTCAGTTTCTTTCACTGTGCGAGTCCTTGTTTCTAGGGACAAAGAAGGAAAGTGAGGGGAATTCTCCTTGTGCTATAGTGTGCTTTAAAAAAACATTTTTTCTAGGGACAGAAAACTCTAGGTAGGGAGAGTGTCAGTTTCTTTCACTGTGCGAGTCCTTGTTTCTAGGGACAAAGAAGGAAAGTGAGGGGAATTCTCCTTGTGCTATAGTGTGCTTTAAAAAAACATTTTTTCTAGGGACAGAAAACTCTAGGTAGGGAGAGTGTCAGTTTCTTTCACTGTGCGAGTCCTTGTTTCTAGGGACAAAGAAGGAAAGTGAGGGGAATTCTCCTTGTGCTATAGTGTGCTTTAAAAAAACATTTTTTCTAGGGACAGAAAACTCTAGGTAGGGAGAGTGTCAGTTTCTTTCACTGTGCGAGTCCTTGTTTCTAGGGACAAAGAAGGAAAGTGAGGGGAATTCTCCTTGTGCTATAGTGTGCTTTAAAAAAACATTTTTTCTAGGGACAGAAAACTCTAGGTAGGGAGAGTGTCAGTTTCTTTCACTGTGCGAGTCCTTGTTTCTAGGGACAAAGAAGGAAAGTGAGGGGAATTCTCCTTGTGCTATAGTGTGCTTTAAAAAAACATTTTTTCTAGGGACAGAAAACTCTAGGTAGGGAGAGTGTCAGTTTCTTTCACTGTGCGAGTCCTTGTTTCTAGGGACAAAGAGGGAAAGTGAGGGGAATTCTCCTTGTGCTATAGTGTGCTTTAAAAAAACATTTTTTCTAGGGACAGAAAACTCTAGGTAGGGAGAGTGTCAGTTTCTTTCACTGTGCGAGTCCTTGTTTCTAGGGACAAAGAAGGAAAGTGAGGGGAATTCTCCTTGTGCTATAGTGTGCTTTAAAAAAACATTTTTTCTAGGGACAGAAAACTCTAGGTAGGGAGAGTGTCAGTTTCTTTCACTGTGCGAGTCCTTGTTTCTAGGGACAAAGAAGGAAAGTGAGGGGAATTCTCCTTGTGCTATAGTGTGCTTTAAAAAAACATTTTTTCTAGGGACAGAAAACTCTAGGTAGGGAGAGTGTCAGTTTCTTTCACTGTGCGAGTCCTTGTTTCTAGGGACAAAGAAGGAAAGTGAGGGGAATTCTCCTTGTGCTATAGTGTGCTTTAAAAAAACATTTTTTCTAGGGACAGAAAACTCTAGGTAGGGAGAGTGTCAGTTTCTTTCACTGTGCGAGTCCTTGTTTCTAGGGACAAAGAAGGAAAGTGAGGGGAATTCTCCTTGTGCTATAGTGTGCTTTAAAAAAACATTTTTTCTAGGGACAGAAAACTCTAGGTAGGGAGAGTGTCAGTTTCTTTCACTGTGCGAGTCCTTGTTTCTAGGGACAAAGAAGGAAAGTGAGGGGAATTCTCCTTGTGCTATAGTGTGCTTTAAAAAACATTTTTTCTAGGGACAGAAAACTCTAGGTAGGGAGAGTGTCAGTTTCTTTCACTGTGCGAGTCCTTGTTTCTAGGGACAAAGAAGGAAAGTGAGGGGAATTCTCCTTGTGCTATAGTGTGCTTTAAAAAAACATTTTTTCTAGGGACAGAAAACTCTAGGTAGGGAGAGTGTCAGTTTCTTTCACTGTGCGAGTCCTTGTTTCTAGGGACAAAGAAGGAAAGTGAGGGGAATTCTCCTTGTGCTATAGTGTGCTTTAAAAAAACATTTTTTCTAGGGACAGAAAACTCTAGGTAGGGAGAGTGTCAGTTTCTTTCACTGTGCGAGTCCTTGTTTCTAGGGACAAAGAAGGAAAGTGAGGGGAATTCTCCTTGTGCTATAGTGTGCTTTAAAAAAACATTTTTTCTAGGGACAGAAAACTCTAGGTAGGGAGAGTGTCAGTTTCTTTCACTGTGCGAGTCCTTGTTTCTAGGGACAAAGAAGGAAAGTGAGGGGAATTCTCCTTGTGCTATAGTGTGCTTTAAAAAAACATTTTTTCTAGGGACAGAAAACTCTAGGTAGGGAGAGTGTCAGTTTCTTTCACTGTGCGAGTCCTTGTTTCTAGGGACAAAGAAGGAAAGTGAGGGGAATTCTCCTTGTGCTATAGTGTGCTAAAGCATTCCTCATCAACCATCTTTGAAATCCTTGTTTTTTGGACAGTCAGGGAAATTGTCGTTGTGCTATTCTGTGCAAAAGCAATCATCCTCAACCATATTTAGAAATCCTTAAGTAAAGGGACAGAGAAGGACACCTGAAGGTAGCCCTTATTGCTTTTTTCCCATCTCCCTGCAGGCCATCTATTAGAATGTCTGGAAGGCAAACAAGGAGAGGCAGACAGTCAGGAGGCAATAAAAGAGGGCAAGCAGGCTCTGTGTCTGGGGGCAACAGTGCTGGTCGTGGACGCGGTGCATTGTCATCAGCACATGGCCATGGGACACGCTTGTCCTTCTTTTCGGCAGCTGGACATGTTGAGCCACATCATGCCGAAGACTTGGTAGAGTGGATGACCAAGCCCTCCTCCTCCTCCTCATCCTCTCTCACCCAGGCTCAGGGTACTGGCAAAGCAGCTGCCAAAGCGTCCTCTTCCCTGGTATCAATGTCAGACTCATCATCAGTCACTCCTTCCCTAGACCCACCATGTCCTCCTCCTGAGGAGTCCCCCGAACTGTTTGAGCACAGTGTTGGGTACATGCTCCAGGAGGATGCCCAGCGTTTCGAAGGGTCTGATGATGAAACCCAGCTACAGGAAGGCAGTAGCGTGAGAGCAGACAGAGGGGATGCTCAAGAAGGACACCAATCTGGCAGTCATGTTCCAGCAGCTGCAGCATACTGCCAGATTGGCTCCAGTGATGAGGAGGGAGGGGATGATGAGGTCACTGACTCCACGTGGGTGCCTAATAGGAGAGAGGAGGAGGAGGAGGATGAGGAGGAGGCACATCTCCAACGAGGCAGGATGCCCTTTGGTGGCCAGCGTAAGGGCAGTACACCGACGGAATCACACCGCAGAGCTCCTTGGTGTGGGCCTTTTTTGAGGCTAGTGCATCAGATCGCACAGCTGCTGTTTGCAACATATGTCTCAAGCGTATATCGCGTGGCCAAAACATCAGCCGCTTGGGTACCACATGCCTGACCAGACATATGTTGACCTGCCATGCAGCTCGTTGGCAAGCCTACCTCAAAGACCCACACCAAAGAACAAAGCGGACCTCTCCTTGCACCGCATCAGCTGGGATCTCCAACCCCACTATAACTTCAGTCCTCTCTGAAACATGCACTGAGAGGAATGAAGGTGTAGAATTAGGTGTGTCACAGCCAAGTACTTGCGGCCACTCTGCTAGCAGTACACCGACGTCCGATTCTAGCAGGCAAATTTCCCTGCCCCAGCTGCTGGACCGTCGAAAGAAGTTCACTCCCAGCCATCCACATGCCCAGCGGTTGAATGCTAGCTTGGCTAAATTGCTAGCGCTTCAACTGCTGCCTTTTCAGTTGGTAGACTCGGCCCCCTTCCCGTGAGTTTGTGCAATGTGCGGTTCCTCAGTGGCAGGTTCCCAAACGCCACTTTTTCTCACGGAAGGCTATTCCGGCTCTCTACCGGCATGTGGAAGGCAATGTCTTGGCCTCGCTGGACAGGGCGGTCAGCGGTAAGGTGCATATTACCGCTGACTCATGGTCCAGCAGGCATGGACAGGGACGTTACCTTTCTTTCACGGCCCATTGGGTCACTCTTTTGGCAGCTGGGAAGGATGCAGGACAAGGTGCAGTAGTGTTGGAGGTTGTTCCACCGCCACGCCTCCAAAATGCTACTACTGGTTGTGACACACCTCTCTCCTCCACCCCCTCCTCTTCTTCTTCCTCCATGGCCTCTTCCTGTGGTTTGTCCTATGAACCAGCGGTGCTCCGTAGCCGTTCACGGGGCTACGCAAGTACGCAGGCAAAAAGATGCCATGCCGTGCTTGCGCTGGTGTGTTTGGGGGACAGAAGCCACACTGGGGCAGAGGTCCTGTCTGCTCTGCAGGGCCAGGCCGAGAGGTGGTTGACGCCATGCCAGCTTAAGCCAGGAATGGTGGTTTGCGACAATGGCACCAACCTCCTCTCCGCCCTCCGACAGGGACAACTGACCCATGTGCCCTGTGTGGCTCACGTCCTTAACCTGGTGGTGCAGCGGTTCTTGGGCAGGTACCCGGGCTTACAGGATGTCCTGAGGCAGGCCAGGAAAGTCTGTGTGCATTTCCGCAGATCTTATAATGCCAGTGCTCGCCTGGCTGAGCTGCAAAAGGAGTTGAACCTGCCCAAGAACCGCCTTATATGTGACATGCCCACCAGGTGGAACTCAACGTTGGCCATGCTGCAGCGGCTGCACACGCAGCAGAGGGCCATCAATGAGTACCTGTGCGACTACGGCACCAGGACAGGGTCAGGGGAGCTTGGTTTTTTTTTCTCCACGCCAGTGGGGCATGATCAGGGATGCATGCACTGTCCTGGCACCATTTGAGGAGGCCACGAGGATGGTGAGCAGTGACAGTGCATGCATCAGTGACACTGTACCTCTTGTCCACCTGTTGGAGCACACGCTGCGTGGAATAATGGACAGGGCACTTGAGGCAGAACAGAGGCAGGAAGAGGAGGACTTCCTTGCCTCTCAAGGCCCCCTTTACCCAGACAGTGTTCCTTCTGTCCCACCCATCGCACAGGAAGAGGAGGAGGAGGAGGAGGAGGATTGTGTCAGCATGGAGGTGGAGGCTGGCACTCAGCATCATCAGCAGCAGTCTTTTAGGGATGATTTACAGTCCCAAGAAACCAGTGGACTTGTACGTGGCTGGGAGGAGGTGGCTGCGGATCATGTCGTCCTTAGTGACCCAGAGGACTCCGGAGCGAATGCCTCAGCAAACCTACGCTGCATGGCCTCCCTGATCCTGCAAAGTCTGCGGAAGGATCCTCGTATTCTTCGGATCAAGGAGAGGGACCATTACTGGCTGGCCACTCTCCTTGATCCACGGTACAAGGGTAAGGTTGCGGACCTTATGTTACCTTCGCAGAGGGAGCAGAGGATGAGACAACTCCGGGAGGCCTTGCAGAAAGGTCTGTGCAACGCGTTCCCAGAGACTGGGAGGTTACAAACTCCTGGTCCTGGACAACGAGTTGCTGAGGCTTCGGCCAGTCAAAGAAGGAGCGGTGGGGAAGGTGGCCGTCTGACCGATGCGTTCAGACAATTCTTTAGTCCGCAGCCCCAAAGTATGATCGGTTCCAGCAACCATCGCCAGCGTCTGATAAACATGGTGCAGGAATATCTAGGGGCAAGGTCAGACTTGGACACCTTCCCCACCGAAAATCCTCTGGCTTACTGGGTCTTGAGGATGGATCACTGGCCAGAGCTTGCACAGTATGCAATTGAGCTACTGGCCTGTCCTGCATCCAGCGTTCTTTCGGAACGCACATTCAGTGCTGCTGGAGGATTTGTCACGGATCACAGGGTGCGCCTGTCCACCGACTCGGTTGATCGACTGACTTTCATCAAGATGAACCAGTCTTGGATCACCACCAGCTACCACACACCTGATGCTGATATAACAGACTAATTGATTTTAACATGTCACATCCCTTCAAGACTGATGCTGATGCTGAGTGCCTGTGCTGTTATGTTGACTAGCTATCCTCCTCCTCCGAGTCCTAAATGATACGATTGATGATGATAGCTTGGAAGATCATTTTTGTTTATGGGTGCCGCCACCAGTGGCTAAGGCCCAATTTTTCAGCCCCTGTTTTACAGGGGCGTGTAATTACAATTTTTTTTAGCAATAATTTGCCATAGGGCTCATTGCTGTGCTCCAAGTACAGTATCTGTGAGGGGTTGGAGTGTTGTGGCACCAGTGCCTAAGGCCCAATTTTTCAGCCCCTGTTTAAAAGGGGCGTGTCATTACAATTTTTGAAGCAATACTTTGCAACAGGGCTCATTGCTGTGCTCCAAGTACAGTATCTGTGAGGGGTTGTAGTGTTGTGCCACCAGTGCCTAAGGCCCAATTTTTCAGCCCCTGTTCAACAGGGGCATGCAATTACAATTCTTGATCTAATAATTCACAGCAGGGCCCATTGCTGCACCCACCAAGAGTAACTGTCAGGGCTTACAGTGTTGTGGCACCAGCACCACCATCAAAGGCCCAATTTTTACTACCACTGTTCAACAATTATATGTAATTAAAATTCCTGATATAATAGTTGACAGCAGGGCGTTCCAGCACCAACCAAGAGTAACTGTGAGTGCTTACAGTGTTGTGCCAACACCAACAACTAAGGGGCCTATTTCTGCAGAGTATATACAGCAGGTCCCTACTTTCAAACATCCAACTTACAAACGACTCCTACTTGCAAACGCAAGAAGACAACAGGAAGTGAGAGGAAATCTACCACTAGGAAGGAAAATTCTCTCCTGTAAGAATAAATATGGGAGAAAGGTGTCTCCTCTGTACTGATGCTTTATCAGCAATCCTTGTTTCAAGAAAAACACCACATTTCAAAAACAGTTGTCATTGGGACGGAAAGTGAGGTGAAATGTTCTGAACAGGGGCACAGACAGCAAAACAAATGTTACAGGGGTGATAACCCTTACCTATGTTTTCCAAAAAGTTTAAAAATAGATTTTTGGGCTGGAGCTACACTTCAACAATGTACCTGTTCAAAATTACAAACACATTCTACATAAGAACAAACCTACAGTCCCTGTCTTGTATGCACCGCCTGTATACGGCTGTTCAGAGTATATAGGGCCTTTTTTATTTTATGTGCGGGGTTCCCCTTAATATCCATACAAGACCCAAAGGGGCTGGTAATGGGCTGGGGTAGGGGGGGGGGTCATGGGGTAGCTATGCCATTTTTCTTAAAGATTTTCATCCATATTACCGGGACCAGACATTACATTAAAGCCGCAAGCAGTTTTAAATGGCTTTTTTTTCCTTTAGAAGTGTCATTTTGTGCAGGGACAGTTCTAAACACGGGAAACACGTGGCACTTCACAGGCATACTTTAGACACCCCCCAGGTACGATATTTAAAGGAATATTTGACTTTTTTTTTTTCACTTTATGCATCATTAAAATGACTGCTCCCGAAAAACGACCGTTTTTAAAACGTATTTTTGCATTGATACATGTCCCCTGGTGCAGAACCCGGGTTCCCAAACCCTTTTTAGGACAATAACATGCATAATAGTTGTTATAATTAGCACTTTAGAATTCGAACGTTCGCATCCATTGTATTTAATAGGGTTCTAATGTTCGTACGAACTTTCGGTCCGTTCGCGGGTTCTGGTGCGAACCGAACCCGGGGGTGTTCGGCTCATCACTATTCAAGACAAACAAGGTTCAAGGCAGGATCATTCAAAGAATTGTCCCATGAACTGTCCACCATTCCAGGTGGCTCAGCAAGAAGAGTCATTGCAAGACAGCAGCAGTCCCAGGTTCAACTCCAGGCCCTGACAACTGTAGTAGTTATATCAAACTTAATCATTATCAAACAAGAGCAGCAGAACTTATTAAACTGTTGTCTGGTGGATGGTTATTTACAATGAAGAACGGTTCTTATTTGCAGTGAATTCAGCCTGGATGCAAAGATATCAATTTGGGTCATGAATGTTTCTCTTAAATATTAAAATCTATTACTTTGCTTTTATATTCAAGACTGCAAAAAAAGAAAACAAAATGATGTGGACTGTGTCCAATAACACATGAAGGTCTTGTCTTTAATGGTAACACAAAGAGAATATTAGGAAATAAAGTAAACAAAAGGTGTAACAATACATCGTCTTCACTAAGGACATCAAAATGCTGGAATACTTGCTGAGCTCTGCTTATCCATGACAGAAGCTTGAAGTTGCCATTGAATTCACCTGCAACTAGCCTCAAGGATCAAACTAGTTCTTGGAGCTGTCAATGTCAAAGATGCACATGACCCTAAGATAATTGCAATGCTTTTGATCTTAAATTGTTGTGCATGTCCATATTATCTCTACTACCAACTGGTTATCTGTCATGTGTGATGGACCTCTCGAGAATGTGGAGAGGTTTGACTACTGCTCCTTTGTACCTTCATTGTTTATTCCTTTTTTTTCCTTCCATCTAGTGGATAAGCAGGTATTCAAGATTAGGGTTGAGCGAACCCTAACTGTAAAGTTCGGGTCCGTACCGAACTTTAGCTTTTTCCCGAACCCGAACCCGAACCCGGACTTTGCGCGAAAGTCCGGGTTCAGGTTCGGGTTCGGCAATCTAATGGCGCAGTTAGAAATGCTTCAGGGGCCAGCCAATCACCTTTTGATTAGCTGGTGTGCCCTTAGAAGCCATCATAGCCATGCCTACTAATAGCATGGCTGTGATTGGTCAGTGCAACATGTGACCCAGCTTCTATATAAGCTAGAGGCACACAGCACACACGTCACTCTGCTTCAGAATAGATAGGGAGAGGATCTTGTCTGCTGCTGCTGCTTTTAGGGAGAGATTGAAAAATACATGAGTTAGTCCTGATTCTGGAATCTGAGGGAAAAGATAGAGAGACAGTGTAGTGTAGGGCCATGTTCCTGTTGGTGCTTTCAGGGAGAGAGATTTATTATATAGGAATAGGAGTCCAGATTCAGAGATATAACTCAGCGATCTGCATAGGTTTACCTGTTTGTGTTGCAGTGCAGTCTTTTTACACTGCCATGAGCCCAGTGTCAGAGAAAATCTACCTTTTATCTGCAAGCTCAGTGCACCAGCACTGCATATATTACGTTGAGAGATACACCGTTTCCATACTGTGGGTGTATTCTGCTCTTGGAAAAAGATCCATTTAGGGCAAAAAAAAAAAAGGCACTTTATTGTGCTCTTTTCCAAAAGACCCATTAAGGGCAAAAAAAAAAAAAAAATTGCATTTTATTTTGCTCGTGCAAAAAAAGACCCGTTTAGGGCAAAAAAAAAAAAAAATTGCACTTTAATGTACGCTTGCAAAAAGACCCATTTAGGGCCACAAAAAATATTTTGCAGTGTGTTATACATATGTGGAGGTGTGTGAAATAAACAATTTCTATATAGTTTTCTTCTACTGTGCTATACTAAAAAAAAAAAAAAAATTTTTAATAGCATTTTCTGCAGTTCTGTAGCTGTGCGATTCAGCGGTTACGTACTGTGGGTGTGTTGTGGTCTTCCAAAAAACGCCATTTAGGGCCACAAAAAATATTTTGCAGTGTTAAACATATGTGGAGGTGTGTGAAATAAACAATTTCTATATAGTTTTCTTCTACTGTGCTATACTAAAAAAACAAAAAATTTTTTGAATAGCATTTTCTGCAGTTCTGTAGCTGTGGGATTCAGCGGTTACGTACTGTGGGTGTGTTCTGCTCTTCCAAAAACACCCATTTAGGGCAAGATCCTAAATTTGGAAAATATGAGGAGAAGGTCAAAGGGACATGGTGGCCCCAGTCGTGGTGCTGCTGGTGGAGCTCCTGTTGCAGGGAGAGGATGTGGTGGATCTGTGCCAGATACACGCACAAGTGAAACACCTTCCTCAGGTGCGAGTAGGCGACCGAGCCTGCGGCGGTATTTTGTCGCGCCTAATGAGGCTGTACGAATGTTTAGGCCAGGACAAGTACAGGCGATAGTAGATTGGGTTGCTGACAGTTCCTCGGGTTCCTTCACATTGTCTCCCACCCACTCTTCTGATGAAAGATCAGGATTGGCACCTGAAACCCATGTCCATCAGTCTTTCACCTCACCCCCTTGCAAATCAGCCAAGCAGTCTGAGCCCCAAATCATGCAGCAGTCTCTTCTGCTTTTCGATGACTCTGTTAGCAGGGTTTCCCAGGGCCATCCACCTAGCCCTGCCCCAGAAGTGGAAGAGATTGAGTGCACCGATGCCCAACCACTTATGTTTCATGATGAGTACATGGGAGGACCATCGCAGCACGTCTCGGATGATGACGAAACACAGGTGCCAACTGCTGCTGCTTTCGCAATTGTGCAGACAGACAAGGAGGGCAGGGGTGAAGACTGGGTGGAAGATGATGTGGAGGACGATGAGGTCCTCGACCCCACATGGAATCAACGTTATGCAGGTGACCAGTGTAGTTTGGAGGAAGAGGCGGTGGTCGCACAGAGCCACCAGCACAGCAGAAGAGGGAGCAGGGTGCAAAAGCGGAGCGTCCGTCCCCTAGACAGTATGTCTGCTACTGCCCAACGCAGCAAGGGACCGAGCACACCAAAGCCAGGTCCAAGGAGTTCCCTAGCATGGCAGTTCTTCACACAATGTGCTGATGACAAGACACGAGTGGTTTACACGCTGTGTAATCAGAGCCTGAAGCGAGGCATAAACGTTCTCAACCTGAGCACAACCTGCATGACCAGGCATCTAAGTGCAAAGCACGAGCTGCAGTGGAGTAGACACCTCAAAAACCAAGAAAGGTCTCTGGCTCCTCCTGCTTCCTCTTCTGCTGCAGTCTCGGCCTCTTCATCCACCTCTGTAGTGACAGTGGCACCTGCCACCCCGCAAACAGAGGATCTGCCAGCAACACTACCACCTGAGTCACCAACCATCTCCACAATGTCCCATGGAAGCGTTCAGCTCTCTATCTCCCAAACATTGGAGCGGAAGAGGAAGTACCCCCCTAGCCACCCGCGATCCCTGGCCCTGAATGCTAGCATTTCAAAACTCCTGGGATTTGAAATGCTGTCATTCCGTCTGGTGGAGACGCAGAGTTTTAAAAGCCTGATGGCATTGGCTGTCCCACAGTACGTCGTGCCCAGCCGATGCTACTTTTCCAGGCGAGCCATCCCTTCCCTGCACAACCAAGTGGGGGACAAAATCAGGTGTGCACTGCGCAACACCATCTGTGGCAAGGTCCACCTAACTACGGATGCGTGGACCAGTAAGCACGGTCAGGGACGTTAAATCTCCCTAACAGCACACTGGGTAAATGCAGTGGCGGCTGGGCCTGAGGCAGATAGCAGTTTGGCGCATGTCCTTCCACCACCGAGGATTGTAGGGCGCTTCAGTTTGCCTCCTGTTGCTAACTCCTCCTACTCCGCTTCCTCATCCTCTACCGCCTCCTCATCCGGTCAGCGTAACACCTTCACCACCAACTTCAGCACAGCCAGGGGTAAACGACAGCAGGCAGTTTTAAAACTTTCCTGTTTGGGGGAAAAACCCCACACCGCGCAGGAGTTGTGGAGGGTCATGGAACAACAGACCAATGAGTGGTTGCTGTCAGTGAGCCTCAAGCCCAGCCTGGTGGTGTGCGATAATGGGCGAAATCTCGTAGCAGCTCTGGGCCTAGCCGGTTTGATGCACATCCCTTGCCTGGCGCATGTGCTGAACTTGGTGGTCCAGAGGTTCCTTAAAAATTACCCCAATATGCCAGAGCTGCTGCAGAAAGTGCGGGCTGTGTGTGTGCACTTTCGGCGTTCTCACCCTGCTGCTGCTCGCCTGTCAGCGCTGCAGCGTAACTTCGGCCTTCCCGCTCACCGCCTCATATGTGACGTGCCCACAAGGTGGAACTCCACCTTGCACATGCTGGCCAGACTGTGCGAGCAGCAGCAGGCGATTGTGGAGTTTCAGCTGCAGCAATTATGCGTGAGTCGCTCTGCGGAACAGCACCACTTCACCACCAATAACTGGGCCTCCATGCGAGACCTGTGTGCCTTGTTGCGCTGTTTCGAGTACTCCACCAACATGTCCAGTGCCAATGACGCCGTTCTCAGCGTTACTATCCCAGTTCTATGCCTCCTTGAAAAAATGCTTCGGGCGATGATGGAAGAGGATGTGGCACAGGAGGATGAGGAGGAGGAGGAGGAAGCGGGATCATTTCAAAAGCTTTCAGGGCAGTCTTTCACAAGTGGCTACGAGGGTGGGTTCCTGCACCAACAAACGCCAGGTACACAATTGTCCGGCAGAAAGGGCACAGTTCTGGAGGATGACGAGGTGGAGGAGGAGATGGAGGAGGAGGAGGAGGAGGAGGAGCCATTTTCACAGCAGGGTGGCACCCAGACCAGCTCGTGGCCATCACTGGTGCGTGGCTGGGGGGATACAGAGGACACAGACGATACACCTCCCACAGAGGACAGCTTTTCTTTGCCTCTGGGCAGCCTGGCACACATGAGCGATTACATGCTGCAGTGTTTCCGCAATGACCGCTGAGCTGCCCACATTTTAACTGGTGCTGATTACTGGGTGGCCACCCTGCTGGATCCCCGTTACAAGGACAGCGTACCGTCCTTAATTCCCTCACTGGAGCGGGATCGTAAGATGCGCGAGTACAAGCGCACGCTGGTAGACGCGCTGCTGGTGGCATTCCCACCTGACAGCGGGCGTACGGTGGAAGCACAAGGCGAAGGCAGAGGAGGAGGAAGAGGTCGCCAATGCAGCCGGGGCACCGGCAGCACCTCAGAAGGCAGGGTTAGCATGGCTGAAATGTGGAAAAGCTTTGTCAGCACGCCACAACAACCAGCACCACCAGCTGAAATGGAACGTCTTAGCAGGAGGCAGCATTTCACCAACATGGTTGAGCAGTATGTGTCCACAGGCCTACACGTACTGGATGACGGGTCTGCCCCCTTTAACTTCTGGGTCTCCAAATTGGGCACATGGCCTGAGCTTGCCCTTTATGCCTTGGAGGTGCTGGCCTGCCCTGCAGCCAGTGTATTATCTGAACGTGTATTTAGCACGGCAGGGGGCGTTATCACAGACAAGCGCAGCCGCCTGTCCAGAGCCAATGTGGACAAGCTCACGTTCATTAAAATGAACCAGGCATGGATCCCACAGGACTTGTCTGTACCTTCTGCAGAATAGACATGTATACCGGTGTTGTGACAAAAACTGTCCGGCCATCGGATTGTGTCCGGCCCATACTGCGAAGGCGCAGCGCTTGCGCAGTACAGAGGACAAGGAGATTCACAAAATCTCCGAAGATGAACGGCGCCTGCGCCGTGAGTGCAGGTTCAAGCCCCACCATCCAAGTGGACATACGGTAGCACATAGTAACAGGGCCCCTCACGGGCTCGGTTCGATCGCCACGCTTCGGGCATGGCTTCATACTTAGGACCCACTAACAGGCCAGGTTTGCAAGATAACTGAAATAAATCACAGGTGATATCACTTGCTGCTCAGTGATTGCAGTATTCTAGTCTGCATCTCCCCAATGTAATACATAAAATCTGGACTGTTAGTGGGTCCTGAGGACAGGAGTTGAGAACCACTGCTCTAGATGGTCCTTGGAAGCATCTAGCTAGTTGTTGCATACATGCGTGTGGAAGGGTGTAGCCCTAAGTTAGGATTTCCCTTTGCAGTGACAGGCCCTTAGCATTGGACAACTAGTGGGGCAGCAAATGGGGAAAAAAGACAGGCAAGTTTCCTACAGTTCAATGAGTACTGCAGCACCCTTCAGATGACACCCAACTATGGGACAAACTGTATGTAAGGGGAGAAACATAAAGAAATTCACCAAAATTTTGAAGCGCACCATATCTTAGGAACCTTGTTTTAGAGAAATTGACTGTTATTTATGTCCTACATTGTGCAGTTAAAGATAAAAAAAAGTTTTAAACCGAATATGCCTCCTTAGTGTGTGTAGTGGGGGATATCAGCACGACAGCAAACAGTGCAGTGAAACACATTTTGGGTCAGACTACTCATCTTCCCAAGATAACATGGAACAGCCAATCCCCCCCAATGGGGGATGTGAAAAGAGATACTCAGTTTCGGTTGGAAATGAGTGGTGGTTTGATGGGGGAAAGTAAACCCACCTGGTGAAAGAGTAGTTGGTTCCTTCAATGTCACGCACCTCGTGACCCGAGCCCCCCCGTGCTGCATGGACCTTGGGTGTCTAGCCTGAAACCACTGGAGTTAAAGTGAGGATCTTCAATCGCTAAAACACTCTACTAGGCCACTGGCAATTGTTAAGCTGGAACGCTTTTCTTGTCGGCATGGTGGTCTGCTCTGACGATTTCTCTTAAAAAGAGAGCCTGTGAAAGCTCGAAAAATAGCATTGGAATTTGTAAAGATATTTTATCTGTATTCTGTCTTAAAGAGGATCTTCCTTAAAAATGGAAGGTCCCCTTTACTGTTAGTTCCTTCCCACCCAAAATAGAAATAGCTTCAAAAACCCATTAAAACAAAAATTATTAAGAAAATGTATCCAAAAGACAGTTTCATCAGCCCAATGTGATGAAAGACTGTATGGTGAACACTCTGTTACTTGCTCTGCCTGCTTGTGTCTGTATAAGATCTAATTACTGTGTAGCTCTCACCTGCAAAGCACTAGATTGAGAGAAAATATTGACATGTTTGGAATCAGTTTACTTGACGTAACATCATCTTTTATATTTTACCAAAAAATTTGATAATACAGTATGTTGTATTTGTATTCCCTAAAATTAATTGTATATTTTCCTGGTAATTTCCTTTTGCTAAGCAAATGCACGAATGTTAACTAACATAAAAAATTGCACCATCCACCATTTTATTATCCGGGGCCTCTACTTTCAGAAAATATATAATGTTTTAGGCGTTTTTGAGTAATTTTCCATCAAAAAATGCTGAATTTTTAACATCTATGCGAAAAATTTCAAAATTGCTCCGAACTTCAAGTGGTTAATAGAGTAAGCAATTTTCATATTACAGAAATAAACAATACAATCTCTAAGAGCACAAAGATCGGCTTATCAGAGATCCAGTACAAGTTCTCAACTGTAAACTTTCCAGTGCCGGAATTCTTTCACTTTCCAAGAATTTTTATCAGTATGGAAATATGTATATAATGTAAGAAATTTGTGCAATGTAAAGACTTTGCCACCCAGCGGACAGTTATTAAATTAAGAAATTCAAGAATAGTGAATATCTGGCTGCCACATGTAGATTAGATCAGTTTATAAAAGCTTCTAAATGTTACCGATAGATTGTGTCGCTGCTGGAATGCTAAATAAAGAGTTACTGTGTGATTTACACCTTATGTGTTAATTATAAAGAGATCTGATCTAACTGCTCTACTTAGAACTCAATAAAAAGTTGCACACTTAAACCATACCTCCCAACTTCCTGAGATGGGAACGAGGGACACCTATTAGCAAAAATATGTAGGCATAGGACACACCCCCTGCCACGCCCCCTTGAAGGAGAATTAGACAAAAAAATTATATATTAAACCCACAAGTGCATTTTTACCACTACTATTCCTTTATATTGGCTTTTGGAATTTACAAATGCAGCAATTTAGAAATTGGATGAAAGGTTTAGCGCTGGGAAACAATTTTTGAAAGATAAAAAGTGCATTTTATATACAACTATATAGATCAGACCAAAATGAGGGACAAATGAGGAGGGAAGAGGGACAGAGGGACATTGCTCCAAATCAGGGACAGTCCCTCAAAATTGGGGACAGTTGGGAGCTATGTTTAAACTACCATTTTACCATTTACTCTTTGGATAAATTTGAAGCTCAGTAATGTTGTGCAGTTGCCTACAGAATGATTATTGGACTTAAAAAATTGGTAGTAAAGCCCTGTACACACGGCCGGGAATCCCGTCAGGAAAAAAACGTCGGTTTTCCTGACGAGATTCCTGGCAAGCTTTTCTTGCCATTCAATGGCAAGACAGCCATTTAAAAGAACCGACGTTCTTTTGAATGGCAAGAACGCGGTGACTTCATCGACTACGACAAGCATGCGCTCGTCACATTCGATGGCATCGCCGCTATCTTGCTTCACCCTACACTACCCTTGTAAGCCACAGCGCATGCATCAAAGTCTCATCGAGCATGTGTGGGCTTTCCTGGGGACAGGTAAGCTTGTAGCCTCGTACACACGTGCGGTTTTCTCGTCGGGTAACAGGCCGACAAGAATCCCGACGAGAAAATAGAGATCAGGTTCTCTATTTTTCTCGTCGAGATTCCCGGCAGTTTTCCCAACGAGAAACCATACACACGGCCGGTTTTCTCGGCGAAAAGCTCTCCCAGCCATTTTCTTGCAGAGAAAACCAGCCGTGTGTACGAGGCTTAAGTATTGAATGGTAAGTAGTGATGTGTGGATCAGTTCAGCAGAAGCATATTGGGCATTGCATGGTGAAGCCTTGGATAAGTTGCCTTGGGACTGCTTAAAGCGGAGTTCCGGACAATATTTTTTTTTATTGATCCTAACATTAGTATGAATTCAATACAATAACATTTAGATACAGTTCCTTAAGTATTTATTAACAATATAAATTACTTACTGAATTTATTCTCCCTCATCTTCTGGCCATTTCCATCTCTACTGTGGGCATGTGAAGCCCAATCGTTATCTTTTCCTGGTTTGCTTTGGTGAGGTGCATGCCGTAGTGCCGATTGTTTCTAAAGTTGCCATAACAACGGCCGGCGACGGAGGAAGGTCCCACCCCGTTGTTATGACAACATAGATAAACACATCTCGGCGCTGTGATCCGCCCTAAATCGCGTAATTTCCTGTCAGGAAATAACGCAATTTTTGATCATAGTACTGCCCACAGACTCCTGGGAAATGATGTGCATCATTTCCCAGGAGCACCATAGCATTATTATACCAGCCCAATAGCATAACGTCATTATTTTCTTGTTCATAAAAGGGAAAACCGTGTATTTTAAAGCACGTTTGAAGAGCGTATTTTATATAGATAAGGCAGATATGAAAGCACATAGGGCTAGGGATATATATATATATATATATATATATATATATATATATATATATATATATAGCAAATTCCAGTTAAAAGTGGAGCAATCATCAAGGGGGACACCTGAGACTCTGGGAATGTGGAACGTGGGGGGGACTCTGGTGACCACAGACCACCTTTCGCAGAATACACTAAGGTAAGGGGGGGTTACTGATATAAGGAGGAAACCTTTGAATCAGTGCCCCCTTACAATATTGTATTCACTCCCCCCTTACATCAGTGACCCCCCTCAGATTGGCCTGGTGGCGCTGTCACTGACCTTCTCTCAGGTGCACCATGCAGGGCTCAGTCAATCGGCTCCAGCTTGGTTGCTTTGGTTTTCCTATAGTCTCCTCTCCACAGTCCACACATGTCTGACTTCTCCCGTGACCCCCATCCCGGCAGTGCTCCCACTCTTGACTCCTCTCCAGACTCCCTCAGAGCCTGCAGACATGATATAAGACAAGAGATGGTCAGAGGTTGTGGACATGATACAAGAGATGGTTAGAGGCTGCAGACATGATACAAGAGATGGTTAGAGGCTGCGGGCATAGTACAGGAGGTGGTCAGAGGTTGCAGACATGGTACAGGAGATGTCAGAGGCTGTGGTCATGGTACAAGAGATGGTCAGAGACTGCAGACATCATACAAGAGATAAATGCAGCCTCACCGTGCCCATCGTTGCAGCCTTACTGTGCCCATCAATGCAGCCTCACTACACTGACTGTGCCGGTCCATGCAGCCTCACCAGTCAGTGCCTGTATTACGCACAGCGGGAATCTCCTGCTGTGTCACGGAGCTCAGCCTGTAATGTTCGGCCGCACTGTGACAAAAGTCCCGCCCTCCTCCTAGATCAGCTCGTGTGATAGATGCAGTGTTCTGTCTATCACACAAGCTGGTCTAGGAGGAGGGCGGGATATTTGTCCAAAATTTCTTGGTATGCTGACGCATTAAGAGTTCCCTTGACTGGAACTAAGGGGCCAAACTCAACCCCTGAAAAACAATCTCACACCATAATCCCCCCTCCACCAAATGATTTGGACCAGAGCACAAAGCAAGGTCCATAAAGACGTGGATTAAGGAGTTTGGGGAGGAGGAACTTGACTGGCCTGCACAGAGTCCTGACCTCAACCCGATAGAACAGCTTTGGGATGAATTAGAGCGCAGATTGCGAGCCAGGCCTTCTCGTCCACATCAGTGCCTGACCTCACAGATGCGCTTCTGGAAGAATGGTCAAACATTTCCATAGACACTACTAAACCTTGTGGACAGCCTTCCCAGAAGAGTTGAAGCTGTTATAGCTGCAAAAGGGTGGGCTAACTCAATATTGAACCCTACGGACTAAGACTGGGATGCCATTAAAGTTCATGTGCGTGTAAAGGCAGGCGTCCCAATACTTGGCAATATATTGTATTTGGTGTGGGGGAATATAAGGTGTATGCTGTGGTTGTAGTTACTTCTTCCCCTATACACTTAAGCTGCAGTGGTCTAATAATGTGCAGGCAGTGCTAGCTTTCTATGGTTGGTTAAAGGGACACTAAAGGTTCATGTTTTTTCACCTTAATGCATCCTATGCATTAAGGTATAAAAACATCTGACAATATCGCCCCCCCCCAGCCCCCCCCCCCCCCCCGTTTTACTAACCTGAGCCTGTTCACTTGTTGCGCTTGTCCTCTTCGCCGCTCAGCCTGGTCGTTGATTGGCTAGAGTAGATGGATTGAAAGCAGCACAGCCATTGGCTCGCGCTGCTGTCAATCACATCCAATGACGCGGCGCGCTGGGGGGCGCTGCCGAGTGATACAGTGAGCGGCTATAGCCGACCGGCTATATCACGGGAGCGCGCCTGCAAGAACTTACTACCATGCGAGAGAGCTTGCATGAAGGTGTTCAGTTCTTGCGGGCAGGAGCTGAGACAGCCGCCGAGGGACCCCAGAAGACCAGGTTCAGGGCCACTCTGTTCAAAACGAGCTGCACAGTGGAGGTAAGTATAACGTGTTTGTTTTAAGAAAAAAAAAAAAATTCTCTTTACAACCCCTTTAAGGCGCAGATTGTGACATCACCTCCCCACCTCATCCAATCATAGAATGACTTGTGTTCATTGAAAGCCCAAGCCTAGGCAGTTTTTTTGCTTGCATTAAATCACTGCTTGTATTAGGGCAGAGGGCTTTCGTTTTTGTTCGTTTTCATTTTAGTTAAAAACATTTTTTAGCTTTTTCCGGAAATTCGTAAATTCTAAAATTCGGAATTCGGAAATTCTAAAATTCAGAAATTTGGAAATTCGGAATTGGAAAATTCGGAAAGTTGGAAATTCGAAATTTGGAAATTCGAAGATTTGGAAATTCGAAAATCCAAATTCTCAGATTTTCAAATTTCAGAATTTCAGATATTTAGAATTTCCGAATTTTGGAATTTCCGATTTTCGAATTTTCAAAATTTAGAATTTTCAAATTTCCGAAATTCTAATTTTTTATTTCCGAAATTTGAATTTTCGAATGTACAGCACCCTGCAAACTCCTGCCACTGGCCATTATCTGCCGGCATTGCATAGAGAAGCATAAAAAAGGTATATAATGAAACCAGCAAAAATTTAATTTTATTTTATTTAAACCTTTTTTTTAGCGATTTGATAAAGGTGGAATAAGGCAGGGAAAGCAAACGATAAACTGACTACACGTCAGTTTTAACTGTTTAAAAAGTATAACCTCTGCTATAACCTTAGTATTAAAACAGTATAATTATGTATTTTGTGCTGACAAGACGGACTGAGTGTTTCATTGTTTAAGTTATTAATTGCTGTCTGTGACCCTGCTGGGGACATTTCCATTGACTTAGCAGCCCTGTGACACCAGAACAAGGTATAATGGGTAGTGTGTGTCATTAGGATGAAAAGGCGCATGCAGCAAAAGTTTCTAACTATTCCTCACAATATCAAGTAAAAGTATTCTTGGTTCTGTCCCTCTCAGCATTGAAAAGATTTCCTATCACTTCTTAACCTTGTGACCCCATGCTACCCAACCAGGTAAAGACGGGAAAATTGCCTTCATGGGCAGTGGCGTCACTAGGTTTTCTGAAAGTGCGCCAGCGCTTTCAGGAAATGCAGAAAAAAAAAACAACCTAACAGAAATCTACAGGACTGCAGCTAAAAATGGGGGCAAAATGTAGGAAGACCATCTTTACATTACACAGCTCCGCACCTCTGGACCCCTTTACATTACACAGCCCCAGCACCTCTGAATCGCTTTATATTACACATACCCCGCACTTCTGGACCCCTTTACATTACACAGCCCCAGCATTTAGGGACCACTTTACATTACACAGCCCCCGTACATCTGGACTCCTTTACATTACACAGCCCCCGTACATCTGGACCCCTTTACATGACAAGCCCCTGTACCTCTGGTTCCCTATACATTACACAGCCCCCGTACCTCTAGACCCCTTTACATTACAAGCCCCTGTACCTCTGGCCCTCTTTAAATTACACAGCCCCCACATCTCTGGACCCCTTTACATTACACAGCCCCAGCACCTCTGAATCGCTTTATATTACACATACCCCGCACCTCTGGACCCCTTTACATTACACAGCCCCAGCATTTAGGGACCCCTTTACATTACACAGGCCCCGCACCTCTGGACCCCTTTACATTACACAGCTTTCAGCGCTGTCGCACTTTAAATGTCAATTGTGCGGTCATGCTACACTGTACCCAAACAAAATTTTTATCCTTTTGTTCCCACAAATAGATCTTTCTTTTAGTGGTATTTGATCACCTCTGCGGTTTTTATTTTTTGTGAAACAAACTAAAAAAGAACAACATTTTTGAAAAAATAGTTTTTCTTCGTTTCGGTTATAAAATTTTGTTTTCTCCTTCACTGATGGGCACTGATGAGGCGGCACTGATGGGCACTGATGAGGATGCAATGATATGTAGAATTGATGGGCACTGATAGGTGGCACTGATATGCAGCACTGATGGGCACCAATAGGCGGCACTGATATGCAGCACCGATGGGCACTGATAGGCGGCACTGATGGGCACTGATAGGTGGCACTGATGGGCACCAACTGGCGGCTGTGATGGGCACATACAGGCAGCTCTGATGGGCACTGAAAGGTGGCTGTGATGGGCACTGATAGGCGGCACTGATTGGCACTGATAGGCGGTACTGATTGGCACTGACAGGTGGCACTGATGGGCAGCACTGATGATGAGGTACTGACAGGTTTTACTGCTGGGCACTGATTGGCACTGTGATGGGCACTGACTGGCACTGTGGTGGGCACTGACTAGCACTGATATGGGCACTGTGAGCTGTGTTTGTATGGGGCACTGAGTGGCAGCTTATGGGCACATTTTAGAACCTGTTGTGGCACATCTGAGGGGGCTGTGCTGATAATCAATGTGCTGATTATCAGCACAGACCCCCCCCCCCCTCTGACAGGGAGAGCCGCCGACCGGCTCTCCCTGTCAGCGCGAACCGAGGAATGCCGTTTACCGGCACTTCCTGGTTCACGCGATGATCAGCTGTGATTGGTCACAGCTGATCACGTAGTAAGAAGCCTCTGTCAGAGGCTTCTTACCACGATCGGAGATGCGGCGCGTCAGACTGACACGCCACACTCATAGATCACCGCGCTGCGTGCCCCCATGGGCGCGCGCCAGCATGTTATCCTGCTGGACGTCATATGATGTCCAGTCAGGATAACAGAACCACTTCCCGGACGTCAATCTGCTATTGACCGGGCGGGAAGTGGTTAATAAAATCAATTTTTTATAATATATTTTTGTTATCTTTGGTTGCCTTTTAAAAGTCTTATTCTAAGAGATACTTTGATATTATATACTAATTACAGGGATGATGGCAACCCTGATCCAGCACTGATTAACTAATACTGTATCCACCTCTGCACCCCTTTACATTACACAGCTCCCCCCACACATCTGGACCCCTTTACATTACACAGCCCCCCCACAATTCTGGACCCCTTTACATTACACAGCCCCCCCACACCTCTGGCCCCCTTTACATTACACAACACCCCCACACCTCTAGACCCCTTTACATTACACAGCCCCCCACACCTCTGGACCCCTTTACATTACACAGCCCCCCCACACCTCTGGACCCCTTTACATTACACAGCCCTCCACACCTCTCGACTTCTTTACATTACACAGCACCCAGAACCTCTGGACCCCTTTACATTACATAGTCCCCCCCCCCCCCCGCAGCTCTGCCCCTTCCTACCTTATTCGGGCATGCAGAGCTTGAGACACAGCAGAGCAGAGCAGGGATTTCCAAGTTAACCTCTGGCGGGTGTTGCCCGGGTGCGGTCCACACCCCCTGCACATCCATAGCGATGCCACTGTTCATGGGGACACAGCAGTAAAAACCTGAAAGAGGTTATCACCCTTCTACTCTGTCAAATAATAAAATAAAGATTTGGCTGTTGTTGGGCCACCTTCCCTATACGTCAGCAGCAGCGGAGGAACTCACACACAATGCTGGCCACTACAGCAGTCAGAAATGCATGTAAATCTACAAGCTAGCTGCCTGCTGTCAGATGGAAGCGATCCGGTGGTGACAGTTGCCCGATCATTTCCACCAACCCCCAATTCACCCTCCTCCTTCTGTGCCCCCATAAGGTGTCCCAGATACCAGTGAACATCCATTTGGTGATTTCTCCTACACAGATATAACCCAGAAACAGCGTGCATTGCATCACTTCTGGGTTCTGTGCTACATTAGCTTCAATGGACAGCAGGTGAGACATCAGGGGTAGAAACGATCCCTGATGTCCTATTCACAGCCAAATAATATCATACATCTGGTCCCCTATGTGATAAAAAAAATAAAGTTTAGTTAAAAGAAAAGTGTAAAAAAACAAAATTACACCCAAACACTTAAACCCTCCCAAATATTTTGAGTCTGCCCTCACCCACACATACATGCACATATGAATGTAAACACATATGCCGGGGGCACCTACGTATGAACATTGGTTACGCTACACATACACTATATTGTCAAAAGTATTAGGACGCCTGCCTTTGCACGCACATGAACTTTAATATCATCCCAGTCTTAGTACGTAGGGTTCAATATTGAGTTGGCCCACATTTTGCAGCTATAACAGCTTCAACTCTTCTGGGAAGGCTGTCTTTATGGACCTAGCTTTGTGCACTGGTCCAAATCATTTGGTGGAGGGGGGATTGTGGTGTGGGGTTATTTTTCAGGGGTTGGGCTTGGCCCCTTGGTTCCAGTGAAGGGAATTCTTAAGACATCAGCATACCAAGACATTTTCGACTTTTTTATGCTCCTAACTTTGTAGGAACAGCTTGGGGATGGCCCCTTCCTGTTCCAACATGACTGCGCACCAGTGCACAAAGCAAGGTCCATAAAGACATGGATGAGCAAGTTTGGGGTGGAGGGACTTGACTGGGCCTGCACAGAGTCCTGACCTCAACCCGATAGAACACCTTTGGGATGAATTAGAGCGGAGACTGAGAACCCAGCAACTCCAAACTCCTCCCCAAACTCGCTCACTCATGTCTTTATGGACCTTGCTTTGTACAAAACAAGCATCTTTTACAGAATTTTAGGGTTTTGTAAACTGTTACATCCATTTCATGTGACATAACAAATTGCCACCATTTTATTCTCCAGGGATTTTTCTTTCAGAAAATATATCATGTTTTGGGGGTTTTAAGTAATCTTCAGACCTAAAAAAAAAAAAAAAAGGATAAAATGTTTCAGAATGATAATATTTTAATTAAAAGAGGCTGGGTAATTAAAGTCAAATTCCAGTTTGGGCAATTAGAATTGGATCCCCACCCCCACAGACCCACTAGCGGATTAAGCAACACTTGTCTTCTTGGATTTGGGCTTAAATTTATATACATTTGAATTGAGAGTAAACTCCCATGGTACATAGCTACCTATAAGTAAGCCTATATTAAGGCTTACAGTTGTGCTCATAAGTTTACATACCCTGGCCGAATTTATGATTTCTTGGCCATTTTTCAGAGAATATGAATGATAACACAAAAACTTTTCTTTCACTCATGGTTAGTGTTTGGCTGAAGCCATTTATTATCAATCAACTGTGTTTACTCTTTTTAAATCATAATCACAACAGAAACGACCCAAATGACCCGGATCAAAAAAGTTTACATACCCTGGTGATTTTGGCCTGATAACATGCACACAAGTTGACACAAAGGGGATTGAATGGCTATTAAAGATAACCATCCTCACCTGTGATCTGTTTGCTTGTAATTAGTGTGTGTGTATAAAAGATCAATGAGTTTCTGGACTCCTGACAGACCCTTGCATCTTTCATCCAGTGCTGCACTGACGTTTCTGGATTCTGAGTCATGGGGAAAGCAAAAGAATTGTCAGGATCTGCGTGAAAAGGTAGTTGAACTGTATAAAACAGGAAAGGGATATAAAAAGAAATCCAAGGAATTGAGAATGCCAATCAGCAGTGTTCAAACTCTAATCAAGAAGTGGAAATTGAGGGGTTCTGGTGAAACCAAACCACAGTCAGGTAGACCAACTAAAATTTCAGCAACAACTGCCAGGAAAATTGTTTGGGATGCAAAGAAAAACCCACAAATAACTTCAGGTGAAATACAGAACTCTCTGAAAAAATGTGGAGTGGCTGTTTCAAGATGCACAATAAGGAGGCACTTGAAGAAAGATGAGCTGTATGGCCGAGTCGCCAGAAGAAATCCATTACTACGCAAATGCCACAAAGTATCCCGCTTACAATACGCCAAACAGCACAGAGACAAGCCTCAAACCTTCCGGCACAAAGTCATTTGGAGTGATGAGACAAAATTGAGCTTTTTGGTCACAACCATAAATACTACATTTGGAGAGGAGACAACAAGGCCTATGATGAAAGGTCCACCATTCCTACTGTGAAACACGGAGGTGGATCGCTGATGTTTTGGGGATGTGTGAGTTACAAAGGCACAGGAAATTTGGTCAAAATTGTTGGCAAGATGAATGCAATAAGTTATCAAAAATACTGGAGGAACATTTGCATTCATCAGCCAGGAAGCTGCGCATGGGACGTACTTGGACATTCCAACATGACAAGGATCCAAAACACAAGGCCAAGTCGACCTGTCATTGGCTACAGCAGAATAAAGTGAAGGTTCTGGAGTGGCCGTCTCAGTCTCCTGACCTCAATATCATTGAGCCCCTCTGGGGAGCTCTCAGATGTGCCGTTCATGCGAGACAGCCCAAGAATTTACAGGAACTGGAGGCTTTCTGCCAAGAGGAATGGGCAGCTTTACCATCTGAGAAGATAAAGAGCCTCATCCACAAATACCACAAAAGACTTCAAGCTGTCATTGATGTTAAAGGGGGCAATACATATTAAGAACTGGGGTATGTAAACTTTTGATCATAGTCATTTGGGTAGTTTTTGTTGCCATTATGATTTAAAGAGTAAACACAGTTGATTGATAATAAATGGCTTCAGCCAAACACTAACCATGAGTGAAAGAAAAGTTTTTGTGTTATCATTCATATTCTCTGAAAAATGGCCAATAAATCATAAATTCTGCCAGGGTATGTAAACTTATGAGAACAACTGTACCTATAGATACAGTAAATATCTCCTAAAGGTGCAATGTTTAGGAGATATTTACGTGTGAATGTGCCAGTGACGTCAGTGGCGGATGCGCTCTGAAGGAATGACACCGGCATGTCCTGTTGCATGAATAGCGGCTCCTGCGTGCATGCTTGGGAGTGACGTCATTGCGGTGCAGCCAATCAGACGGCCAGAGGACGCAAACCCGGAAGGAAGACCGGGTGAAGATTGAAGCCCTGTCAGCAGTGACAGCTCATTGCTGGAGGACTACGTTTTAAGGTATGTTTCACATAATGTGCTAGTATGCAGTGCATACTAGCACATTATAACTTTACCTTGCACATTTAAAAAAAAAAAGCATGGCGTTTTACTACTGCTTTAACCTAATATTGTTTTAAAATTATGTAGGATGTTGAAGGCTTGTAAAGGGCCCTTTTTTTTTCAAATTCAAAAAAACTTGGATAAGATTAAAGTGATTGCAATTGGAGGTGCCTGGGACCAATTTTCTGAGGCTGCAAAATCCATTATTTACCTGCCATGAAAAAAAAGCAGAGTTACTACGGAGGAAATGTTCCTTTACCAACATGTGAAATTTGAATGACCTAAGTTAAAGAGGAACTGCAGTCTGCTCACATAATTTGTAATAAAAACATCTTTGCAATTCTGAAGCTTCCATCCAAGCACTTTGCATATTATTTTATATATACTGGGATTCTGTACTTGCCAAATTTTCTGCAGAAATCTCCCTCCACTGACCCCTTTCACACTGAGGCGGTTTTCAGGTGTTTTTAGCGCTAGAAAGAGCCTCTAAATAGCGCCTGAAAACCGCCTCCCATTTATTTCAGTGTGTCTTTTCACACTTGGGCGGTGCGCTTGCGGGACGTTAGGAAAAGTCCTGCAAGCAGCATCTTTGGGGCGGTTTGTATACAGCGCTTCCAAAACACCCCGCCCATTGAAATTAATGGGAAGCGCTTTAAAAGCACCTGAAATGCGCTTTGAAAGCGACAAAACATGGGCGTTTTTAACTTCTTCTTTGGGGTTAAAAGCACCCCGCTAGCAGCCGAAAAGCGCCACTTAAAGAGCACAAAAGCGAGCGGCACTTTAGAGCTAAATTGGGGTGAACGGGGCGTAAATCTGCCTGCAGCCATTTTAACTGTGGGCAGCTGAAGCTGCTGCCTGTTCACTTCCTGGATTTACACAGAAGCACACCTCCAGCTCTGCAGCCCCGCAGCTTTCATTGGCCCTCTTTTGTCTCATCCCCCCTCCCTTCCTGGCTAACTCTCACAAGAGTGAGAGAGAGAGAGCTGTGCATGATGTCATAAGCCTAGGCTTTTTACCAGACAAGAAACAGGAAGTGGGCTGTATAAGGGATTTACTAGCAGAAAAAAAAATGTTTTACTATTCAAATGTAGCGACACAACCCCCTTTTCCCTGCCTTTGGCTCCTGAGCAAAAGGAAAAAAGGGCCCACCGCGCTACATGCCCGTTCCTTCCTGTAGAAAGAGGTTGAGCGGTGTAATGTACCTGGGTCTCTGTGATCAGGTTCCCTCAGAGAAATGGCTCCCGTCTTCACTGTTAAGCCCCGTACACACGGTCGGACTTTTGCCCAACAAACTTCGTTTTAAGCAAGTTGGACCAACAATCTGACCGTGTGTACGCTCCATCGGACAAACTTTTTTCGTTTGGTTTTGGATTTCATCGGACAAAAGTTGGGTCTGCAAATGGACAAACTTTTGCCCAACAAAAGTCCGATGGAGCAAAGTCCGACCGTGTGTACAGATAACCATCGGACTTTAGTCCGATGGACAAAACAACTAATGTTAAAATCAACCAACAATAGCAGAAGTTGACCAAAGGGTGGCAGTAAAGAGCAGAAAAGAGCAGAAAAAACACGTGATGTAAGAAGTTTTAAGAAAGTTTGCAGAAAAGTCAGAGCGTGTGTATGCTATGGGTGTTCCCAACCAACTCCGTTCGGACAAAAAACCACGGAAAAGTCCGATGGAAGTCCGACCGTGTGTACGAGGCTTTACAAAGACAAGTCTCTATTCCCCAATAACATCAAAGTCCACACTGATTGCAACTCCAACTTCGAGTTTATTTCTTCTGTTATACACAATAACTGGACAGGAGAAGGTTGGAAGAAGAGCAGGACAGCAAAAGGTGTGGGAATAGGTCCAGGCACAAACTAATTCTTATTCACTACCCATATCTTTAGGTAGACTCAGCCCCTCCGGATAGACTCCCCATAGAACGGGCCCTAGCAGCCGGAATGATGCTCGAACTAGATACACTTGGGTCTCTGCCACAGACCTGGCGAACTTGGTTGCAACGTTAAGCCTCTTTCAGGGAGATGACATCCCCCCAGAGAGTTACCGGGCCCCATCCTTCACTGTGGGTTCCTCACCAGTCCCTCAGAACGATCCTCCCCCGGCCTCCTCATCTAAGATACGGGTCTCCTCGCAAGGCAGCACCCTGGGATTCCTCGATCCTCTGTGGGCCTCAGCCAAAGGTTCTGAGCCCAGGGCCTCCAGTTGCAGCCCCAGGGCTAAAGGTGCCTGGGACTGATCCGCCAGTGTACCGAACCAGGAACTCCACCCCAGAGCTAAAGGTGCCTAAGGTGGTCACGAACAGAACCACACGCTCCCGGGCACGGACCCCCGAGAGCTCACACACCCGGGGTCCAACCCCCGGGGACTCACCCCTAACAGACAGGGTCTGCCCCTTTTATATCCCTTCTCGGGATGCACAGCAGGCTAACAGGCCCACCACACCACCGCCGACAGGGGACATCCAAGGCACAGCACTGGACCAGCGGTTCAACCCTGGCCTCCGATGGCAGCGCCACCAACAGGCCACGGGGAACTACACACCAGCATCCCGCCTGTAGTTCAAAATGGGTTTACTGAACCCTATCAAATAATGTGTTTGAGCACAACTACCACTCAAACATCCCCCTAAATTTCAAAGCCCCGCTACACAAAGTTAAAACAACAAGAGAAGAAGATTTAATAGATGGAAAGATGAAAAAATGACTGAAGGTCCGCTTTAATAAAAAAAAAAATGATGCCTATTTTGCATTACTTTCGGTATCGCTATTGTAAATCCCATAAAACAATAAAACAAACAATATTATTGAGCACTTGGATGCACATTTTTAATGAGTGAAGCTTCACCGTTTTCATACTTATAAGCATACCAAAGGCTCAGCAGCAAATGAGACAGGGTAAAAGCATGTGCAGTAACTGCTCTATTCTGGTTACAAAAATATCAGCACACGCCTGGCCAATAAAGGGAAGTTGCTGCATGCTTGACCAGGGCATAGACAAAATTTTATTCTGGGTAGTGTTGAAAACTGTTAAAAACTGCTGAATGTACCTTGAAAGAAAATACGTCATGTTTGGGCTTATTCAAGAGTTTAAATGTGCAGTTCTTAATTAAAGTCGTTGTAAAGGTAGAAGTTTTTTTCATTGTATGCATGAAGATAAAAAACCTTCATCGTGCAGCAGCCCCCCTCAGCCCCCCTAACCCTTACCTGAGCCCCATCTCGATCCAGCAATGTTGCACAAGAACCTCGGCTGTCCGGGACTCTTCCTCCTGATTGGCTGAGACACAGCAGCGGGCGCCATTGCTGTCAATCAAAGCCAGTGAGCCAATGAAGAAAGAGAGGGGGTGGGGCCGAGCCGCGGCTCCGTGTCTGAATGGACACACAGAGCAGCGGCTCGACTCAGGTGCCCCCATAGCAAGCTGCTTCCTATGGGGGCACTTGGCAGAAGGGAGGGGCCAGGAGCACAGAAAAGGGACCCAAGAAGGGGAGGATCCGGGATGCTCCCCTCAGCCCCCCTAACCCTTACCTGAGCCCCATCTCGATCCAGAAATGTTGCACAACAACCTCGGCTGTCCGGGACACTTCCTCCTTATTGGCTGAGACAGAGCAGTGGGCGCCATTGGCTCCCGCTGCTGTCAATCAAAGGCAGTGAGCCAACGAGGAAAGAGAGGGGGTTAGGCCAAGCCGCGGCTCTGTGTCTGAATGTACACACAGAGCAGTGGCTCGGCTCAGGTGCCTCCATAGCAAGCTGCTTGCTGTGGGGGCACTCGGCACAAGGGAGGGGCCAGGAGCACAGAAGAGGGACCTGAATTGCACAGAGCAGGTAAGTATAACATGTTTGTTATTTTTAAACAAGAATAAAACAAGACATTAATATAATATTAATATCGATGCAGGCTTATTTATTAAATATTCATAATTACTCTTTTTTTAGGTAATCTTCACATACATCATTGGTGTTAATGTCTGTTATTGATAATTTTGTTGTGTTTTTGCATCTTGTTCAGTCTATTGTTGTGATCGTGTGTTGTTTTTCTTAAGTGTGTCTGTGTTATAACAATTTCCCTTTGGGATTAATAAAATATTGGGATTGGCTTAAAGGTCTAGTATGCTTGTCAATACTCAGTCTGGTTGCAATTGCTTGCGACGCATGAATATTCCAATAGATCTTGGCGCCCCCTGGCCTTCATAAGGATGACAGTGGCTCACAGACTTTGCTGACTGGTCTTCAGCTCCCTGATACCCTTGTCCCTGTGTGCTTGTTACTTCTGGATTTCCTGTTACTTACCTGGCTTGCTTTTGGACTTCCCCTTGCTTCTTTCCTGGCTTTGACCTCAGCTTGTTCCAGGGACCTGTTCCTGATTACCTCCTGTGTATGACCCTGGCCTGCCTCTGACCATGCTCCTGTCTGCTCCTATGCTTGACCACTGTGCTCTGACCTTGGCTTCCGTTCCTGACCACAGCTCCTGCCTCACTGCCAGCACTTCTCTGTGCGTCATCCTGGATTAGCTGCCTCCAGTGCCTCACTGAAGTGCTTCACTGAAGAGACATCCCCACTGCAGATTTATCTTACAACCATACAGCTGGTAACCCGTGCTTCTTTGGGCTCAGCATCTCCTGTCACCATCTTCAGGGGTGTTGTGCACTCAGCCGCAAGGGAAGCCCTCTTGTCATTTTGGCCTCAAGACCAAGTACGTGACACCATTTCTGAACCCATGACAAAGGATTCACAGAGCATGGTGGGTTTTCTAGATATAGAGAGGATCTCAGGATCTCTGATTGAAATTCTGCACAGAGTAGTCTGAAGAGCAAGCACGGTGGATGTGGGTGGAGGAGAAGTCTCTGATATTACTCAAACTAATGTTGACCTATGCTGTTTAGAAGAGATACACAGATACCAACATTTTTTTTTTAACAATCCGGAGTGCTTTATTAAAGAATAAAATAACACATCTTACACAGAAAAATCTAATTTTTTTTAATTCCTTAATTTGTGCTGCAGGGCCCTCTACAGCTCATCATGTGATTTTTTTCACATAAAGTTAAAGCGTAACTAAACTCTCTTAATCAGCATTAACTATTTTAAAATGTTATGCTGCTAGCATTAGTAAATAGATAGAAAAGTACCGGTATATTATATTTACTTGTTTTAACCTTTTTTATTATATTTATTCCATTGCTTTCTGGTCTACCTAGTTGCTTCCTGGCCTAGGCCAAAATGATGTCATACATCCCAGGCGTCTTATAGGCATTTTGTTTGTCTTTCATCTGGAGGAGAGGAGGAGGAGCTTTCTCAGCTAAGCACACCCTCCTACATGCTTGAGCTAAGGGTAGATGGATTCCAGGAAGTAAATGCTACATGAATCATCTGTCCTTACACAAGATTGCCATGACTAGAAATGCTAGGGGATTGTTTTTCAAAGTGATTTCTCAACAAAATAAAGCATGAAGACATGGATGGATAGGTGAGTTTGATTTGAATATAAAAAATAAAAAAAAATAGTTTTCAGTTGGATTCATCTTGTTGTAATTGCTTGTAAAGCATCTGTATTTAACAAATAACAGTTAATACCGGATGTATTCATGACATTGAAGTGCATGTGCTACGTTACCCCTCACCTGAGGCGCAGAGTTTATGTACCAGTTGGTCTTCACCGGAGCTCCTGATGTTGAAAATGGGCCATAAACCCTAGTGGTGCTATAGCTTGCTATAATGGAGGCAATCGTTAGGCAGGAGGAGCTAGGAGCGCCGGCGGGGAATCCAAGAACAGGAGGTTCAGGGCTGCTCTGCGTAAAACCATTGCACAGAGCAGGTAAGTATTGTGATGATTTGGGGTATTTTAGCTCATTGGTAGAGCCAAACAGCAAGTCCATTCCACTCCACAAAGTCTGTTTTAGGGCTTTTTCTGCGCACTTTTATTGAAAATAAAATAAAAGTTCACATCAGAATTGTTTCCCTCGTACTCCACATTGTGGTTCTTCTCTGCAGTATCTCTGCTTAGGCCTTCTGCCTTATTCCTCTAGACCAGAGATCTCCAAACTACGGCCCTCCAGCTGTTGCAGAACTACACATCCCATGAGGCATTGTAAAACTCTGACATTCACAGACATGACTAGGCATGATGGGAATTGTAGTTCCTGAATAGGGATGAGCTTTATGTTCGGGTCGAACATGAGTTCGACTCGAACATTGGCTGATCGCCCGTTCGCCGAATAGCGAACAATCTGGGGGGGTTCGAGGAAAATTCGAAAGTCGCGGAACACCCCTTAAAAGTCTATGGGAGAAATCAAAAGTGCTAATTTTAAAGGTTAATATGCAAGTTATTGTCATAAAAAGTGTTTGGGGACCCAGGGCCTGCCCCAGGGGACATGTATCAATGCAAAAAAAAGTTTTAAAAACTGACGTTTTTTCGGGAGTAGAGATTTTAATAATGTTTAAAGTGAAACAATAAAAGTGAAATATTCCTTCAAATTTCGTACCTGGGGGGTGTCTATAGTATGCCTGTAAAATAGCGCATGTTTCCCGTGCTTAGAAAAGTCCCTGCACAAAATGTAATTTCTAAAGGAAAAAAAGTCATTTAAAACTACTCGCGGCTATACAGATAAGTCATTGAAAAAAACGACATGGGTTCCCCCCCCCCAGTCCATTACCAGGCCCTTTGGGTCTGGTATGAATATTAAGGGGAACCCGAACCAAAAAAAAAATGCGTGAGGGTCCCCCCAAATTCCATTACCAGGCCCTTCAGGTCTGGTATAGATATTAAGGGGAACCCTGCGCCAAATTTTAAAAAAAATGACGTAGGGGTCCCCCTCAAAATCCATACCAGACCCTTCAGGTCTGGTATGGATTTTAAGGGGAACCCTGCGCCAAAATGAAAAAATGGCGTGGGGTTTCCCCCAAAAATCCATACCAGTCCCTTATCCGAGCACGCAACCTGGCAGGCCGCAGGAAAAGAAGGGGGACGAGAGAACCATACCAGGCCACATGCCCTCAACATGGGGAGGATGTCCTAATGTTGATGGGGACAAGGGCCTCATCCCCACAACCCTTGCCCGGTGGTTGTGGGGGTCTGCGGGCGGGGGGCTTATCGGAATCTGGAAGCCCCCTTTAACAAATCCCGCCCCCCCCCCCGTGTGAATTGGTAACAGGGTACATTGTACCCCTACCATTTCACCCAAAAAAGTGACAAAAAAAGGTAATAAAAACACACACACAGCTTGGGACAAGTCCTCTGATGCAACGGGGGTTTCCTGTGACGCGTCAGAGGGGGGCAGGGTCACCCGTGACACCACGGGGAAACCGCTGGAAACCCCCGTTGTGTCAGAGGGGGCGGGGTCACCCGTCCACGTCACGGGTGGCCATGCCCTCGGTTATTTAAGAGCTGTCAGACGGGTCGTGCGTCATTCGGCTGGGCACCTCCTATGGAGGTTGTATCGTTTGTGGTGGTGGGTCATAGAAGGATTACAGCGCTGGAATTTTTTTTTTTTTTTATTAAAGGACTTGTCCCAAGCTGTGTGTGTGTGTGTGTGTTTTTTTACCTTTTTTGACAATTTTTTGGGTGAAATGGTAGGGGTACATTGTACCCGTTACCAATTCACATAGGGGGGGGCGGGATCTCGGAGTCCCCTTTGTTAAAGGGGGCTTCCAGATTCCGATAAGCCCTCCACCCGCAGACCCCCACAACCACTGGGCAAGGGTTGTGGGGATGAGGCCCTTTTGCCCTTTAACATGAGGACATCCTCCCCACGTTGAGGACATGTGGCCTGGTACGGTTCAGGACGGGAGGGCGCTCTCTCGTCCCCCCCTCTTTTCCTGCGGCCTGCCAGGTTGAGTGCTCGGATAAGGGTCTGGTATGGATTTTGAGGGGGACCCCTACGTCATTTTTTTTTATTTGGCGCAGGGTTCCCCTTAATATCCATACCAGACCTGAAGGGCCTGGTAGTGGAATTTGGGGGGACCCCCACGCATTTTTTTTTGGTTTGGGGTTCCCCTTTATATTCATACCAGACCCAAAGGGCCTGGTAATGGACTGGGGGGGGGGGAACCCATGTCGTTTTTTTCAATGACTTTTATCTGTATTGCCGGGACCCGACAATTCATTATAGCCGTGAGTAGTTTTAAATTACTTTTTTCCTTTAGAAATTACATTTTGTGCAGGGACTTTTCTAAGCACGGGAAACATGCACCACTTTACAGGCATACTATAGACACTCCCCAGGTATGAAATTTAAAGGAGTATTTCACTTTTATTGTTTCACTTTAAGCATTATTAAAATCACTGCTCCCAAAAAAACGTTAGTTTTTAAAACTTTTTTTGCCTTGATACATGTCCCCTGGGGCAGGACCCAGGTCCCCAGTTATGGCAATAACTTGCATATTAATCTTTAAAATTAGCACTTTTGATTTTTCATGTTCGTGTCCCATAGACTTTAACGGTGTTCGCGTGTTCGACCAAATTTTTTGCCTGTTCGCATGTTCTGCTGCGAACCGAAATGGGGGGTGTTCGGCTCATCCCTATTCCTGAACAACTGGAGGACCATAGTTTGGAGACCCCTGCTCTAGACCATCAAACACACAGTGCCCAGTGCTCATGCACTAAACGCTGAACCTTCCTCAGCTCTGAATGTTTCTCCTGCAGCTTCCTGCTGCTACATCCTCATAGGCTCGGCCTTTCACTGTCCCGCCGTGGACAGTACAGAGCAACATGCTCCACGCAGCTCCCTTGTACAGACTGGCCACCTCGGGAGGGGGGGCCCTCTAACCTCTAATCCTGGCTCTAACATAACTACAGCACACACCTGTCTGATTAGTGTGCCTGTTTTTTGCAAAACCTGGCCCAAACTGCCAAAATAAACAGTGGCAAGGACTCACCTCTCTACAGTATAAACCTTTTATTATTAAAAAATAAATAAAAACGTTCTTCTTTACAATCACTTGAATTTCAAATATATGTAAACGCCAAATTAATTACCTTTATTTACTAAAGCTGTGTATAACTGCTATTTTTTTTCCAAGGTGTAACTGCCATTTTTTTCAATAAAATATTTTTAGAACTTTTTTTTCATCCTTTGTTGCAAGTTCTGCTGATCTCCTGAAGCCACTTTCCAACCTCTGCCTGTCTGCATGATGCATTTCAGAAATGGCTACCTGGCTTTTTTCAGAACAGGTTTCCCTGATAGTGACATCACTGGAACTTGTCTGTCTAATAGTTACCAAAACAGCCACTTGTAGTGTAGCCAGGTGCTTGGCTAAGAATTAAGAGTGAGGGAAACACTGACTGCAGCTGCTCTCTATAGCTGAACTGGTTACCAGCTGTATCAGTGAGAGGAGGGCGCTGCTGAGCAGGAAGGCAAAAAAGCACTGTGGAAACTGTATTCAAGAGGAGAGAGACTCTACTGTGTAATCAAAAGCTTTTGTACTACATTCCCCAGAGAGAGAGATTCCTGGGAGGAGGGGAAAGAGCTGCATTTTTCCAGGCTGTACAGGACTTCCTCTTGCCAAGAGAGGGACTGGAGAGTGCACATCACTGTCCAGTGTGCACCATCACTGCTGCACATTTACGGCCCAAATGTAAATGTTTGGATGTGCCAACAGCCAGAGTCACCTGGGTACAGAGTTGAGAGACGACTAATCGCTGTGTGCGAACAGATGATGAGCTGCAATATCACTGGGACTTGTGAGCTGCTGCTTTGGAGATTTACTATCTGCTGCTATAGAGCCTGTGCCCTTTCGCAACTGATAGCACAGCCATCTAGTAGCTTTATTGCTGCCAGCAAGCGTGATTGTACTCAAGACCCACCCTTTGCGGCTATAACAGCTTCAACTCTTCTGGGAAGGCTGTCCACAAGGTTTAGGAGTGTGTCTATGGGAATGTTTGACCATTCTTCCAGAAGCATATTTGTGAGGTCACGCACTGATGTGAACGAGAAGACCTAGCTCGCAATCTCCGCTCTAATTCATCCCAAAGGTGTTCTATCGGGTTGAGGTTAGGACTCTGTGCAGGCCAGTCAAGTTCCTTCACCCCAAACTCGCTCATCCATGTCTTTATGGACCTTGTTTGTGCGCTGGTGTGCAGTCATGTTGGAACAGGAAGGGGCCATCCCCAAACTGTTCCCACAAAGTTGGGAGCATGAAATTGTCCAAAATGTCTTGATATGCTGACGCCTTAATGCCCTGTACACACGATCGGATTTCTGATGGAATAAAATCTAATGGATTTTTCCGTCGGAATTCCGATGAAGCTGACTTTCATCAGTCTTGCCTACACACCATCAGACAAAATTCCGACCGTCCAAAACGCTGTGACATACAACACGTACGACGGCACTATAAAGGGGAAGTTCAAATCCAATGGCGGCACCCTTTGGGCTGCTTTTGCTGATTTCGTGTTACCGCGTGTTAGTAAAAGTTCGGTGTTAGCCAATTTGCGCCTTTCATTCTCCGTGTTTTTTAGTCCGTTGCAGCATGACGAATGTGCTATCTCCCTTACGAACGCTAGTTTTACCAGAACGAGCACTCCCGTCTTGTAATTTAGTCTGAGCATGCATGGATTTTTCTCCGATGGAGTTCCCCACAGACGATCGGAATTTGCTATTGTTTTTTTTTTCCATCTGTAAAATTTAAAACATGTTCTATTTTTTTTACACCGATGGAAAAAAGACCGATGGGGCCCACACACGATCGTTTTTTCTGATGAAAAAAGTCCTTCTGTCTTTTTTCATCCGAAAAACTGATCGTGTGTACGCGGCATAAGAGTTCCCTTCACTGGAACTAAGGAGCCAACACCTGAAAAACAACCCCCCATCATAATCCCCCTCCACCAAATAATTTGGACCAGTGCACAATGCAAGGTCCATAAAGACATGGATTAGCGAGTTTGGGGTGGAGGAACTTGACCTCACAAATACGATCCTGGAAAAATGGTCAAACATTCCCATAGACACACTCCTAAACCCTGTGGACAGCCTTCCCAGAAGAGTTGAAGCTGTTATAGCTGCAAAGGGTGGGCCAACTCAATATTGAACCCTACGGACTGAGGCTGGGTTCACACTGGTCCGACAAACGCTCCGACATTGGGAGCTCATGTCGCATGACGTGTGAAAATCAATGTTTCCCTATGGGAGCCGTCTTAACTGGTCCGACACATGTCGGTCCGACTTTGAAAATGCTCCCTGTACTACTTCGGTCCGACTTTGATCCGACTTCAGTCCATTGAATATCATTGAAGTCGGATCAAAGTAGGATCCTTGTCCTAACCATCCGACATTTGACATCTGACATGGTGATTACAGCAGCAGTAAAAGGAATTTATCTCACCCTGGGATTGTTTTGATTGGTCAAAGGAAAAGTCAGACTAGCACAAAGTCGGATCAAAGTAGTATCCTGTTCATTCAAGTCGGATGGATGTCGGACCAATGTAGGATCAATGTAGGACTGATGTCGCAGAGCAAAGTAGGATGAAAGTTGTATGACTGTCGTGTTGTACCAGTGTGAACCCAGCCTAAGACTGGGATGCCATTAAAGTTCATGTGTGTGTAAAGGCAGGCGTTATAATACTTTTGGTAATATAGTGTATGTGATTTTAGTGGTTTGGTTTACTTATACTGTAAGAAGTAAGTACAGTTTTTTTTCAAAGTTGCTCATGATTTTAGATATTTCATTGTATTTTTGGCATTTTTTCATGATATATTGCCATAGAATTTAAAAAAAATGTAGTACATTGTGAACGTTTTCCCATCTTTTCATCTTTGCATATAATGGGAAGCAGGAAGCATCAGAAGGTACTTTGGAAAGGGAAGGTCTCAAGAGACTCCATTTCATATCATTGAGGAGGAATAGGAAGGGAGTTTGACACCACCCACACTAAACAATGGGAAAATTAATATCTCATAACACTCTTTGCTGCAACTAGAGAGAGCGTTTTGAGTTATTTTTTGCTCCCACAGTGCATAGATACAATGGTATGGCAGTGATTTATATTTAGATTCCTTCTATAGAACTGTGTTAGGTTGTTTTTCCATATGGAAATGAGATGTATTCATATCGCCATCAATGCGCTGAACCTTTGCCAACAATCATGCTGGGAGAGACAGCTATAATTACACCAGAGAAGCCAAGCTTAAACAATCTTATTTTAGCTGAGCGGAGTTCTTTGAAGGGCTAGGCCAAGGAATTCTGTGATTTGTGGTGGTTTCAGATGTGTGGATTTAACACCAGGTATAAGGAGGACAATATTATGTTTTCATATTATCTATAAAACAGTCATATGGAAAAATTCCTTAATGCAGGAGTGGAGCTACCGTGTCGGGGTATTCCTGTTTGGAAACTTGCGCATGACTCTTCGCTTAAAGCTGCACGTAGAAATGCGCACATCCGTACGTGCGGGCGGATGCGCACATCCAGCTAGTATTATAATGCTGACTGGTCTTTACCTTGTGCTCTGTGTTCTGACGTGTGTCCTGCATCTGATTCCTGTTAATAAATAAATAAAGTGATGGCACCAAAAATTGTGAATGGTAATGAGTAAAGCTGTCCCTTTAAGAGTGGATAAACCACTCTGGATAAGTGAAGAGATTTAAGAGAAAGGTGTGGCGCTAACTCATATAATAGCTAAAAAACCTTAATCATTCAACATAGGTGACAAATTAATCAGGAAGCTTCTGGTGAGTCTACATTTCTTATGCACGATTTGTGGTGGAACACTATTTGAAGGATATCATTTGTTCTTATACTTTCCTTTGGATCACTGTGATTGGACTTTCTTTGTGAAGATATATTGAGGAATTTCGTCTGGACTATATTTTTATACATATTTTTTAGTATTGATGATGAACTCTATTGCCATATGTTTTTCTTTATAAATTTGTCACCTGTGTTGAATGATTACGGTTTTTTAATTATTATATGAGTTAGGGCTCATTTACACTTGCTTCGACTTCAACAAGGCTTCAACAAGGATTCGGACAGGCTTTGTTAAAGCTCTCTGAATGCTAGTCAAAGCTCCTGTCACTAAATAAAATGGTTGACTTTACAGTCCTGTTTACACCTTGCTTTTGCTTTGCTTTGCTTCGCCTTCGCATCAAAAATTATACCCCATGTAGCTTCAGTGGTGCTTCAAAGCGTCTTCAAAGCCTCTAAAGAAGTCTATGGCAAAGCTCGCTTGAAGCCCAACTGAAGCCCCACCGAAGCCTCATCGAAGCCCCAGGAAGCCTCACCAAAGCCCCACCGAAGCCCCATCGAATCTCCACTGAAGCCCCACCGAAGCCTCATCGAAGTCTGATGGGTGGCACTTATGGGCAATGATGGGCACTGATAGGCGCTGATAGATGGCCCTGATAGGCAGCATTGATGGGGAGGCACTGACAGACATTATTGATGGGCACTGATTGGCATCCATGATGGGCCCTGATTGGAATCCTTGGTGGTCACTAATTGGAATCCTTGGTGGGCACGGGTTGGCACCTTGCAGGTTTACCAAAAAAAGCATGGCGGTTTACTACCGCTTTAACGAGCATCATGGGGGTGATCACGCGGTCTTACAGAACCAGGGCATTAAGAAGATGGTCCATCCTAAAAGAGGTGGTGACACTTTTAGGTTGTTGTGCAAAAAAAAGAGGACTATTGGATTTTTCATCTGCAGACAAGTATTCCTAACGGGTTTAATTTGAATGGGACCTCACACATTTTTCTGAGTGAGGTTTCCCATTTATCTTTTGCCTTTACATGAGATACCTACAATTTCTTCATGCATTTTTTATGCATTATTTATGTGTTTTTTCTGCATCTTTGATGTATTCTCCATGTACTTGTCACTCTCTATGTTTTTAGTAGGGTGTTTATTTTTTCCCAATATATCCAATTTATCCAATATTCCCTGGAGTTTAATTAGGATTTGCAATCCAATATTTATTACTGAAAAATCTACATATTTTGTAGTCCTAATATTGCCGATCTCTTTGACATGTATTGTCTTATGTCTGTTTTTTGTTTTTATTTTATCTTGTATATTCATGTTTTTGTTTTTTTCTGACATTGTTTTGACATGCATCTGTATCGTGTTTTAGGCATTGATCATCACTAATTAATTGTGTTCAGCTGTATATGCCTATTGGACGTTAGTATATTAGGCTATTGTGAGATCTTTGCTGTTGGCTATGATTAAGGCCGGGTTCACACTGGGGCGACAAACGCTCCGACATTGGGAGCTCATGTCGCATGACGTGTGAAAATCAATGTTTCCCTATGGGAGCCGTCTTAACTGGTCCGACACATGTCGGTCCGACTTTGAAAATGCTCCCTGTACTACTTCGGTCCGACTTTGATCCGACTTCAGCCCACTGACTATCATTGAAGTCGGATCAAAGTCGGACCGCAGTCTTGCATGATCCGACTTTGGCATGCGACTTGTGCTGTGCTGCTCTTGAGGGGGAACTCCAGACCAAATTTTAAATAAAAAACCGGCATGGGTTCCCCCTTCAGGAGCATACCAGGCCCTTGGGTCTGGTCTGGATTTGAAGGGGAACCCCTACGCTGAAAAAACGGCGTGGGGGTCCCCCCAAAATCCAAACCAGACCCTTATCCGAGCACGCAACATGGCAGGCCGCAGGGGAAGAGGGGGGGATGAGAGAGCGGCCCCCCCTCCCTCCTGAACCGTACCAGGCCGCATGCCCTCAACATGGGGGGTTTGGTGCTCTGGGGCAGGGGAGCGACCTGCGGCCCCCCACCCCAAAGCACCCTGTCCCCATGTTGATGAGGACAGGGCCTCTTCCCGACAACCCTGGCCATTGGTTGTCGGGGTCTGCGGGCGGCGGGCTTATCGGAATCCGGGAGCCCCCTTTAATAAGGGGGCCCCCAGATCCTGGCACCCCACCCTATGTGAATGAGTATGGGGTACATCGAACCCCTACCCATTCACCTGGTGGAAAAAAAATGTCAATAAAAAACACACACAGCTTTTTAAATTAATTTATTGCACAGCTCCGGGGGTCTTCTTCCGACTTCGGGGGTCTCCGGTTCTTTCTTCTGCCGGGCCTCCACTATCTTCTTCCAGCTCTTTTGCTAGCGGGGCCCGGTCTTCTCCGTTGCCTTCTTCTTCTCCCGCTCTCCGGTTCTTCTCTGCGCTCTCTGGTTCTTTCTTCCGCCGGGCCTCCGCAATGTTCTTCCAGCTCTTTTGCTAGCGGGGCCCAGTCTTCCTGTCGTCTCGTCCGGCTCTCCGTTGTCTTTCTGCCGGCCCCTCCACTATCTTCTTCCAGCTCTTTTGCTAGTGGAGGGGCCGGTCTTCCTGTCGTCGCCGTCGCCGTCTTCTTCTCTCTTCTTCCCTCGATGTTGACGCTTCTCATGACGTCACAGTCACATGCTCCCATGACGTCACAGTCACATGCTCCGGGGCCACCCGGAGCATGTGACTGTGACATCATGAGAGGCCTATATTAATTCAGAGCAGAGCGAACAGCCAGTATTACAGCGGGAGGAAGCGACGCGTCAACATCGAGGAGGAGAAGAGAGAAGAAGACGGCGACGGCGACGACAGGAAGACTGGCCCCTCCACTAGCAAAAGAGCTGGAAGAAGATAGTGGAGGGGCCGGCAGAAGGACAACAGAGAGCCGGACGAGATGACGCGAAGACCAGCCCCTCCACTAGCAAAAGAGCTGGAAGAAGATAGTGGAGGGGCCGGCAGAAGGACAACGGAGAGCCGGACGACACGACGGGAAGACCGGGCCCCGCTAGCAAAAGAGCTGGAAGAAGATAGCGGAGGCCCGGCGGAAGAAAGAACCGGAGAGCGCGGAGAAGAACCGGAGAGCGGGAGAAGAAGACGGCGACGGAGAAGACCGGGCCCCGCTAGCAAAAGAGCTGGAAGAAGATAGCGGAGGCCCGGCAAAAGAAAGAACCGGAGACCCCTGAAGTCGGAAGAAGACCCCCGGAGCTGTGCAATAAATTAATTTAAAAAGCTGTGTGTGTTTTTTTATTGACATTTTTTTTTCCACCAGGTGAATGGGTAGGGGTACGATGTACCCCATACTCATTCACATAGGGTGGGGACCCGGGATCTTATTAAAGGGGGGGCTCCCGGATTCCGATAAGCCCCCCGCCCGCAGACCCAAGGGCCTGGTATGCTCCTGAAGGGGGAACCCACACCGTTTTTTTTTTATTTAAAATTTGGCGTGGAGTTCCCCCTCAAGATTCATACAGTACCAAACACAGTGCCTGGTATTGGCGGGGATCCAAGTCGGATCCCCGTTCATTGAAAGTCGGACATATGTCGGCTTCATGTCGCGGGGCAAAGTCGGATCCAAAGTAGGACGGCTGTCGTGTCGCACAAGTGTGAACCCAGCCTAAGTGCTGAGGTTAGCACGAAACTCGTGAATCTTTTTCCCCCACTGTGGTTTTGTATGGTGTTCCAATGTTGTTTTATTCAGGATTAATATAGTGGATTTTAGTGTTTCAGTGCGGCCATCTGAACTTTCCTCTGATTAACTGCCAGCTCTAGACACATCTAGAATCATCTCCGGCCACGTATCCGTATTCCTGACGCCTGCTCACTAAGATCACTTGTGGACTCCATCCTCTTGAACCTGTGGCTCAACTGGAGTTTCCTTTTGACTTCTGCTGGTCCCCCTCATGTGCTGCTGCTCCCTCGATGGATGCTCCAGGCCTGATGTTCTGTTGGATCTTCCGGGTCCGCATCTCCAGTCCAAGGTTCTGCCATCAACATCTACCGACACCTGTGTTTCTCCTGTCCCCTCGGTGATGTCTGTCCAACTTCTAGAGGTGCTTGGGCTGGAGATACAAATGAGGCCACTCTCATCATTTCAGTCTCAGGTACGTGACATAGTACTGTATTTATTTTCTCACTAGTATAGTGCTACCTCCAGAGAAGCCACCGGAAAGATGAGTCCTTTTGTCTTTCACCAGTGATGAGCCAACCTGAACTGACCCAGAACTTTATTACCGTATATACTCGAGTATAAGCCAAATTTTTCAGCACATTTTTTGTGCTGAAAATGCCCCCCTCGGCTTATACTCGAGTCACCTTTTTGCGCCTAATCTCCCGGACTTTGGGGACACAAGTAGCCCCACTCTTCCTCTACAAGTGTGCAAAGTTTGTTGTCTGGGAGACCTACGGCCGGGGAGCACCATTTTTTCAAAGCCGGGCACCCCTTCCATGTTAAACGGTAATTTCTCCGGTAAGTTTGGGGACCCGGTACTGGTCGGCCGTAGGTCCCCTGGACCCGAAACTTGATACACATGTAGCCCCACTCTTCCTCTATAAGTCTGGGGGACCTATGGCCAGGGAGCACCGATTTTTTAAAGCCGGGCACCCCTTCCATAGACTCCTATGTTAAACGTAAGTCTAGTCATGGACACAGTGAGGCATGGACACAGTGAGGCATGGACACAGTGAGGCATGGGCACAGTGAGGCATGGTTACAGTGAGGCATGGACACAGTAAGGCATGCACATGGACACAGTGAGGCAAAGTGAGGCACAGTGAGGCATGCCGATGGACACCCTAGGCTTATACTCGAGTCAATACGTTTTCCCAGTTTTTTGTGGTAAAATTCGGTGCCTTGGCTTATATTCGGGTCGGCTTATACTCGAGTATATACGGTAACAACCACAGCCCTGTAAAATATTATTGGTTAAGAGTAATAATGACAAGGTAATCCTGATAAACAATTACAGCAACTAAGAGAGTTACCACCAGATTTAAGGGACAACATGCTGGCCTATCTGTAAAACTGTGGCCCTAACTATACCTCTGGCCAGCAGGTCTTCGAGCAGTCTGCCAGCATTGGGGCTCTGGTTCTCTAGTTGGAGCACTCAATTAAAGTCTAAACAACTCAGGTGGCCAAGAGGCCTCTCACCACAGAAATTGGCCTTGGAAGGCCAGACGAGTGATTATGTCACATACATAAGCCAGTGCGTGTTCAGCAGTGCAAAACTAGGCTCACAAGTAGGGATGAGCTTCGTGTTCGAGTCGAACATACGTTCGACTCGAACATCGGCTGTTCGATCGTTCGACGAAGATCGAACGATTTGGGCCGTTCGCGCCAAATTCGAGTGACGCGAACGGCCCACAATGCACTACGCCATCGCAGTGTCATCCAGGCACTGTGATTGGCCAAGCATGCACTGTGACCCCGCATGCTTGGCCAATCACAGCGCCGGCAGCGAGGAGAGCAATAATTGGCCACAGGCAGGATGCCTGTGGCCAATTATTGCTGAGGGGGTTTAGAACACGCCCCACACTATAAAAGGCCGCCAGCGCGGCGGCCTTGTGTAGTGTGTTCCGGAGCAGGGAAAGAGAAGCATAGGCAGGGACAGTGTCATTATTTTTCCTTTACTAATCCTGGATTCCTTGTGTTTAGGGACAAATAAGGATAGGTAGGGAGAGTGTCAGTGACAGTGTGCTATTCTGTGCTAATCCTTGTTTGTAGGGACAGAGAGGTACAGTGAGGGAAAGTGTCAGTGTGCTATTCTGTTCTAAACCAATCTTGCTGAACCATATTTTCAATCCTTGATTTTAGGGACAGAGAGGTACAGTGAGGGAAAGTGTCAGTGTGCTATTCTGTGCTAATCCTTGTTTGTAGGGACAGAGAGGTACAGTGAGGGAAAGTGTCAGTGTGCTATTCTGTGCTAATCCTTGTTTGTAGGGACAGAGAGGTACAGTGAGGGAAAGTGTCAGTGTGCTATTCTGTGCTAATCCTTGTTTGTAGGGACAGAGAGGTACAGTGAGGGAAAGTGTCAGTGTGCTATTCTGTGCTAATCCTTGTTTGTAGGGAGGGACAGAGTAGGACAGTGAGGGAAAGTGTCAGTGTGCTATTCTGTTCTAAACCTATTTTGCTGAACCATATTTTCAATCCTTGAGTTTAGGGACAGAGAGGTACAGTGAGTGAAACTGACAGTGTGCTATTCTGTTCTAAACCAATTTTGCTGTTCCATATTTTCTTGTAGTGTGTTCCGGAGCAGGGAAAGAGAAGCATAGGCAGGGACAGTGTCATTATTTTTCCTTTACTAATCCTGGATTCCTTGTGTTTAGGGACAAATAAGGATAGGTAGGGAGAGTGTCAGTGACAGTGTGCTATTCTGTGCTAATCCTTGTTTGTAGGGACAGAGAGGTACAGTGAGGGAAAGTGTCAGTGTGCTATTCTGTTCTAAACCAATCTTGCTGAACCATATTTTCAATCCTTGATTTTAGGGACAGAGAGGTACAGTGAGGGAAAGTGTCAGTGTGCTATTCTGTGCTAATCCTTGTTTGTAGGGACAGAGAGGTACAGTGAGGGAAAGTGTCAGTGTGCTATTCTGTGCTAATCCTTGTTTGTAGGGACAGAGAGGTACAGTGAGGGAAAGTGTCAGTGTGCTATTCTGTGCTAATCCTTGTTTGTAGGGACAGAGAGGTACAGTGAGGGAAAGTGTCAGTGTGCTATTCTGTGCTAATCCTTGTTTGTAGGGACAGAGAGGTACAGTGAGGGAAATTATCAGTGTGCTATTCTGTGCTAAATCTTGTTTGTAGGGAGGGACAGAGTAGGACAGTGAGGGAAAGTGTCAGTGTGCTATTCTGTTCTAAACCTATTTTGCTGAACCATATTTTCAATCCTTGAGTTTAGGGACAGAGAGGTACAGTGAGTGAAACTGACAGTGTGCTATTCTGTTCTAAACCAATTTTGCTGTTCCATATTTTCAATCCTTGAGTTTAGGGACAGAGAAGGACACTCGTAGAAATTATCAGTGTGCTATTCTGTGCTAAATCTTGTTTGTAGGGAGGGACAGAGTAGGACAGTGAGGGAAAGTGTCAGTGTGCTATTCTGTTCTAAAACTATTTTGCTGAACCATATTTTCAATCCTTGAGTTTAGGGACAGAGAGGTACAGTGAGTGAAACTGACAGTGTGCTATTCTGTTCTAAACCAATTTTGCTGTTTCATATTTTCAATCCTTGAGTTTAGGGACAGAGAAGGACACTCGTGGAAATTATCAGTGTGCTATTCTGTGCTAAATCTTGTTTGTAGGGAGGGACAGAGTAGGACAGTGAGGGAAAGTGTCAGTGTGCTATTCTGTTCTAAAACTATTTTGCTGAACCATATTTTCAATCCTTGAGTTTAGGGACAGAGAGGTACAGTGAGTGAAACTGACAGTGTGCTATTCTGTTCTAAACCAATTTTGCTGTTCCATATTTTCAATCCTTGAGTTTAGGGACAGAGAAGGACACTCGTAGAAATTATCAGTGTGCTATTCTGTGCTAAATCTTGTTTGTAGGGAGGGACAGAGTAGGACAGTGAGGGAAAGTGTCAGTGTGCTATTCTGTTCTAAACCAATTTTGCTGTTCCATATTTTCAATCCTTGAGTTTAGGGACAGAGAAGGACACTCGTGGAAATTATCAGTGTGCTATTCTGTGCTAAATCTTGTTTGTAGGTAGGGACAGAGTAGGACAGTGAGGGAAAGTGTCAGTGTGCTATTCTGTTCTAAAACTATTTTGCTGAACCATATTTTCAATCCTTGAGTTTAGGGACAGAGAGGTACAGTGAGTGAAACTGACAGTGTGCTATTCTGTTCTAAACCAATTTTGCTGTTCCATATTTTCAATCCTTGAGTTTAGGGACAGAGAAGGACACTCGTAGAAATTATCAGTGTGCTATTCTGTGCTAAATCTTGTTTGTAGGGAGGGACAGAGTAGGATAGTGAGGGAAAGTGTCAGTGTGCTATTCTGTTCTAAAACTATTTTGCTGAACCATATTTTCAATCCTTGAGTTTAGGGACAGAGAGGTACAGTGAGTGAAACTGACAGTGTGCTATTCTGTTCTAAACCAATTTTGCTGTTCCATATTTTCAATCCTTGAGTTTAGGGACAGAGAAGGACATTCGTAGAAATTATCAGTGTGCTATTCTGTGCTAAATCTTGTTTGTAGGGAGGGACAGAGTAGGACAGTGAGGGAAAGTGTCAGTGTGCTATTCTGTTCTAAAACTATTTTGCTGAACCATATTTTCAATCCTTGAGTTGAGGGACAGAGAGGTACAGTGAGTGAAACTGACAGTGTGCTATTCTGTTCTAAACCAATTTTGCTGTTCCATATTTTCAATCCTTGAATTTAGGGACAGAGAAGGACACTCGTAGAAATTATCAGTGTGCTATTCTGTGCTAAATCTTGTTTGTAGGGAGGGACAGAGTAGGACAGTGAGGGAAAGTGTCAGTGTGCTATTCTGTTCTAAAACTATTTTGCTGAACCATATTTTCAATCCTTGAGTTGAGGGACAGAGAGGTACAGTGAGTGAAACTGACAGTGTGCTATTCTGTTCTAAACCAATTTTGCTGTTCCATATTTTCAATCCTTGAGTTTAGGGACAGAGAAGGGCACTCGTAGAAATTATCAGTGTGCTATTCTGTGCTAAATCTTGTTTGTAGGGAGGGACAGAGTAGGACAGTGAGGGAAAGTGTCAGTGTGCTATTCTGTTCTAAAACTATTTTGCTGAACCATATTTTCAATCCTTGAGTTTAGGGACAGAGAGGTACAGTGAGTGAAACTGACAGTGTGCTATTCTGTTCTAAACCAATTTTGCTGTTCCATATTTTCAATCCTTGAGTTTAGGGACAGAGAAGGACACTCGTAGAAATTATCAGTGTGCTATTCTGTGCTAAATCTTGTTTGTAGGGAGGGACAGAGTAGGACAGTGAGGGAAAGTGTCAGTGTGCTATTCTGTTCTAAACCAATTTTGCTGTTCCATATTTTCAATCCTTGAGTTTAGGGACAGAGAAGGACACTCGTGGAAATTATCAGTGTGCTATTCTGTGCTAAATCTTGTTTGTAGGGAGGGACAGAGTAGGACAGTGAGGGAAAGTGTCAGTGTGCTATTCTGTTCTAAAACTATTTTGCTGAACCATATTTTCAATCCTTGAGTTTAGGGACAGAGAGGTACAGTGAGTGAAACTGACAGTGTGCTATTCTGTTCTAAACCAATTTTGCTGTTCCATATTTTCAATCCTTGAGTTTAGGGACAGAGAAGGACACTCGTAGAAATTATCAGTGTGCTATTCTGTGCTAAATCTTGTTTGTAGGGAGGGACAGAGTAGGACAGTGAGGGAAAGTGTCAGTGTGCTATTCTGTTCTAAAACTATTTTGCTGAACCATATTTTCAATCCTTGAGTTTAGGGACAGAGAGGTACAGTGAGTGAAACTGACAGTGTGCTATTCTGTTCTAAACCAATTTTGCTGTTCCATATTTTCAATCCTTGAGTTTAGGGACAGAGAAGGACACTCGTAGAAATTATCAGTGTGGTATTCTGTGCTAAATCTTGTTTGTAGGGAGGGACAGAGTAGGACAGTGAGGGAAAGTGTCAGTGTGCTATTCTGTTCTAAACCAATTTTGCTGTTCCATATTTTCAATCCTTGTGTTTAGGGACAGAGAAGGATAGGCAGGGGACAGTGTCAGTGTCATTGTTGCTAAGCCTCCTGCACAGTATACACCTGAAGGTAGCCCTTATTGCTCTTTTTCCCATCTCCCTGCAGGCCATCCATTAAAATGTCTGGAAGGCAAACAAGGAGAGGCAGACAGTCAGGAGGCAAAAAAGGAGGGCAAGCAGGCTCTGTGTCTGGGAGCAACAGTGCTGGTCGTGGACGCGGTGCATTGTCATCAGCACATGGCCATGGGACACGCTTGTCCTTCTTTTCGGCAGCTGGACATGTTGAGCCACATCATGCCGAAGACTTGGTAGAGTGGATGACCAAGCCCACCTCATCCTCCTCATCCTCTCTCACCCAGGCTCAGGGTACTGGCAAAGCAGCTGCCAAAGCGTCCTCTTCTCTGGTATCATTATCTTCATTAGTCAATCCTTCCCTAGACCCACCATGTCCTCCTCCTGAGGAGTCCCCCGAACTGTTTGAGCACAGTGTTGGGTACATGCTCCAGGAGGATGCCCAGCGTTTGGAAGGATCTGATGATGATACCCAGCTAGAGGAAGGCAGCAGCGTGAGAGCAGAGAGAGGGGATGCTCAAGAAGGACACCAATCTGGCAGTCATGCTCCAGCAGCTGCAGCATACTGCCAGATTGGCTCCAGTGATGAGGAGGGAGGGGATGATGAGGTCACTGACTCCACGTGGGTGCCTAATAGGAGAGAGGAGGAGGAGGAGGAGGATAAGGAGGAGGCACATCTCCAACGAGGCAGGATGCCCTTGAGTGGCCAGCGTATGGGCAGCACACCGACGGAATCACACCGCAGAGCTCCGCCTGTGCAGGGCGCTGCCTCTGCCCGTCATTCAAAAAGTTCTTTGGTGTGGGCCTTTTTTGAGGCGAGTGCATCAGATCGCACAGCTGCTGTTTGCAACATATGTCTCAAGCGTATATCGCGTGGCCAAAACATCAGCCGCTTGGGCACCTCATGCTTGATCAGACATATGTTGACCTGCCATGCAGCTCATTGGCAAGCCTACCTTAAAGACCCACACCAAAGAACAAAGCTGACCTCTTCTTGCACCGCATCAGCTGGGATCTCCAACCCCACTATACCTTCACTCCTCTCTGACCCCTGCTCTGAGAGGAATGAAGGTGTAGAATTAGGTGTGTCACAGGCAAGTACTTGCGGGCACTCTGCTAGCAGTACACCAACGTCCGATTCTAGCAGGCAAATTTCCCTGCCCCAGCTGCTGGACCGTCGAAAGAAGTTCACTCCCGGCCATCCACATGCCCAGCGGTTGAATGCTAGCTTGGCTAAATTGCTAGCGCTTCAACTGCTGCCTTTTCAGTTGGTAGACTCGGCCCCCTTCCGTGAGTTTGTGCAATGTGCGGTTCCTCAGTGGCAGGTTCCCAAACGCCACTTTTTCGCACGGAAGGCGATTCCGGCTCTCTACAGGCATGTGGAAGGCAATGTCTTGGCCTCGCTGGACAGGGCGGTCAGCGGTAAGGTGCATATTACCGCTGACTCATGGTCCAGCAGGCATGGACAGGGACGTTACCTTTCTTTCACGGCCCATTGGGTCACTTATTTGGCAGCTGGGAAGGATGCAGGACAAGGTGCAGTAGTGTTGGAGGTTGTTCCACCGCCACGCCTCCAAAATGCTACTACTGGTTGTGACACACCTCTCTCCTCCACCCCCTCCTCTTCTTCTTCCTCCATGGCCTCTTCCTGTGGTTTGTCCTAGGAACCAGCGGTGCTCCGTAGGCGTTCAAGGGGCTACGCAAGTACGCAGGCAAAAAGATGCCATGCCGTGCTTGCACTGGTGTGTTTGGGGGACAGGAGCCACACTGGGGCAGAGGTCCTGTCTGCTCTGCAGGGGCAGGCCGAGAGGTGGTTGACGCCACGCCAGCTTAAGCCAGGAATGGTGGTTTGCGACAATGGCACCAACCTCCTCTCCGCCCTCCGACAGGGACAACTGACCCATGTGCCCTGTATGGCTCACGTCCTTAACCTGGTGGTGCAGCGGTTCTTGGGCAGGTACCCGGGCTTACAGGATGTCCTGAGGCAGGCCAGGAAAGTCTGTGTGCATTTCCGCAGATCTTATAATGCCAGTGCTCGCCTGGCTGAGCTTCAAAAGGAGTTGAACCTGCCCAAGAACCGCCTTATATGTGACATGCCCACCAGGTGGAACTCAACGTTGGCCATGCTGCAGCGGCTGCACACGCAGCAGAGGGCCATCAATGAGTACCTGTGCGACTACGGCACCAGGACAGGGTCAGGGGAGCTCGGGTTTTTTTCACCACGCCAGTGGGGCATGATCAGGGATGCATGCACTATCCTGGCACCATTTGAGGAGGCCACGAGGATGGTGAGCAGTGACAGTACATGCATCAGTGACACTGTACCTCTTGTCCACCTGTTGGAGCACACGCTGCGTGGAATAATGGACAGGGCACTTGAGGCAGAACAGAGGCAGGAAGAGGAGGACTTCCTTGCCTCTCAAGGCCCCCTTTACCCAGACAGTGTTCCTTCTGTCCCACCCATCGCACAGGAAGAGGAGGAGGAGGAGGAGGAGGAGGAGGAGGAGGATTGTGTCAGCATGGAGGTGGAGGCTGGCACTCAGCATCATCAGCAGCAGTCTTTTAGGGATGATTTACAGTCCCAAGAAACCAGTGGACTTGTACGTGGCTGGGAGGAGGTGGCTGCGGATCATGTCGTCCTTAGTGACCCAGAGGACTCCGGACTGAATGCCTCAGCTAACCTACGCTGCATGGCCTCCCTGATCCTGCAAAGTCTGCGGAAGGATCCTCGTATTCTTCGGATCAAGGAGAGGGACCATTACTGGCTGGCCACTCTCCTTGATCCACGTTACAAGGGTAAGGTTGCGGACCTTATCGTACCGTCGCAGAGGGAGCAGAGGATGAGACAACTCCGGGAGGCCTTGCAGAAAGGTCTGTGCAACGCGTTCCCAGAGACTGGGAGGTTACAAACTCCTGGTCCTGGACAACGAGTTGCTGAGGCTTCGGGCAGTCAAAGAAGGAGCGGTGGGGAAGGTGGCCGTCTGACCGATGCGTTCAGACAATTCTTTAGTCCGCAGCCCCAAAGTATGATCGGTTCCAGCAACCATCGCCAGCGTCTGATATACATGGTCCAGGAATACCTAGGGGCAAGGTCAGACTTGGACACCTTCCCCACCGAAAATCCTCTGGCTTACTGGGTCTTGAGGATGGATCACTGGCCAGAGCTTGCACAGTATGCAATTGAGCTACTGGCCTGTCCTGCATCCAGCGTTCTTTCAGAACGCACATTCAGTGCTGCTGGAGGATTTGTCACGGATCACAGGGTGCGCCTGTCCACCGACTCAGTTGATCGACTGACTTTCATCAAGATGAACCAGTCTTGGATCACCACCAGCTACCACACACCAGATGCTGATATAACAGACTAATTGATTTTAAAATGTCACATCCCTTCAAGACTGATGCTGATGCTGAGTGCCTGTGCTGTTATGTTGACTGGCTATCCTCCTCCGCCTCCTCAATGATACGATTAACGATGATAGCTTGGAAGATTATTTTGGTTTATGGGTGACGCCACCAGTGGCTAAGGCCCAATTTTTCAGCCCCTGTTTAACAGGGGCGTGTAATTAAAATTTTTGATGCAATACTTTGCAACAGGCCTCATTGCTGTGCTCCAAGTACAGTATCTGTGAGGGGTTGCAGTGTTGTGCCACCAGTGCCTAAGGCCCAATTTTTCAGCCCCTGTTCAACAGGGGCATGCAATTATAATTATTGATCTAATAATTCACAGCAGGGACCATTGCTGCGCCCACCAAGAGTAACTGTCAGGCCTTACAGTGTTGTGGCACCAGCACCACCTTCACCACCACCACCAAAGGCCCAATTTTTCAGCCCCTGTTCAACAGGGGCATGCAATTATAATTATTGATCTAATAATTCACAGCAGGGACCATTGCTGCGCCCACCAAGAGTAACTGTCAGGCCTTACAGTGTTGTGGCACCAGCACCACCATCAAAGGCCCAATTTTTACTACCACTGATCAACAATTATATGTTATTACAATTCCTGATATAATAGTTGACAGCAGGGCGTTCCAGCACCCACCAAGAATAACTGTGAGTGCTTTCAGTGTTGTGCCAACACCAACACCTAAGGGGCCAATTTCTGCAGAGTATATACGGCAGGTCCCTACTTTCAAACATCCAACTTACAAACTACTACTACTTGCAAACGGAAGAAGACAACAGGAAGTGAGAGGAAATCTACCCCGTGGAAGGAAAATTCTCTCCTGTAAGAATTAATATGGGAGAAAGGTGTCTCCTCTCTACTGATGCTTTATCACCAATCCTTGTTTCAATAAAAACACCACATTTCAAAAACAGTTGTCATTGGGACGCAAAGTGAGGTGAAATGTTCTGAACAGGGGCACAGACAGCAAAAAAAATGTGACAGGGGTGATAACCGTTCCCTATGTTTTACAAAAAGCTAAAAAAAAGGAATTTGGCATGGAGCTCCACTTAAACAATGCAGCTGTTCAAAATTACAAACAGATTCTACATAAGAACAAACCTACAGTCCCTGTCTTGTATGCACCGCCTGTATACGGCTGTTCAGAGTATATAGGTCCTTTTTTATTTTGTGTGCGGGGTTCCCCTTAATATCCATACAAGACCCAAAGGGGCTGGTAATGGGCTGGGGTAGGGGGGGGGGGGGGTTGATGGGGTAGCTATGCCATTTTTCCTAAAGATTTTCATCCATATTACCGAGACCAGACATTGCATTAAAGCCGCAAGCAGTTTTAAATGACTTTTTTTCCTTTAGAAATGTTATTTTGTGCAGGGACAGTTCTAAACACGGGAAACACGTGGCACTTCACAGGCATACTTTAGACACCCCCCAGGTACAATATTTAAAGGAATATTTGACTTTTTTTTTTCACTTTATGCATCATTAAAATGACTGCTCCCGGAAAACGTCCGTTTTTAAAACTTCTTTTTGCATTGATACATGTCCCCTGGTGCAGAACCCGGGTTCCCAAACTCTGTTTCGGACAATAACATGGATAATAGTCGTTATAATTAGCACTTTAGAATCCGAACGTTCGCATCCATTGTATTTAATAGGGTTCTAATGTTCGTGCGAACTTTCGGTCCGTTCGCGGTTTCTGGTGCAAACCGAACCCGGGGGTGTTCGGCTCATCACTACTCACAAGGGAAGAAAGGATCCCAGATTGTAAACTCTTCTGAAATAACTGGGTACTCTTGGCACCGACTCACGTTGCCTTTGTTGATGGGGAAATCAGGAGCATCTCTGTACCCAGGAAGAAATTGCAAGGCTCCAGACTCATACCTTACAAACATAATGGCATAATCACATTGTGCCTAAGATGTTTTGAGGGCTGCCATCGAAAAAAGATTCACTTGCGTCCATTTTTTTTTTCTTTTTATTAATCAATGAGTTTGATGCTTTACCTTACTATACCCACTAAACAAATGTATGTATAAATATAGCTGCAGTATCAATAAGATATTGGAAAGTTCCATCAGTGGCTAAAACGCAAAGCAAATGTCTCAATGACAATAACCACAACTAAATAAATAAGAATAATAACAAAATGTGAAATATATATAAATAAAATTAGGGAATAATCAAATATATAATCTAAATATAACATTATATATATACGGTATGTACTGTATACACACTCACCGGCCATTTTATTAGGTACACCTTGATAGTACTGGGTTGGACCCCCTTCTGCCTTCAGAACGGCCTTTATTCTTGGTGGCGTAGATTCAACAAGGTGATGGAATCTCCTCAGAGATTTTGGTCCATAGTCACATGATAACATCACACAGTTGCTGCAGATTTGTCGGCTGCACATCCATGATGCAAATCTCCCGTTCAACCACATCCCAAAGGTGCATCCATGCTTTCATGTTGTTTACGCCAAATTCTGACTCTACCATCTGAATGTCGCAGCTGAAATTAAGACTCATCAGACCAGGCAGTGTTTTTTCAATCTTCTATTGTCCCATTTTGGTGATCCTGTGCGAATTGTAGCCTCAGTTTCCTGTTCTTAGCTGACAGGAGTGGCACCCGGTGTGGTCTTCTGCTGCTGTAGTCCATCTGCTTCAAGGTTTGATGTGTTGTGTGTTCAGAGATGGAATTCTGCATACCTTGGTTGTAACGAGTGGTTAATTGAGCTACTGTTGCCTTTCTATCACCTCAAATCAATCTGCCCATTTTCCTCTGACCTCAGACATCAACAAGGCATTTTCATACACACAACGGCCGCTCACTGGATATTTTCTCTTTTTTAGACCATTCTTTGTAAACCCGAGAGATGGTTGTGCATGGAAATCCCAGTAGACCAACAGTTTTTAAATACTCAGACCAGCCCATCTGGCGCCAACAACCATGCCACGTTCAAAGTCACTTAAATCCCCTTTCTTCCCCATTCTAATGCTCAGTTTGAACTTCAGCAAGTTGTCTTCACCACGTATAGATGCCTAAATGCATTGAGTTGCTGCCATGTCATTGGCTGATTAGCAATTAGTGTTACGAAGCAATTGAACAGGTGGACCTAATAAAGTGACCGGTGAGTGTGTATATATATATATATATATATATATATATATACACACACACAGTATATATATTTTGTATTATTTCTTTTCTTTCAATATATATATATATATATATATATATATATATATATACAGTATCTCACAAAAGTGAGTACACGTGAAAATGTCCAAATTGGGCTCAAAGTGTCAATATTTTGTGTGGCCACCATTATTTTCCAGCACTGCCTTAACCCTCTTGAGCATGGAGGTCACCAGAGCTTCACAGGTTGCCACTGGAGTTCTCTTCCCCTCCTCCATGACGACATCACGGAGCTGGTGGATGTTAGAGACCTTGTGCTCCTCCACCTTCCATTTAAGGATGTCCCACATATTCTCAATAGGGTTTAGGTCTGGAGACATGCCCTCAGCTTCTTTAGCAAGGCAGTGGTCATCTTGGAGGTGTGTTTGGGGTCGTTATCATGTTGGAATACTGCCCTGCGGCCCAGTTTCCGAAGGGAGGGGATCATGCTCTGCTTCAGTATGTCACAGTACATGTTGGCATTCATGGTTTCCTCAATGAACTGTAGCTCCCCAGTGCCGGCAGCACTCATGCAGCCCCAGACCATGACACTCCCACCACCATGCTTGACTGTAGGCAAGACACACTTGTCTTTGTACTCCTCACCTGGTTGCCGCCACACACGCTTGACACCATCTGAACCAATTACGTTTATCTTGGTCTCATCAGACCGCAGGACATGGTTCCAGTAATCCATGTCCTTAGTCTGCTTGTCTTCAGTGAACTGTTTGTGGGCTTTCTTGTGCATCAACTTTCTAAGAGGCTTCCTTCTTGGAGGACCAATTTTATGCAGTGTGCGGCGTATGGTCTGAGCACTGACAGGCTGACCCCCCACCCCTTCAACCTCTGCAGCAATGCTGGCAGCACTTATATGTCTACATCCCAAAGACAACCTCTGGATATGACGCTGAGCACATGCACTCAACTTCTTTGGTCGACCATGACGAGACCTTTTCTGACTGGAACCTGTCCTGTTATACCGCTGTATGGTCTTGGCCACCGTGCTGCAGCTCAGTTTCAGGGTCTTGGCAATCTTCTTATAGCCTAGGCCATCTTTATGTAGAGCAACAATTCTTTTTTTCATATCCTCAGAGAGTTCTTTGCCATGAGGTGCCATGTTGAACTTCCAGTGACCAGTATAAGAGAGTGAGAGCGATAACACCAAATTTAACACACCTGCTCCCCATTCACACCTGAGAACTTGTAACATTAAGGCAGGGGTAGGCAACCTCGGCCCTCCAGCTGTTTTGAAACTGCAAGTCCCATGAGACATTGCAAGACCCTGACAATCACAGGCATGACTCCTAGAGGCAGAGGCATGATGGGATTTGTAGTTTCACCACAGCTGGAGGGCCGAGGTTGCCTACCCCTGCACTAAGAAGTCACATGACACCGGGGAGGGAAAATGGCTAATTGGGCCCAATTTGGATATTTTCACTTAGGGGTGTACTCACTTTTGTTGCCAGCGGTTTAGACATTAATGGCTGTGTGTTGAGTTATTTTGAGGGGACAGCAAATTTTCACTGTTATACAAGCTGTACACTCACTACTTTACATTGTAGCAAAGTGTCATTTCTTCAGTGTTGTCACATGAAAAGATAGAATAAAATATTTAGAAAACTGTGAGGGGTGTGTATATACATATATATATATATTAGTGTTCATTAAAACATCCCACATCTGTTGCAAGTAAAAAAAAATCCTTGTCCAGTGTAATAAAGTGCTGATGAATCTGCAATATCCAGGATATACTCCAGTAGTGGATTCCAATAACCTCTTAATAAATAAGATCAATGGGACTCAAGATCAAAGCACTGAATAGGATTGCTCAGTATGCAGAGGTATAGGCATCCTGTTCTACTTAACCCTTTCATGCCTAAGCCTATTTCTGACATTTGTCGCTCACAAGTTAAAATCTGTATTTTTTGCTAGAAATTTACTTAGAACCCCCAAACATTATATATATATATATATATATATATATATATATATATATATATATTTAGCAGAGACTCTAGAGAATAAAATGGCAATGGTTTCAATATTTTATGTCACACGGTATTTGTGCAGCGGTCTTTCAAACGCATTTTTTTGAGAAATTTTTTTTTTCATGAATTTAAAAAATAAAATATATACAGTAAAGTTAGCCCAATTTTTTAATGTGAAAGATGATGTCATGCCAAGTAAATAGATACCTAACATGTCATGCTTTGAAATTGCACAACACTCGTGGAATGGCGGCAAACTATGGTACCCAAAAATCTCCATAGGTGACGCTTTAATTTTTTTTTTTTTACGGTTACCAGGTTAGAGCTACAGAGGAGGTCTTTGGTAGAAGTATTGTTCTCACTCTGACGATCGCGTGATACCTCACATGTATGATTTGAACACCGTTTTTGTTTGCGGGCGCGACTTACGTATGCGTTCTCGTTGCTGCACGAGCGGGGGCGCTTTAAAAAAAATGTATTCGTTTCTTTTAATGTAAACATCACTTGTGACAGTAATAGGTGGTGACAGGTACTCTTTATGGAGGGATCCGGGGTCTGTTTGGGTCTCAGCCTAGCCGGCTGGCGGCTCGGGTTTCCCGCTGGGAACGGGAGGCCCGTAAGAGCGGCGGAAGGCGGCGGAAGTCCCCTCCTGCTCCTTTAGGATAACAGCCGAGCAGCTTTTAGCCGCATCGGTTGTTATCACTAAAAAGCCAATCACTGGCTCTAAAAAACATTACCGGGGTGATTCAGCTGCAGGAATCTCCCCAGTATAACCCCTTCAAGCCATTAATGCAAATTTGCGTATGGTTATCACAAAGGGGTTAAAGTGATACTAAACAGAGAAGTTTTAATTGCCATAATTAATTCACATAAATCAAATATATTTCTTTTTCGTACATCACGGGACACAGAGCGACTTAGTCATTACTAATGGGTTATATAGATACCTTCAGGTGCTGGCACTGGCAACTTCCAAAACCGGAAGTACCCTCCCCTATATAAGCCCCTCCCATCCGGGAGCACCTCAGTTTTTTGCCAGTGTCTAAGGTGTTGGCCAAAGAGTAACATGTGTTTTCACTGGGCTTGCGTACAGGTTCTTTTATGGGCCTTAGTAAGCTGTTCCGGATCCGACCAAAAAAGCTTCAGAGCTAAACGGTCAGTACCCGGGCCTTGCAACAGAAGAGCAAGGTTTTGCCTGTAATGCCTCTCTTAGGAGGGCTGGACCCTGGGATCCAGAGCTCTGGTCATACCCACGACCAAGATGTTGTCTGTGCAGGGTGCTATACAGGTCCAGGGGAGTGGAATCCTTGGGAACCCGGTCCCTGAAGGTTTAAATACAATGCCTGCCGTGAGAGGTGAAGTTTGGGCTTCTGTGGACCAAACAAAGTCCTGCGGCAGGGAACAGGTAAGTGGGGGCCCCCAGGAACTTGGTTCTATTGGGGGACCCCCAAGCCTAAATTGTCTTTCTGTCTGTTACCTAACGGTATTCCCGCTAATATCTGTGCATGCCTGTAACTACTGGAAAATGTAAAATTTTAATAGTAGTTAAGAAAAAAAAAAAAAAGAGGAGACCGCGGTACCTGTGTTAAACCACTAGAGGCCGCTGTGGTCCATTTTTCTTGTCATGTGGATCTTTGGCTTTTTTCAAGTCAAAAGATCCAGGCAGTTGGTAAGTTTCTCTGTGGGAATCCACTTCCTCTGCCCTGTTGCTGCGCTCATCAACCGCACAGGCCCTCTGGCAAAAAGGGCCCTGGCTCCTAGTCCCTGCTTGTTTTCAAAAAAGAGCGCCGAAGGCGTACGGGCGCGCGCGCGGGCGCGTGCACACGCCTCCTAGGAAAGGGGCGGGGCGGGTGGATGACGCTCGATGCGCGCCGCGGCGCTTCTGCGCATGTGCAGGCGTCCCAGCATGGATAAAAGACACAGTACAAGTGTCAGCTGGATGCAAGCAGAGCTAGCAACAAAACGGTGGCACACAGAGGCGGTTGATGCAGGCATCCCCATAGAAAGACACTTTAGTGGACACCAGCTGGTATATAGCAGCAACTGTGTTAGGCTATTACCAGTAAAATTGGTGTATGACGACGGGAATACCTCAGCTTTGTGCTTAAAGGATATGTCGTCCAGACGCTCTGGAAATAAGTCTTCCAAGAAGCCAAAGGGGTCTCCATCGGGCTCTGAGGATTTTGGGCATGCTTGTACTGCACCAATCTCCCCTGAAATTTCAGAGGTTAGTAGCCGTAGGAACCCCGCAGGAGTACCTGGTGCTGCGGCTGTCCCCAGTCCACCTGCTCCTGTATATATAACAGAGGAGGTTTTTTCCTCAGCTCTGGGAGGATTGGAAGAGAGATTAACAGCATTGATCGCTGCTTCCCTGTCACAGGGAAAGCGCGTCCGATCTCCGTCTCCTCCTTCAGAGTGCCTGTTAGTGGAGGAACAGCCCCACACAGAGATCGACCTGCCTGAAGGGGATCAGGATGAGGTTGATTCGGTTATAGAGGAATCAACAGTGGAAGAACCTTTCTCAGCATCTCAGGCTGAAAGATTATGGGTTCAGTCTCTGACTAACATGGTCCGATCAGCATTTAAAATGCCTCTTGCGGAGCCATCAACCACTACTGTCTCCTCGCTGGGGTCGCTGAAAGCTCCCCAGACTGTCTGTTCCTTCCCAATCCACCCTTTATTGGAAGGGCTTATTTACCAGGATTGGGAGCATCCTGATAAAATATGTACTCCCCCCAAGAGATTTCCGGTGATCTATCCCATGGAGAATAAGTTCATACAAAAATGGAAGGTGCCCACAGTGGACGCAGCCATCTCTTGTGTGAATAAATCACTGACATGTCCAGTAGATAATGTTCCAATGTTCAAAGACCCAATAGATAAAAAATTGGAGTCTTTACTAAAATCTGCTTTCTCTACAGCAAGCATGGTGACACAACCTGCAGTAGCAGCGATTGGGGTCTGCCAAGCAGTGAAGGATCAGTTGAAACAAGTCTTAAGGGACTTACCAGATCAGCAGGCTCTTGCCCTAGCTGACCTACCTAGAGCCTTGTGTTTTGCGGTGGACGCCATAAAGGATACAATCCAACAGGCCTCCCGCTTTACGCTGTCTGTAGTACATATGCGTAGGCTTCTATGGCTCAAAAACTGGTCTGCTGAAGCTCCCTGTAAGAAATTGCTGATTAGCTTCCCATTTCATGGAGAACGCTTATTTGGAGAAGATCTGGACAAGTATATCCAGAAAATTTCTGCCGGTAAAAGTACACTCTTGCCGGTTAAGAACAAGGGTAGAAGTCCTTCTTTTAAGAGGCCTACTTCTCCAGTCCCTGGCACATCGGCTGTGAAACAGTTCCAACGGCCTCCGCGGTCAAATCCAGGGGGCAGAATTCAGGGACAATCACAGGGTAACAAGAAACCCTGGGTCAAGAGAGGTACGAAACCTCCCCCCAAGTCATGAAGGGTTGCCCCCACTCAATCGGGTGGGGGGAAGACTTCAGTTGTTCACAGAGACCTGGCGGGACACCATCAGAGACAGATGGGTGATCTCCGCAGTAAGTCTGGGATACAAGCTGGAGTTAAAAGACACTCCTCCTGCCCATTTTATGAGGTCAAACGTGCCAAGCGATCCCCAGAAGAGAGGATCCCTCCTTCTGGCACTAGAACAACTATTGCTCCAAGGTGTAATCATGAAGGTTCCCTTGGAAGAAAGCGGGTTCGGGTTTTACTCGAACCTTTTCACAGTCCCCAAACCAAATGGGGACGTGAGGCCCATATTAAATCTAAAAGGGCTAAACAAATTCCTACATATCAGGACTTTTCGGATGGAGTCGATCCGATCGGTGGCCACCGCCCTACAAGGGCAGGAATGGTTAGCCTCGATCGACATAAAGGATGCTTATCTGCATATTCCCTTCTTTCCGGCCCACCACAAATTTCTACGCTTTGTAGTAGAAGGGCGCCATTTTCAGTTCAGAGCTTTACCTTTCGGTCTGGCCACAGCACCACGAGTGTTCACAAAAATTCTGGCCCCACTATTGGCCAATCTAAGAACACGGGGTGTAACGATAATGGCATATTTAGACGACCTGCTACTAATAGACCACTCAGTGGAAAAACTGGAAGTAGCTATTCACGAGACAATCAAGTATCTGGAATATCACGGTTGGATTATCAACCGAGACAAGTCAGCTCTAAGACCAGTCAAAAGTCTGGAATACTTGGGGCTAAGGCTGGATTCAAATCAGAGAAAGATTTTCTTACCTCCAGAGAAGCAGGGCCAGATTAAGAACATCATGGGCCTGGTGCTGAGGATTTTGGTGGGCCTTTTCTAAATAATAAATAAATATGCAAACAATTTTTTGTTATAACAAATTAAATTAGAGAGAGAGAGAGGGAGGATGAGAAAGAGAGAGAGAGGGTGAGAGAGGGGTGAGGGGTAAGGGAGGGAGGATGAGGAAGAAAGGGGGGATGAGAAAGAGAGGATGTGCATGAGCATGCGTGGGAATGACATCAACGCAGCCCGGCCAAGGCAAGTGACCGAAGGCACAGAGCCCAGAAGGAAGACCGGGTGAAAATGGAAGCGCTCAGGACCCGCCGGATTGATCACAGCGCTGGAGGGCTCAGTCTGATAATTTAAATGTACCCTAATGTGCTAATATGCTGTGCATACTTGTACATTATGGCAAAACCTACCTCAGGGCCTCTAAAAAGTAGTAATGTTAGCGAAGTTTACTACCGCTTTATTATCACAGGATCCCAGGAGCCTCTCATGGGGCCCCCTACTGACCCGGTGGCCTTTGGTCAGTGCCTAAGTGCATAGTTGCCAACATTTCAAAAATATTTTTAAGGGGCAATTTTTTCACCAGTGCTATATTTAGAGTAGCTGAGATCCCCTATGTTCCTCTATACATCACAATAGTAATCACAAAATGAAATGAGTACTAATAATGGGGCAGAACAAATATGAGGACTGAGAAGATTTCCTTCAGTTGAACTAACAAAATTGTGCCTATTCTAGATCTGGTAACATTGAGGATATTCTGTATAATTTTAAATAACTGTTTTTTGTGGGTAAGAGGCTTAGGGGAGGAGTATGGACGGTATAAAACTGGGAAGTATGTGCAGGTAATGGAGAGGAATGTGGAGGGTCTAACAGTGGGCACTATGTACAGGAGAGTAGTGTGGAGGGTATGGCAGAAGGCACTATGTACAGGAGAGGAGTTTGAAGGGTATGACAGTGGGCAACATTCACAGCAGAGGAGTGTGGAGGGTATGACAGAGGGTGGTATGTACCGGAGAGGAGTGTGGAGGGTATGAAAGTGGGCAGTATGTACAGAAGAGCAGTGTGGAGAGTATGACAGTGGGCAGTATGTACAGGAAAGGAATGTGGAGGGTATGATGGGGGCAGTATGTACAGGAGAGAAATGTGGAGAGAAAGATAGTTGGCAGTATGTACAGGAAAGGAGTGTGAAGGGTAAGGTTAGGTTACAGTATGTACAGGAGAGGAGTGTGGAGGGTATGACAGCCGGCACTATGTACAATAGAGGAGTTTATGAAAGTGGTCAGTATGTACAGGAGAGGAGTGTGGACAGTATGATACTGAGCAGTATGTACATGAGATGAGTGTGGAGGGTAAGACAGTGAGCAGTATGTACAGAAGAGAAGTGTAGAGGCTATGACAGTGGGCACTATGTATAGGAGAGAAGTGTGGAGGGTATGACAGTGAAGAGTGGGGAGGATATGACAATGGGCAGTATGTACAGGATAGAGGTGTGGAGGGTATGACAGTGGGCACTATGTATAGGAGAGAAGTGTGGAGGGTATGACAGTGGACACTATGTATAGGGACGGAGCGTGGAGGGTATGACAGTGAGCAGTATGCACAGGAGAGGAGTTTGGAGGGTATGACGGTGGGCACTATGTATAGGAGAGAAGTGTGGAGGGTATGACAGTGGGTACTATGTATAGGAGAGGAGTGTAAATGGTTTGACAGTGGGCACTATGTATAGGAGAGGAGTGTGGAGGGTATGACAGGGGGCACTATGTATAGGAGAGGAGTGTGGAGGGTATGACAGTGAGCTGTATGTACAGGAGAGGAGTGTGGAGAGTACGACAGTGGGCACTATGTACAGGAGAGAAGTGTATGACAGCGGGCACTATGTACAGGAGAGGAGTGTGTAGGGTATGACAGTGGGCACTATGTATAGGGAAGGAGCGTGGAGGGTATGACAGTGAGCAGTATGCACAGGAAAGGAGTGTGGAGGATATGACGGTGAAGAGTGGGGAGGATATGACAATGGGCAGTATGTACAGGATAGAGGTGTGGAGGGTATGACAGTGGGCACTATGTATAGGAGAGAAGTGTGGAGGGTATGACAGTGAACAGTATGTACAGGAGAGGAGTGTGGAGGGTATGACAGCGGGCACTATGTATAGGAGAGAAGTGTGGAGGGTATGACAGTGAAGAGTGGGGAGGATATGACAATGGGCAGTATGTACAGGATAGAGGTGTGGAGGGTATGACAGTGGGCCCTATGTATAGGAGAGAAGTGTGGAGGGTATGACAGTGAACAGTATGTATAGGGAAGGAGCGTGGAGGGTATGACAGTGAGCAGTATGCACAGGAGAGGAGTGTGGAGGGTATGACGGTGGGCACTATGTATAGGAGAGGAGTGTGGAGGGTATGACAGTAGGCACTATGTATAGGAGAGGAGTGTGGAGGGTATGACAGTGAGCTGTATGTACAGGAGAGGAGTGTGGAGAGTACGACAGTGGGCACTATGTACAGGAGAGAAGTGTATGACAGCGGGCACTATGTACAGGAGAGGAGTGTGTAGGGTATGACAGTGGGCACTATGTATAGGAGAGAAGTGTGGAGGGTATGACAGTGAGCAGTATGTACAGGAGAGAAGTGTGGAGAGTATTTACAGGTGAAGAGGATAAAGGGAATCTGGGAAGGAAAAATGTAAAGGTTTGTGGAAGGATGTTTAGGGACTGCGTAGTGGTTAAGCGGGCCATACATGGATTGAAATTACGCCAATTAAGCAGAGACCAGCCATAGTCGATCTATGTATGGGCTAGCTGGTTTTACACAAGTCAATCTATTATCTGACTTGAGTACAACCAGCTTGTCAGGTTTTTCCCAAAACAATCAGTGCTGCCAGCTATAGTTAGCAACACTAATCATTGTATTCGCAGGCAGAACACAATAACACTGCAGGAGTGATTCCCCCATCCACAGGTCAGCAGGTGAGAGGGTGTGTGGGGACAGGCTGGGGAGAGATACTAGTCAGTGGCTGGGTAGGCCCTGGCTAGTATCAGAGCCAGATACACACAGGTTACATACGCCACGATCGTTAGAGCGAGAACAATAATTCTAGCACTAGACCCCCTCTGTAACTCTCAACATGTAACCTGTAAAAAAAATTAAAGCATCGCTTAGTATACAACAAAATAAATCGTGATAACTTTAGTGTTTTATTTTTAATTTTTTTATGAATAAAAAAAAAACAGGTTTGAAAAATTGCTGCGCAAATACCGTGTAACATAAAAAGTTGCAAAGACCACCATTTTATTCCATAGGGTCTCTGCTAAAACAATATATAATGTTTGAGGGTTCTGAGTAATTTTCTAGCAAAAAACAAATGATGATTTTTACATGTAGGAGAGAAGTTTCAGAATTGGCCTGGGTGGCAAGGGGTTAATTACTATAAGACCCCTTTAACACTGAGGGCGTTTTGCAGGCGCTATAGCGCTAAAAATAGCGCCTGCAATCCACCCTTAAACAGGTGCTCTATTCACACTGGAGCGGTGCGCTGGCAGGGCGTCAGAAAAAGTCCTGCCAGCAACTTCTTTAGAGTGCATTAGGAGCGGTGAACTCACCGCTCCTAATGCGCTCCTGCCCATTAAAATCAATGGGCAGCACAGACGTATGCTGGAAATACGCCGCTGTAGCGGCACATCTCGGGCGTTTTTTTTACCCTTTCTCGGTCGCTGGCAGGGGTTAAAAGCGCCCTGCTAGTGGCCGAAATGTGCCGCAAATCCGACGGTAAAATAGCAGCGTTTTACCGCTATTTTACCGCCAACGCTTGGGGCGGCATAGTGTGAAAGCAGTCTTAGTAACATACAAATAATTATGATAAGCACTGTGAGCTCATCCTCTCTGCTGCAGAGTGTGTCAGCTTGTATTTAAACTGGCCTTTCTGTATATAGCTTCTGACAGGCTGCGCAAGCAGCCCCGTATCTCCGGAACCATAAATGATAGCAGCCCCATATTTTGACCAGTGGTGGGGTGGGTCTTCAGCTGCATACCCCCCAAATATGGGGTCTTTGTGGCCCTTGGTCGCCGAGCTACAATCCTCGAAGCCGATCTTTTTTTTATTTTTTTATTTTTTTAGATTTTTTAAATTTTTTTGGGCAAATGGGCCTATCTTGAGGAAGGGGCCTGGAGCTGCAGCTCCAATAGCCCCTATGTTAATCCGGCCCTGCAGAGAAGGTGTCGTCTTTGAAAGATTTGACCCACTTAGTGGGTACAAAAAGAAAACCATCCATACGCCTGTGCATGAGGCTGATGGGAAAAATGGTGGCTTCATTCGAAGCAGTACCCTACGGTCAATTCCATTCAAGGAACTTGCAGAGGGCCATACTGTCAGCCTAGAACAAAAAAGATCAGGCTTTAGACTTACCAATGTCCCTGTCCCCTTCCGTTCGCAAGAGCCTCCATTGGTGGTTGGTGCCACAGAATCTGGAAAAAGGAAAACCCTTCAGTCCAGTTTCTTGGAAGGTGGTCACTACAGATGCCAGCCTCATAGGCTGGGGGGCAGTACTGGAGCAATGGTCTCTCCAGGGCAAGTGGTCAGAAGCAGAGAAGGCCCTGCCCATCAATCTCTTAGAGATACGAGCAGCCCGGTATACCCTAGTAGCATGGACATCCAAACTCCAAGGGTCCCCTGTCAGAATTCAATCAGACAATGCCACAGCAGTGGCATATATCAATCACCAGGGTGGCACCAGGAGTCGTGCAGCCCAGAGGGAAGCGAATTGCATCCTGGAATGGGCAGAAAGATATGTCCCAGCCATATCCGTGGTTTTCATCCCAGGAGTGGAAAATTGGAGAGCGGACTTTCTAAGTCGCCAGCAATTATGCCCGGGGGAATAGTCTCTTCACCCCGAGGTTTTCCAGGCAATATGCCAGCGGTGGGGAACACGGGATGTAGATCTGCTAGCATCCAGATTCAACGCAAAGGTGGACAGATTTGTGTCTCGCACAAGGGATCCCCTAGCTTGCGGCTCGGATGCCCTAGTGTTCCCTTGGGATCAGTTCAAACTGATATATGCATTCCCACCGCCACAATTGTTACCGCGATTAATCCGCAGAATCAGGGTAGAAAAGAAACCAGTGATTCTGGTGGCTCCAGCGTGGCCCCGAAGAGCATGGTACGCGGAGATCGTAAAAATGTCAGTGGGGAGTCCTTGGACCCTCCCACATCGTCCGGACCTGCTTTCGCAGGGACCGATATACCACCCTTCCTTACAAGCCCTAGGTTTGACGGCCTGGCTATTGAAGCCCACATTCTAAAAAAGAGAGGTCTCTCTAATCCTGTGGTATCTACCATGATCAATGCCAGGAAGCCGGTATCCAGGCAGATCTATTATAGGATCTGGAAGGCGTACATCGCGTGGTGTGAGGCCAAGAAATGGCATCCGCGTAAGTACATAATAGGTAGGATCCTGGACTTCCTACAGTGGGCTGTGGATAGGAAGCTTGCCTTGAGTACTATCAAGGGTCAGATTTCGGCCTTGTCAATATTTTTTCAAAGGCCCTTGGCTTCGCATTCACTAGTCAAAGCTTTCATACAAGGAGTGATGCGTATTAGCCCTCCGGTTAGTATTCCCATATGTCCATGGGACTTAAACCTGGTTCTGTCGGTTCTACAGAAACAACCATTTGAACCATTGCAGCACATTTCCTTGGTTCTTCTCACCAGGAAATTGATTTTCTTAGTAGCCATTTGTTCGGCTAAAAGAGTATCGGAATTAGCCGCCTTGTCCTGTAAGGAGCCATATCTGGTTGTCCATAAGGACAGAGTAGTATTACGTCCTCATCCAGCCTTTCTTCCTAAGGTGGTATCGAGGTTTCATTTGAACCAAGATGTGGTTCTTCCTTCTTTTTTTCCCAAACCTACCTCGGTAGAGGAAAAGTTATTGCATTCTTTGGATGTAGTAAGAGCAGTTAAAGCTTATCTAAAAGCCACTGCTCAGATTCGTAGAACGGATACTTTGTTTGTTCTGCCGGAAGGCCCCAGAAAGGGTCAGGCAGCATCAAAATCTACTTTAGCCAAGTGGATTCGACAGGTCATAATACAAGCCTATGGCTTGAGAAGGAGACCGCCTCCGTTCAAAGTTAGGGCGCACTCCACAAGAGCAGTTGGAGCTTCATGGGCAGTGCATCACCAGGCCTCCCTGGCTCAAGTCTGTAAGGCCGCAACATGGTCTTCAGTACACACGTTTACTAGATTCTACCAGGTAGACGTTAGAAGTCAGGAGGATGTCACCTTTGGGCGCAGTGTGTTGCAGGCCGCAAAAGATCCTCATGCCTGATGGCGCCCAGCTTAGGTATAGTGTATCCCTCCCCTCATTTGGCATTGCTTTGGGACGTCCCATTAGTAATGACTAAGTTGCTCTGTGTCCCATGATGTACGAAAAAGAAAAAGGGATTTTTATAACAGCTTACCTGTAAAATCCTTTTCTTGGAGTACATCACGGGACACAGAGCTCCCACCCCTCTTTTAGGGACACTTATTGCTTTGCTACAAAACTGAGGTGCTCCCGGATGGGAGGGGCTTATATAGGGGAGGGTACTTCCGGTTTTGGAAGTTGCCAGTGCCAGCACCTGAAGGTATCTATATAACCCATTAGTAATGACTAAGTCGCTCTGTGTCCCGTGATGTACTCCAAGAAAAGGATTTTACAGGTAAGCTGTTATAAAAATCCCTTTATCATGCCACTGTATTTGGTTTTTTATTAATCCTCCAAGTCCCTTATTTCTGCAGCGCTGTTTTGTGGTCACATGATCTTTTCCTGTTCTTTGGCACCTGCAGGGAAAAATCTTTTGGAATCTCTTCTATTACTCTGCTGATGTATGCTCTCTACAGTGTGAGTCTGTGTCTGGTCAGCCATGATTGCTGCTGTGCCAGTCACATGACAAAAAAACAAAACATTTCAGAATAGCAATTCAAATTAGATTATAAATATCAAATAACTGTTTTACAGCTCCCAATAAATCTTTATTGAACATCAGATGTGTACTTTTTGTGCATTAACCACTTCCGGACCGCCCACTTTATATATAGGTCGGCACTTTAAAGATGGATATCTCGGTAATGGCAGCAGCTAGCTGGCATAACCCAGGTATCCATCTCTTTAGTGAGCGGTCCGGTTTACGATAATGGTGGTCTCTGCGGCGAATTCGCGGTGAGATCATTGTTATCAGCGGCGGGAGATGGCCCCCCTCCCACCGCTCTCCCGCGCCCTCTGCCGCTTACCGTAGCCATTGGTAGCGGCGGAGGCGATCGGGTCCTCTCTCGTGCTGGGTATGGAGACAAGTGAAGGGAAGATGGCCCCCACCCGTCTTCATACCATAGCAGGGTGGAAGCGACGTTAAAACGTCACTTCCACCCATAGCTCTTAAAGGGACATTTTTTTTTTTTGTCATTTTTTCAAATGACAATTTTTTCTTTTTCTTTTTTTTATTGCATTTTAGTCCAAATATGAGATCTGAGGTCTTTTTGGCCCCAGATTTCATATTTAAGAGAACCTGTCATGCTTTTTTCTAGTACAAGGGATGATTACATTCCTTGTAATAGGAATAAAAGTGACCCAAATTAAAAAAACAAAACAATGTCAAAATAATTAAAATACAGTAAAATAAATTTGCCGCAAGATCACCGTTATCCGCGGCGGGATTTTTTCAAATGACAATTTTTTATTTTTTTATTTTTTTATTGCATTTTAGTCTAAATATGAGATCTGAGGTCTTTTTGACCCCAGATTTATTATAAAAGAGGACCTGTCATGCTTTTTTCTATTACAAGGGATGATTACATTCCTTGTAATAGGAATAAAAGTGACCCAAATGTTTTTTTTTTTTAAAAAACAGTGTCAAATTAACTAAAATACAGTAAAATAAATAAGAAAAAATAAATAAATTTTAAAGCGCCCTGTCCCGACGAGCTTGCGCGCAGAAGCGAACGCATACGTGAGCAGCACCCACATGTGAAAACGGTGTTCAAACCACACATGTGAGGTATCGCTGCGATCGTTAGAGCGAGAGCAATAATTCTAGCACTAGACCTCCTCTGTAACTCAAAACATGCAACCTGTAGAATTTTTTAGGCAAAACAAAAGATCAAGTCTTCTGGACAGCAGCACTCCAATAAAACGCCTTTATTATGTAAAATCTTCAAAAATCCAAATACAGCACAGCAAGTCACAAAATTCTGGTTAGAGCTGACTAGTTTCACACTTTCTTAGTGTTTAATCATAGCTCATGATTAAACACTAAGAAAGTGTGAAACTAGTCAGCTCTAACCAGAATTTTGTTTTGCCTGAAATTGCATTGCCTGCACCCTTGGCTGTTGGGAGGAGATAGTCTAATTAAAAGATTATGAATACTCACAAATAGGGATGAGCTTCGTGTTCGAGTCGAACATACGTTCGACTCGAACATCGGCTGTTCGATCGTTCGACGAAGATCGAACGATTTGGGCCGTTCGCGCCAAATTCGAGTGACGCGAACGGCCCACAATGCACTACGCCATCGCAGTGTCATCCAGGCGCTGTGATTGGCCAAGCATGCACTGTGACCCCGCATGCTTGGCCAATCACAGCGCCGGCAGCGAGGAGAGCAATGATTGGCCACAGGCAGGATGCCTGTGGCCAATTATTGCTGAGGGTGTTTAGTACACGCCCCACACTATAAAAGGCCGCCAGCACGGCGGCCTAGTGTAGTGTGTTCCGGAGCAGGGATAGAGCAGCATAGGCAGGGACAGTGACTTTTATTTCTTTCTTGCTTAACCTGGATTCCTTTAGTTTAGGGAAAGAGAAGGATAGGTAGGGAGAGTGTCAGTGTGTTTTGTGCTTGTGCTATATTGTGCTTAAAAAAAACATTTTTTCTAGGGACAGAAAACTGTAGGTAGGGAGAGTGTCAGTTTCTTTCACTGTCAAAGTCCTTGTTTCCAGGGACCTGGAAGGACAGTGAGTGAATTCTCCTTGTGCTAAATTGTGCTTAAAAAAAACATTTTTTCTAGGGACAGAAAACTGTAGGTAGGGAGAGTGTGTCAGTTTCTTTCACTGTCAAAGTCCTTGTTTCCAGGGACCTGGAAGGACAGTGAGTGAATTCTCCTTGTGCTAAATTGTGCTTAAAAAAAACATTTTTTCTAGGGACAGAAAACTGTAGGTAGGGAGAGTGTGTCAGTTTCTTTCACTGTCAAAGTCCTTGTTTCCAGGGACCTGGAAGGACAGTGAGTGAATTCTCCTTGTGCTAAATTGTGCTTAAAAAAAACATTTTTTCTAGGGACAGAAAACTGTAGGTAGGGAGAGTGTGTCAGTTTCTTTCACTGTCAAAGTCCTTGTTTCCAGGGACCTGGAAGGACAGTGAGTGAATTCTCCTTGTGCTAAATTGTGCTTAAAAAAAACATTTTTTCTAGGGACAGAAAACTGTAGGTAGGGAGAGTGTGTCAGTTTCTTTCACTGTCAAAGTCCTTGTTTCCAGGGACCTGGAAGGACAGTGAGTGAATTCTCCTTGTGCTAAATTGTGCTTAAAAAAAACATTTTTTCTAGGGACAGAAAACTGTAGGTAGGGAGAGTGTGTCAGTTTCTTTCACTGTCAAAGTCCTTGTTTCCAGGGACCTGGAAGGACAGTGAGTGAATTCTCCTTGTGCTAAATTGTGCTTAAAAAAAACATTTTTTCTAGGGACAGAAAACTGTAGGTAGGGAGAGTGTGTCAGTTTCTTTCACTGTCAAAGTCCTTGTTTCCAGGGACCTGGAAGGACAGTGAGTGAATTCTCCTTGTGCTAAATTGTGCTTAAAAAAAACATTTTTTCTAGGGACAGAAAACTGTAGGTAGGGAGAGTGTGTCAGTTTCTTTCACTGTCAAAGTCCTTGTTTCCAGGGACCTGGAAGGACAGTGAGTGAATTCTCCTTGTGCTAAATTGTGCTTAAAAAAAACATTTTTTCTAGGGACAGAAAACTGTAGGTAGGGAGAGTGTGTCAGTTTCTTTCACTGTCAAAGTCCTTGTTTCCAGGGACCTGGAAGGACAGTGAGTGAATTCTCCTTGTGCTAAATTGTGCTTAAAAAAAACATTTTTTCTAGGGACAGAAAACTGTAGGTAGGGAGAGTGTGTCAGTTTCTTTCACTGTCAAAGTCCTTGTTTCCAGGGACCTGGAAGGACAGTGAGTGAATTCTCCTTGTGCTAAATTGTGCTTAAAAAAAACATTTTTTCTAGGGACAGAAAACTGTAGGTAGGGAGAGTGTGTCAGTTTCTTTCACTGTCAAAGTCCTTGTTTCCAGGGACCTGGAAGGACAGTGAGTGAATTCTCCTTGTGCTAAATTGTGCTTAAAAAAAACATTTTTTCTAGGGACAGAAAACTGTAGGTAGGGAGAGTGTGTCAGTTTCTTTCACTGTCAAAGTCCTTGTTTCCAGGGACCTGGAAGGACAGTGAGTGAATTCTCCTTGTGCTAAATTGTGCTTAAAAAAAACATTTTTTCTAGGGACAGAAAACTGTAGGTAGGGAGAGTGTGTCAGTTTCTTTCACTGTCAAAGTCCTTGTTTCCAGGGACCTGGAAGGACAGTGAGTGAATTCTCCTTGTGCTAAATTGTGCTTAAAAAAAACATTTTTTCTAGGGACAGAAAACTGTAGGTAGGGAGAGTGTGTCAGTTTCTTTCACTGTCAAAGTCCTTGTTTCCAGGGACCTGGAAGGACAGTGAGTGAATTCTCCTTGTGCTAAATTGTGCTTAAAAAAAACATTTTTTCTAGGGACAGAAAACTGTAGGTAGGGAGAGTGTGTCAGTTTCTTTCACTGTCAAAGTCCTTGTTTCCAGGGACCTGGAAGGACAGTGAGTGAATTCTCCTTGTGCTAAATTGTGCTTAAAAAAAACATTTTTTCTAGGGATAGAAAACTGTAGGTAGGGAGAGTGTGTCAGTTTCTTTCACTGTCAAAGTCCTTGTTTCCAGGGACCTGGAAGGACAGTGAGTGAATTCTCCTTGTGCTAAATTGTGCTTAAAAAAAACATTTTTTCTAGGGACAGAAAACTGTAGGTAGGGAGAGTGTGTCAGTTTCTTTCACTGTCAAAGTCCTTGTTTCCAGGGACCTGGAAGGACAGTGAGTGAATTCTCCTTGTGCTAAATTGTGCTTAAAAAAAACATTTTTTCTAGGGACAGAAAACTGTAGGTAGGGAGAGTGTGTCAGTTTCTTTCACTGTCAAAGTCCTTGTTTCCAGGGACCTGGAAGGACAGTGAGTGAATTCTCCTTGTGCTAAATTGTGCTTAAAAAAAACATTTTTTCTAGGGACAGAAAACTGTAGGTAGGGAGAGTGTGTCAGTTTCTTTCACTGTCAAAGTCCTTGTTTCCAGGGACCTGGAAGGACAGTGAGTGAATTCTCCTTGTGCTAAATTGTGCTTAAAAAAAACATTTTTTCTAGGGACAGAAAACTGTAGGTAGGGAGAGTGTGTCAGTTTCTTTCACTGTCAAAGTCCTTGTTTCCAGGGACCTGGAAGGACAGTGAGTGAATTCTCCTTGTGCTAAATTGTGCTTAAAAAAAACATTTTTTCTAGGGACAGAAAACTGTAGGTAGGGAGAGTGTGTCAGTTTCTTTCACTGTCAAAGTCCTTGTTTCCAGGGACCTGGAAGGACAGTGAGTGAATTCTCCTTGTGCTAAATTGTGCTTAAAAAAAACATTTTTTCTAGGGACAGAAAACTGTAGGTAGGGAGAGTGTGTCAGTTTCTTTCACTGTCAAAGTCCTTGTTTCCAGGGACCTGGAAGGACAGTGAGTGAATTCTCCTTGTGCTAAATTGTGCTTAAAAAAACATTTTTTCTAGGGACAGAAAACTGTAGGTAGGGAGAGTGTGTCAGTTTCTTTCACTGTCAAAGTCCTTGTTTCCAGGGACCTGGAAGGACAGTGAGTGAATTCTCCTTGTGCTAAATTGTGCTTAAAAAAAACATTTTTTCTAGGGACAGAAAACTGTAGGTAGGGAGAGTGTGTCAGTTTCTTTCACTGTCAAAGTCCTTGTTTCCAGGGACCTGGAAGGACAGTGAGTGAATTCTCCTTGTGCTAAATTGTGCTTAAAAAAAACATTTTTTCTAGGGACAGAAAACTGTAGGTAGGGAGAGTGTGTCAGTTTCTTTCACTGTCAAAGTCCTTGTTTCCAGGGACCTGGAAGGACAGTGAGTGAATTCTCCTTGTGCTAAATTGTGCTTAAAAAAACATTTTTTCTAGGGACAGAAAACTGTAGGTAGGGAGAGTGTGTCAGTTTCTTTCACTGTCAAAGTCCTTGTTTCCAGGGACCTGGAAGGACAGTGAGTGAATTCTCCTTGTGCTAAATTGTGCTTAAAAAAAACATTTTTTCTAGGGACAGAAAACTGTAGGTAGGGAGAGTGTGTCAGTTTCTTTCACTGTCAAAGTCCTTGTTTCCAGGGACCTGGAAGGACAGTGAGTGAATTCTCCTTGTGCTAAATTGTGCTTAAAAAAAACATTTTTTCTAGGGACAGAAAACTGTAGGTAGGGAGAGTGTGTCAGTTTCTTTCACTGTCAAAGTCCTTGTTTCCAGGGACCTGGAAGGACAGTGAGTGAATTCTCCTTGTGCTAAATTGTGCTTAAAAAAAACATTTTTTCTAGGGACAGAAAACTGTAGGTAGGGAGAGTGTGTCAGTTTCTTTCACTGTCAAAGTCCTTGTTTCCAGGGACCTGGAAGGACAGTGAGTGAATTCTCCTTGTGCTAAATTGTGCTTAAAAAAAACATTTTTTCTAGGGACAGAAAACTGTAGGTAGGGAGAGTGTGTCAGTTTCTTTCACTGTCAAAGTCCTTGTTTCCAGGGACCTGGAAGGACAGTGAGTGAATTCTCCTTGTGCTAAATTGTGCTTAAAAAAAACATTTTTTCTAGGGACAGAAAACTGTAGGTAGGGAGAGTGTGTCAGTTTCTTTCACTGTCAAAGTCCTTGTTTCCAGGGACCTGGAAGGACAGTGAGTGAATTCTCCTTGTGCTAAATTGTGCTTAAAAAAAACATTTTTTCTAGGGACAGAAAACTGTAGGTAGGGAGAGTGTGTCAGTTTCTTTCACTGTCAAAGTCCTTGTTTCCAGGGACCTGGAAGGACAGTGAGTGAATTCTCCTTGTGCTAAATTGTGCTTAAAAAAAACATTTTTTCTAGGGACAGAAAACTGTAGGTAGGGAGAGTGTGTCAGTTTCTTTCACTGTCAAAGTCCTTGTTTCCAGGGACCTGGAAGGACAGTGAGTGAATTCTCCTTGTGCTAAATTGTGCTTAAAAAAAACATTTTTTCTAGGGACAGAAAACTGTAGGTAGGGAGAGTGTGTCAGTTTCTTTCACTGTCAAAGTCCTTGTTTCCAGGGACCTGGAAGGACAGTGAGTGAATTCTCCTTGTGCTAAATTGTGCTTAAAAAAAACATTTTTTCTAGGGACAGAAAACTGTAGGTAGGGAGAGTGTGTCAGTTTCTTTCACTGTCAAAGTCCTTGTTTCCAGGGACCTGGAAGGACAGTGAGTGAATTCTCCTTGTGCTAAATTGTGCTTAAAAAAAACATTTTTTCTAGGGACAGAAAACTGTAGGTAGGGAGAGTGTGTCAGTTTCTTTCACTGTCAAAGTCCTTGTTTCCAGGGACCTGGAAGGACAGTGAGTGAATTCTCCTTGTGCTAAATTGTGCTTAAAAAAAACATTTTTTCTAGGGACAGAAAACTGTAGGTAGGGAGAGTGTGTCAGTTTCTTTCACTGTCAAAGTCCTTGTTTCCAGGGACCTGGAAGGACAGTGAGTGAATTCTCCTTGTGCTAAATTGTGCTTAAAAAAAACATTTTTTCTAGTGTGACAGCAGGAAGGTAAAGTCACCTGGTTGCATCCAGGGGGGTAGATATATTTCGCCCAGATTCAGGCTTTACGCCGATTTATACAGCTAGGTGGAGAGTTGTATAAGCCCAGCTGAGACTAGTGGGCTCATTGATGACTCATACCTCGAGGGAGAGGGCTGGGCGTCGTGCAGGCAGGGAGTTGATGAGGCCAGCTGAAGCCTGTCAGTTCGTTTAAGGCCTCTATAAAAACTCCCAGATTCATTAGATGTTAGCTCATGCCTGGAAGCAGACCTGTGTGGACTGTCTAGGGAGAGTGAACCCCTGTGCGGTGAGAGAAAGCCTGTGTGGCTATATTTTGCTTGGACATTTAAAACCAGGGACTAGGACAGCACTAGGCTGATCCCAGTTGTTAGTTAGGAAACCTGTATGTTTAGTCAGAGGTCAAGTTGACCAGGATTTATTTTGTTTGTTTCTTTTGCTTTGCTGTGTTTTTGTCACTGTAAATAGAAAATAAACGGCACCTTTTTGATTTTGAAAACCACAACCTCCGTCTGCTGGGCCTGTTTTTGTGTGGGGAGCCCATCCCGGGGGTCACACACACCCGCTGCCGAGCTAACCCCCTCACAGTTGGTGGAGAACCAGTGGCAGTTTTTTTTTAAGCCAGCATGGAGGAGATACTGAAACAGCTGGCTCTAGCAAATGCCAATCAACAGCAGACAAATGCAGGTTTGCAAAAGAGCCTTGCAGCTCAACAACAGAACTTCGCAGCCCAGCAGCAAGCTCATCAACAGAGCCTTGCAGCCCAGCAGCAAGCTCACCAACAGAGTCTGGAAGCTCAGCAACAAGCCCAGCAACGATCTGAGGCCCGCTTCATAGACCTATTACAGAAGCAAGAGCAGAGACTACAACAAATGGAAGCAGTAATGCAGCAACGTCCGCAGACCAGTGAGGAAAGCCGTCCCACTAATACCGCGTCCTTTGGGGTGAGTCGTTTATTGACAAAAATGACTGGAGAGGATGATCCAGAGGTATTTTTGACCACGTTTGAAAGGACTGCTGAAAGAGAAAAGTGGCCTGAGGAGCAGTGGGCTGGACTGGTGGCTCCTCTGTTAACGGGTGAATCGCAGAAAGCTTACTATGACCTAGAGCCTGACCAAGCAAAAGACTATGTGATGCTAAAAGCTGAAATATTGGCAAGGCTGGGTGTCACCCTGGCTGTCCGGGCTCAGCGTGTGCATAACTGGACTTTCCAGCTTGGAAAACCCCCCAGGTCTCAAATGTATGATCTCATTCACCTGAGCAGAAAGTGGCTACAGCCAGAGACTTTGTCCGCACCAAAGATTGTGGAACGTGTTGTAATGGATCGGTTTTTGAGAGCTCTTCCTACTGCCATCCAAAAGTGGGTAAGCCATGGAGACCCAGAGACGGCCGATGGTCTTGTGGATCGTGTGGAGAAATACTTGGCTACAGAGAACCTGACGGCCTCTTCCAGAGACACTCGGACTTTCCACCCTAAGACCAGACCATCCCCAGGGGCGGATAAGATGATTCCAAGGGGTAAGGGTGGAGAGAGTGAGAGGGTGGGAGCTCTACCCCAAGTTTGGCGAGAACAGCCTGGGAAATCAGCGGCTCAAGAGGCGGCAAGAAGGATCATTTGCTACCGCTGCCGGCAAGCGGGACATATTGCAGCAAATTGCCCGGTTTTGGAGGAACCCATGCAGTGTGACTTTCTGACGGGCAGACGTCAGTCGCTGTGTGCGACAGTCGCATGCACTGCCATTCGGGGAACTGAGAAACATTTATGCAAAATGTGTATTAATGGTAGAAATGTTGTGGTATTGCTGGATTCAGGTAGCCTTGTGACCCTGATAAAGGCTGAATTAGTTAAAACAGAGGTCTCTGGGAATAGCAAGGTAGCTGTTATTTGTGTGCATGGGGACACCCGAGAGTATCCAGTGACTACAGTGTGTTTCGAGACCCCCAAAGGTACCCTTTCTCATCCAGTGGGCTTAGTGTCTCAGTTACCGCATGACGCCATTGTGGGAAGGGATTTTCCGAAGTTCTGGGAACTGTGGGATGATCCTGAGCCCCCCACTGGTGCCCCTATGTACCAGGAATATGATAGCCAGAACTCCTCTGAGAGTGGTGAGGACTCTCCCGAATTTCCCTTGTCAGTATTGGCAGGGGAGACTCAAGAAACTGGAGAGGAGCCCACCTCCTCAGACGAAAACCTACCGTCTGTGGAGTTTTCTGATCTTGAGGTTCACAGGGAAAACTTTGCCACAGAACAGTTGAAAGACCCCGCCCTAATAAAGGCACGGGAAAACGTAGTGAAAATAGATGGCGAGTTAGTGAACCCAGATAATACCTGCACTTACCCATACTTCAGCGTAGAGAAGGACCTACTGTATCGGGTGGCAAAAAGGGCAGAAGAAACCGTTGAGCAGCTTGTGGTGCCCAAACCTTACAGGAAGTTGGTGTTGGAGTTGGCCCATGGGCACATTCTTGGAGGTCATCTGGGGACAGAGAAAACCCGAGAGAGGGTATTACAGAGATTCTATTGGCCTGGGGTGATGAAGGACATAGAAAATTATTGTTCCTCCTGCCCTGTGTGTCAGAGGTCGGCCCCGATGCCACACTTCCGTAGCCCGCTGGTCCCTCTACCCATCATTGAGGTCCCGTTTGAGAGAATCGCAATGGATTTGGTAGGTCCTATAATCAAGTCCGCTAGGGGGCACCAGTACATATTGGTTATAATGGACTATGCCACCCGTTATCCAGAAGCGATCCCTCTCAGAAATACCTCGGCCAAAACCATAGCCAAAGAGCTATCTCTTGTTTTTAGCCGGGTGGGTATTTGTAAAGAACTGCTTACGGACCAAGGTACACCCTTTATGTCCCGGGTTATGAAGGAGCTGTGTAAATTGTTCAAAGTGACGCAATTACGTACATCTGTGTATCACCCCCAAACCGATGGGCTGGTTGAAAGATTCAACAAAACCCTAAAACAAATGTTGAAGAAAGTGGTGGATAGGGATGGAAAGGATTGGGACTGTCTACTTCCTTATTTGATGTTTGCTATTAGGGAGGTGCCCCAATCCTCTACGGGATTCTCCCCCTTTGAGTTACTGTATGGGAGACACCCAAGAGGGCTGTTGGATATTGCCAAGGAAACTTGGGAAAGTGAGAGTTCTCCCCACAGGAGTGTGATTGAGCATGTCGCCCTGATGCAAGATCGAATTGCACAGGTAATGCCCATCGTGAAGGAACATTTGGCCCAAGCGCAGTTGGCACAGCAGAGAGTGTACAACCGTGGAGCCAAGACCCGTACCTTTTCCCCGGGGGATAGGATATTGGTACTTGTCCCTACGGTTGAAAGTAAATTCCTTGCCAAATGGCAAGGCCCCTACGAGATAATGGAAAAAGTGAGCGAAGTGAATTACAAGGTCAGACAACCAGGAAGGCGAAAGCCCGAACAGATCTATCACGTTAATCTGTTGAAAGCCTGGAGGGATAGAGAGTCCCTAGTCGCAGACACTTGGTCACCAGCTCAAACTGGTTGCGTGATTCCTGAGGTTGGAATCGCAGCCACCTTGTCACAACCCCAACAACAGGAGGTTAAGGAGTTTGTGCTTCGCAACAAGGAGGTATTCTCTGAGCTGCCGGGACAAACATCTGGGGTAGAGCATGACATTATTACCCCGCCCGGTGAAAGGGTGAAGTTAAAACCCTATCGGATCCCAGAGGCCCGACGGGAGGCAATACGGGAGGAAGTACAGAAAATGCTGAACTTAGGGGTGATAGAGGAGTCCCAAAGTGATTGGTCTAGTCCCATTGTGTTGGTGCCTAAACCGGATGGGAGCTGGCGATTTTGTAACGATTTTCGTCAGTTGAACAAAGTTACAAAATTTGACACCTACCCCATGCCACGTATAGATGAGTTGATCGACCGGCTGGGAACAGCCCGATACATGACGACTCTTGACCTCACAAAAGGGTATTGGCAAATCCCCCTGGCCAAGTCAGCCAAAGAGAAAACCGCATTTGTAACCCCAGACGGGGCGTTCCAATATAAAAGAATGCCGTTCGGGTTACAGAATGCGCCGGCCACATTCCAGCGGAAAATGGACCAGATGCTGAGGCCCCATCGGAAGTATGCTGCGGCTTACCTGGATGACGTAATTGTCCATAGCACAGATTGAGCCTCACATCTGCCAAAAGTGCAAGCAGTCCTGGACTCTGTTCGGGAAGCAGGGTTTACGGCTAACCCCAAGAAGTGTACCATTGGGCAGGAGGAGGCCAAATATCTTGGGTACACCATTGGGAGGGGAGTAATAAAACCCCAACTCAACAAAGTCGAGGCCATCCAGAGTTGGCCACGTCCCAACAGCAAGAAGCAGGTACGAGCCTTTCTGGGAATCGCTGGGTATTATCGGCGATTCATTCCCCACTTTGCTTCTAAGGCTGTGCCCCTAACCAACCTGACGAAGGGGAAAGGGTCGGTCATGATTAAATGGACCCCCGAGGCTGAGGCAGCATTCCAATTCTTGAAACAAGCCTTATGTAGCCAGCCAGTGTTGTACTCACCCGACTTCTCTAAAGACTTTGTCGTACAAAGTGATGCGTCAGATGTGGGGTTAGGAGCAGTATTGTCCCAGGTCTGGAACGGGGAAGAGCACCCAGTCATTTACCTCAGCAGGAAGTTGAAGTCCCATGAGGTAAATTACGCCACCGTTGAAAAGGAGTGTTTAGCGGTGAAGTGGGCTCTAGATTCCCTTAGGTACTACCTGCTAGGTAGGCACTTTGACATGGTTACGGATCACGCTCCGTTAAAGTGGATGGCTCAAAACAAGGAAACAAATAGAAGAGTGAATAGGTGGTTCCTGGCCCTCCAGGAATTCAACTTCACAGTAAAGCATCGCCCTGGCGTTCAAATGGGGAATGTGGATGCTTTGTCTCGAGTACATGAATGCCTGATTGCTGGTGTTCCAACCCCGAGGTTAAAACAAGAGGGGGGGGTATGTGACAGCAGGAAGGTAAAGTCACCTGGTTGCATCCAGGGGGGTAGATATATTTCGCCCAGATTCAGGCTTTACGCCGATTTATACAGCTAGGTGGAGAGTTGTATAAGCCCAGCTGAGACTAGTGGGCTCATTGATGACTCATACCTCGAGGGAGAGGGCTGGGCGTCGTGCAGGCAGGGAGTTGATGAGGCCAGCTGAAGCCTGTCAGTTCGTTTAAGGCCTCTATAAAAACTCCCAGATTCATTAGATGTTAGCTCATGCCTGGAAGCAGACCTGTGTGGACTGTCTAGGGAGAGTGAACCCCTGTGCGGTGAGAGAAAGCCTGTGTGGCTATATTTTGCTTGGACATTTAAAACCAGGGACTAGGACAGCACTAGGCTGATCCCAGTTGTTAGTTAGGAAACCTGTATGTTTAGTCAGAGGTCAAGTTGACCAGGATTTATTTTGTTTGTTTCTTTTGCTTTGCTGTGTTTTTGTCACTGTAAATAGAAAATAAACGGCACCTTTTTGATTTTGAAAACCACAACCTCCGTCTGCTGGGCCTGTTTTTGTGTGGGGAGCCCATCCCGGGGGTCACACACACCCGCTGCCGAGCTAACCCCCTCACACTAGGGACAGAAAACTGTAGGTAGGGAGAGTGTGTCAGTTTCTTTCACTGTCAAAGTCCTTGTTTCCAGGGACCTGGAAGGACAGTGAGTGAATTCTCCTTGTGCTAAATTGTGCTTAAAAAAAACATTTTTTCTAGGGACAGAAAACTGTAGGTAGGGAGAGTGTGTCAGTTTCTTTCACTGTCAAAGTCCTTGTTTCCAGGGACCTGGAAGGACAGTGAGTGAATTCTCCTTGTGCTAAATTGTGCTTAAAAAAAACATTTTTTCTAGGGACAGAAAACTGTAGGTAGGGAGAGTGTGTCAGTTTCTTTCACTGTCAAAGTCCTTGTTTCAAGGGACAGAGAAGGACACCTGAAGGTAGCCCTTATTGCTTTTTTCCCATCTCCCTGCAGGCCATCTATTAGAATGTCTGGAAGGCAAACAAGGAGAGGCAGACAGTCAGGAGGCAATAAAAGAGGGCAAGCAGGCTCTGTGTCTGGGGGCAACAGTGCTGGTCGTGGACGCGGTGCATTGTCATCAGCACATGGCCATGGGACACGCTTGTCCTTCTTTTCGGCAGCTGGACATGTTGAGCCACATCATGCCGAAGACTTGGTAGAGTGGATGACCAAGCCCTCCTCCTCCTCCTCATCCTCTCTCACCCAGGCTCAGGGTACTGGAAAAGCAGCTGCCAAAGCGTCCTCTTCCCTGGTATCAATGTCAGACTCATCATCAGTCACTCCTTCCCTAGACCCACCATGTCCTCCTCCTGAGGAGTCCCCCGAACTGTTTCAGCACAGTGTTGGGTACATGCTCCAGGAGGATGCCCAGCGTTTCGAAGGGTCTGATGATGAAACCCAGCTAGAGGAAGGCAGTAGCGTGAGAGCAGACAGAGGGGATGCTCAAGAAGGACACCAATCTGGCAGTCATGTTCCAGCAGCTGCAGCATACTGCCAGATTGGCTCCAGTGATGAGGAGGGAGGTGATGATGAGGTCACTGACTCCACGTGGGTGCCTAATAGGAGAGAGGAGGAGGAGGAGGATGAGGAGGAGGCACATCTCCAACGAGGCAGGATGCCCTTTGGTGGCCAGCGTAAGGGCAGTACACCGACGGAATCACACCGCAGAGCTCCGCCTGTGCAGGGCGCTGCCTCTGCCCGTCATTCAAAAAGTTCTTTGGTGTGGGCCTTTTTTGAGGCTAGTGCATCAGATCGCACAGCTGCTGTTTGCAACATATGTCTCAAGCGTATATCGCGTGGCCAAAACATCAGCCGCTTGGGTACCACATGCCTGACCAGACATATGTTGACCTGCCATGCAGCTCGTTGGCAAGCCTACCTCAAAGACCCACACCAAAGAACAAAGCGGACCTCTCCTTGCACCGCATCAGCTGGGATCTCCAACCCCACTATAACTTCAGTCCTCTCTGAAACATGCACTGAGAGGAATGAAGGTGTAGAATTAGGTGTGTCACAGCCAAGTACTTGCGGCCACTCTGCTAGCAGTACACCGACGTCCGATTCTAGCAGGCAAATTTCCCTGCCCCAGCTGCTGGACCGTCGAAAGAAGTTCACTCCCAGCCATCCACATGCCCAGCGGTTGAATGCTAGCTTGGCTAAATTGCTAGCGCTTCAACTGCTGCCTTTTCAGTTGGTAGACTCGGCCCCCTTCCGTGAGTTTGTGCAATGTGCGGTTCCTCAGTGGCAGGTTCCCAAACGCCACTTTTTCTCACGGAAGGCTATTCCGGCTCTCTACCGGCATGTGGAAGGCAATGTCTTGGCCTCGCTGGACAGGGCGGTCAGCGGTAAGGTGCATATTACCGCTGACTCATGGTCCAGCAGGCATGGACAGGGACGTTACCTTTCTTTCACGGCCCATTGGGTCACTCTTTTGGCAGCTGGGAAGGATGCAGGACAAGGTGCAGTAGTGTTGGAGGTTGTCCCACCGCCACGCCTCCAAAATGCTACTACTGGTTGTGACACACCTCTCTCCTCCACCCCCTCCTCTTCTTCTTCCTCCATGGCCTCTTCCTGTGGTTTGTCCTATGAACCAGCGGTGCTCCGTAGCCGTTCACGGGGCTACGCAAGTACGCAGGCAAAAAGATGCCATGCCGTGCTTGCGCTGGTGTGTTTGGGGGACAGAAGCCACACTGGGGCAGAGGTCCTGTCTGCTCTGCAGGGCCAGGCCGAGAGGTGGTTGACGCCACGCCAGCTTAAGCCAGGAATGGTGGTTTGCGACAATGGCACCAACCTCCTCTCCGCCCTCCGACAGGGACAACTGACCCATGTGCCCTGTGTGGCTCACGTCCTTAACCTGGTGGTGCAGCGGTTCTTGGGCAGGTACCCGGGCTTACAGGATGTCCTGAGGCAGGCCAGGAAAGTCTGTGTGCATTTCCGCAGATCTTATAATGCCAGTGCTCGCCTGGCTGAGCTGCAAAAGGAGTTGAACCTGCCCAAGAACCGCCTTATATGTGACATGCCCACCAGGTGGAACTCAACGTTGGCCATGCTGCAGCGGCTGCACACGCAGCAGAGGGCCATCAATGAGTACCTGTGCGACTATGGCACCAGGACAGGGTCAGGGGAGCTTGTTTTTTTTTCTCCACGCCAGTGGGGCATGATCAGGGATGCATGCACTGTCCTGGCACCATTTGAGGAGGCCACGAGGATGGTGAGCAGTGACAGTGCATGCATCAGTGACACTGTACCTCTTGTCCACCTGTTGGAGCACACGCTGCGTGGAATAATGGACAGGGCACTTGAGGCAGAACAGAGGCAGGAAGAGGAGGACTTCCTTGCCTCTCAAGGCCCCCTTTACCCAGACAGTGTTCCTTCTGTCCCACCCATCGCACAGGAAGAGGAGGAGGAGGAGGAGGAGGAGGAGGAGGATTGTGTCAGCATGGAGGTGGAGGCTGGCACTCAGCATCATCAGCAGCAGTCTTTTAGGGATGATTTACAGTCCCAAGAAACCAGTGGACTTGTACGTGGCTGGGAGGAGGTGGCTGCGGATCATGTCGTCCTTAGTGACCCAGAGGACTCCGGAGCGAATGCCTCAGCAAACCTACGCTGCATGGCCTCCCTGATCCTGCAAAGTCTGCGGAAGGATCCTCGTATTCTTCGGATCAAGGAGAGGGACCATTACTGGCTGGCCACTCTCCTTGATCCACGGTACAAGGGTAAGGTTGCGGACCTTATGTTACCGTCGCAGAGGGAGCAGAGGATGAGACAACTCCGGGAGGCCTTGCAGAAAGGTCTGTGCAACGCGTTCCCAGAGACTGGGAGGTTACAAACTCCTGGTCCTGGACAACGAGTTGCTGAGGCTTCGGCCAGTCAAAGAAGGAGCGGTGGGGAAGGTGGCCGTCTGACCGATGCGTTCAGACAATTCTTTAGTCCGCAGCCCCAAAGTATGATCGGTTCCAGCAACCATCGCCAGCGTCTGATAAACATGGTGCAGGAATATCTAGGGGCAAGGTCAGACTTGGACACCTTCCCCACCGAAAATCCTCTGGCTTACTGGGTCTTGAGGATGGATCACTGGCCAGAGCTTGCACAGTATGCAATTGAGCTACTGGCCTGTCCTGCATCCAGCGTTCTTTCGGAACGCACATTCAGTGCTGCTGGAGGATTTGTCACGGATCACAGGGTGCGCCTGTCCACCGACTCGGTTGATCGACTGACTTTCATCAAGATGAACCAGTCTTGGATCACCACCAGCTACCACACACCTGATGCTGATATAACAGACTAATTGATTTTAACATGTCACATCCCTTCAAGACTGATGCTGATGCTGAGTGCCTGTGCTGTTATGTTGACTGGCTATCCTCCTCCTCCGAGTCCTCAATGATACGATTGATGATGATAGCTTGGAAGATCATTTTTGTTTATGGGTGCCGCCACCAGTGGCTAAGGCCCAATTTTTCAGCCCCTGTTTTACAGGGGCGTGTAATTACAATTTTTTTAGCAATAATTTGCCATAGGGCTCATTGCTGTGCTCCAAGTACAGTATCTGTGAGGGGTTGGAGTGTTGTGGCACCAGTGCCTAAGGCCCAATTTTTCAGCCCCTGTTTAACAGGGGCGTGTCATTACAATTTTTGAAGCAATACTTTGCAACAGGGCTCATTGCTGTGCTCCAAGTACAGTATCTGTGAGGGGTTGTAGTGTTGTGCCACCAGTGCCTAAGGCCCAATTTTTCAGCCCCTGTTCAACAGGGGCATGCAATTACAATTCTTGATCTAATAATTCACAGCAGGGTCCATTGCTGCACCCACCAAGAGTAACTCTGAGGGCTTACAGTCTTGTGGCAACGCCACCACCACCACCACCACGAAAGGCCCAATTTTTCAGCCCCTGTTCAAAAGGGGCATGTAATTACAATTCTTGATCTAATAATTCACAGCAGGGCCCATTGCTGCACCCACCAAGAGTAACTGTCAGGGCTTACAGTGTTGTGGCACCAGCACCACCATCAAAGCCCCAATTTTTACTACCACTGTTCAACAATTATATGTAATTAAAATTCCTGATATAATAGTTGACAGCAGGGCGTTCCAGCACCAACCAAGAGTAACTGAGTGCTTACAGTGTTGTGCCAACACCAACAACTAAGGGGCCTATTTCTGCAGAGTATATACGGCAGGTCCCTACTTTCAAACATCCAACTTACAAACGACTCCTACTTGCAAACGAAAGAAGACAACAGGAAGTGAGAGGAAATCTACCCCTAGAAAGGAAAATTCTCTCCTGTAAGAATAAATATGGGAGAAAGGGGTCTCATCTGTACTGATGCTTTATCAGCAATCCTTGTTTCAAGAAAAACACCACATTTCAAAAACAGTTGTCATTGGGACGGAAAGTGAGGTGAAATGTTCTGAACAGGGGCACAGACAGCAAAACAAATGTTACAGGGGTGATAACCCTTACCTATGTTTCCCAAAAAGTTTAAAAATAGATTTTTGGGCTGGAGCTACACTTCAACAATGTACCTGTTCAAAATTACAAACAGATTCTACATAAGAACAAACCTACAGTCCCTGTCTTGTATGCACCGCCTGTATACGGCTGTTCAGAGTATATAGGGCCTTTTTTATTTTATGTGCGGGGTTCCCCTTAATATCCATACAAGACCCAAAGGGGCTGGTAATGGGCTGGGGTAGGGGGGGGGTCATGGGGTAGCTATGCCATTTTTCTTAAAGAATTTCATCCATATTACCGGGACCAGACATTACATTAAAGCCGCAAGCAGTTTTAAATGGCTTTTTTTTCCTTTAGAAGTGTCATTTTGTGCAGGGACAGTTCTAAACACGGGAAACACGTGGCACTTCACAGGCATACTTTAGACACCCCCCAGGTACGATATTTAAAGGAATATTTGACTTTTTTTTTTTCACTTTATGCATCATTAAAATGACTGCTCCCGAAAAACGACCGTTTTTAAAACTTCTTTTTGCATTGATACATGTCCCCTGGTGCAGAACCCGGGTTCCCAAACCCTATTTATGACAATAACATGCATAATAGTTGTTATAATTAGCACTTTAGAATTCGAACGTTCGCATCCATTGTATTTAATAGGGTTCTAATGTTCGTTCGAACTTTCGGTCCGTTCGCGGGTTCTGGTGCGAACCGAACCCGGGGGTGTTCGGCTCATCACTACTCACAAACGAAGGCAAATAGAAAGCACGTAACATTCTATCCAGAAAGGTAGCCTATTCCTGTAACCGAATGAGCAGGTGATCAAAGAATCAAGATGATATATATTTTTACAGCTACGGCTGATGCGTTGCGGGAGTGAGCCCCCTTCTTCAGAGCCAAAAATTGATAGTGCCTGGCTGATTTTTGGCTCTGAAGAAGGAGGCTCGCTCCCGCAACGCGTCAGCCGTAGCTGTAAAAATATATATCATCTTGATTCTTTGATCACCTGCTCATTCGGTTCCAGGAATAGGCTACCTTTCTGGATGGAATGTTATGTGCTTTCTATTTGCCTTTGTTTGTGAGTATTCATGATTAGTGATGAGCCGAACACCCCCGGGTTCGGTTCGCACCAGAACCCGCGAACGGACCGAAAGTTTGCACGAACTTTAGAACCCTATTAAATACAATGGATGCGAACGTTCGAAACCTAAAGTGCTATTTATAACGACTAATATGCATGTTATTGTCCTAAAAAGGGTTTGGGAACCCGGGTTCTGCACCAGGGGACATGTATTAATCCAAAAAAAAGTTTTAAAAACGGACGTTTTTCGGGAGCAGTCATTTTAATGATGCATAAAGTGAAAAAAAAAAGTCAAATATTCCTTTAAATATCGTACCTGGGGGGTGTCTAAAGTATGCCTGTGAAGTGCCACGTGTTTCCCGTGTTTAGAACTGTCCCTGCACAAAATTACATTTCTAAAGGAAAAAAGCCATTTAAAACTGCTTGCGGCTTTAATGTAATGTCTGGTCCCGGTAATATGGATGAAAATCTTTAAGAAAAATGGCATAGCTACCCCATCACACCCCCCCCCCCCCTCTACCCCAGCCCATTACCAGCCCCTTTGGGTCTTGTATGGATATTAAGGGGAACCCCGCACACAAAATAAAAAAGGCCCTATGTACTCTGAACAGCCGTATACAGGCGGTGCATACAAGACAGGGACTGTAGGTTTGTTCTTATGTAGAATCTGTTTGTAATTTTGAACAGGTACATTGTTTAACTGTAGCTCCAGCCAAAAAATCTATTTTTAAGCTTTTTGGAAAACATAGGGAAGGGTTATCACCCCTGTAACATTTGTTTTGCTGTCTGTGCAGTGTGCACCTGTTCAGAACATTTCACCTCACTTTCCGTCCTAATGACAAATGTGTTTTGAAAATTTGTTTTTTTTATTGAAACAAGAATTGGTGATAAAGCATCAGTGGAGAGGAGACACTTTTTTTCCCATATTAACTCTTACAGGAGAGAATTTCCCTTCCTAGGGGTAGATTTCCTCTCACTTCCTGTTGTATCCTTCCGTTTGCAAGGAGGAGTCGTTTGTAAGTTGGATGTTTAACCACTTCCCTACCCAGCCATAGACAAATGACGTCCACAGATGGGATCTCCCATCCTGGGTGGACGTCATATGACGTCCTCGGCTTTGTAGGGGGATATCTGAATGATGCCTGCAGCTAGAGGCATCATTCAGATATCCTTTTGAAGTGCCAGCGATTCTGTGCACCATAAGAACGATCATAGCGGCGGTTCCGCCGCTTGATCGTTCTTATAGGCGGCGGGAGGGGACACCCCCCCCCTCCCGCCGCCATCCGGTGCTTCTCCGGGCTCCCCCGTGCGATCGGGGACCCGGAGCGAATCTTCCGGCATCGTTGGTGGAGTCACGTGATGAGCATAGAGATGACTGGTGACCAGATGGTCACCAGTCATCTCTATGATCGTCGGAGGCCCGGGCGCGATGTGATGACGTCACGCCCGGGTCTCAAAAATGTAAACAAAGCCGCCGTTGCGGCTGTAAGTATGAAATCAGTGAAAATTTTTTCACTGATCTCATGCTTTCCAGCCTGGAGGAGAGATGTGGAGTCTTATTGACCCCGCATCTCTCAATAAAGAGAACCTGTCACACACATTCCTATTACAAGGGATGTTTACATTCCTTGTAATAGGAATAAAAGTGACCAAAAAAAAAAAAAAAGTAAAATCATTGTAAAAAAATAAATAAATAAGTAAGTTAAATAAATAAATAATAAAAAAAAAATATTAAAACGCCCCTGTCCCCGGTAGCTCGCGATCAGAAGCGAATGCACACGTAAGTCGCCCACATATGTAAACGCCGTTCAAACCACGCATGTGAGGTATCGCCGCGTGCGTTAGAGCGCGTGCAACAATTCTAGCCCTAGACCTCCTCTGTAATTCTAACCTGGTAACCTGTAAAAAAAATTTAAGCGTCGCCTATGGAGATTTTTAAGTACCGAAGTTTGGCGCCATTCCATGAGTGTGCGCAATTTTAAAGCGTGACATCTTAGGTATCTATTTACTCGGCGTAACATTATCTTTCATATGTTCCCAAAAAATTGGGCTAACTTTACTGTTTTGTTATTTTTTAATTCATGAAACCATTTTTTTTTTTAAAAAAAAGGCGTTTGAAAAATTATTGCGCAAATATTGTGCAAGAAAAAATGTTGCAATGACCGTCATTCTATTCCCTAGGGTGTCTGCTAAAAAAACATATATAATGTTTGGGGGTTCTGAGTAATTTTCTAGCAAAAGAATGATGATTTGTACATGTAGGAGAGAAGTGCCAAAATAGGCCCGGTATTGAATAGGTACAAAAAGCCCTGTATTGAAGTGGTTAAAAGTAGGGGCCTGCCGTATATACATAGTTACCAACAGTCCCGAATTTCCCGGGACAAGCACGATTTTTGGACCCTTGTCCCGAATTGGGCTTGTCCCGATTCGGGACAAGCCCAGTTCTTTTTGTCCCGTTTTGTCCCGGTAAATTCGGGAATGCTTTAGCTAAAAACGGCAGCGGCTACACAAAAATGGCCGCTGCCGCCACCATATTTGTTTACGTTTTCCCCTTGTGTTCAGTGCAGAGCCTGGGGCAGCCAATCGGCTTCGGATTGGCGACTCCTCCCCGCTCTCCACTGAACGCAAGGAGAGGCACAAGGAAGCAGCATGCTTCACCTGCCGCCGCCGCCGCTAACGACCCTCTGCCCAGCCCCCGTGTGTCCGACAAGGAGCGGGGACACGGATGTAAGGACCGGGGCTCCACTGGCTGGGGACACTGATGCCTATCAGCACCCGGCGCCGCCGCTGCCAACAACCCTCCGCCCCGCCCCCGTGTGTCCGACGAGTGGGGACACTGATGGAAGGACCGGGGCACCGCTGGCTGGGGACACTGTGATGGTCCTGGCTCACTCCATTTGGCAGACCCCTCGGACCACCAGCACATCCTCACGCACCGCAGGTACCGTACTATTGCACTGTAGTGTAGTGGGTGGTGGGGTAATTGTAGTGTAGTGGGTGGTGGGGTAATTAGTGTAGTGTAGTGGGTGGTGGGGTAATTAGTGTAGTGTAGTGGGTGGTGGGGTAATTAGTGTAGTGTAGTGGGTGGCGGGGTAATTTAGTGTAGTGGGTGGTGGGGTAATCACAGTGTAGTGTAGTGGGTGGCGGGGTAATCAGTGTAGTGGGTGGCGGGGTAATCAGTGTAGTGGGTGGTGGGGTAATCAGTGTAGTGGGTGGTGGGGTAATCAGTGTAGTGGGTGGCGGGGTAATCAGTGTAGTGGGTGGCGGGGTAATCAGTGTAGTGGGTGACGGGGTAATCAGTGTAGTGGGTGGCGGGGTAATCAGTGTAGTGCATAGTTGCCAAACAGTCCCGAATTTCCCGGGACAATCATGATTTTTGGACCCTTGTCCACAAGTGTGGAGGGGGCTCTGCTGGGGAGGCACCTGATGCAAGGACGGACTGCTGGGGAGGCACCTGATGCAAGGACGGACTGCTGGGGAGGCACCTGATGCAAGGACGGACTGCTGGGGAGGCCATCTGGTGGCAGGCGACGTGGCAGGTAACACGCTCAGGGCTTCCACTGATTCGGCATTATGGTGAGTTGAATGATTTCATTTTATATTACAATGTAATAATAGAAATAATGCACTTCAATCATCCTGACACCGTAACAACCTTGGTGCCGGGATGACTGAAGTGCCAACAGGTGTTTTGGAGTATCCTTATCTGCCAATTTTGTTACACATTTCTATTGTGGTGTAGGATCTGGCTTCTTTCTTTCTATTTCTTTCTCTCTCTTTCTCTCACCTCGGACTGTAGCCACACCCCTTTGAACCACGCCCATTTAAGCCACACCCACTATCGTGCGTAAACCACGCCGCATTTTTCATTTCATCATGACACGCCTACAAACTAATGTCCCGCCCCCTAATTATAGCAAGGCTCCGCCTCAATACAAAAAAAGTGTCCCAGATGTTTTTTTTGCAATGTTGGCAACTATGGTATATACTCAGCTGAAATTTGCCCCTTACATGTTGGTGTTGCCACAACACTGTGAGCCCTCGCAGTTACTCTTGGTGGGCGCATGAATGGGCCCTGCTGTGAATTATTAGATCAAGAATTGTAATTGCATGCCCCTGTTGAACAGGGGCTGAAAAATTGGGCCTTTGGTGGTGGTGGTGGTGGTGATGGTGGTGACACAACACTGTAAGGCCTCACAGTTAGTCTTGGTGGGCGCAGGAATGGGCCCTGCTGTGAATTATTAGATCAAGAATTGTAATTACATGCCCCTGTTAAACAGGGGCAGAAAAATTGGGCCTTAGGCACTGGTGCCACAACACTGCAACCCCTCACAGATACTGTACTTGGAGCACAGCAATGAGCCCTGTTGCAAAGTATTGCATCAAAAATTGTAATTACACGCCCCTGTTAAACAGGGGCTGAAAAATTGGGCCTTAGCCACTGGTGCTGGTGCCACGACACTGCAACCTCTCCCAGATACTCTAGTTGGAGTGCAGGAATGAGCCCTGCTGCAAAGCATTGCATAAAAAATTGTAATAACACGCCCCTGTTAAACAGGGGCTGAAAAATTGGGCCTTAGCCACTGGTGGCGGCACCCAGAAATAAAAATGTTCTTCCAAGCTATCATCATCAATCGGATCATTGAGGAGGATAGTCAGTCAACATAACAGGACAGTCTCTCAGCATCAGCATCAGTCTTGAAGGGATGTGACATTTGAAAATAAATTAGTCTGTTATATCAGCTTCAGGTGTTTGGTAGCTGGTGGTGATCCCAGACTGGTTCATCTTTATGAAGGTCAGTCGATCAACAGAGTCGGTGGACAGGCGCACCCTGTGATCCGTGACAAATCCTCCAGCAGCACTGAATGTGCGTTCTGAGAAAACGCTGGATGCAGGACAGGCCAGTAGCTCAATTGCATACTGTGCAAGCTCTGGTTAGTGATCCATCCTCAAGACCCAGTAAGCCAGAGGATTTTCGGTGGGGAAGGTGTCCAAGTCTGACCTTGCCCCTAGGTATTCCTGCACCATGTATATCAGACGCTGGCGATGGTTGCTGGAACCGATCATACCTTGGGGCTGCGGACTAAAGAATTGTCTGAACGCATCGGTCAGACGGCCACCTTCCCCACTGCTCCTTCTTTGACTGACCGAAGCCTCAGCAACTCGTTGTCCAGGACCAGGAGTTTGTAACCTCCCAGTCTCTGAGAATGCATTGCACAGACCTTTCTGCAAGGCCTCCCGGAGTTGTCTCATCCTCTGCTCCCTCTGCGAAGGTAAGATAAGGTCCGTAACCTTACCCTTGTACCGTGGATCAAGGAGAGTGGCCAGCCAGTAATAGTCCCTTTCCTTGATCCGAAGAATACGAGGATCCTTCCGCAGACTTTACAGGATCAGGGAGGCCATGCAGCGTAGGTTAGCTGAGGCATTCGGTCCGGAGTCCTCTGGGTCACTAAGGACGACATGATCCGCAGCCACCTCCTCCCAGCCACGTACAAGTCCACTGGTTTCTTGGGACTGTAAATCATCCCTAAAAGACTGCTGCTGATGATGCTGAGTGCCAGGCTCCACCTCCATGCTGACACAATCCTCCTCCTCCTCCTCCTCCTCTTCTTCCTGTGCGATGGGTGGGACAGAAGGAACACTGTCTGGGTAAAGGGGGCCTTGAGAGGCAAGGAAGTCCTCCTCTTCCTGCCTCTGTTCTGCCTCAAGTGCCCTGTCCAATATTCCACGCAGCGTATGTTCCAACAGGTGGACAAGAGGTACAGTGTCACTGATGCATGCACTGTCACTGCTCACCATCCTCGTGGCCTCCTCAAATGGTGCCAGGACAGTGCATGCATCCCTGATCATGCCCCACTGGCGTGGTGAAAAAAACCCGAGCTCCCCTGACCCTGTCCTGGTGCCGTAGTCGCACAGGCACTCATTGATGGCCCTCTGCTGCGTGTGCAGCCGCTGCAGCATGGCCAACGTTGAGTTCCACCTGGTGGGCATGTCACATATAAGGCGGTTCTTGGGCAGGTTCAACTCCTTTTGCAGCTCAGCCAGGCGAGCACTGGCATTATAAGATCTGCGGAAATGCACACAGACTTTCCTGGCCTGCCTCAGGATATCCTGTAAGCCCGGGTACCTGCCCAAGAACCGCTGCACCACCAGGTTAAGGACGTGAGCCACACAGGGCACATGGGTCAGTTGTCCCTGTCGGAGAGCGGAGAGGAGGTTGGTGCCATTGTCGCAAACTATCATTCCTGGCTTAAGCTGGCGTGGCGTCAACCACCTCTCGGCCTGCCCCTGCAGAGCAGACAGAACCTCTGCCCCAGTGTGGCTCCTGTCTCCCAAACACACCAGCGCAAGCACGGCATGGCATCTTTTTGCCTGCGTACTTGCGTAGCCCCTTGAACGCCTACGGAGCACCGCTGGTTCCGAGGACAAAGCACAGGAAGAGGCCATGGAGGAAGAAGAAGAGGAGGGGGTGGAGGACAGAGGTGTGTCACAACCAGTAGTAGCATTTTGGAGGCGTGGCGGTGGAACAACCTCCAACACTACTGCACCTTGTCCTGCATACTTCCCAGCTGCCAAAAGAGTGACCCAATGGGCCGTGAAAGAAAGGTAACGTCCCTGTCCATGCCTGCTGGACCATGAGTCAGCGGTAATATGCACCTCACCGCTGACCGCCCTGTCCAGCGAGGCCAAGACATTGCCTTCCACATGCCGGTAGAGAGCCGGAATCGCCTTCCGTGACAAAAAGTGGCGTTTGGGAACCTGCCACTGAGGAACCGCACATTGCACAAACTCACGGAAGGGGGCCGAGTCTACCAACTGAAAAGGCAGCAGTTGAAGCGCTAGCAATTTAGCCAAGCTAGCATTCAACCGCTGGGCATGTGGATGGCTGGGAGTGAACTTCTTTCGACGGTCCAGCAACTGGGGCAGGGAAATTTGCCTGCTAGAATCGGACGTCGGTGTACTGCTAGCAGAGTGCCTGCAAGTACTTGGCTGTGACACACCTAATTCTACACCTTCATTCCTCTCAGAGCAGGTTTCAGAGAGGACTGAAGGTATAGTGGTGTTGGAGATCCCAGCTGACGCGGTGCAAGAAGAGGTCCGCTTTGTTCTTTGGTGTGGGTCTTTAAGGTAGGCTTGCCAACGAGCTGCATGGCAGGTCAACACATGTCTGGTCAAGCATGTGGTGCCCAAGCGGGTGATGTTTTTGCCACGCGATATACGCTTGAGACATATGTTGCAAACAGCAGCTGTGCGATCTGATGCACTTGACTCAAAAAAGGCCCACACCAAAGAACTTTTTGAATAACGGGCAGAGGCAGCGCCTCTGCGGTGTGATTCAGTCGGTGTGCTGCCCTTACGCTGGCCCCCCGAGGGCATCCTGCCTCGTTGGAGATGTGCCTCCTCCTCATCCTCCTCCTCCTCCTCCTCCTCTCTCCTATTAGGCACCCACGTGGAGTCAGTGACCTCATCATCCCCTCCCTCCTCATCACTGGAGCCAATCTGGCAGTATGCTGCAGCTGCTGGAACATGACTGCCAGATTGGTGTCCTTCTTGAGCATCCCCTCTCTCTGCTCTCACGCTACTGCCTTCCTCTAGCTGGGTATCATCATCAGACCCTTCGAAACGCTGGGCATCCTCCTGGAGCATGTACCCAACACTGTGCTCAAACAGTTCGGGGGACTCCTCAGGAGGACATGGTTGGTCTAGGGAAGGAGTGACTGATGATGACATTGATACCAGGGAAGAGGACGCTTTGGCAGCTGCTTTGCCAGTACCCTGAGCCTGGGTGAGAGAGGATGAGGAGGATGAGGAGGGCTTGGTCATCCACTCTACCAAGTCTTCGGCATGATGCGGCTCAACACGTCCAGCTGCCGAAAAGAAGGACAAGCGTTTCCCATGGCCACGTGCTGATGGCGATGCACCGCGTCCACGACCAGCACTGTTGTCTCTAGACACAGAGCCTGCTTGCCCTCTTTTATTGGCTCCTGACTGTCTGCCACTCCTTGTTTGCCTTCCAGACATTCTAATGGCCTGCAGGGAAATGGGAAAACCAGCAATAAGGCCTAGCTTCAGGAGTAGTGATGAGCCGAACACCCCCGGGTTCGGTTCGCACCAGAACCCGCGAACGGACCGAAAGTTCGAACGAACATTAGAACCCTATTAAATACAATGGATGCGAACGTTCGAATTCTAAAGTGCTAATTATAACAACTATTATGCATGTTATTGTCATAAATAGGGTTTGGGAACCCGGGTTCTGCACCAGGGGACATGTATCAATGCAAAAAGAAGTTTTAAAAACGGTCGTTTTTCGGGAGCAGTCATTTTAATGATGCATAAAGTGAAAAAAAAAAAGTCAAATATTCCTTTAAATATCGTACCTGGGGGGTGTCTAAAGTATGCCTGTGAAGTGCCACGTGTTTCCCGTGTTTAGAACTGTCCCTGCACAAAATGACACTTCTAAAGGAAAAAAAAGCCATTTAAAACTGCTTGCGGCTTTAATGTAATGTCTGGTCCCGGTAATATGGATGAAATTCTTTAAGAAAAATGGCATAGCTACCCCATGACCCCCCCCCCTACCCCAGCCCATTACCAGCCCCTTTGGGTCTTGTATGGATATTAAGGGGAACCCCGCACATAAAATAAAAAAGGCCCTATATACTCTGAACAGCCGTATACAGGCGGTGCATACAAGACAGGGACTGTAGGTTTGTTCTTATGTAGAATCTGTTTGTAATTTTGAACAGGTACATTGTTGAAGTGTAGCTCCAGCCCAAAAATCTATTTTTAAACTTTTTGGGAAACATAGGTAAGGGTTATCACCCCTGTAACATTTGTTTTGCTGTCTGTGCCCCTGTTCAGAACATTTCACCTCACTTTCCGTCCCAATGACAACTGTTTTTGAAATGTGGTGTTTTTCTTGAAACAAGGATTGCTGATAAAGCATCAGTACAGATGAGACCCCTTTCTCCCATATTTATTCTTACAGGAGAGAATTTTCCTTTCTAGGGGTAGATTTCCTCTCACTTCCTGTTGTCTTCTTTCGTTTGCAAGTAGGAGTCGTTTGTAAGTTGGATGTTTGAAAGTAGGGACCTGCCGTATATACTCTGCAGAAATAGGCCCCTTAGTTGTTGGTGTTGGCACAACACTGTAAGCACTCAGTTACTCTTGGTTGGTGCTGGAACGCCCTGCTGTCAACTATTATATCAGGAATTTTAATTACATATAATTGTTGAACAGTGGTAGTAAAAATTGGGGCTTTGATGGTGGTGCTGGTGCCACAACACTGTAAGCCCTGACAGTTACACTTGGTGGGTGCAGCAATGGGCCCTGCTGTGAATTATTAGATCAAGAATTGTAATTACATGCCCCTTTTGAACAGGGGCTGAAAAATTGGGCCTTTCGTGGTGGTGGTGGTGGTGGCGTTGCCACAAGACTGTAAGCCCTCAGAGTTACTCTTGGTGGGTGCAGCAATGGACCCTGCTGTGAATTATTAGATCAAGAATTGTAATTGCATGCCCCTGTTGAACAGGGGCTGAAAAATTGGGCCTTAGGCACTGGTGGCACAACACTACAACCCCTCACAGATACTGTACTTGGAGCACAGCAATGAGCCCTGTTGCAAAGTATTGCTTCAAAAATTGTAATGACACGCCCCTGTTAAACAGGGGCTGAAAAATTGGGCCTTAGGCACTGGTGCCACAACACTCCAACCCCTCACAGATACTGTACTTGGAGCACAGCAATGAGCCCTATGGCAAATTATTGCTAAAAAAATTGTAATTACACGCCCCTGTAAAACAGGGGCTGAAAAATTGGGCCTTAGCCACTGGTGGCGGCACCCATAAACAAAAATGATCTTCCAAGCTATCATCATCAATCGTATCATTGAGGACTCGGAGGAGGAGGATAGCCAGTCAACATAACAGCACAGGCACTCAGCATCAGCATCAGTCTTGAAGGGATGTGACATGTTAAAATCAATTAGTCTGTTATATCAGCATCAGGTGTGTGGTAGCTGGTGGTGATCCAAGACTGGTTCATCTTGATGAAAGTCAGTCGATCAACCGAGTCGGTGGACAGGCGCACCCTGTGATCCGTGACAAATCCTCCAGCAGCACTGAATGTGCGTTCCGAAAGAACGCTGGATGCAGGACAGGCCAGTAGCTCAATTGCATACTGTGCAAGCTCTGGCCAGTGATCCATCCTCAAGACCCAGTAAGCCAGAGGATTTTCGGTGGGGAAGGTGTCCAAGTCTGACCTTGCCCCTAGATATTCCTGCACCATGTTTATCAGACGCTGGCGATGGTTGCTGGAACCGATCATACTTTGGGGCTGCGGACTAAAGAATTGTCTGAACGCATCGGTCAGACGGCCACCTTCCCCACCGCTCCTTCTTTGACTGGCCGAAGCCTCAGCAACTCGTTGTCCAGGACCAGGAGTTTGTAACCTCCCAGTCTCTGGGAACGCGTTGCACAGACCTTTCTGCAAGGCCTCCCGGAGTTGTCTCATCCTCTGCTCCCTCTGCGACGGTAACATAAGGTCCGCAACCTTACCCTTGTACCGTGGATCAAGGAGAGTGGCCAGCCAGTAATGGTCCCTCTCCTTGATCCGAAGAATACGAGGATCCTTCCGCAGACTTTGCAGGATCAGGGAGGCCATGCAGCGTAGGTTTGCTGAGGCATTCGCTCCGGAGTCCTCTGGGTCACTAAGGACGACATGATCCGCAGCCACCTCCTCCCAGCCACGTACAAGTCCACTGGTTTCTTGGGACTGTAAATCATCCCTAAAAGACTGCTGCTGATGATGCTGAGTGCCAGCCTCCACCTCCATGCTGACACAATCCTCCTCCTCCTCCTCCTCTTCCTGTGCGATGGGTGGGACAGAAGGAACACTGTCTGGGTAAAGGGGGCCTTGAGAGGCAAGGAAGTCCTCCTCTTCCTGCCTCTGTTCTGCCTCAAGTGCCATGTCCATTATTCCACGCAGCGTGTGCTCCAACAGGTGGACAAGAGGTACAGTGTCACTGATGCATGCACTGTCACTGCTCACCATCCTCGTGGCCTCCTCAAATGGTGCCAGGACAGTGCATGCATCCCTGATCATGCCCCACTGGCGTGGAGAAAAAAAACCAAGCTCCCCTGACCCTGTCCTGGTGCCGTAGTCGCACAGGTACTCATTGATGGCCCTCTGCTGCGTGTGCAGCCGCTGCAGCATGGCCAACGTTGAGTTCCACCTGGTGGGCATGTCACATATAAGGCGGTTCTTGGGCAGGTTCAACTCCTTTTGCAGCTCAGCCAGGCGAGCACTGGCATTATAAGATCTGCGGAAATGCACACAGACTTTCCTGGCCTGCCTGAGGACATCCTGTAAGCCCGGGTACCTGCCCAAGAACCGCTGCACCACCAGGTTAAGGACGTGAGCCACACAGGGCACATGGGTCAGTTGTCCCTGTCGGAGGGCGGAGAGGAGGTTGGTGCCATTGTCGCAAACCACCATTCCTGGCTTAAGCTGGCGTGGCGTCAACCACCTCTCGGCCTGGCCCTGCAGAGCAGACAGGACCTCTGCCCCAGTGTGGCTTCTGTCCCCCAAACACACCAGCGCAAGCACGGCATGGCATCTTTTTGCCTGCGTACTTGCGTAGCCCCGTGAACGGCTACGGAGCACCGCTGGTTCATAGGACAAACCACAGGAAGAGGCCATGGAGGAAGAAGAAGAGGAGGGGGTGGAGGAGAGAGGTGTGTCACAACCAGTAGTAGCATTTTGGAGGCGTGGCGGTGGGACAACCTCCAACACTACTGCACCTTGTCCTGCATCCTTCCCAGCTGCCAAAAGAGTGACCCAATGGGCCGTGAAAGAAAGGTAACGTCCCTGTCCATGCCTGCTGGACCATGAGTCAGCGGTAATATGCACCTTACCGCTGACCGCCCTGTCCAGCGAGGCCAAGACATTGCCTTCCACATGCCGGTAGAGAGCCGGAATAGCCTTCCGTGAGAAAAAGTGGCGTTTGGGAACCTGCCACTGAGGAACCGCACATTGCACAAACTCACTGAAGGGGGACGAGTCTACCAACTGAAAAGGCAGCAGTTGAAGCGCTAGCAATTTAGCCAAGCTAGCATTCAACCGCTGGGCATGTGGATGGCTGGGAGTGAACTTCTTTCGACGGTCCAGCAGCTGGGGCAGGGAAATTTGCCTGCTAGAATCGGACGTCGGTGTACTGCTAGCAGAGTGGCCGCAAGTACTTGGCTGTGACACACCTAATTCTACACCTTCATTCCTCTCAGTGCATGTTTCAGAGAGGACTGAAGTTATAGTGGGGTTGGAGATCCCAGCTGATACGGTGCAAGGAGAGGTCCGCTTTGTTCTTTGGTGTGGGTCTTTCAGGTAGGCTTGCCAACGAGCTGCATGGCAGGTCAACATATGTCTGGTCAGGCATGTGGTACCCAAGCGGCTGATGTTTTGGCCACGCGATATACGCTTGAGACATATGTTGCAAACAGCAGCTGTGCGATCTGATGCACTAGCCTCAAAAAAGGCCCACACCAAAGAACTTTTTGAATGACGGGCAGAGGCAGCGCCCTGCACAGGCGGAGCTCTGCGGTGTGATTCCGTCGGTGTACTGCCCTTACGCTGGCCACCAAAGGGCATCCTGCCTCGTTGGAGATGTGCCTCCTCCTCATCCTCCTCCTCCTCCTCTCTCCTATTAGGCACCCACGTGGAGTCAGTGACCTCATCATCACCTCCCTCCTCATCACTGGAGCCAATCTGGCAGTATGCTGCAGCTGCTGGAACATGACTGCCAGATTGGTGTCCTTCTTGAGCATCCCCTCTGTCTGCTCTCACGCTACTGCCTTCCTCTAGCTGGGTTTCATCATCAGACCCTTCGAAACGCTGGGCATCCTCCTGGAGCATGTACCCAACACTGTGCTGAAACAGTTCGGGGGACTCCTCAGGAGGAGGACATGGTGGGTCTAGGGAAGGAGTGACTGATGATGAGTCTGACATTGATACCAGGGAAGAGGACGCTTTGGCAGCTGCTTTTCCAGTACCCTGAGCCTGGGTGAGAGAGGATGAGGAGGAGGAGGAGGGCTTGGTCATCCACTCTACCAAGTCTTCGGCATGATGTGGCTCAACATGTCCAGCTGCCGAAAAGAAGGACAAGCACCGCGTCCACGACCAGCACTGTTGCCCCCAGACACAGAGCCTGCTTGCCCTCTTTTATTGCCTCCTGACTGTCTGCCTCGCCTTGTTTGCCTTCCAGACATTCTAATAGATGGCCTGCAGGGAGATGGGAAAAAAGCAATAAGGGCTACCTTCAGGTGTCCTTCTCTGTCCCTTGAAACAAGGACTTTGACAGTGAAAGAAACTGACACACTCTCCCTACCTACAGTTTTCTGTCCCTAGAAAAAATGTTTTTTTTAAGCACAATTTAGCACAAGGAGAATTCACTCACTGTCCTTCCAGGTCCCTGGAAACAAGGACTTTGACAGTGAAAGAAACTGACACACTCTCCCTACCTACAGTTTTCTGTCCCTAGAAAAAATGTTTTTTTTAAGCACAATTTAGCACAAGGAGAATTCACTCACTGTCCTTCCAGGTCCCTGGAAACAAGGACTTTGACAGTGAAAGAAACTGACACACTCTCCCTACCTACAGTTTTCTGTCCCTAGAAAAAATGTTTTTTTTAAGCACAATTTAGCACAAGGAGAATTCACTCACTGTCCTTCCAGGTCCCTGGAAACAAGGACTTTGACAGTGAAAGAAACTGACACACTCTCCCTACCTACAGTTTTCTGTCCCTAGAAAAAATGTTTTTTTTTAAGCACAATTTAGCACAAGGAGAATTCACTCACTGTCCTTCCAGGTCCCTGGAAACAAGGACTTTGACAGTGAAAGAAACTGACACACTCTCCCTACCTACAGTTTTCTGTCCCTAGAAAAAAATTTTTTTTAAGCACAATTTAGCACAAGGAGAATTCACTCACTGTCCTTCCAGGTCCCTGGAAACAAGGACTTTGACAGTGAAAGAAACTGACACACTCTCCCTACCTACAGTTTTCTGTCCCTAGAAAAAATGTTTTTTTTAAGCACAATTTAGCACAAGGAGAATTCACTCACTGTCCTTCCAGGTCCCTGGAAACAAGGACTTTGACAGTGAAAGAAACTGACACACTCTCCCTACCTACAGTTTTCTGTCCCTAGAAAAAAAATTTTTTTAAGCACAATTTAGCACAAGGAGAATTCACTCACTGTCCTTCCAGGTCCCTGGAAACAAGGACTTTGACAGTGAAAGAAACTGACACACTCTCCCTACCTACAGTTTTCTGTCCCTAGAAAAAAATGTTTTTTTTAAGCACAATTTAGCACAAGGAGAATTCACTCACTGTCCTTCCAGGTCCCTGGAAACAAGGACTTTGACAGTGAAAGAAACTGACACACTCTCCCTACCTACAGTTTTCTGTCCCTAGAAAAAATGTTTTTTTTAAGCACAATTTAGCACAAGGAGAATTCACTCACTGTCCTTCCAGGTCCCTGGAAACAAGGACTTTGACAGTGAAAGAAACTGACACACTCTCCCTACCTACAGTTTTCTGTCCCTAGAAAAAATGTTTTTTTTAAGCACAATTTAGCACAAGGAGAATTCACTCACTGTCCTTCCAGGTCCCTGGAAACAAGGACTTTGACAGTGAAAGAAACTGACACACTCTCCCTACCTACAGTTTTCTGTCCCTAGAAAAAATGTTTTTTTTAAGCACAATTTAGCACAAGGAGAATTCACTCACTGTCCTTCCAGGTCCCTGGAAACAAGGACTTTGACAGTGAAAGAAACTGACACACTCTCCCTACCTACAGTTTTCTGTCCCTAGAAAAAATGTTTTTTTAAGCACAATTTAGCACAAGGAGAATTCACTCACTGTCCTTCCAGGTCCCTGGAAACAAGGACTTTGACAGTGAAAGAAACTGACACACTCTCCCTACCTACAGTTTTCTGTCCCTAGAAAAAATGTTTTTTTTAAGCACAATTTAGCACAAGGAGAATTCACTCACTGTCCTTCCAGGTCCCTGGAAACAAGGACTTTGACAGTGAAAGAAACTGACACACTCTCCCTACCTACAGTTTTCTGTCCCTAGAAAAAATGTTTTTTTTAAGCACAATTTAGCACAAGGAGAATTCACTCACTGTCCTTCCAGGTCCCTGGAAACAAGGACTTTGACAGTGAAAGAAACTGACACACTCTCCCTACCTACAGTTTTCTGTCCCTAGAAAAAATGTTTTTTTTAAGCACAATTTAGCACAAGGAGAATTCACTCACTGTCCTTCCAGGTCCCTGGAAACAAGGACTTTGACAGTGAAAGAAACTGACACACTCTCCCTACCTACAGTTTTCTGTCCCTAGAAAAAAATGTTTTTTTTAAGCACAATTTAGCACAAGGAGAATTCACTCACTGTCCTTCCAGGTCCCTGGAAACAAGGACTTTGACAGTGAAAGAAACTGACACACTCTCCCTACCTACAGTTTTCTGTCCCTAGAAAAAATGTTTTTTTTAAGCACAATTTAGCACAAGGAGAATTCACTCACTGTCCTTCCAGGTCCCTGGAAACAAGGACTTTGACAGTGAAAGAAACTGACACACTCTCCCTACCTACAGTTTTCTGTCCCTAGAAAAAATGTTTTTTTTAAGCACAATTTAGCACAAGGAGAATTCACTCACTGTCCTTCCAGGTCCCTGGAAACAAGGACTTTGACAGTGAAAGAAACTGACACACTCTCCCTACCTACAGTTTTCTGTCCCTAGAAAAAATGTTTTTTTTAAGCACAATTTAGCACAAGGAGAATTCACTCACTGTCCTTCCAGGTCCCTGGAAACAAGGACTTTGACAGTGAAAGAAACTGACACACTCTCCCTACCTACAGTTTTCTGTCCCTAGAAAAAATGTTTTTTTTAAGCACAATTTAGCACAAGGAGAATTCACTCACTGTCCTTCCAGGTCCCTGGAAACAAGGACTTTGACAGTGAAAGAAACTGACACACTCTCCCTACCTACAGTTTTCTGTCCCTAGAAAAAAATTTTTTTTAAGCACAATTTAGCACAAGGAGAATTCACTCACTGTCCTTCCAGGTCCCTGGAAACAAGGACTTGCACAGTGAAAGAAACTGACACTCTCCCTACCTACAGTTTTCTGTCCCTAGAAAAAATGTTTTTTTTAAGCACAATTTAGCACAAGGAGAATTCACTCACTGTCCTTCCAGGTCCCTGGAAACAAGGACTTTGACAGTGAAAGAAACTGACACACTCTCCCTACCTACAGTTTTCTGTCCCTAGAAAAAATGTTTTTTTTAAGCACAATTTAGCACAAGGAGAATTCACTCACTGTCCTTCCAGGTCCCTGGAAACAAGGACTTTGACAGTGAAAGAAACTGACACACTCTCCCTACCTACAGTTTTCTGTCCCTAGAAAAAATGTTTTTTTTAAGCACAATTTAGCACAAGGAGAATTCACTCACTGTCCTTCCAGGTCCCTGGAAACAAGGACTTTGACAGTGAAAGAAACTGACACACTCTCCCTACCTACAGTTTTCTGTCCCTAGAAAAAATGTTTTTTTTAAGCACAATTTAGCACAAGGAGAATTCACTCACTGTCCTTCCAGGTCCCTGGAAACAAGGACTTTGACAGTGAAAGAAACTGACACACTCTCCCTACCTACAGTTTTCTGTCCCTAGAAAAAATGTTTTTTTTAAGCACAATTTAGCACAAGGAGAATTCACTCACTGTCCTTCCAGGTCCCTGGAAACAAGGACTTTGACAGTGAAAGAAACTGACACACTCTCCCTACCTACAGTTTTCTGTCCCTAGAAAAAATGTTTTTTTTAAGCACAATTTAGCACAAGGAGAATTCACTCACTGTCCTTCCAGGTCCCTGGAAACAAGGACTTTGACAGTGAAAGAAACTGACACACTCTCCCTACCTACAGTTTTCTGTCCCTAGAAAAAAAATTTTTTTAAGCACAATTTAGCACAAGGAGAATTCACTCACTGTCCTTCCAGGTCCCTGGAAACAAGGACTTGCACAGTGAAAGAAACTGACACTCTCCCTACCTACAGTTTTCTGTCCCTAGAAAAAATGTTTTTTTTAAGCACAATTTAGCACAAGGAGAATTCACTCACTGTCCTTCCAGGTCCCTGGAAACAAGGACTTTGACAGTGAAAGAAACTGACACACTCTCCCTACCTACAGTTTTCTGTCCCTAGAAAAAATGTTTTTTTTAAGCACAATTTAGCACAAGGAGAATTCACTCACTGTCCTTCCAGGTCCCTGGAAACAAGGACTTTGACAGTGAAAGAAACTGACACACTCTCCCTACCTACAGTTTTCTGTCCCTAGAAAAAATGTTTTTTTTAAGCACAATTTAGCACAAGGAGAATTCACTCACTGTCCTTCCAGGTCCCTGGAAACAAGGACTTTGACAGTGAAAGAAACTGACACACTCTCCCTACCTACAGTTTTCTGTCCCTAGAAAAAATGTTTTTTTTAAGCACAATATAGCACAAGCACAAAACACACTGACACTCTCCCTACCTATCCTTCTCTTTCCCTAAACTAAAGGAATCCAGGTTAAGCAAGAAAGAAATAAAAGTCACTGTCCCTGCCTATGCTGCTCTATCCCTGCTCCGGAACACACTACACTAGGCCGCCGTGCTGGCGGCCTTTTATAGTGTGGGGCGTGTACTAAACACCCTCAGCAATAATTGGCCACAGGCATCCTGCCTGTGGCCAATCATTGCTCTCCTCGCTGCCGGCGCTGTGATTGGCCAAGCATGCGGGGTCACAGTGCATGCTTGGCCAATCACAGCGCCTGGATGACACTGCGATGGCGTAGTGCATTGTGGGCCGTTCGCGTCACTCGAATTTGGCGCGAACGGCCCAAATCGTTCGATCTTCGTCGAACGATCGAACAGCCGATGTTCGAGTCGAACGTATGTTCGACTCGAACACGAAGCTCATCCCTATTCAGGAGTATATTTTGCAGGAATCACACTACGCCTGCTGTAGGTGCTGCAAATACCTGTTGGTGTAACACACCAGGAAAAAGCAGCAATACAGGCTAAGTTCAGGTGTAATATGGTCAGGAGGCACACTCCGCCCGCTGTAAGTGCCGCAAAATCCTGTTGGTGTAACACACCAGGAAAAAGCAGCAATACAGGCTAAGTTCAGGTGTAATATGGTCAGGAGGCACACTCCGCCCGCTGTAAGTGCCGCAAAATCCTGTTGGTGTAACACACCAGGAAAAAGCAGCAATACAGGCTAAGTTCAGGTGTAATATGATCAGGAGGCACACTCCGCCCGCTGTAAGTGCCGCAAAATCCTGTTGGTGTAACACACCAGGAAAAAGCAGCAATACAGGCTAAGTTCAGGTGTAATATGATCAGGAGGCACACTCCGCCCGCTGTAAGTGCCGCAAAATCCTGTTGGTGTAACACACCAGGAAAAAGCAGCAATACAGGCTAAGTTCAGGTGTAATATGATCAGGAGGCACACTCCGCCCGCTGTAAGTGCCGCAAAATCCTGTTGGTGTAACACACCAGGAAAAAGCAGCAATACGGGCTAACTTCAGGTGTATAATGTGCAGGAGGCTTAGCAACAATGACACTGACACTGTCCCCTGCCTATCCTTCTCTCTCCCAGCACACAAGGTTTATCAAAGTACTGTATATGACACTGACACTCTCCCTGCCTATCCTTCTCTGTTCCTACACACAAGATTTAGCAAAGAATAGATTTGACACTGTCTCTGCCTATCCTTCACTTTCCCTGCTCCGGAACACACTACACGAGGCCGCCGCGCTGGCGGCCTTTTATAGTGTGGGGCGTGTACTAAACCCCCTCAGCTATAATTGGCCACAGGCATCCTGCCTATGGCCAATCATTGCTCTCCTCGCTGCCGGCGCTGTGATTGGCCAAGCATGCAGGGTCACAGTGCATGCTTGGCCAATCACAGCGCCGGGATTACACTGCGATGGCGCAGTGTATTGTGGGCCGTTCGCGTCACTCGAATTTGGCGCGAACGACCCAAATTGTTCGTTGTTCGCCGAACGCTGCGAACAGCCGATGTTCGAGTCGAACCTATGTTCGACTCGAACACCGAGCTCATCCCTATTCATGATCTTTTAATTATACTTTCAATAAACCAGCCATTGGTAATGCACGAGGTCGGTGCGCCCTCTCTTTTCTCTTTTACTTTCCAGTCCTAAAGAATACCAAATATTCTGAGGAGGGCAGCAAGATCTTTGGACATTTTCCTTTTAAACGGAACACTCTGGTTGTGTCACCAAGAGATCAGACTTCTGAGCGCAGGAGACTGTCTTTTCTTGTTTCTGGGAGGAGATAGTCACCTGGAGGACGTCTACACCTGAGCGGTTTCTGTTTTTGTAGAATTTTTTAAACGTCGCCTATGGAGATTTTTAAGGGTAAAGGTTTGTCGCCATTCCACGAGCGGGCGCAATTTTGAAGCGTGACATGTTGAGTATCAATTTACTCGGCATAACATTATCTTTCACAATATTAAAAAAATTTGGGCTAACTTTACTGGAGTTTTATTTTTTAATTCAAAAAAGTGTATTTTTCCCCAAAAAAGTGCGCTTGTAAGACCGCTGCGCAAATTCGGTGTGACATAAAGTATTGCAATGACCGCCATTTTATTCTCTAGGGTGTTAGAATTTTTTTTTATAATGTTTGGGGGTTCCAAGTAATTTTCTAGCAAAAAAAAATGTTTTTAACTTGTAAACACCGAGTCTGAAAAAGAGGCTCGGTCCTTAAGTGGTTATTATGGTGTAGGTGGAGTTATAGATGATTGACATTAGCTTTAATTTTGTTCAGATGACATCTGCATCCAAGGCTTATTTTTTTAAATTTACACTTATTAGCAATTACATTAAATATATTAAATATTGATTTATATGAAAACTAAGCTTTTTATGAATGTAGTCAATCAGCATACTATATCCTGCCTCCAAAGTATTTAGCAATAGGTGGACATGGAGAAGAATAAATAGTTAGAAGGGAACTGAAACTGGAGTATGCTCAGTAGAGGACACCAGCTGGTCTACACAATCTCAGCCTGCAATGGGGACACAGAGAAGATGGGAGGGACAGCTGAAGGCAGGATCAACCAGGAATATTTCACTCTACATAAAATGAATGCTTTAGTGGCTTTGTGAGTATGAACACCCTGTTATATAGCATGTGATGAGAGTTTTTCATAGTCTGGGTTTAATGACACTTTAAAACGGTATTAAACCAAAAACCAAAAATGTTATATATTGCAGCTTACCACAGAACAGGCAGAGTTAATTCTGTTAAACATGACTCCACAACCCCTTCATAAACATTATAAACCATACCAAGCCAAGAGCATGAAAGGAATTTTAAGCAAGTAGAAAGCACCTAAAAAGGTAACAAGCAATTCTTTTTTCACGTTCTGCTGTATTGATGGGAACTTGTAACAGATATAAAGTAGGTGGTATCCCAATTTGGCTGCAAAAAAAAAAGTTTGCAATACGTATATATATATATATATATATATATATATATATATATACAATGAGGCTTTGAAATGGTTTACTGGGATTATGGCTGAAGATTAGGGATGAGCTGAACACCCCCCGGTTCGGTTCGCATCCAGAACGTGCGAACGGACCAAAAGTTCATGCGAACATTCGAACACCGTTAAAGTCTATGGGACTCGAACATGAGAAATCTAAAGTGCTAATTAGAAAGGCTAATATGCAAGTTATTGTCATAAAAAGTGTTTGGGGACCCGGGTCCTGCCCCAGGGGACATGTATCAATGCAAAAAAAAGTTTGAAAAACTGCAGTTTTTTCGGGAGCAGTGATTTTAATAATGCTTAAAGTGAAACAATAAAAGTGAAATATTCCTTTAAGTTTCGCGGGGTTCCCCTTAATATCTATACCAGACCTGAAGAGCCTTCTAATGGAATTTTGGAGGTCCCCCACGCTTTTTTTTTGAAAACATTTTGGTTCCCTGCACAAAATGTCATTTTTGAAGGAAAAAGAGTAATTTTAAAACTACTCGCGGGCCGGCTATTAATGAATTGTCGGGTCCCGGCAATACAGATAAAAGTCATTAAAAAAAACGGCAGGGGCTCCCCTTAATATTCATACCAGACCCAAAGGGCCTGGTAATGGACTGGGGGGGGGACCCATTCCGTTTTTTTTTCAATGATTTTTATCTGTATTGCCGGGACCCGACAATTCATTAATAGCCGCGAGTGAGTTTTAAATGACTTTTTTTCTTCAAAAATGACATTTTGTGCAGGGACAGTTCTAAGCACGGGAAACAATTGCAACTTTACAGGCATACTATACACACCCCTCAGGTATGAAATTTAAAGGAATATTTCACTTTTATTGTTTAATTTTATGCATTATTAAAATCACTGCTCCCGAAAAAACTGCAGTTTTTAAAACTTTGTTTTGCATTGATACATGTCCCCTGGGGCAGGACCCGGGTCCCCAAACCTTTTTCATGACAATAACAAGCATATAAACCTTTATAATTAACACTTTTGATTTCTCCCATGGACTTTTAAAGGGTGTTCCGCGGCTTTTTGAATTTGCTGCAAACACCCCAAATTATTCGCTGTTCACCGAACGGGCAAACAGCCAATGTTCGAGTCGAACTCATGTTCGACTTGAACATAAAGCTCATCCCTACTGAACATATCAGCCATAACCCCAGTAATATTTTTTTACAGCCTGAGGCCGGCTTTCTTATGAAAGCATTCTGAGTGGCTCATGAGCCTCTGGATGTGTCAGCGCATAAGTAAGTTGCGCATGCATATGTAAACGGTATTCACACCACACATGTGAGCTATCACCGGGAATGTTAGAGCGAGAGCAATAATTCTATCCCAAGACCTCCTCTGTAATTCTAAACAGGTAACCTGTAAAGGCATTTAAAGCGGTTGTATACCCCGCTTTGTGATTTTTACCTACAGGTAAGCCTATAATAAGGCTTACCTGTAGGTAAAACTAATATCTCCTAAACTTACACCGTTTGGGAGATATTCGTCCCTGCATGCAGCCGCTGACGTCAGTGGCGCATGCGCTCTGAAGGTCCGGTGGATTGTGCCTGAAATTCAGAGCTCCTTGCCGGGAAGGGAGGACTCCCACGCATGCGCGGGAGCGACGTCATCGTGGCTCCAGCCCCTCACAGCGCCGGAGCCGCGAACCCAGAAGAAACGCAGAGGGAACAAGGCAGCCCCTTTAGTGACCGGGAGGCGGTACTGGCGCTTCTTTCTAAGGTAAGTATTTCATATTGAGCTAGTATGCTGCGATGCATACTAGCTCATTATGCTTTTGCCTTACAGTTTTTTTCTTTTCTTTTGCAAGGGCATACAACCGCTTTAAAGCGCCTCCTATGGAGAGCTTTAAAGGGATTGTAAATGCAGGTTTTTTTATCTCTGCATTAGGATTAAAAACCTTCTGTATACAGCAGCCCCCCTAACACTTACCTGTGGTCCCTCTCTGTCCAACGATGTCCACGTGTGTCTCAGCCGACAGAGATTCTCGTTCCTGATTGACTGAGACAAAGCAGCAGTGCCATTGGCTCCCTCTGCTGTCAATATCAGCTAGCCAATCAGGGGAGAGAGGGAGGGGCTCCGTGTCAGGGAGCTGTGACTCAGCTCAGGTGCCCCCAGAGAATGCCGAAGTAGGAGGGGCCAGGAGCACAGAAGAGGGACCCGAGAAGAGGAGGATCTGGGCATCTCTGTGCAAATCCAGTATAACGTTTGTTATTTTTATAGGGAAAAAAAACGAGACTTTACAATCACTTTAACCACTTAAGCCCCAGACCATTTTGTTGCTAAATGACCAGGCCCCTTTTTGCGATTCGGCACTGCGTCGCTTTAAATGACAATTGCGCAGTCGTGCGACGTGGCTCCCAAACAAAATTGACGTTCTTTTTTTCCCACAAATAGCTTTCTTTTGGTGGTATTTGATCACCTCTGCGGTTTTTATTTTTTGCGCTATAAACAATAATAGAGCGACAATTTTGAAAAAAATTACATATTTTTTATTTTTTGCTATAATAAATATCCCCAAAAAATATATAAAAAAACATTTTTTTCCTCAGTTTAGGCCGATACGTATTCTTCTACATATTTTTGGTAAAATAAATCGCAATAAGCGTTTATTGATTGGTTTGGGTAAAAGTTATAGCGTCTACAATATAGGAGATAGTTTTATGGCATTTTTATTATTAATTTTATGGTGGCGATCAGCGATTTTTATCATGACTACGACATTATGGCGGACACATTGGACACTTTTGACACTATTTTGGGACCATTGTCATTTTTACAGCGATCAGTGCTATAAAAATGCACTGATTACTGTGAAAATGACACTGGCAGTAAAGGGGTTAACCTGTAGGGGGCGCTGAAGGGGTTAAGTGTGTCCTAATGTGTGATTCTTACTGTAGGGGGGCGCGGCTTACTAGGAAGCATGGGTAGAGGTTTGTTTACACTCACCTCTCCCCGTTCTTCAGCTCTGTGACCCGATTGCAGAACACCAGCGGCGATCGGGTCCGCAGGTCCCGCGGGCGTGGTCACGGAGTACCCGTCCGGGTCGCGAGCGCGTCGCCGGCGGCGCGTGCGCGACCCACGGCTGTGCATATTAAAGGGGACGTACCTGTACGCCAATATGCCCAGCCGTGCCATTCTGCCAACGTACATCGGCGTGCGGCGGTCGGCAAGCGGATAAGTACCGTAGTTTGTCGCCATTCCACGAGCGTGTGCAATTTTAGAGCTTGACATGTTAGGTATCTATTTACTCAGCATAACATCATCTTTTTTACATTTTACAAAAAAAAAAAATGGTGTATATATTGTGGTTTTTTTTTATCATTAAAGTGTATATTTTCCCCCAAATAATTGCGTTTGCAAAACTGCTGCGCAAATACTGTGTGATATAAAAAATTGCAATGATCGCCATTTTATTCCATAGGGTCTCTGCTAAAAAAAAAAAAAAATGTGTAATATGTGGGGGTTATAAGTGATTTTCTAGCATAAAATATTCTGTACGGGCAACGTTGCTGTAGGACTTTTATATTTCTCCTTTGAATATGCTCAGTTATGATGACTATGCTACATATATTGTTCATGTATATCATATTTCTTTGTTTATTTCCATTTCTGTGATTTTGTGATTTCGGATAATCCGATCGTGTGTATGAGGCTTAAGTGCCCTGCGATATACTAAACTGTAAATGAAGACAACTAAATACCCTGTTAAAGTGATTGTAAACCCTTATGCCGCGTACACACGGTCTGACTTTTTGCCAACAAACTTCATTTTGAGCAAGTTTGACAAAAAATCAGACCGTGTGTAACGCTCCATCGGACAAACTTTTTTGGTTTTCATCGGACAAAAGTTCGGTCTGCAAACGGACAAACTTTTGGCCAACAAAAGTCCGATGGAGCAAAGTCCGACCGTGTGTACAGAAAACCATCGGACTTTTGTCCGATGGACAAAACAAATAATGTTAAAATCAACCAACAGTAGCAGAAGTTGACCAAAGGGTGGCGGTAAAGAGCAGAAAAGAGCAGAAAAACCACGTGATGTTGAAAAAAGTTTTGGGAAAGTTTGCAGAAAAGTCCTGTGGTGTGTATGCTATGGGTGTGCCCGACCAACTCCGTTCGGACAAAAATCCACGGAAAAGTCAGATGGAAGACCGACCGTGTGTACGAGGCTTTACAGACCACTTATGCCTACAGGTAAGCCTAGATTAAGGCTTACCTGTAGGTGCAAGAAATATCTCCTAAACCTACACGGTTTAGGAGATATTTGCAAAAATGACAGCACCGATATCTATGGCGCATGCGCGCCGTAGACAACGGCGCAGGCGCACTAAGCGTACTAAGCGTACTAAGCGTGCCATTTCTTTGAATGGGAGTGTGCCGTGAAAGAAGGCTCCCGCGTGCATGCGCGGGAGTGACGTCATGTGACTCCTGCCAGTCACAGAGCCGGAGTTCGCGGACCCTGGAAGAAGAGGGCGTCTCTGTACTATCGAGGAAATCGGGGACATTGCGGGCTTCTCCTTCAGGTAAGTGACACATAATGGGTTACTATGCGATGCATCGTAGTCCATTATGCTTTAACTTTGCAGGGAAACAAAGAGGAAGTAAACCCATCAGGGTTTAGTTCCTCTTTAACACGGTGGCCAAGGCGCTTTTTTTTTTTTTTTTTTTGAGGACATGTTTCATCAGTATGTAGCGGACTCACCCCTCTCTCCCCTTCTCATTCACGGCTTGTCTGTCTCGTCTAGGGGTTAACACTGGGGGGAGGGATGAGATACACCACGGCCCATGTCCTCCAAGGTGTAGAGGTGAAGGCCAGAACTTCATCGGGTTTGTGTATGTGTCCCAGAGTCCAATCCCTTCCTCGGATTGACTCCCCTTTGCTCCTAGTAACCAGAGTTCCACACACTGAATGGGTCCAACTCGTATTTATTCTTCTCAATAAATAGTCATACAGCACAGACAGGTTGGGACCCATATAACACTTCAGTATTTGTAGGGAGTAGGCCAAGGCACAATTCTTCTAGATAAAGCTAACCACTGTGGTGTCACCAGTGGCGAATAGTCACTGCCCCTGACTATATTGAACAGAACATGAATTACCTTCGCTAGCACAGCCCCTATCAGAGGGAAGGACATCCGTCCAAGGGAGATACTGGAGGCCTCTCTGTCACCAGGACATCTGCGCCGGACTCTCCAGAGAAGTTCCTCTTACCAGTCTTCTCGACCTCAGACACAGGAACCCAAGGAGTTAGGGCCCCCTCGGAATCCTCCACCCTCGCGGAACTCAGTCGAAGGTACTGAGCTCCAGGCCTCCGCCATAGTACCTCACCCCAGGCTGACCACGTGTCCCGGATTGCCTGGGACAGTCCCGCATTTTGCAGGTCTGTCCCGGGCACATTCATTACAGGACAATACAGTGTCCCGGAATGAAACTGACACAGACAACCCCGCGGGCCAATCTGGTGCCCCCAAAAAAGGCCGCCACATCACCGCTTTACTCACTGACAGTACTTGTCCTGGCCGGGAATGCCTGGAGGAGCAAAATCCCGCCTCCTGCTTGTGATTGGAGAAATCATAAATCCCCCCCTCTTGTGTCCAATCACTGTGCTGTGATTCGTTACAGCACAAGCTGATTTTTGGGAAGGGAGGGTGTCCCTGAATGGTAGTTTGGAAATGTGGTCACCCTACCTCAACCCAGGCTAAAGGTGCCTGAGATGGACTCCATCTCTCTCTCCGGCCAGGTCAAGGGCACCTGGGCCCGGAACTCCGGAACACCAGCACCCAGGCTGAAGGTGCCTGGGTGCGGCTGCGTCCTCCGACTCTGCCCCTCAAGGTCAGGGCGTCCGCCCCTTTTATCCCCTCGCCCTTTGCGTCACAGCAGGTTCCCCGCCCTGCTGTACCAGCGCCAGGAAAGGACAAAAAGGAAGCAGTCTTGCGGTGAGTGTTCAACTCCAGCCCATGGCAACAACGCCACCTGCAGGCCACAGGGAACCTCACACCACCAGAGTCCTCCAAGAACCACAAAAGGGTCTCAGATTCCCTGACAATCAATGCATCTGGGTTACACCACCAGCCAAATGCCTCCCCTAAAATAAAACACCCGCTACAAGTAGAATCCACATATTTCTTCCTTATGAATATTTTAAATGTAATATGAATCATGTGCGTCCCCACATTAGGCTTTGTATTACTAAAGGAGCAGCATGACAAGTCATACCCTGCAAATCACCCATCCAAACCAAAGCGGCGTTCAATTATTTATGGCCAAAATAAGAAACAAAAATGATAATGACAGGTCTGCCTTATCAATGCAAATGAGTCCTTTTGTGGAATAAAAGGTGTCATTGTTTAGTCAATTAGGACACACGCATTATTCTAATAAACAAAGTGCGCATTTTAATGATGCTTTTTTATGGCTTAGTCAAAGGAATATTGGACTCTGTCAATAAGTATGTCTGCAAAAGGTCAGCTGAAAGAGATGCTGAATAGCAATGAACCTGAAGAACACAGTCTGAGGATTACCAACATGGCCCCGTAATAGGAAAACGCATTCATAAACAGGAGAGAGAGGAACATGGATAGAAACATCAGTTTGCAAAACTGGATATGGAGACAGTTCATCGCGAACATCCATCTAATGTCATTAATATATTGATTACATCTCAAAAAATAGATTGCACATGATAAATCTTATGTCACAAATTAACCGCATGCTGTCTGGGGTCATTTTTTTTTTTTCACACATGTTAAAATCATCATTTTTTTTTTATTATTTTACTAATGCCTTGTACACGCGATCGGAATTTCCGATGCAAAAAGTCAGACGGGCTCTTTTCATCGGATATTCCGTCCGTGTGTGTATGCCCCATTGGACTTTTTCCTTCTGAAATTCCGACGGACTTATGCCGCGTACACACGACCGTTTTTAATGACGGGAAAAATGACATTTTTTAAAATGGTCATTAAAAATTATCGTGTGTGGGCTTCAGAGCATTTTTCACGACGTGAAAAACGGCCATGAAAAAATTGGAACATGCTCTAATTTTTCACGTCGTTTTTTACATCGTCGTTTTTCTCGTCATGAAAAACGGCGGCGTGTGGGCTTTAACGACGTGAAAAAAAAACGCGCATGCTCAGAATCAAGTATGAGACGGGAGCGCTCGTTCTGGTAAAACTAGCGTTCGTAATGGAGATAGCACATTCGTCACGCTGTAACGGACTGAAAAGCACGAGGCTGAAAAGCGCGAATCGTCGCTCAACAAACTTTACTAACATGAAGGGTGGCGCCATCCGAATGGAACTTCCCCTTTATAGTGCCGTCGTACGTGTTGTACGTCACCGCGCTTTGCTCGAGCATTTCTTTCCACGATAGTGTGTAGGCAAGGCAGGCTTGAGAAGAATCACGTCGAGAAAAATGCTGTTTTTTTCAATGAAATTAAAAACGGTCGTGTGTACAGGGCATTAGATAGAGAACTTGTTCTTTTTTTTCGACACACAAAAATTTCTATCGGAAAGTCAGTTCGTCTGTATGCAATTCCGATGGACTAAAAACCATGCATGCTCAGAATCAAGCAGAAGAGCCGAACTGCCTATTGAACTTCATTAACCACTTAAGGACCACCTCACGCCAATATACGTCGGCAGAATGGCACAGCTGGGCACAAGCATGTACAGGTACGTTGCCCTTTAAGAGCCCAGCCGTGGGTCGCGCGCGCGCCGCCGGCAGCGCGCTCGCGACCTGGTCCTGAGTTCCGTGACCACGCCCGCGGGACCTGCGGACCCGAACGCCGCCGGTGTCCCGCGATCAGGTCACAGAGCTGAAGAACGGGGAGAGGTAAGTGTAAACAAACCTTTCCCCGTTCTTCCCAGTGTCACTGATCGTCTGTTCCCTGTCATAGGGAACGACGATCAGTGACGTCACACGCCAAGCCACGCCCCCGCACAGTAGTAATCACTCCCAAGGAATCACTTAATCCCTTCAGCGCCCCCTACAGGTTAACCCCTTCACTGCCAGTGTCATTTTCACAGTAATCAGTGCATTTTTATAGCACTGATTACTGTAAAAATGACAATGGCCCCAAAATAGTGTCAATAGTGTCCGATGTGTCCGCCATAATGTCGCAGTCACGATAAAAATCACTGATCGCCGCCATTACTAGTAAAAAAAAAAAATATTAATAAAAATGCCATAAAACTATTCCCTATTTTGTAGACGCTATAACCTTTTGCGCAAACCAATCAATAAACACTTATTGCGATTTTTTTTACCAAAAATATGCAGAAAAATACGTCCTAAACTGAGGAAAAAAATGTATTTTTATACATTTTTGGGGGTATTTATTATAGCAAAAAGTAAAAAGATTGCATTTTTTTCAAAATTGTCGCTCTATTTTTGGTTATAGCGCAAAAAATTAAAATCGCAGAGGTGATCAAATACCACCAAAAGAAAGCTCTATTTGTGGGGAAAAAAGGACGTAAATTTTGTTTGGGAGCCACGTCGCACAACCGCGCAATTGTCAGTTAAAGCGACGCAGTGCCGAATCGCAAAAAGGGGCCTGGTCCTTTAGCTACAAAATGGTCCGGGGCTTAAGTGGTTAATCTCAGGTCGTCGTATGTGTTGCACGTCACCGCGTTTTTGACGGTCGGACTTTTGTATGACCGTGTGTATGCAAGACAGCTTGAGTGGAATTCCGTCGGAACTCCGTCGGACAATCCGTCAGACTTTATTCCAACGGACAGTCCGGTCGTGTGTACAAGGTATTAGAGTCCCCAAACGTTATATATATTTTCTGAAAGTAGAGGCCCTGGAGAATAAAATGGTGGCTGTTGCAATATTTTTTTTAGTCACAGTATTTTGCGTAGCCTTTTGTCAAATGATCTTTTAAAAATACATTAAAATAATAATTTAGTGCACACAAACACAGATTAACACCCAGCGTTTTGGTAAAATATGAAAGATGATGTTGCGTCCAGTAAATAGATACCAAACAGATGTAGCCGGGAGCAGGCTACTGAAAAAAAAAATTGAGGACAGAAAACATTGCAAAAACAAAACAAATAGACTGTTCATTCTTTTCATTATGCTTAAAGTGGAGTTCCACCCAAAAATAGAACTTCCACTTTTTGGAATCCTCCCCCCCTCCGGTGTCACATTTGGCACCTTTCAGGGGGGAGGGGGGAGCAGATACCTGTGTAATACAGGTATTTGCTCCCACTTCCTGGCATAGATCACTGCGGTGATCGCAGTGACCTACGCCACATCCGGCACCTACTCTGTCCCCCCCGCTGTCTTCTGGGAGACACACAGGTCCCAGAAGACAGCAGGGACCAGTAAGGACGTGCAGCGTGACTCACGCATGCGCAGTAGGGAACCAGGAAGTGAAGCCGCAAGGCTTCACTTCCTGATTCTCTTACCGAAGATGGCAGCGGCAGCATCTGAGAGCCGACGGACAGATTGGCTACCGCTGCCGACATCGCGGGCGCCCTGGAAAGGTAAGTGTCCATATATTAAAAGTCAGTAGCTGACTTCAAAAAAAAAATTTCGGCAGAACGCTGCTTTAAAGTGATATTAAAGAGGTTTTAAACCTCGGGGGGGGGGGGGGGGGAAACCTGCAAGGGCAAAATGAGCTAGTATGCATCGCATACTAGCTCATTATGAAATACTTACCTCAGAACAATGCCCTGAATCGGAGTCGGAGTACAGGGCCGACATCTTCCACCGGAGTTACCTCTGCGTTTGCGGCTCCGGCGCTGTGATTGGCCAGAGACGTGATGACGTCACTCCAGCACATGCGCGAGGAAGCTGCCAGTCAGGGTACAAGTCCTGAAGAAACTGCACCAGTGCGCCGTTTCTTCAGTGCACATGCACCAATGACGTCGGCAGCAGCGCATATACTGAATATCTCCTAAATTGTGCAAGTTTAGGAGATATTCACGGTACCTACAGGTAAGCCTATGTAAGAATTTACAACCACTTTGCAGCTTTGTGTTTTTCTTTTTAAATAAAAAACATGTTATATTTACCTGCTCTGTGCAATGGTTTTGCACAGAGCAGCCCCAAACCTCTTCCTTTTGGGTCCCCAGCCGGTTCTCCTGGGTCGCCTCCTCGAGCAGTTCCCCCAGAGAAAGCTGCTTGCCCTGGGGGCACCGCTTCATGCTCATTTCCGAGGTGCTGCTCTATGAAGCTGCTGCTCAGCCCCCCCGCCCTCTCCTTATTGGCTCACTGGCTGTAATTGACAGCAGTGGGAGCTAATGGGCTCCTGCTGCTGTTTCAGCCAATGAGGAAGAAAGGGTGACAATAACTGTAAGCGCAAATGCAGAGCACACAAAATAATTACAATTGTAGTTTACTAGGTCATTAGTCTATGGGCAAATCAGGTAGTTCAGGAGTAAAAAATATATGATGGCAAAGCAAGGGCGGCTGCTGTCCTCAGAGAGCTGGCTCTGTGTATATGAGACAAAAGGGAGAAACCGGAAGCGCCACCTAAGTGCAGTATTAAAACGACTTTAATGGCAAGATATGCAATCAATAAAAAAAATGGTAATCAATAAAAAGCCGCCCTAATGATTACCCCACCGCGCTGATTAACAGAAGATAAAGTGCACAAATTTTAATAGCAGCCACTTTAAATATAAACCTGTAAAAAATGATAGTAAACACACTAGAAATAGGGTGACAAACTATAAGTGGCGCTAAATAAATATAACAATCATATTGATATATACTGTGATTCAAAAATAATTGGTGAAATATTCTTAAATCCTAAAATTGAAAAAAGCATAAAGAAAACCACAAAACCGTGTATAAAGTGATATAGTAATCAACACAATAAAGTCCATATAAATGTGTAGTATTAGTGTTCAAAAATTAGGTTGAATTCCTCTTCTCTTCCACCACACCACAGTGTTCAAGTGAGTCAAAACCCCCTTCAGATGAAACACTCACCGCAATGTAATGCCTCACACTCTCGTGTTTTGGCAGATACGCAAATAGCACCTCTCAAATAGGTGGAATGGTTCAGCATCCGATACAGTGATCTTCAAATTAGCTCCATATAAATGCAAAAATAAAAAGTGCAAAGAATAGTGTAATACTGCAAGTTCAGTTTTATTTATGTACTACAAATCCTTCAAATATTGCACTCACATGGTAACCAATCAAAGTAAGCAAAATCACACTGCAACCGAAAATCCACAGCAACAGCTTCAAACTGTCTCCACCAGCGAATACTGGTCACGGCGGACCCAAGATCAACACAGGGCACAGAACAGTACAGTGTACACTCTCTACCTGTCCTCTCCACTCGTTGTCGCCGTTTCCAAAGGTGGCTAGATTTAAAGTGTATATCACACGGCACTCCACACACACTTTACCAAGTTTTCAATAGCCTGCCGTGTAGCCACGCCCCGACATGTTTCGTCATTAAGACTTATTCATGGGATTGGCCACATAGCAGAAAAACCCTCCCTTTATACTGTTAATTCTGATTGGTGGATACAGAACATATCACAGCGCCGGCGCACCTCATCAAGTAATGGCGGACGTACCTCCGCCATAATAAACCATCAAAGGGCAAACAGCAGCTGTGCAGCTCCAGCATAGTGATGACTCACCCCGGCACGTAACAAAACATCCGTCAACTGCGGACACGTCCTGCATTGCGTGTGGGCGGAAGTGACTCACCGAGTCCAGAAGCTCTAAGGGCGGAAGTCTCCTCCCCACCCAGAACCTCAGCAGACACCATTGGTGAGACGTACCGCATCATAACTAGATGGGGACGTCTCTCCAACAGAAAATTCTATAGCCAAGCGTCCTGTCTAACTAGAAGAGCCGATCGAGTGTCCCCGTGACCAAAATTCGCCGGTCCTCAACATCTATAGGCATCATAATGTCCCCATAGATCAATTAGAAACCACCGATTTAGAATATACAGAATATTATTTATTATTACGCTACCCCCAACTGCTTACTAGTTGTTAAACACAAATAAAGTGAGACAATATAAATCTTTAAAATAATCATTTAAACTTATTCCAAGATAATATTTAAAAATATTGAAATTATTTAAAATTTATTTAAAAAGTCTTTTAAAAGCTCTTTTTTAAAAAAAATCTCTAAAAAATCTCTAAAAACAAAATTCAAAACAAATGGGAGGGCCAATGAATGGATGAAATATATTGTGGGCCTACCAAATGATTTCAATTGAGTAAACATATACACACATCCACACACATGGATGTACCAATGTATGGTGTATGCACCCAGGTTCAACCAATAACCTTTTGTGACCAAACTGATAGTCGCAAATGTAATTTCATATATGGATATTAAATCGAACATGTTAGCCTAAACACCTTTAACATTGACTTAAGGGGAAATTGATCAGATCAAATTAAGCAACTAAACAAAATCTATACCGATCCCCTATTGATGAATATATAAACTGCACTATTACTTAATCTACATGGAACCATACAAAACACTTGTCTAGTTTCCTAATTTTTCATGAGGTTTGGATGTGTTTAAAAAAACTATATCACAAATTCAAAAATTGTTGATAAAGCAATTTAGATCCACCTCCACATTCAAACCTCTCGGAAATAAACACTTTAAAAGAAAGATCCATTGAGTCTCGCGTTGCGATAAGTCTCTGACTCTATTAGACCCTCTCCATGTGGGGTATACACAATCTATGCCACAAAATTGAGCTACAGAAGGATCTTGATTGTGTTTCTCCTTAAAATGAACCGATACACTATGGTATTTAAAGCCATTTTTGATGTTAGTGAGGTGCTCGGAGATACGAATACGTAATAATCTCTTTGTCCTCCCCACATAGAGCAACCCACATGGACACCATAATAAGTATACCACGTAGGAGGAATTACACGTGATGAACTCATTGATGTCAAAGGTCTTAAGGTCAGAACTCATAACCTGTCTTTTTCCTCTATTATGGATCTTCACTGTTCTACAACAAATGCATTTGTTGCAAGGAAAAAAACCTTTTAAATCAATCTTTAGCATTTGTTCTGGTGGATCAAGAATCTTTCGAACAACCCGATCTCCAAAACTTGGGGCCTTTCTATAAATGAATCTAGGTTTAGTAGGTAAAACCTGCCCCAGATGTCTATCCCTACTAAGAATGTGCCAATGCTTATTATAGATCATTTCGATCTCCCTATATTGAACATGAAACCCTGATAAAAATGCCCATTGATGTTCATTATTCCCTTGATTCGTGTTGGTATTTGTCTTCTTCAGACGTTGATCTCTTGGGCGCTCTGCCACTTGCTGTATCATACTATTTAAATTGTTATCTGAGTATCCTCTCTGAACAAATTTCTCTTTTAGTGTGGCCACCTGGGTATGATAGTCATTGTCATCCGTACAGTTTCGTCGTACTCTGAGGAACTGGCCTTTTGGTATATTTTTAATCCACGCAGGATGATGTCCACTCCTAATAGACAAGAAACTGTTACGGTCTGTGGGTTTAAAGAAAACCTTTGTTTTCAATCTTCCATCTAAATAATCAATAGTCACATCCAGGAAATTGACAGAGAGATTGCTGATTTGATACTCCAATGTGATGTTATTAGTATTATCATTCAAAATATTCAAATACTCAGTTAGAGCACCTTCAGATCCCTCCCAGATCATCAAGAGATCATCTATAAATCTACGATAAAAGATGATCTGTGGTTTCTGATTCAAAAAGACATGTCTATCCTCCCACTCTGACATAAATAAATTAGCTAAACTGGGAGCAAATTTTGCTCCCATTGCTACACCGACAGATTGAGAAAAGAAAAAACCATTGAACCAAAAATAATTATGCGACATGCAAAACTCTAAAGCATGTCTCAGAAATTTCTTCTGTATGTGTGGAATATCCTCTCTTTTACTCAAGGCCCAGTTCAGTGCTAATGCAGCGTCCTCATGCTGAATGATGGTGTAGAGCGACGCTACATCCGCTGTCACCAAAAAGATTTCTGAACCTGATTTAAACTTCACACCTTCCAGAGATTGCAACAAATCAGAGGTGTCTCTTAAATAAGCCTTAGTGCTTCTCACGCTTGGTTGGAGAGATTTATCAAGGTACTCACCCAACCTAGCTGTAACCGACCCAATCCCATTTACAATGGGTCTGGCTGGTGGCACAGTTGCATTTTTGTGAATCTTTGGAAGTGTATAGATCACTGGGATCCTACACACTGATGGAGCTAGGTATCTCTTCTCCTTGGAATTTAAAGCATTTATCTGGTACCCCCATTCCACAAGAGCTTCAAGCTGTGTTTTATACGCCTCCGTGGGATCAGAGACCAACCTTTTATATGTTATTCTATCGTTCAATAAATCAGTTAATTGATTCTGATAGAAGTCTCTGTCCATCAATACTACTCCACCACCTTTATCTGCCGGGCGTATAATAATGTTTTTATTCTTTTCCAGGGATTTGATTCCTTCCTTTATGTAACCTGGATTCACATTCCTTTTCTCAGGAAGTTCTTCAATATCCCTAAGAACCAACTGCTTGAAAACCTCAATGAAGTGGTTGCTTGAGTTTTGAGGATTGAATATGGATCTATTTTTTAGGCCACTATCAACTTTATCCGGTGCCACTATACTTCTAGTAGCGGCTTCCACAGGGTGACTTAAAAAATACTTCTTCATGTTCATAGTTCTTATAAACTTATGCGTGTCAATATAAATATCAAATTTATTCATCACCCTTCTTGGGGCACATTTTAGGCCCATTCCCAGTATGTTTAATTCTTTAGGGTTTAATTCGATTTTACTTATATTGAAAATGCTGGTGGTTAATTGTGCCTCATTATGATGCCTATAGATGTTGAGGACCGGCAAATTTTGGTCACGGGGACACTCGATCGGCTCTTCTAGTTAGACAGGACGCTTGGCTATAGAATTTTCTGTTGGAGAGACGTCCCCGTCTAGTTATGATGCGATACAGCTCACCAATGGTGTCTGCTGAGGTTCTGGGTGGGGAGGAGACTTCCGCCCTTAGAGCTTCTGGACTCGGTGAGTCACTTCCGCCCACACGCAATGCAGGACGTGTCCGCAGTTGACGGATGTTTTGTTACGTGCCGGGGTGAGTCATCACTATGCTGGAGCTGCACAGCTGCTGTTTGCCCTTTGATGGTTTATTATGGCGGAGGTACTTCCGCCATTACTTGATGAGGTGCGCCGGCGCTGTGATATGTTCTGTATCCACCAATCAGAATTAACAGTATAAAGGGAGGGTTTTTCTGCTATGTGGCCAATCCCATGAATAAGTCTCAATGACGAAACATGTTGGGGCGTGGCTACACGGCAGGCTATTGAAAACTTGGTAAAGTGTGTGTGGAGTGCCGTGTGATATACACTTTAAATCTAGCCACCTTTGGAAACGGCGACAACGAGTGGAGAGGACAGGTAGAGAGTGTACACTGTACTGTTCTGTGCCCTGTGCTGATCTTGGGTCCGCCGTGACCAGTATTCATTGGTGGAGACAGTTTGAAGCTGTTGCTGTGGATTTTCGGTTGCAGTGTGATTTTGCTTACTTTGATTGGTTACCATGTGAGTGCAATATTTGAAGGATTTGTAGTACATAAATAAAACTGAACTTGCAGTATTATACTATTCTTTGCACTTTTTATTTTTGCATTTATATGGAGCTAATTTGAAGATCACTGTATCGGATGCTGAACCATTCCACCTATTTGAGAGGTGCTATTTGCGTATCTGCCAAAACACGAGAGTGTGAGGCATTACATTGCGGTGAGTGTTTCATCTGAAGGGGGTTTTGACTCACTTGAACACTGTGGTGTGGTGGAAGAGAAGAGGAATTCAACCTAATTTTTGAACACTAATACTACACATTTATATGGACTTTATTGTGTTGATTACTATATCACTTTATACACGGTTTTGTGGTTTTCTTTATGCTTTTTTTAATTTTAGGATTTAAGAATATTTCACCAATTATTTTTGAATCACAGTATATATCAATATGATTGTTATATTTATTTAGCGCCACTTATAGTTTGTCACCCTATTTCTAGTGTGTTTACTATCATTTTTTACAGGTTTATATTTAAAGTGGCTGCTGTTAAAATTTGTGCACTTTATCTTCTGTTAATCAGCGCGGTGGGGTAATCATTAGGGCGGCTTTTTATTGATTACCATTTTTTTTATTGTTTGTATTATATAACCACTTGCAGCTATGGAAGCCATTAATTACTTGTCGAGTAGGCAGATTAATGCTGAATGTGTCTTCTCCACCAATCAAGAAATGGTTGTGTGTGAGGAGGACTACTCAGGGGCACTCAAAACGTTGGAATACCTGCTTGAAAAACAGGTTAAAGCGTGGTGGGATGTGTTCACTTTTGAGCACTACAGCAAAGAGGGATTCATTTTTAGAAGTTTGAGGTGGGAGGTTCCTCCTCAGGATGGGCTCAATGAAGCTAAATATATGGATGAATGGCTTTGTTTCTTTAACAGAGTTAGTAGTGAGTTGCAGGATTTGGTCTTAAAAAGGAAACAAATTAAATTGAGCATATTAAATGAGAAGATCAAAGAAATACAAACTATATTGGAGCCAGTTCAGGAATCAAGTTTAGTTAAGGAATTTAACACTAACATGAAAAAGAAATTAGAGAAGGTCGATCGAGAGACTCAAAAGAGGAAAGTTAAAAAATATAATCGAGATGCCAATGATTATAAAACTAATAATATTTATGCCTGGCAGAATGCCATTACCTCAGCTGAGGATCCTGCAGTGATTGAAGTGGATACTAAGCTCAGTGTACCTATTTCTAAAAAGGATCCACCAAAAATAAATGGAAATAAAGGAACTCTGAAGAAAGGAGAACAGGGGTCACATGGTCCTATTAGGACTAATGTTTCACATACCTCTAAGGAAGGTCAGCATGGACCCTACTATGAGTCACCAGGACCACAATATTATCATCAGGGGAATCCGAATTATCAATCACCCCGCCCCTCGCAACATTACGGGAGAGGTACCCCATATAACCACTACCCACCACAGGGCTATGAACAATGGCACCAATACCCCCCTCCAGACTACCCACAGGGTCCGGGACACATCCCCACATATAATCGTTTTCAGCCATTGGCTGAGGAGGACTATGGAGGATATTACCAACAGTCTTTTTTAGGGGCTTGGGGGAGGGGTGGGAGGGGAGGAACACCAAAGAGGAATCCTCACCCAAACAACAGGGGAGGGGGGGAGGGGAGGACCTTCAAACCCCCCGTACAGGGATCCCGCACCCTTCCAAAGAGACAACGGGGATGCAGGGCAGGAAAGCGGAAACAACCCAAAGAAAAGGATGAGGCACAATTAACCACCAGCATTTTCAATATAAGTAAAATCGAATTAAACCCTAAAGAATTAAACATACTGGGAATGGGCCTAAAATGTGCCCCAAGAAGGGTGATGAATAAATTTGATATTTATATTGACACGCATAAGTTTATAAGAACTATGAACATGAAGAATAGGGATGAGCTCGGTGTTCGAGTCGAACATACGTTCGACTCGAACATCGGCTGTTCGATCGTTCGACGAAGATCGAACGATTTGGGCCGTTCGCGCCAAATTCGAGTGACGCGAACGGCCCACAATGCACTACGCCATCGCAGTGTCATCCAGGCGCTGTGATTGGCCAAGCATGCACTGTGACCCCGCATGCTTGGCCAATCACAGCGCCGGCAGCGAGGAGAGCAATGATTGGCCACAGGCAGGATGCCTGTGGCCAATTATTGCTGAGGGTGTTTAGTACACGCCCCACACTATAAAAGGCCGCCAGCACGGCGGCCTAGTGTAGTGTGTTCCGGAGCAGGGAAAGAGAAACATAGGCAGGGACAGTGACATTTATTTTTTTCTTGCTTAACCTGGATTCCTTTAGTTTAGGGAAAGAGAAGGATAGGTAGGGAGAGTGTCAGGGTGTTTTACTGTGCGAATCCTTGTTTCTAGGGACAGGGAAGGACAGTGAGGGAATTCTCCTTGTGCTATAGTGTGCTTTAAAAAAACATTTTTTCTAGGGACAGAAAACTATAGGTAGGGAGAGTGTCAGTGTGTTTTACTGTGCGAATCCTTGTTTCTAGGGACAGGGAAGGACAGTGAGGGAATTCTCCTTGTGCTATAGTGTGCTTTAAAAAAACATTTTTTCTAGGGACAGAAAACTATAGGTAGGGAGAGTGTCAGTTTCTTTCACTGTGATAATCCTTGTTTCTAGGGACAAAGAAGGAAAGTGAGTGAAATTCTCCTTGTGCTATAGTGTGCTTTAAAAAAACATTTTTTCTAGGGACAGAAAACTATAGGAAGGAAGAGTGTCAGTTTCTTTCACTGTGATAATCCTTGTTTCTAGGGACAAAGAAGGAAAGTGAGTGAAATTCTCCTTGTGCTATAGTGTGCTTTAAAAAAACATTTTTTCTAGGGACAGAAAACTATAGGTAGGGAGAGTGTCAGTGTGTTTTACTGTGCGAATCCTTGTTTCTAGGGACAGGGAAGGACAGTGAGGGAATTCTCCTTGTGCTATAGTGTGCTTTAAAAAAACATTTTTTCTAGGGACAGAAAACTATAGGTAGGGAGAGTGTCAGTGTGTTTTACTGTGCGAATCCTTGTTTCTAGGGACAGGGAAGGACAGTGAGGGAATTCTCCTTGTGCTATAGTGTGCTTTAAAAAAACATTTTTTCTAGGGACAGAAAACTATGGGAAGGAAGAGTGTCAGTTTCTTTCACTGTGATAATCCTTGTTTCTAGGGACAAAGAAGGAAAGTGAGTGAAATTCTCCTTGTGCTATAGTGTGCTTTAAAAAAAAAAAATTTCTAGGGACAGAAAACTATAGGTAGGGAGAGTGTCAGTGTGTTTTACTGTGCGAATCCTTGTTTCTAGGGACAGGGAAGGACAGTGAGGGAATTCTCCTTGTGCTATAGTGTGCTTTAAAAAAACATTTTTTCTAGGGACAGAAAACTATAGGTAGGGAGAGTGTCAGTGTGTTTTACTGTGCGAATCCTTGTTTCTAGGGACAGGGAAGGACAGTGAGGGAATTCTCCTTGTGCTATAGTGTGCTTTAAAAAAACATTTTTTCTAGGGACAGAAAACTATAGGAAGGAAGAGTGTCAGTTTCTTTCACTGTGATAATCCTTGTTTCTAGGGACAAAGAAGGAAAGTGAGTGAAATTCTCCTTGTGCTATAGTGTGCTTTAAAAAAACATTTTTTCTAGGGACAGAAAACTATAGGTAGGGAGAGTGTCAGTTTCTTTCACTGTGATAATCCTTGTTTCTAGGGACAAAGAAGGAAAGTGAGTGAAATTCTCCTTGTGCTATAGTGTGCTTTAAAAAAAACATTTTTTCTAGGGACAGAAAACTATAGGTAGGGAGAGTGTCAGTGTCTTTTACTGTGCGAATCCTTGTTTCTAGGGACAGGGAAGGACAGTGAGGGAATTCTCCTTGTGCTATAGTGTGCTTTAAAAAAACATTTTTTCTAGGGACAGAAAACTATAGGTAGGGAGAGTGTCAGTGTGTTTTACTGTGCGAATCCTTGTTTCTAGGGACAGGGAAGGACAGTGAGGGAATTCTCCTTGTGCTATAGTGTGCTTTAAAAAAACATTTTTTCTAGGGACAGAAAACTATAGGTAGGGAGAGTGTCAGTGTGTTTTACTGTGCGAATCCTTGTTTCTAGGGACAGGGAAGGACAGTGAGGGAATTCTCCTTGTGCTATAGTGTGCTTTAAAAAAACATTTTTTCTAGGGACAGAAAACTATAGGTAGGGAGAGTGTCAGTGTGTTTTACTGTGCGAATCCTTGTTTCTAGGGACAGGGAAGGACAGTGAGGGAATTCTCCTTGTGCTATAGTGTGCTTTAAAAAAACATTTTTTTCTAGGGACAGAAAACTATAGGAAGGAAGAGTGTCAGTTTCTTTCACTGTGATAATCCTTGTTTCTAGGGACAAAGAAGGAAAGTGAGTGAAATTCTCCTTGTGCTATAGTGTGCTTTAAAAAAACATTTTTTCTAGGGACAGAAAACTATAGGTAGGGAGAGTGTCAGTTTCTTTCACTGTGATAATCCTTGTTTCTAGGGACAAAGAAGGAAAGTGAGTGAAATTCTCCTTGTGCTATAGTGTGCTTTAAAAAAACATTTTTTCTAGGGACAGAAAACTATAGGTAGGGAGAGTGTCAGTGTCTTTTACTGTGCGAATCCTTGTTTCTAGGGACAGGGAAGGACAGTGAGGGAATTCTCCTTGTGCTATAGTGTGCTTTAAAAAAACATTTTTTCTAGGGACAGAAAACTATAGGTAGGGAGAGTGTCAGTGTGTTTTACTGTGCGAATCCTTGTTTCTAGGGACAGGGAAGGACAGTGAGGGAATTCTCCTTGTGCTATAGTGTGCTTTAAAAAAACATTTTTTCTAGGGACAGAAAACTATAGGTAGGGAGAGTGTCAGTGTGTTTTACTGTGCGAATCCTTGTTTCTAGGGACAGGGAAGGACAGTGAGGGAATTCTCCTTGTGCTATAGTGTGCTTTAAAAAAACATTTTTTTCTAGGGACAGAAAACTATAGGAAGGAAGAGTGTCAGTTTCTTTCACTGTGATAATCCTTGTTTCTAGGGACAAAGAAGGAAAGTGAGTGAAATTCTCCTTGTGCTATAGTGTGCTTTAAAAAAACATTTTTTCTAGGGACAGAAAACTATAGGTAGGGAGAGTGTCAGTGTCTTTTACTGTGCGAATCCTTGTTTCTAGGGACAGGGAAGGACAGTAAGGGAATTCTCCTTGTGCTATAGTGTGCTTTAAAAAAACATTTTTTCTAGGGACAGAAAACTATAGGTAGGGAGAGTGTCAGTGTCTTTTACTGTGCGAATCCTTGTTTCTAGGGACAGGGAAGGACAGTGAGGGAATTCTCCTTGTGCTATAGTGTGCTTTAAAAAAACATTTTTTCTAGGGACAGAAAACTATAGGTAGGGAGAGTGTCAGTGTCTTTTACTGTGCGAATCCTTGTTTCTAGGGACAGGGAAGGACAGTGAGGGAATTCTCCTTGTGCTATAGTGTGCTTTAAAAAAACATTTTTTCTAGGGACAGAAAACTATAGGTAGGGAGAGTGTCAGTGTGTTTTACTGTGCGAATCCTTGTTTCTAGGGACAGGGAAGGACAGTGAGGGAATTCTCCTTGTGCTATAGTGTGCTTTAAAAAAACATTTTTTCTAGGGACAGAAAACTATAGGTAGGGAGAGTGTCAGTGTGTTTTACTGTGCGAATCCTTGTTTCTAGGGACAGGGAAGGACAGTGAGGGAATTCTCCTTGTGCTATAGTGTGCTTTAAAAAAACATTTTTTCTAGGGACAGAAAACTATAGGTAGGGAGAGTGTCAGTGTGTTTTACTGTGCGAATCCTTGTTTCTAGGGACAGGGAAGGACAGTGAGGGAATTCTCCTTGTGCTATAGTGTGCTTTAAAAAAACATTTTTTTCTAGGGACAGAAAACTATAGGAAGGAAGAGTGTCAGTTTCTTTCACTGTGATAATCCTTGTTTCTAGGGACAAAGAAGGAAAGTGAGTGAAATTCTCCTTGTGCTATAGTGTGCTTTAAAAAAACATTTTTTCTAGGGACAGAAAACTATAGGTAGGGAGAGTGTCAGTGTGTTTTACTGTGCGAATCCTTGTTTCTAGGGACAGGGAAGGACAGTGAGGGAATTCTCCTTGTGCTATAGTGTGCTTTAAAAAAACATTTTTTCTAGGGACAGAAAACTATAGGTAGGGAGAGTGTCAGTGTGTTTTACTGTGCGAATCCTTGTTTCTAGGGACAGGGAAGGACAGTGAGGGAATTCTCCTTGTGCTATAGTGTGCTTTAAAAAAACATTTTTTTTCTAGGGACAGAAAACTATAGGAAGGAAGAGTGTCAGTTTCTTTCACTGTGATAATCCTTGTTTCTAGGGACAAAGAAGGAAAGTGAGTGAAATTCTCCTTGTGCTATAGTGTGCTTTAAAAAAACATTTTTTCTAGGGACAGAAAACTATAGGTAGGGAGAGTGTCAGTTTCTTTCACTGTGATAATCCTTGTTTCTAGGGACAAAGAAGGAAAGTGAGTGAAATTCTCCTTGTGCTATAGTGTGCTTTAAAAAAAACATTTTTTCTAGGGACAGAAAACTATAGGTAGGGAGAGTGTCAGTGTCTTTTACTGTGCGAATCCTTGTTTCTAGGGACAGGGAAGGACAGTGAGGGAATTCTCCTTGTGCTATAGTGTGCTTTAAAAAAACATTTTTTCTAGGGACAGAAAACTATAGGTAGGGAGAGTGTCAGTGTGTTTTACTGTGCGAATCCTTGTTTCTAGGGACAGGGAAGGACAGTGAGGGAATTCTCCTTGTGCTATAGTTTGCTTTAAAAAAACATTTTTTCTAGGGACAGAAAACTATAGGTAGGGAGAGTGTCAGTGTGTTTTACTGTGCGAATCCTTGTTTCTAGGGACAGGGAAGGACAGTGAGGGAATTCTCCTTGTGCTATAGTGTGCTTTAAAAAAACATTTTTTCTAGGGACAGAAAACTATAGGTAGGGAGAGTGTCAGTGTGTTTTACTGTGCGAATCCTTGTTTCTAGGGACAGGGAAGGACAGTGAGGGAATTCTCCTTGTGCTATAGTGTGCTTTAAAAAAACATTTTTTTCTAGGGACAGAAAACTATAGGAAGGAAGAGTGTCAGTTTCTTTCACTGTGATAATCCTTGTTTCTAGGGACAAAGAAGGAAAGTGAGTGAAATTCTCCTTGTGCTATAGTGTGCTTTAAAAAAACATTTTTTCTAGGGACAGAAAACTATAGGTAGGGAGAGTGTCAGTTTCTTTCACTGTGATAATCCTTGTTTCTAGGGACAAAGAAGGAAAGTGAGTGAAATTCTCCTTGTGCTATAGTGTGCTTTAAAAAAACATTTTTTCTAGGGACAGAAAACTATAGGTAGGGAGAGTGTCAGTGTCTTTTACTGTGCGAATCCTTGTTTCTAGGGACAGGGAAGGACAGTGAGGGAATTCTCCTTGTGCTATAGTGTGCTTTAAAAAAACATTTTTTCTAGGGACAGAAAACTATAGGTAGGGAGAGTGTCAGTGTGTTTTACTGTGCGAATCCTTGTTTCTAGGGACAGGGAAGGACAGTGAGGGAATTCTCCTTGTGCTATAGTGTGCTTTAAAAAAACATTTTTTCTAGGGACAGAAAACTATAGGTAGGGAGAGTGTCAGTGTGTTTTACTGTGCGAATCCTTGTTTCTAGGGACAGGGAAGGACAGTGAGGGAATTCTCCTTGTGCTATAGTGTGCTTTAAAAAAACATTTTTTCTAGGGACAGAAAACTATAGGAAGGAAGAGTGTCAGTTTCTTTCACTGTGATAATCCTTGTTTCTAGGGACAAAGAAGGAAAGTGAGTGAAATTCTCCTTGTGCTATAGTGTGCTTTAAAAAAACATTTTTTCTAGGGACAGAAAACTATAGGTAGGGAGAGTGTCAGTGTCTTTTACTGTGCGAATCCTTGTTTCTAGGGACAGGGAAGGACAGTAAGGGAATTCTCCTTGTGCTATAGTGTGCTTTAAAAAAACATTTTTTCTAGGGACAGAAAACTATAGGTAGGGAGAGTGTCAGTGTATTTTACTGTGCGAATCCTTGTTTCTAGGGACAGGGAAGGACAGTGAGGGAATTCTCCTTGTGCTATAGTGTGCTTTAAAAAAACATTTTTTCTAGGGACAGAAAACTATAGGTAGGGAGAGTGTCAGTGTCTTTTACTGTGCGAATCCTTGTTTCTAGGGACAGGGAAGGACAGTGAGGGAATTCTCCTTGTGCTATAGTGTGCTTTAAAAAAACATTTTTTCTAGGGACAGAAAACTATAGGTAGGGAGAGTGTCAGTGTGTTTTACTGTGCGAATCCTTGTTTCTAGGGACAGGGAAGGACAGTGAGGGAATTCTCCTTGTGCTATAGTGTGCTTTAAAAAAACATTTTTTCTAGGGACAGAAAACTATAGGTAGGGAGAGTGTCAGTGTGTTTTACTGTGCGAATCCTTGTTTCTAGGGACAGGGAAGGACAGTGAGGGAATTCTCCTTGTGCTATAGTGTGCTTTAAAAAAACATTTTTTTCTAGGGACAGAAAACTATAGGAAGGAAGAGTGTCAGTTTCTTTCACTGTGATAATCCTTGTTTCTAGGGACAAAGAAGGAAAGTGAGTGAAATTCTCCTTGTGCTATAGTGTGCTTTAAAAAAACATTTTTTCTAGGGACAGAAAACTATAGGTAGGGAGAGTGTCAGTGTGTTTTACTGTGCGAATCCTTGTTTCTAGGGACAGGGAAGGACAGTGAGGGAATTCTCCTTGTGCTATAGTGTGCTTTAAAAAAACATTTCTTCTAGGGACAGAAAACTATAGGTAGGGAGAGTGTCAGTGTGTTTTACTGTGCGAATCCTTGTTTCTAGGGACAGGGAAGGACAGTGAGGGAATTCTCCTTGTGCTATAGTGTGCTTTAAAAAAACATTTTTTTCTAGGGACAGAAAACTATAGGAAGGAAGAGTGTCAGTTTCTTTCACTGTGATAATCCTTGTTTCTAGGGACAAAGAAGGAAAGTGAGTGAAATTCTCCTTGTGCTATAGTGTGCTTTAAAAAAACATTTTTTCTAGGGACAGAAAACTATAGGTAGGGAGAGTGTCAGTGTGTTTTACTGTGCGAATCCTTGTTTCTAGGGACAGGGAAGGACAGTGAGGGAATTCTCCTTGTGCTATAGTGTGCTTTAAAAAAACATTTTTTCTAGGGACAGAAAACTATAGGTAGGGAGAGTGTCAGTGTGTTTTACTGTGCGAATCCTTGTTTCTAGGGACAGGGAAGGACAGTGAGGGAATTCTCCTTGTGCTATAGTGTGCTTTAAAAAAACATTTTTTTCTAGGGACAGAAAACTATAGGCAGGAAGAGTGTCAGTTTCTTTCACTGTGATAATCCTTGTTTCTAGGGACAAAGAAGGAAAGTGAGTGAAATTCTCCTTGTGCTATAGTGTGCTTTAAAAAAACATTTTTTCTAGGGACAGAAAACTATAGGTAGGGAGAGTGTCAGTGTCTTTTACTGTGCGAATCCTTGTTTCTAGGGACAGGGAAGGACAGTAAGGGAATTCTCCTTGTGCTATAGTGTGCTTTAAAAAAACATTTTTTTTAGGGACAGAAAACTATAGGTAGGGAGAGTGTCAGTGTCTTTTACTGTGAGAATCCTTGTTTCTAGGGACAGGGAAGGACAGTGAGGGAATTCTCCTTGTGCTATAGTGTGCTTTAAAAAAACATTTTTTCTAGGGACAGAAAACTATAGGTAGGGAGAGTGTCAGTGTCTTTTACTGTGCGAATCCTTGTTTCTAGGGACAGGGAAGGACAGTGAGGGAATTCTCCTTGTGCTATAGTGTGCTTTAAAAAAACATTTTTTCTAAGGACAGAAAACTATAGGTAGGGAGAGTGTCAGTGTGTTTTACTGTGCGAATCCTTGTTTCTAGGGACAGGGAAGGACAGTGAGGGAATTCTCCTTGTGCTATAGTGTGCTTTAAAAAAACATTTTTTCTAGGGACAGAAAACTATAGGTAGGGAGAGTGTCAGTGTGTTTTACTGTGCGAATCCTTGTTTCTAGGGACAGGGAAGGACAATGAGGGAATTCTCCTTGTGCTATAGTGTGCTTTAAAAAAACATTTTTTTCTAGGGACAGAAAACTATAGGAAGGAAGAGCGTCAGTTTCTTTCACTGTGATAATCCTTGTTTCTAGGGACAAAGAAGGAAAGTGAGTGAAATTCTCCTTGTGCTATAGTGTGCTTTAAAAAAACATTTTTTCTAGGGACAGAAAACTATAGGTAGGGAGAGTGTCAGTGTCTTTTACTGTGCGAATCCTTGTTTCTAGGGACAGGGAAGGACAGTGAGGGAATTCTCCTTGTGCTATAGTGTGCTTTAAAAAAACATTTTTTCTAGGGACAGAAAACTATAGGTAGGGAGAGTGTCAGTGTGTTTTACTGTGCGAATCCTTGTTTCTAGGGACAGGGAAGGACAGTGAGGGAATTCTCCTTGTGCTATAGTGTGCTTTAAAAAAACATTTTTTCTAGGGACAGAAAACTATAGGTAGGGAGAGTGTCAGTGTGTTTTACTGTGCGAATCCTTGTTTCTAGGGACAGGGAAGGACAGTGAGGGAATTCTCCTTGTGCTATAGTGTGCTTTAAAAAAACATTTTTTCCTAGGGACAGAAAACTATAGGAAGGAAGAGTGTCAGTTTCTTTCACTGTGATAATCCTTGTTTCTAGGGACAAAGAAGGAAAGTGAGTGAAATTCTCCTTGTGCTATAGTGTGCTTTAAAAAAACATTTTTTCTAGGGACAGAAAACTATAGGTAGGGAGAGTGTCAGTGTGTTTTACTGTGCGAATCCTTGTTTCTAGGGACAGGGAAGGACAGTGAGGGAATTCTCCTTGTGCTATAGTGTGCTTTAAAAAAACATTTTTTCTAGGGACAGAAAACTATAGGTAGGGAGAGTGTCAGTGTGTTTTACTGTGCGAATCCTTGTTTCTAGGGACAGGGAAGGACAGTGAGGGAATTCTCCTTGTGCTATAGTGTGCTTTAAAAAAACATTTTTTTCTAGGGACAGAAAACTATAGGAAGGAAGAGCGTCAGTTTCTTTCACTGTGATAATCCTTGTTTCTAGGGACAAAGAAGGAAAGTGAGTGAAATTCTCCTTGTGCTATAGTGTGCTTTAAAAAAACATTTTTTCTAGGGACAGAAAACTATAGGTAGGGAGAGTGTCAGTGTCTTTTACTGTGCGAATCCTTGTTTCTAGGGACAGGGAAGGACAGTGAGGGAATTCTCCTTGTGCTATAGTGTGCTTTAAAAAAACATTTTTTCTAGGGACAGAAAACTATAGGTAGGGAGAGTGTCAGTGTGTTTTACTGTGCGAATCCTTGTTTCTAGGGACAGGGAAGGACAGTGAGGGAATTCTCCTTGTGCTATAGTGTGCTTTAAAAAAACATTTTTTCTAGGGACAGAAAACTATAGGTAGGGAGAGTGTCAGTGTGTTTTACTGTGCGAATCCTTGTTTCTAGGGACAGGGAAGGACAGTGAGGGAATTCTCCTTGTGCTATAGTGTGCTTTAAAAAAACATTTTTTTCTAGGGACAGAAAACTATAGGAAGGAAGAGTGTCAGTTTCTTTCACTGTGATAATCCTTGTTTCTAGGGACAAAGAAGGAAAGTGAGTGAAATTCTCCTTGTGCTATAGTGTGCTTTAAAAAAACATTTTTTCTAGGGACAGAAAACTATAGGTAGGGAGAGTGTCAGTGTGTTTTACTGTGCGAATCCTTGTTTCTAGGGACAGGGAAGGACAGTGAGGGAATTCTCCTTGTGCTATAGTGTGCTTTAAAAAAACATTTTTTCTAGGGACAGAAAACTATAGGTAGGGAGAGTGTCAGTGTGTTTTACTGTGCGAATCCTTGTTTCTAGGGACAGGGAAGGACAGTGAGGGAATTCTCCTTGTGCTATAGTGTGCTTTAAAAAAACATTTTTTTCTAGGGACAGAAAACTATAGGAAGGAAGAGTGTCAGTTTCTTTCACTGTGATAATCCTTGTTTCTAGGGACAAAGAAGGAAAGTGAGTGAAATTCTCCTTGTGCTATAGTGTGCTTTAAAAAAACATTTTTTCTAGGGACAGAAAACTATAGGTAGGGAGAGTGTCAGTTTCTTTCACTGTGATAATCCTTGTTTCTAGGGACAAAGAAGGAAAGTGAGTGAAATTCTCCTTGTGCTATAGTGTGCTTTAAAAAAACATTTTTTCTAGGGACAGAAAACTATAGGTAGGGAGAGTGTCAGTTTCTTTCACTGTGATAATCCTTGTTTCTAGGGACAAAGAAGGAAAGTGAGTGAAATTCTCCTTGTGCTATAGTGTGCTTTAAAAAAACATTTTTTCTAGGGACAGAAAACTATAGGTAGGGAGAGTGTCAGTGTGTTTTACTGTGCGAATCCTTGTTTCTAGGGACAGGGAAGGACAGTGAGGGAATTCTCCTTGTGCTATAGTGTGCTTTAAAAAAACATTTTTTCTAGGGACAGAAAACTATAGGTAGGGAGAGTGTCAGTGTGTTTTACTGTGCGAATCCTTGTTTCTAGGGACAGGGAAGGACAGTGAGGGAATTCTCCTTGTGCTATAGTGTGCTTTAAAAAAACATTTTTTTCTAGGGACAGAAAACTATAGGAAGGAAGAGTGTCAGTTTCTTTCACTGTGATAATCCTTGTTTCTAGGGACAAAGAAGGAAAGTGAGTGAAATTCTCCTTGTGCTATAGTGTGCTTTAAAAAAACATTTTTTCTAGGGACAGAAAACTATAGGTAGGGAGAGTGTCAGTTTCTTTCACTGTGATAATCCTTGTTTCTAGGGACAAAGAAGGAAAGTGAGTGAAATTCTCCTTGTGCTATAGTGTGCTTTAAAAAAACATTTTTTCTAGGGACAGAAAACTATAGGTAGGGAGAGTGTCAGTGTATTTTACTGTGCGAATCCTTGTTTCTAGGGACAGGGAAGGACAGTGAGGGAATTCTCCTTGTGCTATAGTGTGCTTTAAAAAAACATTTTTTCTAGGGACAGAAAACTATAGGTAGGGAGAGTGTCAGTGTGTTTTACTGTGCGAATCCTTGTTTCTAGGGACAGGGAAGGACAGTGAGGGAATTCTCCTTGTGCTATAGTGTGCTTTAAAAAAACATTTTTTCTAGGGACAGAAAACTATAGGTAGGGAGAGTGTCAGTGTGTTTTACTGTGCGAATCCTTGTTTCTAGGGACAGGGAAGGACAGTGAGGGAATTCTTCTTGTGCTATAGTGTGCTTTAAAAAAACATTTTTTTCTAGGGACAGAAAACTATAGGAAGGAAGAGTGTCAGTTTCTTTCACTGTGATAATCCTTGTTTCTAGGGACAAAGAAGGAAAGTGAGTGAAATTCTCCTTGTGCTATAGTGTGCTTTAAAAAAACATTTTTTCTAGGGACAGAAAACTATAGGTAGGGAGAGTGTCAGTGTCTTTTACTGTGCGAATCCTTGTTTCTAGGGACAGGGAAGGACAGTAAGGGAATTCTCCTTGTGCTATAGTGTGCTTTAAAAAAACATTTTTTCTAGGGACAGAAAACTATAGGTAGGGAGAGTGTCAGTGTCTTTTACTGTGCGAATCCTTGTTTCTAGGGACAGGGAAGGACAGTGAGGGAATTCTCCTTGTGCTATAGTGTGCTTTAAAAAAACATTTTTTCTAGGGACAGAAAACTATAGGTAGGGAGAGTGTCAGTGTCTTTTACTGTGCGAATCCTTGTTTCTAGGGACAGGGAAGGACAGTGAGGGAATTCTCCTTGTGCTATAGTGTGCTTTAAAAAAACATTTTTTCTAGGGACAGAAAACTATAGGTAGGGAGAGTGTCAGTGTGTTTTACTGTACGAATCCTTGTTTCTAGGGACAGGGAAGGACAGTGAGGGAATTCTCCTTGTGCTATAGTGTGCTTTAAAAAAACATTTTTTCTAGGGACAGAAAACTATAGGTAGGGAGAGTGTCAGTGTGTTTTACTGTGTGAATCCTTGTTTCTAGGGACAGGGAAGGACAGTGAGGGAATTCTCCTTGTGCTATAGTGTGCTTTAAAAAAACATTTTTTCTAGGGACAGAAAACTATAGGTAGGGAGAGTGTCAGTGTGTTTTACTGTGCAAATCCTTGTTTCTAGGGACAGGGAAGGACAGTGAGGGAATTCTCCTTGTGCTATAGTGTGCTTTAAAAAAACATTTTTTTCTAGGGACAGAAAACTATAGGAAGGAAGAGTGTCAGTTTCTTTCACTGTGATAATCCTTGTTTCTAGGGACAAAGAAGGAAAGTGAGTGAAATTCTCCTTGTGCTATAGTGTGCTTTAAAAAAACATTTTTTCTAGGGACAGAAAACTATAGGTAGGGAGAGTGTCAGTTTCTTTCACTGTGATAATCCTTGTTTCTAGGGACAAAGAAGGAAAGTGAGTGAAATTCTCCTTGTGCTATAGTGTGCTTTAAAAAACATTTTTTCTAGGGACAGAAAACTATAGGTAGGGAGAGTGTCAGTGTGTTTTACTGTGCGAATCCTTGTTTCTAGGGACAGGGAAGGACAGTGAGGGAATTCTCCTTGTGCTATAGTGTGCTTTAAAAAAACATTTTTTCTAGGGACAGAAAACTATAGGTAGGGAGAGTGTCAGTGTGTTTTACTGTGCGAATCCTTGTTTCTAGGGACAGGGAAGGACAGTGAGGGAATTCTCCTTGTGCTATAGTGTGCTTTAAAAAAACATTTTTTCTAGGGACAGAAAACTATAGGTAGGGAGAGTGTCAGTGTGTTTTACTGTGCGAATCCTTGTTTCTAGGGACAGGGAAGGACAGTGAGGGAATTCTCCTTGTGCTATAGTGTGCTTTAAAAAAACATTTTTTTCTAGGGACAGAAAACTATAGGAAGGAAGAGTGTCAGTTTCTTTCACTGTGATAATCCTTGTTTCTAGGGACAAAGAAGGAAAGTGAGTGAAATTCTCCTTGTGCTATAGTGTGCTTTAAAAAAACATTTTTTCTAGGGACAGAAAACTATAGGTAGGGAGAGTGTCAGTTTCTTTCACTGTGATAATCCTTGTTTCTAGGGACAAAGAAGGAAAGTGAGTGAAATTCTCCTTGTGCTATAGTGTGCTTTAAAAAAACATTTTTTCTAGGGACAGAAAACTATAGGTAGGGAGAGTGTCAGTGTCTTTTACTGTGCGAATCCTTGTTTCTAGGGACAGGGAAGGACAGTGAGGGAATTCTCCTTGTGCTATAGTGTGCTTTAAAAAAACATTTTTTCTAGGGACAGAAAACTATAGGTAGGGAGAGTGTCAGTGTGTTTTACTGTGCGAATCCTTGTTTCTAGGGACAGGGAAGGACAGTGAGGGAATTCTCCTTGTGCTATAGTGTGCTTTAAAAAAACATTTTTTCTAGGGACAGAAAACTATAGGTAGGGAGAGTGTCAGTGTGTTTTACTGTGCGAATCCTTGTTTCTAGGGACAGGGAAGGACAGTGAGGGAATTCTCCTTGTGCTATAGTGTGCTTTAAAAAAACATTTTTTCTAGGGACAGAAAACTATAGGTAGGGAGAGTGTCAGTGTGTTTTACTGTGCGAATCCTTGTTTCTAGGGACAGGGAAGGACAGTGAGGGAATTCTCCTTGTGCTATAGTGTGCTTTAAAAAAACATTTTTTTCTAGGGACAGAAAACTATAGGAAGGAAGAGTGTCAGTTTCTTTCACTGTGATAATCCTTGTTTCTAGGGACAAAGAAGGAAAGTGAGTGAAATTCTCCTTGTGCTATAGTGTGCTTTAAAAAAACATTTTTTCTAGGGACAGAAAACTATAGGTAGGGAGAGTGTCAGTTTCTTTCACTGTGATAATCCTTGTTTCTAGGGACAAAGAAGGAAAGTGAGTGAAATTCTCCTTGTGCTATAGTGTGCTTTAAAAAAACATTTTTTCTAGGGACAGAAAACTATAGGTAGGGAGAGTGTCAGTGTCTTTTACTGTGCGAATCCTTGTTTCTAGGGACAGGGAAGGACAGTGAGGGAATTCTCCTTGTGCTATAGTGTGCTTTAAAAAAACATTTTTTCTAGGGACAGAAAACTATAGGTAGGGAGAGTGTCAGTGTGTTTTACTGTGCGAATCCTTGTTTCTAGGGACAGGGAAGGACAGTGAGGGAATTCTCCTTGTGCTATAGTGTGCTTTAAAAAAAAATTTTTTCTAGGGACAGAAAACTATAGGTAGGGAGAGTGTCAGTGTGTTTTACTGTGCGAATCCTTGTTTCTAGGGACAGGGAAGGACAGTGAGGGAATTCTCCTTGTGCTATAGTGTGCTTTAAAAAAACATTTTTTTCTAGGGACAGAAAACTATAGGAAGGAAGAGTGTCAGTTTCTTTCACTGTGATAATCCTTGTTTCTAGGGACAAAGAAGGAAAGTGAGTGAAATTCTCCTTGTGCTATAGTGTGCTTTAAAAAAACATTTTTTCTAGGGACAGAAAACTATAGGTAGGGAGAGTGTCAGTGTCTTTTACTGTGCGAATCCTTGTTTCTAGGGACAGGGAAGGACAGTAAGGGAATTCTCCTTGTGCTATAGTGTGCTTTAAAAAAACATTTTTTCTAGGGACAGAAAACTATAGGTAGGGAGAGTGTCAGTGTCTTTTACTGTGAGAATCCTTGTTTCTAGGGACAGGGAAGGACAGTGAGGGAATTCTCCTTGTGCTATAGTGTGCTTTAAAAAAACATTTTTTCTAGGGACAGAAAACTATAGGTAGGGAGAGTGTCAGTGTCTTTTACTGTGCGAATCCTTGTTTCTAGGGACAGGGAAGGACAGTGAGGGAATTCTCCTTGTGCTATAGTGTGCTTTAAAAAAACATTTTTTCTAGGGACAGAAAACTATAGGTAGGGAGAGTGTCAGTGTGTTTTACTGTGCGAATCCTTGTTTCTAGGGACAGGGAAGGACAGTGAGGGAATTCTCCTTGTGCTATAGTGTGCTTTAAAAAAACATTTTTTCTAGGGACAGAAAACTATAGGTAGGGAGAGTGTCAGTGTGTTTTACTGTGCGAATCCTTGTTTCTAGGGACAGGGAAGGACAGTGAGGGAATTCTCCTTGTGCTATGGTGTGCTTTAAAAAAACATTTTTTTCTAGGGACAGAAAACTATAGGAAGGAAGAGCGTCAGTTTCTTTCACTGTGATAATCCTTGTTTCTAGGGACAAAGAAGGAAAGTGAGTGAAATTCTCCTTGTGCTATAGTGTGCTTTAAAAAAACATTTTTTCTAGGGACAGAAAACTATAGGTAGGGAGAGTGTCAGTGTCTTTTACTGTGCGAATCCTTGTTTCTAGGGACAGGGAAGGACAGTGAGGGAATTCTCCTTGTGCTATAGTGTGCTTTAAAAAAACATTTTTTCTAGGGACAGAAAACTATAGGTAGGGAGAGTGTCAGTGTGTTTTACTGTGCGAATCCTTGTTTCTAGGGACAGGGAAAGACAGTGAGGGAATTCTCCTTGTGCTATAGTGTGCTTTAAAAAAACATTTTTTCTAGGGACAGAAAACTATAGGTAGGGAGAGTGTCAGTGTCTTTTACTGTGTGAATCCTTGTTTCTAGGGACAGGGAAGGACAGTGAGGGAATTCTCCTTGTGCTATAGTGTGCTTTAAAAAAACATTTTTTCTAGGGACAGAAAACTATAGGTAGGAAGAGTGTCAGTTTCTTTCACTGTGATAATCCTTGTTTCTAGGGACAAAGAAGGAAAGTGAGTGAAATTCTCCTTGTGCTATAGTGTGCTTTAAAAAAACATTTTTTCTAGGGACAGAAAACTATAGGTAGGGAGAGTGTCAGTGTCTTTTACTGTGCGAATCCTTGTTTCTAGGGACAGGGAAGGACAGTGAGGGAATTCTCCTTGTGCTATAGTGTGCTAAAGCATTCCTCATCAACCATCTTTGAAATCCTTGTTTTTTTGGACAGTCAGGGAAATTGTCGTTGTGCTATTCTGTGCAAAAGCAATCATCCTCAACCATATTTAGAAATCCTTAAGTAAAGGGACAGAGAAGGACACCTGAAGGTAGCCCTTATTGCTTTTTTCCCATCTCCCTGCAGGCCATCTATTAGAATGTCTGGAAGGCAAACAAGGAGAGGCAGACAGTCAGGAGGCAATAAAAGAGGGCAAGCAGGCTCTGTGTCTGGGGGCAACAGTGCTGGTCGTGGACGCGGTGCATTGTCATCAGCACATGGCCATGGGACACGCTTGTCCTTCTTTTCGGCAGCTGGACATGTTGAGCCACATCATGCCGAAGACTTGGTAGAGTGGATGACCAAGCCCTCCTCCTCCTCCTCATCCTCTCTCACCCAGGCTCAGGGTACTGGAAAAGCAGCTGCCAAAGCGTCCTCTTCCCTGGTATCAATGTCAGACTCATCATCAGTCACTCCTTCCCTAGACCCACCATGTCCTCCTCCTGAGGAGTCCCCCGAACTGTTTGAGCACAGTGTTGGGTACATGCTCCAGGAAGATGCCCAGCGTTTCGAAGGGTCTGATGATGAAACCCAGCTAGAGGAAGGCAGTAGCGTGAGAGCAGACAGAGGGGATGCTCAAGAAGGACACCAATCTGGCAGTCATGTTCCAGCAGCTGCAGCATACTGCCAGATTGGCTCCAGTGATGAGGAGGGAGGTGATGATGAGGTCACTGACTCCACGTGGGTGCCTAATAGGAGAGAGGAGGAGAAGGAGGATGAGGAGGAGGCACATCTCCAACGAGGCAGGATGCCCTTTGGTGGCCAGCGTAAAGGCAGTACACCGACGGAATCACACCGCAGAGCTCCGCCTGTGCAGGGCGCTGCCTCTGCCCGTCATTCAAAAAGTTCTTTGGTGAGGGGCCTTTTTTGAGGCTAGTGCATCAGATCGCACAGCTGCTGTTTGCAACATATGTCTCAAGCGTATATCGCGTGGCCAAAACATCAGCCGCTTGGGTACCACATGCCTGACCAGACATATGTTGACCTGCCATGCAGCTCGTTGGCAAGCCTACCTCAAAGACCCACACCAAAGAACAAAGCGGACCTCTCCTTGCACCGCATCAGCTGGGATCTCCAACCCCACTATAACTTCAGTCCTCTCTGAAACATGCACTGAGAGGAATGAAGGTGTAGAATTAGGTGTGTCACAGCCAAGTACTTGCGGCCACTCTGCTAGCAGTACACCGACGTCCGATTCTAGCAGGCAAATTTCCCTGCCCCAGCTGCTGGACCGTCGAAAGAAGTTCACTCCCAGCCATCCACATGCCCAGCGGTTGAATGCTAGCTTGGCTAAATTGCTAGCGCTTCAACTGCTGCCTTTTCAGTTGGTAGACTCGGCCCCCTTCCGTGAGTTTGTGCAATGTGCGGTTCCTCAGTGGCAGGTTCCCAAACGCCACTTTTTCTCACGGAAGGCTATTCCGGCTCTCTACCGGCATGTGGAAGGCAATGTCTTGGCCTCGCTGGACAGGGCGGTCAGCAGTAAGGTGCATATTACCGCTGACTCATGGTCCAGCAGGCATGGACAGGGACGTTACCTTTCTTTCACGGCCCATTGGGTCACTCTTTTGGCAGCTGGGAAGGATGCAGGACAAGGTGCAGTAGTGTTGGAGGTTGTTCCACCGCCACGCCTCCAAAATGCTACTACTGGTTGTGACACACCTCTCTCCTCCACCCCCTCCTCTTCTTCTTCCTCCATGGCCTCTTCCTGTGGTTTGTCCTCGGAACCAGCGGTGCTCCGTAGGCGTTCAAGGGGCTACGCAAGTACGCAGGCAAAAAGATGCCATGCCGTGCTTGCGCTGGTGTGTTTGGGGGACAGAAGCCACACTGGGGCAGAGGTCCTGTCTGCTCTGCAGGGCCAGGCCGAGAGGTGGTTGACGCCACGCCAGCTTAAGCCAGGAATGGTGGTTTGCGACAATGGCACCAACCTCCTCTCCGTCCTCCGACAGGGACAACTGACCCATGTGCCCTGTGTGGCTCACGTTCTTAACCTGGTGGTGCAGCGGTTCTTGGGCAGGTACCCGGGCTTACAGGATGTCCTGAGGCAGGCCAGGAAAGTCTGTGTGCATTTCCGCAGATCTTATAATGCCAGTGCTCGCCTGGCTGAGCTGCAAAAGGAGTTGAACCTGCCCAAGAACCGCCTTATATGTGACATGCCCACCAGGTGGAACTCAACGTTGGCCATGCTGCAGCGGCTGCACACGCAGCAGAGGGCCATCAATGAGTACCTGTGCGACTACGGCACCAGGACAGGGTCAGGGGAGCTTTTTTTTTTTTCTCCACGCCAGTGGGGCATCATCAGGGATGCATGCACTGTCCTGGCACCATTTGAGGAGGCCACGAGGATGGTGAGCAGTGACAGTGCATGCATCAGTGACACTGTACCTCTTGTCCACCTGTTGGAGCACACGCTGCGTGGAATAATGGACAGGGCACTTGAGGCAGAACAGAGGCAGGAAGAGGAGGACTTCCTTGCCTCTCAAGGCCCCCTTTACCCAGACAGTGTTCCTTCTGTCCCACCCATCGCACAGGAAGAGGAGGAGGAGGAGGAGGAGGAGGATTGTGTCAGCATGGAGGTGGAGGCTGGCACTCAGCATCATCAGCAGCAGTCTTTTAGGGATGATTTACAGTCCCAAGAAACCAGTGGACTTGTACGTGGCTGGGAGGAGGTGGCTGCGGATCATGTCGTCCTTAGTGACCCAGAGGACTCCGGAGCGAATGCCTCAGCAAACCTACGCTGCATGGCCTCCCTGATCCTGCAAAGTCTGCGGAAGGATCCTCGTATTCTTCGGATCAAGGAGAGGGACCATTACTGGCTGGCCACTCTCCTTGATCCACGGTACAAGGGTAAGGTTGCGGACCTTATGTTACCGTCGCAGAGGGAGCAGAGGATGAGACAACTCCGGGAGGCCTTGCAGAAAGGTCTGTGCAACGCGTTCCCAGAGACTGGGAGGTTACAAACTCCTGGTCCTGGACAACGAGTTGCTGAGGCTTCGGCCAGTCAAAGAAGGAGCGGTGGGGAAGGTGGCCGTCTGACCGATGCGTTCAGACAATTCTTTAGTCCGCAGCCCCAAAGTATGATCGGTTCCAGCAACCATCGCCAGCGTCTGATAAACATGGTGCAGGAATATCTAGGGGCAAGGTCAGACTTGGACACCTTCCCCACCGAAAATCCTCTGGCTTACTGGGTCTTGAGGATGGATCACTGGCCAGAGCTTGCACAGTATGCAATTGAGCTACTGGCCTGTCCTGCATCCAGCGTTCTTTCGGAACGCACATTCAGTGCTGCTGGAGGATTTGTCACGGATCACAGGGTGCGCCTGTCCACCGACTCGGTTGATCGACTGACTTTCATCAAGATGAACCAGTCTTGGATCACCACCAGCTACCACACACCTGATGCTGATATAACAGACTAATTGATTTTAACATGTCACATCCCTTCAAGACTGATGCTGATGCTGAGTGCCTGTGCTGTTATGTTGACTGGCTATCCTCCTCCTCCGAGTCCTCAATGATACGATTGATGATGATAGCTTGGAAGATCATTTTTGTTTATGGGTGCCGCCACCAGTGGCTAAGGCCCAATTTTTCAGCCCCTGTTTTACAGGGGCGTGTAATTACAATTTTTTTAGCAATAATTTGCCATAGGGCTCATTGCTGTGCTCCAAGTACAGTATCTGTGAGGGGTTGGAGTGTTGTGGCACCAGTGCCTAAGGCCCAATTTTTCAGCCCCTGTTTAACAGGGGCGTGTCATTACAATTTTTGAAGCAATACTTTGCAACAGGGCTCATTGCTGTGCTCCAAGTACAGTATCTGTGAGGGGTTGTAGTGTTGTGCCACCAGTGCCTAAGGCCCAATTTTTCAGCCCCTGTTCAACAGGGGCATGCAATTACAATTCTTGATCTAATAATTCACAGCAGGGCCCATTTCTGCACCCACCAAGAGTAACTCTGAGGGCTTACAGTGTTGTGGCAACGCCACCACCACCACCACCACGAAAGGCCCAATTTTTCAGCCCCTGTTCAAAAGGGGCATGTAATTACAATTCTTGATCTAATAATTCACAGCAGGGCCCATTGCTGCACCCACCAAGAGTAACTCTGAGGGCTTACAGTGTTGTGGCAACACCACCACCACCACCACCACCACGAAAGGCCCAATTTTTCAGCCCCTGTTCAACAGGGGCATGCAATTACAATTCTTGATCTAATAATTCACAGCAGGGCCCATTGCTGCACCCACCAAGAGTAACTCTGAGGGCTTACAGTGTTGTGGCAACGCCACCACCACCACCACCACGAAAGGCCCAATTTTTCAGCCCCTGTTCAAAAGGGGCATGTAATTACAATTCTTGATCTAATAATTCACAGCAGGGCCCATTCCTGCACCCACCAAGAGTAACTCTGAGGGTTTACAGTGTTGTGGCAACACCACCACCACCACCACCACCACGAAAGGCCCAATTTTTCAGCCCCTGTTCAAAAGGGGCATGTAATTACAATTCTTGATCTAATAATTCACAGCAGAGCCCATTCCTGCACCCACCAAGAGTAACTCTGAGGGCTTACAGTGTTGTGGCAACACCACCACCACCACCACCACCACGAAAGGCCCAATTTTTCAGCCCCTGTTCAACAGGGGCATGCAATTACAATTCTTGATCTAATAATTCACAGCAGGGCCCATTGCTGCACCCACCAAGAGTAACTGTCAGGGCTTACAGTGTTGTGGCACCAGCACCACCATCAAAGGCCCAATTTTTACTACCACTGTTCAACAATTATATGTAATTAAAATTCCTGATATAATAGTTGACAGCAGGGCGTTCCAGCACCAACCAAGAGTAACTGTGAGTGCTTACAGTGTTGTGCCAACACCAACAACTAAGGGGCCTATTTCTGCAGAGTATATACGGCAGGTCCCTACTTTCAAACATCCAACTTACAAACGACTCCTACTTGCAAACGCAAGAAGACAACAGGAAGTGAGAGGAAATCTACCACTAGGAAGGAAAATTCTCTCCTGTAAGAATAAATATGGGAGAAAGGTGTCTCCTCTGTACTGATGCTTTATCAGCAATCCTTGTTTCAAGAAAAACACCACATTTCAAAAACAGTTGTCATTGGGACGGAAAGTGAGGTGAAATGTTCTGAACAGGGGCACAGACAGCAAAACAAATGTTACAGGGGTGATAACCCTTACCTATGTTTTCCAAAAAGTTTAAAAATAGATTTTTGGGCTGGAGCTGCACTTCAACAATGTACCTGTTCAAAATTACAAACAGATTCTACATAAGAACAAACCTACAGTCCCTGTCTTGTATGCACCGCCTGTATACGGCTGTTCAGAGTATATAGGGCCTTTTTTATTTTATGTGCGGGGTTCCCCTTAATATCCATACAAGACCCAAAGGGGCTGGTAATGGGCTGGGGTAGGGGGGGGGGGTCATGGGGTAGCTATGCCATTTTTCTTAAAGATTTTCATCCATATTACCGGGACCAGACATTACATTAAAGCCGCAAGCAGTTTTAAATGGCTTTTTTTCCCTTTAGAAGTGTCATTTTGTGCAGGGACAGTTCTAAACACGGGAAACACGTGGCACTTCACAGGCATACTTTAGACACCCCCCAGGTACGATATTTAAAGGAATATTTGACTTTTTTTTTTTCACTTTATGCATCATTAAAATGACTGCTCCCGAAAAACGACCGTTTTTAAAACTTCTTTTTGCATTGATACATGTCCCCTGGTGCACAACCCGGGTTCCCAAACCCTTTTTAGGACAATAACATGCATAATAGTTGTTATAATTAGCACTTTAGAATTCGAACGTTCGCATCCATTGTATTTAATAGGGTTCTAATGTTCGTACGAACTTTCGGTCCGTTCGCGGGTTCTGGTGCGAACCGAACCCGGGGGTGTTTGGCTCATCACTAATGAAGAAGTATTTTTTAAGTCACCCTGTGGAAGCCGCTACTAGAAGTATAGTGGCACCGGATAAAGTTGATAGTGGCCTAAAAAATAGGTCCATATTCAATCCTCAAAACTCAAGCAACCACTTCATTGAGGTTTTCAAGCAGTTGGTTCTTAGGGATATTGAAGAACTTCCTGAGAAAAGGAATGTGAATCCAGGTTACATAAAGGAAGGAATCAAATCCCTGGAAAAGAATAAAAACATTATTATACGCCCGGCAGATAAAGGTGGTGGAGTAGTATTGATGGACAGAGACTTCTATCAGAATCAATTAACTGATTTATTGAACGATAGAATAACATATAAAAGGTTGGTCTCTGATCCCACGGAGGCGTATAAAACACAGCTTGAAGCTCTTGTGGAATGGGGGTACCAGATAAATGCTTCAAATTCCAAGGAGAAGAGATACCTAGCTCCATCAGTGTGTAGGATCCCAGTGATCTATACACTTCCAAAGATTCACAAAAATGCAACTGTGCCACCAGCCAGACCCATTGTAAATGGGATTGGGTCGGTTACAGCTAGGTTGGGTGAGTACCTTGATAAATCTCTCCAACCAAGCGTGAGAAGCACTAAGGCTTATTTAAGAGACACCTCTGATTTGTTGCAATCTCTGGAAGGTGTGAAGTTTAAATCAGGTTCAGAAATCTTTTTGGTGACAGCGGATGTAGCGTCGCTCTACACCATCATTCAGCATGAGGACGCTGCATTAGCACTGAACTGGGCCTTGAGTAAAAGAGAGGATATTCCACACATACAGAAGAAATTTCTGGGACATGCTTTAGAGTTTTGCATGTCGCAAAATTATTTTTGGTTCAATGGTTTTTTCTTTTCTCAATCTGTCGGTGTAGCAATGGGAGCAAAATTTGCTCCCAGTTTAGCTAATTTATTTATGTCAGAGTGGGAGGATAGACATGTCTTTTTGAATCAGAAACCACAGATCATCTTTTATCGTAGATTTATAGATGATCTCTTGATGATCTGGGAGGGATCTGAAGGTGCTCTAACTGAGTATTTGAATATTTTGAATGATAATACTAATAACATCACATTGGAGTATCAAATCAGCAATCTCTCTGTCAATTTCCTGGATGTGACTATTGATTATTTAGATGGAAGATTGAAAACAAAGGTTTTCTTTAAACCCACAGACCGTAACAGTTTCTTGTCTATTAGGAGTGGACATCATCCTGCCTGGATTAAAAATATACCAAAAGGCCAGTTCCTCAGAGTACGACGAAACTGTACGGATGACAATGACTATCATACCCAGGTGGCCACACTAAAAGAGAAATTTGTTCAGAGAGGATACTCAGATAACAATTTAAATAGTATGATACAGCAAGTGGCAGAGCGCCCAAGAGATCAATGTCTGAAGAAGACAAATACCAACACGAATCAAGGGAATAATGAACATCAATGGGCATTTTTATCAGGGTTTCATGTTCAATATAGGGAGATCGAAATGATCTATAATAAGCATTGGCACATTCTTAGTAGGGATAGACATCTGGGGCAGGTTTTACCTACTAAACCTAGATTCATTTATAGAAAGGCCCCAAGTTTTGGAGATCGGGTTGTTCGAAAGATTCTTGATCCACCAGAACAAATGCTAAAGATTGATTTAAAAGGTTTTTTTCCTTGCAACAAATGCATTTGTTGTAGAACAGTGAAGATCCATAATAGAGGAAAAAGACAGGTTATGAGTTCTGACCTTAAGACCTTTGACATCAATGAGTTCATCACGTGTAATTCCTCCTACGTGGTATACTTATTATGGTGTCCATGTGGGTTGCTCTATGTGGGGAGGACAAAGAGATTATTACGTATTCGTATCTCCGAGCACCTCACTAACATCAAAAATGGCTTTAAATACCATAGTGTATCGGTTCATTTTAAGGAGAAACACAATCAAGATCCTTCTGTAGCTCAATTTTGTGGCATAGATTGTGTATACCCAACATGGAGAGGGTCTAATAGAGTCAGAGACTTATCGCAACGCGAGACTCAATGGATCTTTCTTTTAAAGTGTTTATTTCCGAGAGGTTTGAATGTGGAGGTGGATCTAAATTGCTTTATCAACAATTTTTGAATTTGTGATATAGTTTTTTTAAACACATCCAAACCTCATGAAAAATTAGGAAACTAGACAAGTGTTTTGTATGGTTCCATGTAGATTAAGTAATAGTGCAGTTTATATATTCATCAATAGGGGATCAGTATAGATTTGGTTTAGTTGCTTAATTTGATCTGATCAATTTCCCCTTAAGTCAATGTTAAAGGTGTTTAGGCTAACATGTTCGATTTAATATCCATATATGAAATTACATTTGCAACTATCAGTTTGGTCACAAAAGGTTATTGGTTGAACCTGGGTGCATACACCATACATTGGTACATCCATGTGTGTGGATGTGTGTATATGTTTACTCAATTGAAATCATTTGGTAGGCCCACAATATATTTCATCCATTCATTGGCCCTCCCATTTGTTTTGAATTTTGTTTTTAGAGATTTTTTAGAGATTTTTTTTAAAAAAGAGCTTTTAAAAGACTTTTTATATAAATTTTAAATAATTTCAATATTTTTAAATATTATCTTGGAATAAGTTTAAATGATTATTTTAAAGATTTATATTGTCTCACTTTATTTGTGTTTAACAACTAGTAAGCAGTTGGGGGTAGCGTAATAATAAATAATATTCTGTATATTCTAAATCGGTGGTTTCTAATTGATCTATGGGGACATTATGATGCCTATAGATGTTGAGGACCGGCGAATTTTGGTCACGGGGACACTCGATCGGCTCTTCTAGTTAGACAGGACGCTTGGCTATAGAATTTTCTGTTGGAGAGACGTCCCCGTCTAGTTATGATGCGGTACGTCTCACCAATGGTGTCTGCTGAGGTTCTGGGTGGGGAGGAGACTTCCGCCCTTAGAGCTTCTGGACTCAGTGAGTCACTTCCGCCCACACTCAATGCAGGACGTGTCCGCAGTTGACGGATGTTTTGTTACGTGCCGGGGTGAGTCATCACTATGCTGGAGCTGCACAGCTGCTGTTTGCCCTTTGATGGTTTATTATGGCGGAGGTACTTCCGCCATTACTTGATGAGGTGCGCCGGCGCTGTGATATGTTCTGTATCCACCAATCAGAATTAACAGTATAAAGGGAGGGTTTTTCTGCTATGTGGCCAATCCCATGAATAAGTCTCAATGACGAAACATGTCAGGGCGTGGCTACACGGCAGGCTATTGAAAACTTGGTAAAGTGTGTGTGGAGTGCCGTGTGATATACACTTTAAATCTAGCCACCTTTGGAAACGGCGACAACGAGTGGAGAGGACAGGTAGAGAGTGTACACTGTACTGTTCTGTGCCCTGTGCTGATCTTGGGTCCGCCGTGACCAGTATTCGTTGGTGGAGACAGTTTGAAGCTGTTGCTGTGGATTTTCGGTTGCAGTGTGATTTTGCTTACTTTGATTGGTTACCATGTGAGTGCAATATTTGAAGGATTTGTAGTACATAAATAAAACTGAACTTGCAGTATTACACTATTCTTTGCACTTTTTATTTTTGCATTTATATGGAGCTAATTTGAAGATCACTCTATCGGATGCTGAACCTATCCACCTATTTGAGAGGTGCTATTTGCGTATCTGCCAAAACACGAGAGTGTGAGGCATTACATTGCGGTGAGTGTTTCATCTGAAGGGGGTTTTGACTCACTTGAACACTGTGGTGTGGTGGAAGAGAAGAGGAATTCAACCTAATTTTTGAACACTAATACTACACATTTATATGGACTTTATTGTGTTGATTACTATATCACTTTATACACGGTTTTGTGGTTTTCTTTATGCTTTTTTCAATTTTAGGATTTAAGAATATTTCACCAATTATTTTTGAATCACAGTATATATCAATATGATTGTTATATTTATTTAGCGCCACTTATAGTTTGTCACCCTATTTCTAGTGTGTTTACTATAATTTTTTAAAGATATGCAATCACACTTACAAGAGGCAGCAGAGTGTTCTCAGCGTGGAGAGGACGCACCACTTCAGCGGCTACAAGCGGCTTTCGTTAACTGTATAGATTGGTGCACTATAGCACCCATTGAATGTGAGTACCCTAATATAGGGATTATTGTTGCACATTAATAAACGATAATACACTATCGAGTTTCCTCTATTATACCCATTAGTGGAAAAACATACCATAAACCAGCCCAGGATCCCAGCATACACATTGAACCCAGAGGTGGTTCAGAAGCGTGTTTTGACCAAGCTTAGCCGCAAGGTGAGCCCATAACTGAAGGGGGAGCACCAGAGTGGACACATGTGCACGTTTGATTTGTATCACCTAAATGTATGGATTTGATGGCATTGAAATGGACTTTATATGTACATTAACGTATGGTATCGCATGAAGAAAATCGCACGCAGCACTTTAGTGCACTGGAACACATTTTTGGTGATATCATTGAAGCACTTTTTATAAGGACTTTGTTTACAAATATACACATTGCAATATATTTTTGCACTTTAACCACTTCCATACTGGGCACTTATACACCTTCCTGCCCAGACCAATTTTCAGCTTTCTGCGCTGTTGCATTTTGAATGACAATTGCGCGGTCATGCTACACTGCACCAAAACGAAATTTTTATAATTTTTTCCCCACAAATAGAGCTTTCTTTTGGTGGTATTTGATCACCTCTGAGATTTTTATTTTCTGCTAAAAAATAAAAAAAAGACCGAAAATTTTGAAAAAAAAAAGTTTTTTTTTGTTTCAGTTACAAAACTTTGTAAATAAGTTAGTTTTCTCCTTCACTGATGGGCACTGATGGGGCTGCACTGACGGGCATGGATAAGGTGGCACGGATGGGCACCGATGAGGTGGCATGGGTGGGCAACGATCAGCGGCACGGGTGGGCACAGATAGGCGGCACGGGTGGGCACAGATAGGCGGCACTGATGGGCACGGATAGGCGGCATGGATGGGCACTGATAGGTGGCACGGATGGGCATGGATGGGCACTGATAGGTGGCATGGGTGGGCACTGATAGGTGGCACTATACTGTACTAATGGATGCCAATCAGTGCCAAACAATAATGCCTGCCAATCAGTGGTGCCCATTGTGGGCACTGATTGGCATCCATTGTGGCACTGATTGGCATCCATTATCCCTGGTGGTCTAGGGTGGCATACCATTAATGGTGGGCTTCCCTGGTGGTCTAGTGGCATCCCTGGTGGTCCAGTGGGCATCCTCGGGGGAGCTGTGCTGATAATCTATCAGCACAAACCCCCCCCTGTCAGAGGAGCAGCCGATCGGCTCTCCTCTACTCGCGTCTGACAGACGCGAGTGAGGAAAAGCCGATGACCGGCTTTTCCTGTTTACACTGTGATCAGCCGTGATTGGACACGGCTGATCACGTGGTAAAGAGTCTCCGTCAGACTGACACCCTGCAACAACGATCGCCGCGATGCGCGCCCCCGGGGGCGCGCAGCGGCTTAAAATCCTGAGGACGTCATATGACGTCCAGTCAGGATTTTAGAACCACTTTGCCGACGTCAATCCGCTATAGGGCGGGCAGCAAGTGGTTAAGCCCCGTACACACGATCCGGATATCGTAAGAAAAATGTCGTCCGAGGAAGAATCGTACGATAATCGGATCGTTAGTACAGAGCTTCGAGAGCCGATCATGACAGTTCATCCGATATTATTTAATCGGACGTGCACGAAAATTTTCCTCGTACGATAACAAATCGTACGATTTTCGTTTAGTCAGTACAGTTGTCGTCCGAAAATACAATACAAATACATTACAACACATGACATCACTTCCGATTTTTTTTTCTGTCGTACGAGAATTTTCGTTTTACTTGCGACTATTAAGCGAAAAAAGTCGTACGATCCGTCGTACGATATTCGGATCATGTGTACGGGGCATTAGCACTTTTCATCACGTGGACACTTTAAATAATGGATAAGGCAGAAGTTGTATGATTTGCATCAAGAGCATTTATTATTTAATAAGGTATCACAATTTTAGGTTAAGACAGTGCGGCACTCTCCTCTATATTTCAAGAGGTAAGAAGATAAAAGGCTCCTCTGTGTTGTAGGAGTCCCTTGTAAGGTCCTTTAAGCCCCGTACACACGGTCGGACTTTTGCCCAACAAACTTTGTTTTAAGCAAGTTGGACCAACAATCCGACCGTGTGTACGCTCCATCGGACAAACTTTTTTTCGTTTGGTTTTGTTTTCATCGGACAAAAGTTGGGTCTGCAAACGGACAAACTTTTGCCCAACAAAAGTCCGATGGAGCAAAGTCCTACCGTGTGTACAGAAAACCATCGGACTTTTGTCCGATGGACAAAACAACTAATGTTAAAATCAACCAACAATAGCAGAAGTTGCCCAAAGGGTGGTGGCAAAAAGCAGAAAAGAGAAGAAAAACCATGTGATGTTGCAAAAAGTTTTGGGAAAGTTTGCAGAAAAGTCCTGTGGTGTGTATGCTATGGGTGTTCCCGGCCAACTCCATTCGGACAAAAATCCACGGAAAAGTCAGATGGAAGTCCGACCGTGTGTACGAGGCTTAAGTCTGGATCCAGTTCCTATGCGAGGCATTGTAGTTGTTGCTTGGTCTGGAGTACGTCCTGTGGTCACCAGGAAGAGGCTGCAACCGATGTGGAACGCACGGAAGTGACGTCACAGGCCGCAAGAACACATCCGGGAGAGTTTCACCAGGGGGAGAGAGAGGAGGCTGGCAGGCCAATAAGGAAGGAGAGTAGGGTTGCCACCTCATCCCTTTAAACCCGAACACATATTAATTACACAGGTTATGTGGCTGATTAAGATGGTAATTAAACTCACTCGGTGCCTTATCTGCATTAATTAGCCTCAGAACCTGTGTAATTCATATGTGTTCGGATTTAAAGGGATGAGGTGGCAACTTTAAAGGAGAGTCCCCATACAGCTGAGGCTATGGTGGATTGGAGGGGGCTCATTGGGGGGAGGGGAAGCTGCACACAGAGGGTGTTTTACCTTCATGCATAGAATGCATTAACCTTTAGCCTTTAGAACCACTTTAACCACTTCAACACCGGGCTTTTTTTACCACCTCAATACCGGGCCTATTCTGGCACTTCTCTCCTACATGTACAAATCATCATTCTTTTGCTACAAAATTACTCAGAACCCTCAAACATTATATATGTTTTTTTAGCAGACACCCTAGGGAATAAAATGACGGTCATTGTAACTTTTTTTCTTTCACGGTATTTGCGCAATCATTTTTCAAACGCCTTTTTTTGGGAAAAAAAATGGTTTCATGAATTAAAAAATAACAAAACAGTAAAGTTTGCCCAATTTTTTTATAAAATATGAAAGATGATGTTACGCAGAGTAAATAGATACCTAACATGTCACGCTTTAAAATTGCGCACACTCATGGAATGGCGCCAAACTTCGGTACTTAAAAATCTCCGACGCTTTAGTTTTTTTTACAGGTTACCAGGTTAAAGTTACAGAGGAGGTCTAGTGCTAGAATTGTTGCACGCGCTCTAACGCACGCAGCGATACCTCACATATGTGGTTTGAACGGCGTTTACATATGTGGGCGGGACTTACATGTGCGTTCGCTTCTGATCGCGAGCTACCGGGGACAGGGGCGTTTAATTTATTTTTTTATTTTTATTTTTACACTTTTTTTACATATTTTTTTTCATCACTTTTATTCCTATTACTAGGAATGTAAACATCCCCTGTAATAGGAATGGTGTGTGACAGGTCCTCTTTATGGAGAGATGCGGGGTCAATAAGACCCCACATCTCTCCTCCAGGCTGGAAAGCATGAGATCGTGAAAAAATTTCCACCGATTTCATGTTTTCTAGCCGCAATGGCGGCTTTGTTTACATCTGAGAACCCGGGCGTGACGTCATCACATCGCGTCTGGGCCTCCGACGATCATAGAGATGACTGGTGACCATCTGGTCACCAGTCATCTCTATGGTTCACCTCCGGCGCCGGACGATTCATTCTTCGGGCCCCTGATGGCACGGGAGAGCCCGGAGAAGCACCGGATCGGGGCGGGAGGGGGGTGTCCCCTCCACCCGCCTATAAGAACGATCAAGCGGCGGAGCGACCGCTATGATCATTCTTATGGTGCACAGAATCGCCGGCAGAACAGAAGGATATCTGAATGATGCCTCTAGCTGTAGGCATCATTCAGATATTCCCCCACAAAGCCCAGGACGTCATATGACGTCCACCCAGGATGGGAGATCCCATCTGTGCACGTCATTTGACTATCGGCGGGTAGGGAAGTGGTTAAGAACAAGGCTGTTGCATCACCTCCTGCCTATAGAGGGAGATTGCTTTCCTGTTAAAAGCAGAGGATCCTGGGACGTGTAGTCCCGTGGCTAGCATGCACTGAATTCTAAAACCCATTTGGAACTACAAATCCCAGCAAGCTGAATTAATAAGGGATTCTATGAGAGTCTTTAAATTTGATGGCAGTTAGCGGGCTCACGCTCTTGGCCCTTCAGCTTTAAGCGTGTTTTGAACTATATACACTTACCAGCTACTTTGCATAACCTTAGTAAGAATAGCAACCCTATGCAACTATAAAAAAACATCTGAGCATTCTATATGTTCAGTTATTACTGAATATTCTAATTAGTTTATTTCTTCCTAGTTGTAGGAATCCAATATTTCCAAAATCGACTTACATTATTGAATAAAACCAAATAAGGAATAACAATAATGTTTGTATAAATTTTGCCCATAAATCAAAGTGAAGCCTTCATCTTGCTCTAATAAGGTTTCTGCACTTACAGAGCAGAGAGACGTGTATACAGAGTATAACACATCTCTAATCTATGGAACTGCTTAAAGCTGGAGCATGTATATCAGACATCAGAAGAACAAGGAGAAGCGTGCCACAGCTTAGAATGCCCTTTATTGCCGCTGAAATTACAATAATGTGCTTTGCAGAATCTAGTTTGTGTTTAGGGTTATCAGGACTGATATTCCAATTTCCACAGCTAATTGTAGATAGATAGATAGATACTGTAGAGTAGGAATGAGCTCAGGTTTGGTCCAAACCTGGAAGTTAGATGTGATTGCTAGGCCAAAGAGCTGTGTGTATCTATTCCTTTGCATAAATACTATAGATTAGGGATGACCTTAGGCTCAGTCCAAACCTGGTTTGGTCCAAATCTCAAAATGACTAAGTGCTGCTGTGCGTGAAACGCTTAAACCTTCCTACATGTGTGTGCTCTTGTGCTGTGTTGTTTTTAATCTGGAACATTTGATATCTCAATAAAAAATGAGTGTTACCAGTGGATTGTGCGGCCAACCTATTGTACACATTTCCAAATCCAAATTTTGGTTGTGCTTGTTGGGCCAATGTGCAAACGAGCAGTGATGCTCCTAACATGGCCACATGGCCTTATTAGGTCAATTGCATTAACCCAACACCCAATCCAAAATCCAACCTCATCACTGCTATCAACTAGGGTTCCCAAGAAGTCTATCAGTCCTTCTGAGGTTGACCTCTATGATTAAGCCCCAGTGGGCCGGGTGAAATGCATTCGAGGGGTGCGGCTTAGGAATAGTTTAAGGCTGAGCCGCTCACATCCATCTCTACCTGTTGAGCTAGTGATGGTCAACTCTAATGCCTATTTCTTCAGTCGTTCATTTACAGGATCTGGTCTATGAGTCCCATCTGCCACCAAGGCAGGAGGACTCGTAGTTCTCAACTGAGCACATGTGCAATGACATCACTGCTCTTGTAGTCCATGGATAATTCCTCCAACCCCTAACCAAAAGCTCATACTGAGGTCAACCTGGGCTGGAGGAGTAGTCTGCCAAAGCCTGAATCCAGATAAAAGCATGTATAAGGGCGCTCTGAGTAACAAACCAAGCAGATATCAGTCTATATAGAAATAGAAGAGGGTCTTCATGTTCTTCCAGCAGCACTTGAAGAGAGAAGCAAACTCTGGAAGTAAAATTAAAAGAAAAAAAGGTGGCTCTAAGTGCAGAAGTACAACTTTATATTTCCCAAAAGGGTTAAAAACATTTACAAAAGGGTGGATGGGTAGGAGCACATCATATTAGTAATATGGCAGGTGGTCCGGCGTTCTGGTAGTCCTAAGGCGTCTCAGTGATATCTGCAGGTGTAATTCTATGGCAGCATATTCTGAAGTGGCCGACAGATGGAAGCCACAACTCTCCTGGATACTGGGAAGACAGCTAGGCTGTCTGAGACAGCATGGAAGCCGAATCCAGGACGTGACGTCAGCAGGAAGGGTCCAGCAACCAGCGTGGACAGCAAGCCGGAAATGATGTCATCAAGATGCAATGCATTTCGGAACAGCTGATTGGTTCCTTCTTCAAATAATGAAGTCATTCTGTCGGCCACTTCAGAATATGCTGCCAAAGAATTACACCTGCGGATATCACTGAGACTCCTTGGGACTACCAGAACGCCGGACCACCTGCCATATTACTAATATGATGTGCTCCTACCCATCCACCCTTTTTAATGTGTTTTTAACCCTTTTGGGAAATATAAAGTTTTACTTCTGCACTTAGAGGTGCTTTTTTTTTCACCTCCGGCGCCGGACGATTCATTCTTCGCACCCCTGATGGCACGGGAGAGCCCGGAGAAGCACCGGATGGCGGCGGGAGGGGGGTGTCCCCTCCCGCCGACTATAAGAACGATCAAGCGGTGGAACCGCTGCCATGATCATTCTTATGGTGCACAGAATCGCCGGCAGAACAGAAGGATATCTGAATGATGCCTCTAGCTGCGGGCATCATTCAGATATCCCCCCACAAAGTCCAGGACGAAGTATCATGGAGTGTGTATGTGTGTGTGGGGGGGGGGGTGTTCTTTTAGGATAACCTGTCTCTTTAACAAACTAAATGCATAAAACACACAAGAAATAATTAACACAAACCATTCAAAGAATTACCCCCCCCCCCCCCCAGCATATGTACAACATATGAAAAAAAAAATTTACTTTTATATTTTATTAAGTTTTAAAGTAATATTAAAGGTTTGTGTTTTATTTTTTTAAATAACAAACATGTCATACTTCTGGGGTCCCACGGCGACTCTCCCGGCTCCTCCCCGCATTAGATAACCCCCTCTGGGAAGCTCTCTCCCGAGGGGGTTAGCTTGCGGGCGCGCTCCTGTGTCATACATTCGGCGTCCATAGACGCCGAGTGTATGACTCAGCCCCGCACCCTGGCGGCTTTACTTCCTCGTTCCCTTACCGAAGATGGCAGCGGCAGCATCCGAGAGCCGAGGGAGAGATTGGCTTCGGGTGCCGACATCGCGGGCACCCTGGACAGGTAAGTGTCCTTATTTTAAAAGTCAGCAGCTGCAGTATTTGTAGCTGCTGACTTTTAAAGAATAAATTTCGGCGAACCTCCGCTTTAAAGGTGCAAATAGACACACAATAATTCTAAAATCCTTATTTATTATAAATCAATAAAATTCATCTTGTAAAACAGATATTTTCAACAGATACATATATCAAATTGAATAAAAAATTATGCTTCCGCTCAACATGTTTCATTGACTATTTACACAGCTTCTTCAGGAGTATATGCATCAATCTAAATTAAACAATAAATAATTCATGAATGAAAATGTACATAATAAATATAAACAATGTTTTTATAAAAAAAATATATATATATTGTGACAGCAGGAAGGTAAAGTCACCTGGTTGCATCCAGGGGGGTAGGTATATTTCTCCCAGATTCAGGCTTTATGCCGACTTATACAACTAGGGAGAGAGTTGATGAAGCCCAGCTGAGGCTAGTGGGCTCATGGATGATTCATACCTCTAGGGAGAGTGCTGGGCGTCATGCAGGCAGGGAGTTGATGAGACCAGCTGAAGCTTGTCAGCTCGTTTAAGGCCTCTATAAAAACTCCCAGCTTCATTAGGTGTTTGCTCATGCCTGGAACCAGACCTGTGTGGACTGTCTAGGGAGAGTGAACCCCTGTGCGGTGAGACAAAGCCTGTGTGGCTATTTGTTTGGACATTTACTAAACCAGGGACTTAGGGACTAGGACAGCACCAGGCTGATCCCAGTTGTTAGTTTAGGAAACCTGCATGTTTAGTCAGAGGTCAAGCTGACCAGGGTTTATTTTGTTTATGTTTCTTTTTGCTTTGCTGTGTTTTTGTCACTGTAAATAGAGAAATAAACCGCACCCTTTTGATCTTGAAAACCACAACCTCCGTCTGCTGGGCCTGTTTTTGTGTGGGGAGCCCATCCAGGGGGTCACACACACCCGCTGCCGAGCTAACCCCCTCACAATATATATATTGTAATTGTGTAATCATAACATGATAACATCAACAAGTATACATAATAGTGTACATAGTACAGTACAGTAAAGTGTTTTTATGTACTGTACCTTCAGTAATACATTGGCATTGTTACAATCATTTATAAATTATAATACATACCTGTTAAAATGTATCAGATATTGTTTTATGGTAGTTGACACACCACATAGAAATGATCTGGACAGCTATTTAGGCAGCCATAGAGAGGATATAAGGTCCAAGCTATGCAAGGGATATATTTAGAATTACAATCAACCACATGTGTGTATATAATTATACTACATTGTGAATAAAATTATAACAAACACATTAACTTACAGGTAATCTTGGATTCCTAAGTGAACCCCGGGAGCATGCTGAGACTCTATTTGATTTTTATCTATATTGTCCAACACCCATGGATTATGGGAATTATCGGATCTAGAGTGAGAATATATTCAGTATTAACATTGGATAATTGTTGCTCATGAAAGAAATGGCTAGCTTGTAAAAAGATTATATATATGTATTAGCTTCAAAGGGATAGCTAAATTTGCCATCAATAAACATATATAGCGGCAACATCAGCATTAAAATTACCATCACCAATTGGATTTAATCTATTACAGTATTTATCCAATAGTGTTAAGCCAGCAATATGTAGCAGCATACCCTATTAACTTTCTGTGTTACTTGCCTCTGCCTGTTTACTCCCTCGTGGCTCCATCAAAATGGCCACTGATCTTCCGACTTTATACCCCCCCCAAGCCTCTCGGCGTGTGACGTCAGAAGAGGCGTGCGGACGCTCAAGGTCTTATCGCACATGCGCAGTTGTCAGGACGCAGTTGAAATCGAGGTCTGGAAACAATCAAGCCTCACTGAACAAGGGAGGAGGGTCCCTCTCAGGGTAGGGCCGGGATCCTACCTCCCCGTGTGTCAGGTGGACTTTGGAAAAGTAAGTAGCACTCACACCGAGGGTGTGGGGCGGATATTGCATCACCTAAATCCAGGTCAACATGACACAGCATATAGCTAATGATTAAGAAACCTCAGTCAAATAAAGAACAGTAATGGCATGTATGTTGCCGAAGCCCTCAAAACATGCCCTGGGCATCTGTATGGCTGTCAATTGGGGCCATCAACAGAAAATTCTATATGGTGGTCAAACAAAATCAATACCAATTAACAATCCAATAAATAAATAAATCAACTTTAATTTTCCAAATGCATGGCCAGTGCAATTACCAGAGCACATACATTCAACACAATAGATCCTAAACACTCATTTCATCAAACAGTGGACCTTATCAAGAGGCTAAAGATAAGAAGAATCACAAAAAGGATTTAAAGCTTAAGCAGTCATTTAAGCCAGGAACTCGTGTAGCTCCCAAACTGTAAATCCATCTGGGTTCACGTTGGAGCAAATATTTATCAATTGTACCTTCCCTTTCAGACAGTGGAATGTGTTCTAGAGCACAAAATTTAATTAGACTTAAATCAAAATTGTGATGAAGTCCCAAGTGGCGACTTATAGGTGTTGCCAACTTTTTGATACTAGAAACATGATCCTGTATCCTACGAAAGAAGGGCATTTTGTCTTGCCTATATAAAAGCTGCCACATTGGCAGTTCATCATATAGACAATGCCTGGAGTTTGGCAAGTTACTCTGTAAGGAATTTTCTTGATGACCCTCTTGTTTGTATGAACAATAATTGCACATGCCACATTTGTACGTCCCTGTCATTGTAGTGCGTTTAACCTTTGGTCGAACATAATGACTTTTAACAAGATTATCCCTGATTGATTTAGATCTTTTAAATGTAATTTCAGGTTTATTATTGATGTGTCTCTGAATTTTTGGATCAGCAACCAATAAGGGCCAATATTTATTTAAAATATATCTCAATTGACAATGTTGTTGAGTATATTTGGTTATTAACCGAACTGGTTGTTTTAATGTTTTTTTGCGTAAGCCAAATATGAGTTGGTTTCCTTTATGGTTTTTAGCTCGGTTATAGGCTTTTCTCAGACATGTATAACTGTATCCTCGCTTATGTAGTCTGACTTGTAATTCTCCAGCCTCACGCTCAAAGTCCTCATCTCCAGTACAGCTCCTTGTCACAATGGTACTGGTGTGAGCCCACAGGCGAGCAGGTGACACGGGATCCCCCAAGGCGTGGAATCTAAGGGCCAGCTGGTATTCTACCAGGGACCCCCTCACAAGGGTTTGGGCTTAGCTGCGTGCTGACCCCAGGTCACGACCCCCAGGTTCACCCTGCTCGTGAGGAGAGTACCAGAAGACACAGCCAGACACAGATGGATGGATGGATAAAGCAAAAGGAGAGCCGGATAGCGAGCCAAGGTCGGGGCGGGCAGCAGACAACGTAATCAGGAGAACTAGCCGAGTCGGTACACAAGAGATCAGTTCACGAGAAGTCAGGTTAAGCAGGTTACAGAAAGGGTGCTCAGAAACAAGTGTTGCTCAAGCAACCAGAAAAATGGTGTGAGTGGAATTTAAATAGCGAGGCGCATGGGGGGCTGGACAGGAAGTAGCAGGAAGGAAGGATATATTAAGGATATATTAAGCAACAGGTGAAGCCGGCGACACCCATAGCTGCTGAGTGCAGCCAGAGCTGAACACAAGCTTGTGAAACAACAGGTGCCAGCCGACCTACAGCAGGAAAGGTAAGACACAGATCAGCTCCACAGCTGATCTGTGACACTCCTTCTCAACCAAAGGTACTGAGAGTAGGGAATACTGGAGATGAGTGACTTCAGATGTGAACACGAGGCATGGAGAATTGTACTACCTGCTGTGGGTTTTCGATAAAGGGAGGACCCTAATGAATTGTCCTTGTTTACAAAAAATTTCACATCCAGGAATGTAATCAATGATTGACTACATTCCATTGTGAATTTTAAATTAAAGCGGAGTTCCACCCTAAAGTGGAACTTTCGCTCATCAGATTCCCCCCCCTCCGTGGCCACAATTGGCACGTTTTGGGGGGAGGGAGGACAGGATACGGGCTGGGGCTCCCTCCTCCTCCCTACTCCCTCCCCCGGCCGCTGGGCCAGTAGAAGAGAGGAGCGGACCTCGCGCATGCGCCATAGGGTTCCCCGCGTGAAGCCAAAAGGCTACACTGCCGGGTACCCTTACCCGCAATGGCGGCGGCAGCACCCAACAGTTGATGGAAACATCAGCTACGGGTGCCGACATCGCTGAATTCCAGGACAGGTAAGTATGCTATTATTAAAAGCCAGCAGCTGCAGTATGTGTAGCTGCTGATATCAAAAAATGAGAAATAATAAACCAAGTTCAATATATCTCCCTTAGCGCACACGGAAAAGATTGTTAATAGAAACAGTAAGCAGCTACTATAATAATACAAGATATATCAAAAAGTATGTCAAAAGTACTAATACTCAAACATTAGCAGCGTTAGTGCAAACAATAGCAAAAGATTGTGAAAATATATTTGAATATTTGAATAAAGTCCACTGGTAAAGAAGATAAAATGGTTATCCACTTAGATATTGCACATTAGTGTGAGTCCATTAAAAGCAGAAGGTGAGTATAAAATAGTCCATCAGAGAAAAAGGGAAAATTGGATACACTCCAACACTGGGTAAGATCTCCGTCACCACACCGCTTGTGTCACCCCCTCCAGGTAATACACTTACCAGATAATACTGGATGTCATGATACGCTTATTTCTCAACAGATGCTGTCAGCAGACAAAGTACTTGTCATCTAGATGTTTCTCATTACAAGCACAATAGAGAAAGAGTATACATAGCGTAATCCAGTACAACTCATATTTATTGTCTCACGATAACACACTTACAATACATAAATAAAACGAGGGCATGTAACAATATACTGAGACAATCGTGCTTTCCTGTCTAACCTCTCACTGCTCCCGCAGTGATCCCAGGTAGGGAAGACGAGGGGAAGCCGACGTTTAGAGGATTGCTGCGTAGCGTGGCCCTTGTGTAGCTGCTGGCTTGTATTTATTTTTTTTGAGCGGAACACCGCTTTAAATTAATTTTGAGCTAATACTGTCAGAAATTTAGCTAATTGATCTCGAGTACCTCCCCAAATCATAAGCACATTGTCTATATAGCGATGGCACAAAATAACATGCTCTAAACAATCAATAGTGTCCTCACAGGAAAACAGTTGGCGTTCCCACCCCCACCCCCCCCAGATACAGGTTAGCATATGAGGGGGCACAACATGTCCCCATAACCACTCCCTGTATCTGGAGGTAGTGGGAACCACTAAACATAAACACATTTCTGGTCAATATAAACTTCATCAGTTTAGTCACAATAGGTTATAATCCTGAGCTGTTCGGCCCCTTTCTGAAAGATGATTCATCAATTTTTTTTTTATAAACAAGTTGATTATATTTATTAAGTACATTTTCATTTAATTAATTATTTATTGTTTAATTTAGATTGATGCATATACTCCTGAAGAAGCTGTGTAAATAGTTGGGGAAACATGTTGAGTGGAAGCATAATTTTTTATTCAGTTTGGTATATGTATCTGTTAATATGTATCTGAAAATATCTGTTTTACAAGATGAATTCTACTGATTTATAATAAATAATGATTGTAGAATTATTGTGTGTCCATTTGCACCTTTAAAGTCCCCATTTTGTCCTATTTTTCAATACAAAAATTATCTTTATCAAGGTCATATTTCATTTTAAACAGCGAAATATGTAGTATCCTGATGAATTGTAAGGCTATACGGTCTTATAATTCAGTTTCTTTAGAAAGTAGCCACAGCCTGTTTAGAAAAGTCTGTCCTCTGCCAGAATGCTGCAGAGAAGGGCCCTTGCTCTTTTTTGGGAAGGAAATTGTCTTTCTGCAGAAGTCTAACATGTACCCTGCCAACAATTTTCTTCTACAATTTTCCGTTAGATTTACCAAAACCCATATTTTATGAAGCCAAATCTAAACAACACTTTTAATTTTGTCCAATTAGGCAGGTCCTTACACTACATAGCTGAAAGCAAATCTAAAGGAGATTGTACAGAAATTTTACAGGAAAATTCTAAAATGTATGGCCAGTCTATAATATAAGTCCTACTTATAGCCCAGCAATCAGCAAAGCATATGCTTCTTGCTGATTGCTGAGCTTTAGATCTTACAGGGGGTGTGTCAGACCTCTGCAGAGAGACTACCACTTCCACACATAGAGTTAAGCAGGCCATACACGGTCGAATTTCGAACAAATTTTCTTTTCAAAATCAGAAAGTTTTTTGTTTTTTGTTTTTGTGATCCGATGATGCCACCATTGATTTTTGAAATTCGGCCGGGAATATTATTTTCTCTCCGGGAATATTATTTTCTCTCCGGGAATATTCTTTTCTTGCACATGCGCATTTTTTTTCTATTACATTTCTCGCACGATTCTACCATCATTGATTAGAAAATCGTTAGTTTTTCAAAAAATTTCCAACATGTCCGATTCCTTAAATTTGATTGCCGCACGAAAATTGGCTGTTGCTGCAGCCCACTAACGGTGCGAAATTCGTACGAAAATTCTTTGATACGATTTTCGAAAGAAAATTATTTCGAAATTCAAACCGTGTGTGGCCGGCTTAAGTCTCCTGGAAGTCCAAGGTGAGGTTCTCTGTAGAAGTGGCTGTAGACTATAAACACATGCACACACCCTTATGCCTAGCATACAATTCTATGACATGTTCCTATTAGGGCTTTTATATTGCATAGGGTAGAATTGAAGATAGCAGATGAGATCTAATTTAAGTGATCAAATATTCGAAGCAATACCACAGTGTTAAACACAAAAACTTTAGAAAAGTAATGTTCCTGAACTGCTAGAATAAAACACTCCAATGTGCATGTTCCTTCCCATACGTATAGTTTATGAAACAATGGTTTCATTGTGGCAGGTAACATAAACCCCCAAGGTAATTTTCCATTGATGGTTTAGAACACTTAGCTTACAATTCTCAAATGTAAAATTCCCCAAATCTTCCTGCAGGAGGAGTTTTTATATCAGATTGTCACCTGAAACATTAGCTCTTTGAGTACCATGGAAATGACATAAGTCAACTCTAAATTGATGACATAAAATGTTTGGAGGCATTGGAATGATTTCCTCACTCCGGAGTGGGAGAATTACACGAATGTTCAGAAATACAATCAGGAAATTGCCTAGTTGCCCAACCATCATATTAAACATTACATAAAGCACAGTTGATTATATGCACCACCGCCCTTGTGTTGTAATTAATATAGTCCCTCATGGGATAGAATTTATGAGTAAAGTGATTGCTACACTTGTTTTCACAAGAAAATTACAAAATTTACAGTGCCGCTGGGCATATTTTATGGAAGTCTTATATTTAAAATGAACAAGTATTATTCGATTTTAATTTCATCCGTTAAAGTGACCTTGTCACTTCTTTTAAAGTGGTTGTAAACCTTTGAAATGAAAAATTAAGTAGTAGCTTTAAATAAGTAGGAAAGAGAAAATGTAAAGGGTGATAGCTCACATATTGGCATCCTGGATCTAAGATCCTTTTCACGTTCCTTTCCTTTTGTATAGCAGCTAATTTACACTATATCAACAAAAATATTGGGACGCCTGCCTTCCCTTTCCAAAGTACCTTCTAATGCTTCCTGCTTCCCATTATATGCAAAGATGAAAAGATGGGAAAACGCTCACAATGTACTACATTTTTTCACATTCTATGGCGATATATCATGAAAAAATGCCAAAAATACACCGGAATATCTAAAATCATGAGCAAGCCTTAATTGTCTGCCGCACTGTTTTCATGCAGTTACAGTTTTCCTGGTAAGTGTATCTTCTTATAGATATTGATACACACTAAGCACATGTAATGATGTCAACACATTTAGATCATGTGAATTGTAGAAGTCCTGTCTTCTCTACTTCCCCTTGATTCGTGGGACACCGCTGCACATGTATGCAGTCACATACATAGTATAAAGTGTCTTAGTATTGTAGCGTTCGGGGAACCAGCTAGATCGCAGGACACAGGCTTTTCAAACAAAAGGACGTTTATTAAACTTAAAGGACTTCACAGCAGCAAAACAAAAAGAAATAACAGTCTCACCGACTTGTAGAGCTTATAACTGCTGTTGCAGTTAAACAGTCCTTACTTGGTGTTGCAGGTAAGTTTCCCAGCTAGAAGGCTTCCATGCAGGCCACTGCCATGTACATTCACAGCTTTCCAGAGCTTTTCACAGCCTCCACAGCTTTTGCAGTGTCCACCATTCACCATGCACAGACATCACTACACTCCTTCCTCTCTCCTAAAACTTCCTGTCTCTCTTAAACCACTTCCTTGGACAGGTGTGTTAACCCTTTCTGTTCCCTTAAAGGAACCACAGCCCAAACAGAGGGGAAATATAGCGTCCTTCCAGGACACAGCCACGGCGTCCTGTATATATCCCCCCCCTGTGCCCCAACGCCAAGGAGGTGGAGGCAAAAGTGGAGCTAAAACAATGGACTCGGGAGAGGGCATCTGCATTTTGATGCAGTCTCCCGGACCTATGCTCCACTACAAATTTAAATTCCTGGAGCGCCAGGAACCAACGCGTAATCCTGGCATTAGTCCCTTTACCTTGCCTCATCCATGTTAAAGGGGCATGGTCAGAAATCAACCTAAACTTCCTTCCCAAGAGGTAATATCTGAGGGATTCCAGAGCCCACTTAATGGCCAGACATTCTCGTTCAACTATAGCATAGTTTTTTTCCGCTGGTGTCAACTTCCTACTGAGGAAGACTACTGGGTGCTCCTCCCCATGAACAACCTGTGACAACACAGCTCCCAATCCTACATCGGAAGCATCAGTCTGGACAACAAACTTGTTTGAAAAATTGGGTGCTATCAGGACAGGGTGTTGGCACAGTGCTGACTTGAGCTCCAAAAAAGCCTTTTCAGCATCTGCATTCCATTCCACCATGACCGATTTCCGACCCTTAGTCAGATCGGTCAATGGAGCCGCCAATGTGGCAAAGTTGGGTACGAATCTCCTGTAGTATCCCACCATGCCCAGGAATGCACGTACCTGCTTTTTTGTGAGGGGGCAGGGCCAATTCTGTATAGCCTCTACCTTGCTAACCTGAGGTTTCACCACCCCTCTACCCACAATATAGCCCAGGTATTTCACCTCCTCCATTCCCAAAGCACATTTTTCAGGGTTTATTGTAAAACCCCTCCTTCCAAAGAGAGGCCAGTACTTCCTGGACTTTGGGCAAGTGTGATTCCCAGTCTCTGCTAAAAATGACTATGTCGTCCAAGTACACTGAGGCATACTCCGGGTGAGGTCGTAAAATCCTATCTATTGCTCGCTGGAAAGTGGCTGGAGCAGTTTGCAGTCCAAAAGGCATTCGTTTGTACTGAAAACTCCCCTCTGGGGTAGAAAAAGCAGTTTTCTCTCTAGCAGCCTTAGTCAACGGGATTTGCCAATACCCCTTGGTAAGGTCTAATGTTGTGATATACCTGGCTGGACCTAGTCTCTCAATAAGCTCATCTACCCGGGGCATGGGGTAGGCATCAAACCGTGAAACCTCATTAAGTTTCCGGAAATCATTGCAGAATCGCAGAGTCCCGTTGGGCTTTGGTACCAACACAATCGGGCTCGACCACTCACTCTGCGATTCCTCAATGATCTCCAGGTCTAGCATCTTCTTCACTTCCTCTGAAACGGCCTTTCTTTGAGCCTCTGGGATGCGGTAGGGCCGGACAAAAACTTTGACTCCAGGTTCCGTGATAATATCATGTTCTATAACACTAGTTAGCCCTGGCAAGTCTGAAAACTTTTCTTTATTTCTCTGCAAGAACTCCTTTGCCTGCTGACTTTGGATTTTAGACAGGGTACTTGCTACTTGGACACTCTCCACCCCAACCTGAGGTTCAAGTCTTGCACTAGCCAGGGAGGTCACCGGTTCCCTGTCGGTCCAGGGCTTTAACAAGTTGACATGATATATCTGATACGGTTTCCTCTTGCCTGGCTGGTGGACTCTATAATTTACCTCTCCCACTTTTTCCACAACTTCAAAGGGACCTTGCCATCTGGCCAAGAATTTACTTTCCACAGTGGGAATTAGCACCGCTACTCGATCCCCCACTTGGAAGTGCCTTATTTTAGCAGCCCTGTTATAGACCCGTCGTTGAGCCTCCTGGGCTTTTTGCAAATGCTCCTTGACTAGTGGCATCACAGTTTGGATCCTTTCCTGCATTTGGGAGACATATTCAAGAACACTCTTATGCTGAACAGGTTCACTTTCCCATTCCTCTTTAACAAAGTCAAGTAGTCCGCGAGGTCTCCGCCCATATACCAACTCAAAGGGCGAAAATCCCGTGGAGGCCTGGGGCACTTCCCTGATAGCAAACAGGAGAGCTGGTAACAGGCAGTCCCAGTCTTTCCCATCCCTTTGTACCACTCTCTTGAGCATAGACTTAAGGGTCTTATTAAAGCGTTCCACTAACCCGTCCGTTTGGGGATGGTAGACCGATGTGCGCAGCTGTTTAATCCGGAACAGCTTGCACACATCGGCCATAACTCTTGACATAAACGGGGTTCCCTGGTCTGTGAGTATTTCCTTGGGAAAACCAGTTTGTGTAAACAACTGGAACAATTCCCGGGCAATAGCCTTAGAGGAGGTATTCCGAAGGGGAAGCGCCTCAGGATATCGGGTGGCATAGTCAAGAATCACCAATATGTAGGAGTAACCTCGAGCTGACTTTACCAAGGGACCCACTATATCCACGGCTATCCTCTCGAACGGGACCTCAATTATGGGCAGAGGGATCAAAGGGCTCCGGAAGTGGGTCACCGAAGCGGTCAACTGACAGATGGGACAAGAGGTACAGTATTTCTTTACCTCTGCTTTCAGACCTGGCCAGTAAAACCGGTCGGTGATCCCTGCCTCCGTCTTCTCAACTCCCAGGTGTCCCCCTAACACATCGTCATGGGCCAGGTCCAGAACCTTTCGTCTATATTGTTGGGGTACCAACAATTGTTCTACCACATTTTCTCTCACCTTGGTAACCCGATACAATAACTCATTATATATTGCGAAGTGTGGCCACCGCTCATTCGCACCTGGCTCTTGGGGAACCCCATTTACTACTACAACTTGTTCCTGTGCATGGGTCAAAGTGGGGTCCTGCATCTGAGCAGTACCAAACGCCCCCTGGGGAACACCCAAATCTGGCAGGGCAGGGGTAGAGGCCACTTCCTCGTCCTCTTCCCCCAGCATTACCTGAAGTGGGGAAGGTCCTCCCCCCTCAGTGTTTTGGTAGGTCTGTGGACCACATATCTTGACATTCTCAACAGTATCAGCTCTACTTTCATCACCATTAACCCAACCATTAGCAATTTCATCATTTGGATCCACATTAAGAACATTTGGCAGTTCAGGGTTATTCCTCTCAGCAGCAGGAACAGGGAGGCTAGTTTCTCCCCAATCTCTGAACTGTTCTCCTTGTTCCCACAGTTTTGTAAACAACGGACAGTCTCGTCCTATTATAACATCATGTACCAAGTTCTTTACCACCCCCACCTCTTGAGTACCAGTGCCACATGCTGAGGAGATGGTCACCGAGATGAGAGGGTACTCTCTAGTGTCCCCGTGAATGCACGCCACCCGTAAGGTTTTTCTTGCGGGACCGATCTTCCCAATTACTCTAGGATGAACCAGGGTTACCATGCTTCCAGAGTCCAACAAAGCCCGGGCAGGGAGATGGTTCACTTGGACTTCACACTCAAATTTTTCCTCACCCAGGTCGAGCTGTGTGGTGCATAATTTATGGGCATAAAAAGACCCCCTCCGAAGAACCCTGCATTCCATGGGCTCCTCTTGCAGTGGGCAGTGTGCCCGGGTATGACCCCAGGAATGACATCGCCAACATTGTACATCCCCTCCTCTCCGAACAGGAACAGAACGCTGAGCAGGGTTGCCAACTTTCAGTAAATTTACAAACAGTTTGCAAAATCTGTAATTTTTGCATCTGTCTGTCAATGTCCATTATGAACATGCAGGCTGCATGTCCATAATGGACATTCATGGGTAGATGCAAAAATTACTGATTTTGCAAACTGTTTGTAAATTTATTGAAAGTTGGCAACCCTGACGCTGAGGAGGTACCGGGAGTGACTCTTGACCTTCCGGCGGGGTTTGCTCCAGGACTCCTTGGAACATCCTTTCGAAGGGCAGCAGTTGGTCGAACAGGCCGTGGTAGACTGGGGCCTATGCACTTGGTAGGTCCGAGCAGGTCCTCCACCACTGTATATCGTTCCACCATCTCGACAAGGAGGTTTGCTGTTTTGGGGTCTCCATGGCTGACCCACCGTTGAAGGTCGTCTGGCAGGGATCTCAGGTATCGGTCCAGCACAACCCGTTCCACGATTTGGGGGCCCGACAACACCTCAGGCTGCAGCCATTTTTTTACCAGTTGCACCAGGTCATGCATTTGAGACCGAGGTGGCCGATCTGGACGATACTTCCATTGGTGTACTCGTTGGGCCCGAACGGCCGTAGTCACCCCCAGACGAGCCAGAATTTCTGCCTTTAACTTTTGATAGTCTTTAGCATCATCGGGTGGCAGGTCAAAGTAGGCTTTTTGAGGATCTCCGGTGAGAAAAGGGGCAATGAGGCCGGCCCACTGGTCCTGAGGCCACCCTTCTCTCTCTGCCATCCTCTCAAATGTAGCAAGAAATGCCTCTACATCATCGCTCAGGGACAATTTCTGCAAAAAATGGCTTGCCCTCACCGTCACCTGGTTGCCAGGGGCAACATCCACTTGCTCCAGAACCTGAGATAGCTGTTGCACTGCTTCCTTTAAGACAGTCACCTGAGCCTGCATAACCTCTTGTTGGGCTGCTTGCTGGGCTGCCAACTGGGTCACCAACAGGCGAGTATTTTCTTGCTGCAGCTGATTTGCTTCCTCATGGCGAGTTTGCGCTTGCATATTAGCCAGGGACAGCTGTTTAATTAGTTCCTCCATTGCTTCAGCTTTCAACGTTTGTGCAGCTTTAACCCAGGACATATATCCAATGTACTGTCCCTTTTAACTGTTCAATGTCAAGTTCAAGTCAAAGATAAACAAAAAGTTTTTTTTTTTTTTCTTCTTATGCCTGTTATTCTGTCCTGCCCGCATTCGAGCACCAGTGTAGCGTTCGGGGAACCAGCTAGATCGCAGGACACAGGCTTTTCAAACAAAAGGACGTTTATTAAACTTAAAGGGCTTCACAGCAGCAAAACAAAAAGAAATAACAGTCTCACCGACTTGTAGAGCTTATAACTGCTGTTGCAGTTAAACAGTCCTTACTTGGTGTTGCAGGTAAGTTTCCCAGCTAGAAAGCTTCCATGCAGGCCACTGCCATGTACATTCACAGCTTTCCAGAGCTTTTCACAGCCTCCACAGCTTTTGCAGTGTCCACCATTCACCATGCACAGACATCACTACACTCCTTCCTCTCTCCTAAAACTTCCTGTCTCTCTTAAACCACTTCCTTGGACAGGTGTGTTAACCCTTTCTGTTCCCTTAAAGGAACCACAGCCCAAACAGAGGGGAAATATAGCGTCCTTCCAGGACACAGCCACGGCGTCCTGTACACTATATAACACAACATCTAACCTGCATTAATGCATATTGAAAATCATGAATGTATTTTTAGAGAACATATAAGGAGTATAATATGTGTGCCTTTATATGTTCACCATTACTCTTTATTTGTATTTATTTTTGTATACTGTTGATCTGTGTATTTTTTCTCTTTTTCTTCTTTTACATGCATTGGCTGTGATATGTATATACATATTCTACCAACCTTTTGTTTGTTTCTAGAATTTATATAATATCCCATTGTGCCGCTTTCAAAGGCCCTGACAAAGCGGAAACCCGCGAAACGCGTAGGCCATCTTATTCTTCTTGACTGGGAATTGCACACCCCGACATTGATCTTCTGAACTGTAACGTGATTTTATCTCATGATTTAAAATAATAATTTTTTGATATTACTGCCATATGGCAGAAAAATAAAAGTTGATTATTTTTCTATAAATTCTGGAATGTCTATATTTATTTACTCCACTGAGGTACACACAAAGTCCCACCCCGCTCAACCTTTTTCTTGACACATAGTAGCATATTCTTAGGGGATGGTGCCTCAGTAGGAGCTTCATGTTATCTCGCATACACCCCAACCCCTACACATAAAATCATGAGCAACTTTAAAAAAAAAATGTACTTAAAGGGGTTGTAAAGGTTCGTTTTTTATTTTCTAAATAGGTTCCTTTAAGCTAGTGCATTGTTGGTTCACTTACCTTTTCCTTTGATTTACCTTCTAAGTGTTTGTTTTCTTTGTCTGAATTTCTCACTTCCTGTTTCTCCTCACTAAACTTCACACCATCATCCGAGTGGTGTGGAGTCAGCCAGAACAGCTTACTGAACAGCTTACTGAGGAGGAACAGGAAGTGAGAAATTCAGACAAAGAAAACAAAGAAAACAAATATTTAGAAGGATAATCTGAGGAAAAGGTAAGTCAACCAACAATGTACTAGCTTAACCACTTAACGACCGCCCACTGTAAATATACGTCAGCAGAATGGCACCGACAGGCACAATCACGTATATATACGTGATTGCCTTTGTATAGTTGGGGGGTCCGATCGGACCCCCCTTCTTTACAGTGAGCGGTCGTTTTACCTTCGGGAGCGATCCGGCATGAGGGGACGGCCGTTCGATTCCGGCCACCCCCTCTCGATCGCTCCCGGCGAATGAGAGAGCTTCCCCTGCCTGCCAGGAAGGAGGAAGTGATGTCATCTCTCCTGGGGCGCTCACATATACCGAGCGCCGTACAGGAGAAGATGCCAGGTTAGTACACACAACACTACACTGACACCAGGACACATAGGCACATAAATCGCCCCCCCAGGCCCCCCCAGACACCCCCAGATCACCCCCCAGCCCCCCAGCCCCCAGTCACAGTGTCACTGATTGCAGTGACCATTTATTTAGTGATCACTGCAATCAGTGACATTTGTGACTGTAAAAGTGTCACCAAAGTTTAGTCTTAGGTCCAGTGTAGCCCCCTAACCCCCCCTAATAAAGGTTTAACCCCCTGATCACCCCCCAGATAACCCTTTCACCCCCTATCACCACTGTCACTAAGCAATCATTTTTCTGATCGATGTCTTAGCGTTGGTGATGCTGATCGGTAGCCAGTAATTTTTTTTAGGTGCGCCGCAGGTTTTTATAGCGTCGGGTACCCCCATATATTACCTAATAAAGGTTTAACCCCCTTGATCGCCCCCAGGTAACCCTTTCACCCCCTATCACCACTGTCACTAAGTTATAATTTTTCTGATCGATGTCTTAGCGTCGGCGATGCTGATCGGTAGCCAGTAATTTTTTTTAGGTTCGCCGCAGGTTTTTATAGAGTCGGGTACCCCCATATATTACCTAATAAAGGTTTAACCCCCTTGATCACCCCCCAGGTAACCCTTTCACCCCCTAGCACCGCCGTGGCTATGCGATCATTTTTCTGATCGATGTCTTAGCGTCGGTGATGCTGATCGGTAGCCAGTAATTTTTTTTAGGTTCGCCGCAGGTTTTTATAGCGTCGGGTACCCCCATATATTACCTAATAAAGGTTTAACCCCCTTGATCGCCCCCCCCAGGTAACCCTTTCACCCCCTATCACCACTGTCACTAAGCGATAATTTTTCTGATCGATGTCTTAGCGTCGGCGATGCTGATCGGTAGCCAGTAATTTTTTTTAGGTTCGCCGCAGGTTTTTATAGCGTCGGGTACCCCCATATATTACCTAATAAAGGTGTAACCCCCTTGATCACCCCCCAGGTAACCCTTTCACCCCCTAGCACCGCCGTCACTATGCGATCATTTTTCTGATCGATGTCTTAGCGTCGGTGATGCTGATCGGTAGCCAGTAATTTTTTTTAGGTTCGCCGCAGGTTTTTATAGCGTCAGGTACCCCCATATATTATCTAATAAAGGTTTAACCCCCTGATCGCCCCCCAGGTAACCCTTTCACCCCCTATCACCACTGTCGCTAAGCAATCGTTTTTATGATCGTTGTCTTAGTGTCGGTGATGCCGATAGGTAGCCAGTAATTTTTTTTTAGGTTCGCCGTCAGGTTTTTATATAGCGTCAGGTACCCCCATATATTACCCTAATAAAGGTTTTAACCCCCTAATTGCCCCTAGTTAACCCTTTCACCAGTGATCATCATTTAAGTGTTACGGGTGACGCTGGTTAGTTAGTTTGCTTTCTATAGTGTCAGGGCACCCGCCGTATATAACCCAATAAAGGTTTAACCCCCTGATCGCCCGGCGGGTGATATCAGTTAGGTTTTAGCGTCAGAGAGGGTCTGCGTCACACCCCAGGCAGCGTCAGGTTAGTGCCAGTAGCGCTAACACCCACGCGTGAAGCATACACCCCCCTTAGTGGTATAGTATCTGATCAGCTCAATATCTGATCTGATCAGATCTATACTAGCGTCCCCAGCAGTTTAGGGTTCCCAAAAACGCAGTGTTAGCGGGATCAGCCCAGATACCTGCTAGCACCTGCGTTTTGCCCCTCCGTCCAGCCCAGGCCACCGAAGTGCAGTATCGATCGATCACTGTCACTTGCAAAACACAACACACATAACTGCAGCGTTCGCAGAGACAGGCCTGATCCCTGCGACTCCAGTGCTGTAGGAGGTAATTTCACCACCACAGTTAAAAAAAAAAAAGCATATATGCCGAAGCATTGGGGCAGCAGGAGCGGAGGAGTGATTTTGCTCCTAATGCCGCGTACATACGGTCGAAATTCCGACGGAGGCTTGCCCGTGGAAAAGTCTGACCATGTGTACGCGGCATAACTTTTGCGAGAAGATGCCCCCATGCTTCGGCATATATAAATGGTGCATGTATGCCCATCATTAGAAGTGGGTGGATGAAGGGCGGTATTCTAATGGTGGGCATACCCACCGATCAATCTTTTTTTTCGTTCAGCCAACAGGCTGCATGAAAAAAAAGATTACAATACATGTCCAACAAGGACCAGCAACGTACTGGTATGTTGCTGGACTTTGAATGTTTATACCAGAATGATGCCTGCGGGTTTAGGTATCATCTTGGTATCATTCTTTTCAGCCAGCGGCCGGCTTTCATGTAAAAGCAATCCTAGTGGCTAATTAGCCTCTGGACTGCTTTTACAAGCAGTGGGAGGGAATGTCCCCCCCCCCCGGATATAAAAAGCGCCATTGGGAAATTGGGAAAGCATTTTATCACACCGATCTTGGTGTGGTCAGATGCTTTGAGGGCAGAGGAAAGATCTAGGGTCCAATAGACCCCAGTTTTTTCAAAAAAGAGTACCTGTCATTACCTATTGCTATCATAGGGGATATTTACATTCCCTGAGATAACAATAAAAGTGATAAAAATAAATAAATATGGAAGCAACAGTTTAAAAATAAAATAAAAAAGCAAAATTAATAATAAAAAAAAAAAAAAAAAAGCACCCCTGTCCTGCCCTGCTCTTGCCCAATGGCGAACGCAAGCGTCGGTCTGGCGTCATATGTAAACAGCAATTGCACCATGCATGTGAGGTATCACCGCGAAGGTCAGATCGAGGGCAGTAATTTTAGCAGTAGAACTCCTCTGTAAATCTAACGGGGTAACCTGTAAATGCTTTTAAAGGCTTTTAAAAATGTATGTAGTTTGTCGCCAATGCGCGTTTGTGCGAAATTTTAAAGCATGTCGTGTTTGGTATCTATGTACTCGGCCTAAGATCATCTTTTTTATTTCATCAAACATTTGGGCAATATAGTGTGTTTTAGTGCATTAAAATTTAAAAAAGTGTATTTTTTCCCCAAAAAATGCGTTTGAAAAATCGCTGCGCAAATACTGTGTAGAAAAAAAAAATGCAACACCCACCATTTTATTCTGTAGGGCCTTTGCTTTAAAAAAATATATAATGTTTGGGGGTTCAACATAATTTTCTTGCAAAAAAAATATGTTTTCATGTAAACAAAAAGTGTCAAAAAGGGCTTTGTCTTCAAGTGGTTAGAAGAGTGGATGTAAGCTTCCTAATGTTGTGTATAAAATGCCAGAACAGTTCAAAACCCCCCCCAAATGACCCCATTTTGGAAAGTAGACACCCCAAGCTATATACTGAGAGGCATGTCGAGTCCATGGAATATTTTATATGTTGACACAAGTTGCGGAAAAAATAAAAAATTTTTTTTTTTTTTTTGCACAAAGTTGTCACTAAATGATATATTGCTCAAACATGCCATGGGCATATGTGGAATTGCACCCCAAAATACATTCTGTTGCTTCTCCTGAGTACGGGGATACCACATGTGTGAGACTTTTTGGGAGCCTAGCCGCGTACGGGACCCCAAAAACCAAGCACCGCCTTCAGGCTTTCTAAGGGTGTCAATTTTTGATTTCACTTCTCACTGCCTATCACAGTTTCGGAGGCCATGGAATGCCCAGATGGCACATAACCCCCCCCCCCCCCAAATGACCCCATTTTGGAAAGTAGACACCCCAAGCTATTTGCTGAGAGGTATTGTGAGTATTTTGCAGATCTCGCTTTTTGTCACAAAGTTTTGAAAATTGAAAAAAAAAAGCAAAAAAAAAAAAAATGTTCTTTCTTCATTTTTAAAAACAAATGAGAGCTGTAAAATACTCACCATGCCTCTCAGCAAACAGCTTGGGGTGTCTACTTTCCAAAATGGGGTCATTTGGGGGGGTTTTGTGCTATTTTGGCATTTTATGGCCTTCAAAACTGTGATAGGTAGTGAGGAGTGAAATCAAAAATTTGCGCCCTTAGAAATCCTGGAGGCGGTGCTTGGTTTCCGGGGTCCCGTACGTGGCTAGGCTCCTAAAAAGTCCCACACATGTGGTATCCCCGTACTCAGGAGAAGCAGCAGAATGTATTTTGGGGTGCAATTCCACATATAACCATGGCATGTGTGGGCAATATATCATTTAGTGACAACTTTTTGTAATTTTTTATTTTTTTTGTCATTATTCAATCACTTGGGACAAAAAAAAATATTCAATAGGCTCAACAGGCCTCTCAGCAATTTCCTTGGGGTGTCTACTTTCTAAAATGGGGTCATTTGGGGGGGGTTTGTGCTATTTTGGCATTTTATGGCCTTCAAAACTGTGATAGGTAGTGAGGAGTGAAATCAAAAATTTGCGCCCTTAGAAATCCTGAAGGCGGTGCTTGGTTTCCGGGGTCCCGTACGTGGCTAGGCTCCTAAAAAGTCCCACACATGTGGTATCCCCGTACTCAGGAGAAGCAGCAGAATGTATTTTGGGGTGCAATTCCACATATAACCATGGCATGTGTGAGCAATATATCATTTAGTGACAACTTTTTGTAATTTTTTTTTTTAGTTTTTTTTTGTCATTATTCAATCACTTGGGACAAAAAAAAAAAATATTCAATGGGCTCAACATGCCTCTCAGCAATTTCCTTGGGGTGTCTACTTTCTAAAATGGGGTCATTTGGGGGGGTTTTGTACTGCCCTGTCATTTTAGCACCTCAAGAAATGAGATAGGCAGTCATAAATTAAAAGCTGTGTAAATTCCAGAAAATGTACCCTAGTTTGTAAACGCTATAACTTTTGCGCAAACCGATAAATATACGCTTATTGACATTTTTTTTACTAAAGACATGTGGCTGAATACATTTTGGCCTAAATGTATGACTAAAATTGAGTTTATTCGATTTTTCTTATAACAAAAAGTAGAAAATATCATTTTTTTTCAAAATTTTCAGTCTTTTTCCATTTATATCGCAAAAAATAAAAATCGCAGAGGCAATCAAATACCATTAAAAGAAAGCTCTATTTGTGGGAAGAAAAGGACGCAAATTTCGTTTGGGTACAACATTGCATGTCCGCACAATTTACAGTTAAAACAGCGCAGTGCAAAATTCTGAATTCACCTCTGGTCCTTTAGCTACCAAATGGTCCGGGGCTTAAGTGGTTAAAGGAACCTATTTAGAAAATAAAAAATGAACCTTTTCAACCCCTTTAATTCTTCTTTCAAAATATTTTATTTTTCAATAATCATAAAATAAATCATAAAATAAAACAAATAATATACAGTATAACATACGAATAATTCATACAGGAGAATAATAATATAGACAGCACAAATAATATTCCATATTCAAAAAATTAAATAAAAATAAATAAAAGAGCAAATACGTATCTCTACTTTCAATAGAAGATTTATCAGATAAAGGCCAGAAAGCCTAAAAAATTTTATATAGATTTACTTTATCTAAACCAGAATAAAAAGAAAAAATGAATTAATCGAGATCCACGCCCCTCCATGGCACCCCTATAGGGATCATGCTGTGCCAGAAGAGGGGATCCCACGTGTATTTGAATGGGCTCTTAAGAAAGCCCTCTAACCCTTACTAATCAAGAGATAAAACCAATGAAATAGGATGAAGGGTCATCCACACTATAACCTATCAATCAAAAAATGTTGTAAAGACCCTAGGAATATCATAAGAATATGTTTCTTATAAGGATCTCCAAGATTCATATTAGAAAAAATAAAGATAAAAATAAAAATAGAAGATAAAAGCACAATAAAAGATGTAAGGAGGGGGGGGAGAGGGGTGTACATGCCTGACTTAACGATCCCAAGCTGGAAAACGATGGAACAATTCAATGAAGAGATAATCCAATATAATTCGCCCAAGGTTCCCATATCTCTTCAAATTTTGGAACTGTGTTATTTAATATACTAGCTAGTTTTTCTTGAGTCATAATCCAAGAAATCTTTCGTTTGACATCAAAAAGGAAGGGTTTTTGTTTTTTCCAAGCTTTTGCTATGGTGATCTTGGCTCCGGTGAGAATGAAGTGAATCAGTAATTGAGTAGGTTTAGATATACGAGGAAGATGTGCATTTAGGAGAGCAACAAATGGGGATCTGGGAATCTGGTTTCCAGTGACTTTAAAGATTAAATTAAAAACTTTATTCCAAAAGGGGCGAATCCTAGGACACTCCCACCATATATGGGCCATTGATCCTATAAGTTGGCAACCTCTGAAGCATGAAGGATCATCTGAAGTGTAAATAGTAGCTAATTTAGAGGGGGTAAGATACCACCTTGTTAAAACTTTTACATTGGCTTCCACCAGATATACATTCAGAACGCCTTTAAAGGACTTCAAACAAGCAGTATGCCAGACTTTCAGGTCCAAAGTACACCGGAAGTCCTTTTCCCAAGCTGTCATGTAGGGGGACTTCTCATTAGAATGAGTGAGGGACGAATACACTAGAGAAATACCTCCCCCTGGTTCCATAGCTCTATCGCACCATGTTTCGTAATTAGTATATTGGATCGAGGAAGGGATATCCTTCCATGTACTAGTCAGGAATTGTGAAATTTGGCGATAATGTAATTTTTCAGAGTCTGGGAGTTTTAATATTTTAATACAATGATCTAGGGATATAAGACACCCAGATTTAATGAAGTTTCCTATACGGTATAGTCCCCTATTAGTCCACCATCTGAAATCATCAACATTCAGACCAGGGGGAAAATCTGGATTATTAAATACAGGTGTGAGAGGCCGTCCAGCAGATGTAAGGGTTGGAAGATTTCTAAATTTGTCCCAAAGCGCTATAGATTGCGACAAGGTAGGAGACATTATAGGAGGACGAAACTTGGTAGGGCACCATAGGAGATAATCCAAGGAAAAGCAGGGTACTGCTTGATTTTCTATTAAGACCCAATCAGGCTTTTCAGTCTTAGAGTATATTGAGGAGAGTTGTGCTAATCTTGCTGAAACAAAGTATTTGTATAAGTCTGGGAGACCTAGTCCCCCTCTATTTCTATGAAGAAAAAGAGTGCTCTGTGATACACGGTACCCAGAGGAACCCCAAATAAATGTGAGAATCTTGCTCTGAAATGACTTCAAATGATTTTTTTTTAATAGGGATGGGCAATGATCTAAAATAATAAAGAATCCTCGGGAGTAAAGTCATTTTGACAGAATTGATTTTGCCAAGCCAGGACATATCATATTTGGACCAGGCTTTGAGATCAATTTCCAATTTCTTAAATAGGGGCAGATAGTTACAGTCATATAGATTTTCTGTTCGTGCAATTAGAGTTATACCTAGGTATTTGTTAGAATCTTTCATTTCAAATTTGAATGATTGCTGTAATGAGGAAACAACGGAACAGGGGAGCGTGATGTTTAGGGTCTGCGATTTCGTATAGTTTACTGTTAGACCTGAAATTTTAGAAAAGTCATTAAGTACTTTGCAAATGTTTGGTAACGAAATTAAAGGGGAAGTAACAAACAAAAGAATGTCATCCGCAAATAGCCCACATTTATGTGTTTGATTTCCGCATACCACCCCCTTAACGCTATGGTTTTGACGAATTGCTATTGCCAGGGTTTCTATCACAATGGCAAAGATGAGCGGAGAAAGCGGGCAACCTTGCCTAGTGCCTTTTTCTATGTTAATCGGTTTTGAATAATGACCTTGGAGACGTAGCAATGCTGTGGAATGAGAGTATAGGGAGTGAAGAAGACCCCTAAGGCGCATTCCAAAACCCCAACATTCCATAAGGGTAAAAATATAAGTCCATGAAACCGAATCAAAAGCCTTATGAAGGTCTAATGATAAAAGGAATCCCTGTTGCCTCGTGCCCCCCTCCCAATTAGTCTGAAGTATAGAGATTAAATCTATTGTTCTCCTTATCTGGTCAGGCCCTTGTCTACCAGGGATGAAGCCAGCTTGATCTTTATGTATATACACATTAATAAAAGAGGCTAGATGATTGGCTAGTATCTTCGTCATTATTTTTATATCATTGTTTATCAAAGAGATTGGACGGTAGTTATTAATTTCTTCAGGATTTTTATCAGGCTTAGGTAAAATTGTGATATATGCAGTATTTAATTGGACATCTAAAGGAACACCCACTGTTTTAGCATTGAAAAATTTTGTTAAATGTGGAGCTAATGTTTCCGTGAAGGCCTTATAATAGGAAATAGAGAACCCATCAGGACCCGGAGCCGAACCCGCTTTGAGACCTTTAATGACTTCAAGAACCTCCTCCTCAGTAAAGGCAGATTCAAGTAAATCCCTATGCGAAGAGAGAAGGGTAGGAATGGGAAGATCATCAAGGAATTTAGTAACTGAGTCTGTATCAATTTGGGAGGAAGATTTATAGAGGTCGGAAAAAAACTCATGAAAGGCCTCCAGAACTTTGACAGGGTTAGCTGTGGGAGGCTGACCAGAAATTCTGATTTTAGGAGTAGTATTGATTCGAAAACGGGGGAAAAGCTTAGCAGCTAATAAGGGTCCTATTTTGTTAGCATGAACATAGAATTTGTTACTTGTCCAGCGAATAGCTTTATCAGCTTGAGTAGTGAGGAGTAAGTTTAGATCAAGTCTAGCTTTATCAATGAGGGCAATAGGAACTTTGGACGGGTCCTTTTTGTGTTTGGCTCTGAGAGAGGCATATTATTTTTCTAAGCGGTCTATTTTATCTTTACGTTCCCTTTTGAGTTGCGTTGCTAGCTGAATTATTTTACCCCATATGAAAGCCTTATGAGCCGCCCAAAGCGTTTCAACCGACACTTCTCCAGTATCATTGAGAAGAAAATATTCTTGAAGAGCTTTATTAATCATCTCAACTCTTAATGGATCAGAAAGAATGGATTTGTTGAGTTTCCAATTGCCCCACTTTCCGCTCAAAGCATTAGAGTGAAGAGCTATAAGTACAATTGAGTGATCTGAAAGGACAGTATCTTTAATACGAGCATTGAGAATAAATGGGAGAAGAGATGTGGATGTTAAAATATGATCAATTCTAGCATATGTATTATGCGGATGAGAGAAGTGAGTGAAATCTCTTTTTGAAGGATTCAGCTCCCTCCATATGTCAGCCAGGTTATGGGTCGAAAGTAATTTTGCAAATTTGTGGCTTTCTCTAGTAGGTCTAGTTAGTTGAGTACCTTGGGGTTTAGATTTGTCCAAAGCCTGGTCCAAAGCAACATTGGAATCGCCTCCAAGAAGGATCGTGCCTTCTAGTAAGGGATTGAGGGAATCCATCTTGACTTTAAAAAAAGAAGCTTGACCCTTGTTAGGGGCATAGTAGGAAACTAAAGAATAAAGGTGCCCTTCAATGGTACCTTTTAGTACAGTGGTTCTCAACTCCTGTCCTCAGGACCCACTAACAGGCCAGATTTTAAGTATTACCTTGGTGAGATGCAGACTAGCATACTGCAATCCCTGAGCAGCAAATTATATCACCTGTGATGCATTTTAGTTATCTTGCAAACCTGGCCTGTTGGTGGGCCCTGAGGACTGGAGTTGAGAACCACTGTTTTAGTAGGATAAATCGTCCCTCAGGATCTAAGTATTCAGCAATCTTTTCAAATTTACAAAATTTTGAAAAAAGAATGGCTACCCCCTTTGTCTTATTCTCGGCATTGGCTAGGTGAAATTGTGAATAATGTGAATGTAGGAAAGTAGGAGTATACCGTATAGGAAAGTGTGTCTCTTGGAGTAGGAGAATATCAATTTTAAGAGTTTTATAATAGTCTAAAATTTTTCTCCTTTTGGTTGGAGAGTTTGGGCCCTGTACATTGTGCGAGGCAATTAGTAGGTTGGAATGTGTGGTATTAGCCATGGAAGTCAAGGTGGAAGCATCTATTACAGTCATACCCACTCACCCAGAAGAGATAGCTGGTAGAAGTTGAGCTCAGAATTTCTCTCAGCAGATACCCATATGTGAATGTGCTCACTGTAAATCTGGTGGATGTGATCCTGTAAAATACAGATAAGTCAGGCATGTACACAGAGGGGAAGAAAAGAAGGATGAGGGAGAAGATTTTTTTTTTTAAAAAGTAGAACCAATAAAAAAAGAAAAAAAAAAGAAAAGTCTCCTAGCATCAAATATCTGGATCCGGGGGGGGGGAGACAACCCCCCAGAGCCCTTCAATAAAAATGTTTGACCCAAAGGTACAGACAACCTATCCTCCAAAGACTACTGGTCTTCAAGAGATAGGTGGAGGCGCATGTGAGCCATCCCCCCACAGGACGCCCCCAAAAGAAAAAAAATTGCATTCAAGTTGTAACACGGTTATATAGCATTTTGAACTGAACATATCAGGATGTCCACAAGTGACCTATATAGGATTAGCGAATCACTACCCCTCAAAAAATAAATAAAAAATTATACACATATATATATACATACATACATATGTATACATATACATACATATACATACACACATATATACAAATACATACACATATATATACATACACATGCATACACACACATACACATTAGGGATGAGCTTCGTGTTCGAGTCGAACATACGTTCGACTCGAACATTGGCTGTTCGATCGTTCGACGAAGATCGAACGATTTGGGCCGTTCGCGCCAAATTCGAGTGACGCGAACGGCCCACAATGCACTACGCCATCGCAGTGTCATCCAGGCGCTGTGATTGGCCAAGCATGCACTGTGACCCCGCATGCTTGGCCAATCACAGCGCCGGCAGCGAGGAGAGCAATGATTGGCCACAGGCAGGATGCCTGTGGCCAATTATTGCTGAGGGTGTTTAGTACACGCCCCACACTATAAAAGGCCGCCAGCACGGCGGCCTAGTGTAGTGTGTTCCGGAGCAGGGATAGAGTAGCATAGGCAGGGACAGTGACTGTTATTTCTTTCTTGCTTAACCTGGATTCCTTTAGTTTAGGGAAAGAGAAGGATAGGTAGGGAGAGTGTCAGTGTGTTTTGTGCTTCTGCTATAGTGTGCTTAAAAAAAAACATTTATTCTAGGGACAGAAAACTCTAGGTAGGGACAGTGTCAGTTTCTTTCACTCTGCAAGTCCTTGTTTCCAGGGACCTGGAAGGACAGTGAGTGAATTGTCCTTTTGCTATATTGTGATTAAAAAAAACATTTATTCTAGGGACAGAAAACTCTAGGTAGGGACAGTGTCAGTTTCTTTCACTCTGCAAGTCCTTGTTTCCAGGGACCTGGAAGGACAGTGAGTGAATTGTCCTTTTGCTATATTGTGATTAAAAAAAACATTTATTCTAGGGACAGAAAACTCTAGGTAGGGACAGTGTCAGTTTCTTTCACTCTGCAAGTCCTTGTTTCCAGGGACCTGGAAGGACAGTGAGTGAATTGTCCTTTTGCTATATTGTGATTAAAAAAAACATTTTTTTCTAGGGACAGAAAACTGTAGGTAGGGAGAGTATTTTTTTTCTTTCACTCTGCAAGTCCTTGTTTCCAGGGACCTGTAAGGACAGTGAGTTAATTGTCCTTGTGCTATATTGTGCTGAAAAAAACATTTATTCCAGGGACAGAAAACTCTAGGTAGGGACAGTGTCAGTTTCTTTCACTCTGCAAGTCCTTGTTTCCAGGGACCTGGAAGGACAGTGAGTGAATTGTCCTTTTGCTATATTGTGATTAAAAAAAACATTTTTTTCTAGGGACAGAAAACTGTAGGTAGGGAGAGTGTTTTTTTTCTTTCACTCTGCAAGTCCTTGTTTCCAGGGACCTGTAAGGACAGTGAGTTAATTTTCCTTGTGCTATATTGTGATTAAAAAAAACATTTATTCTAGGGACAGAAAACTCTAGGTAGGGACAGTGTCAGTTTCTTTCACTCTGCAAGTCCTTGTTTCCAGGGACCTGGAAGGACAGTGAGTGAATTGTCCTTTTGCTATATTGTGATTAAAAAAAACATTTATTCTAGGGACAGAAAACTCTAGGTAGGGACAGTGTCAGTTTCTTTCACTCTGCAAGTCCTTGTTTCCAGGGACCTGGAAGGACAGTGAGTGAATTGTCCTTTTGCTATATTGTGATTAAAAAAAACATTTTTTTCTAGGGACAGAAAACTGTAGGTAGGGAGAGTATTTTTTTTCTTTCACTCTGCAAGTCCTTGTTTCCAGGGACCTGTAAGGACAGTGAGTTAATTGTCCTTGTGCTATATTGTGCTGAAAAAAACATTTATTCCAGGGACAGAAAACTCTAGGTAGGGACAGTGTCAGTTTCTTTCACTCTGCAAGTCCTTGTTTCCAGGGACCTGGAAGGACAGTGAGTGAATTGTCCTTTTGCTATATTGTGATTAAAAAAAACATTTTTTTCTAGGGACAGAAAACTGTAGGTAGGGAGAGTATTTTTTTTCTTTCACTCTGCAAGTCCTTGTTTCCAGGGACCTGTAAGGACAGTGAGTTAATTTTCCTTGTGCTATATTGTGATTAAAAAAAACATTTATTCTAGGGACAGAAAACTCTAGGTAGGGACAGTGTCAGTTTCTTTCACTCTGCAAGTCCTTGTTTCCAGGGACCTGGAAGGACAGTGAGTGAATTGTCCTTTTGCTATATTGTGATTAAAAAAAACATTTTTTTCTAGGGACAGAAAACTGTAGGTAGGGAGAGTGTTTTTTTCTTTCACTCTGCAAGTCCTTGTTTCCAGGGACCTGTAAGGACAGTGAGTTAATTTTCCTTGTGCTATATTGTGATTAAAAAAAACATTTATTCTAGGGACAGAAAACTCTAGGTAGGGACAGTGTCAGTTTCTTTCACTCTGCAAGTCCTTGTTTCCAGGGACCTGGAAGGACAGTGAGTGAATTGTCCTTTTGCTATATTGTGATTAAAAAAAACATTTATTCTAGGGACAGAAAACTCTAGGTAGGGACAGTGTCAGTTTCTTTCACTCTGCAAGTCCTTGTTTCCAGGGACCTGGAAGGACAGTGAGTGAATTGTCCTTTTGCTATATTGTGATTAAAAAAAACATTTTTTTCTAGGGACAGAAAACTGTAGGTAGGGAGAGTATTTTTTTTCTTTCACTCTGCAAGTCCTTGTTTCCAGGGACCTGTAAGGACAGTGAGTTAATTGTCCTTGTGCTATATTGTGCTGAAAAAAACATTTATTCCAGGGACAGAAAACTCTAGGTAGGGACAGTGTCAGTTTCTTTCACTCTGCAAGTCCTTGTTTCCAGGGACCTGGAAGGACAGTGAGTGAATTGTCCTTTTGCTATATTGTGATTAAAAAAAACATTTTTTTCTAGGGACAGAAAACTGTAGGTAGGGAGAGTGTTTTTTTTCTTTCACTCTGCAAGTCCTTGTTTCCAGGGACCTGTAAGGACAGTGAGTTAATTTTCCTTGTGCTATATTGTGATTAAAAAAAACATTTTTTCTAGGGACAGAAAACTGTAGGTAGGGAGAGTGTTTTTTTTCTTTCACTCTGCAAGTCCTTGTTTCCAGGGACAGAGAAGGACACCTGAAGGTAGCCCTTATTGCTTTTTTCCCATCTCCCTGCAGGCCATCTATTAGAATGTCTGGAAGGCAAACAAGGAGAGGCAGACAGTCAGGAGGCAATAAAAGAGGGCAAGCAGGCTCTGTGTCTGGGGGCAACAGTGCTGGTCGTGGACGCGGTGCATTGTCATCAGCACATGGCCATGGGACACGCTTGTCCTTCTTTTCGGCAGCTGGACATGTTGAGCCACATCATGCCGAAGACTTGGTAGAGTGGATGACCAAGCCCTCCTCCTCCTCCTCATCCTCTCTCACCCAGGCTCAGGGTACTGGAAAAGCAGCTGCCAAAGCGTCGTCTTCCCTGGTATCAATGTCAGACAAATCATCAGTCACTCCTTCCCTAGACCCACCATGTCCTCCTCCTGAGGAGTCCCCCGAACTGTTTCAGCACAGTGTTGGGTACATGCTCCAGGAGGATGCCCAGCGTTTCGAAGGGTCTGATGATGAAACCCAGCTAGAGGAAGGCAGTAGCGTGAGAGCAGACAGAGGGGATGCTCAAGAAGGACACCAATCTGGCAGTCATGTTCCAGCAGCTGCAGCATACTGCCAGATTGGCTCCAGTGATGAGGAGGGAGGGGATGATGAGGTCAATGACTCCACGTGGGTGCCTAATAGGAGAGAGGAGGAGGAGGAGGATGAGGAGGAGGCACATCTCCAACGAGGCAGGATGCCCTTTGGTGGCCAGCGTAAGGGCAGTACACCGACGGAATCACACCGCAGAGCTCCGCCTGTGCAGGGCGCTGCCTCTGCCCGTCATTCAAAAAGTTCTTTGGTGTGGGCCTTTTTTGAGGCTAGTGCATCAGATCGCACAGCTGCTGTTTGCAACATATGTCTCAAGCGTATATCGCGTGGCCAAAACATCAGCCGCTTGGGTACCACATGCCTGACCAGACATATGTTGACCTGCCATGCAGCTCGTTGGCAAGCCTACCTCAAAGACCCACACCAAAGAACAAAGCGGACCTCTCCTTGCACCGCATCAGCTGGGATCTCCAACCCCACTATAACTTCAGTCCTCTCTGAAACATGCACTGAGAGGAATGAAGGTGTAGAATTAGGTGTGTCACAGCCAAGTACTTGCGCCCACTCTGCTAGCAGTACACCGACGTCCGATTCTAGCAGGCAAATTTCCCTGCCCCAGCTGCTGGACCGTCGAAAGAAGTTCACTCCCAGCCATCCACATGCCCAGCGGTTGAATGCTAGCTTGGCTAAATTGCTAGCGCTTCAACTGCTGCCTTTTCAGTTGGTAGACTCGGCCCCCTTCCGTGAGTTTGTGCAATGTGCGGTTCCTCAGTGGCAGGTTCCCAAACGCCACTTTTTCTCACGGAAGGCTATTCCGGCTCTCTACCGGCATGTGGAAGGCAATGTCTTGGCCTCGCTGGACAGGGCGGTCAGCGGTAAGGTGCATATTACCGCTGACTCATGGTCCAGCAGGCATGGACAGGGACGTTACCTTTCTTTCACGGCCCATTGGGTCACTCTTTTGGCAGCTGGGAAGGATTCAGGACAAGGTGCAGTAGTGTTGGAGGTTGTCCCACCGCCACGCCTCCAAAATGCTACTACTGGTTGTGACACACCTCTCTCCTCCACCCCCTCCTCTTCTTCTTCCTCCATGGCCTCTTCCTGTGGTTTGTCCTATGAACCAGCGGTGCTCCGTAGCCGTTCACGGGGCTACGCAAGTACGCAGGCAAAAAGATGCCATGCCGTGCTTGCGCTGGTGTGTTTGGGGGACAGAAGCCACACTGGGGCAGAGGTCCTGTCTGCTCTGCAGGGCCAGGCCGAGAGGTGGTTGACGCCACGCCAGCTTAAGCCAGGAATGGTGGTTTGCGACAATGGCACCAACCTCCTCTCCGCCCTCCGACAGGGACAACTGACCCATGTGCCCTGTGTGGCTCACGTCCTTAACCTGGTGGTGCAGCGGTTCTTGGGCAGGTACCCGGGCTTACAGGATGTCCTGAGGCAGGCCAGGAAAGTCTGTGTGCATTTCCGCAGATCTTATAATGCCAGTGCTCGCCTGGCTGAGCTGCAAAAGGAGTTGAACCTGCCCAAGAACCGCCTTATATGTGACATGCCCACCAGGTGGAACTCAACGTTGGCCATGCTGCAGCGGCTGCACACGCAGCAGAGGGCCATCAATGAGTACCTGTGCGACTACGGCACCAGGACAGGGTCAGGGGAGCTTGGTTTTTTTTCTCCACGCCAGTGGGGCATGATCAGGGATGCATGCACTGTCCTGGCACCATTTGAGGAGGCCACGAGGATGGTGAGCAGTGACAGTGCATGCATCAGTGACACTGTACCTCTTGTCCACCTGTTGGAGCACACGCTGCGTGGAATAATGGACAGGGCACTTGAGGCAGAACAGAGGCAGGAAGAGGAGGACTTCCTTGCCTCTCAAGGCCCCCTTTACCCAGACAGTGTTCCTTCTGTCCCACCCATCGCACAGGAAGAGGAGGAGGAGGAGGAGGAGGAGGAGGATTGTGTCAGCATGGAGGTGGAGGCTGGCACTCAGCATCATCAGCAGCAGTCTTTTAGGGATGATTTACAGTCCCAAGAAACCAGTGGACTTGTACGTGGCTGGGAGGAGGTGGCTGCGGATCATGTCGTCCTTAGTGACCCAGAGGACTCCGGAGCGAATGCCTCAGCAAACCTACGCTGCATGGCCTCCCTGATCCTGCAAAGTCTGCGGAAGGATCCTCGTATTCTTCGGATCAAGGAGAGGGACCATTACTGGCTGGCCACTCTCCTTGATCCACGGTACAAGGGTAAGGTTGCGGACCTTATGTTACCGTCGCAGAGGGAGCAGAGGATGAGACAACTCCGGGAGGCCTTGCAGAAAGGTCTGTGCAACGCGTTCCCAGAGACTGGGAGGTTGCAAACTCCTGGTCCTGGACAACGAGTTGCTGAGGCTTCGGCCAGTCAAAGAAGGAGCGGTGGGGAAGGTGGCCGTCTGACCGATGCGTTCAGACAATTCTTTAGTCCGCAGCCCCAAAGTATGATTGGTTCCAGCAACCATCGCCAGCGTCTGATAAACATGGTGCAGGAATATCTAGGGGCAAGGTCAGACTTGGACACCTTCCCCACCGAAAATCCTCTGGCTTACTGGGTCTTGAGGATGGATCACTGGCCAGAGCTTGCACAGTATGCAATTGAGCTACTGGCCTGTCCTGCATCCAGCGTTCTTTCGGAACGCACATTCAGTGCTGCTGGAGGATTTGTCACGGATCACAGGGTGCGCCTGTCCACCGACTCGGTTGATCGACTGACTTTCATCAAGATGAACCAGTCTTGGATCACCACCAGCTACCACACACCTGATGCTGATATAACAGACTAATTGATTTTAAAATGTCACATCCCTTCAAGACTGATGCTGATGCTGAGTGCCTGTGCTGTTATGTTGACTGCCTATCCTCCTCCTCCGAGTCCTCAATGATACGATTGATGATGATAGCTTGGAAGATCATTTTTGTTTATGGGTGCCGCCACCAGTGCCTAACGCCCAATTTTTCAGCCCCTGTTTAACAGGGGCGTGTAATTACAATTTTTGAAGCAATACTTTGCAACAGGGCTCATTGCTGTGCTCCAAGTACAGTATCTGTGAGGAGTTGCAGTGTTGTGCCACCAGTGCCTAAGGCCCAATTTTTCAGCCCCTGTTTAACAGGGGCGTGTCATTACAATTTTTGAAGCAATACTTTGCAACAGGGCTCATTGCTGTGCTCCAAGTACAGTATCTGTGAGGGGTTGCAGTGTTGTGCCACCAGTGCCTAAGGCCCAATTTTTCAGCCCCTGTTCAACAGGGGCATGTAATTACAATTCTTGATCTAATAATTCACAGCAGGGCCCATTGCTGCACCCACCAAGAGTAACTGTCAGGGCTTACAGTGTTGTGGCACCAGCACCACCATCAAAGGCCCAATTTTTACTACCACTGTTCAACAATTATATGTAATTAAAATTCCTGATATAATAGTTGACAGCAGGGCGTTCCAGCACCAACCAAGAGTAACTGTGAGTGCTTACAGTGTTGTGCCAACACCAACAACTAAGGGGCCTATTTCTGCAGAGTATATACGGCAGGTCCCTACTTTCAAACATCCAACTTACAAACGACTCCTACTTGCAAACGCAAGAAGACAACAGGAAGTGAGAGGAAATCTACCACTAGGAAGGAAAATTCTCTCCTGTAAGAATAAATATGGGAGAAAGGTGTCTCCTCTGTACTGATGCTTTATCAGCAATCCTTGTTTCAAGAAAAACACCACATTTCAAAAACAGTTGTCATTGGGACGGAAAGTGAGGTGAAATGTTCTGAACAGGGGCACAGACAGCAAAACAAATGTTACAGGGGTGATAACCCTTACCTATGTTTTCCAAAAAGTTTAAAAATAGATTTTTGGGCTGGAGCTACACTTCAACAATGTACCTGTTCAAAATTACAAACAGATTCTACATAAGAACAAACCTACAGTCCCTGTCTTGTATGCACCGCCTGTATACGGCTGTTCAGAGTATATAGGGCCTTTTTTATTTTATGTGCGGGGTTCCCCTTAATATCCATACAAGACCCAAAGGGGCTGGTAATGGGCTGGGGTAGGGGGGGGGGGTCATGGGGTAGCTATGCCATTTTTCTTAAAGAATTTCATCCATATTACCGGGACCAGACATTACATTAAAGCCGCAAGCAGTTTTAAATGGCTTTTTTTTCCTTTAGAAGTGTCATTTTGTGCAGGGACAGTTCTAAACACGGGAAACACGTGGCACTTCACAGGCATACTTTAGACACCCCCCAGGTACGATATTTAAAGGAATATTTGACTTTTTTTTTTTCACTTTATGCATCATTAAAATGACTGCTCCCGAAAAACGACCGTTTTTAAAACTTCTTTTTGCATTGATACATGTCCCCTGGTGCAGAACCCGGGTTCCCAAACCCTTTTTAGGACAATAACATGCATAATAGTTGTTATAATTAGCACTTTAGAATTCGAACGTTCGCATCCATTGTATTTAATAGGGTTCTAATGTTCGTTCGAACTTCCGGTCCGTTCGCGGGTTCTGGTGCGAACCGAACCCGGGGGTGTTCGGCTCATCACTAATACACATACATACATACACACATATATACATATACATATATATATACACATACACACATACATCTATTTGAAGAGAGATAATAAGAGTGTCACTGTCAAGTCTATATATAAGTCTATATTAGAAAGTTTAGAATTTATCCATATATATATATATATATATATATATATATACATAAAATTTTAAAAAAATAAGATAGGACAGGTTGTTGTTGTAAATTTAAAGGAGTAGTAAAGTTACATGTTTTTTCACCTTAATGCATCCTATGCATTAAGGTGAAAAAACATTCGACAATACCGCCCCCCCCCCCCCCCGAGCCCCCGTTTTACTTACCTGGCCCCTCGAAAGTCCCGCGCTCGTCCCCGTCATCCTCTTCGTTTTTCAGCCTGGCCGCCGATTGGCTACACTGGATGGATTGAAAGCAGCGCAGCCATTGGCTGGCGCTGCTGTCAATCACATCCAATGACGCGGCGCGCGGGGGCGGGGCCGAGTGATACAGTCGGCGGCTATGGCCGCCGCTGTATCACGGGAGCGCGCCCACAATCACTCCACACCATGCGAGCTCACTCGCATTATGGTGTGGAGTCCTTGCGGGGAGGAGCCAAGACAGCCGCCGAGGGACCCCAGAAGACCAGGATCGGGGCCACTTTGTGCAAAACGAGCTGCACAGTGGAGGTAAGTATAACATGTTTGTTATTTTTGGAAAAAAAAAAGGGAAGCTTTAGTGCTCCTTTAAGTCACTAGGGGCACAAAAAATGCGTAAGGGGGAGAACAATCGACAGACTTCCCCAAAGGGAAAAAGTTGGACCCTCGGTCCAAACGAGAATAAAGGGAAGAAAAAAAAAAAACAGACAATACAATCAAATCAAGTAGGGCCAGCATCCTTCATTTTTTTAGCTCTTCCTTTGTTCCACTGGAGAGAATTTGGACTCGTCGGCGTTGGTCTTTTAGATGATCCAGAACTGGGCGGAGAAGTATCCATTTCGGCCTCATGCGAGATTAATTTCAGTTGTAAGAACAACTTTTCACCTTCTTGAAAGTTGGAGAAAGAATAGGATTTCCCGTTGATAGTAAATCTAACAGCGAATGGAAAGGCCCATCTGTATCTGATATCCCTTTTAGTGAGGATTAACAATAAAGGTTTCAATGACCTCCTGCGCTGTATAGTGGACGGAGAAAGATCAGCAAACAATTGAATTGAATGACCGTGGTATGACACTTGTGGAGAAGATCTAGCTTGCTTCATAATATCTTCCTTCACTGCATAGAAATGAGGCTTGACAATAATGTCCCTCGGATTGCCATCCTTCCTAGGTGGTCCCAGGGCTCTGTGTGCCCTATCCAGTTCCAGTCGGTCAAGTGGGGTATTAGGAAGCATATTTCTAAATAAGTCCTGGACCGCTTTGGGTACATCAATTACAGATTCAGGAAGTCCCCTAATTCTGACATTGTATCTGCGGGACCTATTTTCGAGTTCATCGATTTTTGACAATGCAATATCCAGTTGTTCCTGAACAGTGTTGATATGTTCCATATTTTGATTAGTAGCTGCAGCAGTTTCATCGATTTTATTTTCAATAAAGTCAATTCTAGAGCCCAAGCTTTGAAAATCTGCTTTCAGATCCCTTGTGATTTTATTAGCAGTTTGTGCCAGACCTTTGTCAAGTAAGTCAGAGAATTTCTGAAATAAGCCCGCCATTTGATAAGCCTCTATTCTCTGACAGGCGTCTGAGGTAAAAGAAATGGCCTGAATAGCAGTGTCATGCCCCAATGCAGTATGGCTATATTCTGAGGCAGAGAGGTTAGTTATAGTTCCAGATGTAGTTGGAGTGGTGGTAATTACCTGAGTAAGTACCTCTTGAGTTCCTGAGGAGAACTTAGCAGTGGAAGAGCGGGTATTCTGTAGTTTTTCAGTCAGAAATGGCGGATCAGGGATCAAATGCTGTGATGCGGCGGCCATCTTGGATTTTACATCCGCCATTAGTAAGCCAAATAACGGCCTGAAAACCTCTAAAAAAATAGGATTAGGTAAGCTAGGGATGTTCTCTGGTATTCCGGTAGTCAGCTGTGTCGAAATGAGGGCAGAACCGCCACCGTGTTTGCCGCTATTGGCACCGCTGTGGAGGGATGGAGCGGAGCTCTCGGCTCAAGCGGCCATCTTAGGAGCCTCACGCATGCGCACTCAACTCCTTTAATTCTTACAGTATAAGTAAACCAAACCACTAAAATCGCATACACTATATTACCAAAAGTATTAGGACGCCTGCCTTTACACGCACATGAATTTTATTGGCATCCCAGTCTTAGTCCGTAGGGTTCAATGTTCAGTTGGTCCACCCTTTGCAGCTATAACAGCTTCAACTCTTCTGGGAAGGCTGTCCACAAGGTTTAGGTGTGTGTCTATGGGAATATTTGACCATTCTTCCAGAAGCACATTTGTGAGGTCAGGCACTAATGTTGGAGAGAAGGCCTGGCTCACAGTCTCCACTCTAATTCATCCCAAAGGTGTTCTCTCGGGTTGAGGTCAAGACTCTGCGCAGGCCAATCAAGTTCCTCCACCCCAAACTCGCTCATTCATGTCTTTATGGACATTGCTTTGTGCACTGGTCCAAATCATTTGGTGGAGGGGGGATTATGGTGTGGGGTTGTTTTTCAGGGGTTCGGCTTGATCCCTTAGTTCCAGTGAAGGGAACTCTTAAGGCATCAGCATACCAAGACATTTTGGACAATTTCATGCTCCCAACTTTGTGGGAACAGTTTGGGGATGGACCCTTCCTGTTCCAACATGACTGCACACCAGTGCACAAAGCAAGATCCATAAAGACATGGATGAGCAAGTTTGGGGTGGAGGAACTTGACTGGCCTGCACAGTGTCCTGACCTAAACCCGATAGATAACATTTAGTATGAATTTGAGCAGAGACTGCGAGCCAGGCCTTTTCGTCCATCATCAGTGCCTGACCTCACAAATGTGCTTCTGGAAGAATGGTCAAACATTCACATAGACACACGCCTAAACCTTGTGGACAGCCTTTCCAGAAGAATTGAAGCTGTTATAGCTGTAAAGGGTGGGCCAACTGAATATTGAAGCCTACGGACTAAGACTGGGATGCCATTAAAGTTCATGTGCGTGTAAAGGCAGGCGCCCCAATACTTTTGGTAATATAGTGTATTTTTCACTTGGTTGTATTCCCAAATGTAACTAGTAGAACAACTTGGGTAAAAAATGACTGGAAAAATCCAATTAAGAGTAGCCTAGCAAATCCTTCTTGTTCCTGGGTTCCACAATACGGGAATCCCTGATAACACCAAAATCTGGAGGTGGGTCAGTATGTTGGGGTAGACTCAAAGACTGGTTGTCTTTTTCCTCTGAACCATCTCCAGAATCTTTGTCAGCCTCATTGGCTACCAAGAGGTGCTTAGGGGACATTTTTCCAGATTCAGTGATGATTTCAAAGCAAGCTGTAAACCCTACTAAGATAAAAGCATCTGCAGACAATTCAGACTCTCTGCTTTCTGACTGAATGGCCAGTTTAAATGAAAGCTAAGTAAAGTTTTGCAGCAGTTCCTATGTTGGCCCAAAGTTATTCCTGGTTGCATTGAGAAGTGAGAGAGAGTGGGCTTGAGTGGGAGATGTGGGCCTACAAACTAAAAACCATCTAGCAATGCATGTTACAAGTAATTAGGCTTTGTGTATGTTCTGTGAGAATATAGGAGGGTGCAATCCTAAGAAAGTACATAAGAGGACCTAGAGAGACTAGGGATGAACTTGTTGAAGTCACATAGTCTTAGCAGATAAGTCCAGCCTTTCTCAAACTTTAAATCTAGAAGAAACTAAAATAATTATCGGGTCTCAGGGAACCCCTGATTAAAAGTTAACTTTGGGTCATTGGGAAAATGTCCCTTACATTGGTGCTCAGTAGAAAGTAAGTCGCCCTTACAGCGGAGGTCAGTGGGAAGAATGCCACCCCTACAGACAGCTAAAAAGACCACTGGTATTATGCTCCTGGCTCTGCCAAGTGGCGTTAGATCCAGAAACCATCCAGGCACCATTAGATGTGAGGTTAATTAGCCACAGCTCAAGGAACCTCTAGTAACTTCTGGAGGAACCCTAGTTGGGAGTGTTAGACTACAGTATAGTAGGATTTTTAAAACAGCTTACCTGTAAAATCCTTTTCTTGGAGTACATCACGGGACACAGAGCGGCATAGTCATTACTATGTGGGTTATATAGAATTACCTTCAGGTGCTGGCACTGGCAACTTCCAAAACAGGAAGTACCCTCCCCTATATAAGCCCCTCCCATCCGGGAGCACCTCAGTTTTGTAGCAAAGCAATACGTGTCCCCAAAAGAGGGGTGGGAGCTCTGTGTCCCGTGATGTACTCCAAGAAAAGGATTTTACAGGTAAGCTGTTTTAAAAATCCTACTTTCTTGTTCATACATCACGGGACACAGAGCGGCATAGTCATTACTATGTGGGACGTCCCAAAGCAATGCCAAATGAGGGGGGGGATATACCATACATAAGCTGGGCGCCATCAGGCATGAGGATCTTTTGCGGCCCGCAACACACTGCGCCCAAAGGCGACATCCTCCTGACTTCTAACGTCCACCTGGTAGAACCTAGTAAACGTGTGTACTGAAGACCATGTTGCGGCCTTACAAATTTGAGCCAGGGAGGCCTGGTGATGCACTGCCCATGAAGTTCCAACTGCTCTCGTGGAGTGCGCCCTAACTTTGAACGGAGGCGGTCTACTTCTCAAGCCATAGGCTTGTATTATGACCTGTCGAATCCACTTGGCTGAAGTAGATTTTGATGCTGCCTGACCCTTTCTGGGGCCTTCCGGCAGAACAAACAAAGAATCCGTTCTACGAATCTGAGCAGTGGCTTTTAGATAAGCTTTAACTGCTCTTACTACATTCAAAGAATGCAATAACTTTTCCTCTACCGAGCTCGGTTTGGGGAAAAGAAGGAAGAACCACATCCTGGTTCAAGTGAAACCTCGATACCACCTTAGGAAGAAAGGCTGGGTGAGGACGTAATACTACTCTGTCCTCATGAATAACCAGATATGGCTCTTTACAGGACATGGCGGCTAATCCCGACACTCTTCTAGCCGAGCATATGGCTACTAAAAATATCATTTTTCTGGTGAGTAGAACCAAGGAAATGTGCCGCAAAGGTTCAAATGGCTGCTTCTGCAGAACCGACAGAACCAAATTTAGATCCCATGGACATATGGGAGCTTTAATCGGTGGAATAATACGAGTCACCCCTTGCATAAAGGATTTGACAAGTGAATGCATAGCCAGGGGCCTTTGAAATAGTATTGATAAGGCCGAAACCTGACCCCTGATAGTACTTAAGGCAAACTTCCTGTCTACAACCCACTGTAGGAAGTCCAGAATTCTGCCTATAACGTACTTACGTGGATGCCACTTTCTGGCCTCGCACCAAGTGATGTACACCTTCCAAACTCTATAGTAGATCTGCCTGGATACAGGCTTCCTGGCATTGATTATAGTTGATACCACAGAGTTTGAGAGACCTCTCTTCTTTAGGATGTGGGATTCAATAGCCAGGCCGTTAAACTTAGAGGTAGTAAGGAAGGGTGGTATATCGGCCCTTGCGAAAGCAGGTCCGGACGACGTGGAAGGGTCCAAGGACTCCCCACAGACATTTTGATGATCTCCGCGTACCAGGCCCTTCGGGGCCACGCTGGAGCCACCAAGATCACCGGCTTCTTTTCCAACCTGACTCTGCGAAGGAGTCGAGGCAACAATTGTAGCGGAGGGAATGCATATATCAGTCTGAACTGATCCCAAGGGAACACCAGAGCATCCGAGCCGCAAGCGAGGGGATCCCTTGTCCGGGAGACAAATCTGTCCACCTTTGCGTTGAATCTGGATGCTAGCAGATCTATATCCGGTGTTCCCCACCGCTGACATATTGCTCGGAAGACCTCGGGATGAAGGGACCATTCCCCTGGGCATAACTGTTGGCGACTCAGAAAGTCCGCCTTCCAATTCTCCACCCCTGGAATGAAGACAGCTGATATACATGGGACATGCTTTTCTGCCCATTCCAGGATGTGACTTACTTCCCTCTGGGCTGCACGACTCCTGGTGCCTCCCTGATGATTGATATATGCCACTGCTGTGGCATTGTCTGATTGAATTCTGACAGGGGACCCTTGGAGTCTGGATGTCCAGGCTACTAGGGCATACCGGGCTGCTCGTATCTCTAAGAGATTGATGGGCAGGGTTTTTACTACATTTGACCATCTGCCCTGGAGAGACCATTGCTCCAGTACTGCCCCCCAGCCTATAAGGCTGGCATCTGTAGTGACCACCTTCCACGATATCGGACTGAGGGGTTTTCCCTTCTGGAGATTCTGGGGGATCAACCACCAGCAGAGACTCTTCCGAACGAAAGGGGACAAAGCCATCGGGAAGTCTAGAGCCTGAATTTTTCCGTTCCAGGCTGACAATATGGCCCTCTGTAAATTCCTTGAGTGGAATTGGGCGTATGGCACAGCTTCGAATGATGCTACCATCTTTCCTAGCAGCCTCATGCACAGGCGTATGGACGGCTGTCTTTTTGCACAAAGCAGACGGACCAAGCCCCTCAAAGAGGATACCTTGTCTAGAGGTAAGAAAATCTTCCTCTGGTCTGAATCCAGCCGTAGCCCTAGATATACCAGGTTTTTCACTGGCTGTAGGGCTGACTTGTCCAGGTTGATGACCCAACCGTGAGATTCTAGATACTTGATTGTATCGACAATTACCACTTCTAGCTTGGCAACTGAGTGGTCCATCAACAACAGGTCGTGTAGGTATGCCATTATCGTTACACCTCGTGTTCTTAGATCGGCCAACAGTGGGGCCAGAATTTTTGTGAACACTCGTGGTGCTGTGGCCAGACCGAATGGTAAGGCTCTGAACTGAAAATGGCGCCCTTCTACTGCAAAGCGTAGAAATTTTTGATGACCTGGAAAGATGGGAACATGCAAGTAAGCATCTTTGATGTCGATCGAGGCTAACCATTCCTCCCCCTGTAGGGCAGCGGTGACCGATCGGATCGACTCCATCCGGAAGGACCGGACGTTTAGAAATTTGTTTAGACTCTTTAGGTCCAATATGGGTCTTATGTCCCCGTTTGGTTTCGGGACTGTGAAAAGGTTTGAGTAGAAACTCAACCCCCACTCTTCCATAGGAACCTCCATAATTACTCCTTGGAGCAATAGTTGTTCTAACGCCACTAGGAGACACCTTCTTTTCAGAGGGTCTTTAGGCATGCCTGACCACATAAAATGGGAAGGAGGAGACTCTTTTAACTCCAACTTGTATCCCCGAGTTACTGCGGAGAGCACCCATCTGTCTTTGATCGTCTCCCGCCAGGTCTCTGTGAACAACTGAAGTCTTCCCCCCACCCGTTTGAGTGGGGGCAGCCCTTCATAGGCTTGACTTGGAGGCTGGTTTAGTACCTCTTCGGATCCAGGGCTTTTTATTACCCTGTGACTGTCCCTGAATTTTACCTCCTGAGTTTGACCGAGGAGGCCGTCGGAACTGCTTAGTAGCAGACGTCCCAGGGATAGGAGAGGTAGTCCTCTTAAAAGACGGACCCCTAGACCTCTTTTTAATTGGTAAGAGAGTACTTTTACCACTGGAAATCTTCTGGATATATTTATCCAGGTCTTCGCCAAAAAGGCGTTCTCCATGAAATGGGAAGCTAACTAAGAGCTTCTTACAGGGAGCCTCAGCAGACCAGTTCTTGAGCCACAGAAGCCTACGTATATGTACCAAAGACAGCGTGAGGCGGGAGGCCTGATGGAGAGAATCCTTGATGGCGTCAACCGCAAAGCATAATGCTCTAGGCAGATCAGCCAGAGCCTGGGCCTGCTGGTCTGGCAAATCCCTCAGGACCATTTTCATTTGATCCTTTAAAGCTTGGCAGACCCCAATAGCTGCCACTGCTGGCTGTGTAACAGCCCCTGCTGTGGAAAAAGCAGATTTTAATAAAGATTCCAATTTTTTATCTACTGGATCTTTGAACATTTGAACATTATCTACTGGACATGTCAGTGATTTGTTCACAGAAGAAATGGCTGCGTCCACCGTAGGAACATTCCATCTCTGGGTGAATTTTTCCTCCATGGGATAGATCACCTGAAATTTCTTAGGTGGAACAAATAGTTTATCAGGATGTTCCCAGTCCTGGTATATAAGTCCTTCCAATAATGGATGAATTGGAAAGGAGCAATTAATCTGGGGAGCTTTTAGCGACCCCAATGAGGAGACAGCAGTAGTTGATGGTTCAACAAGAGGCATTTTAAATGCAGATCGAACCATGTCAGTTAGGGTCTGGACCCACAATCTTTCAGTCTGTGATGCTGAAAATGGTTCATCTACTGTCGATTCCTCAAAAACAGAGTTAACCTCCTCCTGATCCCCTTCAGGAAGGTCAGTCCCCTCCTGGGACTGTTGCTCTGCCAAGAGGCACTCTAATGGAGGGGATGGAGATCTGGCGCGCTTTCTTTCCTGTAGAGAAGAAGCGATCAATGCTGCCAATCTCTGCTCCAATCCCTCCAGATATGTAAAAAGAAACAAATCCGCGCAATAAACTATAATGTACTACTAAGCAGCTGAACACTAAGGGTCAAATAATCAAAATCCCTGAGTATAACATAACCCAAGGGTTTGAGATTCTGGGGCATAGAGAAAGTCACTAGACATTGGCGAGATGGCAATTTTATCCGTCAGCTGAGCAAAAGAGAATCCCATTGGATTCATGAAACACGAGTTCTTTGCCCTGACGGGTTAAATGTCGAATTTGACATAAATTGTTTTATAACTGACCGCTAATTAGATCTTAGATGTTTTTTTCATTTTTATTATATGTGATTTATTTATTAATGTATTATTGTTTTAGTATGTTTATTTTGGTTTGGTGAGATTGTTGTGGGCTGTGGTTGATGTCACGTTTATATTCAGGTCTGCAGTCCAGATTTGTTTATTTATTTTTTATCCAATGTATAAGCAGCTTCTTTCTCCATATCGGTAGTAACTGTAGGAGTTGATCGCTGCATTAATATACATATATTTTATATTAATCAACTGGGCTGGTTTACTGGTTGAATTTTAGATATATATATTTATATTTTCTATTTTAAAACATTTTTATCATGTATTTTGGTTGCCTTTGGAGCCTTTGTGTGGATATCTGGCTCACGGGGACACTTCCTGGTTGATGTCATGTGATTCAGACGTCCCTATCGGCGTCATGTGACGCCGCATTGTGTCTCCATAGTTACAGGCGCCTTGTTGCTATAAGAGCGGGTGTCTGGCGTTCTTCCCATATCCGCTGATGAAGTCCCGCCTACTGGGACGTAACGTGCGTACGGATGGGAAGTTCGTGACGTCACCCGCAGTTCATTCACAGTCTCACCAGACGCGCTGTTGTACCTCGGCACTGGTTTAGTGCCTTTTAAATGTAAGTGCACTACTTTTGTTTTTCATTAAATTGTTTTCTATTACGGAGAAACACTATGGTCTGCTTCTATATTTTCCACATGTAAACACTGCCTTATGAACTTAATACCTGGAAGTTTTTGAATGATCCTGATGTTATATGGAATTGATGACCCTAATCCTTTTGGGGAAGTTTACATCTTCATCTGCTTTGGATTAACCCGTAAGGGATAGTTTTTCAGTGACCCTCTATAATTAAAGGGTCCATGTTGGAAGGTGAGCGGCCAATTTATCTGTTGGTGGAGGTCTCTCACTGTGTGTGTGTTTGCTACCAACTGCATGCAATCAAGAGTCCATGTGTCATCTATGAAGATCACGGGGAATATATACTGATTTACTGTGCTGTTTTTCCAATCCCTCCAGAGTTGAGGAAAAAACCTCCTCTGTTATATATGCAGGAGCAGGTGGACTGAGGACAGCCGCAGTACCTGGCACTCCCGGGGGTTCCTTATGGGTATTAACCTCTGATTTCTCAGGGGAGGAAGGTGCAGATGACTGCTCCAGATCCTCAGAGCCCGATGAAGACCCCCTACACTTCCTGAGAGGTATATCTCGGAGTTTTTTAGGCGGCATATTCCTTAGTTCAAAGCTGAGGTATTCCAGCCGCAATACACCCCTTTACTGAAATAGTCTAATGCAATTTGCTGCTATGTACATCAGTGGGTGTCTACTAATGCGTCTTTCTGGGGATGCCTGTATCAACCGCCCGCTGTAAGCCCCTATACCATGCTACCAGCTCCTTTTCATGCTCTGTGTCCATAGCAAGCAGCGTGGACAGAGTCCTTTTATCTTGCTGGGATGCCCGCACATGCGCAGAAGCGCTGGGCGCACAGAGCGCGTCATCCGCCAGGCTCCGCCCCCTTTTTTGAAGCTAAATCTTATAAAAAGAAAGCGTGTGTGCGCGTGCACGTGTGCGCTCTTGGCGCCATGTAGGGAGAGGAGCCAGGGTCCCTGTTTCACCAGGACTCGGGGATGGAAGGAAACTACTTGGCAGCATGACAGAGGAATGCAGCTTCCCTGATAGAGAGATCACTCATCTGCCTGGACTTTCACCATGGAAGGAATAGTCCCAAGAAAAAAAGACGTTCCACAGCGGCCTCTAGTGGACAAACACAGGTACCGCACTTTTGTCTTTTTTTTTTTTTTTTAAAACCTCCTTTATGAAAAACATTTCTAGGTTTACAGTTTTTAAAACTTCCTTTATGAAAAGACATTTCTAGGATTTCTTAGGCATATACAGCTATTAGCGGGAATACCTTTAGGTAACAGGCAGAAAGACATATTAGGCTTGGGGGTCCCCTCAATAGAACCAAGTTCCTGAGGGGCCCCCACTTACCTTTTCCCCGCCGCAGGACTTTGTTTGGTCCACAGAAGCCCAAACTTCACCTCTCACGGCAGGCATTGTACTAGACCTTCAGGGACCGGGTTCCCAAGGATTCCACTCCCCTGGACCTGTATAGCACCCTGCACAGATAGCCTCTTGGTTTTGGGTATGACCAGAGCTCTGGATCCCAGGGTCCAGCCCTCCTAAGAGAGGCATTACAGGCAAAACCCTGCTCTTCTCTGCAAGGCCCGGGTACCGACCGTTTAGCTATGAAGCTTTTTTGGTCGGATCCGGAATAGCTTGCTAAGGCCCAGAGAACCTGTACACAAGCCCAGATGAATACATGTTAACCTTGGCCAACACCTTAGACACTGGCAAAAAACTGAGGTGCTCCCGGATGGGAGGGGCTTATATAGGGGAGGGTACTTCCTGTTTTGGAAGTTGCCAGTGCCAGCACCTGAAGGTAATTCTATATAACCCACATAGTAATGACTATGCCGCTCTGTGTCCCGTGATGTATGAACAAGAAATAGATATTTTGAAACCTGTAAAAGGATACTCAAGTGATAAGAAGTAAAGGTGCACCCCAAAACCACAGAGAACATGTTCAACTTCAGGTGTACAGCCATGGGGGATACAACTGTTACTTTGAAGTATACAAATACAGTAGTTACATATTGTTGGTAAACTTGTTCTTTGCAACCACTTAAAGACCCCTCGCGGCATATATACGTCGGCAGAATGGCTCGTACAGGCACAATCGCGTACCTGTACGTGGCCCTTTAACTGCCGACGTCGGGGTCGCGCGCGTGCCGCCGGCGGCGTGCTCGCGACCCCCCTGCCTTCCCCGTGAGTCGGACCGCGGGTCCCGCGAACTCGATCGCCGCGGGGATCCCCGCGATCGTCTCACGGAACATGGAGCAGGGAGATGTTAGTGTAAACACAAGATCTCCCCGCTCGCCTACTGACAATGTCAGCGATCTCCGCTCTGTGTAATCAGAGCGGAGATCGGTGACGTGTCACTAGTAGCCACGCCCCCCCTCAGTTAGAAACACGCCTCTAGGCACACTTAACCCCTCCAGCGCCCCTAGTGGTTAACCCCTTCACTGCCAGTGTAATTTTTACAGTAACCAATGCATTTTTATTGCACTGGTCGCTGTAAAAATGACAATGGTCCCAAAAATGTGTCAAAAGTGTCCGATGTGTCCGCCATAATGTCGCAGTCATGAAAAAAATTGCTGATCGCCGCCATTACTAGTAAAAAATAAATAATAAAAATGCCTTAAAACTACCCCCTATTTTGTAAACGCTAGAATTTTTGCACAAACCAATCAATAAAGGCCGATTGCGATTTTTTATCAAAAATATGTAGAAGAATACGTATCGGCCTAAACTGAGGAAAAAAAAATTTTTTTTATATATTTTTTGGGGATATTTATTACAGCAAAATGTAAAAAAATATGTCATTTTTTTTCAAAATTGTTGCTCTATTTTTGTTTATAGCGCAAAAAAAAACAAAAAACGCAGAGGTGATTAAATACCACCAAAAGAAAGCTCTATTTGTGGGGAAAAAAGGACGCCACTTCGCACGACCACGCAATTGTCAGTTAAAGCGACGCAGTGCCAAATCGCAAAAAGGGGCCTGGTCTTTATGCTGCGTATTGGTCCGGGGCTTAAGTGGTTAAATAGATTCTGTTAAAGAAAACCTTAAATGGGGGGAAAAGCCGGAGGTTACCTAGAGTGAGTGGTAATTTGCTCACCCGCCCAAAAATGCAGGGTGGAGCGGGCCTCCCTGACTTTGAGTCCTATTATAAGGCCGCCCACGTAGCGCGCATCCTTGAATGGTTCCCCCGTCCCTTCTTAAAGGCCTCTGTCGCCATAGAACAGGATTTAGCTCCCGTAGATCTCCGAGCATTACTATGGGGATACAAAAATTAACTCACTCGTATTCCCTCTTGCTCCCCTCTGACATTGGCCTCTCTCAGATTGTGGTATTATAGGGGACTGAATTCCACTCTATCCTCCGAACCCTCACCATTGTCTCCCCTATTTGATAATCCCGCCTTCCCCCAGGGTGTAGGGGCAGCGACGATAGGCCCCTACAAGAGGACTGACTGGCCCCAAGCGCACTCCTTTATACACCCGACACAAGAAACACCTGTGACATCAACCGGACCTTGCGATTGGCTCACTACACTACACTTGTCTACTCTCACGAAACATTTACATTCTTCATCCCAAATACATCGACCTAGAACTGAGTTTGAACGGCTATGTTCCCTCTCGGAGACGCCCAGACACCTTCTCTCGTCCATATATTGCCTCTTACAAACCCTTACGCACACTGATCTACCTTCTTACACCAGACTGTGGTCTGCAGACTTAGGTGAGGACATCCCGCGACCTGATTGGCAGACCTTGTTCCATTTTACCCATAAGTCCACAATTTCCTGTTACTCCCAGGAAAAAAACTACAAGATACTGTCAAGGTGGTACAGAGACCCCTCCAGACTACATAAGATTTTTCCGTCCACCTCAGCGTCTTGCTGGCGTTGTTCTGCCGCTACGGGGACCTACTTCCATGTCTGGTGGGAATGCGAGAGGATCCGCCCCTTCTGGAAACAGGTATTTGATTGCTATAACACACTGTACGATGAATCTTTGACTCCCTCCCCTAAGATTGCCCTTCTCTCTATACTCCCGGGATCGATCACCTCACAGAAACAGAATCTACTCCGTTTCTTTATGTCATCAGTCAGACAGCTCATCCCATCCTATTGGAAAACAACCACCATTCCTCCCTTGTCACATTGGGTCTCGATTATGAACGACACTATGAGAATGGAGGAAATGCTGGCCCTTGACAATGACACCTTTGACAAATATAAATTATTGTGGCTCATCTGGCTTCGCTTCTCCTCCTCCGATACTCTCATGAATATGTTGACTGCTCCGACGTGATCATTCTTGCACATTACGTGCCACTGAAATGATCTGGGCTTCCACTTTAGAGTCCCCCCCTCACCCCACAACAGCATCATCCTTCCAGGAGGGTCTCCTCAGCAGCTCTTAAACTTTTCTTTACTCTCTCCCCTCTCATTTCTCTACTGTCTGTCTCTTCTCTTCCTCCTTTTCCGTCTTTTCCTCGCCTCTCTGTTCCTTCCTACCCTACCCCACCCCCATCACCTGATCCACTAATTCCAAATTTATTTTTATTTTTATTTTTATTGTTTCACCCTACCCTTTCCTTTTGTTTTTGCCATCCCCTCCTTATACGGCATCTGGTGGTTATATTCTTACCATAATTGACGAGGCTATTTTAGCCAACTCTACCTCTTTTGTTGGTTTACGGTCATTGTTGTTATCACTGTTATACGTGGCAATGTGAGCTCAGCTGTGGGCGATAGCCATTTTGCATGCTGACTCATCACGCCGATTCACCCGTAAATGTCTTCAGTTTGTAACCTTGCATATTGTTTTAATGTATACTCTGTTAAAATACCAATAAATATATTTTCAACCCTAAATGGGGGGAAAAGATCTAAGACTACAAGATGTAGCATGCAAAACCAGTTGTCTGCACATCAGGTCCATCTTTCTATATGCTGCCCCCAGCCCCCTTAAATTCATGGGCACTCTAGTATACCAATATTGACATATCTTCTTGTGTTGAAGGTGTGGCCCTGAGGGCTTTGGTATCGCAGAGATGGCTATAATAGACTATAATAGAATAGGTAAGTTCAGGGAACAGCTAATAAATAAGTGTTTGTATGGGTTTTATCTACCGTATATACTCGAGTATAAGCCGAGTTTTTCAGCACATTTTTTTGTGCTGAAAATTCCCCCCTCGGCTTATACTCGAGTCAATTTTTGCGCCGGATTTTGGGGACCCGGTACTGGCCGATAGTAGGTCCCCTGGACCCGAAACTTGGCACACATATAGCCCCATATGTCCTCTATAAGTGTGCAAAGTTTTTCGTCTGGAGGACCTACGACTGGGGAGCACCGATTTTTCAAATCCGGGACCCCTTTCATAGACTCCCATGTTAAACGTCAGTCTAGTCATGGGCACAGTGAGGCATGGGTACAGTGAGGCATGGGCACAGTGAGGCATGCACATGGACACAGTGAGGCAAAGTGAGGCACAGTGAGGCATGCAGATGGACACCCAAGGCTTATATTCGAGTCAATACGTTTTCCCAGTTTTTTGTGGTAAAGGTAGGATGCCCTAGCCTAATATTCGGGTCGGCTTATACTCAAGTATATACGGTACCCTGCTTCCTCTACTCCCTTATTATTATACACCTTTCTAATCTACCATAACAACACGCCTTACAGAAATGTGACGCATATCCTTCACCTCTAGGTCATGCTCTAGATTCTTGTAACGTGAACGTTATTACAACTCAGAAAGATTAACATGAAAGTCATGGAAAGTGATAAAAGGATTATGTGAAGACTAAGGAAGATCAATGAAGATGCATGCATTGATGACCTCTGCGTGTCTAATAAGAGTAGCTGTTGATTTAAAGGGAATTTATAGCGTTTTCGTATATATTTTCTTTATTATGTCATGGAAGAAAATAAAATGTATACATTTTCCATCTTTTTAATCAAGCAAATATGAAATAATTAGGGCTGTTACTGATTAAAATTTTCGTTTTCGATTAATCGATTTTTTAAATCGATTAATCGACTAATTTTGATTAATTATAACGCACATACAGATCCAACTACTTTTAGCTGATCTCCTTGCAGGCTGATTCCCAGTGCAGCTACCAACCACTGGAAAATGGATAGCAGGATACAAAAAACACACAAAGGCAGCGCTCGATGGGAATAGCATTAAAACTTTTATAGTCTTCAAGTAGGTAACAAAATAAATATTGCACTGGAGATCAAATCGATGTAGCTACATAAACTGTAAAAATGGTGCGAGTAATACCAAGCGGTAGCAAAAGCAGTCATAAAAACATGTAGCTAAGTATGATACTGGTATAAAAATGTGTACAACGATACCACTGCTGAATCCAGATGAGGAGGGGTTAACATCGGTCCGTCGGCATGTAGATGTCCCGTGAAGGGAACTATCACAACTCCCAGTGGATGGCTGTAGAATCCCAGGTTGATAGAGGGAAGTGATAGAGGGAAGTGTAACAGCCCTTGCGTGTGGCAGATAGTAAGGTCTCGCCGGCATGCAGATATGAAGGCACAGCAAAGGAGCCCTTCAGAAGGACACGGCAAGCCCCGCCGGTGTCTGTGGTGTCACCGGATCTCCGACGGAACTCCCTGAAGACCCGGAATTTTGATCGATCAAAAAACATAATTGATTAATCGAGGAATTAATAGTTCATTTCCACAGCCCTAGAAATAATGTATATTTGATATTTATTATTTAGTATTTTTAGCCCTATGTTTATTTACATATTTTTATAAGGCTATTTATTTTATTTTTTTAACTGTAAATTTTTATTTTATTTTATTTCACAATAGAAGAAAAAAACAGATCTTGTACAATGGAGTGTGCAACAGTACAGATCTACATACATAATAACAGGGGGTTTCCCCTTACAAAAACTTGAACAATGGTTTGTCATGGGTAACCAATATCATTATCAATGTAGGAGGGAATAAGACCACCCCCCCCCCCCCCCCGAAAAGAAGAAAACATAGGAAATAGTATGGAGAAAAGAAGGGAAAACATGTGTTCATGGTCAGGGATATAGAGTAATTATACCTCTATCATGGAAAGGAAGCAGAAGAAGAGGAGGACTTCTTTCTGGAGGAGAAAGAAACCTCTTCATGATACTTTAGGGGTTGCAAATATCTGTCGAAAGGATAATCATTTAATGCTAGAGGTGGACAGTACATGCTGGGTGTTGCAGCCAAGGTGACCATAGTATCCAGAAGAATGCACAAGCACCATTTTTTTGGCAAACATAATTACATGTTGGGTTTGTGTGTTGAGAAGTTGGAGAAAGGTTGTTGTGTCAGGAGACTCGGCTTGTTTCCAAGCCAAGGCAATGGCCTTCCTGGTGGCAATTAGACTATGGACTATGAAAGGACGATGGACAGGATTCCAAGGTTCATGGTTTAAAAGAAGAAGGGCTGAGGCCGAGTTACATTCTACAGGGGTGTTGAGTACTGTAGAGAGAAAAGTAAACACATACTTCCAGATTGATGAGATTTAGGGGCAGGACCACCAGATGTGCAGTAGTGAGCCAGCAGAGCCACAACCTCTCCAGCAGTTGGGTCATAAGACTAATTTAAAGGGTAACTCCACTTTCATGGGGAAATAAAATAGCCAATAAAGAAAAAATAATATAGCACATATAATTGCGACACTAATCCTATTGTAATTGAATGTTATTAAAAATGACCTTTCCTTTTCAATCTGCAGCCACTGTAATTTTCTGAGAATGCATTGCAATATGGCTACCTGGAGTTGTTCTGTACACAGAATGTGTACTGACCACTCCCCAGAAACATCATTTCCTGCTTGTGTGATTGGCTCACAAATTTTCCCAGAAGTCTGTCTAAGATACAAGTCAGATTTCAGGCATCCCCTGCAACAAAAAAAATCATTTGCAGAGAGATACGTATATACTCGAGTATAAGCCGAGATTTTCAGCACATTTTTTTGTGCTGAAAATGCCCCCTCGGCTTATACTCGAGTCTGTGTCCATCTTTGCTTTGTGCGCCTGATCCCGGCCAGCCGTAGGTCCCCCAGACCCCAAAATTGTCACACATGTAGCCCTTTTCCTCTACAAATGTGCAAAGTTTGTTGTCCGGGGGACCTACGGCCAGGGAGCACCGATTTCAAAGCCGGGCACCCCTTCTTTAGACTCCCATGTTAAACGGTCATTTCTCCGGTAATTTTGGGGACCCGGTACCGGCCGACCCTAGGTCCTCTGGACCCAAAACTTGGCACACATGTAGGCCCACTCTTCATCTACAAGTGTGAAAAGTGTGTTCTCCAGGGAACCTACGGCCGGGTAGCACCAATTTTTCAAACCCGGGCACTCCTTCCATAGACTCCCATTTTAAATGTCAGTCTAGTCACAGAGCGCAGGAGATCAGGTAGGGAGATTGGGCACAGTGAGGCATGGGCACAGTGACAGTGAGGCATGGGCACAGTGACAGTGAGGCATGGGCACAGTGAGGCATGGGCACAGTAAGGCACAGTGAGGCACAGTGAGGCACAGTGAGGCACAGTGAGGCATGCAGATGGACACAGTGAGGCAAAGTGAGGCACAGTGAGGCATGCAGATGGACACCCTATGTTTATACTCGAGTCAATAAGTTTTCCCAGTTTTTTGTAGTAAAATTAGGTGCCTCGTCTTATATTCGGGTTGGCTTATACTCAAGTATATACGGTACTTTCAATTATGAAACCACTCCCATTAGACCCACTCAGTACAGAGGCACATAGAAACACACATGGATCTCTTCAGGATAACAAAAGGTAGGAATCTGCAACAAAGGTTGTTATAATCCTTGCAATGTACATCGATCACCCAGAGGGGAATGTTTTTTTCTCAACAAAAGTGGAGTTACGCTTTAAACTTCTTTGGGGAAAAAAAAAAGACTGTTTACGAAGCTGAATTGCTGAAGCTCCATTTACAAATAAAAGTTAATAAGTCATTGGACTCCCAACCTGCTCTGTTGTGTCCATTGGGAGTTTCAACTAAAAAAGAACGGTCACAAAGGGGATAAGCCAATACTATGCTCCCTCTTTAGAAAAATCAAAAAGGCACAACTTGCAATTTCATCATTGTCAGAAGTTCTGGCCCTTCTTCACTCAAAAAAAAAAAAAATGTGTTCTTGTTCCTTTTGAAGACTTTTTTTTTTTTATCACTTCCTGTCCTAACATGAAGAAAGGAAGGGTAGGGGGGCAACTCCCAAAAAGAGTCGCACACAGCAAAAAACTAAAATAAATAAAAAATCAGGCAGAGGTTTTAGCTATTCAACATGCCATGAATGAAATAAAAAGCTTGGATTTGGCCTTTCCATTTTTTTAAAGACTTGAAAGAAACGTAAAATATAGTTCACCCTGAACCATTATAGTTTACCCTTTCAAATAAAAATTGTTCAACACATACATTGTTTTCCTTTGTTGTATTATACTAAAACAGAAACACATACATGAAAATGATCATTAGCCCAATAAGCAAGGGTAAAATGTGATCACTACAGATCAATAGTTCTTGTGATGTTTAATGCACATACAATCTTTCTTTCAAATCAACTTTCTCTTTGTATGCTATGCAATGTCTATAGGTAATCTTTACTGAAATAAAAAAAGAATCATAAAAGAACACCAATTTGCTCATGCTGTAATATTTTTAACAACACCATACAAAAAAAAGTCAACTCCAGGCTCTCCTTTTAATCCACCCAGCCCCCTTTGGAGCAACCCCACAACCAAAAAGAAAAACAACTGTAGCGATACCCCCAGCTAAGAGAGCCACTGGTATGATGTTTCGGGCCTGTAACACACCGCTGTCAACCCCCAGTAATTGGCTCTGCCCTCCCTTGGCACAGCTAGTAGGGGATGATAGGATTGTGAGACCTGTAACTTTAGGTCACACAATCCGGCAACAAAGGCACACAGTAATATTATATAACTGACACTAACCGTTTCCTCGGCAAAGTAATCACACCAACAACTTGTCTGCTTAATCCTGGTACTTTTACTGAACAAAATGTTTAAGCAGATAAACTGTATACATTAGCATATGCAGAGCCCTGCAATAAAAGGTATTCAGCAAACAAACAGATATGCAATTCTGTACACACACAACTAACGGACCCCGCTTGCAGCTCCCCTCCCTCGTGGGCAAGATGGCACCCAGCAATGTCTAAACTTAGAAGTCAGGCCTGACTGTTCTATGTGTAAGTTCTGTGGAGATGGATCTTCGCTAGCAAATGGTGGTGCACTTTTGGAGACAAATTGTAATCCACAGGAATAGGTCTTTGTAAACTTGATGAATGAAATAAAGTCACTAATGCTACTCAATGCACTGTCCCTCCGGTGTGCAGATGCAAACTTTAAATGGTGGGTCCCGAACAACAACACTGGGCCAGAGAGAAAAGTACTAATCTCTGAGCAGATGCTCTCTGACCCAACCGGACCAGTCCGCGTCCGTATCTTCCATAGCTGTGTCTCGGTACACAGGTTCCACAACACCCGGGTCTTAGGTCCTCCTGAAAGTAGTAGATGGGTAGCAGGATGAGACGTCCCTCAGGCTCCTCAGTGGAAACGGAAGGCTCTTTGGAAACACAAGGCCTAAACTTCAGGCCCTGTCAGGAACAACAGACTCAGCACAGAGTTCCACTTGCTGGGCGGGCGATGTCCAAAGAGACCGATCTACGGCCCGCCCTTCAGTTAAATAGCCCACCCCAGCAGTCCTTGCGCGGGGCAATGCACCCTGGGTATGGTAGTCTCTGGGTTCTTAAAGCAACACCCCACTACACAACATATATACTGTGAAAAACCCAACCAGGACAGGGCTTTTTGTGGGGACTAGGGTATAGTCTTCTACCCACTGATTATGGCCCATGGAGAAGACCAGGGATTTTGTCTACTTCTCCCGGTCAGAGCATGGAAAAGAGTTCAGTTCAGCCTCTGAATCAATCGAGGCTTGGAATAATATAATAAAAACAATAAGGCTGGAGTGGATGGAAAGGTGTATTATTAATCTTGTAAAGGTTATTGGTTGGGGGGATATGGTGGCCCCCCTGCAGACTGGGTTGGAGAAGCTCCTCCACTTGGGACAGAAATATTTATCAACAATATCCCTCAAGAAATCTATGAAGATAAATTAATTCCACTTTTTCAGATTGTATGAGTTTTGTCTTATGATGACTTGTCTAGTGGACAGATTACACAAGTGGAAAGTGGTCAACGAGATTTGGACAGTCCTGGGTCTTCTTTCTGGGGAACTCGTGCCATTGTATGGGTGGGCACTAACTTGAGTCACCTAGGCTTGTTCATTAGCTTACTGCTTAATTAAATAACTATTTATGTTTATGTTAGCTGTTCATTAGATGTACTGATGATATTACTGTTCACAGTTTGCATTGTTTAGGATAATGTGATCAAGCTCTTCTCTGTTTTTGTGTGGTACATATTCTGTGCAGGGATGAGCCGAACACCCCCCTGTTCGGTTCGCACCAGAACCTGCGAACAGACAAAATGTTCGTGTAAACTTTAGAACCCTATTAAATACAATGGACTCGAACGTTCGAAATCTAAAGTGTTAATTATAAAGGCTAATATGCAAGTTATTGTCCTAAAAAGTGTTTGGGGACCCGGGTCCTGTCCCAGGGGACATGTATCAATGCAAAAAGAAGTTTTAAAAACGGCCGTTTTTTCGGGAGCAGTGATTTTAATAATGCTTAAAATGAAAAAATAAAAGTGAAATATTCCTTTAAATTTCGTACCTGGGGGGTGTGTATGATATGCATGTGAAGTGGCGCATGTTTCCCGTGCTTAGAACTGTCCCTGCAAAAAATGTCATTTTTGAAAGAAAAAAATGCATTTAAAACTGACTCGCGGCTATTAATGAATTGTCGGCTCCCGGCAATACATACAAAAGTCATTGATAAAAAAAAAAAAAAAGCGTGGGGGTTCCCCAGAATTCAATTACCAGGCCCTTCAGGTCTGGAATGGATATTAAGGGAAACCCCGCCGCAAATTTAAAAAAAAATTGACGTGGGGTTCCCCCAAATATCCATTCCAGGCCCTTCAGATCTGGCATGGATTTTAAGGGGAACTCCACCCCAAATTTAAAAAAAAAATGGCGTGGAGTCCCCCTAAAAATCCATACCAGACCCCTTATCCGAGCACGCAACCTGGCCGGCCGCAGGGGAAAAGGGGGGGACGAGAGAGCGGCCCCCCCTCCCTCCTGAACCGTACCAGGCCACATGCCCTCAACATGGGGAGGATGTCCCCATGTTGATGGGGACAAGGGCCTCATCCCCACAACCCTTGCCCGGTGGTTGTGGGGGTCTGCGGGCGGGGGGCTTATCGGAATCTGGAAGACCCCTTTAACAAAGGGGACCCCCAGATCCCGGCCCCCCCTATGTGAATTGGTAAGGGGTACATTGTACCCCTACCATTTCACAAAGAAAGCGTAAAAAAATGTTTAAAAAAACACACAAACACCTTGAAAAAGTCCTTTATTTAAAAAAAAAACAAAAAAAACATTCCAGCGGTGAAATCCAGTGTCCCGCGGCGATCCCGATGTCCAGCGCTGTCCTTCATTGGTTGTGCCTGAGCGGACCTGATGGGGAACTGAACTCCCTCTCAGTATTTTAAATGTATAGACCCGCCCCTTCTAAAGTTCCCCATCAGGTCCGCTCAGCGGACGAGATGCGGAACATGAGAAGGGGCGGGTCTATACATGTATTACCAAAGTGAGAGCAGTTCCCCATCAGGTCCGCCCCCTCGGTATGTCGGACCCGCCTACGTGATTGGCTTGAGCGGGGAACTTCCTTCACTGTGTAATTTAAATTTACATAGTGAAGGAAGTTCCCCGCTCAAGCCAATGACGTAGGCGGGTCCGACATACCGAGGGGGCGGACCTGATGGGGGACTGCTCTCACTTTGGTAATACATGTATAGACCCGCCCCTTCTCATGTTCCGCATCTCGTCCGCTGAGCGGACCTGATGGGGAACTTTAGAAGGGGCGGGTCTATACATTTAAAATACTGAGAGGGAGTTCCCCATCAGGTCCGGTCAGGCACAACCAATGAAGGACAGCGCTGGACATCGGATCGCTGCGGGACACTGGATTTCACCGCTGAAATGTTTTTTTTTTTTGTTTTTTTTTTAAATAAAGGACTTTTTCAAGGTGTTTGTGTGTTTTTTTAAACATTTTTTTACGCTTTCTTCGTGAAATGGTAGGGGTACAATGTACCCCTTACCAATTCACATAGGGGGGGCCGGGATCTGGGGGTCCCCTTTGTTAAAGGGGTCTTCCAGATTCCGATAAGCCCCCCCGCCCGCAGACCCCCACAACCACCGGGCAAGGGTTGTGGGGATGAGGCCCTTGTCCCCATCAACATGGGGACATCCTCCCCATGTTGAGGGCATGTGGCTTGGTACGGTTCAGGAGGGAGGGGGGCCGCTCTCTCGTCCCCCCCTTTTCCCCTGCGGCCGGCCAGGTTGCGTGCTCGGATAAGGGGTCTGGTATGGATTTTTAGGGGGACTCCACACCATTTTTTTTTTAAATTTGGGGTGGAGTTCCCCTTAAAATCCATGCCAGATCTGAAGGGCCTGGAATGGATATTTGGGGGAACCCCACGTCAATTCTTTTTTAAATTTGCGGCGGGGTTCCCCTTAATATCCATTCCAGACCTGAAGGGCCTGGTAATTGAATTCTGGGGAACCCCCACGCTTTTTTTTTTTTTTTATCAATGACTTTTGTATGTATTGCCGGGAGCCGACAATTCATTAATAGCCGCGAGTCAGTTTTAAATGCATTTTTTTCTTTCAAAAATGAAATTTTTTGCAGGGACAGTTCTAAGCACGGGAAACATGCGCCACTTCACATGCATATCATACACACCCCCCCAGGTACGAAATTTAAAGGAATATTTCACTTTTATTTTTTCATTTTAAGCATTATTAAAATCACTGCTCCCGAAAAAACGGCCATTTTTAAAACTTCTTTTTGCATTGATACATGTCCCCTGGGGCAGGACCCGGGTCCCCAAACACTTTTTAGGACAATAACTTGCATATAAGCCTTTATAATTAGCACTTTAGATTTCTCCCATAGATTTTTCGAATTTGCCGCGAACACCCCAATTTGTTCGCTGTTCGGCGAACGGGCGAACAGGCAATGTTCGAGTCGAACATGAGTTCGACTCGAACTCGAAGCTCATCCCTAATTCTGTGTGAGTTTACAAAAAAGTCAGTTCCAGTTTGAAATTAAGCTGGTGTTGTCTATTTCTTGGGTGCGATTCTCAGGTAAAATACCTTGTTTCTGGTTCCTAAGTGGAGGAAGCTGTATCCTGGCAGAGGCACCCAGACAAGCGGTCTGTCACACATACCCGTAATTCTGGTGTCCCTCACCAAGGTTCAATGATGTCACAGGTCCCTTTCCTTCCTCTGGCATTGGGCAGTTCCTAAATGCTGCAGCATATTCCTTTGAGCCCAGGGTGGAGGGAGAAGTCTTGACACCCTGGGATCACCAGACAGTCCAGGAGATGGGTTAGTTTAAGAGCCAGAGCTGCTATTATTATCTTTCACTCTTGCATCCAAATTTGAGGAAAACTCTGCTATGCCCCTTGAAGGTGTACCCTGCAACAAAACGTGAAGGGTGGAGCTAGCACTGACATCATTACCCCCACCAGTCATGAGCAGTGGTGAAATTTTAAGATGCTTAGTTTCTGCTTTCCTTTGTGAGTACGTCTTTGGTTGTAATAAAATAGTCTCTTAGATTTGACAATATGGAGCTTTATTCTTTACTGGATACTTGCCCATATCATTGAATGCCATTGGTGGAGAAAGCTGGAGGAGCAGCACAGATGCGTGTTGAGGATTGACTTCTGAGTGCTATTTGACCTTTTTACTTTTGGGAGTCAGATTTTCTGGTAATAGGCTTTATTGGACTTTTATTCTCATGTCTGTTGAATTTAAGTGCATTTAATTTAAAGAGACAGCACAACATCCTTTATTCACATTTTCCACTATATGTTTGCTGTGTTCCCATTCACACTGCACACCTAAAATTAATTAACCATTTCAAGACTGCAATACATATACGGTATCTCACAAAAGTGAGTACACTCCTCACATTTTTGGAAATATTTTATTATATCTTTTCATGTGACAACACTGAAGAAATTACACTTTGCTACAATGTAAAGTAGTGAGTGTACAGCTTGTATAACAGTGTAAATTTCCCGTCCCTTCAAAATAACTCAACACACAGCGATTAATGTCTAAACCGCTGGCAACAAAAGTGAGTACACCCCTAAGTGAAAATGTCCAAATTGGGCCCAAAGTGTCAAAATTTTGTGTGGCCTCCTTTATTTTCCAGCACTGCCTTAACCCTCTTGGGCATGGAGTTCACCAGAGCTTCACAGGTTGCCACTGGAGTCCTCTTCCCCTCCTCCATGACGATATCACAGAGCTGGTGGATGTTAGAAACCTTGCGCTCCTCCACCTTCCATTTGAGGATGCCCCACAGATGCTCAAAAGGTTTAGGTCTGGAGATATGCTTGGCCAGTCCATCACCTTTACCCTCTAGCTTCTAGCTTTAGCTTCATTAGCAAGGCAGTGGTTGTCTTGGAGGTGTGTTTGGGGTCGTTATCCTGTTGGAATACTGCCCTGCGGCCCAGTCTCTGAAGGGAGGGGGATCATGCTCTGCTTCAGTATGTCACAGTACATGTTGGCATTCATGTTTCCCTCAATAAACTGTAGCTCTCCAGTGTCGGCAGCACTCATGCAGCCCCAGACCATGACACTCCCACCAACAGGGGCGTTGCTAGGTCTGCAAAAGATCTGGGGCTAGAGCCCATAGCAGCGGTCACCAACCTTTTTGCAGGCCCGCGGGGGAGTGGGGCACACCGGTGGTAAGCAAATTTTTGTGGGCAATGGCTGGTGTTGGCGCTTCAATCATCATGGCACCATGGTTAATATGGTGTTAGGGTGATTGAAGCGCATTGTTTCTATTGTTACATTCTAATATATTATTCAGTGGTTCCACTCACTATAATGCAGAATCAGTGGGAGCTCTGGGCGTGTCACTTGCCACATCTCCTGCCACCAGATGCAGCGTGTCACTTGCCACCATCGCCTGTCACCAGATGCAGCTTGTTACTTGCCACCATCACCTGCCACTAGATGTGGATTGTCACTTGCCACGTCGCCTGCCACCAGATGTGGATTGTCACTTGCCACCTAGATGTGGATCACCTGCCACTAGATGTGGATTGTCACTTGCCACCTAGATGTGGATCACCTGCCACTAGATGTGGATTGTCACTTGCCATCTAGATGTGGATCACCTGCCACTAGATGTGGATTGTCACTTGCCACGTCGCCTGCCACCAGATGTGGATTGTCACTTGCCACCTAGATGTGGATCACCTGCCACTAGATGTGGATTGTCACTTGCCACCTTGATGTGGATCACCTGCCACTAGATGTGGATTGTCACTTGCCACCTAGATGTGGATCACCTGCCACTAGATGTGGATTGTCACTTGCCACCTAGATGTGGATCACCTGCCACTAGATGTGGATTGTCACTTGCCATGTCGCCTGCCACCAGATGTGGATTGTCACTTGCCACTGTCACCTGACACCATTTGCAGATTGTCACTTGCCACGTCTCCTGCCACCATTTGCAGATTGTCACTTCACCTGCTACCATTTTCATATTGTCACTTGCCACATCTCCTTCCATCAGATGTGGATTGTCACTTGCCACGCCAGCCAGTACCACCAAATGTGCATTGTCGCTGCATTGGTGGCAGGCTGTCAGCACTGGTCCATTTAGTGAGGGCAGGAGAGCGGTAATGCGGGGTGGGCAGTGAGAGATGTCATCTCGCTGCTCCCCGCCACTCCTCCGACATTGAAGCAAGGGGGTCTGGCTGCAGAGTGGAGCTCCACCGATGACAGGGAGCACGTGACCTCCACTCCACCATGCTGTGAGGGCGGAAGAGCGCTAATGTGTGGCGGGCAGTGAGAGATGATGTCTCCCTGCCGCACCTCGCTCCCACATTGAAGAGGTCCGGCTGTAAAGAGCACTGATGTGGAGCGGGCGGAGAGAGATGATGTCATCTCTGCTCATCCACCCGCTTGCTTCTCTCCTCCGCCTCTCTCATGCAGCCAGCCCACCCACCACAGCCAAGGTCCACTGGTTAGGCGGGGACCCTGCGGCAAGAGACTCTGGGCTATGGGCCCCAGATTCAGAGCTATAGCCCCAATAGCCACCCCCTCTGCCCACCACCATATTCAAATGTAATCTTGCGAGCAAAGCACAAAAGCACGCAGCAAGGAACACACTCTGAATAACAAATGTGCAAAAGTAAAATATAAATGAAGTGCTGCACTAACATAGCCGAGAAATATTAATCAACATAAATCATAAACCTGATTTTCACATCTCTCTTAATGTGTAAATCACAAAAATCAATAATAATTAGTTGGTAATTAAGAAAGTCCAAATGGAGTGGATCCAGTGCTTCAGTGCAGTCAAGTGAAATTCACTGTAAGGATAAGACTTGCTTAATTTTCGCAAGCCCTCAAAAGTGCTTATATTAAGTCACCATAGTGCTCCCCCATTAGATAAGCGATCACCCCATGATGTGTGACCTCACACTTAAGTTTGATCAAAAACAGCCTTTTAGTCACCTTGGACTAGTTAACCACTTCATACCCCACCCATAGTAATATGACGTCTGCGTCATATGACGTCCTGGGCTTCCTGGCTGTCTAGGTGGCGCGCGCCCGCCGCGCCGCTCGGGAGACGGTGCGCGTGCCCGGTGGCCCAATGTCTGCCGGGCACCAGCTCTGCCGGATAACAGAGCAGGACCGTGGATCTGTGTGTGTAAACACACAGATCCACGTCCTGTCAGGTGAGAGGAGACCGATGGTGTGTTCCCAGTACAGAGGAACACTGATCGGTCTCCTCCCCTTGTAAGTCCCCTCCCCCTACAGTTCGAATCACTCCCTAGTGCACACATTTAACCCCGTGATCGCCCCCTAGTGTTAAAGTGGTTGTAAACCCACTTATGCAACTTGCACCTACAGGTAAGCCTAGATTAAGGCCTACCTGTAGGTGCAAGAAATATCTCCTAAACCTACACGGTTTAGGAGATATTTGCAAAAAAAGACATGCACCGATGTCTACGGCGCATGCGCGCCATAGACAACGGTGCATTCAGTCTGAATCTCCATTCACAAATCCGGCTTTGCCGGCATGCGCGGAGTGACGTCTTCGCCGCTCCGGCCAATCACAGCGCCGGAGCGGCACTGTGATTGGCCGGAGCGGCGATACCCAGAAGTAACCTTCCGGGGTATCTGTGGAGCGATGGCTGCGGCTGGAGGGGGAGACGAGGACGGCTTTGGGGGCCCCGATCTAAGGTAAGTGATGCATAATGAGCTAGTATGCTAGTCATACTAGCTCATTATGGCTTTGTCTTGCAGGTCTTTTTCTTTCTTTTTTTTTTTTTTTAAACGGGTTTACAACCACTTTAACCCTTTCCTTGCCAGTGACATTTACACAGTAATCAGTGCATTTTTATAGCACTGATTGCTGTATAAATGTGAATGGTCCCAAAAATGTGTCAAAAGTGTCCGATATGTCCACCGCAATGACACAGTTACGATAAAAATCGCAGATTGCCGCCCTTATTAGTTAAAAAAAAAAAAAAAGGTTGTAAATTTATCGCCTATTTTGTAGACGCTATAACTTTTGCGCAAACTACTCAATAAACGCTTATTGCGATTTTTTTTTTTTTTTACCAAAAATATGTAGAAGAATACATATCGGCCTAAAGTGAGGGAATTTTTTTTTTTTTTTAAATTGGGATATTTATTATAGCAAAAATTTAAAAATATTATGTTTTTCTCAAACTTGTCGCTCTTCTTTTGTTTATAGCGTAAAAAATAAGAACCGCAGAGGTGATCAGATACCACCAAAAGAAAGCTCTATTTGTGTGGAAAAAACTCAGTTGGGTACAGTGTTGCATGACTGCGCAATTGTCATTCAAAGTGTGACAGCGCTGAAAACTAAAAAATGGCCTGGGCAGGAAGGGGGTGAAAATGCCCTGTATTGAAGTGGTTAAACTTGCTTTCCTCTTTTGCGTCCTGTCAATTTTTCTCCACCATTGCTCGGTATCCTCAGTTCCTATGAAACATAATCCCACTTCATAGCTGCTTTCTCTTTGAAGACTTTACTGTTTGCTTCACCTTTCTTCTCACACTGATTTCTCAATGGGAAGGTCTGTACTCATCATGAGTAAAGTCTTCAAAGAGAAAGCATCTATGAAGTAGGATTACTGTATGCTTCATAGGAACTGAGGATACTGAGCAATGGTGGAGAACAAACTGACAGGACGCAAAGGAGGAAAGCAAGTTTAACTAGTCCAAGGTGACTAAAAGGCTGTTTTTGATCGAACTTAAGTGTGAGGTCACACATCATGGGGTGAGCGCTTATCTAATGGGGGAGCACTATGGTGACTTAATATAACAACTTTTGAGGGCTTGCGAAGATTAAGCAAGTCTTGTCCTTACAGTGAATTTCACTTGACTGCACTGAAGCACTGGATCCACTCCATTTGGACTTTCTTTGAGAAAGGACATTGTTTTACCCACTAATTATTATTGATTTTTGTGATTTACACGTTGAGAGATGTGAAAATTTGGTTTATGATCTATGATGTTTAATATTTTATGGCTATATTAGTGCAGCAATTCATTTAGATTTTACTCCCAACTCCACACTTGTCTTTGTACTCCTCACCTGGTTGCCGCCACACACGCTTGTCACCATCTGAACCAAATACATTTATCTTGGTCTAATCAGACCACAGGACATGGTTCCAGTAATCCATGTCCTTAGTCTGCTTGTCTTCAGCAAACTGTTTGTGGGCTTTCTTGTGCATCATCTTTAGAAGAGGCTTCCTTCTGGGACGACAGCCATGCAGACCAATTTGATGCAGTGTGCGGCGTATGGTCTGACTACTGACAGGCTGACCCCCCACCCCTTCAACCTCTTCAGCAATGCTGGCAGCACTCATACGTCTATTTCCCAAAGACAACTTCTGGATATGACGCTGAGCACGTGCACTCAACTTCTTTGGTCGACCATGGCGAGGCCTGTTCTGAGTAGAACCTGTACTGTTAAACCGCTCTACGGTCTTGGCCACCGTGCTGCAGCTCAGTTTCAGGGTCTTGGCAATCTTCATATAACCTAAGCCATCTTTATGTAGAGCAACAATTCTTTTTTTCAGATCCTCAGAGAGTTCTTTGCCATGAGGTGCCATGTTGAACTTCCAGTGACCAGTATGAGAGAGTGAGAGCGATAACACCAAATTTAACACACCTGCTCCCCATTCACACCCGAGATCTTGTATCACTAACGAGTCACATGACACCGGGGAGGGAAAATGGCTAATTGGGCCCAATTTGTACATTTTCACTTAGGGGTGTACTCACTTGTGTTGCCAGCGATTTAGACATTAATGGCTGTGTGTTGATTTATTTTGAGGGGACAGCAAATTTACACTGTTATACAAGCTGTACACTCACTACTTTACATTGTAGCAAAGTGTCATTTCTTCAGTGTTGTCACATGAAAAGATAGAATAAAATATTTACAAAAATGTGAGGGGTGTACTTACTTTTGTGAGATATTGTGTATGTATTGCAGTCTTGAAATGGTTAATTACTTTTAGGTGTGCAGTGTGAAGTGGTTTAACAGGGTTATGGCTAAAGATATCGCCTTTTACAGCCGATAGCTGGCTTTCTTATGAAAGTGCTTTGAGCGGCTCATGAGCCGCTGGAATGCTTTCAGAAGCTTGCCGGTGTCTCTCGGGCTTACTGTTTCCGCCGGTTTGCCCAAGAAACAATCTGATGGTGCGGCATCAGAAAATTGTTTTTTTATTTTTGATCTTTTGCTTTTAAATGTAAAAAAGAGATTTGGGGTCTTCTTGACCCCAGATCTCTCCATAAAGAGGACCTGTCATTCTTTTTTCTATTACCCGTGAGGTTTGCATTCCTTGTAATAGGCATAAAAGTGATCAAAAAATTAAAAATTTAAAATAACAAATAAGTAAAATAAATAAGATTTTTTTTTTTAAGCACCCCCATCCCTCAGTGCTTGTGCACAGAAACAAACGCATGCGTAAGTCGTGCACACATATGTTAGCGGTGTTTGCACCCGACATTTAAGCTATCACCACGAATGTTAGAGCGAGAGCAATAATTCTAGCGCTAGACCTCCTCTGTAACTCTAAACAGGTTACCTGTAAAAAAAAAAATTAAAAGGTCGCCTATGGAGATTTTTAAGTACCGTAGTTTGGCGCAATTCCGTGAGTGTGTGCAATTTTAAAGCATGACATGTTAGGTAGCTATTCACTCGACATGACATCACCTTTCATATTTTGCAAACAAATTGGGGTATATACAGTGGGTACGAAAAGTATTCAGACCCCCTTAAATTTTTCACTCTTTGTTATATTGCAGCCATTTGCTAAAATCATTTAAGTTCATTTTTTTCCTCATTAATGTACACACAGTACCCCATATTGACAGAAAAACACAGAATTGTTGACATTTTTGCAGATTTATTAAAAAAGAAAAACTGAAATATCACATGGTCCTAAGTATTCAGACCCTTTGCTGTGACACTCATATATTTAACTCAGGTGCTGTCCATTTCTTCTGATCATCCTTGAGATGGTTCTACACCTTCATTTGAGCTCAGCTGTGTTTGATTATACTGATTGGACTTGATTAGGAAAGCCACACACCTGTCTATATAAGACCTTACAGCTCACAGTGCATGTCAGAGCAAATGAGAATCATGAGGTCAAAGGATCTGCCTGAAGAGCTCAGAGACAGAATTGTGACAAGGCACAGATCTGGCCAAGGTTACAAAAAAATTCTGCTGCACTTAAGGTTCCTAAGAGCACAGTGGCCTCCAAAATCCTTAAATGGAAGACTTTGGGATGACCAGAACCCTTCCTAGAGCTGGCCGTCTGGCCAAACTGAGCTATCGGGGAGAAGAGCCTTGGTGAGAGAGGTAAAGAAGAACCCAAAGATCACTGTGGCTGAGCTCCAGAGATGCAGTCGGGAGATGGGAGAAAGTTTTAGAAAGTCAACCATCACTGCAGCCCTCCACCAGTCGGGGCTTTATGTCAGAGTGGCCCGACGGAAGCCTCTCCTCAGTGCAAGACACATGAAAGCCCGCATGGAGTTTGCTAAAAAAACACCTGAAGGACTCCAAGATGGTGAGAAATAAGATTCTCTGGTCTGATGAGACCAAGATAGATCTTTTTGGCCTTAATTCTAAGCGGTATGTGTGGAGAAAACCAGGCACTGCTCATCACCTGTCCAATACAGTCCCAACAGTGAAGCATGGTGGTGGCAGCATCATGCTGTGGGGGTGTTTTCAGCTGCAGGGACAGGACGACTGGTTGCAATCGAGGGAAAGATGTACAGGGATATCCTGGATGAAAACCTTCTCCAGAGTGATCAGGGCCTCAGACTGGGCCGAAGGTTTACCTTCCAACAAGACAATGACCCTAAGCACACAGCTAAAATAATGAAGGAATGGCTTCACAACAACCCCGTGACTGTTCTTGAATGGCCCAGCCAGAGCCCTGACCTAAACCCAATTGAGCATCTCTGGAGAGACCTAAAAATGGCCGTCCACCAACGTTTACCATCCAACCTGACAGAACTGGAGAGGATCTGCAAGGAGGAATGGCAGAGGATCCCCAAATCCTGGTGTGAAAAACTTGTTGCATCTTTCCCAAAAAGACTCATGGCTGTATTAGATCAAAAGGGTGCAAATACTAAATACTCAGCAAAGGGTCTGAATACTTAGGACCATGTGATGTTTCAGTTTTTCTTTTTTAATAAATCTGCAAAAATGTCAACAATTCTGTGTTTTTCTGTCAATATGGGGTGCTGTGTGTACATTAATGAGGAAAAAAAATGAACTTAAATGATTTTAGCAAATGGCTGCAATATAACAAAGAGTGAAAAATTTAAGGGGGTCTGAATACTTTCCGTACCCAATGTATATATATTTTTTAAATTCACTCAAATGTATTTTTTCCAAAACCGCTGCGCAAATACCGTGTGATATAAAAAATTGCAACAATCGCCATTTTTTCCCCCTAGGGCTTCTGCTAAAAAAATGTATAATGTTTAGCGGTGATAAGAAATTTTCTAGCAAACAGAAATACTTAAACTTATAAACAAAAAGTGCCAGAAAAAGCCTGACCTTCAAAAGGATAATAAAATAAAAATATTTAAGTATTTCTTACCTGATGTTTCTTAGGAGAAGGCCTTATGTGTGACGGCAAGCAGTTTTGAATTTAAAAGTGTGTTTGTCCCAGTTGATAGGGTTAGTTTCCTTTATTTGACATACAGTGAAGCAGCTTCTAAATCTTGATCTCCTGCTTTACTATCACTTTGGTTCATTTTGGCCAATTTGGGCTCTGTTGTGGGAAACAAATGACATCAATTTTATTTGGGTATGATTGCGCAATTGTCAATTAAGGTACCGCAGTGCCGTATCTCAAAAAATGACCTGGGGGTAAATCTTCCGGAGGTCAAGCTGTTAATTCACGAAAAAAGAAAGTTCACAGTGTTTAGTCCCTTCTGTCTACCTTCCAATTCAACATGTTTCACCCTATAGAGGGCATATCTATGGAGACAATAGTTAAGCCCTCTATAGTGCGAAATGCGTTGGAGCGTGAGGTAGCCAGGAGGGACTACACGCTGTGAACTTTCTTTTTTGGGTGAACTAATATTGCTTCAGATCAGTAATATCATCAGTGGCCTGTTCATTGCTCTTTGACAAGTGGTCTTACAGAGTGAGAATGCGCTCTCAGGCGCATACCTGGAAGTATGAAAGGAGAGATGAGCTTCGGAGTGGCATGTCCAGTATTGCTCCCCAAATTTTGCCTAGTATGTGTATTTACTATGATCCAGTGGTGGAATTACCAGGGTCGCAAAGGTTGCACTTGCAACTGGGCCCTGGCGTTCCGCCACTGTGGGGGGGGCAGGAGGTCAGGAACACCGGCCAACATGTGCTGTAAAAACTGAGCACTTTTCTCCTGTCCGTGTGTCTATGACAGGAGAAGAGTGCTATGGCTGTGCTGTAGTGTAGGCTCGGAACTGCTACTACTATTTGGGCGGCAGGGGGTGGGTCTGGCCGTACAACCTCCAGAGTGCCCCCTTACATCCTCTAGCGTGCCCCCTTACATCCTCTAGAGTGCCCCCTTACATCCTCTAGAGTGCCCCCTTACATCCTCTAGAGTGCCCCCTTACATCCTCTAGAGTGCCCCCTTACATCCTCTATAGTGCCCCCTTACATCCTCTAGAGTGCACCCTTACATCCTCTAGAGTGCTCCCTTACATCCTCTAGAGTGCCCCCTTACATCCTCTAGAGTGCCCCCTTACATCCTCTAGAGTGCTCCCTTACATCCACTAGAGTGCCCCCTTAGTACCTTCAGAGTGCCCTTTTACATCCTCCACCAGAGAGCCCCTCTAGTACAGTAGTACTAAGGGTGCATTCTGGAGGTACAAAAGGGGCACTCTGGAGACACTGATGTGGGGGGCACTGATGTAGGAGTGCAGTAAAAAATGTGCTTCATAAAATAAAGTCATCTGTGGTTGGTAACAATTCATGGGAGTAAAGGGCCTTCGGATCAGTGGAAAGGGCCCCAGGCTCGGAGTGGGGGCGGGGGCCTTCATGGGGCCCTGAAGGTTCTAGTTACGCCTCTGCTAAGATCAGCAGCACCATCTAGTGGCCATAGTGTGCTATTTTCTTGATTGAGGCATTTCACGGAAATACCATACGATGACCACTAGATGGACCTGACAATTCTAAGAAAAAAAAAAAAATTAGGTTTATTTAGGATTATTTGTGCTTGAAATATTCACACAGCAATTATTTTTTACAACTATACCCCTATGTATTTTGTTTTGATGTCTTTTGTGTGCTTTCTTCTTATAGTAATCCATTGTATTTAGTTGCATCATTCTTTGCACACTTTAGTTTATATGTGATTTTAGTATTTTTATCTTCCCAAAAGCACAGGAATACCCACAGGCAGCTGAATGAATTCCTCTGCAGCGAATGCTGGAGACACAAAGGGGCTGATGTGTTCATTCTATTCTGGCAGACTGTTGCTGGTAAAATAACAATGCCATTCTTGTGTCACATTTTTTTAAATTACCTAACAATATATTTTTTTTAAATAAAACAAACCTCTGTCTTCTAGTTCCAGGATTCTCATTCATGGCCCGTCTCTTCCTAAGTCATTTATTTCTTTCTGAAATTTTAGAGAACCGTATATAAACTCAACGCATTAAAAACACTCGGGCATTCATTCTGGAATCCTAAAAAGTTTTATCTATGAACGTATGAAATTGCTTTAAAATTCTCAGATAGCAACAGAGCTCGGAGGAAAGGGAGCGTGCATGATTAATTACTAGGGCCTACGCTATACAGATCTAGGAGGATTTTCTTTTAATTCTTTTTAATAAAGTTTTGAAATTTTACATTTCAGTCCATCAATCTGGCGCACAATCCGCACCTAGGTATACAGCTTTAAGGCAATATTAAACCCAAAACCAAAAATGGAATTTATTGCAACTTACCAATGATTAGATGTGTTGGCTGCATTAGTTGTTTTTTTAGGCTCTGTTTTCATCTAGTGATCTGGCCAGTAAGAGCCGGTTCACACCAGGGCGACTCGTCAGGCGACTCAGTCGCCTGACAAGTCGCGTCCCACGCTTTTCAATGGAACCGTTCTAAGTAAGAGCGACTCAGGTCGCTCCGACTTAGAAAAAGGTTCCTGTACTACTTTTGGGGGCGACCCAAGGCGACCTGCATTGACTTCTATACAGAAGTCTTATGCAAATCGCCTCGGCGAGTGTCTCAAGTCGTCTTGAGATCGCGCCGCCGAGGTCGCCCCCACAAGTCGTGCCACCCTGGTGTGAACCGGGTCTTAGTCTGTTGTTTTTTAAAAAAAAAACAAGCTCTTTTGCAGATGTATCCATTTACAGGAATGAGACAAACCATTCAAACTGGTGACCTGTACAGTAACACACCTCCTGTATTAGAGTGTCCCCGCTCTGGATACTATAGCTCTGCACTCTGTATATTCCAACTAACACTTTTTAATGTGTTAATAAAACCCAGGACTCTGCATTCACTATATCTGGTCTCCCACATTACACAGAACATGGAAATGTAATTATTTTAGTAAATATTGGAGCCCACCCCTTTTAGGGGTGCTATATACCCAAATTTAGGGGCTCGTCTGAGAAGACCGTTCTCATTGATAGGTTGTGCTACTTTGTTTCTCCAAGTGGTATGCTGGTGTGCAGTTCCCTGTGGCCTGTAGGTGTCACTGTCATGACAGGTCAGGGTTGAACCACCAGTAATAGTGCTGTGCCTTAGGGTGTCCTCTCTCGGCAGCGGTGCAGTGGGCGTGGTTGGCCTGCTGTGCATGCTGAGAGAGGATACATAAGGGGCAGACGCCGCCTGGAGGTGGTGGCATTCCGGGGTTCCCGCTGGGAGTCCGAGTTCAAGTGCGCGTCGCCCAGCCCTCCAGGGAATGGGGCCGCGTGCGCATCAGTCCCAGGCACCTTTAGCCCTGGGGCTGCAACTTCAGCCCTGGGCCCAGCACCTTTAGCTGGAGCCCGCTTCTGGGAAGAGGAATCCCAGGGTGCCCCTTGCGAGGGGGCCCGCTCTAAGAAGAGGAGGCCGGGGGAGGACCTTTTCTGAAGGACCGGTGAGAGTTCACGGTGAAGGAAGGGGTACGGTAACTTTCTGGAGGGATTCATCTATCCACCATGGGCCTAGTATTGCAAAAGCTGAGAAGTTCGGGACGCAATCGATTTTGTGGCAGGGGATCTCCCGATCGTATCTAGGAAAATAACTTAATTAAGCATCCGAGCATCACTCCGGCTGCTAGGATCCACTTTTACAGGAGACTATCCGGGTGAGCTGAACCCACTCAGGGATAGAGTGGTGATTGTAATATCTACTTGTGCCTGGACCTACCCCCCAAAACCTTGCTGTCCTGTCTCCTATCCACTCTTTCCTATCTGCTGAACATTGATGAAAAATAAACTCAACGTTGGAGGTTAGAGTGGTGTGGACATTGGAATTACTTGGGCGAAAACCAGAGACTTGTCCCTATATCCTAGGAGATGAGAACCAACTGATAGAGAACCTAGCTGTGGGACCTGTATACATGACACCGCTCAACCTCCTCAAACAGGAGGGTACGGGCATATAGTACGGTGTGCCCTTTTCCTGGAAATGAGCCAAAGGTAGGAAAAAGGGTCCGTGTGCTATATATAAACTGCTAAATACCTTTTCTCATCAGCAATATATAGCAGTCTTATGACTTCTATCAGTGTCTGGTTAAAGCTTGTAGGAGGAGTTTTCTATTCTCTTCTGACTGTACTTTAAGGCTGCAGGACCCCTGATCCTCTGTCTGGAAAGTGCTGATTGGCCCTGTGCTGATCACATGCACTCTCCCAAGAAAAAGCTTTCCAGCAATACACACCAAACTGAGCATGTGCAAAGGCTCTGTTCTATCAGGAGATGGATTGGGGACAGTGGAAGAAGGGAAGGATCAGAGAAGATGGGATCAAACAGCCTTTTTACACCATGCAGGGGATTAACCCCTTATGTTCCACAGTGAGTATAACAAGCATGCTTTACTGCATATACAGACTGATTTTACTGTTGTGGGTTGGTAACACTTTAAGCTCCTCTTTTAAAAAAAAGAGATTAAAATGATTATTTCTCCCCAGAAAAAAATCCAGATTTTTTTGGCAAAGTCAGTATAAATCTAGGGGGAATCTGAATGAATTTGGTGAAGGACAGATTTTATTGTTGTAATTCAATAAACTACCATTGCTGACCCATGACTTTTCTCCTTTGCGGCGGCACAATTCTGTTCACCCTGTACAAACAGGTAAGCTTCTGTGAATTTTGAAGATCAATTGCGACCAGAACCCTTCCTAGAGCTGGCCGTCCGGCCAAACTGAGCTATCGGGGGAGAAGAACCTTGGTGAGAGAGGTAAAGAAGAACCCAAAGATCACTGAGGCTGAGCTCCAGAGATGCAGTCGGGAGATGGGAGAAAGTTGTAGAATGTCAACCATCACTGCAGCCCTCCACCAGTCCGGGCTTTATGGCAGAGTGGCCCGACGGAAGCCTCTCCTCAGTGCAAGACACATGAAAGCCCGCATGGAGTTTGTTAAAAAAAACACCTGAAGGACTGTCCAATACAGTCCCAACAGTGAAGCATGGTGGTGGCAGCATCATGCTGTGGGGGTGCTGTGGGGGTGTTTTTCAGCTGCAGGGACAGGACGACTGGTTGTAATCGAGGGTAAGATGAATGCGGCCAAGTACAGGGATATCCTGGACGAAAACCTTCTCCAGAGTGATCAGGACCTCAGACTGGGCCGAAGGTTTACCTTCCAACAAGACAATGACCCTAAGCACACAGCTAAAATAACGAAGGAGTGGCTTCACAACAACTCTGTGACTGTTCTTGAATGGCCCAGCCAGAGCCCTGACTTAAACCCAATTGAGCATCTCTGGAGAGACCTAAAAATGGCCGTCCACCAATGTTTACCATCCAACCTGACAGAACTGGAGAGGATCTGCAAGGAGGAATGGCAGAGGATCCCCAAATCCAGGTGTGAAAAACTTGTTGCATCTTTCCCAAAAAGACTCATCAAAAGGGTGCAAATACTAAATACTGAGCAAAGGGTCTGAATACTTAGGACCATGTGATATTTCAGTTTTTCTTTTTTAATAAATCTGCAAAAATGTCAACAATTCTGTGCTTTTCTGTCACTATGGGGTGCTGTGTGTACATTAATGAGGGAAAAATGAACTTAAATGATTTTAGCAAATGGCTGCAATATAACAAAGAGAGAAAAATTTAAGGGGGTCTGAATACCCACTGTATGTATCTACCAACTGTAAGCCCTACCCCGAAAATAAGCTCTAGTTAAAGTCGTTGTTAAAATGTAATCTGTTTTGTAAAAAGATTACCGTATTTATCGGCGTATAACACACACTTTTTTCCCCTGAAAATCAGGGGGAAATCGTGGGTGCGTGTTATACGCCGATACCCACATCCCTGAGCTGTCTCCGCTGACTGAGCGGAGCGGAGCGAGATACACATAGCCGAATGTACTCGGCTATACTCGGCTCCGCTCACAGTCACGCCCAGTCCCGCCATTGGACCTGTGTTATGTCCATCATTGGGCGGGACTCGGCGTGACTGTGAGCAGAGCCGAGAAAAGCCGAGTATAGCCAAGTACACTCGGCTATGTGTATCTCGGCGGCGGCTCCGCCCAGTCCCTGCATCCCTGCGTTCTCGGCGTTCTCGGCGGCGTCCGCACAGTCTCGGCGCCAATTTTAAAATGCTGCACGGCGACACTGGGGCAAGGCTGCACGGCGACACTGGGGCAAGGCTGCACGGTGACTCTGGGGCAAGGCTGAAATGGACTCTGGGGCAAGGCTGAAATGGACACTGGGGCAAGGCTGCACGGCGACACTGGGGCAAGGCTGCACGGCGACTCTGGGGCAAGGCTGAAATGGACTCTGGGGCAAGGCTGAAATGGACTCTGGGGCAAGGCTGCAATGGACACTGACAAGGCTGCACTGTGACAAGGCTGCAATGGACACTGACAAGGCTGCATTTAAATGTAAGTTATTTTTCCTTAAACTTCCCTCCTAAAAGTTTTTTTCCCTAAAATTTCCTCCTAAACTTGGGGTGCGTGTTATACGCCGGCGCGTGTTATACGCCGATAAATACGGTATATAATGTGCAGTGTGTCTCCTTTTGAAACTTTATTTTTGGAAAATACCTTATTTACAGTGCCGCTGGGCAATCACGTGACCTCGCCGGAGATCTTCTCCACTCCCCCCGGCTGACGTCAGTGGCCCGTTCCTCTGCAGTGCTCGGAGTGGAGAAGATGATCTCCGGCGGGTCACGTTATAAATAAGGTATTTTCCACAATAAAGTTACACAAGGAGACACGCTGCACATTATAATCTTTTTATGGAGCGGATTACATAATTTTACAGGACTTTAACCAAGGTTTTGGGATTACAGAATTTCCTAATGCTGACCCCTGAGCTGCCAGGGGGAGAGGGGCAGAGAAGGCAGAGGACACATTAACTTTTTAAAAATGTTTTTATTGTTTTATTCCAGGTTCTTTAGAACATAGAGGGGCGTAAATGACACAACACAAGCACTGTGCTGTCTATCATGCTTTAAAGCAGTGGTTCTCAACCTCAGTCCTCAAGTACCCCAAACGGGCCATGTTTTGGGAACTTACCTTAGTCATGTCATTGATATTGAATTAAAGCAGCTCTGCAAAGTAAGGAAAACCCTAAAAACATGGCCCGTTGGGGGGACTTAAGGACTGAGGTTGAGAACCACTGCTTTTTAAGGATCCGGATAATTTTTAATTTTTTTTTCAAATCTTTTATTTAATTAGTCAAAAGACACGAACCATACAAAACACAATGGAGAAGTACAATGGTATATAGAACAGTAAACAGTGTCATATATGAGATTGTAATATCGAATAAAAGACATCAGGATATTTATTTATTTATTTTTAAAATTAATATAAGACCCAATCTTTTTTTTGGGGAAACACGGTAACAACCAAAAATGGGAAAGACACATAGGGGCTGATTTACAAAACGTTTGCGCCATGAGTATCGGCGCATCTGCGTGCGCAATGGCTGTTTTGGTATTTACAAAATATTAGCGCCGGTAGCGCAGCCCTATTTCCCATTTACTATAGTGTTGTCGGCGGACGGGAGGAGGCGCCCAGTGCGCCACTATGGACCTGGCGCACGGCATGTTAAAATCTAAATATAAAGAAGCTGGAAGTGAGAATATAATGGGGGTGATGTGGGGTGATGTGAGGAAGTGTAGGGACACCTGCCCAAATAACTAATATGCCCAAAATAGAGTGAGAAAGTAACTTTTTCAAAACCAGCCTGCTGCGCCAGCAAGTACGATTCGAGCTGCGGGAGGGTTTTTTGTGCTCAGCGTGGGAATTTTCCTTGTTCAAATGTGCCAAGACACTGTGCCGGCAAAATCTTAGTAAATGTCAAGTCACGTAACTCAATTTGCATAAGTTCAACAGGCGCAGCTCTGAACTTGCCAGTGCGCCAGCAAAATGACATTTCTAAAGGAAAAAAAAAGGCATTTAAAAGCACCCGCGGCTATAATGAACTGTCGGCTCCCGGCAATATAGAGAAAAGTCATAGAAAGTCTTTGATAACAAAAAAAAAAAAGCGTGGGGGTTCCCCCAAATTCCATTACCAGGCCCTTCAGGTCTGGAATGGATATTAAGGGGAACTCCGCCGCAAGTTAAAAAATAAATGCGTGGAGTCCCCCCAAAAATCCACACCAGACCCTTTATCCGAGCACGCAACCTGGCAGGCCGCAGGGGAAGAGGTGGGGACGAGAGAGCGGCCCCCCTCCCTCCTGAACTGTACCAGGCCACATGCCCTCAACATGGGGAGGATGTCCCCATGTTGATGGGGACAAGGGCCTCTTCCCGACAACCCTGGCCGTTGGTTGTCGGGGTCTGCGGGCGGGGGGGCTTATCGGAATCCGGGAGCCCCCTTTAATAAGGGGGACCCCAGATACCGGCCCCCCAACCCTATGTGAATGAGTATGGGGTACATCGTACCCCTACCCATTCACCTGGTGGCAAAGAAAGTCAATAAAAAACACAACACAGGTTTTTAAAGTAATTTATTAGGCAGCTCCGAGGGTCTTCCTGCCGGGCGCCCCGCTATCTTCTTCCAGCTCTTTTGCTAGTGGGGTCCCGGGCTTCCTCGTCGTCTTCGGGGGTCTTTCTGCCGGGCGCCCCGCCATCTTCTTCCAGCTCTTTTGCTAGCGGGGTCCCGGGCTTCCTCGTCGTCTTCGGGGGTCTTTCTGCCGGGCGCCCCGCTATCTTCTTCCAGCTCTTTTGCTAGCGGGGTCCCGGGCTTCCTCGTCGTCTTCTTCCGACTTCGGGGGTCTTCCTGCCGGGCGCCCGCTATCTTCTTCCAGCTCTTTTGCTAGCGGGGTCTCAGGCTTCATCGTCGTCTTCTTCCCTCTTCTCTCCACCCGATGTTGCCTCGTCGCTGTCCGCCGCTACAATGGTCTGGCCGCGGAGCGCACCCACTTATATTGGCATGGGGCGTGGTCACCGGTTGATGCCACCCGCTGACCCCGCCCCCGTAGCACGTCACAGTCCCATCATTCCCCGGGACTGTGACATCATACGGGGGTGGGGTCAGCGGTGGCATCACCCGGTGACCACGCCCCATGCCAATATAAGTGGGCGCGCTCCGCGGCCAGAGCATTGTAACGGCAGACAGCGACGAGGCAACATCGGGTGGAGAGAAGAGGGAAGAAGACGACGATGAAGCCTGGGACCCCGCTAGCAAAAGAGCTGGAAGAAGATAGCGGGGCGCCCGGCAGAAGGCAGAAAGTACCGGAGATCGTGGAGAAGGCACCGGAGAGCGGGAGAAGAACCGGAGAGCGCAGAGACGACACCGGAGAACAGAATAAGAGACCCCCGAAGTCGGAAGAAGACGATGGGAAAGGCCTGGGACCCCGCTAGCAAAAGAGCTGGAAGAAGATAGCGGGGCGCCCGGCAGGAAGACCCCCAAAGTCAGAAGAAGACGACGAGGAAGCCCGAGACCCCGCTAGCAAAAGAGCTGGAAGAAGATAGCGGGGCGCCCGGCAGGAAGACCCCCGGAGCTGCCTAATAAATTACTTTAAAAACCTGTGTTGTGTTTTTTATTGACTTTTTTTGCCACCAGGTGAATGGGTAGGGGTACGATGTACCCCATACTCATTCACATAGGGTGGGGGGCCGGGATCTGGGGGCCCCCTTATTAAAGGGGGCTCCCGGATTCCGAAAGGCCCGCCGCCCGCAGACCCCGACAACCAACGGCCAGGGTTGTCGGGAAGAGGCCCTTGTCCCCATCAACATGGGGGCAGGGTGCTTTGGGGTGGGGGGGCCGCAGCACCCACCCCCACATGTTGAGGGCATGCGGCCTGGTACGGTTCAGGAGGGAGGGGGGGTGCTCTCTTCCCCCCCTCTTCCCCTGCGGCCGGCCAGGTTGCGTGCTCGGATAAGGGTCTGGTATGGATTTTGGGGGAACCCCCACGCCGCTTTTTTGGCTTAGGGGTTTCCCCTTAACATCCATACCAGACCTAAGGGCCTGATATGGATTTTGGGGGGACCCCACGCCGTTTTTCGGCTATGGGGGTTCCCCTTAAAATCCATACCAGACCTAAGGGCCTGGTATGCTCCTGGAGGGGAACCCATGCCGGTTTTTTCATAAAAATTTGGCCTGGAGTTCCCCTTCATGATTCATACCAAACACGGGACAGCGAGGCTGCCGAGAACCAGCGCAATGCCATCGCGCTGGAGACATTCTCGGCCAGCTAGTCGCCTCTAGGACACGACTTGAGCGGCTGCTTCACGCTCAGGTCGTGTCCAACTTGCCTCGCAAAGTCGCACTGTCCCTGTGTCAGCCGGCACACGAGTCGCCCCGCGAGTCGGATCGGCTTCATCCGACTTCCCGGGCGACCTCTATTCAAATCAATGGGCTCCCATAGGGAACCATTCATTTTCAATAGAGTGCCGCTGACATTTGTATTTACTATAACAGTGCGCCGCTGTGCGCCGCTGGTTCCTGCGCCCAATGAAGGAGTTATCTGGCGCACCAATTAAGGGATCAACCAGCGCAGCGCACTGTTATTAGTAAATCACCCCCATAGTGTGAGAGGTAGTGGTGCTGTACACCCAGAATAGTACAATATGGGAAGGTTCCCCCAGTGGGGTTTTTTAGCAGCAAAGTTAGTAATTACCAAAAATAAATTGGTTAAAAGTAGATACTTTTTTACTAATTTATTTTTGGTAATTACTAATTTTGCTGCTAAAAAACCCCACTGGGGGAACCTTCCCATATTACACGGTAACAACCAATGGCATCATCAGTTGATATGGAGGATGTCAGTCGCCTGCATAGCATCCTTGTATCACACTTCCTGCCCCTCTCCATCAGCATTGGGGTCACGTTAGCTGAGTGATGGAGAGAAATTGAGGGAGAGGAGAAACACTAGAATACTGGTCAGTACCAGTGTGCAAAAGTGTATTTGCTTTGGAAGAATAAATCACCTCTAACGTCCTACTTGTGTGCCTGTTGCTGCAATATGTAAAACTATTATAATAGTTTTTACATTTTAGAATGGGGTGCCCCGAGACTGTCCATAGCAGGGGTCTGGTGCGTGTTGGTCCACCGTTTCAGGTCAGATTTCAGCTTGAATTTTGGCCTGAAATTGAACCTGAAACGCACCAAAAAAGGCACGCGTTTTTCCGGCACACCGCACCGTACCCGCTGTGGAGATATGTGAACTGGCTCCATAGAGAGCCAGTCACATTCTCCTGCTATACGAATTGAATGCAGGGAAACGCGCATTCAATTCGCATAGGTGTGAACACAGCCTAAAAGGTGCCTCGGCTGAAAAAAGGTTGAGAAACCCTGTCTTAGATTCTCCAGAGACAGAGTGGGAGATAGAGGCTACATACAGCTCCTTAGCAAGTCCAAGACCTAACAAGCAAGTGAGAGCACACCTGGCTGTACGTGTCTTCCAATTTCTATGGGTTTGAGTTATAAAAAGGCAAATAGACTGTTTTCTTTGCAAGGGAATTTGCGCTTTTGCAAAGGAGTTTTCCCTAGAGCTTAGTGAATACGGTCAAGTGCTGCTGACTTCCACCACCAAATCATGTGCAAGCAATTTTTTTTTATTTTACTTGCATGTGATTGGGTATTCCTTGCAAAGTGAAATTTCACCTCATTCACTAAGCGCTGGCAAAAAAAAATTCCCTTGCAAAGTGCAACTTCCCTTGCAAAATAGTCTATTTGCCTTTACTAAATCAACCCCTTTGAGTGTTGGGAGTTGCCAAACTACTTGCTGCACATCCAAGTTCCAGTTAATGTTATATTGCCAAGCCTGATAACCTGATCTACTGATCTTGAGCTATCATGAGTTATAATCATCCTGTTATATTTATGAGCTACAAGTGTTCCCGTAAAAAGTTGTATCGCATCCAGTTACTCCAGCTGCACTATCTTCATTGAACTTGGGCACTGAAAGCAAAGTTTGGAGACTGTCTGTGCCGGCACACCAGTTACATAAGGGATTGTGTATACAGGTCAAATGCAGGAAAATAATGATCATGTACACAAGCCCTTTCCATAGTCAGACAAAGAAATCATAACTCTTCTTTATGCCTCTAGGTAGCGCCATGAGGTTATAGGAATCAGAGCAGGCTAAACTCCTAAAAGAGGATGTGAGGGACATTATGAGCTTAGAGTCTCAAGGGCTAATGCCAGGTCATCATGTAGATGAAATGTGTTCTGGAAGAGTTTAAGCTTTGGCAACCGTTACCCGACTCAGATAGTCACTAAGTCTTGCAAGTGAGTGTGGCCACACTAAGAGTAGTGGCCCTAGGGGCTCCCAGTGATGGTAAAAATTTGGGCTCTTGGAAATGAAGGAAATGCCCCCTGTTCTCTGTGGCTTTAAAGTGTCTCTGTCACAAAATTTAAAGATGAAATATTAGCAAGTAAATGTTTGCCTCTCCTGCTGCCAACTCCACTTTGATGAACAGGAATCATCTGCTGTCAACAAACGTTTTTGTAAACATGTAAATGTACTACTGTATCTAGCTATATATATATATATATATATATATATATTCTCATTAGAAGTCATTTGTGGTCAGATGCTGACCATATCCTTTCTTATTCATTATTATTTTTTATTTCTTTGTATTTAGGCTAGATTCCCATTAGTATTTATCCTGATATCCTCATCATCTTTGTCAACTTACACACACATGATTGAGCATTGATGCATGTGAATTTAGACGCTGTCTTCATACATTTGTGCCCTCTGCCGAGTCGTGTCAGGTGACACTCTCCGTTGCCCATGAGGATCTCCAGGAGTTTGGAGGTATTAGCTCATGTCTTCAACAACTCTTGTATTCTTTCAATGTAATTAGTGTTCCATGTAAAAATGCAATATTATCTGTATTTTGAAACTATTCATATCTGTGTAGCGCCCTCCTCACTCCCCTCTTTCTCACACGCTCGTCTTGTTTTTGTCTAGGGGTACCTTAGAGGGGAGAGAGCGGGGACACCACGCCTGGCCTCCACCACATGTGTCAGTGCGGTATAAGCAACGTTCTTGTTTTACCTTCGGGTCAGTGCTGTGCACCTGGATCCTCCCTCCAAAAGTCACCTTGAACAATGTCTGTCAGGAAATGAGCTCCACACCATTAAAGTCCAACACTCCTTTATTCTCATGCGAATGAACACAATCAGTTGAACTCACTTGGATATAGAACAGGAAAGGAGGTGTGGATGTGAATAGGCCCAGACACAATTTGGTTCTCCACTTTCCTCCCTGAAAGTGGGTTAGGGTCTCCGCACGAGGGGGATTTCCTTCCAGGCGGTCTCCGACGAGAGGCTCACCTGTCACCGGCAATATGCTGCACCGGGTCTTCAAGCGAGGAGCTCCCCCTGGTCCATTACGCCTTCCGGATTCAGGTACCCACTCCCGGGGTTCCCTAGGATCTCCTTCCCTCGCGGAACTCAGTGTTGGGCACTGAGCTCCGGACCTCCGTCCAAGTACCTCACCCCAGGCTAAAGGTGCCTGGGATGGAACACGACCTCCGATTGTCCTCTAGGCCTAGGCCGCCTAGAGGACGGACACGAACCACCGTCCACAGGCTGAAGGTGCCTGGGACTCCGACCCCGTGACAAAGATGGCCGGCCCTTTTATACCCTCTCCCGGCAAGCACGGCGGGCTCCCCGCCCCACCATACCGCTGCCGAGGGAGGACAAAAAGGAGGTACGGCACACAGCAATGATTCAACCCCAACCCAGGGCGACAGCGCCACCCACTGGGCTGCGGGGAATTACACATCACTAATGTCTCTGCCAAGTTCAAATTTACACCCAGGAAAGTACATACCCGCTACATCTATTTTAGATAAATTAAAGTCCCTGTGCGACCCTGAAGAAGCCTAATCTAGGCGAAACATGTAGGATTGCAAGCCTGTGACTTTCAAGGAAGGAATGCACTGCGTTGTATTTTCTTTCCTTTCTATTTTTTTATACCATATATTTCATGAATTAAATATAGATATTTTTATGAATTATTTTTCTCTTGTATTTTTTGTTTGTTATACTGTTAAAATTTCAACGAGCACCCCTAAAATCCCATACATTTTCCCCATTAGGGTTTTTTCATACACTTTTCTACCGGGATGTAGGTGCCATTGAACAATAACTCTATAAGAGTGCTTGCTCTATATATTACTTATCTATAGGAATCATCTGTTTAGAAGCCCACACTTCCAGGAATTTCTATTTCCTGATCCCCCCTGTACTCTGTGGCTCCTCCAATGACCTCCACATCACAAGAGAACACAGTTGGGGCATAGGGTTGGCACTAGGGACCACAGAGTGGAGTTGGGAATACAGGAGACAAACACCCCGGGAAGTGTTGCTTTATGAAAAAATTCAGTGGAATAGGACAGTGGGCATAAAGAAACCAGATGGGTTATGCTAAAATCCCGGATCAGTCCCCAAATGTAGCACGCCTATAAATGGTGGATTTTTTTTACTAGTAATGGTGGCGATCTGCGATTTTTATTAGGACTGCGACATTGCGGCAGACAGATCGGACACTTTTTTGGGACCATTGACATTTATACAGCGATCAGAGCTAAAAATAGCCACTGATTACTGTATAAATGTCACTGGCAGGGAGGGGGTTAACACTAGGGGGCGATCAAGGGTTTAACTGTGTTCCCTCAGTGTGTTCTAACTGTGGGAGGGTGGGACTGCCTGGTGGAGGAGACCGATCGGTGTTCCTATATACTAGGAACACACGATCTGTCTCCTCTCCCCTGTCAGAACGTGGATTTGTGTGTTTACACACACAGATCCTTGTTCTGGCCCTGTCAGGAGCGATTGCGGGTGCCCCGCGGACATCGTGGCCGCCGGACACGTGCCTTGGCTCCTCAGTACCGCAGAGCGCGCGCCCCCTATACCCCTTAAAGCGGCCGCCGTACAGCTACGACGATTCGCGCAGGGGAGCCATTCTGCCGACGGCAGGCGTCGGCAAGCGGTTAAAAGTATGTGAGTACCGCTTCTATATAAATCTGGTGACACACTCAAAATTCTGTGAGACAGACAAAGCCAAATAATATGCAACTTTATTTAATGGTGGCTGCACACTGAAAATAATAAAATGGTTAATGCAAACAGAACAACAAATGAAATCATCAAAAGCACTACCACAGTATTAATATTAAAACATCAACAAATGTGCATTGTGCAAATAATGCAATTCTTATAATTTGAGAGACAGTCATTGTAGCACAAGGAACTGCTTTGCATGCACTAGCTATGATTAGGCACTAAGGATTAGTGTGAAACGCGTCAGTGGTGTTTTGTCTGCTGTGACATGTTTTTTGTGATCCTGTTTTACAAATAACGGCAATATTTTTTTGGAGTGTGGCTGTCCAGATATCTCCTCTTATCCTCATTGTAGCACAAGGAACTGCTTTGCATGGACTATGTGGCACTTACAATGCAGCAGTCATCCTAGGAAGATAGATGAAACAGGTGCAATATGCTCCAGCCTTTCTGCACTGTCCACTAAGCATGGAACAAGAAAGTTCTCTCACCTATCTCATCTATTAACATAAAAGGGTCACGCTACTGTATTAAGTACATATTAATGAATAATAAGTGAAAAGCATATATACACTTCCCAACTGAGGGGTAAAACCAAATCCAAAACTACAAAAGAGTCCATGTGAAAAAAAAAAAAAAATTGGAAAACATGAGACAATCCTCTTAAGTGTTCATCTAAGCTTGAGCATTCATCACCTTTGGAAATCTGATCACCACCAATTATGGAAGGAATGCTATATATGACCCTCTAATTAAAGAAAGGCCACAAACGGGCTTGTGACCGAACCAAGATCATCCCTAAACATGAGCCGTAGATATCGGCGCCCGTCATTTCTGTAGATATCTCCTAAACCGTGGAGGTGTTGCGGAGCTCCAAAGTCCGCTGGGAAATCCTTGAAGCTGAGGAAGTACTGACTTATCCAAGGCAACCTGTTACCCCCCCCAGTAACTGGACGACACACAGTTCTGGGAGTAAATCAACCCTTTATTTTGCCCAGGCTGGCTTTTTATATCATTTCCCATGCAAGGGTTTTCTTAACTCATTTTACAGGGGCATTCCCTTCAACAATTAACAGATGACAGCGATTTAATTACCTGGGATGTGTGAGACGTTGGTCTCTGCATATTTACCCATAACAATGAAACCGTGCCAGACACATTACTAGGAGTGTAATTACATCCCGTAGCAGATAATAGATGGTCATTAACATACTGACAATAGATGAATGGAACGCTACCTCAGACCCCCAATTAACCCAATTTACTTATTCAGACATCAGTAGACATTCTGTCTCTACATTTCCTGGAATGAATCTTTGCTGTCACCTCTGAAGTGATCCAAACCATATTCTCAGTTTCAGCATTTTGCTACACTGCTCCCCCTTACCCACAAGCCGGCATACACAGTCTGATCCTTAACGGATCGGCTTGGGGATGTCCGGGGAGTACTCACGGATCACTTTTCCAGTTCAGTTTGCCGCGATAATCAGTCAGCATTGCCGTTCTGTTTCCCGGGGCGGTAGTGGATAGTAAAGTCATACGGTTGTAACGCCAGACTCCAGCGCAACAACCGGGCATTGTCCCCTGCCACTCGATTTAGCCATACCAACGGGTTGTGGTCTGTGAGTAGGGTGAACTGTTGTCCGTACAAGTAGGGCTGAAGCTTCTTTAGGGCCCACACCACAGCCAGGCATTCTTTTTCTATGGCGGCGTAGCTCACTTCCCTGGGGAGAAGCTTCCTGCTCAAGTAAACTACGGGGTGTTCTCCGCCATCTGCTCCAACCTGGCTCAATACCGCGCCCAATCCAAACATTGAAGCATCCGAGCCTCAGAGGATGCGCTGTTTTCCGTGGTGGGGGCCTGGGACCGGGTGGTAACGGGGTAGATCTCGTTGGTAACCGGGGCTGATGCAAAAGCAGAAGTCAACTGGCCAAGATCGTTCCCCAGCAGGACATCAGTGGGAAGTTCCTGGATCAACCCCACCTTAATTAATCCGGAGCCGGCACCCCAGTTCAGGTGTACTCTTGCCGTGGGTAGCCTGTGTACTGCTCCCCCTGCAACCCGCACAACTACGGAACTCCCGGTGTGGTCGGCCTCTGGAACCAGGTGACGTTTGACCAGTGTGAGGGTGGCGCCGGAATCTCGTAGACCTTGAGCAGTCTTCCCGTTCAGCTGTACTGACTGGCGATGGTGTTGCCTGTTGTCGGTAGCCGCCTGTACTGGGTCAGCCTCGTGTAGGATACTCCAGTGTTCCTCCAATTCTCCTGCTCCTCGGTTGACCGGGGCCACTTCCGTGTGATAGCAATGAGCGGCAGCCCGTGCTGGAGGGGGTGGCCCTGGTCGAATCCATGCAGCTTGGTCCTGGTTCTGAGTGCAGTCTCTCTGATAGTGCCCAAATTGCTTGCATGAATAGCACTGCACTCCCTTGCACCCGAGGTATCGATTTGCAGGGGAGTTAGGGATTAGCCCGGGTCGTTGTGTAGCTGGGGGCCCTGGGTTATGGTTCAGTGGTCTGGTGCTTGGTCGGAAGCTAGTCTGTGATGGCCGGCGGGCATCTTGATATTCATCAGCTTGCCTGGCCGCTTCCGAGAGAGTGGTAGGTTTGCGATCCCTTACCCACTCCTGTACCTCTGGGTTTAGTCCATTAAAGAATTGCTCCAGTAAAATCAGCTGGGTGATCGCGTCTGCTGTGGTTGCCTGACTGGCTTGCAGCCAAGCTAGGGCTGCCCTCTGCATTCGGCAAGCCCATTCGGTGTGGGAGTCCTTCTCCTGTTTCTTTGTGTCCCGGAAGCGTCTCCTGTATGCTTCTGGGGTGATGGCATACCTTGCCAAAATAACTTCCTTTACCCGGCTATAGCTTGCGATTTCCTCCTCTGGCACGGCTCTGTAGGCTTCTGCTGCACGGCCTGACAGCTTACCAGCTAAGATCCGTACCCAGTCTGTCTGGGGTACCTGGTACAGCTTGCATTGCCGTTCAAAATCTTGCAGGAAGCTATCGATCTCTTCCTCTGCTTCCATAAACTTTTTAAAGGCATCATGGGGTACTTTTAGTTTTGTCTCTGGTGCCGGTGTAGTCGTTAGCAGTCTCTCAGAGGCATGCTGTTCCGCCAGCCGGAGTTGGGTCTCCCTTTCTTCTCTCGCCGTGATAAAGGCATCCACTTGGGCTAACGTTGCCTGTACCAGCTCGGTGGAGGGGTTTTCTCCATAAAACGCTAGCCTGCGTTTCACTTCTTGGTTAAACTCGGTCTCCATGGCTTCTGTAGCCATACTGTGTGCCCGATCTCCCTCGGTCAGTTCTGCAATCAGCTCTGCTTTGGTTTTAGTGCTGGCGCTCTTCTCTCTTGCTTCCAGCAAATCCTTTAACGTCGCTCGTTTTAATCCAGCATAGTTTGTCTCCATTCACACTTCCATTCGTGTAGCCGAATTTGCATGAACGCTGCTTCCTCTTGCTGCAAGGCTTTAATCCCACCGCTGCCAACCAGTGTTGCGGAGCTCCAAAGTCCGCTGGGAAATCCTTGAAGCTGAGGAAGTACTGACTTATCCAAGGCAACCTGTTACCCCCCCAGTAACTGGACGACACACAGTTCTGGGAGTAAATCAACCCTTTATTTTGCCCAGGCTGGCTTTTTATATCATTTCCCATGCAAGGGTTTTCTTAACTCATTTTACAGGGGCATTCCCTTCAACAATTAACAGATGACAGCGATTTAATTACCTGGGATGTGTGAGACGTTGGTCTCTGCACATTTACCCATAACAATGAAACCGTGCCAGACACATTACTAGGAGTGTAATTACATCCCGTAGCAGATAATAGATGGTCATTAACATACTGACAATAGATGAATGGAACGCTACCTCAGACCCCCAATTAACCCAATTTACTTATTCAGACATCAGTAGACATTCTGTCTCTACATTTCCTGGAATGAATCTTTGCTGTCACCTCTGAAGTGATCCAAACCATATTCTCAGCTTCAGCATTTTGCTACAGGAGGTTTAGGAGATATTTCGAGCACCTACAGGTAAGCCTTAATCTAGGCTTACCTGTAGGTAAAAGTGTTTGTAAAGGGTTTACAACCACTTTAAATTGTGTAAATTTTCAGGAAGTCCAAAGTCTATTACTGGCAAGCTGTTAGGAACTAGAGTGGCCTTTAGTGTCTGTATGATGTAGCACCCTGTACCTTAGGTAGGTAGGTGCTAGAGTAGTGGCATAACTCCCAACATTTTGAGATGTGAATGAGGGACACCTACTTGCAAACGTATGTAGGCATAGGACATGCACCCTGACACACCCCTTTTAAAGGAGAAATAACCCAAAAAAGGTTAATTAAATCCACAAGGAATTTTTTTACCACTCCTATTCCTTTATATTGGCTTTTAGGCCGGATTCACACTTGTGCGTTGCGTTTTTGAGCTCCGGTTTCTTTGACAAGTCCTCAAACCGTTGTACAGCGGTTCCTTTGGTTTTAGCTGCGGATTTGCTGACCTGGGAGAGGGGAGGGAAGTCTCGCCACTGTTATCATGAGGGGGAACTCCACGTCGAATTTTAAATAAAAAAACGGCATGGGTTCCCCTCCATGAGCATACCAGGCCCTTAGGTCTGGTATGGATTTTAACAGGAACCCCTACGCCGAAAAAAACGGCGTGGGTGTCCCCCCAAATTCCATACCAGACCCTTATCCGAGCACGCAGCCCGGCTGGTCAGGAAAGGGGGTGGGGGGCGAGCGAGCGCCCCCCCCTCCTGAACCGTACCAGACCGCATGCCATCAACATGGGGGGGTGGGTGCTTTGGGCCAGGGGGGTGCCCTGCGGCCCCTCACCCCAAAGCACCCTGTCCCCATGTTGATGAGGACAGGGCCTCTTCCCGAAAACCCTGGCCGGTTGTCGGGGTTTGCGGGAGGGGGCTTATCGGAATCCGGGAGCCCCCTTTAATAAGAGGGCCCCCAGATCCCGGCCCCCCACCCTGTGTGAATGAGTATGGGGTACATCATACCCCTACCCATTTACCTGGTGGAAAAAAAAGTGAATAAAAAAAACACACTACACAGGTTTTTAAAGTAATTTATTAGGCAGCTCCGGGGGTCTTCTTCCGACTTCGGGGGTCTTCTTCCAACTTCGGGGGTCTCTGCCGACTTCGGGGGTTCTCTTCTGACTTCGGGGGTCTTTTCTTCTGCTCTTCGGTGTCGTCTCCGTGATCTCCGGTTCTTCTCCCGCTCTCCGGTGCTTTCTTCCTTCTGCCGGGCAGCTCCGCTATCTTCTTCCAGCTCTTTTGCTAGCGGGGGCCCGGTCTTCATCGTCGTCTTCTTCCCTCTTCTCTCCTCCCGATGTTGCCTCGACGCTCTCTGCTGCTATAATGGCGTGTGCGTGTGCGCGGAGCACAACGACTTATATAGGCATGGGGCGTGGTCACCGGGTGATGCCACCCGGTGACCCCGCCCCCGTATGACGTCGCAGTCTCTGGGAATGAAAGGGGGCTCCCGGATTCCGATAAGCCCCCCGCCCGCAGATCCCGACAACCAACGGCCAGGGTTGTTGGGAAGAGGCCCTTGTCCTCATCAACATGGGGACAGGGTGCTTTGGGGTGGGGGGGGGCGCAGGGCGCTCGCTCGTCACCACCCTTTTTCCTGACCGGCCGGGCTGCGTGCTCGGGTAAGAGTCTGGTATGGATTTTGGGGGATTTTGGGGGACCCCCATGCCGTTTTTTACGGCGTTGGGGTTCCCGTTAACCACTTCCTTACCGCCCATAGTCATATGACGTCCACAGATGGGATCTCCCATCCTGGGTGGACGTCATATGACGTCCTCTGCTTTGAGGGGGATATCTGAATGATGCCTGCAGCTAGAGGCATCATTCAGATATCCATTTTTTGTGCCGGCGATTCTGCGCACCATAAGAATGATCATAGCGGCGGTTCCGCCGCTTAATCGTTCTTATAGGCGGCAGGAGGGGACAACCCCCCCTCCCGCCGCCATCCGGTGCTTCTCCGGGCTCTCCTGTGCGATCGGGGACCCAGAGCAAATCTTCCGGCGTCGTTGGTGGGTCACGTGACAAGCATAGAGATGACTGGTGACCAGATGGTCACCAGTCATCTCTATGATCGTCGGAGGCCCGGGCGCGATGTGATGACGTCACGCCCGGGTCCTCAGATGTAAACAAAGCCGCCATTGCGGCTTGTAAGTATGAGATCGGTGAAAAAATTTTCACTGCTCTCATACTTTCCAGCCTGGAGGAGAGATGTGGGGTCTTATTGACCCCGCATCTCTCAATAAAGAGGACCTGTCACACACATTCCTATTACAAGGGATGTTTACATTCCTTGTAATAGGAATAAAAGTGATAAAAAAAAAAAAGTTAAATAAGTGTAAAAAAATAAATAAATAAGTAAAATAAAAAAAAATTAAAAAAATTAAAACGCCCCTGTCCCCGGTAGCTCGCGATCAGAAGCGAACGCACACGTAAGTCCCGCCCACATATGAAAACACCGTTCAAACCACATATGTGAGGTATCGCCGCGTGCGTTAGAGTGCGTGCAACAATTCTAGCACTAGACCTCCTCTGTAACTCTAACCTGGTAACCTGTAAAAAAAAATAAAGCGTCGCCTATGGAGATTTTTAAGTACCGAAGTTTGGCGCCATTCCATGAGTGTGCGCAATTTTAAAGCGTGACATGTTAGGTATCTATTTACTCGGCGTAACATCATCTTTCATATTTTACAAAAAAATTGGGCTAACTTTACTGTTTTGTTATTTTTTATTTCACGAAACCATTTTTTTTCCAAAAAAAAGGCGTTTGAAAAATTATTGCGCAAATACCGTGCAAGAAAAAAAGCTGCAATGACCCTCATTTTATTCCCTAGGGTGTCTGCTAAAAAAAACATATATAATGTTTGGGGGTTCTGAGTAATTTTCTAGCAAAAGAATGATGATTTGTACATGTAGGAGAGAAGTGCCAGAATAGGCCCAGTATTGAGGTGGTAAAAAAAGCCTGGTGTTGAAGTGGTTAAAATCCATACCAGACCTAAGGGCCTGGTATGCTCCTGGAGGGGAACCCATGCCGGTTTTTTATTTAAAATTTGGCGTGGAGTTCCCCCTCAAGATCCCTGTTCAGAACGGAACACATGTGCGAATCAGATGCGTGCCCATAGAAGATAATGGGTCTGAATTCGCACCTGAGCCGCAAAGCAATGCCTAGAAAACGCACACGTTTTTTGGGCAATGCGCAGTGCGAATGCATCGCACATATGTGAACCAGCCTCATTGAAATCAATGTATTTTATAATGTTATGCGAATAAGATGCGGTATAAGCCGCAACCAGTTCGCATAGGTGTGAACCCGGCCTCAAAATTTACAAATGCAGCAATTTAGAATTTGGGTAAAAGGTTTAGCACTGGGAAACACTTTTTGAAAGATAAAAAGTGCATTTTATATACAACTATATAAATCAGACCAAAATGAGGGACACATGAGGGGCAAAGAGGGACAGAGGGATATTGCTCCAAATCAGGGATAGTCCCTCTAAATCAGGGACAGTTGGGAGCTATGTAGTGGGTTTGTTTTGTACTGTCAGCGCAGGTAAATTTAGGCAGGCCTATGCTGTGAGCTAGGCCTGTTTGTTCTTGATCTGGGGGCAGGGGAGTGGTTTAGTGTAGCAGTAAGTGACTGATATATGATTCAGCTCTTGGTTTTCAGAAGGTTCTGTAAAAGAGGCAGGGCAGAGAGCTGGAGTGACATGGGGTGTATGTATGTGGGAGCCCTGACCAATCCCCAACTAGGATTGGCAGGGGGCAGGCCTCCTATATATACCCATGGTCAGCCTGTTGTGGGAAGAGTTGTCGGGTGTAAGAACTGAGATGATGGAGTGTTAGACTGTCGTGGTCTGAGAGACCCCCTTTCTAGGGGGGGTGGGGTGGTGAACTCTGGTCTGGAGCTCGGGAGCTGGGAGGGAGCCTCTCCTTACACGGTTATTGAGAGGTGTCTTGGAACAGGAACAGGAAGAGGACAGTTGGGAGCACTGCCAGGAAAATCATTCAGGAGGGATCCATGCCGGGGTCTGTGAGTGAGAAGCACAGTGTGTGAAGCTCTGGGAGAGACATGCCAGGATTTGGATGTGGAGCCAGAGGGAGAAACTGTGGTGTTGCTTTGGAGTCAAGTCATTGCAGCCACGAGGGCTGGCCGGATTTGCATTTGGACGTGCTGGGATCAGTAGTCCACCAAGTGTTAGTTAGCACATTTATTTTTCTCAACTAAAACGGTTGCTACCACAAAGGGGACTGCAGACCCCTGACTGTAAAGGGCTATCAGGAAAACGTTAGGACTTATTCAGAGTGAGGCCTAGCCATGTGCTAATGGTGACCGGAACCTAGATTTTGACAGTGAATAGAAGCAAGTGACCCCAAGTAGTGTGCTGGAGGAGATGTGCAGAGGAAGAGACTGTCAAATTTAGACTCAACCAACATTGATTTCATTGAGAAGTAATCATGACTATTGTAAGACAGATGCAAACTGCCTATAACTTAATGCTTATCCCCTCTTGTATACCATATTAAATAACCAGACGACACCCCTTTTGGAGTAAAATTGGCCGTACCAGCCATTTTGTTAATAATTAACCATAAACATTTTCTTTACAAACAATACTCTCCCCGATAAATCGTAACCATGTTGTGGATCATTGAAGGCACTGCCCAAATTTACTTCGTATCAGCATGGCCAGTGGCCACACAAGGTCCCCAGTCGCAGCACTCCGACTTGAGGACAATACCACTCTGCACCTTCCAACGCTGATACCCATCTCCAAATGCCAGTTAAACCTTGGTTAACTGGCATCTAACCAAGGATCCCATATCATGATGGGTCCCCACTATGCCATATAGATCTTAATTTAGAATGCCTCTAAAGATCCCAACCGCTACCCCTTACTCAATAGCCAACAAATATACATTCCTAAACAAAATTAAGGTGGGAGGGTGGGAGCTGTTGCTTCGTCCGATGACCTCCGACTGACCACCGGACACTGGCCCCTCCTACCTACCCTGCAGAAACTTTCTTTGGCCACCACCACTACACTGACCAACTACACCCCATATTAACCCTTATGGCTCATGCTTGCCCTGCTACCCTGTCATGCCAGCCCTGCGCCTAAAACTGGGTCTTTGCTACGGGCTTCTCTTTATCTGGGCATCACATGTCCCTTTTCCCCATCCAAGTTTAATCCCCTAATAAAAACAACAAAAAACAAGCAAGAGACTGTTCATTGTCTGGGAAAGTGTGCCAAAAAATGGATGTCTGACCAGCAGGGTGAAATGTGAGGCTGCTAGAACACGAAGTGACCCCATGGGGGCACCGTTACAATGAAATAGTAAACAATTGCTTAATTGCTTCCACATACAAGTGACAATGTCAGTTTTGCTAAGGCCCCTTTCACACTGGGGCGTTTTTCATGCGGTTTAGCGCTAATAATAGCGCTGTTATACCGCATGAAAAAATCCTGCCCTGTGCCTTCAATGTGAAAGCCCGAAGGCTTTCACACTGAAGCGGTGCGCTAGCAGGACCGCTCCAAAAGTCCTGCTAGCCGCTTCTTTACAGCGGTAAAGGAGCGGTGTGTTCACCGCTCCTTTACCGCGGTCTCCCATTGAAATCAATGGGACAGCGCGGTAATACCGCCCGCAAACCGCGGCAATAGCCGCGGTTTGCGGGCGGTATTAACCCTTTTTCGGCCGCTAGCGGGGGTTAAATTAACCCCCTAGCGACCGCATACCACGGTAAGAACGACGGTATAGCAGCGCTGAAAATCGCGCTGCTATACCGCCACCGCTCCTGCCCGCCCCAGTGTGAAAGGGGCCTTAGTGAAATCATTCTGCTGTAACCCCTTCACAACAGGTAGCATGGCAAATGACTCTGATGCCGTGTACACACCACCATTTTTATCGTCGGGAAAAATGACATTTTTTGTCTTTGACTAAAAAAACGCCCATGTGTGGGCTTTCCAGCATTTTTCCCGACGAGAAAAAACTTCAAGAATCACGACGAGAAAAATTAGAACATGCTTTAATTTTTCTCGTCGTGATTCACGGCATTTTTTTCCACGGCAGTTTTCCCATAGGGAAACACTGCCAGGGAGCCTACACACGGTCGTTTTTCTCGACCAAGAGAAAAAATGTCATGAAAACCAGCCGTGTGTAGGGGACCAAGCCGTTCCTCGTTTTTCATGTCGAATTTCTCGGCGGTGTTTTCACCGTCGAGAAAATCGATCGTGTGTACGCGGCATGAGATGTCTATGTATGGTACGTATATACTTGTGATTCATTGTATTTTTTTTTTAATATTATTCATTGTAGATCAGCAATATCTTATGCTATGTTGTTTATGTCTCCAGAAGACGAATGATTATCACAGATGAGACAGTCAGTTTATAGAATTTAAGATGCCTGCCAAAAGTAAGACTGGCACGCAAGGCCTAAAATAAGAGCAGACCAAGCAGGAACATATACATACTGTATGATGCAATAATATTCGAAAAGCCCAGCCCCCCCCCCCCCATGGGATTGTTTTTCCCACATGTGTTAATCATTCCGATAGCGGGAGCAGGGTGTGTGATGAATTGCTGCAGTAAATGAAACCTGTTTTGCACGCGGTTATTTTTATACCACAGCTGACCTGTGCATCCACGTTTATGTTCCCAAATGAGTATTTATCGCTGATAGATTTGATGAATGCTGGATTGGTTGAATGATGGGATGTCAGCCATTTTTCATTGCCCGACCTTGGCCTGATTTACGTATTTGGAGAAAAGGAAATCTAGTTAGTGAATGAAAGCAAACATCTATTTGGATTCATCTTGTGAATGCACAAAAACACTACGAAGGTATCTTAAAGTGGATGTAAACCCAATTCATGAAATTTGAGCTGGGCACATCAATCTGCAGTATTTTGTTATCTCTCTTCAAAGAGCTAAGTCCTGTAGCTCTCTCCTGACCCGTCCCTTTGTTATGAGTCTGATAACTCCTGAAAAATTCTGTGACACATCAGATAAAAGCAGCCTGAAATTTCTGTCCGGGGAGGTTGATAAAATAGATTAGCAGGGAGCTGGCCCTGTTACAGAACACCTCTGAGAGTATCTGCCTATGAGGAGAGGGGGTGTGTGCCTTTCCTCCAATCAGCAATTTTAGCTATCTTGGCTGTATGCCCAGACATCACACCCTGTAGAGTGTGATGTCTGGAAGAGAAAATTTCCTAACACGATCTCAACTTTCTAAACAGTATATAAATGTGAAGATAGCAGATATGGATGTAAAACCTATGTAGGGAGATTTAGTTCATCTCTGTGTATCATCCGAGGCTGTTCACTGTACACTGGGTGTATGGAGGGTTTTCATTCACTTTAAGGAATAAAACGCACATTTCCTATAATCTTTTAAAGCGATAAAAAGGGAATTTGATTGGTTGCTGTGTGATTTTGCTTAAAGGGGAGTTCCAGACTTTTTTTATGTTTATTAAAAGTCAGCAGCTACAAAAATTGTAGCTGCTGGCTCTTATTAAACAGACACTTACCTGTTCCACTGTCCAGCGACGCGACACCCAGAGCTTCGCTCCTCTCCCCCCCTTCTCCGCCGGCGCCTCCATTATAACTGTGGGCACCCGGCCGTGACAGCTTTCGGCTTCACGGCCGGGCACTCACTGCGCTTGCGCGAACGGCGCAGTGCTCTCTGAGTAGACAGGCGATCGCCTGGGATCTGTCACGTGTCCCAGGTGATCGCCTACAGGGAGGGGCCGCCAATAGGCGATATGACGTATCGCCTAACTGGTCCCTGGGCGGAAGTAGGAAGTGGGACAGGAAGTCCCACTTCTAATGAAGCCCCACTCCCCCCCAAAAAAATTACATGCCAAATGTGGCATGTAAGGGGGCAAGCATACCTCCCAACTTTTAAAAGTTCCACCGCGGGACATTCAGTCTAATTTTTGTTCCCTGACACCAAAGTTGTTGAGCGTGGGGGGGGGGGGTTTCCGGTGATCACTGTTGTGGAACGGGGGGGTGGCCGCTGATCGCGAGGGGGTCGCGGGAGGCCGCCGATCGTGGGGGGGCGTCTTACCTCCCTCCCGTGCTTATTCTTCCACTGGCTCCTCTTCCTCCTATTCCGTCTGTGCGGGAAAATGTACACTCTTGCGGGACTGCGGGAAGGAAGTGTCAATGCGGGGAAAACTCGCAGAATCCGTGCATGTTGGGAGGTATGGGGGCGAGGAGTGGATTAAGCGGAAGTTCCAATTTTGGGTGGAACTCCGCTTTAACTACTTCCCTACCGTGCCAATTCTGGCATTTCTCTCCTACATGTAAAAATCATAATTTTTTTTTTTTTGCTAGGAAATTACTCAGAATCCCCAAACGTTTTATATATTTCTTAAGCAGAGGTCCCATAGAATAAAATGGTGGGTGTTGCAATTTTGTATGTCACACAGTATTTGCACAAAGATTTTTCAAATGCAATTTTATTTTTTTAAATATACACTTTCATTAATTGTAATGCAAAAACACAATATATAACCACATTTTTTGTTAAAATATAAAAGATGATATTACGCAGATGTAGCGGGGTCTTCAAAGTTAGTGGGATACACCTGGGGGTAGAGAGACCCAGGTGTGTAATAATGTCAGGGATTAGACCCCTTTTTCTTATTCGTGGAGGATTGGGTGGTGTAATATTCTCTTTGACCAGTGGGTGTCAGTGTACCTACTGGCTCGAGGTAGAATCACTACCACAGTGCTACCCTTCTTTGTCCCTTCCTGGAGATGGTACGGCTGGGGCGGGGAACCCGCCGTGGTGTCGATGGGAGGAGATAAAAGGGGGAGACGCCCTCGCCACGAGGTTCCTTTTTTGGGAGAGATCATCTCTTCACGCACCCAGGCACCTTAGGCCTGGGTGCGGGCGGTTCAAGGTTCCGGCCTAGGCGCCCAAGGCCTGGCCGGAACGAAGATGGAGTCCATCCCGGGCACCTTCAGCCCGGGGTGAGGTACTATTAAGGAGGCCTGGGACCCGGTGACTCCGACTGGGTCCCGCGAGGGTGAAGTTGCTCCAGGGCGCCCCTTGCGAGGGGACCCGCATCTGAGGTGAGGAGTCTGGGGGGGGGTCACCCGTCCGAAGACCCGGTGTAGCGTCAACCCGGTGACGGATGGGCCTTCAGTAACTCCCTCGGAGGACATCTTCCCCTGATATGGGCTACAGCGCAGCGGAGGAGCTGTCATCAAGATTCCTGCAACCCCTGGTCATAGCACAGGGAGTGTAGGGACTAGGAACCTGTACAGTGCCTCGACCTGCTTCCCCATCGTATCATGCCGTTGCATTTGACTGTGTGTGGAGATACGCAATAAACCTGAGTTTGGACTTTGATGGGTGTATGGACTCTGTTGATGGGAACAAAGGGAGATTCCGGCACGGGAGGACTGACCCTCATAACCAGCACACATTTGGCCCGAGGAAAAAGATTGATACTGGCCTTCACCTCACCCACATGCACGGGGAGGACATGGGCCGTAGCGCACCTCACTCTGTCGCTCGACATACCCCTAGCTAAAGAGGTCGGGGTGAGGCCGCTTCACGTGGGGGCTCGTGAGTCCGGGATGAAATGTGTGTTGACCCTGAGGTTTGGAACGGCTGTGTTTGAACTTTGCTGCCCGGAGGAGGTCCGAGCAGGTCGGCCATGTGATTGGCCAAAGTGCATCCCTGTGCTCGAAGTCGTGGAAATTTCCCTGAAAAACCGGGAGAGGCCCATGCAGAAAGAGCGGGAAGAGGGAGGAGTCCAGCCGTGTGACGAACTACATGTGGGGACTTTTGCTGCACTGCGCCACGAGGCACCCCATGACTGCGCAATTCGTGGGAGGAGACTGAAGGAAGCCCGCGAAAACGTGCAAGTCGTGGGAGGAGTCTGGCCACGTGAGGAGATACACGTGGAGACTCCGGCGCGAGGTCAGCGCGTGATGGAGCAGCAAGTGGTCGGAGTGAACTCAGGCTCCCCGTGGATGCCGGTACCTTATCCTTTCAAGATGACTACATTTTCTGCACCCATTACAGACACGGGGATAAGGCTCAGGCCCCGAGGACAGTTGGCTCTGTATTCATGCAGAGACACGGAGGCCCTCGGTGTGATCTGTCCCGGATGCTCGGGACTGGTGGTCCAACTAAAGCCATTCGGGCGATGCGAAGCATGCAAGGAGTTTCTTTTTGAGGTTGAACCACACACGGAAAGGCCCCGGGCCCTACGCCTCAACTGCATCACAGGAACCGCCACTCCGGAGGGAGAGATCAAAGCCTTTGCGGAGTGTTCCGTGCGCGCTGACCAGGGCGAAGTGACTGCCCAACCAGAGACTGAGAGAGAAAAATCCGAGGACACTGCTTCGGTCACTACAGACTCCCTGCTCCCACCTCCGAAGAGGAAAGTCGGCCTGGTACAGGCATCCTATGGTCGTGGTCGAGCTTCACCCCGCTGCTTGCCTGGCCTGGATGGCGCCGGTAGAGACGAGAGTCCCGGACATCCCAGTTCTTCAGAAGGTCCAGGTGAGCCAGGGGCTGGGACTGTGGTGTTGGTTGGAGGTGTCGGGGGTCCACAGTCGGTGGAGCCCGCAAGGGAGGGTAGCCTTCCGTCTACTAGAGACTACCTTCCTGCTGAGATGTATGACACCTCCGACTTAGAGTCATTGTCAGACTGTGGGGATGACGGAGAGATAGACGAACTGTTTCACCGGAAGGGCTGGGACAGATGCCCACTACCTGTGCTGAGTAAACCGCAGGATTCCCCCATGTCCATAGAAGACAGTACGCTCCGGGTGAAGGCCCCGGAGTTCCCGAGGAAATCTAGTCCTCCGACCAACTTTCCGCATTCAACTACATCACCCGCTCTGATGTTGGGGATGCAGCGTGCTTCGTTGCGGGCACCAAAGACAAAGAAACCCGAGATGGTGAAGGTACCTCGGCACCCGGAGGCCATTATACAGCCAGGAGAAGGTGAGCGAGATGTGATGCCACCTCTAGCCAGGTTGCAGAGACTTTTCTCCCAGAGAGTCGCCCGTGAATATGGGTGGAAGTACCCCTACTTGCCTCGGGACCTATTGTATGAAGTCGAGGTCCTGCGACCAAGGTGGTATGACGAGTTTGTATGGGAAAAACTTAAAGTACCCCATGCCAGGCGATACCTGTCATGTTCGGCGCCTGTGTCTAAAAAGTTCAAGGACTGCAGAGCTGATTGGAGACTTGGGCGCCATATTCATGCCGATAAGGTGCTCATCTGCCGGAAAGAAGGAGAGGATGTCGAGTATTCGGTGGAAGTGTTTGACGGGCACCTGAAGCCCCTGTTTCTGCCGGATCCAAGGTTCTATTCATAGGAGGAGTGAGCTCCTATCTTGTTGCTGTATAAACTTTCTGGAAGAGACATTCCCAGACGCCTAGAACTGTGCCCTACTTTTGTTTTGATTTGGGTTTTTCTTTTACTCACTGGAGATTTGGGAGCTGTGGTTGTTTTTTTTTCTCCCTTTTCTTCATGTGCCAAAGGCAGAGACTTTTGGGGTAGAGTTAGAGTAGGAAAGCAGGAAGAATGAAGATCTCACCGAGTGTCATTACCGCAGCGCTGTCACCAGGTGGCAGTGTTGTGCAATGAATGTTTGAAAATGTTACACATGCATTACTTACTTATTGGAGTGAGTGGGTCTCTCGGCTGACGGACTCACTCATGCCAAGTTAACACAGAGTGTTAAGATGTGTTTTTTTTTTTTTTTGTTTGTTTCCCTTCTGCAGGAGATTCGTCAGTCAAGACTACTGAGTATGGGGTGGTTCTTAGACAGTGACGGGAGGGATTGTATATGTGTACATGACAGATGTTTTATACAAAAGTTTTAATGTTTTATAGTTCCTTTTTCTGTTGAGCAGGTCTTGGCACATACAGTATCCAAAATTTGAGGGATAGCCTCTGGGGCCCACTTCATGTCACCACTCCTTGGGAGACATGGGTGTGCACCTGACGCTGGGGACCAGCGTCAAATCACCAGGGGGAGTGTGTAGCGGGGTCTTCAAAGTTAGTGGGATACACCTGGGGGTAGAGAGACCCAGGTGTGTAATTATGTCAGGGATTAGACCCCTTTTTCTTATTCGTGGAGGATTGGGTGGTGTAATATTCTCTTTGACCAGTGGGTGTCAGTGTACCTACTGGCTCGAGGTAGAATCACTACCACAGTGCTACCCTTCTTTGTCCCTTCCTGGAGATGGTACGGCTGGGGCGGGAAACCCGCCGTGGTGTCGATGGGAGGAGATAAAAGGGGGAGACGCCCTCGCCACGAGGTTCCTTTTTTGGGAGAGATCATCTCTTCACGCACCCAGGCACCTTAGGCCTTGGTGCGGGCGGTTCAAGGTTCCGGCCTAGGCGCCCAAGGCCTGGCCGGAACGAAGATGGAGTCCATCCCGGGCACCTTCAGCCCGGGGTGAGGTACTATTAAGGAGGCCTGGGACCCGGTGACTCCGACTGGGTCCCACGAGGGTGAAGTTGCTCCAGGGCGCCCCTTGCGAGGGGACCCGCATCTGAGGTGAGGAGGCTGGGGGGGGTCACCCGTCCGAAGACCCGGTGTAGCGTCAACCCGGTGACGGATGGGCCTTCAGTAACTCCCTCGGAGGACATCTTCCCCTGATATGGGCTACAGCGCAGCGGAGGAGCTGTCATCAAGATTCCTGCAACCCCTGGTCATAGCACAGGGAGTGTAGGGACTAGGAACCTGTACAGTGCCTCGACCTGCTTCCCCATCGTATCATGCCGTTGCATTTGACTGTGTGTGGAGATACGCAATAAACCTGAGTTTGGACTTTGATGGGTGTATGGACTCTGTTGATGGGAACAAAGGGAGATTCCGGCACGGGAGGACTGACCCTCATAACCAGCACACATTTGGCCCGAGGAAAAAGATTGATACTGGCCTTCACCTCACCCACATGCACGGGGAGGACATGGGCCGTAGCGCACCTCACTCTGTCGCTCGACATACCCCTAGCTAAAGAGGTCGGGGTGAGGCCGCTTCACAGAGTAAATAGATACCTTACATGTCATGCTTTAAAATTGCGCACGCTCACGGAATGGCACCAAATTACGGTACTTAAAAATCTCCATAGGCGACGCTTTAAATTTTTTTACAGATTACCAGTTTAGAATTACAGAGGAGGTCTAGTGCTAGAATTATTGCTCTTGTTATTATGTTTGCGATTATACCTTACATATGTGATGCGGATACTGTTTACATATGCGGGTGCAACATATGTCTGCATTCTCTTCCAAGTGTAAGCCAGAAAAAAATACATGAAAGTGGGGTAGATGAAATACCCCCATGACATGGGGAAAAAAAGGTTATTAATAATGTTTTTTTTTTCCATTTCTATTTTAAACTGAATGGGTTGATAAAGTGAGGATTAATGTGACAGATCCAGCTGGGACATGGGCTTTTGGAGGGGACGGCAGGGTAGCCTCTTGCCTATTGACTGTAGGCCCTGGCTTTTGAGGGGGCTCTTTTCTTGGGTGCCTGGGGGACCCTTGGAGTGTTTTTTCTTCGGTCTCCTCAAAACACACAGACTCTTTGGATATGAAGACCTAGATACAGATTTTGGGCCTCTGTGCCCAAACCAGCAACGACTGCTTCACCCCCCCCCCCCCACACTCAGGGTCTCCTGCTATAATCTGTTTATTGAGGTGTCTTTCTCTCATGGTGTAATTCCCCATTGTGTGCCACCTAGGTGCGAATTCCCATTGTTAATTGAGTCACCTATTGTTTCTGTCTGCTAGTATTGTGTCCACTTGAGCTCGTTACCAATCTATTGTAGGGTGTTATATGTAGGGATGAGCTCGGTGTTCGAGTCGAACATACGTTCGACTCGAACATCGGCTGTTCGATCGTTCGCCGAACAACGAACGATTTGGGCCGTTCGCGCCTAATTCGCGGCCCACAATGCACTACGCCATCGCAGTGTCATCCAGGCGCTGTGATTGGCCAAGCATGCACTGTGACCCCGCATGCTTGGTCAATCACAGCGCCGGCAGCGAGGAGAGCAATGATTGGCCACAGGCAGGATGCCTGTGGCCAATTATTGCTGAGGGTGTTTAGTACACGCCCCACACTATAAAAGGCCGCCAGCACGGCGGCCTAGTGTAGTGTGTTCCGGAGCAGGGAAAGAGAAGCATAGGCAGGGACAGTGGCATTTTTTTTTTCTTGCTTAACCTGGATTCCTTTAGTTTAGGGAAAGAGAAGGATAGGTAGGGAGAGTGTCAGTCTGTTTTACTGTGCTAAACCTTGTTTGTAGGGACAGGGAAGGACAGTGAGGGAAATTCTCATTGTGCTATACTGTGCTAAAGCATTCCTCATCAACCATCTTTAAAAAAAAAAATTTATAGGGACAGAAAACTATAGGTATGGAGAGTGTCAGTGTGTTTTACTGTGCTAAACCTTGTTTGTAGGGACAGGGAAGGACAGTGAGGGAAATTCTCATTGTGCTATACTGTGCTAAAGCATTCCTCATCAACCATCTTTAAAAAAAAAAATTTATAGGGACAGAAAACTATAGGTAGGGAGAGTGTCAGTGTGTTTTACTGTGCTAAACCTTGTTTGTAGGGACAGGGAAGGACAGTGAGGGAAATTCTCATTGTGCTATACTGTGCTAAAGCATTCCTCATCAACCATCTTTAAAAAAAAAAATTTTTATAGGGACAGAAAACTATAGGTAGGGAGAGTGTCAGTGTGTTTTACTGTGCTAAACCTTGTTTGTAGGGACAGGGAAGGACAGTGAGGGAAATTCTCATTGTGCTATACTGTGCTAAAGCATTCCTCATCAACCATCTTTAAAAAAAAAAAAATTATAGGGACAGAAAACTATAGGTAGGGAGAGTGTCAGTGTGTTTTACTGTGCTAAACCTTGTTTGTAGGGACAGGGAAGGACAGTGAGGGAAATTCTCATTGTGCTATACTGTGCTAAAGCATTCCTCATCAACCATCTTTAAAAAAAAAAAATTTTTATAGGGACAGAAAACTATAGGTAGGGAGAGTGTCAGTGTGTTTTACTGTGCTAAACCTTGTTTGTAGGGACAGGGAAGGACAGTGAGGGAAATTCTCATTGTGCTGTACTGTGCTAAAGCATTCCTCATCAACCATCTTTAAAAAAAAAATTTTTTATAGGGACAGAAAACTATAGGTAGGGAGAGTGTCAGTGTGTTTTACTGTGCTAAACCTTGTTTGTAGGGACAGGGAAGGACAGTGAGGGAAATTCTCATTGTGCTATACTGTGCTAAAGCATTCCTCATCAACCATCTTTAAAAAAAAAAATTTATAGGGACAGAAAACTATAGGTAGGGAGAGTGTCAGTGTGTTTTACTGTGCTAAACCTTGTTTGTAGGGACAGGGAAGGACAGTGAGGGAAATTCTCATTGTGCTATACTGTGCTAAAGCATTCCTCATCAACCATCTTTAAAAAAAAATTTTTTTATAGGGACAGAAAACTATAGGTAGGGAGAGTGTCAGTGTGTTTTACTGTGCTAAACCTTGTTTGTAGGGACAGGGAAGGACAGTGAGGGAAATTCTCATTGTGCTATACTGTGCTAAAGCATTCCTCATCAACCATCTTTAAAAAAAAAAAAATTATAGGGACAGAAAACTATAGGTAGGGAGAGTGTCAGTGTGTTTTACTGTGCTAAACCTTGTTTGTAGGGACAGGGAAGGACAGTGAGGGAAATTCTCATTGTGCTATACTGTGCTAAAGCATTCCTCATCAACCATCTTTAAAAAAAAAATTTTTTTATAGGGACAGAAAACTATAGGTAGGGAGAGTGTCAGTGTGTTTTACTGTGCTAAACCTTGTTTGTAGGGACAGGGAAGGACAGTGAGGGAAATTCTCATTGTGCTGTACTGTGCTAAAGCATTCCTCATCAACCATCTTTAAAAAAAATTTTTTTTATAGGGACAGAAAACTATAGGTAGGGAGAGTGTCAGTGTGTTTTACTGTGCTAAACCTTGTTTGTAGGGACAGGGAAGGACAGTGAGGGAAATTCTCATTGTGCTATACTGTGCTAAAGCATTCCTCATCAACCATCTTTAAAAAAAAAAAATTTTATAGGGACAGAAAACTATAGGTAGGGAGAGTGTCAGTGTTTTTTACTGTGCTAAACCTTGTTTGTAGGGACAGGGAAGGACAGTGAGGGAAATTCTCATTGTGCTATACTGTGCTAAAGCATTCCTCATCAACCATCTTTAAAAAAAAAAAAATTTTATAGGGACAGAAAACTATAGGTAGGGAGAGTGTCAGTGTGTTTTACTGTGCTAAACCTTGTTTGTAGGGACAGGGAAGGACAGTGAGGGAAATTCTCATTGTGCTATACTGTGCTAAAGCATTCCTCATCAACCATCTTTAAAAAAAAAAAAAAATTATAGGGACAGAAAACTATAGGTAGGGAGAGTGTCAGTGTGTTTTACTGTGCTAAACCTTGTTTGTAGGGACAGGGAAGGACAGTGAGGGAAATTCTCATTGTGCTATACTGTGCTAAAGCATTCCTCATCAACCATCTTTAAAAAAAAAAATGTTATAGGGACAGAAAACTATAGGTAGGGAGAGTGTCAGTGTGTTTTACTGTGCTAAACCTTGTTTGTAGGGACAGGGAAGGACAGTGAGGGAAATTCTCATTGTGCTATACTGTGCTAAAGCATTCCTCATCAACCATCTTTAAAAAAAAAAAAATTTATAGGGACAGAAAACTATAGGTAGGGAGAGTGTCAGTGTGTTTTACTGTGCTAAACCTTGTTTGTAGGGACAGGGAAGGACAGTGAGGGAAATTCTCATTGTGCTATACTGTGCTAAAGCATTCCTCATCAACCATCTTTAAAAAAAAAAAAAATTATAGGGACAGAAAACTATAGGTAGGGAGAGTGTCAGTGTGTTTTACTGTGCTAAACCTTGTTTGTAGGGACAGGGAAGGACAGTGAGGGAAATTCTCATTGTGCTATACTGTGCTAAAGCATTCCTCATCAACCATCTTTGAAATCCTTGTTTTTTGGACAATCAGGGAAATTGTCATTGTGCTATTCTGTGCGAAAGCAATCATCCTCAACCATATTTAGAAATCCTTAAGTAAAGGGACAGAGAAGGACACCTGAAGGTAGCCCTTATTGCTTTTTTTCACATCTCCCTGCAGGCCATCCATTAGAATGTCTGGAAGGCAAACAAGGAGAGGCAGACAGTCAGGAGGCAATAAAAGAGGGCAAGCAGGCTCTGTGTCTGGGGGCAACAGTGCTGGTCGTGGACGCGGTGCATTGTCATCAGCACATGGCCATGGGACACGCTTGTCCTTCTTTTCGGCAGCTGGACATGTTGAGCCACATCATGCCGAAGACTTGGTAGAGTGGATGACCAAGCCCTCCTCCTCCTCCTCATCCTCTCTCACCCAGGCTCAGGGTACTGGCAAAGCAGCTGCCAAAGCGTCCTCTTCCCTGGTATCAATGTCAGACTCATCATCAGTCACTCCTTCCCTAGACCCACCATGTCCTCCTCCTGAGGAGTCCCCCGAACTGTTTGAGCACAGTGTTGGGTACATGCTCCAGGAGGATGCCCAGCATTTGGAAGGATCTGATGATGAAACCCAGCTAGAGGAAGGCAGTAGCGTGAGAGCAGACAGAGGGGATGCTCAAGAAGGACACCAATCTGGCAGTCATGTTCCAGCAGCTGCAGCATACTGCCAGATTGGCTCCAGTGATGAGGAGGGAGGGGATGACGAGGTCACTGACTCCACGTGGGTGCCTAATAGGAGAGAGGAGGAGGAGGAGGATGAGGAGGAGGCACATCTCCAACGAGGCAGGATGCCCTTTGGTGGCCAGCATAAGGGCAGTACACCGACGGAATCACACCGCAGAGCTCCGCCTGTGCAGGGCGCTGCCTCTGCCCGTCATTCAAAAAGTTCTTTGGTGTGGGCCTTTTTTGAGGCTAGTGCATCAGATCGCACAGCTGCTGTTTGCAACATATGTCTCAAGCGTATATCGCGTGGCCAAAACATCAGCCGCTTGGGTACCACATGCCTGACCAGACATATGTTGACCTGCCATGCAGCTCGTTGGCAAGCCTACCTCAAAGACCCACACCAAAGAACAAAGTGGACCTCTCCTTGCACCGCATCAGCTGGGATCTCCAACCCCACTATAACTTCAGTCCTCTCTGAAACATGCACTGAGAGGAATGAAGGTGTAGAATTAGGTGTGTCACAGCCAAGTACTTGCGGCCACTCTGCTAGCAGTACACCGACGTCCGATTCTAGCAGGCAAATTTCCCTGCCCCAGCTGCTGGACCGTCGAAAGAAGTTCACTCCCAGCCATCCACATGCCCAGCTGTTGAATGCTAGCTTGGCTAAATTGCTAGCGCTTCAACTGCTGCCTTTTCAGTTGGTAGACTCGGCCCCCTTCCGTGAGTTTGTGCAATGTGCGGTTCCTCAGTGGCAAGTTCCCAAACGCCACTTTTTCTCACGGAAGGCTATTCCGGCTCTCTACCGGCATGTGGAAGGCAATGTCTTGGCCTCGCTGGACAGGGCGGTCAGCGGTAAGGTGCATATTACCGCTGACTCATGGTCCAGCAGGCATGGACAGGGACGTTACCTTTCTTTCACGGCCCATTGGGTCACTCTTTTGGCAGCTGGGAAGGATGCAGGACAATGTGCAGTAGTGTTGGAGGTTGTTCCACCGCCACGCCTCCAAAATGCTACTACTGGTTGTGACACACCTCTCTCCTCCACCCCCTCCTCTTCTTCTTCCTCCATGGCCTCTTCCTGTGCTTTGTCCTCTGAACCAGCGGTGCTCCGTAGGCGTTCAAGGGGCTACGCAAGTACGCAGGCAAAAAGATGCCATGCCGTGCTTGCGCTGGTGTGTTTGGGGGACAGAAGCCACACTGGGGCAGAGGTCCTGTCTGCTCTGCAGGGCCAGGCCGAGAGGTGGTTGACGCCACGCCAGCTTAAGCCAGGAATGGTGGTTTGCGACAATGGCACCAACCTCCTCTCCGCCCTCCGACAGGGACAACTGACCCATGTGCCCTGTGTGGCTCACGTCCTTAACCTGGTGGTGCAGCGGTTCTTGGGCAGGTACCCGGGCTTACAGGATGTCCTGAGGCAGGCCAGGAAAGTCTGTGTGCATTTCCGCAGATCTTATAATGCCAGTGCTCGCCTGGCTGAGCTGCAAAAGGAGTTGAACCTGCCCAAGAACCGCCTTATATGTGACATGCCCACCAGGTGGAACTCAACGTTGGCCATGCTGCAGTGGCTGCACACGCAGCAGAGGGCCATCAATGAGTACCTGTGCGACTACGGCACCAGGACAGGGTCAGGGGAGCTTGGTTTTTTTTCTCCACGCCAGTGGGGCATGATCAGGGATGCATGCACTGTCCTGGCACCATTTGAGGAGGCCACGAGGATGGTGAGCAGTGACAGTGCATGCATCAGTGACACTGTACCTCTTGTCCACCTGTTGGAGCACACGCTGCGTGGAATAATGGACAGGGCACTTGAGGCAGAACAGAGGCAGGAAGAGGAGGACTTCCTTGCCTCTCAAGGCCCCCTTTACCCAGACAGTGTTCCTTCTGTCCCACCCATCGCACAGGAAGAGGACGAGGAGGAGGAGGAGGAGGATTGTGTCAGCATGGAGGTGGAGCCTGGCACTCAGCAGCATCAACAGCAGCAGTCTTTTAGGGATGATTTACAGTCCCAAGAAACCCGTGGACTTGTACGTGGCTGGGAGGAGGTGGCTGCGGATCATGTCGTCCTTAGTGACCCAGAGGACTCCGGACTGAATGCCTCAGCTAACCTACGCTGCATGGCCTCCCTGATCCTGCAAAGTCTGCGGAAGGATCCTCGTATTCTTCGGATCAAGGAGAGGGACCATTACTGGCTGGCCACTCTCCTTGATCCACGGTACAAGGGTAAGGTTGCGGACCTTATGTTACCGTCGCAGAGGGAGCAGAGGATTAGACAACTCCGGGAGGCCTTGCAGAAAGGTCTGTGCAACGCGTTCCCAGAGACTGGGAGGTTACAAACTCCTGGTCCTGGACAAGGAGTTGCTGAGGCTTCAGCCAGTAAAAGAAGGAGCGGTGGGGAAGGTGGCCGTCTGACCGATGCGTTCAGACAATTCTTTAGTCCGCAGCCCCAAAGTATGATCGGTTCCAGCAACCATCGCCAGCGTCTGATAAACATGGTGCAGGAATATCTAGGGGCAAGGTCAGACTTGGACACCTTCCCCACCGAAAATCCTCTGGCTTACTGGGTCTTGAGGATGGATCACTGGCCAGAGCTTGCACAGTATGCAATTGAGCTACTGGCCTGTCCTGCATCCAGCGTTCTTTCGGAACGCACATTCAGTGCTGCTGGAGGATTTGTCACGGATCACAGGGTGCGCCTGTCCACCGACTCAGTTGATCGACTGACTTTCATCAAGATGAACCAGTCTTGGATCACCACCAGCTACCACACACCTGATGCTGATATAACAGACTAATTGATTTTAACATGTCACATCCCTTCAAGACTGATGCTGATGCTGAGTGCCTGTGCTGTTATGTTGACTGGCTATCCTCCTCCTCCGAGTCCTCAATGATACGATTGATGATGATAGCTTGGAAGATCATTTTTGTTTATGGGTGCCGCCACCAGTGCCTAACGCCCAATTTTTCAGCCCCTGTTTAACAGGGGCGTGTAATTACAATTTTTGAAGCAATACTTTGCAACAGGGCTCATTGCTGTGCTCCAAGTACAGTATCTGTGAGGGGTTGCAGTGTTGTGCCACCAGTGCCTAAGGCCCAATTTTTCAGCCCCTGTTTAACAGGGGCGTGTAATTACAATTTTTGAAGCAATACTTTGCAACAGGGCTCATTGCTGTGCTCCAAGTACAGTATCTGTGAGGGGTTGCAGTGTTGTGCCACCAGTGCCTAAGGCCCAATTTTTCAGCCCCTGTTCAACAGGGGCATGTAATTACAATTCTTGATCTAATAATTCACAGCAGGGCCCATTGCTGCACCCACCAAGAGTAACTCTGAGGGCTTACAGTGTTGTGGCAACGCCACCACCACCACCACCACGAAAGGCCCAATTTTTCAGCCCCTGTTCAAAAGGGGCATGTAATTACAATTCTTGATCTAATAATTCACAGCAGGGCCCATTCCTGCACCCACCAAGAGTAACTCTGAGGGCTTACAGTGTTGTGGCAACACCACCACCACCACCACGAAAGGCCCAATTTTTCAGCCCCTGTTCAACAGGGGCATGCAATTACAATTCTTGATCTAATAATTCACAGCAGGGCCCATTGCTGCACCCACCAAGAGTAACTCTGAGGGCTTACAGTGTTGTGGCAACGCCACCACCACCACCACCACGAAAGGCCCAATTTTTCAGCCCCTGTTCAAAAGGGGCATGTAATTACAATTCTTGATCTAATAATTCACAGCAGGGCCCATTCCTGCACCCACCAAGAGTAACTCTGAGGGCTTACAGTGTTGTGGCAACACCACCACCACCACCACCACCACGAAAGGCCCAATTTTTCAGCCCCTGTTCAACAGGGGCATGCAATTACAATTCTTGATCTAATAATTCACAGCAGGGCCCATTGCTGCACCCACCAAGAGTAACTGTCAGGGCTTACAGTGTTGTGGCACCAGCACCACCATCAAAGGCCCAATTTTTACTACCACTGTTCAACAATTATATGTAATTACAATTCCTGATATAATAGTTGACAGCAGGGCGTTCCAGCACCAACCAAGAGTAACTGTGAGTGCTTACAGTGTTGTGCCAACACCAACAACTAAGGGGCCTATTTCTGCAGAGTATATACGGCAGGTCCCTACTTTCAAACATCCAACTTACAAACGACTCCTACTTGCAAACGCAAGAAGACAACAGGAAGTGAGAGGAAATCTACCCCTAGGAAGGAAAATTCTCTCCTGTAAGAATTAATATGGGAGAAAGGTGTCTCCTCTGTACTGATGCTTTATCACCAATCCTTGTTTCAAGAAAAACACCACATTTCAAAAACAGTTGTCATTGGGACGGAAAGTGAGGTGAAATGTTCTGAACAGGGGCACAGACAGCAAAACAAATGTTACAGGGGTGATAACCCTTACCTATGTTTTCCAAAAAGTTTAAAAATAGATTTTTGGGCTGGAGCTACACTTAAACAATGTACCTGTTCAAAATTACAAACAGATTCTACATAAGAACAAACCTACAGTCCCTGTCTTGTATGCACCGCCTGTATACGGCTGTTCAGAGTATATAGGGCCTTTTTTATTTTATGTGCGGGGTTCCCCTTAATATCCATACAAGACCCAAAGGGGCTGGTAATGGGCTAGGGTAGGGGGGGGGGTCATGGGGTAGCTATGCCATTTTTCTTAAAGATTTTCATCCATATTACCGGGACCAGACATTACATTAAAGCCGCAAGCAGTTTTAAATGTTTTTTTTTCCTTTAGAAGTGTCATTTTGTGCAGGGACAGTTCTAAACACGGGAAACACGTGGCACTTCACAGGCATACTTTAGACACCCCCCAGGTACGATATTTAAAGGAATATTTGACTTTTTTTTTTCACTTTATGCATCATTAAAATGACTGCTCCCGAAAAACTACCGTTTTTAAAACTTCTTTTTGCATTGATACATGTCCCCTGGTGCAGAACCCGGGTTCCCAAACCCTTTTTAGGACAATAACATGCATAATAGTCGTTATAATTAGCACTTTAGAATTCGAACGTTCGCATCCATTGTATTTAATAGGGTTCTAATGTTCGTACGAACTTTCGGTCCGTTCGCGGGTTCTGGTGCGAACCGAACCCGGGGGTGTTCGGCTCATCACTAGTTATATGTTTATGTTAGCGGTTCTGCTCTTACTGTTTACAGTTTGCATTGTTTAATGTGATCAAGCTCTTACCTTTTTTTTTGTGGTATATATTCTGTGCGACTTTACAATAAAGTCAGTTCCAGTTTGCATCTAAGCTAGTGTCATCTAGTTCTTAGGTGCAACAGTGACTGCTCAGCTATTATACCTGGTTCCTGGTTCCAGTGTGGAGGAAGTTGTATCTTGGCAAAGGCACCGAAGCGGGGTCCATCACAAGGGTATTTATATATTTATTTATTTATTTATTTCTATTTTAAACTGAATGGGTTGTTTTACAAGGTGAGGGTTTACATATACTTTAAATAAATTAGTAGAAAAATAAACAAAAAATATACTAATAATAAAAAATATATACTTCCATGCAAAAATACAATGGATGCTCTAAATGACACATTCTATGACTTCATATGCATCAAACACTAACTTCCTGTGTGGTCACCAAGACAGGAAGTGAACAGAGTTTTTTCCAACAAAAAATACCCAACTAAAACTCTCCTTTCAAATGTTTTCACATGCTGTACATGTAAAGCTGCAATCAGACACGAAGTGTGCTGTACCTTCGCCAGCCTGCTGCAGCAGTAACCGAATACCAATCATCTTGTGTTTGGAGTTAGTGATCGTTTTAGTGGCTTTTGACAGTTACCTTATAAATATTGTATTTACTTGTTTTTGATTCTATCATACTCAAAGCTTCTCAATTGCAGTATTCAGCCTCGTAATTTGGGGAAGTTATTATCATCACGCAGTATTGTCGTTGTAATCTCCTGAACTTCTATTTCTTGAAGATCTGAGTCATAACGTGCCCTTATTCCTCCCTGCTGATGGGGGAGGTTGGATCACCGTATCATGCTGCTTTCTGCTAACCATTGAGGAGCTGAACTGCTGGATATCAGGAGAATTGCTGGTTTACATTTAACTTTTTTTGTATTTCCAAAGTCATCTAAAGCAGGCTGATCAATACCTGGTGATCTGGAAGCAAAACATCCTCAAAAGTCTACAGCCAACAAAAGTCATAGTCATTGCATGTGGGCTTTTAATAATGCTACCAATATATTTATGGTTTGATCTCAATTGGAGAGAAAAAATAATGTTGTAGATTTTAAATATTTTTAGCTTTCTTTCCCTAAGTATCAGCATGATGGAACTGCTTTTATGTGAAAGTCAATGCCCCTAATGGTTGGAGGCCCAACTACTACACCGGGCCCCACACTGGAAAGATAAGGTCTCTTGCCAGTGGCACCCGTCCTGGTACTGACACAGAGTCATAATCGACATGAACACACATATACTAAGTACACAGGTTGGACGGGATAGGCTAGTGTCTTTATTCAACCTTACCAACTTTGAAACTATGAGTGAAATAGCATTGAAAGCTGATTTGCCCCCACCAATTCTTTTAGGCTGACCATACATCACTCATTTTTTTTTCATTCAACCAGTGCGTTAACCTCTTGCAGACCAGCGGCTGTCATTATACTGCGGCAGGTCGGGCGAATCACTATAGGTGTACGTCGGGCGCTTTAAGAGCAATAGGGGGCACGTGCGTGCCACCGAAGATCCGACGCTGCAGCCGATGCACGTGGCCGGTGACCGCGATGTCTGCCGGCCACCTGTGATCGCTCCACAGAGAGTCACAATGGGGATCTGTCATCGTAAACAGACAGATCCCCGTTCTGGCAGGGGAGTACAGTAGAGAGAGATCTGCTGTTCCTAGTGATCAGGAACAGCGATCTCTCTCCTCCTCCTCCAGTCAGTACCATCCCCCCCACAGTTAGAAACACCTCCCTAGGGAACACTTAACCCCTTCCCTGCCAGTGACATTTATACAATAATCAGTGGCTATTTTTAGCACTGATCGCTGTATAAATGTCAATGGTCCCAAAAAAGTCTCAAAAGTGTCTGATCTCTCTATCGCAATGTCGCATTCCTGCTAAAAATCGCTGATCGCCACCATTACTAGTAAAAAAATAATAATAAAAATGCCATAAATATATCCCCTATTTTGTAGATGCTATAACTTTTGGGCAAAACCAATCAATATACTCTTATTGCAATTTTTTTTACCAAAAATATGTAGTAGAATACATTTTGGCCTAAACTGATGAAGAAATTTGTTTTTTCCCTGCTCAACTAGCTGAATTTTTATCCACGTGTACACGGATCAAACATTGCACACATTACACGATGTGTTTTACTGCTTGAGGGCATGGAGGGAAGCTGCTGTATACTGCGAGCCCTGGTACACCCACGGTCCAAGCCCAGTCCATAGCACAGTTCTGTTAAGCAGTGTGCCCTAACATAGAGACCCTGCCACCTAGAAGTGTAGACCATACGGATAGTAATCCACCCCTCCAACAGGACCTCCGTCACCGGCCACCACCGCCTCCTCTCCCAAACCGGCTGCTCCTCCTTCCTTTGACTTTTTACTCTCCATCATCCAGAAGTTTAACATGAAGGTTTATGCTTAATTTTTCATTCCCATTCATTGTAGAATCTAGAGCTGCACTATTAATCCTTAAAAAAATCTCGATCTCGATTCACTCACGATCTTAATCTGGCGTTTCCATGATTCACGTTTAGTTCTCTGCTCATAGCTGTCAAAAAAAAGGCAGCTGGCAAAGTTTATCACAACATTGCTCAGCGCTGAGATAAAAAGAAACATTGTGTCATTTGGTTCTTTTAGATCTGGGTTTCTCAACCAAGGTTCCATGGATCCCCAGGGTTCCTCCAGAGGTTGCTAGGGGTTCCTTGAGCTGTGGCTGAATGACCTGCCATCTGGTGATGCCTTAGTCCAAAGCCACTTGGCAGAGCCAACAGTATGATACCATTGATCTTTTTAACTCTTGGGAAGGGTGGCCTTTTGACCATCAATGTAAGGGGAATTCTTCCCACTGACCACCAATAGATTGCTCTGGGGTAAAAAGGTTGATAAAGTTTGGTCTAGACCAGTGTTTCTCAACTCCAGTCCTCAAGGCGCCCCAACAGGTCATGTTTTCAGGCTTTCCATTATTTTTCACAGGTGATTTGATCAGTTTCACTGCCTTAGTAATTACCACATCTGTTTCATCTGAGGGAAATCCTGAAAACATGACCTGTTGGTGCGCCTTGAGGACTGGAGTTGAGAAACACTGGTCTAGACCAAGGTTTCTCAACCAGGGTTCCATGGAACTCAAAGGTTTCTCCAGAGGTTGCTAGGGGTGCCTTGAGCAATGAGCAATTTCTGTCTCTCCAATAAGTTCCCACTGAAACCATTGACCTTTTTATCTATCTGTAATTTTTCCCAATGTCCACAAGTGTAAGAAGCTTTCTTTCCACTGACTATCACACTAATGTATCATGAGTTGTAGATATAGTCAATTTTAGCAAGGGTTCCTATGAGACCAGAAAGTTACTTCAAGGGTTCCTCTGTGTTCAAAAGGTTGAGAGGCTGTTTTAGATCACAGGGATGGACTTCGAGCTGTTAATGAGGGCAGTTTGACCAGTTTGGCCACTTAAAGACTAAGCCTTTTTCTGACACTTGTTGCTTACAATTTAAAATAAGTATTTTTTGGTTAGAAAATTACTTAGAACCATAAACAATTTATATAATTTTTTTAGCAGAGACCCTAAAGAATAAAATGGCGGTTCATTGCAATATTTTATGTCAAACTGTATTTGCGCAGCGATCTTTCAAAAGCAATTTTTGGAGGAAAAATACACTGCAATGAATTAAAAAAAACTAAACAGTAAAGTTCGCACAATTTTTTTGTATAATGTGAAATATGATGTTACGCCGAGAATCATGAGAGAATCGTGATCTTTAATCTAAGCAAAAAAATTGTGATTCTCATTTTATCCAGAATCGTGCAGCTCTAGTAGGAACACACTCTTACCCCCTGTTCACAGTAACTCAGACCAGAGCAGTGGCGTATCCAAGGTATGGCAGGCAGGGCAAGAACCATGGGCGCCGTAGGGGGGGGCGCCAAAAAAACGTTCCCTGCATGAAAAAAAAATTCCCACCCGTTCTCCTGCGGCCGCATCCTGCACTATAGTCCCGGTGCCGGCGGCGGCACGGCAATTCACTTAAAAGTAATGTTTTCCTGGCTGGCATGTAGGAGGGTGATAGGCGCGGGCCGCGGGCGCCCCCATGCTTGTCTATGAGTGGGATCGCCCACTGCCCAGACAGTCATTCGGCTAACTTGCGGAGGCTCCTCCTAAAGCTCCGCCTACCCTCTAGTCCTCTGCGCATCACAGCTTCATCTTCTCCCCGAGCAGCGAGCGCGAGCGGGTCGGTGACGTCGCCGTCGTCACTTGGTGAGGTCACTGAGGGGAAGAAGAACTGGCTAGTCGGAGTCTGACAGAGAGGAGACTAGTCTCTGGAACCCCCAGCCAGGCAGGCAGCACAGCACTGCAGCAGGTACTATATTCTATAGTCACACGTTTTCCGTGTTATGTTATCATCATGTGTACGGTATGATGATGTGTGCCAACTGCCAAATATAGTGCTCAATATGGATTAAATAAATTGAATTATTCATAGCCATAGATATCATAAATAAAGTGATTTGTGCAAGTAGTACCTGCTGTTGCACAAATCACTTTATTTATGATATCTATGGCTATGAATAATTAAATTTATTTAATCCATATTGAGCACTATATTTGATTGGCTGCTTGCTTGCTTCTGTTTGGGTCTGTGCCTGGCACATGATGACTTAGGCTACTTTCACACTGGGGCGTTGCGCCGTCGGCGGTAAAGAGCCGATATTTTAGCGGCGCTTTACTGACGTTTTTTGCGGCGCTAGCAGGGCGCCTCAAAGATGCGGCTGGCAGGACTTTTTTGAGCGTCCTGCCAGCACACCACTAGCAGTCCAAAAAGGGTTAAAACCGCCCGCAAAGCGCCGCTGCAGCAGTGCTTTGCTGGCGGTTCGGTTGCGCTGTCCATTGATTTCAACGGGCAGGGGCACTTTAGAAGCAGTGTGTACACCGCTCCTACAGTAACTTAAAGATGCGGCTAGCAGGACTTTTTTGAGCGTCCTGCCAGCGCACCGCTCCAGTGTGAAAGCCCTCGGGCTTTCACAATGGAGTGAGAAAAGAGGCTCTTTCAGGTCGCTTTGCAGGCGCTATTTTGTAGCGCTGTAGCACCTGCAAAGTGCCTCAGTGTGAAAGTAGCCTAAGACCCCTTTCTCACTGAGGCGCTTTGCAGGCACTATAATGCTAAAAATAGCGCCTGCAAAGTGCCCTGAAAAAAAGCATCATCTTTTGAGACGCTGTAGGAGTGGCTCCTAAAGCGCCCCTGCCCATTGAAATCAAAGCGGCGCTTTGCAGGCGGTTTTTTAACCCTTCCTCGGCTGCTAGCCGGGGTTAAAAGTGCCCCGCTAGCGGCTGAATAGCGCAGCGAAAACTACGGTAAAGCCAACGCCCCCACACCCCCCCCCCCGTGTGAAAGAGGCCTTAAAGTCCTCATCATGTGCGATTGTGCGTGTGTGCTAAGCAAACAGGGCCGCTGGTGATCCTACTCCCTCTGTACAGTGTCAGTCACTGTTTCTGATGTTCCATTCCACTCTGCCTTTCTGCCCAGTGCTGTGCCCGTCCACCGCATGATCCGCCCCCATGGAGGCCGCTCTCTCTCATTACTGCATTTATGGGTTCTCGTAAGGCTTCATTTTTATAGGTGCTGGTAAGGCTGCATTTTTATAGGTGCTGGTAATGCCGCATTTATGGGTGCTGGTAAGGCTGCATTAATAGGTGCTGGTAAGGCCGCATTTATGGGTGCTGATATTACAGCAATTATGGGTGCTGATGTTACTGCATTTATGGGTGCTGGTAAGGCCGCTTTTATGAGTGCTGATATTACTGCATTTATGGGTGCTGTTACCGCATTTATGGGTGCTGATATTACTGAATTTATGGGTTTTGGTAAGGCAGCATTTATGGGTGCTGATATTACTGCAATTATGAGTGCTGATGTTACTGCATTTATGGATTCTGGTAAGGCCGTTTTATGGGTGCTGATGTTACTGCATTTATGGGTTCTGGTGCTTTTTTTTGTTAAGGTTATCTGAAAGATGGGTTTCAAATGTTTTGACAGGGGCGCAGTTTCAGTGCTTGCCATAGGCACCTTTTTCACTAGATACGCCTCTGGACCAGAGAGTGTATATTTTCGCCAGCACACCAAGGATCTACAATCACCATTCAAAGAGAGATCACCACATGCTTCCAACACGACTCCGAAACGTTGCACTTGTCTTTGTGATGTGATCTCTCTGTAATGAAAAAAGGGGGCACAATATGGGGCCACTTTCTTGAGATTGTGGCCTCCCCATCCTAGGATTTGATATAAATTATTAAACAGCATAGGTTTATTTAGTCAGGTTACTGCCTCTTTAAGAGTCTAGAGGGAAGCTTTCAGGTGCAGCCAATAAGGTTTCAGGGATTCTCTGGAAGCAAGGGGTTAGGCTATATAATGGTCAGCAGGTGTGGGGCTCATCCTCTTGCCTGCGGACAGCTGAAGAAGTTTGGAGCTGTGCACTTTGCAGTTTACTTTGAGGCTGGGTTCACACTATACGACACGACTTTCATCCTACTTTGCTCTGCGACATCTGTCCTACATTGGTCCGACATTGGTCCGACATTGGTCCGACATCCATCCGACATTCATGAACAGGATACTACTTTGATCCGACATTGTGCTAGTCTGACTTGTCCTTTGACCAATCAAAACAATCCCAGGGTGAGATAAATTCCTTTTACTGCTGCTGTAATCACATGTCGGATGTCAAATGTCGGATGGTTAGGACAAGGATCCTACTTTGATCCGACTTCAATGATATTCAATGGGCTGAAGTAGGATCAAAGTCGGACAGAAGTAGTACAGGGAGCATTTTTAATGTCGGACCGACTTGTGTCGGACCAGTTAAGACGGCTCTCATAGGGATTCATTGATTTTCACAGGTCATGCGACATGAGCTCCTAATGTCGGAGCGTTTGTCGGACAAGTGTGAACCAGGCCTGAAGATGGAAGCCCTGGTGATGCAGTTGCTGGAGAAGGCTGGCAGTGCAGGCAGAGAAGCTTGGTGATAAATAGAGTGATGATAGATAAGAGAGTGATGATGATAGATTAATAATAGTAATAGTAGATTAATAATAATAATACAAAAATGATTGCAACAAGCAGTTGGGCAGGCACTACAAGTCCCAGACCCCAGGGTATTGCTGGAGCATGAAGTTCACCACCCTGTATCGCAGCCTCCAGCAGTGGGTGAGTTGACTCAATTAACTATGTTAACTGGGCTAGTAGGTTCTCTGTCCTCTTTGGTTCAGTCTTTATTTAAAGTGTCAGTTCCTGCTGTTTCTCCATCGATGGTTTCTATGCCAGTTGTTCCTTCTGCTGTCTCTGCTACTCCTGTGCTGTCTGCTCCTTTTGCTAGTTTAGCAACACAACACAGTAATTTAACTGTTGGTATGCCTCATGATATGTTAGCACCTGAGCCACAAATACACACACCAAATAAAAGTAATGTCCCTGAGACATATATGAAGGATGTCATGCCCTGTGAAATATCCCCTTTAGGATATCATTTGTCTGCAGCAGTTAAGAATAAAATCTGGAAAGGGGATTACATAGACATTCTTTCTCTCCTGCCTGAAGAGAGAGGGGAGGAAGAGAGGCGCAGGTTGATTCCCAGGTCCTTTAACAATTGGCTGCAGGCCTTTTGCATTTACTCCGGTATAATGGCTGAGAAGTACCCAGAGCTTTTCCAACACCTGGATCATATCTTAGAGGCATATAAGAACTTTGGGGGCTTGGGTTGGTTTTATTATGACGAATCCTTCCGTCAAAAAATTGTCCCTTCATTCCCCACCTAGGGTATGGGTGTATGATGTGGGCCTGTGGCTCAACTTAATATTACCGCAGAAGCAGGCAGCACCTAGACAACCCATGGTTAACCCTACGACAGCAGCTTTTAGAAAAGGCTGCTGTTTCGCATTTAATGATAGTCAATGCCGCTGGAATACTTTGTGCAAGTACAGACACAAATGTTCTGTCTGTGCAGGGGTGCATCCAGCAACAAAATGCTTTAAGCTTAACGCAAATGTAGGTCAGAGTTCCACGCAGCATATTTTTCCCAAGAGCCTGCACTCCAGTGAGGCTGGAAAACATGCGCCCGTGGCTGGACAGCTACCCAAACAGGGAAAAGGCTCATTTGCTCATTGAGGGCTTTGCTCAGGGCTTTCCGCTGCCTTCCTTTTTGGGGGAGGGGTGTAAAATGGTGGGGAATTTTAAGTCGGTGGACCAGTTTTCTTAGGTGGTAAGGGATAAATTGTGTAAGGAACTGGTTGCTGACAGGATTGCAGGACCTTTTGAGCAACCCCCTTTTTGTAATTTGCGTCTCTCCCCATTGGGGGTGGTGCCCAAGCGTGAGCCTAACAAATTTAGGCTCATACACTATTTATCGTATCCAAAAGGTGATTCACTGAATGATGATATCAATAGTGACTTATGCTCAGTTTCTTAAGCCACTTTTGAGGAGGCCATTAGTAAGATTAGGTTATTCGGCCCTGGTGCATTGCTAGCAAAGGCTGACATAAAATCGGCATTTCGGCTCCTGACTGTTTCCCCATTGGCTTTTTAATTCTTTAGGTTTTTCTTTTGAAGGTCAGTACTTTTTTGACATGTGTCTTCCTTTGGGATGTTCACTGTCTTGCTCATGTTTTGAGACGTTTTCTACATTCCACCATTGGGTCTTTGTGTTCAGTCCGGTTCAGATAGCATAGTTCACTATTTCGACGACTTTTTATATGTCAGTCCATCAAGTTCTAGGATCTGTTCGGATTTGTTGCTATCATTTCAAGCGCTAGCTCTGGAATTTGGTGTCCCTCTGGCGGAGGAGAAAACTTGTTTCCCTAGCACAACTTTGGAATTTTTGGGAATTGAAATAGATACCTGTAAGATGGAATTTCGTTTGCCCGTGGCAAAATTGGAGAAATTGAAATGGTTGATTGCGAGGGTGCTGCACAAGAAAAAGTTACAGTGGAAGGAGATGCAATCACTCTTGGGTATCCTGGCCTTTGCATGTAGAATCATGCCAGTTGGCAGGATTTTTTCTCGGTGTCTATACATGGCAATATCAGGTCTGAAATCGCCTCGGATGCAAATCAGACTGACTAGTCTGCTTAAAGAGGATTTGAAGGTTTGGTCCGGTTGTCTTGACTGTTATAATGGGAAGTCCTTTTTTCAGTATGATTTTGTAGTAGCGCGAGATTTCTGTTTATTCACGGATGCTGCTGACTCTAGAGGCTTCGGCGCCATCTGGAGAACGCACTGGTGCTGTGCGGCTTGGCCAGAGTCCTGGGTAAGGTCAGGGGCCACCAAGAATGTGGTTCTCCTGGAATTGTTTCCGATTTTGGTGGCTTTGAGGTTGTGGGGTTCAGAATTTGCGAACAGGCGCATATTAGTGGAATCTGATAACAAAGGAGTGCTGTATGCGGTTACCTGTCTTTCGTCTAGTTCTTGGTTAGTGATAAAATTATTGCGTCAGGTGGTTTTTAGATGCCTCAAGTTTAACATCTGGTTGAAAGCTAAGTATACTCCCGGAATATTGAATAACATCGCCGATTCTCTATCTTGCTTCCAGATGGACCGTTTTCGGATTCTGCTGCCAGAGGCGGACGCAGAGGGCACACCATGCCCAGACCATTTGTGGGGGATGATTTGATGTCGGTGACGGATGCTATTAAAGGTTCTTAGCTCCCAAACCTTGGTCCAGCTACGCCGCTGCATGGAGCAGTTTGTTGTCTTTTGCTAGCACTGCAGGTTTTCGTTTCAATAGGCCATCTGAGGGTAATGTTCTGGCCTTTTTGTTAATGCGGCAGCGTTTTTCCAGTAGTCATGTGATAAAGGCGCTAGCCGGCATTTCATTTTTCTTCAGATTATTGGGTTTAAGGGCTTGTACTTCATATTTTTCTGTTAAACAGGCACTGAAGGGGTACAAGAGATTGACTTTTGTCTCGGATCACAGGAGGCCGATCTCTCTGGGCATCCTCAGGGGCCTTTGCGAAATTTTGGCAGTAGTTTGTTTTTCCCCTTATAGTTCTTACATAGTTCTTACATAGTTAGTCAGGTTGAAAAAAGACACAAGTCCATCCAGTTCAACCATAAAAAAAAAAAAAAAAAAAAAAAAAAAGCTTTACTATTTAAGACAGCCTTTGTGTTAGCTTTTTTCGGTGCGTTCCGCATCTCGGAGCTGGTACCGGCAAATAAGCATGGTAATTCTGGGATTCTTTTTGATCAGGTGTTGATGGATCAGTCGGGTGTTCACCTTTGGCTACAACATTAAAAACTGATCAATGTGGAAAAGGCCATTGGGTCAATCTACAGGAGCACGATGAGTCCTTCATGTGCCCAGTAGCCATGGTTAGTCAATTTATGGGGCTTAGGCCTTCCGGAGGGTTTTTATTTTTTTTATTTTTTATTTTTTTTCTAGTTCACATTAATTTACACCCCTGACAAAATACCAATTTGATGCTGTCTTAAAGAAATGTTTGGTTAGAATGGGATTAAGTAATTTCAGGTTTTCCTCCCACTCATTTCGGATAGGCACAGCCTCTGAGGCGGTCTGGTTAGGGTTCCCGGATTCTGTTATTAAAGCAATGGGGAGGTGGAAGTCTCAATGTTTTCAGTTATATGTTCGTCCTAATTTATTTGTTTGAATTCTAGGTACCCAGCTCACTCATTTATCTACTGGGCTCAAAAACGAGCAGCTCAACGCAGTTATACAACTAATTTATCTCTGCATCCGGACTCTTTTAGGTTGTTTTGGAAGGGTATCAGAGGCCTTCAGTGGTTCCAACTGTACTTCCATTTGAACAGGTTGTATCAAGTATGGCCGTCGCCATCTATTTTGGTTATGCATTTGGGAGGAAATGATTTGGGAAATGTAAAAACGTTGGATTTGTTGTTTATGATCAAGCGTGACTTGCATCGTTTTATGGTAACTTCCCCAGGTACAACGCTAGTTTTTTTCCGAGGTGGTTCCTCGTCTTTCCTGGCTCTCCTCTGACCAGAGGAGGGTTATGGAAAAGATGAGAAAGAGTCAATAGGGCTCTGGAAAAGTTCATGCCTCAGATTGGTGGACTATCCTATCGGCATGTTGTGGACCTGGAGGGCGGTTTTCCAGGTCTATACAGGTCGGATGGTGTTCACTTGTCGGAAGTGGGTATGGATATCTTTAATTTGGGCTTGCAGAACAGCATTGAGGTGGCCGCGACGGTTGGGGTGGGACGGTCTTGATGCTCAAGACCGTCGTGTGGGGACTGTTATTGATATTTGAAGTTTGAGCTACTGCTCGAGTTCTAATAACTGAGCAGGTAGAAATCTGTTATGTGATTATATATCTAAGTTATGAGTGATAATAAATATGAGTAATAATAAAGAGTTATTGGAAATTAATTATTTAAACCAATAAAGGTGTCGCGGCCAATATATTTTGCCAAATAAGAAGGTTTTTGAGTGTTCATTTTAATTTGTATCTGGGGAAGTTGGGTCTGGGTGGGTGTGGCCTACAATCTCATGAAAAAAGGGGGCACAATATGGGGCCACTTTCTTGAGATTGTGGCCTCCCCATCCTAGGATTTGATATAAATTATTAAACAGCATAGGTTTATTTAGTCAGGTTACTGCCTCTTTAAGAGTCTAGAGGGAAGCTTTCAGGTGCAGCCAATAAGGTTTCAGGGATTCTCTGGAAGCAAGGGGTTAGGCCATATAATGGTCAGCAGGTGTGGGGCTCATCCTCTTGCCTGCGGACAGCTGAAGAAGTTTGGAGCTCCCTCCCTCCCGCCCCAGTCGCGTACACCTCTTATGTGGTTGGGTCACCCCGGATTCTGGGGGGGACTGTTATTGATATTTGAAGTTTGAGCTACTGCTCGAGTTCTAATAACTGAGCAGGTAGAAATCTGTTATGTGATTATATATCTAAGTTATGAGTGATAATAAATATGAGTAATAATAAAGAGTTATTGGAAATTAATTATTTAAACCAATAAAGGTGTCGCGGCCAATATATTTTGCCAAATAAGAAGGTTTTTGAGTGTTCATTTTAATTTGTATCTGGGGAAGTTGGGTCTGGGTGGGTGTGGCCTACAATCTCATAAAAACCTTTGGATGGTGATTGTAGATCAATGGTGTGTCGGCGATTTTATATATATATATATATATATACAGTCCCTGACAAAAGTTTTGTCGCTTCTCTATTCTGTAGAAACTCCTGCTATTAACCTGACTTTTCATTAATCAATTGGTGTTAGAACTAGCTCCTATGAAAAGCTAAAGCCCTCCCAAATGATGTTTAAAGCACTGAAATAAATTTGTTTCACTGAAAAAAGATTTATCATTTAATCAAAGACAGACAGGTCAAATTTTGGCAAGACAAAAGTTTTGTCGACTATACAGAAATTGAACAATTTTACGGAAAATCCAAAAATATGTCAGCAAATTCAAGTAGTGGTGCTGTGAGATCCAAATGTAATATCTTGTATGACTTTCATGAGCTTGAAGGACAGCATCCATGCGGTTTGGCAAGGATTCATACAATTTATTGATGAAGTCATCAGGAATAGCAAAGAAAACAGTCTTGCATGCCTCCCAGAGTTCATCAATATTCTTTGGTTTCGTCTTCCATGCTTCATCCTTCATCCTACACCACATATGCTCAATGATGTTCATGTCTGGTGACTGGGCTGGCCAATCCTGGAGCATCTTGATCTTCTTTGCCTTAAGGAACTTTGATGTGGAGATGGAAGTATGAGATGGAGCACCACCCTGCTGCAAAATTTGGCCTTTTTTATGGTTGGGAATATAAGAGGTAGCTAAGATTTCTTGGCATTTTAGACTATTGATGTTGCTTCCACCCTGCAGATCCCTTGCATACCACCATACTGGATGTAACCCCAGACCATGATTTTGCCTCCACCAAACTTCACTGTTTTCTGGGTAAATCTCGGCTCCATGCGGGTTCCAGTTGGTCTCCTGAAATATTTGCGGCGACTGTGGTGTAATTCAACAGAAGATTCATCTGAAAAATCCACCTTCTGCCACTTTTCCAGAGTCCATCCTTTTAGCAGGCTGTGGCCCTTGGCAAATGCCACACGGTTTTTCAATTGTCTTTTGTTTAGTGCTGGCTTATGGGCACTGATATGACCATGGAGGCCATTTCGAGACAGAATCAGACAAACTGTTCTGGTTGACACAGGGACTTCAGGTGACCAGGTCTCGTGGAGCTCTGCTGCAGTGGAAAATGGGCTAACCTTGGATTTTCGAGCCAACAAACGGTCCTCTCGAGCAGTTGTCTTGCGGGGTCGGCCTGACCTGGTCTTGTCCAAAACGTCTCCAGTCTCTTCAAATATTTTTTTTATCCTCTGAACTTGACGCTGAGACACATTGAAGGTGTCTGCCACATCAGCAGTGGATCTGGTCTTCAGCCTCTTGATCAACACTTTAGTCTCCGGGTGAATCTTAGGCATGTTTGCAGAGGTCTAGTTGCAGTTGAGAAGGTCTAGTGTACTGGTGTTCTTTTTATACACACCTGAGACCTAATTGATCCATTATTAGTCACAGGTGAAGCTCATATAACAAGGCGACAATACTTATGTCTTGGCAAAAATTGACTCAATGGGCTTTACCAAGCTGTGAATATTAGAATACTTTTTGTCAGTTTCGTTTTGCACTGAAACATTATTACAAAAGCTGTTGGGATTAAAATGACCCATTTCTTGTAACAAAATCTTGATTAGAAATATATTTTAGCAGCACTTCAGGTCAATTTGTACACAAGCGACAAGACTTTTGTCAGGGACTGTATATATATATATATATATATATATATATATATATATATATATATATGTAGCGGCCTCACCCCCTCTTTTTGGTCTAGGGGTATGTTGTACGTGAGGGTGAGATGCGCTAAGGCCCATGTCCTCCCCATTGCAGCAGGTGAGGTGAAAGCCAGTACCAGTTATTCTTCTCGGGCCTGTGTGTTTCTATTCACAACCAAGTCTTGCTGTGCTGACACTCCCCTTCACTCCTATTAACCAGAGTTCCACACACCGATAAGGATCCAACACTTGTTTTATTGTAACACACAATAAACAGTTCTTTGTCAGCCAACTGGTTGAGATCCATAAACAGTTCAATACGGTGGGGTGAGCAGGTCGAGGCACTGTCCTAATGATAAAACTAAACCACTGTGGTTTCACCAGCGGTTGCTATAGCCATTGGCTAGAGAGAGGAACTTGAAACTTGTGAGTCTCTACCAGCGACTCTGAAGAACATGAATTGGAGTACATTCGCTGTGTTGTGGCCCCTGTCAGGGGGAAGATGTCCCTCCAAGGGAGTTACCAGAGGCCCCTCCGTCACCGGGTTGATGCTGCTCCGGACTCTTCAGACGGGGTAACCTCTCCGGCCTCCTCACCTCAGACATGGGCCCCATCCACCTCAGGGTCCCTTGCGGAGCTCAGTTGAAGTCACTGGGCCCCAGGCCTCCGGTGTAGTACCTCACCCCAGGCTTAAGGTGCCTGAGATGGACGCCAGCTCCGCTCCAACCAGGCCTAGGGCGCCTGGGCTGGAACTCCGGATCGCCCGCACGCCCGCTCGAGAAGAAGACCTCGTGGCGAGGGCGTCTCTCCCCTTTATCTCCTCATGTGACGCCACAGCAGGTTCTCCGCCCCCGCTGTACCACCGCCGGAATGGGACAAAAAGGACAGCACTGCGGCAGTGATTCTACCTCGACCTGTGGGAACACCGCCACCTCAGGCCAAGGAGAATAGTACACCACCAAAGTCCTCCACGACTGAAAGTGGTCTAAATCCTCTATGATTTACACACACCTGGGTCATACTACCACCCAGGTGTATCCCCCTAAATTTAGACCCCCGCTACATATATATACACTCTCTTGATGTCTTCTGGATCCAGCTGGTAATCTAACTGATTACTCTTCCCCTCATGGTAACGCCGTTTCCATTACTTGGGCGGCGTTACCGCAATTACATCTACCGCCACTAGATGGCAATAGTGTAATTCCGTCGCTGTCCGCGGAACTGTAGAATAGCAGTTTCGCCACTTCAGGGGGGCCCGCCGCCTGCCCCTCTGCCAGTGTTAGGGGCCCGCCATTATGGCTGTGCTGTGTGGTACCGGGAGGCCCGCCGTGGCCGCGCTGCCTGGCCGTTCGTTCCACCGCGGGGAGGGGGGCTTTCGCCCACTGAGCTGAGAAGACAGGCTGAGAGAGACTCTGGACCGCCCCATCCCACCCGGCCTATCCAGAGAGAGAGAATGTAGGGAGGCGGGCTCGGACACTGAAAAATTAAGTCAGCTGACCAGCTGACACCAATCGAGTGAAGGGGAGTGTCTCTCCCCATGAGGAAAGGCATCCCTGGAGGTGGAGGCACGGTGACAGAAGTAAGTGACGATTCGAATTGCAGTGCAATCGATCCATCCCAACCTTCACCACCTCTGCTTCTTACTGATCCCATCCCTACCCACCCACCATCACTTCTACAACAGAGGTGATGGGGGGTATGGGGATGAGATCAGTGGTGGCGGATGGGATCAGTAAGAGGCAGAGTTGGTGGTGGGAGAGGATAGCACCACCGCTGCCACCCCCCAAGTACCACCGTTGCCACCCCCCCAAGTATCACCACTGCCACCCCCCCAAGTACCACCGCTGCCACCACTCAAGCTGCCACCCCTCAAGTACCATCGCTGCCACCCCTCAAGTACCACCACTGCCACCCCCTCAAGTACCACCACTGCCACCCCCCCAAGTACCACCGCTGACACCCCCCAAGTACCACCGCTGCCACCCCCCTCAACATCACCACTGCCACCCTCCCTCAAGTACCACCGTTGCCACCCCCCTCAACATCTCCGCTGCCACCCCCCTCAAGTACCACCGCTACCACCCCCCAAGTACCAACGCTGCCACCCCCTCAACATCACCGCTGCCACCCTCCCTCAAGTACCACCGTTGCCACCCCCCTCAACATCACTGTTGCCACCCCCTTAAGTACCACTGCTGCCACCCCCCTCAACATCACCGCTGCCACCGCTTTGATATTAAAGATGTTATAGAACGTAATTGCATTATAGAACATTTAAAAAAAAGTCACAGTTACTTTGCTCAGTAACTAATTACTTTTCAAATGTAGTAACTGAGTTACTAACACAATTACTTTTTGGGAGAAGTAATTTGTAACTTAACTAATTACTTTTTTAAAGTAAGATGACCAACACTGGTAACTGAATATAGTGGCATAAACGTACAAGTTCTCTTCATCTCCACTACATTATAGTTCTTCCATCAAGCACATGGGTAATGCAACAGGTAAACAAATAGAAGAGAGTTCCTCTTTAAAGCGGAGGTTCCGCGGTCCATACATGTGTTTTCTTTTTGTGCATTCAATGTGACTAATGATGACTGTAATGTACTCACATCTCCAGCGCTACATAACATCCCCCGTCCGTTTTTTGAAGAAATAAACACTTATAAAATGTTTCCTTGATTTTCCATTTTGCTTGTGGGCATCTTGAAGCCCACAAGCATAGATTTCCGGGTAGCGGTGAATGCGCGTCTCCCGGCATTCACCGCTGTATCTCGCTCAAGTGCAGTGTTGACGGCGAGCAGCGCCGTCAACACTTCCTGGTTGCCATCACAACGGGCGTCAACATTAAGTACACGCCCCGTTGTGATGACATTACGCCGACATCCCAGGACACTTAGGGCCGCCGGGCAAACCAAAGGACCCGCCCACTCCCGCGGGAGGAAAAGCAGGAAGTACAACAGAATTCCGAAGATGTAGCTCTTTTACAGCATCCAAAACTTAAAAAGGTTAGTGACACAGTATTGTACATAGCACTAGGATTACAGGAATAAAAAGTGTAATTTTAGGGTGAACCTCCGCTTTAAATATTAAGCTGGACTTGGTTTATGTTGTGGTGTTCATACCTTTAGCTTGTAATAGTTTCCAACCGATTGTAATATGGCTTGCTATACAATCCTGCTTTAGGATCCCACCAAGGGGCAACCCTACTTAGGTGCAACTCTAAATCTTCTAACTAGCATGACCAGCAATCACACTGGTCCAACCTCCTTCCTGTTTAAATATCCCCTGCTATGGGAAATACCACAGGCCAAACAGCAGACACACTACAGCACATTAACCCCAAAAGCACTGAACATTAAAGGAGAAGTCCAGCCTGAGCTTTTTTGGCTGGGCTTCTCCTCTGGGTCACAGGAGTGCAATATATGTTTGCACTCCTGTCACCCATTTTCAGCGGAGAGTGGTCTGAAGTCCGCTCTCCGCTGACGTCACTGCCATCAGTCGGCTCAGCACGTCATCACGACTTCAAAGTCGGGATCCACCAGCTGCCTTGATTGATGGCAGTCTCAGCGAGCCGCTGAGACACTGAGACAGCCTCTCTCCGCCCCTCCACTGCTCAGCGCTCCAATGAGCACTGAGAAGTAGTAGAGCAGAAGCGATGCTGAGTGACAGGCAGCAGCTCTCCGCTCGGGGAGGAGTGAGAACCGAGCCATCGGCGGTGTTCGGTGGCTCTTCTCTCAGTGCAGAGACGCCGGGGGACAGCTGCAGCATCGGTCTGATGCTCCATCCACCGACGTAAGTATGATTAGGAAAAAATAAATAAAACCCATACTTCTCTTTTAACCCCTTAGTGATAACCACAAATAACATTTTAGGCACCTGACTACATATTTATCAATGTTTTCACTCAAGATTTAACCAATGTCCACCTAAGAATTATACAATGTGAACATCTGGGTGAAAATGAACCCTGCATTAAAACACCGACAAACAGATCTCCTATGCTGGCCAATTCCTGCTGAATTGGCCAAAACTTTAGCTCTGTGTGGCCCTGCAAGCACCACCCAGCTGGAAAAATGTTTATTTAAAAATCTTTGGAGTCAGCAATAACTGTGTTAACAAAAACTTGGGAAGTAATGGGGGAAGGGAAGAAGCAAGTTTGGCCACTAATATACAGGTAGTCAATGGGAGTACCTGTAATGGATCATGTACCCTGTGGGGTGTTTGTTGCTGTAACCTGTTAGCATAAGCAAAAAGGGGGGGAGAAGGGGGTAGCCTGTTGTGTAGGCAGGCAGAGAGGGGTTACTTTGGGCAACAAATAATGATCAAGGCTGAACTAATCCAAAGTTCATTGTGTTTATTTCAATATCAAAAGGTTAGATATATTTGTAGCGATACCTCCAACTAAGGAGGCCGCAGAATTAGATTTTGGGCCCTGAGTGCAGCTCCGCCAACCCCCGGCAATAGGCTCTATCCCCTTCTGGCACAGCTAGTACTAACAATCAATGATATGTCCTATGCAATAGAATAACTAAGCAAGGACACAGTAATGAATTGTAATAGGTAAAGTGTTTTACTCATCAATTCTCAATATGAATAAAAGGGGTAACAATAATCACAGTTCTAAACAATCACTCCTAAGGGCAGCGTCCTGCCACTCTAACACACTATATAGTAACACACGCTACAAGTGCGCCATACGGGCGACCGTTAACTAAGTGCCCTATGGCGCAGCAATCAAACACGCTAGAATCCCCACCAGGCCTGGTTCTAATATTTAGCTTAGTCCTTCTTTCTTCACCGGCAGGTCTGTAATGGTGGTGCACTTAAACAGAGTATAACTTTGTAATCCAAGGGGTATGAAAATAACTTGTAGGCCACGGCAGTCTATAGGCCTATACACAGCAACAGTATCTAAGCTGGGCTTATGCCCTCTCACCCGCCGGACTACGGATCCAGTCCGGGAAAACCTCCACCGGCCGTGTCACACACTCTCGATCTCTCCAACGATCGGGTCCCCGATCCAACAAGGCGGTAGCTCACAAAGTCAGATGCCACCCAGGCTCGCAGAGGGGAGGATGGAAGGCTCTTCGGTGCAGAGCAAGGCCTCAGGCTTCAGGCCTTGCCCCTCCGACACATCCGCACAGGAGGATCCGTCCGTGAAGTCTCGTGTCGCCAAAGAGACCGAGCCCGGCCCCGCCTCTTCCTTTTATAACCCCTCCCATGAGTCTCTGCGGTGGAACGTCACAACAAGAATGGGGTTATGGGTAATGTAGTTTCTTCCCAATATAGGGGAACACCCCGCTACACACTCCCCCCACTTAAACTCTTTGGTCCCCAAAGATAAATTTTAGCAACAACTATATACAACATTGGACAATTCTGAAAACGATGTTGGGATAGGGGATTCCCACCATAACTGAGGGGTTGAATTCCCTTGCCCACAGGTCACATTATCTTGGGTGGCCTGACTAACTGTGCCAGAGAGTGAGCTGGGGTTGCCCTCCACCAAATGGACAGTGGAGGGATCCGGAATCTCAGCATTTCTCCTAGCAGTGACCACAGAGTCTTCCGAACTGTTCCCCATCTGGGGGTAGGTCAGCTTCTTAGGAGGTTGAATGACTCTTCGAACTCTTTGCTCTCTTGGAATCTCTGGCTCTGGCGCCTCAGGCTCCTCTTCCTCGGAGTAACTATCATGGGCATCTTCCCAGTAATCTGTTGAAGGACTGAAAGGGATGAATTCTGTAGCCTCTGGGTTCAGCGTTTCATCTGTGGTATCTTGGGTGACTGGAAGATCTATGATAGAAGTTCCTGGAGTTGGGGAAGACCACAGCCAATCAAGCTCTCCTTCTTCATCCCCACTAAGTTGGGAGGCTTCTCCATTTCCAGCTCGGGAGGTCTGTGACCGAGTGTGCGGTCTAGGAGTATCCAAGATAGAGGCCGGTGCAGGGGAGTCTCCCACGGAAGGTATTCTAACTGCCTCCGTCAGTGGGAGCAGGTGGTTTCGATGCCATGTCTTCAGTGGGCCTACCTTTCCCTCTGGCTTCACCTTGTAGACAGGTAGGCCCGGCAACTTCCTGCAGATGACATAAGGTTCAGATCTCCATCTGTCTGCAAGCTTGTGCTTTCCGGGGACTCCCAGATTGCGCAACAGTACTCGATCCCCGGGCTGTAGGTCTTGTACCCGGACCTTCAGGTCGTAATTTTTTTTATTCCGAGCTCCCCTTTGATCTGAGGCCGCTTGAGCTTGTTCATAGGCTACTTTCAGGCTGTGTCTGAGCCTATCCACATATCCTCTGTGAGAGGTGACGGAGGAATGGTCCAGTGAGGTGCCAAAAGCCAGGTCCACCGGTAGTCTCGCTTCTCTCCCAAACATGAGTCGATATGGGGAATAGCCTGTAGCATCACTGATGGTGCAGTTGTAAGCATGTACCATGGCTGCTATGTGTTTGCTCCAATGTTGCTTTTTCTCGCTTTCCAGAGTCCCCAACATGTTGAGCAGGGTTCGGTTGAACCTTTCCGGCTGAGCATCTCCCTGAGGATGGTAAGGTGTAGTTCGAGTCTTCCTGATTCCCAACGAATCCAAGAGCTTCCGGATCAGCTTACTCTCGAAGTCCCTCCCTTGATCTGAATGGAGTCTCTGTGGCAGCCCATAATGGACAAAATACTTCTCCATAAGTACCTTGGCCACGGTGGAGGCCTTCTGATCTTTGGTGGGGAAGGCCTGGGCATACCGGGTGAAATGGTCGGTTATCACCAGAACATTTCCTAGTCCACTCAGGTCGGGTTCGAGGCAGAGAAAGTCAATGCACACCAGGTCCATAGGCCCTTGGCTCTGTAGATGGCCCATTGGGGCAGCTTGATGGGGCAAAGTCTTCCTCTGGATGCATCGCGCACATGAGTGGCAGTACTCCTCTACCTCTGCCCTCATGCAGGGCCAATAGAACCGACTTCTGACAAGTTGAAAAGTCCTTTCAGCCCCTAGGTGGCCATGATTGTCATGCAAGGCCATCAAAACAGTCTCCCGATGTTTCTCTGGGAGGAACATCTGCCACTTATCTTCTGAATCATCAGAGGGGCCCCTTCGGTAGACCACTCCCTGATGCAACTGCAACCTATCCCACTCCTTCCTCAGTAGGCGAGCTTCTTTGGAGGGTTGACGCATGAGTATGTTTGGATCCTGATTTTCCAAGGCCTCCAGGACCAATCTCCCCATGGGGTCTTCCAATTGGTCACACCTTAATTCCTTTTTGGACAATCTTGGTAGGTTGCCCTCTTCCAATTGAGCTACTCCACAGTAGTGTTTGGGGACTCCCACCGTGGTAACTCCTATTTCCTCTGCTCTGGAGCATCCTCGGGCTTGGAATGCAGCTCCTTGACAAAGGGCCTGCACCCCGTCCGGTGCCACTTGGGTCCAATCTTCTATTTCAATGGTCGGGGAATGAGATCTTCTGGACAAGGCGTCTGCGTCTCGATTCCCCACTCCTGGTCTATACTTAAGGCTGAAGTTGAATCCAGACAGTGCGGCTAGCCACCTGTGTCCAGTGGCATCCAGCTTGGCCGTGGTGAACAGGTAGGTAAGGGGGTTGTTGTCGGTCTTCACAGTGAACTCTGCTCCGTACAGGTAGTCTTTGAGCTTGTCTACTACCGCCCACTTGAGGGCCAGGAACTCCAGCTTGTGAGTGGGGTAGTTCTTCTCAGAGGGGGTCAGGCTTCTACTCACATAGGCAACAGGCCGCAATTGCCCCTCATGTTCTTGGTAAAGTACTCCTCCCAGACCGTCGTGACTAGCATCCACGTGCAGTTCATAGGGTTTGGTTGGGTCTGCATAGGCCAAGACTGGTGCAGTGGTCAGGCTCCTCTTCAATTCCTGGAAAGCCTCTTCACACCTCTGATTCCACTGATCTCTGATGGACTCTCCTGGCCTCCTGGGCCCCGATCCATCCTCCTCTCCTTCAGTCTTGAGCAACTCATTCAATGGTCTAGCAATTCGAGCAAATCCCTCCACAAACCTTCTATAGTAGGAGCAGAAGCCCAAGAAGGATCTGAGTTCTGTTACTGTGGTGGGCTGTGGCCAGGAGGTAACTGCCTCCAATTTCTCAGGGTCTGTGGCCACCCCTTCTTCAGATACTATGTGCCCCAGATAGTTCACAGAAGACTGGTAGAACCGACACTTCTCAGGCGAAAGCTTAAGTCCTTCCTCACTGAGTCTTCTCAACACTTTCTCCAGCCTCTCTTCATGTTCCTCCAAGGTTCTCCCAAAGACAATGACATCGTCTAGGTATACAAGGACTTCGATCAAGTTCATGTCCCCTACTGTCTTCTCCATGAGACGTTGGAAAGTAGCTGGGGCTCCAGACAGACCTTGGGGCATCCGGTCGAATTCGAAGAACCCCACTGGGGTTATGAAAGCTGTCTTCTCCTTGTCTGCTGGGTGCATCGGAATCTGATAGTACCCACTCTTGAGATGCCATAACGCTGAACCATTTGGCTCCAGACAAGCTCTGTAGGGCATCCTCTATCCTCGGAGTGGTGTATTGGTCAGGTATGGTTCTCCTGTTGAGAGTCCTGTAGTCTATACAGAGCCTCAATGATCCATTCTTCTTTCGGACCACTACTATGGGAGAGGCATAGGGGCTTCTGGACTCCCGTATCACACCAGTCCTCTTGAGTTCTGCAAGTTGTTCCCTCAGATCCTCCAGATCTGCTAGCGGGACCCGCCTGACTCTCTCTCGGAAGGGCTTATCTTCTTGGAGGCGGATCCGATGGGTGGCACTTCTTGCACACCCCACATCAAATTCATCCCTAGAGAAGATCTTCTCCCATCTATTCAACTGGGCCTTGGCTCTCTCTTTCCAAGCCCTGGACAGATTCGGGTTTTCCATGGTCAGCTTCTCCCAAACATCCGCTTCTTCACCTGTCCTCTTCACTTCTGACAGGGTAACAGGGGCCGCCGGGCTCACCTGGCCTAGCAACATTCTGGCTGGGATGTCCATGGGGTCTTTGGTAGTATTCCTAACACTCACTGGAACTCTATAATGGGCCTTCTTCAGGACCTTCAGCGGAATCACTTCCGGTATCACCTCCAGGCCTGAGGATTCACCCCTTGGGTCTGACTCCAGCATGACAAAGGGACCAGGCTGTTCCCAAGTAAGCTTCACAGTGGCCCTGAGACAGGTTACTTCACCGGGCTGCAACACTACCCCTTCTCTTCCAAGTCTCCACAACTTCCCTATCTCCTCTCCAGGGGTCTCCCGCTCTTGGACCAGCCGTTGGTAGGCTGTCTTCAGCATGGGATGGATCTTGGTAGCTGCTTGTCTTTCTTCCGTCACTAGAGGGGTCAGGAGTCTTCGGACCAGGTCCGTGTTTGTCCCTATTATAAGGGAATTCTTGTTGGCTCCAGGCGGCCTAGGACACACAACTGCCAGGGTGTCAAACACTTCGGCCTTCCCAGCCACGGATGGGTCAAAGGTTATTTGGACGGGAAGGTAGCCGTCGTAAGGGAAACTCTGGGTTCCAATTCCCCATATTTCCAGCTCCTCTATCTTCTGGATAGGCAGATGACTCAGGTGCCTGTCGTAGAAGTCCCGGTATAGTAGGGTCACTTGTGCCCCGGTGTCCAGGAGGCCCCTGGTGTAGACTCCCTCCACTTGAATGGGCACTATAGGGGATGGGCCTACCAGCTTCTCTGGATATGGTCCGGCAGGAGCTGCCTTCTTCAGACCTTTTCCCTTTGGACTCTCTCTTGTCCTATTCCCTTTGGACTTGAACCTTTCTTGAGCCTGGTATGCACTGACTTCCCTCCTTTTAATGGGTGTAGGAACCCGCTGAGGTGTACTATTATTTTTCTCGGGTGGGCACCTCCTTTGGGGGGTGCCGTGCCTCTCCTGAGGGGTCTCCCCCCTTCTTCTTGGAGTATAGCTTTGTTGAGGGGTATTACGTTTCCCCTTTGGTGTTCTATCTCTCTTTTTGTTTTTCTTTGCATTCAGCTTGGAGTTTACTGAAGATGGTGGGCACCCGGTTGACTCCTTCACCGGGGCCCTCTGAAGTTTCCCGCCTGACTTGCGGTTGTCTGGTCTCTTCTTCTTCGGACTAGAACATGTGGCTGCAATGTGGCCAACTCCCCCACAGTTGAAGCAGACTATATCTCCCCATTCTTGTAAAGGTTCGGGTGCTGAGGCAATCGGGAACAATTCCTTCCTTGGACTTTCCTTCTTCTTGGGACACTCTGTGTCTTTTGCTATCAGAGAGGTCAATATCTCTAATACCTTGGACATCTGAGTTTTTAGGGTGTCTATCTCCGCCTCTCTTTCAGGGGTCATCACTGGATTGACCAGCACCTGTGCGGGTACAACACTTGTCTTATCCTTCTGCTGGTCCTGTTGCAGCGCCTCCTCATCTCTGATAATTTTTATTAAATCAGCATAAGTCAGCAACATTCCTCCTCCCAAGGTTTTCAGGTGCAGCCAGACTGGATCGGAGCGTAGCGCTCCCTTTAAGACTTGCTTCATTCTTGCCGCATCGGCATCTTGGGGCTTCATCCCTTTCTTTAACACAATCTTGCACAGCAGCCTGTTTAGCCTTCTGACATACTCGGAAAGTTTCTCCTCCGGTTTTTGGAAAGTGTGTTCAAACTGGTAGACCGTCTCTGTCACCTTGTCTAATTGACCAAACTCTTCCTGCAGCATAGCTAGACAATCCTGCGCCGTGCACCCTGCATTCCCAAACCGGAAACTTTTCACTGCTTCTGCTGCTGCACCTTTAAGGCTTTCTAACACTCGCTGCCTCTTCTGTGCCTCCGGCACCTCCCATGCCTCCACTGCCTGTAATGCCTGTTCCACCCAAGTATCAAAATCTTCTTCCCCTGCCGGGACAGGGAGCTTCCCTGAGAATATTTTTAGTCTCCGGTAGCTAGTTTCCACATGCACCGTACTTGTCTTCTGACATTTGGCTAGCAAATCCCCTATTGCATTTATCAGTTCTGGTGATATAGCAGTGGCCGATGCAGGTGCCACCGGAGGTGGCGCCCTGTCTTCTCTTCCAGGTGTAGTTCGGGCCGCAGCCTGTGGCGATCCCGTAGGGGATGGTTCCCTTTCTACAGTTATTGCGTGCGCCAGCCTAAATGTTCTGTTGTCTGGCGTCCGCAGACACTTGTGCTTACAGGCCTCTGGCATCCCGTCCCAATATTCCACTAATGCGTATTGATATGAGATGTTTGGGTCTGTCTTCATGTCTATCACCCACGGTGTGTGATCTGGGGACACTGAACTCAGCAGTTCCTCTACCGTCTCACTTGACCATTTCTCGCCAGGAAGGCTAATGGCTATCGACTGTTTTGGCTCTGTATTAGTGGCTTTGCACCACTCTTCTACCGCTCTTGGATCCATGGGGTCCATGCCGGCACTTCTGGCGTTCGCTTGCTGCATCAGGATCCCGGACGAGCCCCCACGTGTAGCGATACCTCCAACTAAGGAGGCCGCAGAATTAGATTTTGGGCCCTGAGTGCAGCTCCGCCAACCCCCGGCAATAGGCTCTATCCCCTTCTGGCACAGCTAGTACTAACAATCAATGATATGTCCTATGCAATAGAATAACTAAGCAAGGACACAGTAATGAATTGTAATAGGTAAAGTGTTTTACTCATCAATTCTCAATATGAATAAAAGGGGTAACAATAATCACAGTTCTAAACAATCACTCCTAAGGGCAGCGTCCTGCCACTCTAACACACTATATAGTAACACACGCTACAAGTGCGCCATACGGGCGACCGTTAACTAAGTGCCCTATGGCGCAGCAATCAAACACGCTAGAATCCCCACCAGGCCTGGTTCTAATATTTAGCTTAGTCCTTCTTTCTTCACCGGCAGGTCTGTAATGGTGGTGCACTTAAACAGAGTATAACTTTGTAATCCAAGGGGTATGAAAATAACTTGTAGGCCACGGCAGTCTATAGGCCTATACACAGCAACAGTATCTAAGCTGGGCTTATGCCCTCTCACCCGCCGGACTACGGATCCAGTCCGGGAAAACCTCCACCGGCCGTGTCACACACTCTCGATCTCTCCAACGATCGGGTCCCCGATCCGACAAGGCGGTAGCTCACAAAGTCAGATGCCACCCAGGCTCGCAGAGGGGAGGATGGAAGGCTCTTCGGTGCAGAGCAAGGCCTCAGGCTTCAGGCCTTGCCCCTCCGACACATCCGCACAGGAGGATCCGTCCGTGAAGTCTCGTGTCGCCAAAGAGACCGAGCCCGGCCCCGCCTCTTCCTTTTATAACCCCTCCCATGAGTCTCTGCGGTGGAACGTCACAACAAGAATGGGGTTATGGGTAATGTAGTTTCTTCCCAATATAGGGGAACACCCCGCTACATATTAAAAACGCAGTTTTTAAGAAACCGGTTTGAAAAGTGGTAACAAATGGAGATTATTTACCATGGACATAAATGACAAACAGGACATCCAATGACAAGACATAAAACACAACACCAGTCCGGACGTTTTGGTTCAGCCGCGAGTTATGAGCAAGGTTATTATTTTAAACCCTTGATGGTAGGACGTCTATCTAGATGATAGATGACTAAATTGTATTCCCTTATAATGGTCAAATGGGTGCAACTCACTGGGGGCTGGACCAAGTGTGGGGGGAGGGAAAGGGAGCGAGGGGAGCGGAAAAATGGAGCATCTTATTCGTCTAGATGAATATTAGACGTCAACGCGTTTCACCGTGCTCTGTGGCGTAGCTTCGTCTCGGACGTTCGAGATGAAGCTACGCCGTTGACGTCACCACCCTGCACAGTCACGTGACGTTCCGTATGGAGTGAGTGGAACGAGAGGAGGACGCTACGAGCTTATGTGGCTATCGAGCCAGGACTTGCACCTGTGGGACCGGGAGACAATCGGCAACTTGCCAAAGTTCCGCTGTTGGGACGGGCTACCGGGAATTCTGCCTGGATATATTCCAAACTAAATGTGCAGACCCAAGACTGCCTCTTCACCCTCTCCCTGATACACCACTATGGAAACCAAAACTCCGGCAAGTTGCTGATTTGACAAACAGCCAATACCATTGAGAATGACAGTGAGGAATCCAATGGTAACGTATAACTGCTTATACTCATTTGCCATTGTTGCCAGCCGACTGAACAACTTAATAACGCTGTCATTCTCTGCCTACAGTTGATCATGACTCGCTAATTTAGCCTAATTAAGGGCAATTTGATGATTGAATGTATCACGATCAGTGACTTTTGACTTAAGCTTACCATCCTATCACATTATTGATGAACTAACATTACTCCAACATTCTGGAGGCTCATATGTGAGATCAAAACAAGCACCTTAAACTGAAATCTCAGTACATTGTTGGTCTTCTTGGACAATTGACTTACTGCATAAACAATCACCTTGCTTAACCCTGGTTCATTTCAGTAGTTGGTAATACCAATTGTGATTTATTATTCATGATCGCTTCTATTGATTCCATCTAATATTCATCTAGGTGGATAAGATGCTCCATATTTCCCCTCCCCTCGCTCCCTTTCCCTCCCCCCACACTTGGTCCAGCCCCCAGTGAGTTGCACCCATTTGACCATTATAAGGGAATACAATTTAGTCATCTATCATCTAGATAGACGTCCTCCCATCAAGGGTTTACAATAATAACCTTGATTGGAATGGGGTGCTCATAACTCACGGCTGAACCAAAACGTCCAGACTGGTGTTGTGTTTTATGTCTTGTCATTGTATGTCCTGTTTATGTCCATGGTAAATAATCTCCATTTGTTACCACGTTTCAAACCGGTTTCTTAAAAACTGCATTTTTAATATATCTAACCTTTTAAAATTGGAATAAACACAATGAACTTTGGATTATTCCAGCCTTGATCATTATTTGTTGTACAAAGAAACCCTTCTCTGCCTGCCTACACTACAGGCTACCCCCTTCTCCCCCCCTTTTTGCCCATAACTGTGTTAAACAACTAATATAGTGATTGTTACCTTCCCCATTGTTACCTTCCCCAGTGACCCTCGAGTATGAGTTCAGTTTTAATTAGGTCTGCCATGTTAGTAGGGTACAGCCCCATTAAAAATGCATGATTGCAATAATCTCCTGTTTAAGACCTGTGCTTGCCCAGTATTGATATTATATACTGTATATATGGCTCTATTAGGACACATATTTGTGTCCAACTGTGAGCAAGTTCTGGAGCAAATCTAGAACACTCTATAGCACTATAGCAGATGGTACCGGTCCGTGGCCTGTTAGCAACTGGGCCACACAGCAGGAGGAGGTGAGTGCCGACCGCTGTCTGTTTCCTTTCCCGGGACTCCCACCCCCCACCCATGTCACCCTATCAGCAGGGCAGGGGGCGGGAGGAGCTGGAGATCTGGACAGAGAGCGGGAGTCTTTTCATCGAAAAATGGGCGTGGTTTACGCACAATAGTGGGTGTGGTTTAAATGGGCGTGGTTCAAAGGGGTGTGGCTAGAGTCCGAGGTGAGAGAAAGAGAGAGAAAGAAATAGAAAGAAAGAAGCCAGATCCTACACCACAATAGTAATGTGTAACAAAATTGGCAGATAAGGATACTCCAAAACACCTGTTGGCGCTTCAATCATCCCGGCACCATGGTTGTTACGGTGTCAGGATGATTGAAGTGCATTATTTCTATTTTTACATTGTATTATAAAATGAAATCATTCAACTCACCATAATGCCGAATCAGTGGAAGCCCTGAGCGTGTTACCTGCCACGTCGCCTGCCACCAGATGGCCTCCCCAGCAGTCCGTCCTTGCATCAGGTGCCTCCCCAGCAGTCCGTCCTTGCATCAGGTGCCTCCCCAGCAGTCCGTCCTTGCATCAGGTGCCTCCCCAGCAGAGCCCCCTCCACACTTGTGGACAAGGGTCCAAAAATCATGATTGTCCCGGGAAATTCGGGACTGTTTGGCAACTATGCACTACACTGATTACCCCGCCACCCACTACACTGATTACCCCGCCACCCACTACACTGATTACCCCGCCACCCACCACACTGATTAACCCGCCACCCACTACACTACACTGATTACCCTGCCACCCACTACACTGATTAACCCGCCACCCACTACACTACACTGATTACCCTGCCACCCACTACACTGATTATCCCACCACCCACTACACTACACAGATTACCCTGCCACCCACTACACTGATTACCCCACACTGATTACCCCACCACCCACTACACTACACAGATTACCCTGCCACCCACTACACTAATTACCCCGCCACCCACTACACTACACTGATTACCCCGCCACCCACTACACTAATTACCCCGCCACCCACTACACTACACTGATTACCCCGCCACCCACTACACTGATTACCCCGCCACCCACTACACTACACTGTGATTACCCCACCACCCACTACACTAATTACCCCGCCACCCACTACACTAATTACCCCGCCACCCACTACACTAATTACCCCGCCACCCACTACACTAATTACCCCACCACCCACTACACTAATTACCCCGCCACCCACTACACTACACTGATTACCCCGCCACCTACTACACTGATTACCCCGCCACCCACTACACTGATTACCCCGCCACCCACTACACTGATTACCCCGCCACCCACTACACTGATTACCCCGCCACCCACTACACTGATTACCCCGCCACCCACTACACTGATTACCCTGCCACCCACTACACTACACTGTGATTACCCCGCCACCCACTACACTACACTGTGATTACCCCACCACCCACTACACTAAATTACCCCGCCAACCACTACACTACACTAATTACCCCACCACCCACTACACTACAATTACCCCACCACCCACTACACTACAGCGCAATAGTACGGTACCTGCGGTGTGTGAGGATGTGCTGGTGGTCCGAGGGGTCTGCCAAATGGAGTGAGCCAGGACCATCACAGTGTCCCCAGCCAGCGGTGCCCCGGTCCTTCCATCAGTGTCCCCACTCGTCGGGCACACGGGGGCGGGGCGGAGGGTTGTTGGCAGCGGCGGCGCCGGGTGCTGATAGGCGTCAGTGTCCCCAGCCAGTGGAGCCCCGGTCCTTACATCCGTGTCCCCGCTCCTTGTCGGACACACGGGGGCTGGGCAGAGGGTCGTTAGCGGCGGCGGGTGAAGCATGCTGCTTCCTTGTGCCTCTCCTTGCGTTCAGTGGAGAGCGGGGAGGAGTCGCCAATCCGAAGCCGATTGGCTGCCCCAGGCTCTGCACTGAACACAAGGGGAAAACGTAAACAAATATGGTGGCGGCAGCGGCCATTTTTGTGTAGCCGCTGCCGTTTTTAGCTAAAGCATTCCCGAATTTACCGCGACAAAACGGGACAAAAAGAACTGGGCTTGTCCTGAATCGGGACAAGCCCAATTCGGGACAAGGGTCCAAAAATCGTGCTTGTCCCGGGAAATTCGGGACTGTTGGTAACTATGCAGTTCCCCTTTACAGTGCAGTCCCCTTTACATCACAGTGCCCCTTTACATTACTATGTAATGTAAAGGGGACTGCACTGTAAAGGGGCACTGTAATGGAAAGGGGGGCTGTGATGGAAAAGGGAACTGAGGACATAGTGGAACTGCTTTAAAGGGGGAACTGTGATGTAAAGGGGAATTGTGTACACTGATATAAAGGGGGGGGGCTGTGCTGTAAAGGGGAGTTGTGATGTGAAGTGGTGCTGAGGACCGATTCTGTAACACCACCCCTGGCCCCTAGGAAAATTTGCTGCCACAAAACCGGTCCCTGATGCCAAAAAGTTTGGGGACCGTTGGTCAATTGGAATTAGATCATCTCTCTAACACCATCAAACTAAAGACTTGGGTCATGTCAGAAAACCACTAGTACCTGACAAATGGTTAAATCCATAGGATTTTTACAGATATCCACGGCTATGCTTGAATGTGCAGGAAAATTACATGGATTTGGGTTGTGCGCCAATTTTCACAATAGTGGATTTGTAGGTTTTGGTTGATGTTTTAGGTCAAGTTTGGTCTAATTTTTCCTTTCAATCTCCCATCTCCCAAGTGGGATAATTTCTTCAGCTCACATTCCCTACAATCCCTACAGACTTAGGCAACAGAAATTAAATATATGTATTTATACGTATGTGTGTAGATGTGTGCACGTGCATGTATTTTTGTTTTTGCACATTGAGAATAAACTTCATCCCCCTAAGGGCTCTTTCACACGGAGGTCCGTCCAGGTCCGCCTGTCAGTTTTTTAGGCGGACCTGAAACGGATCCTCCATGCACCCCTATGGAAGCACGGATGTCAGCGGAGACATGTCCGCTGACATCCGCTCCAAAAAAGTGTAACGGAGGAAAATCCTATTTTTCCTTCCGTCTGCGGAGCGGATCGGATGACAACGGACTCTACGGTCCGTCGTCATCCGATTCCCCATAGGGGAGAGCGGCGCTCTGACAGGGCGGTCCCTGCACAGTGTGCGGGGACCGCCCAGTCATCCGTCGGCTCAGCGGGGATCAACGGAGCGATCCCCGCTGAGCAAGCGGAGCTTCACGGGGCGGATCTTCACGGATCCGCCCCGTGTGAAAGGGCCCTAAGGTGTTACCAAAGCAGTCTTGTTGTTTGTATTTAGAAAATATCTCCTAAGGGAAGAGATGTTATAAAAATTAAAGATTTGGCAGCTGAACTAATTGCACATTATTACATTACATCCTGATTCATGCAAAGGCATTTAACACAACACCAGGGGAGCTGAAATATGCAGAAAGAGGAGACTTTACTCAATAAAAATTCCTTACTCTTTCCTAAATGTGTATTAGTGCTTATTGACAGGTGCTCGTTTTTATTTGTTGTAGGTAGTGATATATCATCGTCAATTTATATAATGCTTTTACATATATATATTGTACATTCACATCAGTCCCTGCCCTCAAGGAGCTTACAATTTAAAGTGATTGTAAAGACAGCCCCGGAGCAAAGGGAACCTAGGAGTAGGGGCCACATGACTGGGGGGGATGCTGTGCAGGTTGCACCAGGAAGATAGGCAGGAAGTGTCTGCTTTGTTTGGACACAGGGTGGGGCTAGCAGCCCATGCTGTGTCCATTAACCAAGTGAAAGGGGGCAGAGCTGGGCATTCAGGTTAGAACGGCTGAAGAGGTAACACACAGTGGTGAATTGTCTCTCCCTCCCTCCCTTTAGACAGCTGTCTGGTATGGGTGGGTGTGTGTTTTATGTGTTTTTTCTGTTTCAGGTGGTGGCAGGGGTCTCTGGTTCCTGAAGGTCGGATGGTGGTTGGTATATATATATATTTATATGTATATATCAGATATGGTTGGTAAGGGTTGGGGCCTGTCTCGGTATGGGCACCTTCCCTATCTGGGTATATGGGCTATTGGTCATCGGGCTGTATGGTGAAAGAAGGATCGAGTCATTGTCTCTGAGCTGGTGGGATCACGGCTAGAGGCCAGGATACTCTGGTGATGGTGGACAGCCGATGACATAGCAAGTTTTTACCTTCTTTCAGGAACCTCAGACGCAGCAGTTAAAGAAAGTAGTTCGGGTTAAAATGGTAATGTGTTAAATATATATATTTATTTAACCACTTGTCCCCCGCCCACTGTCAAAAGACGGCGGGCGGAGGACACTCTCGTTCTGGGAGGACGTCATATGACGTCCTCCCTTTAAAATGAGCTAGGAGGCGCGCGCGCGCCGCGTTCACAAGGCCCCGGTGCGCGTGCCCGGCGGCCGCGATTGCCGCCGGGCACCCGCGATTGCCCGGGAAACGAGCAGGAAAGTGGATCTCTGTGTGTAAACACAGAGATCCACGTCCTGTGAGGGAGAGGGGACCGATGGTGTGTCCCTTGTACATAGGGACAACCATCGGTCACCTCCCCCAGTCAGTCCCCTCCCCCCACAGTAAGAACACTTTGAGGGAACATATTTAACCCTTTCCCGCCCCCTAGTGGTTAACCCCTTCCCTGCCAATCATATTTATACAGTAATCAATGCATTTTTATAGCAGGGATCGCTGTATAAATGTGAATGGTCCCAAAAATGTGTCCGATGTGTCCGCCGCAATATCGCAGTCACAATAAAAAATCGCAGATCGCCGCCATTACTAATAAAAAAAAATGCTATAAATCTATCCCCTATTTTGTAGACGCTATAACTTTTGCGCAAACCAATCAATACGCGCTTATTGCGATTTTTTTTTTTTTTTTTTTTTACCAAAAATATGTAGAAGAATACGTATCGGCCTAAACTGAGGAAAATTTTATTTAAAAAAAAAAAAAAGGTATTTATTATAGCAAAAAGTAAAAAGTAAAAAATAGTGTTTTTTTTCCAAACTGGACGCTCTTCTTTTGTTTATAGCGCAAAAAATAAAAACCGCAGAGGTGATCAAATACCACCAAAAGAAAGCTCTATTTGTGGGAAAAAAAGGACGCAAATTTCGTTTGGGAGCCACGTCGCACGACCGCGCAATTGTCATTCAAAATGTGACAGCGCTGAAAGCTGAAAAATGGCTTGGGCAGGAAGGGGGTTTTCGTGCACAGTAGAGAAGTGGTTAAAGATATATATATATATTTATTAAAATGGTTATTTTTATATGTTATCTTTTGGAATTAATAAAGAGGCCTTTGTTGGCCATTTAATCCAGAAGGTGTCATGTGTTTAATATAGTAAGTAAGTTCATGTAATAGGGTATGTGGGTTGGTTCAGGTCAGCAAGCACACTAGCAGTACACCAGTCAAGGCTTGTTTTTTTAATTTAAAATAACAAACATGTCATACTTACCTCCACTGTGCTGTTCATTTTGCACAGAGTGGCCCCGATCCTCGTCTTCTGGGGTCCCTCGGCGGCTCTCGCAGCTCCTCCTCACATCAGATAACCCCCTAGGAGAAGCGCTCTCCCATGGGGTTACCTTGCGGGCGCGCTCCAGAATCCAGCATTCGACGTCCATAGACACGAATTCCGGCCTCTGGCCGCCTCCCGGCCTCCGCGTCATTGGATTTGATTGACAGCAGCGGGAGCCAATGGCTGCGCTGCTATCAATCTATCTAATCAGGACCCTATGCAGGGAGGGACAGCGCGTCTCTAGCGTGGGAATTATGGATCTCAGGTAAGAAAAACGGGTTGGGGGGCCGCTGGCTGCCAGATGTTTTTTCACCTTAATGCATAGGATGCATTAAGGTGAAAAAACACGAGAGTGTACAACCCCTTTAAGGTCTCTAACTCACATTCACACATACTAGGGCCAATTTACTTACCAGCATTTCTTTGGAATGTGGGAAGAAACCTACGCAGGCACAGGGAGAAAATGCAATTCCAGGCAGATAGCATTGTAGTTGGGATTCAAACCAACAACCCTGGATGGAGCTGCTAGGCAGAAGTGCTAACCACTTAGACACTGTGCTGCCCCTCTACTTGCCTTTATTTTGTGGCTGGGAACATTTTAAAGATTTTGTTCTTTAAACGATTCACTGATGTTTTAAGAATTAAATCTAGTTGGAATAAAGCCATCCTTCACTCCCAAAAGGGAGTTTGCTCTCTTTCACCCTCCACCATTGGTATAATAATGAAAATTCCTTATAAACATTTTTTCCTGCACCCCCCCCCCCCCACTACAGCCATTCCCACCTAGATAAGAATGATATGTCTCTGCTCCTGAAGCCTCTTGGCATACCCACATCAGATCTCCCAGAAGGCTACAGGGCCAGGGACACAGAGTGGCCAGAAGGCTGGCCCAGCACATATCATCAGAAGTGTCATCACGGGCTGTCTTTCTGAACCCAGAAGCGGCATCCAGCTCCTATCAGTTAGGAGGACCAAGATGGCGATGTAGAACCCAGGCTATGTCACCAGTAGAGCAGTTTGCAGTTGGACAACTCTGGATTCGCTGGGCAGGTGAGTATGTGTATTGAAAAACCCAATAATACAGGTAAGATGAGAAAAAAAACATGGCATTCCTCTTTAAGTAAAAGAGTGCAATTGGTGCTAAATTATCCAAAAGTCTTCTGTTGTCTAAGAATCTTCAGAATCCAACACTACTCAGATTGTCAATCTCCTGGTTACCTGCTGTACTCAGTGATTCCTCCCGTGGACCCCTCCACCCCTCCATCACTGCTGTGTCCTGTAACGAGGCAGGGGCCTGTTGGAGGCGCCACTGAGTGCAACAAGAGGCTAGGAAGACAACACTCCCAAAAGTGTTGGATTCTGAATATTCTTCCGGTAGCAAATAAGGGGGCCAGCGATTGGCTGGAAGTTGGTGCCAAACTGTGCCCGCCCCGCTTTTTTTGAATAGGACAACAACGCACCTTGTTGTAGATGGCTCCTTCCACCATACTGTGTCACACTCCTGGCTGTACACCCACTCATGACATTCTCTGTAGTAGGCCATAGGAATGTCCACACATGAAATGCATTTTCCACACTTCACTGTAACTTGGCAAGATTTCCATGACATTTGACATCACAATTGACATACTAGCCACTCGATATTATGGATTCTCTGCTCTGCCATGATTCTTTAAACTGTTCAGTCCTGTTTTTTATTTATTAAAAGTCAGCCACAGCTCCCAACTGTCCCTGATTTGGAGCAATGTCCCTCTGTTCCTCTTTCCTCCTCATTTGTCCCTCATTTTGGTCTGATCTATATAGATGTAGCCTTGGACTTCCTTGGACCTCTTTCGGACTAACGGCCAACAGAGCCATTCGGTCTGGCCAAAACATTTCATCATCAGCCGTAAGGTACAAGGCAAACGGGGACCCACAGGAACAGACTCGGTTAACCCAGCTCAAATATGAAGGCGTCCAATGGTAATGTACGCACCTTTTTGATCTACAGATAGTAGTAGAGCTGAATACCAGGACCAAAGATTGGTCTCATACTGTCCAAGCCCTCTTTTTGCCTTAATATTTTTATGTTCTAAGATGAACTACTGACACTTGAACAATAACTACATTGATGAACTTCGAAATCCAAATTATGTCAGCAATTTTCAGATGAAATCCAACTCTTACCATCTTTTGTCGAACTTGTATTCATTGGAGCATTAATTAAACTTATTAAGGAAAACACCACAAGAAGGGGACCCCCTCGGTTGACATATTTCATGCGACATACAATTAAGGTCACATGTATTGATTCAACCAGCATCCAGGTTCCCTCCAACACCACGGTTCCCCTGCCCTACCTCCCTCCCCCCACCCCATCAGGTTCAGCCCCTTGCAATTAGCACCCATTCGGCCTTATTCAGGGAATCCACATACTAGTAAGTGGATTCAATTACCTTATATCCTTTAGAGGAGGGTAACCAATTAATTAATTATATTACTTGGGTTGCATACAACATAATGCTGAACCACACGTCCGGACTAGTGTATTGTTATATGTACAGTCTACTGTATGTCTTGTTTGTCAATTGATGTCCTTCATCGGTTAATTTACGTTTTGTAATATTATTTTTTTTTGGGTACTTACACTGCACTTTAATCCTTTATATGTAACAATGTTTACAGGAATAAATATCTAATTTTATATTATTCCAGCTTCCCGATCAATTTTTTGTTGCCAAAGTAACCCCTTTTGCCTGTCCTAACAGGCCGACCCCTTCTTCCCTTGCCCTATTTTTCTCCTCTTATGCCTAATCGGTTACAGCAACAAATATCTTATCAGGTACATGATCCATAGCAAGTGATCCACACGACAACTTGCTTATTAGTGGAAAACTTGCTAATTCCCCTTCCCCCCCATACTCCAATATATTTGTGATCTATATAGATGTATATAAAATGCACTTTTTATCGTTCAAAAAGTGTTTCCCAGGGCTAAACCTTTCATCCAAATTATAAATTGCTGCCTTTGTAAATTTTAAAAGCCAATATAAAAGAATAGTAGTGGTAAAAAAAAGTCCCTTGTGGATTTAATTAACTGTCCCACGGTCCAGCGATGTGGATGCCCAGAGCCTTGCTCCTCTCCGCGGCGCTGTCATAGCAACTGTGGGCACCCGGCCATGACAGCTTTCGGCTTCAGAGCTGGGCACGCACTGCGCATTCGTGAGTCGCGCTGCTCTCTGCTATTGGCCAGGCAATCTTCTGGGACCTGAGATGTGTCCCAGTAGATTGCTGGCAGGGAGGGGCTGCCTAGGGCAAGAGGAGGAGTCACCTAGGTGGCCGTGAAGAGGAAGGAGAAAGTGGGACAGGAAGTCCCACTAAAAAGAAGGCACCCACTCCCCCCAAAAAAAATTACATGCCAAATGTGGCATGAAAGGGGGCAAGGAGTGCTTAAAGCGGAAGTTCCACTTTTGGGTGGAACTCCGCTTTCAGTGTTAGAACACTACCATACTATATTAGTGTAGCCAGGTGCTGGGCTACAGCAATATGGAGATGGAGACATTACCCTTTATTCTTCTCTCCCTCTACTGAGATATTGATGTTATGCTGCACCATCCTCCTCCGGCCAGCAGAGGGAGAGGTAAAGCCAGGTAAGACCATAGCCTTTTATGCAGAGCGCTGAGAATCCTGGGAGTTGTAGTTTGAGATGGCAGCCATATAATGACAACACTGTAATAGGTACACTACATTTCCCAATATACAACATGCAGTACAAACAGAAAAGTGACAGCAGAAAAAAGACCAAGCTGTCGATCGAGTCTGCCCTTTTTTTTTATTTATACATGTTTTTGTTATTTTTTTCTCTGAGTATAGATCTATATTTGTCCCAAGCATGTTTCTGTTGACTTATTCACTACCTCTGTAAGTCTATTCCAAGCATAATTTTTTTGTAAAATAATGCTTTCTAAGACTAGTTTTGAACTCTCCGCCAGTTAGTTTGAGGTCATGTCCTCCTGTTCTTGATGTTGGCTTCATGTTGTAAAAACTGCCCTCCTGAACCTTATTTACCCCCTTGATGTATTTAAACTTTCAATCATGTTTTCCCTTTTCTTTCTTTCCTCTAGAGCAGGAGTCTCCAAACTTTCTAAACAAAGGGCCAGGTTACTGTCCTTCAGACCTTAGGGGGGCTGGACTGTGGGAATATTTTTTTTTTTTTTAGCATCAGTTGAAGTAAACCATGCCCAGGGATGGACTGGCCATCAGGACTGATAGCTCAGTGGGCCGGTCGGAGGTCCGCGGCGATCTACCCGTCAATCGCCGACAGCTGGCGCCTGACGGGTAGATTGAGATTTAGCCAGCATGCAGACTAGTAGCGCAGGAAGCGTGTATAATAAGTTCTCTCATGTCACGCAGCGCTGCTCCCCGGCGGCCCCTCCTCTCTTCTCGTCCATCCCCATTTGCTTGTAACATCATCTGGGATGGACGAGAAGAGAGGAGAGACCGCGGGGGAGCAGCGTGACATGAGAGAGAACTTATTACACACGCTTCCTGCGCTACTCTGCATGCTGGCTGGTAAACGAGGTGCCCCATAATGTGCCCTGATGTGCCATGTGCCCTGATGTGCTATGTGCCCCGTGTCTTGATGTGCCCTGTGCCGCGTGTCCTGATGTGCCCCGTGTCCTGATGTGCTATGTGCCCCGTGCAGAGGCGTTGCTAGGGGGGTGCGGGGGGGTGCGGTCCGCACCCGGATGACACCCGCTAGAGGGGTGACACCCTTCCGACGGTGAGAAAAAAAATTTTTATTTTTTTTTTGACTTTTTTTTTTTTTACTTTTTTTTTTTTTTTTTTACAGCTGACACTTTAATTCAGCAACTTCACCCCGCTGGGCGGGAACAACACTTCCAGCGCCGCCGCGCCTGGTGTGTGTGTGTCCTCCGGTTCCTTATTCTTCTTCCTCCTCCCTCCCTACCCTACAGAGCGTCAGCCTGTCACATCATCACACTGCACTGTGATGATGTGACGTCACACACAACTTTCTCCGGCTGCACGCTGTGAGGGTCGCTGCCCAGCCCTCCTCCTCTCCAGTCAAGACTCCAGAACAGGTGGGGGGGGGTCTCCACCGCCGGCCCGACTCCCGAGCACAAGCACAAGATGAGGTAGGTGTGTGTGTGTGTGGGGAGCGGGGGGGCGGTTGCCATTGTAAGAGGCAGAGCTACTAGCTAGTGTGGGAGGAGGACTCAGTCTGTCTGGCGCCCTGACCTGTATTGTATGATAATGAAGGGGGGGGGGGGTGCAAGGTGGCCTGCTGCGACACAGCTATAGATTATATATAGATATTATGTAATATAGCTGGTCCATCCGCCCCTCCCCCCACCAGTCCAGCTAACTCAACTACTGTGCCTATTATATGTAATATAATATATCTATATCCAGCATCACCCCCCCCCCCCGCCCATTATCAGACAGACAACACTGACTATATAATTTATATTAGCTGACTGAGACACCCCCACCCTGAGCTGGTCTGATGATGATAATAGGGGGGGGGGGTGATGCTGGACACAGATATATTATATTACATATAATAGGCACAGTAGTTGAGTTAGCTGGACTGGTGGGGGGAGGGGCGGATGGACCAGCTATATTACATAATATCTATATATAATCTATAGCTTTGTCTAGCAGCAGCAGACCACCTTGCACCCCATGATGGAGTCCTAACCTGGCACCATACCACCCCAGCCTGCCTTATGCCACCGCAACCTGCCTTATGACACCGAAACCTGCCCTATGCCACTGCAACCTGCCCTATGCCACCCCAGCCTACCCTATGCCACCCCAGCCTGCCCTATGCCACCCCAGCCTGCCCTATACCACCCCACCCTGCCCTATGCCACTGCACCCTGCCCTATGCCACCCCAGCCTGCCCTATACCACCGCACCCTGCCCTATGCCACCCCAACCTTCCCTATACCACCGCAACCTGCCCTATGTCACCCCAGCCTGCCCTATGCCACTGCAACCTGCTGTATGCCACGCAAACTGCTCTATACCACCCCACCCTGCCCTATGCCACCGCACCCTGCCCTATGCCACCCCAGCCTTCTCTATACCACCGCACCCTGCCCTATGCCACCCCAGCTTTCCCTATACCACCCCAACCTGCCCTATGCCACCACAACCTGCTCTATGCCATCACACCCTGCCCTATATAACCCCAACCTGCCCAATGCCACCCAGCCTGCCATATACCACCCCAACCTGCTCTATACCACCCCAACCTGCTCTATACCACCCCAACCTGCCCTATGCCACTGCAACCTGCTCTATGCCATCACACCCTGCCCTATATAACCCCAACCTGCCCAATGCCACCCAGCCTGCCATATACCACCCCAACCTGCTCTATACCACCCCAGCCTTCCCTATACAACCCCAACCTGCCCTATGCCACCCCAGACTGCACTATACCACTGCAACCTGCCCTATATTACCCCAACCTGCCCTATATCGCTCCAGCCAGCCCAATACCACCCTATACTTTAATTTACAGGGGTCATTTGGGGGTGCGCCTCGTGACTGTGCGCTGCCTGGAGGGCGCTGGGCAGGATAGACAGGAGGGGGGGTGACACCATGTTTTGCCGCACCAGGTGACACCAACCCTAGTGACGCCACTGGCCCCGTGTCCTGATGTGCCCCGTGTCCTGATGTGCTGTGTACCCCGTGTCCTGATGTGCCCCATGTCCTGATGTGCCCCGTGCCCTGATGTGCCCCGTGCCCTGATGTGCTATGTGCCCCGTGTCCTGATGTGCCCCTTGTCCTGATGTGCCCTGTGCCCCGTGTCCTGATGTGCCCTGTGCCCCGTGTCCTGATGTGCCCTGTGCCCTGATGTGCTATGTTCCCTGATGTGCCCTGTGCCCCGTGTCCTGATGTGCCCTGTGCCCTGATGTGCTATGTGCCCTGTGCTCCGTGCCCTGATGTGCTCTGTGCCCTATGCTCCGTGCCCTGATGTGCTATGTGCCCCGTGCCCTGATGTGCTATGTGCCCTGTGCCCTGATGTGCTATGTTCCCTGATGTGCTATGTGCCCTGATGTGCTATGTGCCCCATGCCCTGATGTGCTATGTGCCCTGATGTGATATGATGTGCCCTGATGTGCCCCGTGCCCTGATGTGCTGTGCCTCAATGTGGTGTGCCCTGATGTGCTGTGATGGGCCCTGATGTGCTGTGCCCTGTACCGTGATGTGCCCTGTACGTGCTGTGCCCTGATGTGGCTGGGCTCTGTACCCTGATGTGCTGTGCCCTGTACCCTGATGTGCTGTACCCTGTACCCTGATGTGCTGAGCTCTGTACCGTGCCCTGATGTGCACTGTACCCTGATGTGTTGTGCCCTGGGCCGGTCTGGATGAAGTCCAGGGCCACATTTTTGTCCCAGCCCTGACCATGCCCCATCTTTGGTATTGGAAGAGGCATAATGTCCCATTGTTTGTGGCAGTGGATGAAATAGTGCCCCATTGTTGATGTCAGTGGGCAGAATAGTGTCTCATATTATTGTGATGAATAGTGCCAAAAGGGCCGGATAAAGGCAAGCATAGGACTGTATCTGGCCCCCAGGGCCGCAATTTGGAGTCCCCTGATGTAGACTGTACATATTAAAGGGGTTGTAAACCCTCAATGTTTTTCACCTTAATGCATTCTGTGCATTAAAGCGGAGGTCCACCTATGGTTTTTTTTTTTTTTTTTCCAACCATTCACACAATCACATAATCACAATGTCACACTCACTGTTTTGTTGAATTATCTCCCCCGATGACCGGTTTTGTTGAAAATAAGTCGTTATAAAAACTGTGCACGGCCGTTTTCATCTTGCTTGTGGGCATTTGAAGCCCACAAGCATTAACTTCCTGTATCCAGCGCACGCTCAGTTGTAACGGCGCTGAGCGCCATAAACTTCCTGGTTGCCATCACACCGGGCGACGTCGTAGGAAGTTCCCGCCCCGTTGTGAAGTTCCCGCCCTGTAATCGTGTCACTTCATGTTTACAAATCCCACGAGAATTCACAGCGGCCACCGCACCGACTCCTGGGAACAATGACACAAGCTACTAGGAGACAGTGCGGCGCGCCAGACATTACGTACATACCCGCCCACAGCCGCAGGGGTCATATACTGGAAACGCATAGAAAAGCACAAATACACAGGTACACCCTATTAAAAAAATAAATAAAAATGTTCCGTTTAACAATGTATACATTACTGTAATACGATTGAGCTAAAGTTATAAAATTGGGTGGACCTCCGCTTTAAGGTGAAAAACCTTCTTTAGTGCAGCAGCCCCACATAGCCGCCATTTTACTTACCTGAGCCCAGTCTTTCCCGCGACGGGAACGATCCCACCAGCTCCAGCCGATGTCTCGGGTCCTCATTGGATAGATTGATAGCAGCAGGAACCATTGGCTCCCGCTGCTGTCAATCAAATCCAATGACACGGGAGATAGAGCCGAGTCCTGCTGTCTGTGTCAATAGACGCAGCAGCAGGACATGGGAACACACCCGCATGGGTGCCCCGAGGGAGAGCGCTTCTCATATGGGGCAACTGAGAAGAGGAGGAGCCAGGAGCGCCGCTGAGGGACCCCAGAAGAGGAGGATCGGGGCCACTCTGTGCAAAACCAACTGCACAGAGGAAGTAAGTATGACATGTTTATTATTTAACCCCTTGCCGACTGCCGCACGCCGATTTACGTCGGCAGAATGGCATAGGCAGGCAAATGGGCGTACCTGTACGTCCCTTTAAATTTGCCGCCTCAATGTTCACCGGTGTCCCGCGATTAAGCAGGGAGAGGCAGAACGGTGAGATGTAAACAGGGCATTTCCCTGTTCTGCCTAGCAACGTGACAGGGATCTACTGCTCCCTGTTATCGGGAGCAGTGATCTCTGTCATGTTGTAGTGAGACCATCCCCCCTACAATTAGAATCACTCCCTAGGACACACTTAACCCCTTGATCGCCCCCTAGTGTTTAACCCCTTCCCTGCCAGTGTCATTTATACAGTAATCAGTGGCTATTTGTAGCTCTGATCGCTGTATAAATGACAATGGTCCCAAAACAGTGTCAAAAGTGTCCGATGTGTCCGCCATAATGTCGCAGTCCCGATAGAAATCGCCGATCGCCACCATTACTAGTAAGAAAAATAATAATAATAAAAATGGCATAAATCTATCCCCTATTTTGTAGACGCTATAACTTTTGCGCAAACCAATCAATATACACTTATTGCAATTTTTTTACCAAAAATATGTAGAAGAATACATATCGGCCTTAACTGAGGAAAAAAATTGTTTTTTTATGTATTTTTTGGGGGTATTTATTATAGTAAAAAGTAAAAAACATTGCTTTTTTTTTTTTTATTGTCGCTGTTTTTTTGTTTATAGCGCAAAAAAACCCCCCACAAAGGTGATCAAATACCATCAAAAGAAAGCTCTATTTGTGGGAAAAAAAGGACGTCAATTTTGTTTGGGTACAACGTCGCACGACTGCGCAATTGTCAGCTAAAGCGACGCAGTGCCGAATTGCAAAAAATGCTCTGGTCAGGAAGGGGGTAAAATCTTCCAGGGCTGAAGTGGTTAAAAAAAAAAAAAGAAATACAAACGTTTAGTTATCCTTTAAGTTCCTTAAGTCTTTCATTATATGTTTTATCCCTCAGACATTTCACCATTTTTGTTACCCATCTCTGGACTCGTTCTATCTTATCAATATCTTTTTGTAAGTGAGGTATCCAGAATTGGACACAGTGAGGTCTCACTAAAGATCTATATAGGGGAATCAGAACCTCCGTCCTCCTCCTGGTGATCCCTCTAGCGATATAAAGATCTGTATAGAGCAATCAGGACCTCATTCCTACTGCTGGTGATCCCTCTAGCGGTATAAAGATCTATATAGGGGAATCAGGCCCTCCTTCCTCCTGCTGAAGATTAGGGATGGGCCGAACACCCCCCCGGTTCTGTTCGCATCCAGAACATGCGAACGGACCGAAAGTTTGCGCGAACATTCGAACACCGTTAAAGTCTATGGGACTCGAACGTGAGAAATCAAAAGTGCAAATTTTAAAGGCTAATATCCAAGTTATTGCCTTAAAAAGTGTTTGGGGACCCGGGTCCTGCCCCAGGGGACATGTATCAATGCAAAAAGAAGTTTTAAAAACTGCAGTTTTTTCGGGAGCAGTGATTTTAATAATGCTTAAAAAGAAAAAAGAAAAGTGAAATATTCCTTCAAATATCGTACCTGGGGGTGTCTATAGTATGCCTGTAAAGTGGCACGTGTTTCCCATGTTTAGAACAGTCGCTGCACAAAATGACATTTCTAAAGGAATAAAAAAGTCATTTAAAACTGTTTGCGGCAATAACCACTTAAGGACCGCCTCACGCCGATATACGTCGGCAGAATGGCATGGCTGGGCACATCAACGTACAGGTATGTTGCCCTTTAAGAGCCCAGCCGTGGGTCGCGCGCACGCCGGCGGCGCGCTCGTGGCCGGTACTGAGCTCCGTCACCGCGCCCGTGGGACCCGCATACCCGATCGCCGCTAGTGTCCCGCGATCGGGTCACAGAGCTGAAGAACGGGGAGAGGTGAGTGTAAACAAACCTTTCCCCGTTCTTCTCTGTGGCATGTCAGTGATCGTCTCTTCCTTGTCATCGGAACAGACGATCAGTGACGTGTAACGTGTAGCCACGCCCCCCTTCAGTAAGAATCGCTTCTTAGGGTACACTTAACCCCTACAGCGCCACCTAGTGGTTAACCCCTTTACTGCCAGTGTCATTTTCACAGTAACCAGTCCATTTTTATAGCACTGATCGCTGTGAAAATGACAATGGTCCCAAAAATGTGTCAAAAGGGTCCGATGTGTCCGCCATAATGTCGCAGTCACGAAAAAAATCACTGATCGCCGCCATTACTAGTAAAAATATTAATAAAAATGCCATAAAACTACCCCCTACTTTGTAAACGCTATAACTTTTGCGCAAACCAATCAATAAACGCTGATTGAGATTTTTTTTTACCAAAAATGTGTAGAAGAATACGTATCGGCCTAAACAGAGGAAAAAAAATGTTTTTTTTATATATTTTTGGGGGGTATTTATTATAGCAAAAAGTAAAAAATCGAGCATTTTTTTCAAAATTGTCGCTCTATTTTTGTTTATAGCGCAAAAAATAAAAACCGCAGAGGTGATCAAATACCACCAAAAGAAAGCTCTATTTGTGGGAAAAAAAGGACGCCAATTTTGTTTGGGAGTCACGTCGCACGACCGCGCAATTGTCAGTTAAAGCGACGCAGTGCCGAATCGCAAAAAGGGCCTGGTCCTTTAGCTGCATATTGGTCCGGGGCTTAAGTGGTTAATGTAATGTTGGGTCCCGGCAATATAAATGAAATATAGATGGAAATTGTTGAGAAAAACGGCATGGGTACCCCCCAGCCCATTACCAGGCCCTTTGGGTGTTGTATGGATATTAAGGGGAACCCCGCACCCAAATGAAAAAAAGAAAAGGCGTGGGGCCCCCAGGCCCTATATACTCTGAACAGCATTATACAGGTGGTCCAAACAAGACAGGGACTGTAGGTTTGTTCCTAAGTTGAATCAGTTTGTAATTTGGAACAGGTACATTTTGTAAGTGTAGCTCCAGCCCGAAAATCTGGTTTTAAGCTTTTTGGATAACATAGGGAAGGGTTAACACCCCTGTAACATTTGTATTGCTGTCTGTGCCCCTGTTCAGAAGATTTCACCTCACTTTCTGTCCCAATGACAATTGGATTTTGGAAATTTGGGGTTATTAGGGAAACAAGGATTGGTGATAGAGCATCAGTAGAGATACCTTTTTCCCATATTAACTCTTAGGCCTTGTACACACGACCGGTTTTCTCGGCAAGAAACGACAAGAAAAATGTTGGGAGAGCTTTCTTGCCGAGATTCACGACAGTTTTCTCGACGAGAAACCATATACACAAACGGTTTTCTCGGCAAGTGAGAAAACCGTTCTGGTGTATGGTTTCTCGTCGAGAAAACTGTTGTGAATCTCGACGAGGAAAAAAGAAAACCTGCTTTCTTTTTTCTCGTCGGGAGTCTCATTTTTCTCGTCAGACTGTTTTTGGACGAGTAAGCTTTTCAGAGTCTTCAAAAACCGCGCATGGTCAGAATCAAGTATGAGACGGGAGCGCACCTTCTTGTAAAACTAGCGTTCGTAATGGAGATAGCACATTCGCCACGCTGTAACGAACTGAAAGCACAAAGACTGAAAAGCGCGAATCGTCTCTCCCCAAACTTTTACTAACACGCAGTAACACGAGATTAGCAAAAGCAGCCCAAGCGGTGGCACCATGAGAATGCCGTCGTACGTGTTGTATGTCACCGCGCTTTAGACCGACGAGATTTTGGATTGACAGTGTGTATGCAATAGTAGTGCAACGGATCGGTGACGATCCGTGATCCGAACGGGTCACCCCGTTCGGATCGGCACACACCGCGATCCGCGGCCTCGGCCTTAGGAAAGGCCGCGGCTTCGGCCTAGCTCCGGAGCCGCGGCCATCTTGGTACACCCGGCGGCGGCGGCTGCCTTGTGCGTGCTGACGTCATAACCCCTCACCCTCGCTGCTCGTGGATCTGAACTGGCCGGCGGGAGAGTAAGGTAAGTGGGGGAGATGCCCATTACAGGGGGAGAAGAGTGTGGATATTACAGGGGGAGAAGAGTGTGGATATTACAGGGGGAGAAGAGTGTGGATATTACAGGGGGAGAAGAGTGTGGATATTACAGGGGGAGAAGAGTGTGGATATTACAGGGGTAGAAGAGTGTGGATATTACAGGGGTAGAAGAGTGTGGATATTACAGGGGGAGAAGAGTGTGGATATTACAGGGGGAGAAGGGTGTGGATATTACAGGGGGAGAAGAGTGTGGATATTACAGGGGGAGAAGAGTGTGGATATTACAGGGGGAGAAGAGTGTGGATATTACAGGGGGAGAAGATTGTGGATATTACAGGGGGAGAAGATTGTGGATATTACAGGGAGGGGGGAAGATTATGGATATTACAGGGGGGGGAAGATTATGGATATTACAGGGGGAGAAGATTGTGGATATTACAGGGGGAGAAGATTGTGGATATTACAGGGGGGGGAAGATTATGGATATTACAGTGAGGGGGAAATTACATGGATATTAGCAATTTTTTTTTTTTTTTTTTTTGCCGATCCGAAAATGATCCGATCCGTGACCCCTGATCCGAGGATCGATCCGATCCGTGAGTTTTTTGATCCGTTGCACCCCTAGTATGCAAGAAAAGCTTGACAAGAATCTCGTCACGCTTGACAAGAAACCCGTCGAGAAAAACAACGTTTTTTTTGCGACGAGATTCTCGGTCTTGTGTACTAGGCTTGACAGGAGAAAATTTCCCTTCCCAGTGTAAGTAGGAGTCATTTTTAAGTCGGATGTTTGAAAGTATATACTATACGGCCTGGCCTATATACTCTGCAGAAAATTGGGCCTTAGGTGTTGGTGGTACCAGAATACTGTAAGCCCTCATAGTTACTCTTGGTGGGTGCTGGAACGGGCCCTGCTGTGAAATATTATATCAAGAATTGTAATTACATGCCCCTGTTGAACAGGGGCAGAAAAATTGGGCCTTTGGTGGTGGTGGTGGTGGTTCCACAACACTGTAAGCCCTCACAGTTACTCTTGGTGGGTGCAGGAACGGGCCCTGCTGTGAAATATTAGATCAAAAATTTTAATTACACGCCCCTGTTAAGCAGGGGCAGAAAAATTGGGCCTTAGGCACTGGTGCTGGTGCCACAACACTGCAATCCCTCACAGATACTCTATTTGAGCGCAGGAATGAGCCCTGCTGCAAAATATTACAGCAACATTTTTAATTATACATGCCCCTGTTAAACAGGGGCAGAAAAATTGGGCCTTAGGCACTGGTGCCACAACACTGCAACCCCTCACAGATACTCTAGTTGAGCGCAGGAATGAGCCCTGCTGCAAAATATTACAGCAAAAATTGTAATAACACGCCCCTGTTGAACAGGGGCGGAAAAATTGGGCCTTATGCACTGGTGCTGGTGCCACAACACTGCAACCCCTCACAGATACTCTATTAGAGCGCAGGAATGAGCCTTGCTGCAAAATATTACAGCAAAAATGTAAATTATACACGCCCCTGTTAAACAGGGGCAGAAAAATTGGGCTTTAGGCACTGGTGCCCAGAACCAAAAATGTTCTTAGAAACTATGAACATTGAGGAGAAATAGGATAGTCACTCAGCATAACAGGATAGTCACTCACAATCAGCATCAGCATTGGCAGTCTTGAAGGGATCTCATTCATAAAAAAATGAATCGGTTACATCAGCATCAGGTGCTTGGTAGCTGGTGATCCAAGACTGATTCATTTTTATGAAGGTGAGACGATCAACCGAGTCGGTGGACAGGCGCACTCTGTGATTGGTTACAAAGCCTCCAGCAGCACTGAATGTGCGTTCCGAAAGAACGCTGGATGCAGGACGGGCCAGTAGCTCAATTGCATACTGTGCAAGCTCTGGCCAGTGATCCATCCTCAAGACCCAGTAACCCAGTGGATTTTCGGTTGGAAAGGTTTCCAAGTCTGATCTTGCCCCTAGGTATTCCTGCACTATGTAAATCAGACGCTGGCGATGGTTGCTGGAACGATCAGACCTTTGGGCTGTGGACTAAAAAATTGTCTGAATGCATCGGTCAGACGGCCACCTTCTCCACCACTCCTTCTGTGACTGACCAAAGCCTCAGCAACACGTTGTCCATGACCAGGAATTTGTAACCTCCCAGGCTCTGGAAATGGGTTGTACAAACCTTTCTGCAAGGCCTCCCGAAGATGTTTCATCCTCTGCTCCCTCTGCGATGGCTGAATAAGTTCCGCAACCTTACCCTTGTAACGTGGATCAAGGAGGCTTGCCAGCCAGTAATGATCCCTCTCCTTGATCACACAAATCCGAGGGTCCTTTCGCAGGCTTTGCAGGATCAGAGAGGCCATGCAGCATAGGTTTGCTGAGGCATTCGATCCGGAGTCCTCTGGGTCACGAAGGACGACATGATTCGCAGCCACGTACAAGTCCATGGGTTTCTGGGGACTGTAAACGATCCCTTGAAGACTGCTGCTGATGCTGAGTGCTAGGCTCCACCTCCATGCTGACACAATCCTCCTCCTCCTCCTCTTCCTGTGTGAGCAAGGGGCCCGCAGGAATACTGTCTGGATAAAGGGGGCCTTGAGAGGTAAGGAAGTCCTCCTCTTCCTCCCTCTGTTCTGCCTCAAGTGCCCTGTCCATTATTCCATGCAACGTGTGCTCCAACAGGTAGACAAGAGGGACATTATCACTGATGCATGCACTGTCACTGCTCACCATCCTCGTGGCCTCCTCAAATGGTGACAGGACAGTGCATGCATCCTTGATCATGAGCCACTGGCGTGGCGAAAAAAAGCCAAGCTCCCCTGACCCTGTCCTGGTGCCATAGTCACACAGGTACTCGTTGATGGCCCTCTGCTGCATGTGCAGCCGCTGCAAAATTGCCAACGTTGAGTTCCACCTTGTCAGGAACGAGTATGGAGATCGAGATGCTAAGAGGGCTCCCCTTGCGGCTGAGTGCAGCGCGCCCCTGGAGTTGGGAACAGGGAGCGCGGTGCCCACAGAAGCACGGTTGGCCAGGTGCTTGCTTGCAGTCTGATGAGCTCAGCCACTGAGGGATGGCGGAGGCAGGCAGAACTGAGCTGGTTATATTCAGATGAACGGAGATATCGGAAGCCAGGCCGGGGGTCAAACACAGGAGATCAGTCCAGAGCATATACAGGGGCGAGCCGGGGTCATACACGTGCAGGGTCCAGGTACAAGCCGAGGGTCAAGCCGGGTGGTCAGGAAGCAGAAGCAGAGTCCAGAAGCAGGCCGAGGGTCAAACACAGGAGAACAGGAAGCAAGGTTAAGGCAAGCCGGTTCACAACGGATAAGCACGGATCAGGAGACAAGGTCAAGGTACACAGGAGACTGAAGAGATAATCCAGCAATGAGCAGCTCCAGCAGCAGGCTTAAATAGACCAGGAAGTTAGTCATGTGATCTGTTCAGGTTACAAGGAGGAAGTACCGCCCACCTTAGTCATGCTGTGCACCATGGCAGCCATGATTGTCTTGGGCAGAATTGCCAGTCCTTCTTCGGCTATTTCCCTGACAGTGCCCCCCCCCGAGGGGCAGCCTCTGGATGCCCAACCTAGACCATCTTTCTGGGTACCTGTTGCGGAAATTTTGCAAAAGTCTTGGAGCATGTAAATTATCCATTGGTTCCCAAGAATTTTCCTCTGAAGAATACCCCTTCCATTTAACAAGAAATTGAGTCTGCCTACCTCTTTTCCGGCAATCTAGGATGGCTTCAACTTCATATTCGGTATCGTTACCTATGATAACTGGTGGAGGTGGCAACTCCTCTCTTCCTGGAAATGGACTTGGCACAGCTGGTTTCAGAAGGGAGACGTGGAACACCGGATGGATCTTGTAGGAGGCCGGTAAAGCGAGTTCAAAAGCCACAGGGTTCACTTCCTTCTTGATCTTGAATGGACCCACAAACCTTGGACCAAGCTTCCTGGAAGGGCAAGAAAGTCTGAGGTTAATAGAGGACAGCCATACCTTGTCACCCACCTTGTAGATGGGATTCCCTCTCTTTCTCCTGTCATGTTGTTTCTTGAAGTCTTCCTGAGCCTTTCGCATGGTCTCCTGAAGGATTCGGTAATTGGTTTGGAAGAAGTTTATCCTATCCTGAACGGCTGGTACCGGAGATTCAGGAATGGTGTTGGGAAGAAAGGATGGGTGAAAGCCATAGTTTGCCCAAAAGGGCGACTGATTGGTGGCTGTGTGTATGGTATTATTGTATGAAAATTCCGCACAAGGTAGCAAGGAGACCCAGTCATCTTGGGAGAAAGAGCAGAAGCACCGCAGGTATTGCTCTAAGGTCTGGTTCGTTCTTTCTGTTTGGCCATTACTTTGAGGGTGGTAAGCAGAAGAAAGACATAAGTCAATTGACAAGATCTTACAAAGATTCTTCCAGAAACCAGAGGTGAATTGAACCCCTCTATCGGAGACTATATTGTCGGGTAACCCATGAAGTCTGACTATCTCCTTAATGAAAATTTTTGCAGTGTCCATGGCGGAGGGGGTGCCAAGCATGGGCAGGAAGTGGGCCATCTTTGATAGTCGGTCCACTACTACCAAGATTGTTGTAAAGTTCTCTGATGGAGGGAGATCGACTATGAAGTCCATAGAGATGTTTTTCCAAGGCTGCTCCGGAACTGGTAAGGGTCTTAATAGACCCCAAGACCTGGTCTTGGGACCCTTGTTACGCTGGCAAACCAAACAGGACTCAACATATTTTTTACAGTCTGATCTTAGGGAAGGCCACCATAGGTAACGTTGGACAAGGTCGATCGTCTTCCGGATCCCGAAATGCCCGGCCAGCTGGTGATCATGAAATCTTTTCAAGGCCTGCAGTCTGACTTCCTGGGGGACAAAGATTTTGTCCTGATGCCACAGAAATCCCTTGTGACTCCTTAAGGTAGAAATTTCCGACTCTGGGCAGTGAAGAGAGGCTTGTACAATGGATGCTTTTAGGTCTGGCTGAATCAGAAGGAAATTTTGTGTGGACAGGATTGTACCGGGAGTGGTTTCTTCAGGGGTGTCTGGGAACATCCGAGACAGAGCATCCGCCTTTCCATTTTTAGATCCGGGACGAAACGAGATGTGAAAATTGAATCTCGAAAAGAATAACGCCCACCGAGCTTGACGCGGTCTCAAACGTTTTGCAGTCCTCAGATATTCTAATTTTTATGATCGGTAAAGATCATAATGGGATGTGCTGCACCTTCAAGTAAATATCTCCACTCTTCCAGGGCTGTTTTGATGGCCAAAAGCTCCCGATCTCCGACGTCGTAATTTCTTTCCGGTTGTGTCCTTTTTCGAGAGGAAAAGGCTACAGGATGTAACAATGATTTGGGGCCCTGTCGTTGAGAAAGGATAGCTCCTGTGGCCACTTCGGAGGCATCGACTTCCAAAATGTAGGGCAATGCAGGGTCAGGATGCTGAAGAACTGGCGCTGAAACAAACACTGTTTTAAGTCTGTCGAAAGCTGCCTGAGCCTCCGGGGACCACTGGAATCTGGAATGCAAACGGGTTAGTTGGGTAATGGGTGATATAATGGCTGAAAAGTTCTTAATAAATCGTCTGTAAAAGTTTGAAAAGCCAATAAACCTTTGAACACCCTTCTTGTCGGAGGGGACAGGCCACTCCAGGATCGCTTTTACTTTCTGGGGATCCATGGCCACTCCTTTCGTAGATATGACAAGACCCAAAAACTGGATAGATTCTTTCTCAAAGTCACATTTTTCGGCTTTTACATATAGTCCATGCGTTCTTAGAATAGTTAGTACCTTTTTCATGTGCACTCGATGAATCTCCAGCGTGGCCGAGAAGACAAGGATGTCATCCAGGTATACAATGAGGAAGTTGTCAAGATGGTCTCGGAAAATGTCGTTCACAAAGTGCTGGAACGTGGCTGGAGCATTGCAGAGGCCAAAAGGCATCACCAAATATTCAAAATGTCCGAAACGAGTTCGGAAAGCTGTTTTCCACTCATCCCCCTCTCGAATGCGAACCAGATTATAAGCACCTCGTAAGTCCAGTTTGGAGAAAACTCGAGCAGAACGGAATCGTTGGAAGAGTTCCGGGATGAGAGGGAGTGGATAGCGATTTTTGATAGTGATCTTATTCAGATCTCGGTAGTCTATACAAGGCCTAAGCGTTTTATCCTTTTTTTCGACAAAAAATATGCCAGCACCTGCAGGGGAAGAAGAGGGACGAATGAATCCCTTTGCCAGGTTTTCATCGACATAGAGTCGTAATGTTTCGAGTTCAGTCTCTGATAAAGGGAAGATACGACCAAAGGGAATTTCGGAGCCTGGGAGCAAGTCAATAGGGCAGTCATAGGGACGATGAGGTGGAAGGGAGTCTGCTCCCTTCTTGTCGAATACATCCAGAAATTCTAGGTAGGCAGAGGGTACATGAGGATTGGAACTAGAAACAGGTTGTATGGTCAGGCAGCTGGTAAAGTCCTTAGGGCCAGGGGGCAGACAATTCTGCTGACAGTAAGCAGATGAAAACAGCACTTCATTCTTCAGCCAGTCAATGTGAGGGTTGTGTGCTCGTAACCAGGGGACTCCCAGAATGACCGGAAACAGAGGAGAGCACAAAACATCGAAACGTACCAGTTCCTTGTGGCCAGAGCTGGTTGTCATAGGGATTGGCAGGGTCTCATGGGTTATCAGTCCAGAACTGGGTAGAGATCCATCAGCCAAATGAACTGTTAACTGCTGCTTCTTGGTAACAAGGGGAATTCCAAGTCCTTTGGCCAAGTTGATGTCTAGGAAGCAGCTGCAGGCCCCAGAGTCGATGATGGCTGAAAGACGGATCTCTTCCCTGGCCACCGATAGGGAGATAGCGAGGACAGGGTGAGATGAGGTAAGTCCTGACACTTGACAATGTACTGGGGGTTTGAAGAATGGTTTCTTCGCCCTGAGGTGGCAATTTTGTAAGAAATGGCCATTGTCTCCACAGTAAAAGCAAAGGTTCGCCTTTCGGTTCGGTAGAGTCTTTCCTCAGGTGATAGGGCAGGCCGAAACAGGCCCATCTGTCTGGGCTTGACTTCAGGTATGGGTGGATTGGAGGCGAGAGAAAAAGAGGATTCTGGCAGTCCTTGAGCTGATTGGAGAGTCTGAGACTTCTCGAATAGACGTTCACGTAGGCGTCTGTCCAGTTGTATGGCTAACTGGATGAGGCCCTCCAAGGTATCCGGGACTGCTACCCTGGCCAGCTCGTCCTTGAGGGACTCCGATAGGCCCAGACGATATTGATACTTCAGGGCAGCTTGATTCCAACATGTGTCTGCGGCCCATGTGCGGAAGTCCACAGTGTAATCCTCTGCGGGAAGTTGCCCCTGCTGCAGGGTGTGCAGGGCATTCTCGGCCGTAGTCATACGATGAGGATCATCGTACAACTGGGCCATAGCTGTGAAGAAAGTGTCAACAGAGTCAGTAATGGGGCTCTTCTGTTCCAGTAGCCCGTGGGCCCACACCTGGGGGTCGTCCAAGAGTAAGGAGATAATGAAACCAACTTTAATATTCTCCAAGGAGAAAGTTCTTGGTTGAAGAGCCAGGTATAGTAGGCAGGAATTTTTAAAAGTCCTAAACTTTCTTCGGTCCCCTGAGAACCGTTCAGGGGTCGGCACACGTGGTTCAGGAAGCGGGATCGGCACGGTGAGAGGAACCTCCTGAGACATTGCAGCAGAGGGAGTACAACTGGAGGTAGGTCTTGGATCAGGAGATATAGGATTGGAAGACAAGTGATGCAGGTGACCCTCTAATTGCTCATGGGCGTCTTGTAGTCTTTGCACTGTTTGGGTAAGTGCAGTGATCTGCTGGCACATAGCCTCTATAGGGGAAGCGCCTCTGTCGATCTCTGACATGGCTGGATTATACTGTCAGGAACGAGTATGGAGATCGAGATGCTAAGAGGGCTCCCCTTGCGGCTGAGTGCAGCGCGCCCCTGGAGTTGGGAACAGGGAGCGCGGTGCCCACAGAAGCACGGTTGGCCAGGTGCTTGCTTGCAGTCTGATGAGCTCAGCCACTGAGGGATGGCGGAGGCAGGCAGAACTGAGCTGGTTATATTCAGATGAACGGAGATATCGGAAGCCAGGCCGGGGGTCAAACACAGGAGATCAGTCCAGAGCATATACAGGGGCGAGCCGGGGTCATACACGTGCAGGGTCCAGGTACAAGCCGAGGGTCAAGCCGGGTGGTCAGGAAGCAGAAGCAGAGTCCAGAAGCAGGCCGAGGGTCAAACACAGGAGAACAGGAAGCAAGGTTAAGGCAAGCCGGGTCACAACGGATAAGCACGGATCAGGAGACAAGGTCAAGGTACACAGGAGACTGAAGAGATAATCCAGCAATGAGCAGCTCCAGCAGCAGGCTTAAATAGACCAGGAAGTTAGTCATGTGATCTGTTCAGGTTACAAGGAGGAAGTACCGCCCACCTTAGTCATGCTGTGCACCATGGCAGCCATGATTGTCTTGGGCAGAATTGCCAGTCCTTCTTCGGCTATTTCCCTGACACACCTGGTGGGCATGTCACAGATGAGGCGGTTCTTGGGCAGGTTGCATTCCTTTTGGAGGTCAGCCAGCCGAGCACTGGCATTATATGACTGGCGGAAATGCCCACAGACTTTCCTAGCCTGTCTCAGGAGATCCTGTAAGCCCGGGTAGCTGCACAAGAACCGCTGCACCACTAAATTAAGGATGTGTTATCACCCCTGTAACATTTGTTTTGCTGTCTGTGCCCCTGTTCAGAACATTTCACCTCACTTTCCGTCCCAATGACAAATGTTTTTGAAAAGTGGGGGTTTTATTGAAACAAGGATTGGTGATAAAGCATCAGTAGAGAGGAGACACCTTTTTTCCATATTAACTCTTACAGGAGAGAATTTCCCTTCATAGAGGTAGATTTCCTCTCACTTCCTGTTGTCTCCTTTCGTTTGCAAGTAGGAGTCGTTTGTAAGTTGGATGTTTGAAAGTAGGGGCCTGCCGTATATACTCTGCTGAAATTTGCCCCTTACATGTTGGTGTTGCCACAACACTGTAAGCCCTCACAGTTACTCTTGGTGGGCGCATGAATGGGCCCTGCTGTGAATTATTAGATCAAGAATTGTAATTGCATGCCCCTGTTGAACAGGGGCTGAAAAATTGGGCCTTTGGTGGTGGTGGTGTTGAAACAACACTGTAAGGCCTCACAGTTACTCTTGGTGGGCGCATGAATGGGCCCTGCTGTGAATTATTAGATCAAGAATTGTAATTACATGCCCCTGTTAAACAGGGGCAGAAAAATTGGGCCTTGGGCACTGGTGCCACAACACTGCAACCCCTCACAGATACTGTACTTGGAGCACAGCAATGAGCCCTGTTGCAAAGTATTGCATCAAAAATTGTAATTACACGCCCCTGTTAAACAGGGGCTGAAAAATTGGGCCTTAGGCACTGGTGGCGGCACCCAGAAACAAAAATGTTCTTCCAAGCTATCATCATCAATCGGATCATTGAGGAGGAGGAGGATAGTCAGTCAACATAACAGGACAGTCACTCAGCATCAGCATCAGTCTTGAAGGGATGTGACATTTAAAAATAAATTAGTCTGTTTATATCAGCTTCAGGTGTTTGGTAGCTGGTGGTGATCCAAGACTGGTTTATCTTTATGAAGGTCAGTCGATCAACCGAGTCGGTGGACAGGCGCACCCTGTGATCCGTGACAAATCCTCCAGCAGCACTGAATGTGCGTTCTGAAAGAACGCTGGATGCAGGACAGGCCAGTAGCTCAATTGCATACTGTGCAAGCTCTGGCCAGTGATCCATCCTCAAGACCCAGTAAGCCAGAGGATTTTCAGTGGGGAAGGTGTCCAAGTCTGACCTTGCACCTAGGTATTCCTGCACCATGTATATTAGACGCTGGCGATGGTTGCTGGAACCGATCATACCTTGGGGCTGCGGACTAAAGAATTGTCTGAACGCATCGGTCAGACGGCCACCTTCCCCACTGCTCCTTCTTTGACTGACCGAAGCCTCAGCAACTCGTTGTCCAGGACCAGGAGTTTGTAACCTCCCAGTCTCTGGGAACGCGTTGCACAGACCTTTCTGCAAGGCCTCCCGGGGGTTGTCTCATCCTCTGCGACGGTAAGATAAGGTCCGCAACCTTACCCTTGTACCGTGGATCCAGGAGAGTGGCCAGCCAGTAATGGTCCCTCTCCTTGATCCGAAGAATACGAGGATCCTTCCGCAGACTTTGCAGGATCAGGGAGGCCATGCAGCGTAGGTTAACTGAGGCATTCGGTCCGGAGTCCTCTGGGTCACTAAGGACGACATGATCCGCAGCCACCTCCTCCCAGCCACGTACAAGTCCACGGGTTTTTTGGGACTGTAAATCATCCCTAAAAGACTGCTGCTGATGATGCTGAGTGCCAGGCTCCACCTCCATGCTGACACAATCCTCCTCCTCCTCCTCTTCCTGCGCGATGGGTGGGACAGAAGGAACACTGTCTGGGTAAAGGGGGCCTTGAGAGGCAAGGAAGTCCTCCTCTTCCTGCCTCTGTTCTGCCTCAAGTGCCCTGTCCATTATTCCACGCAGCGTATGTTCCAACAGGTGGACAAGAGGTACAGTGTCACTGATGCATGCACTGTCACTGCTCACCATCCTCGTGGCCTCCTCAAATGGTGCCAGGACAGTGCATGCATCCCTGATCATGCCCCACTGGCGTGGTGAAAAAAAAACGAGCTCCCCTGACCCTGTCCTGGTGCCGTAGTCGCACTGGTACTCATTGATGGCCCTCTGCTGTGTGTGCAGCCGCTGCAGCATGGCCAATGTTGAGTTCCACCTGGTGGGCATGTCACATATAAGGCGGTTCTTGGGCAGGTTCAACTCCTTTTGCAGCTCAGCCAGGCGAGCACTGGCATTATATGATCTGCGGAAATGCACACAGACTTTCCTGGCCTGCCTCAGGACATCCTGTAAGCCCGGGTACCTGCCCAAGAACCGCTGCACCACCAGGTTAAGGACGTGAGCCACACAGGGCACATGGGTCAGTTGTCCCTGTTGGAGGGCGTAGAGGAGGTTGGTGCCATTGTCGCAAACCACCATTCCTGCCTTAAGCTGGCATGGCATCAACCACCTCTCGGCCTGCCCCTGCAGAGCAGACAGAACCTCTGCCCCAGTGTGGCTCCTGTCCCCCAAACACACCAGCGCAAGCACGGCATGGCATCTTTTTGCCTGCGTACTTGCGTAGCCCCTTGAACGCCTACGGAGCACCGCTGGTTCCGAGGACAAAGCACAGGAAGAGGCCATGGAGGAAGAAGAAGAGGAGGGGGTGGAGGAGAGAGGTGTGTCACAACCAGTAGTAGCATTTTGGAGGTGTGGCGGTGGAACAACCTCCAACACTACTGCACCTTGTCCTGCATCCTTCCCAGCTGCCAAAAGAGTGACCCAATGGGCCGTGAAAGAAAGGTAACGTCCCTGTCCATGCCTGCTGGACCATGAGTCAGCGGTAATATGCACCTTACCGCTGACCGCCCTGTCCAGCGAGGCCAAGACATTGCCTTCCACATGCCGGTAGAGAGCCGGAATCGCCTTCCGTGAGAAAAAGTGGCGTTTGGGAACCTGCCACTGAGGAACCGCACATTGCACAAACTCACGGAAGGGGGCCGAGTCTACCAACTGAAAAGGCAGCAGTTGAAGCGCTAGCAATTTAGCCAAGCTAGCATTCAACCGCTGGGCATGTGGATGGCTGGGAGTGAACTTCTTTTGACGGTCCAGCAGCTGGGGCAGGGAAATTTGCCTGCTAGAATCGGACGTCGGTGTACTGCTAGCAGAGTGCCCGCAAGTACTTGGCTGTGACACACCTAATTCTACACCTTCATTCCTCTCAGTGCAGGTTTCAGAGAGGACTGAAGGTATAGTGGGGTTGGAGATCCCAGCTGATGCGGTGCAAGGAGAGGTCCTCTTTGTTCTTTGCTGTGGGTCTTTAAGGTAGGCTTGCCAACGAGCTGCATGGCAGGTCAACATATGTCTGGTCAAGCATGTGGTGCCCAAGCGGCTGATGTTTTGGCCACGCGATATACGCTTGAGACATATGTTGCAAACAGCAGCTGTGCGATCTGATGCACTCGAAAAAGGACCACACCAAATACATTTTTGAATAACGGGCAGAGGCAGCGCCCTGCACAGGCGGAGCTCTGCGGTGTGATTCAGTCGGTGTGCTGCCCTTACGCTGGCCCCCCGAGGGAATCCTGCCTCGTTGGGGAAGTGCCTCCTCCTCTCTCCTATTAGGCACCCACGTGGAGTCAGTGACCTCATCATCCCCTCCCTCCTCATCACTGGAGCCAATCTGGCAGTATGCTGCAGCTGCTGGATCATGACTGCCAGATTGGTGTCCTTCTTGAGCATCCCCTCTCTCTGCTCTCACGCTACTGCCTTCCTCTATCTGGGTATCATCATCAGATCCTTCGAAACGCTGGGCATCCTCCTGGAGCATGTACAGAACACTGTGCTCAAACAGTTCGGGGGACTCCTCAGGAGGACATGGTGGGTCTAGGGAAGGAGTGACTGATGATGACATTGATACCATGGAAGAGGACGCTTTGGCAGCTGCTTTGCCAGTACCCTGAGCCTGGGTGAGAGAGGATGAGGAGGGCTTGGTCATCCACTCTACCAAGTCTTCGGCATGATGCGGCTCAACGCGTCCAGCTGCCGAAAATAAGGACAAGCGTGTCCCATGACCACGTGCTGATGACGATGCACCGTGTCCACGACCAGCACTGTTGTCTCTAGACACAGAGCCTGCTTGCCCTCTTTTATTGGCTCCTGACTGTCTGCCTCTCCTTGTTTGCCTTCCAGACATTCTAATGGCCTGCAGGGAGATGGGAAAACCAGCAATAAGGGGTAGCTTCAGGTGTCTATTTTGCAGGAAGCACATTACGCCCCCTGTAAGTGCTGCAGATGACTGCCTGTGTTACACAACAGGAAAAAACAGCAATAAGGGCTAGCTTCAGGTGTCTATTTTGCAGGAAGCACACTACGCCCCCTGTAACTGCTGCAGATGACTGCCTGTGTTACACAACAGGAAAAAACAGCAATAAGGGCTAGCTTCAGGTGTTTATTTTGCAGGAAGCACACTCCGCCCGCTGTAAGTGCTGCAAATGCCTGTTAGTGTAACACAAAAGAAAAAAAGCTTGAGCAATAAGGGCTAGCTTCAGGTGTATATTTAGCAGGAAGCACACTCCGCCCGCTGTAAGTGCTACAAATGCCTGTTAGTGTAACACACCAGGAAAACACAGCAATACAGACTAGCTTCAGGTGTATATTTAGCAGGAAGCACACTCCGCCCGCTGTAAGTGCTGCAAATGCCTGTTAGTGTAACACACCAGGAAAACACAGCAATACGGGCTAGCTTCAGGTGTATACTGTGCAGAAGGCTTAGCAACAATGACACTGACACTGTCCCCTGCCTATCCTTCTCTCTCTGCACACAAGGTTTATCAAAGAATATGACACTGACACTCTCCCTGCCTATCCTTCTCTCTCCCTGCACACAAGGTTTAGCAAAGAATATGACACTGACACTCTCCCTGCCTATCCTTCTCTCTCCCTGCACACAAGGTTTAGCAAAGAATATGACACTGACACTGTCCCTTGCCTATGCTTCTCTCTCCCTGCACACAAGGTTTAGCAAAGAATATGACACTGACACTCTCCCTGCCTATCCTCTCTCCCTACACACAAGAATAGCACAATGACACTGTCCCTGCCTATCCTTCTCTTTCCCTGCGCCGGAACACACTACACAAGGCCACCGCGCTGGCGGCCTTTTATACTGTGGGCTAAACCCCCTGAGCTATAATTGGCCACAGGCAACGTTCTTCTGAAGGCCCAGGTGAGCCAGGGGTTGGGACTGTGAGTGTGGTTGGAGGTGTCGGAGTCCATTGTCGGTGGAGCCCGTAAGGGAGGGTGATTCTACATCTACTGGGAATTACCTGCCCGCGGAAATGTACGACACCTCCGACCTAGAGTCGCTGTCAGATGCCGGCGATGCATCCGTTCCGGTGACGGGAACGCAACGTTCATTACTGCGGGCTCCTAGGTCCAAGCCAACGGACGTAGTTAAAGTACCTCGGCATCCGGAGTCCATTGTCCAGCCTGGAGAAGGAGACCGTGCCACAATGCCACCTCTGGCCCGGCTACAGCGGCTCTTCTGTCAGAGAGTTACCCGTGAATATGGGTGGGAGTACCCATACCTACCCCGGTACTTGATTTTTGAAGTGGAGGTCCTGCGGCAGCGATGGTATGATGAGTTTGTCTGGGAAAAGCTCAAAGTGCCCCATGCTCGCCGATATCTTTCGTGCTCATTCCCCGTGTCCAAGAAGTTCAAGGACTGTAAGGCAGAGTGGATGTTGGGTCGGCACATGCATGCGGACAGGGTGCTTATTTGTCGCAAAGACGGAGAGAACATTGAGTATAATTTGGAGACTTTCGATAAGCACTTGAAGCCCCTGTTCCTGCCGCACCCAAAGTTCTACCTTTAGAAGGAAAAGACTCCTGTATGCTCTGATTATTGTTCATTGCTGAACTTGCCGGAACACAAGGACTGTGCCCTAGTTTTTTTTTATTTGGGCGTTATACTCTTTGGAGAAATGGGAGCTGTTACTGTTTGTTCTCCCTGCACTGCAAAGAAGATAATGACTTTGGGGTGTAGTTAGTGTAGACACAGAGAAGAAAAGAAGGAAAGTTGTCTGGAGGATTTGGCCAAGTGTCATTACCGTGGCGCTGTCACCAGGTGGCAGTGCTGCGCAACGACTGTTTTTTTTTTTTACACTTGCATCACTCATTGGAGCGAATGGGCCTTTTCAAGGACAGGCCCGTTCATTCCAAGAAAACACACATTGTGGTAGGATGTTTGTTTTTTTCCCTTCTGCAGGAGATTCATCTGTCAAGGCTGCTGAGAATGGGTGGTCCTTAGATAGTCAGAGGGAGGATTGTGCATGTGTAAATGTCAGAAATGTTTTAAGGAGAGTTTTATAGTTTTACTGTTTTATGTTTCCCTTTCCCATTCTAGGTCTTGGCACAATTCAGGGCTAATTTGTATGGTTTAGTCTCTGGGCGAAGCTTATGCACCACCTTTGTGGGATGTGAGTTTGGACCAGACACTGGGGACCAGTGTCAAATCACAGGGGGGAGAGTGTAGCGGGTATTTAAATTTGGGGGGGAGCATCTGGGTCAATTAACCCAGATGTACTAATTGTTAGGGAATCTAAGAGTCCCTTTTGTGGTTCTTGGAGGACTCTGGTGGTGCAAGGTTCCCTGTGGCCTGCGGGTGGCGTTGTCGCCCTGGGTCGGAGTTGAACCTGCACCGCAAGACTGTTCCTTTTTGTCCTTTCCTGGCACCGGTTCAGCAGGGCGGGGAACGCGCTGTGACGCAAAGGGAGAGGAGATAAAAGGGGCGGACGCCCTGACCTTGGGGTTCAGAGTTGGAGGACGCGGCCGCACCCAGGCACCTGGGTGCTGGCGTTCCGGAGTTCCGGGCCAAGGTGCCCTTGACCTGGCCGGAGCGAGGGATGGAGTCCATCCCAGGCACCTTAAGCCTGGGGTGAGGTACTATGGCCAAGGCCTGGGGCCCAGGACTTCGACTGGGTTCCGCGAGGGTGGAGGAGTCCGAGGGGCCCTAAGGTGTTGGGACCTGTATCTGAGGCGAGGAGGCCGGGGAGTGTAACCCTTCCGAATAGCCCGGTACAGCATTAATCCGGTGACGGCGGGGCCTCCGGTAACTCTCTTAGAGGGATGTCTTCCCCCTGACAGGGGCTGCAACGTAGCGAAGGTAACTCCAGTTCCTGTTCACTAGAGTCGCTGGAAGAGACTCTGAAGCCAAAAAGTCCTTTTAACAGCCACTGTGCTTAGCAACCTTTGGTGAAACCTCAACGGTTTAGTTTTCTTTGAGGATTGTGCCTTGACCTACTCCCCACCAATACTGAACTGTTCTATGGGTCTCAAACTGTCTGCTCGCAAAGGACTATTTGTTTGCCGTTGGAATAAATAAGTGTTGAACCTTTTCATTGTGTGGTACTCCAATTACTGGGAGCAAAGTGGGTCATCAGCAGAACAGACTTGGCTCTGTACGTATACACAGCCCGGGTGTAATCTGATTCTGGCCTTCACCTCTACACGCAGTAATCTAGAGGACATGGGCCGTGGCGCACCTCGCTCTCCCCTTCAACGTACCCCTAGACCGAAGACATAGTAACCGCTAAAGAAGAGAGAGAGGGTGAGGCCGCTACATATATAAATAATGATTGGTCAAATTGTACATCACTTTTAGCGCTACATTTCACATGCCCTCTTGCTTTTGAATTTTTGTCACATTCTTATGCAGCAGCTTCTTCGTTTATCCTTCCACTTTTTGGTTAGCGCAATATTTGCATTTTTCCTAAATTATATATAAAAAAAAATTCAAAATACATACACAGAAGAGGAAAAAAAAAGGGGGCAAGGAAAGGAAAATTATAAAAAATGTAAAAAATTAGCTTGAACTGAATGATGGAAGTCAATAGAGCTTCACCTCATTCACTAAGCTCTGGGGAAAATGCCCTTGCAAAGAGTTTAGTACAGGGATATGCAATTAGCGGACCTCCAGCTGTTGAAAAACTACAAGTCCCATCATGCCTCTGCCTCTGGGTGTATGCTTGTTGCTGTCAGAGTCTTGCTATGCCTCATGGGACTTGAAGTTCTGCAACAGCTGGAGGTCCGCTAATTGCATATCCCTGGTTTAGTATATCAACCCCATAATGTCTTCTTTATTAGGTTTGTTGGTACCAGCCAGATAGGATAGATAATAAGGTACTTTGGGGAGTAAATTCATTTTTACATGTAGCCAGCTGCTCTTATGAATGATATATACGGCTATACAAACAATTGCAAAAGTCCTGACATAAGTGTTTTTGTCCTTCTAAGGGGGCTATTTATACAAAATTCGGAGATGTATTGTCAGCTTGTAATGTTTTGTGCTGCACAAATGTCACTATGGAAGAACAAATTGTCCAATTAAATTTCTTGCAGAAAGCATTGACCTGGATATGAACATGAATTTGCTAAAAATAACCGGGAATATCATGGAGTGAAATCAGTAAGTCCCCATAGCTCAAAGGGTTCAATGAGAAGTTGAAGACTCATGGATGCAGTGCAAACTGAAGATAACACGCCACAAGAGATCATCAATAAAATATCTGTAAAACAAAATTAAAAACAACGAGTTTTTAGCAAATTTAATATAAAGAGACTTAGTTATTTATACTACTTGAGTGAATGTGCTTCAAATCATTAAAAGCAGATCAGAAGATAAGCAGCAGCATAAGATAACACAGCTTGATTAAAGGGGAAGTTCACCGTCTCAGGAAAAAATGAAAAGGTGAGCTAACTCCATACACCTCCATCACCATCCCGCTGCCTTGCTGTACTTACCTCTGTTGGGGATGCGCTGTCAGTGCCCATGCAGTGAGTCCAGCAGTCCGGAGATATGAAATCTCCGCTCTGCTCCCTCTTCTCTGTGTAGAGTTTTTGGGATGGATCAGAGCGATTCTGATTGGCCAGCGGCTGCACAGAGCATCACTCTGATCCGTCCCTGGAAACTGCAGAGAGAAGAGGGAGAAAAGCAGGGATATCAAATCCTGGACTGCTACACCAGTTGCGTGGGCACTGACAGCTCATCGCCCAAGGAGGTGTGTATAGCAGGGGCTTGGGGGGGGGGTAGGGAGGGTGTACAGTGTTAGTTCACATTTTTTCTGAGAAGGCGAGATAATCCTTTAACTACCTGCGTACATGATCTGGTACTTCTGGGTCGGGGGCGCAAATTGATGAAGAAATTAGATTTTTTTTTTAATTTATTGGATATGTTTTATAGCAGAAAGTATAAAATATGTATTTTTTTTTTCAAAATTGTCGGTCATTTTTTTTCGTTTATAGCGCAAAAAGTATAAACCGCAGAGGTGATCAAATACCACCATAAGAAAGCTCTTTTTGTGGGGAAAAATTTACATACATTTTATTTGGGTACAACGTCGCACAACCACGCAATTGTCAGTTAAAATAGCACAGTGCCGTATCACAAAAAATGGCCTGGTCAGGAAGGGGATAAAACCTTTTGGAGCTCAAGTGGTTTGAGATGTTCTGGCTAAGCAAACTCTATCATTTTAATGGCAGCAATGTATAGGTTTGTGAATATACTGTACCCTGTTCATTTTCATTGGAGCTTGGGAAAACCTTTAATCTTGCAGTTGGGGGGGATGGTAAAAAATAGGCAGTTGTCTTCTGCACTGGGCTTCAATCAGCTTTCTTGGGGAATTGAGATAGGGACAGAGAACCACTAGTGAGGGAAAGTTAGGTTCAGGTTAGAGCAGTGGCGGCTGGTGTTCCATTCTTTGGGGGGGGGGGGAGTGGCAAACAACCAATAGTACCACACCCCCCCCCCTCGTTCAGTCGGTCCGCCAGTGACCCACCCTAATTCGATCGGTCAGTCAAAGTCCCCCCCGTCACTCGGTCGATCTTGCAAACAAGTAATTTTTCTTCTTTACTGATATGTAGCATTTACTTCCTGGAATTTGGAGGATGTGCTTAACTGAGAAAACCCCTCCTCCCCTCCCCCAGATGAAAGAAAAAAATGTCCAGGAAGATGTATGACATCATTTTTGGCCTAGGCCAGAAACCATAAGGCAACTGAAGAAATGTAAAAAAAAAAAAGTTTTAAACCCGTTAATATAATAAACCTTCCTATCTATTTACTAATGCTAGCAGCATAAGGATTAAAGTGGTTGTAAACCCTTACAGACCACTTTATGCTACAGGTAAGTCTATAATAAGGCTTACCTGTAGCTACCCAGGATGTCTCCTAAACCTGTACGGTTTAGGAGATATCCCCTGTCCCCTGCATGTGCCGAGGTCATCGGCACATGCGCACTGGGGCAAACTGAAGCAATGGCACATTACCGGCGGCTCCTGCGCGCATGTGCTGGAGTGACGTCACTGCGACTCCGGCCAATCACAGCGCCGGAGCCGCGATACCCGGAAGTAACCCCCGGGAGAGATGTCGCTGCCGGAGGGGGGGGACGAGGACCGCTGCGGGGGCTTCGATGTAAGGTAAGTAATTCATAATGAGCTAGTATGCTATACATTCTAGCTCATTATGCCTTTGTCTTGCAGGGTGTTTTTTGTTTTTTTTTCAAGGGTTTACAAGTTACAACCACTTTAAAAATCAATGTTGATTGAGGGAGTTTTCCCAATTACAAGCATCACTACCTAGTTTTATAATTTTTTACTATACATGATAAAATCATGAAAGAAAATAATGATAAAGTAGAAACCTGAGAAGAGAGTGCATAGGGAGTGAATTCAAACTGCAGCAATCAAGAATCCAGTTGCTAAGTCCCACAGAATGAAGTCAATACAATACAGGCAATATAAATGGACACGGGAGTGACTTTGTCCGGGAAGATGCAATAATGAAAGATGTAAAATCTACTAGGGCTGTTACTGATTTAAATTTTCGTGTTCGATTAATCAATTTTTTTTTTAATCAACTAATTTTGATTAATTATAACGCACATACAGTTTTTCCAATTTTCCACATCTCCCCCCATACCGTAATATCCACATCTCCCCCATAATGTAATGTCCACATCTGCCCCCCACACTGTAATGTCCACATCTGCCCCCACACTGTAATGTCCACATCTGCCCCACATACTGTAATGTCCACATCTGCCCCACATACTGTAATGTCCACATCTGTCCCACATACTGTAATGTCCACATCTGCCCCACATACTGTAATGTCCACATCTGCCCCACATACTGTAATGTCCACATCTGCCCCACATACTGTAATGTCCACATCTGTCACATACTGTAATGTCCACATCTGCCACATACTGTAATGTCCACATCTGCCCCCCATAATGTAATATCCACATCTGCCCCCCATACTGTAATGTCCACATCTGCCCCCCATACTGTAATGTCCACATCTGCCCCCCATACTGTAATGTCCACATGTGCTCCCATACTGTAATGTCCACATCTCCCCCGTAATGTCCACATCTCCCCCCATACCGTAAAATTCAGGCAGAACCGTCCGCAGAGTAGACGGCACAAGCAGGCGGCTGATGATGACATCAGCGCGCCGCTACTAGGCCGCCGCCAGGTGGACCAAGATGGCCGCGGCTCCGGAGCTAGGCCGAAGCCGCGGCCTTTCCTATGGACGAGACGGTAGAGCTCACTCCGCGGATCGTCCTCGATCAAAATTATTTTGATCGATCAAAGAAATTGAACAATTAATGGTTAATTTCCGCAGCCCTAAAAAGTACTAACCTTAATGACAAGATATGATTCCATCCCCTGGAACATGCTCTAGGCAACCGACCTTTTGCACACAAGTCACAGGATTGGAAATTAATATAATGTTGTGCTTATCAAGGGACAGTTTGCCCGCACAATATTAATTATTGAGTAGTTTTTAACAAAAGATATTTTTAAATACAACTCAATCTATATGACATAGTCTATAATGTGAAATTTACTCACAGAGACGTGTGATCATACAAAATAGCTACATTTATTGGTTGACAAAAAGCGAATATTTACATGAACTTAAAATACCAATTGTGTTACATGAACGACTTGAAAATCAATAGCAATACCTGCAAAATGGGCATGCAGTCCCTTTGACATAATGCTGTCATGATAAATTCTCAATAGGTTCAACAACCTTGTATAATTGACGATGAAACAGAACGTCTGTATTTCACACATCTAACCATTACTATACTGCAGGTAAGTAAGTGGTTAACAATGTGAAATAAATTGGACGTTTGTTTTGTCACTAAGATTGGAACTATGCAAAGCGAAAATATAATGAAAAATTTAATCTTTACAAAAAAAAATCTAACAGTTGTTGGTTAATGAGAATAAATCATAATTGCAGAATATTCAATACTTCAATATTTTTGAGAACAACAATGAATTCAAGATAAAATCAAAAATGACATAATTACCCATTCCACAATGGCTATTTCCTACTGGCAAGTGACCAGAGTTAAGATGGCTGCCGTGGCTTTCAAGTATCGGGTGTCTAGGAATCTTCATGAGTGTAAAAATATGTCTTCATGCATGGTGCATGTGTGTCAGTCTGTCTGAGGGCGTGGATCTCCCAGTGTGCCCCTCAGGTCTCCCCGTCCTGTGGGAGTGAGTCATTTTTTTCTACATCTAACTGTTCTTCCCTTAAATATTGTCTCTGGACAATAAGATTATAAAAATTATACTAAGTTTTGCCCAAGGTACGTGTGTCTTCAACTCATTGGTGACTGCAGATGTGGGAGTCAAGCCTCGTACACACGGCCGAGATTCTCGTCGGAAAAAACATGTCGTTTTTTTCGACGAGATTCTTGGACAAGAAACTTGTCCCGGTCGAGTGTACACACGCTCGATTCAAAGAACCCGCGGTTCTTTGAATGGAGCGTACGCGGTGACGTCATCGACTACGACGAGCATGCGCTCATCACATTCGATGCCGTCGCCGCCATCTTGGTATACCCTACCTATGCCTAGGAAGCTACCGTGCATGCGTCGAATTCATTTCGAACATGCACGGGCTTCCGGGAGGACAGGTAAGTGTACACACTCTCACTTTTCTCGTCGAGAAACATGCCGACGAGAATCTCGACGAGAAAATAGAGAGCAGGATCTCTATTTTCTCGTTGAGATTCTTGTCGCTTTTCTTGACGAGAAACCATACACACGAACGAATTTCTCGGCAAAAAATCTCTGCCAGCAAGTTTCTTGCTGGTTTTTGCCAAGAAACTCGTTCGTGTGTACGAGGCTTTACTGTCCAAAAGTGTCTGGACTCTATAGGTTGACAACTTAATGATTAACTGTTCTCTGGACTTTGGGATCCTCAAGTAATATCACTTTCAACCACTGGGACATCAATTCTTTAAGTTGATATAATCTATTTTCAGAAATAAGTTTATGTAATGTTGGGAAGACTATATATGGATATTTATCTTCTGGTAATCCGGTATACATAACATACTTCTAATATACTTTTTGATTCATTCACATTTCTGTCTAAAAATATATCTATAAGCTGGTTTTTCTAAACAGGGTACAGATTATATATCAATCAATATATCACAAAAATATTTATCTATATATTTTGAATACGTGTTAATCTCTAAACGTAGGTTCCTTTATATTCTTATAATCACAGTTTAAAGTTTTTCATACTGCTGATTAACTCTTTAAAACACTTCTATTTATAAAATCACATTGGTATCTATATTTCTTTTTCTAACAAAGTCCCTAGGTCAACAGATACTAAAATCATACTTTTCCCTATGACCTAAGATGTCATTTGATAATTTGGATGAGTTATATAACATGTAGGTATTTTAAAAGATCTCTGACTTGCATCGCCATTCACATCTTTTTGATTTAAAATATATATTGACTTCAAATGTCTTATGATGACATGTAGTTATTTAAAAATGTTTCTGACTTGTATCATTTCACATTTATTTCACTAAGTGTTGAGATGGACTTTGGTACATATTAATTCTTATGAAATGCATCGCAACATTGTAACATAACATATTATATGTCTAAATTATATTTTTTACATATCCTGTTGTCTCTGTATCATTTGTCGTTAGAATTGGACTTTAGGCTGTATTTTCCTCCCGACAGATGGTCAACATCATCCATTGTTTTAAAGACAGCTAGAATCAACATGGATATTTACTACGAGTCTCCCTGACAATGGGCTTATTTCAGATAGGGACTTCTTCCAGGGGATAAATGCTTAGTTAGTTATCTGTGGAAAATGTCCTCTATGGTAGGTCTTCTAACCAACCAATATATTAAACATTTCTTGTTTGTCTATTAAAACTGGGACAACATCCCTTTGTCTTGTGACGAAAGTCACAATTGTTTCTGAAGTCTCAAAACAGGCTTGTAAATGTTAGAGATGACTGATCCATTGATCATTGGAAATAAATGTGTTTTGCTCTGTAAGGTTCACACGTACAATAGTTCACTTCACCCTTGAGGCCTACTGGACTTTAAAATTTCTGCCAGTAAATTTTTAAATGTATTATTATTATTATTATTATTATTAATGAAATCACAACAATAAAGAGACTGAAATGGAAGTAGAGTCGGGCATTCTATAATTAGTCTTTATACCAGGTTCTATTTAGTTGTGAAGGAGCCATTGGCTTCTAATCAGCTGTGTGCACGACGTCCTACAGAGCAAATTGTATATGATGTCAGGAGTTAATGTAGGCAGAGATACTAGAGAGACGAAGAACGCAGGGACCCTATCTGTCTTCTAGAAGACTTTTTTTTATTAAAGGACTTACTTTAAATACTTTATTTAAAGTGTTACTAAACCCAGGACCCTGCATTCACTATATCTGCTCTCCCACAGTACACAGAACATGGAAATGCAATTATTTTAGTAAATATAAACTGCTAAAAACCTTTTCTCATCAGCAGTATATAGCAATATTTTGACTTCTATTATCTGGTTAAAGCTTGTGGGAGGAGCTTTCAATTTATGAGGCTCCAGGACCCCTGACCCCCTGTCTGGACAGTGCTGATTGGCCCTGTGCCGATCACATGGACCCTTAAAAAAAAAAAGCTCTCTAGCAATACACACCAAACTGAGCATGTGCAGAGTGCCCCCAAGGCATTGTCTTGATGGATGGATTGAGGACAGAAGGGGAGGATCAGAGCAGACAGGATAAAACAGCCCTTTTTAACACAATGCAGAGTAATAACCCCTTAGGTTCCACAATGAGTATAACAAGCATGCTTTACTGCATATACAGACTGATTTTACTGTTGTGGTTTTAGTAACACTTTAAAGCAGTTGTAAACCTCTGCACTTTTTTTTTCTTACCTGCAAGGCAAAGGCATAATGTGCTAGTATGCATCGCATACTGTGAAAATTACAGCAAAACTAAGCCTTCCAGCGATGCAATGTCATCACTGGAGACGGCGCCTATCTTCACCTGGTCTTTCTTTCAGGTTCACAGACTCCGGCTCGCATGCGCGCAGGACCCGCCGGTCAGGGCCGCCATCAGGAATTTTGGGGCCCCTTACACAGCTTCAGGCATGGGCCCCCTGGACCTGGAGCAGAGGAGAACCAGGGGGGTGCTGCCGCTGCGAATTAAGAAGCGGGGGGGCTGTCGCAAATTGAGAAGCGGGGGGGGTGCCACGAATTGAGAAGCAGGGGGGATGCTGCCGCCGCAAATTGTTGAGGTTGGGGGGGCTTTGGGTGCTGACGAACACATCCAGGGCCCTGGAGACCTCCGGGCCTCTAGGGACCTCTAGGCCCCTTACAAAAAATAAATAAAATTATAAAAAAAATAATAATAATTTTTATTTAAAAAAAAGGGAGGTTGCCATCCGGGGCCCTGGGGACCTCCGGGCCTCTGGGCCCCTTACAAAAAATAAATAAAAAATAACATAAATAAATAAAAAAATGTAATAATTTTTTTTTTATAAAAAATAAATAAAAAAAGGGGGGTTGACATTCGGGGCCCTGGGGAACTCCGGGCCCCTGGGGACCTTTGGGCCCCTTACAAAAAAAGGGGGGCCATCCGGGCCCCTTATAGGTGTACTGCCTGTACCCCCCTGATGGTGGCCCTTTCGCCGGTCACAGTACAGGGCTCTGAAGAAACGGCATGGGTGGCCGTTCCTTCAGAGCGCATGCGCCAGTGATGTCACTGGCTGCATGTACAGTAAATATCTCCTAAACGGTGCATGTTTAGGAGATATTTACACTACCTATAGGTAAGCCTTAATATAGGCTTATCTATAAGTAAAACTTAAAGATGGAAGTTTACAGTGCCTTGAAAAAGTACTCATACCCCTTGAAATGATCCACATTTTCTCATGTTACAACCAAAAACTTAAATGTATTTTATTGGGATTTTATGTGATAGACCAACACAAAGTTGCACATAATTGTGAAGTGGAAGGAAAATTATAAATGGTTGTCAAATTTTGTACAAATAAATATCTGAAAAGTGTGGCGTGCATTTGTATTCAGCCCTCTTTACTCTGATACTCCTAACTAAAATCTAGTGGAAAAAATTGCCTTCAGAAGTCACCTAATTAGTAAATAGAGTCCACTTGTGTGTAATTTAATCTCAGTATAAAAACAGCTGTTCTGTGAAGCCCCAGAGGTTTGTTAGAGAACCTTAATGAACAAACAGCATCATGAAGGCCAAGGAACACACCAGACAGGTCAGGGATAATGTTGTGGAGAAGTTTAAAGCAGGGTTAGGTTATAAAATAATATCCCAAGCTTTGAACATCTCACAGAGCACTGTTCAATCCATCATCCAAAAATGGAAAGAGTATGGCACAACTGCAAACCTACCAAGACATGGCCGTCCACCTAAACTGACAGGCTGGGCAAGGAGAGCATTAATCAGAGAAGCAGCCAAGAGGCCCATGGTAACTCTGGAGGAGTTGCAGAGATACACAGCTCAGCTGGGAGAATCTGTCCACAACTATTAGTTGTGCTCTCCACAAATCTGACCTTTATAGAAGAGTGACAAGAAGAAAGACATTGTTGAAAGAAAGAAGTCCATAAGAAGTCCTGTTTGCAGTTCGTGAGAAGCCATGTGGGGGACACAGCAAACATGTGGAAGAAGTCCCCTTCATTTCTTCTGTCACATTATGTGGAAGAAGGTGCTCTGGTCAGATGAGACCAAAATTCAACTTTTTGGTCTAAATGCAAAACGCTATGTGTGGTGGAAAACTAACACTGCACATCACCCTGAACACACCATCCCCACCGTGAAACATGGTGGTGGCAGCATCATGTTGTGGGTATTCTTTTCTTCAGCAGGGACAGGGAAGCTGGTCAGAGTTAATGGAAAGATGGATGTAGCCAAATACAGGGCAATCTTAGAAGAAAACCTGTTAAGCCCTGTACACACGATCAGATAACCTATGGATTTTCGTCTGATGGATTTGTCCATCGGAAATCCGATGAAACTGTTTTTCATCAGTCTTGGCCACACACCATCAGTCAAAAAACCGACCGTTCCAAACGCGGTGACGTAAAACACTCCGATGAAAAAGGAAGTGAGAAAAATTAAGTTTAATGCTTCTGAGCATGCGTCGACTTGATTCTAAGCATGCATGGGTTTTTTAACCGATGGACTTGCCCATAGACGATCGGAAATTCCCATCGGTTTTTTATCCATCGGAAAATTTTAAAACAAGTTCTATTTTTTACAACCGATGGAAAAAAGACCGATGGGTACCATACACGATCGGTTGGTCTGATGAAAACGATCCATCGGACGGTTTTCATCAGTCAAACCAATCGTGTGTACGGGGCTTTAGAGTCTGCAAAAGACTTGAGACTGGGGCGGAGGTTCAACTTCCAGCAGGACAACGACCCTAAACCTACAGCCAGAGCTACAACGGAAAGGTTTAGATCAAAGCATTTTCATGTGTTAGAATGTCCCAGTCAAAGTCCAGACCTAAATCCAATTGAGAATCTGTGGCAAGACTTGAAAATTGCTGTTCACAGACGCTCTCCATCCAATCTGACAGAGCTTGAGATATTTTACAAAGAAGAATGGGCAAAAATTTCACTCTCTAGATGTGCAAAGCTGGTAGAGACATCCCCAAAAAGACTTGCAGCTGTAATCACAGAGAAAGGTGGTTCTACAAAGTATTGACTCAGGAGGGGCTGAATACAAATGTACCCCACACTTTTGACATATTTATTTGTAAAACATTTTGAAAATCATTCATCATTTTAGTTCCACTTCACAATTCTGTGCCACTTTGTGTTGGTTCATCACATAAAATCCCAATAAAATACATTCACATTTTTGGTTGTAACATGACAAAATGTGGAAAATTTCAAGGGGTATGAATACTTTTTCAAGGCACTGTATTTTAAAAACTATCACTGAAGGAAAAAAAGACAATATTTTTGCTAACACGTGATTAATTGATGGAAGTCAGCAGGGTTTCACTCATCCACTAGGCTAATTCCTTTGCAAACTTCCCTTGCAAAGTGAACGACCTATTTGCCTTTAGTAGCCAACCCCTATGGACTCAATGCTAACTGTAGCACTAACCTGATGGAGCCATTGTAATTTAACTGGGTCTTTCCCAGACTAGGGCAGAGGCAGCCAGACACGCAGCAACAGTTCAATCACTCTTGGCTCATGTAATCAGTCCAGGGGATGTCCTTTTAGGATTTTTTTTACTGAAGAGCTTGGATGGGGTGTAGGGTGATACAGTGGAACTAGCATATCAAAGCGAGTTTCCCCACAGAAGTCAATGGAAACGAAAATATTTAAATAATTTGTTCCTCATTCACTTAAATGGCATGCAATACCGCATGTGGCCAGAGGTGGGGGGTGTTGGAGAGCCTCGGAAAGGCCCGAGGACAGCTCGGCTGAACTCGGAAACCTCGGAAATGCTTGGGAACAGAGTATTTCTAAAGGTTTTCCGAGCGGCTCCGAACGGCTCTGATCTGCTCCGATCGGTTTCGGCGCCCCCCCCCCCACCTCGGGCCAAACGCCGAACTGCACACCGCTTTGGCTTGAATCCTGCCCGTTTTGCGAGACAACACTTGCAAACTGAGTCAGGATTTTTAAAAATACAGTGCTCGTATTGCGAAACGCTCGTTAACCGCGTTACTCGCAATCCGAGGTTCCACTGTATGGGATACTCCAGATCCACTAAAAACACACAGGATGACACTTCACTTTGCTAATCTTCCCTGAACAGGCTCTATGGAGGAACAAGTACAGATGGCAGAGCTAAGTTCTCTTTTAGGCACTGCCCCAGCCAGGACTACCACTGGTTCGGCTACACAGCATGCAATCCCCAGGACCCTGAGCTTAGGCAACTACTCACAATGCCACAGGATCACCGTATGCTGCCTTCTAGTATTCACCAGGCACTCTTCAGTTCTTTAGTGAACTCTCTAGACCAGGTCCTTAGTTGAGAGATCCCTTGGTTAGCTCCAAAGGAAAGAAAGGGGTCTTAGAAGCAGGCCCCCCCAGCTATGCCACAGCTGGGGCCTCAATGAACATGCAGCAAACTCCTGCTTTCTGCCTTTAGGGGCAGAGCCTCCTCAGGCTGGGGACTCCTCCTGAATCTAGAACCAGGATTAAACCCCTGCTGCTCCAGGCCTCAGACTACTTATATGCTCTTCAGCCACCTACTGAGCATACCCAATACACAATAAATATTCATGCTGCCCATTTGCTTTGTTTAACCTCTAACGCTCCAGAAGTCTCCAGAAGGCAGGGGAGAACAATCAAACCCTCAGCCTCTGAAACCCAGACCAAGCAAAAGAAATCAACAGCTGCTCCATTGATTACAGAGGAGCCAAAAAGAACTAAATGTACCTAACATCCTAGCAGCCTATCTTCGAGGATCCTATTGGTAAGCTAGGTGAGAATTTTGTATCAGATGACAGCATGAGCCAACCTTCTCACCTCTCCTTATGACCTTTCATGCAAAATTTGGATACCAGCTCATTTACTTAGTGCGAAACATAACACAATGTTGATTGGCACAGGTCAGATTCAATCTTGTAACCTGCCCAAGAAAACTGACAATCACAATATGACGGCGAGATAAGGGCATCGACTTCACTCTCCTGCCTCCTACATTTTTTTTTTTTATATGCAAAGAACGATGTCTCACATTTCCCAATGCTTTTAGCATATAAATACATGGAATACTGCCATACAATATAGATTTATCTTACAGACAATCTATATGCATGAATGTTTTAATGGTGGTTCAGCGAGCCACAAAGCAAATAGTATATTGGATTTCCTATTTTTAGACTGAAGTATTTTTTTCAGAATGAACATGATGATTTTTTTTTTCATTGGTTGTTTATTCACCTTGAAAATAGTCTATATTAGGACACGGTAAAAAAGAATAAAACGCTATGGGAACAGTTATACTTGTAGCACATACAAAGGGACAGAGCCCAAAGACCTTTAGCCAAGAAAACTTGGTCATATAATGGCAAGTAACCATAGAGATGAGCAGCAAACCTCACCATTTACTTACCATTCTACACAACAAGTTAAATGGACCAACTGGTTTTGGACTGTAAGCACCCAGCATTGTGCATAGAACAGTATGGAATTAAAGTATATATATATATAAACCCAATTACTAAAATCTTAGTAAAGCTCCAACATGTTGATGAAATTTCCAGGGTAACTTATCCTTGAAATTTTCTAGTTCCTGTAACAGTCAGTAGTTACAACTATTTGTTTGCTTCCCGAGGTAGAACTATAGACAGTAAGGCACTAATGAATCAATAGGGGCTATACCGTATATTGCCTCTCTTTGAACAAGAGGGCTGCCCAAATCTTGGGAGGTCCCTGTGTCTAATCAGACACAGGCTCCCCCAAGATGGTTGCTTGGGGCCCAATACAGAGAACAGGTAAGCAATCTGAAGGATTACCCTAGCGCCAGAACTAAACAATGATCATGCGATTCTTGTGTCTACAGTGCCTTGCAAAAGTATTCACCCCCCTTGGATTTTTACCTATTTTGTTACATTACAGCCTTTTGTTCAATGTTTTTTTTTTTAATCTGAATTACATGTGATGGATCAGAACACAATAGTCTAAGTTGGTGAAGTAAAATTAGAAAAATATATACATAAAACTATTTTTCAGAAATAAAAAAATGATAATTGGCATGTGCGTATGTATTCACCCCCTTTGTTATGAAGCCCATAAAAAGCTCTGGTGCAACCAATTACCTTCAGAAGTCACATAATTAGTGAAATGATGTCCACCTGTGTGCAATCTAAGTGTCACATGATCTGTCATTACATATACACACCTTTTTGAAAGGCCCCAGAGGCTGCAACAGCTAAACAAGAGGCACCACTAACCAAACACTGCCATGAAGACCAAGGAACTCTCCAAACAAGTAAGGGACAATGTTGTTGAGAATTACAAGTCAGGATTAGGTTATAAAAACATATCCAAATCTTTGATGATCCCCAGGAGCACCATCAAATCTATCATAACCAAATGCAAAGAACATGGAACAACAGCAAACCTGCCAAGAGACGGCAGCACACCAAAACTCATGGACCGGGCAAGGAGGGCATTAATCAGAGAGACAGCAGAGAGACCTAAGGTAACCCTGGAGGAGCTGCAGAGTTCCGCAGCAGAGACTGGAGTATCTGTACATAGGACGACAATAAGCCGTACGCTCCATAGAGTTGGGCTTTATGGCAGAGTGGTATATATATATATATATGTGTTGTTTGTCACCTTTTGACGAATGCCAGCTTTGATTAATATGTTGTCTTCAACTTCTAGAGGTTATGTATGCAGTACTTATAAAAGACTCCTGAGGAAGCCATAGCCTGCCAAAACATGTAATGGACCGTATATCAGGAGGGTGCTTCAAGGAGATATCAGTAAAACCACAGTGGGGGGGGGGGGTACAGGATCCAAAGTTAGCCCTTTACTTTTACTGGCCTTTTAGCCAGTACTTCTCAAAGACTCCTGAGGAAGCCATAGCCAGGCAAAACATGTAGAGACAAAGTTACTGCATCTGTACCATAATCGCATGGATACTGTATGATAGTTTTATGAAATATTGACTTTAAAATGCTCAAACATAATTTTCTTCCTTTTAAAAAAAACACATTTGTCTGTGTGGCACCTTAAAAATCCTAGTTTTCTATTTTCATCAATAAACTGAAAACACAATTTAATAATTTTTTTATATTTAAAACAAACTCACCCATTCATCCATATCCTCATGCCGCCCCCCCTCCCCCCCCCCCCCCCCCCGCATTTCTAGCTGTGGCCATCTTGAGTAAGGGAAGATGATACATATAGCATTTACTTCTTGGAATCCATCTGTCTTTAGCCCAGGCATGCAGGTAGGAGAGTGTGCTTAACTTAGAAAGCCCCTCCTCCAGAAGAAAAAAAAATACCATGAGGACTCCTGGAATGTATGAAATCATTTTGGTCTAGGCCAGAAACCAGTAAGCAGCAGATTTTTAGTTTTAACATGTAAATATAATATACCTTCCTATCTATTTACTAGTGCTAGTAGCATAGGGATTAACCACTTCAGCCCCGGACCATTTTGCTGGTCAAAGACCAGGCCCCTTTTTGCGATTCGGCACTGCGTCATTTTACCTGACAATTGCGCGGTCGTGCAACGTTTAACCCAAACAAAATTGACGTCCTTTTTTTCCCCACAAAGAGCTTTCTTTTGGTGGTATTTGATCACCTCTGCGGTTTTTATTTTTTGCGCTATAAACAAAAATAAAGCGACAATTTTGAAAAAATTACAAATTTTTTCTTTTTGCTATAATAAATATCCCCAAAAAATAAATAAAAAAACATTTTTTTCCTCAGTTTAGGCCGATACGTATTCTTCTACATATTTTTGGTAAAACAAAATCGCAATAAGCGTTTATTGATTGGTTTGCGCAAAAGTTATAGTGTCTACAAAATAGGGGGTCGTTTTATGGCATTTTTATTAATATTTTTTTTTCTTTTACTAGTAATGCCGGCGATCAGCGATTTTTATCGAGACTGCGACATTATGGCGGACACATCGGACACTTTTGACACATTTTTGGGACCATTGTAATTTTTACAGTAATCAGTGCTATAAAAATGCACTGATTACTGTGAAAATGACACTGGCAGTGAATGGGGTTAACCACTAGGTGGCGCTGTAGGGGTTAAGTGTGGCCTAATGAGTGATTCTTACTGTAGGGGGGCGTGGCTTGGCGTGTGACGTCACTGATCGTCGTTCCCTATGACAGGGAACAGACGATCACTGACACTGCCACTAGGAAGAACGGGGAAAGGTTTACACTTACCTCTCCCCGTTCTTCAGCTCTGTGACCCGATCGTGGGACACCGGCGGTGATCGGGTCTCCGGGTCCCGCGGGCGCAGTCATGGAGCTTCGGACCGGGTCGCAAACGCACGCGACCCACGGACAGGTTCTTAAAGGGGACGTACCTGTACGCCCTTGTGCCTGTGCGTGCCATTCTGTCGACGTACATCGTCGTGCGGCGGTCCTTAAGTGGTTAAACATAGTTAATGCCGACTGAGAGATTTTAGTTCTGCTTTTTATCTGGATTGGCTTTGGGTGCCCTATCAAAAAACACCACAGAGCTCTGCAAGATACATCAATCGACCCGATAATCCGTCGTGCTGCTGCACCAATTTTCTTTTGTCAATTTGAATCCATCCTTTTCAACTAAGAGCCATTTAATATTGCGTATACGTTTATTCAAATTGAACGGCGTCCAGCAGACACTGAAATTCCTTTGTAACATTATTATTGTGCTGGAGTTTAGGTTCATGAAATGTTCTTACAACCTCTTTTGCTGAACCTGTTAATCAAACAAAACCTGAACCCTGTTGAACAGTAATTGTGGTCTTCACCACTATCGTGGTTTGCTCTTTACTTTCATTTCACATTCTGCACAGAATATGCTATTAATTTCCTTCATCTATGTTATCTGAAGTATAAGCCTCTAGTAGGCTCAATAGGCTTATTGAAAAGAAGAAACTGTATTCCATATTATTAAATTTAATTAGACCGAAAGCAGAAAAGGATCATTGAAGGTTTTCACTTTAGGGGCCGTGTGGTTTTCAGCTATCCCCAAGTTTTTCATTGATTCCATGATTTGATTTTTTTTAATGCTGACCTTATGTGAAGAAAATAACATTCTAACTAAATTCTATATCTGTGTTGTAAAATATGCAAAAATATTACTTGCCTTATTTGTGAGCAGTGGCGGCTGGTGTTTTTTTTTTGGGGGGGGGGCAAACAACCCCCCCCCCCCGGGCCGCCACTAGCACAACTGCCAGCATAACCACCCCCCGGCACTAACACCCCCCCCCTCCACCACCCGCTGTCCTTACCGTGGATGCGGGTGGTTAGAGCAGCGTGGCGGGCTCTGGTGTCCTCTCCTGGAGTCCTCTCTGCGGTGTGTCTCCTCTCTGCTCCTCCTGGCGCTAGGCGTCCAATAGGATTGCCTGACATTTTGGCCAATCCCGATTGGCCGGGAGGAGGATCAGTGTTGCAACAGCGAATATTCATTTGCTGTTGCAACACACCTGGGTGGGCTCCAGACGCATCCTCTGTGACCCGAGCCCACACGATTTTAAAGCCTATTAGAGCCTATGGATCTAATCAGGTGCTTAAAAAAAAAAACCTGGCCACTGTAATTCATGTGCCCGGTGACCCGAAAAGGGTCGGACACAGGGGGTGGCAGCGACGGCCGTGGATAGATTTATGCTATGCATGAATCTATCCACTGCATATAGGGGATGGAGAGGAGAGAGGGGGCAGCGCCCGGGCGCCCCTAATGGACGGGCCGCCACTGGTTGTGAGGTTGACAGAATATAGCTCTGTCCACTGTTTAGTAAGAACATATACAAATCCATGGGACTGCTCCAAGCCTACACCTCCATGGACCATCCAGATGCCAACTCCTATAGCCAGTCTCTGCTCAAACATGAGAATATAAGAAGATAAAAAGTAGCTCTCGGTGGTTAGTTAGTTTTTGATACTTTATTCTGTTAATGATAAAGTGGCTGCATACATATACTGTAGTCTCTACCCGAAAAACCACACTCCCTAAATGCGGTTCACCCTAATGGGCTTTCTCACCAGGATAGAGTGGGTGAAACGTGTTTGGGGAGTGTGTTTTTTTTTGGGTGGAGACTATATGTACTATATGTACGAGGAGGTATCAAAAAGTTTAGAGACTAGCTCTGTTTACAAGAAAGAACTTTATTTATCTACGTTTACACACTATCATCTTCAAAATAGTCCCCTTGCAGAGCAATACAGCGCTCCCAGCGTTCTTGCTACTTCTGGATAGTGATGAGCCGAACACCCCCGGGTTCGGTTCGCACCAGAACCCGCGAACGGACCGAAAGTTCGAACGAACATTAGAACCCTATTAAATACAATGGATGCGAACGTTCGAATTCTAAAGTGCTAATTATAACAACTATTATGCATGTTATTGTCCTAAAAAGGGTTTGGGAACCCGGGTTCTGCACCAGGGGACATGTATCAATGCAAAAAGAAGTTTTAAAAACGGTCGTTTTTTCGGGAGCAGTCATTTTAACCACTTAACGACCGCCCACCGCCGATTTACGTCGGCAGAATGGCACGGACAGGCAGAATCACGTAGATCTACGTGACTGCCTTTGTACAGTTGGGGGGTCCATCCGGACCCCCCTTCTGTGCCGTGAGCGGTCGTTACTTCACCGGGAGCGATCCCAGATGAGGGGGCGGCCTTTCGATTCCGGCCCCCCCCTCGCGATCGCTCCCGGCGAATGGAAATGCCCCCTCTGTCTGTGTCAGACAGAGGAAGCAGGAGGAAGTGATGTCATCTCCTGTGCGGCGCTCACATATACCGAGCGCCGTACAAGAGAAGACATCAGGTCAGTGAGCACAACACTACACTGACACCAGGACACATAGGAACACTAATCGCCCCCCCCAGGACCCCCAGACCCCCCCAGATCACCCCCCAGATCACCCCCCAGCCCCCAGTCACAGTGTCACTGATTGCAGTGACCATTTATTTAGTGATCACTGCAATCAGTGACATTTGTGACTGTGAAAGTGTCACTAAAGTTTAGTTTTAGGTCCAATGTAGCCCCCTAACCCCCCCTAATAAAGGTTTAACCCCCTGATCACCCCCCAGATAACCCTTTCACCCCCTATCACCGCTGTCGCTATGCGATCATTTTTCTGATGGCTGTCTTAGCATCAGTGATGGCGATCGGTAGCCAGTAATTTTTTTTAGGTTCGCCGCAGGTTTTTATAGCGTCGGGTACCCCAATATATTATCTAATAAAGGTTCAACCCCCTTGATCGCCCCCCAGGTAACCCTTTCACCCCCTATCACCGCTGTCGCTAATCGATCGTTTTTCTGATGCTGTCTTAGCATCAGTGATGGCGATCGGTAGCCAGTAATTTTTTTTAGGTTCGCCGCAGGTTTTTATAGCGTCAGGTACCCCAATATATTATCTAATAAAGGTTAAACCCCCTTGATCGCCCCCCAGGTAACCCTTTCACCCCCTATCACCGCTGTCGCTATGCGATCATTTTTCTGATGGCTGTCTTAGCATCAGTGATGGCGATCGGTAGCCAGTAATTTTTTTTAGGTTCGCCGCAGGTTTTTATAGCGTCGGGTACCCCAATATATTATCTAATAAAGGTTCAACCCCCTTGATCGCCCCCCAGGTAACCCTTTCACCCCCTATCACCGCTGTCGCTAATCGATCGTTTTTCTGATGCTGTCTTAGCATCAGTGATGGCGATCGGTAGCCAGTAATTTTTTTTAGGTTCGCCGCAGGTTTTTATAGCGTCAGGTACCCCAATATATTATCTAATAAAGGTTAAACCCCCTTGATCGCCCCCCAGGTAACCCTTTCACCCCCTATCACCGCTGTCGCTATGCGATCATTTTTCTGATGGCTGTCTTAGCATCAGTGATGGCGATCGGTAGCCAGTAATTTTTTTTAGGTTCGCCGCAGGTTTTTATAGCGTCGGGTACCCCAATATATTATCTAATAAAGGTTTAACCCCCTTGATCGCCCCCCAGGTAACCCTTTCACCCCCTATCACCGCTGTCGCTAATCGATCGTTTTTCTGATGCTGTCTTAGCATCAGTGATGGCGATCGGTAGCCAGTAATTTTTTTTAGGTTCGCCGCAGGTTTTTATAGCGTCAGGTACCCCAATATATTATCTAATAAAGGTTAAACCCCCTTGATCGCCCCCCAGGTAACCCTTTCACCCCCTATCACCGCTGTCGCTATGCGATCATTTTTCTGATGGCTGTCTTAGCATCAGTGATGGCGATCGGTAGCCAGTAATTTTTTTTAGGTTCGCCGCAGGTTTTTATAGCGTCGGGTACCCCAATATATTATCTAATAAAGGTTTAACCCCCTTGATCGCCCCCCAGGTAACCCTTTCACCCCCTATCACCACTGTCACTAAGCGATCGTTTTTCTGATCGCTGTCTTCGTGTCGGTGATGCCAATCGGTAGCCAGTCATTTTTTTTAGGTTCGCCGCAGGTTTTTATAGCGTCAGGTACCCCCAAATATGATCTAATAAAGGTTTTAACCCCCTAATTGCCCCTAGTTAACCCTTTCACCAGTGATCACCATATAAGTGTTACGGGTGACGCTGGTTAGTTAGTTTGCTTTTTATAGTGTCAGGGCACCCGCCGTATATAACCCAATAAAGGTTTAACCCCCTGATCGCCCGGTGGGTGATATCAATTAGGTTTTAGCGTCAGAGAGGGTCTGCGTCACACCCCAGGCAGCGTCAGGTTAGTGCCAGTAACGCTAACACCCACGCGTAAAGCATACACCCCCCTTAGTGGTATAGTATCTGAACAGATCAATATCTGATCTGATCAGATCTATACCAGCGGTTTAGGGTTCCCAAAAACGCAGTGTTAGCGGGATCAGCCCAGATACCTGCTAGCACCTGCGTTTTGCCCCTCCGTCCAGCCCAGGCCACCCAAGTGCAGTATCGATCGATCACTGTCACTTACAAAACACAACACACATAACTGCAGCGTTCGCAGAGACAGGCCTGATCCCTGCGACTCCAGTGCTGTAGGAGGTGATTTCACCACCACAGTTAAAAAAAAAAAAGCATATATGCCGAAGCATGGGGGCAGCAGGGGCAGCAGGGCGGAGGAGCAATTTTGCTCCTAATGCCGCATACATACGGTCGAAATTCCGACGGAGGCTTGCCCGTGGAAACGTTTGACCATGTGTGTGCGGCATAACTTTTTTGCGGGAGGATGCCCCCATGCTTCGGCATATATAAATGGTGCATGTATGCCCATCATTAGAAGTGGGTGGATGAAGGGCGGTATTCTAATGGTGGGCATACCCACCAATCAATCTCTTTTTTCGTTCAGCCAACAGGCTGCATGAAAAAAAAAGATTACAATACATGTCCAACAAGGACCAGCAACGTACTGGTATGTTGCTGGACTTTGAATGGTTATACCAGATTGATGCCTGCGGGTTTAGGCATCATCTTGGTATCATTCTTTTCAGCCAGCGGCCGGCTTTCATGTAAAAGCAATCACAGCGGCTAATTAGCCTCTGGACTGCTTTTACAAGCAGTGGGAGGGAATGTCCCCCCCCGGATATAAAAAGCGCCATTGGGAAATTGGGAAAGCATTTTATCACACCGATCTTGGTGTGGTCAGATGCTTTGAGGGCAGAGGAAAGATCTAGGGTCTAGAAGACCCCAGTTTTTTCAAAAAAAGAGTACCTGTCACTACCTATTGCTATCATAGGGGATATTTACATTCCCTGAGATAACAATAAAAATTATAAAAAAAAATATATATGTAAGGAACAATTTAAAAATAAAATAAAAAAGCAAAATTAATAATAAAAAAAAAAAAAAAAAAAAAAAAAGCACCCCTGTCCTGCCCTGCTCTTGCCCAATGGCGAACGCAAGCGTCGGTCTGGCGTCATATGTAAACAGCAATTGCACCATGCATGTGAGGTATCACCGCGAAGGTCAGATCGAGGGCAGTCATTTTAGCAGTAGACCTCCTCTGTAAATCTAACGGGGTAATCTGTAAAGGCTTTTAAAGGCTTTTAAAAATGTATGTAGTTTGTCGCCAATGCGCGTTTGTGCGAAATTTTAAAGCATGTCGTGTTTGGTATCTATGTACTCGGCCTAAGATCATCTTTATTATTTCATCAAACATTTGGGCAATATAGTGTGTTTTAGTGCATTAAAATTAAAAAAAGTGTATTTTTTCCCCAAAAAATGCGTTTGAAAAATCGCTGCGCAAATACTGTGTAGAAAAAAAAAATGCAACACCCACCATTTTAATCTGTAGGGCCTTTGCTTTAAAAATATATATAATGTTTGGGGGTTCAACATAATTTTCTTGCAAAAAAAAAATATGTTTTCATGTAAACAAAAAGTGTCAAAAAGGGCTTTGTCTGCAAGTGGTTAGAAGAGTGGATGTAAGCTTCCTAATGTTGTGTATAAAATGCCAGAACAGTTCAAAACCCCCCCAAATGACCCCATTTTGGAAAGTAGACACCCCAAGCTATATACTGAGAGGCATGTCGAGTCCATGGAATATTTTATATGTTGACACAAGTTGCGGAAAAAAGACAATTTTTTTTTTTTAATTCTTTTTTTTGCACAAAGTTGTCACTAAATGATATATTGCTCAAACATGCCATGGGCATATGTGGAATTACACCCCAAAATAAATTCTGTTGCTTCTCCTGAGTACAGGGATACCACATGTGTGAGACTTTTTGGGAGCCTAGCCGCGTACGGGACCCCAAAAACAAAGCACCGCCTTCAGGCTTTCTAAGGGTGTAAATTTTTGATTTTACTTCTCACTGCCTATCACAGTTTCGGAGGCCATGGAATGCCCAGATGGCACAAAACCCCCCCAAATGACCCCATTTTGGAAAGTAGACACCCCAAGCTATTTGCTGAGAGGTATTGTGAGTATTTTGCAGATCTCGCTTTTTGTCACAAAGTTTTGAAAATTGAAAAAAAAAAAAAAAAAAAAAAAATTTTCTTTCTTCATTTTCAAAAACAAATGAGAGCTGTAAAATACTCACCATGCCTCCTCAGCAAATAGCTTGGGGTGTCTACTTTCCAAAATGGGGTCATTTGGGGGGGTTTTGTGCTATTTTGGCATTTTATGGCCTTAGAAACTGTGATAGGTAGTGAGGAGTGAAATCAAAAATTTGTGCCTAGAAATCCTGAAGGCGGTGCTTGGTTTTCGGGGTCCCGTACGCGGCTAGGCTCCTAAAAAGTCCCACACATGTGGTATCCCTGTACTCAGGAGAAGCAGCAAAATGTATTTTGGGGTGCAATTCCACATATAACCATGGCATGTGTGAGCAATATATCATTTAGTGACAACTTTTTGTAATTTATTTTTTATTTTTATTTTTTGTCATTATTCAATCACTTGGGACAAAAAAAAAAAATATTCAACGGGCTCAACAGGCCTCTCAGCAATTTCCTTGGGGTGTCTACTTTCTAAAATGGGGTCATTTGGGGGGGTTTTGTGCTATTTTGGCATTTTATGGCCTTCGAAACTGTGATAGGTAGTGAGGAATGAAATCAAAAATTTGCGCCCTTAGAAATCCTGAAGGCGGTGCTTGGTTTCCGGGGTCCCGTACGTGGCCAGGCTCCTAAAAAGTCCCACACATGTGGTATCCCCGTACTCAGGAGAAGCAGCAAAATGTATTTTGGGGTGCAATTCCACATATAACCATGGCATGTGTGAGCAATATATCATTTAGTGACAACTTTTTGTAATTTTTTTTTTTTTTTGTCATTATTCAATCACTTGGGACAAAAAAAAAAAATATTCAATGGGCTCAACATGCCTCTCAGCAATTTCCTTGGGGTGTCTACTTTCCAAAATGGGGTCATTTGGGGGGGTTTTGTACTGCCCTGCCATTTTAGCACCTCAAGAAATGAGATAGGCAGTCATAAATTTAAAGCTGTGTAAATTTCAGAAAATGTACCCTAGTTTGTAAACGCTATAACTTTTGCGCAAACCAATAAATATACGTTTATTGACATTTTTTTTACTAAAGACATGTGGCTGAATACATTTTGGCCTAAATGTCTGACTAAAATTGAGTTTATTCGATTTTTCTTATAACAAAAAGTAGAAAATATCATTTTTTTTCAAAATTTTCGGTCTTTTTCCGTTTATATCGCAAAAAATAAAAATCGCAGAGGCAATCAAATACCATTAAAAGAAAGCTCTATTTGTGGGAAGAAAAGGACGCAAATTTCATTTGGGTACAACATTGCATGTCCGCACAATTTACAGTTAAAGCAGCGCAGTGCCGAATCCCAAAAACAGGCCTGGTCCTAATGGCCCGAAATGGTCCGGGGCTTAAGTGGTTAATGATGCATAAAGTGAAAAAAAAAAAGTCAAATATTCCTTTAAATATCGTACCTGGGGGGTGTCTAAAGTATGCCTGTGAAGTGCCACGTGTTTCCCGTGTTTAGAACTGTCCCTGCACAAAATGACACTTCTAAAGGAAAAAAAAGCCATTTAAAACTGCTTGCGGCTTTAATGTAATGTCTGGTCCCGGTAATATGGATGAAATTCTTTAAGAAAAATGGCATAGCTACCCCATGACCCCCCCCCTACCCCAGCCCATTACCAGCCCCTTTGGGTCTTGTATGGATATTAAGGGGAACCCCGCACATAAAATAAAAAAGGCCCTATATACTCTGAACAGCCCTATACAGGCGGTGCATACAAGACAGGGACTGTAGGTTTGTTCTTATGTAGAGTCTGTTTGTAATTTTGAACAGGTACATTGTTGAAGTGTAGCTCCAGACCAAAAATCTATTTTTAAACTTTTTGGAAAACATAGGTAAGGGTTATCACCCCTGTAACATTTGTTTTGCTGTCTGTGCCCCTGTTCAGAACATTTCACCTCACTTTCCGTCCCAATGACAACTGTTTTTGAAATGTGGTGTTTTTCTTGAAACAAGGATTGCTGATAAAGCATCAGTACAGAGGAGACACCTTTCTCCCATATTTATTCTTACAGGAGAGAATTTTCCTTCCTAGTGGTAGATTTCCTCTCACTTCCTGTTGTCTTCTTGCGTTTGCAAGTAGGAGTCGTTTGTAAGTTGGATGTTTGAAAGTAGGGACCTGCCGTATATACTCTGCAGAAATAGGCCCCTTAGTTGTTGGTGTTGGCACAACACTGTAAGCACTCACAGTTACTCTTGGTTGGTGCTGGAACGCCCTGCTGTCAACTATTATATCAGGAATTTTAATTACATATAATTGTTGAACAGTGGTAGTAAAAATTGGGCCTTTGATGGTGGTGCTGGTGCCACAACACTGTAAGCCCTGACAGTTACTCTTGGTGGGTGCAGCAATGGGCCCTGCTGTGAATTATTAGATCAAGAATTGTAATTACATGCCCCTGTTGAACAGGGGCTGAAAAATTGGGCCTTAGGCACTGGTGGCACAACACTGCAACCCCTCACAGATACTGTACTTGGAGCACAGCAATGAGCCCTGTTGCAAAGTATTGCTTCAAAAATTGTAATGACACGCCCCTGTTAAACAGGGGCTGAAAAATTGGGCCTTAGGCACTGGTGGCACAACACTGCAACTCCTCACAGATACTGTACTTGGAGCACACCAATGAGCCCTGTTGCAAAGTATTGCTTCAAAAATTGTAATGACACGCCCCTGTTAAACAGGGGCTGAAAAATTGGGCCTTAGGCACTGGTGGCACAACACTGCAACTCCTCACAGATACTGTACTTGGAGCACAGCAATGAGCCCTGTTGCAAAGTATTGCTTCAAAAATTGTAATTACACGCCCCTGTTAAACAGGGGCTGAAAAATTGGGCGTTAGGCACTGGTGGCACAACACTGCAACTCCTCACAGATACTGTACTTGGAGCACAGCAATGAGCCCTGTTGCAAAGTATTGCTTCAAAAATTGTAATTACACGCCCCTGTTAAACAGGGGCTGAAAAATTGGGCGTTAGGCACTGGTGGCGGCACCCATAAACAAAAATGATCTTACAAGCTATCATCATCAATCGTATCATTGAGGACTCGGAGGAGGAGGATAGCCAGTCAACATAACAGCACAGGCACTCAGCATCAGCATCAGTCTTGAAGGGATGTGACATGTTAAAATCAATTAGTCTGTTATATCAGCATCAGGTGTGTGGTAGCTGGTGGTGATCCAAGACTGGTTCATCTTGATGAAAGTCAGTCGATCAACCGAGTCGGTGGACAGGCGCACCCTGTGATCCGTGACAAATCCTCCAGCAGCACTGAATGTGCGTTCCGAAAGAACGCTGGATGCAGGACAGGCCAGTAGCTCAATTGCATACTGTGCAAGCTCTGGCCAGTGATCCATCCTCAAGACCCAGTAAGCCAGAGGATTTTCGGTGGGGAAGGTGTCCAAGTCTGACCTTGCCCCTAGATATTCCTGCACCATGTTTATCAGACGCTGGCGATGGTTGCTGGAACCGATCATACTTTGGGGCTGCGGACTAAAGAATTGTCTGAACGCATCGGTCAGACGGCCACCTTCCCCACCGCTCCTTCTTTGACTGGCCGAAGCCTCAGCAACTCGTTGTCCAGGACCAGGAGTTTGCAACCTCCCAGTCTCTGGGAACGCGTTGCACAGACCTTTCTGCAAGGCCTCCCGGAGTTGTCTCATCCTCTGCTCCCTCTGCGACGGTAACATAAGGTCCGCAACCTTACCCTTGTACCGTGGATCAAGGAGAGTGGCCAGCCAGTAATGGTCCCTCTCCTTGATCCGAAGAATACGAGGATCCTTCCGCAGACTTTGCAGGATCAGGGAGGCCATGCAGCGTAGGTTTGCTGAGGCATTCGCTCCGGAGTCCTCTGGGTCACTAAGGACGACATGATCCGCAGCCACCTCCTCCCAGCCACGTACAAGTCCACTGGTTTCTTGGGACTGTAAATCATCCCTAAAAGACTGCTGCTGATGATGCTGAGTGCCAGCCTCCACCTCCATGCTGACACAATCCTCCTCCTCCTCCTCCTCCTCCTCCTCCTCCTCCTCTTCCTGTGCGATGGGTGGGACAGAAGGAACACTGTCTGGGTAAAGGGGGCCTTGAGAGGCAAGGAAGTCCTCCTCTTCCTGCCTCTGTTCTGCCTCAAGTGCCCTGTCCATTATTCCACGCAGCGTGTGCTCCAACAGGTGGACAAGAGGTACAGTGTCACTGATGCATGCACTGTCACTGCTCACCATCCTCGTGGCCTCCTCAAATGGTGCCAGGACAGTGCATGCATCCCTGATCATGCCCCACTGGCGTGGAGAAAAAAAACCAAGCTCCCCTGACCCTGTCCTGGTGCCGTAGTCGCACAGGTACTCATTGATGGCCCTCTGCTGCGTGTGCAGCCGCTGCAGCATGGCCAACGTTGAGTTCCACCTGGTGGGCATGTCACATATAAGGCGGTTCTTGGGCAGGTTCAACTCCTTTTGCAGCTCAGCCAGGCGAGCACTGGCATTATAAGATCTGCGGAAATGCACACAGACTTTCCTGGCCTGCCTCAGGACATCCTGTAAGCCCGGGTACCTGCCCAAGAAGCGCTGCACCACCAGGTTAAGGACGTGAGCCACACAGGGCACATGGGTCAGTTGTCCCTGTCGGAGGGCGGAGAGGAGGTTGGTGCCATTGTCGCAAACCACCATTCCTGGCTTAAGCTGGCGTGGCGTCAACCACCTCTCGGCCTGGCCCTGCAGAGCAGACAGGACCTCTGCCCCAGTGTGGCTTCTGTCCCCCAAACACACCAGCGCAAGCACGGCATGGCATCTTTTTGCCTGCGTACTTGCGTAGCCCCGTGAACGGCTACGGAGCACCGCTGGTTCATAGGACAAACCACAGGAAGAGGCCATGGAGGAAGAAGAAGAGGAGGGGGTGGAGGAGAGAGGTGTGTCACAACCAGTAGTAGCATTTTGGAGGCATGGCGGTGGGACAACCTCCAACACTACTGCACCTTGTCCTGAATCCTTCCCAGCTGCCAAAAGAGTGACCCAATGGGCCGTGAAAGAAAGGTAACGTCCCTGTCCATGCCTGCTGGACCATGAGTCAGCGGTAATATGCACCTTACCGCTGACCGCCCTGTCCAGCGAGGCCAAGACATTGCCTTCCACATGCCGGTAGAGAGCCGGAATAGCCTTCCGTGAGAAAAAGTGGCGTTTGGGAACCTGCCACTGAGGAACTGCACATTGCACAAACTCACGGAAGGGGGCCGAGTCTACCAACTGAAAAGGCAGCAGTTGAAGCGCTAGCAATTTAGCCAAGCTAGCATTCAACCGCTGGGCATGTGGATGGCTGGGAGTGAACTTCTTTCGACGGTCCAGCAGCTGGGGCAGGGAAATTTGCCTGCTAGAATCGGACGTCGGTGTACTGCTAGCAGAGTGGGCGCAAGTACTTGGCTGTGACACACCTAATTCTACACCTTCATTCCTCTCAGTGCATGTTTCAGAGAGGACTGAAGTTATAGTGGGGTTGGAGATCCCAGCTGATGCGGTGCAAGGAGAGGTCCGCTTTGTTCTTTGGTGTGGGTCTTTGAGGTAGGCTTGCCAACGAGCTGCATGGCAGGTCAACATATGTCTGGTCAGGCATGTGGTACCCAAGCGGCTGATGTTTTGGCCACGCGATATACGCTTGAGACATATGTTGCAAACAGCAGCTGTGCGATCTGATGCACTAGCCTCAAAAAAGGCCCACACCAAAGAACTTTTTGAATGACGGGCAGAGGCAGCGCCCTGCACAGGCGGAGCTCTGCGGTGTGATTCCGTCGGTGTACTGCCCTTACGCTGGCCACCAAAGGGCATCCTGCCTCGTTGGAGATGTGCCTCCTCCTCATCCTCCTCCTCCTCCTCTCTCCTATTAGGCACCCACGTGGAGTCAGTGACCTCATCATCCCCTCCCTCCTCATCACTGGAGCCAATCTGGCAGTATGCTGCAGCTGCTGGAACATGACTGCCAGATTGGTGTCCTTCTTGAGCATCCCCTCTGTCTGCTCTCACGCTACTGCCTTCCTCTAGCTGGGTTTCATCATCAGACCCTTCGAAACGCTGGGCATCCTCCTGGAGCATGTACCCAACACTGTGCTGAAACAGTTCGGGGGACTCCTCAGGAGGAGGACATGGTGGGTCTAGGGAAGGAGTGACTGATGATTTGTCTGACATTGATACCAGGGAAGACGACGCTTTGGCAGCTGCTTTTCCAGTACCCTGAGCCTGGGTGAGAGAGGATGAGGAGGAGGAGGAGGGCTTGGTCATCCACTCTACCAAGTCTTCGGCATGATGTGGCTCAACATGTCCAGCTGCCGAAAAGAAGGACAAGCGTGTCCCATGGCCATGTGCTGATGACAATGCACCGCGTCCACGACCAGCACTGTTGCCCCCAGACACAGAGCCTGCTTGCCCTCTTTTATTGCCTCCTGACTGTCTGCCTCTCCTTGTTTGCCTTCCAGACATTCTAATAGATGGCCTGCAGGGAGATGGGAAAAAAGCAATAAGGGCTACCTTCAGGTGTCCTTCTCTGTCCCTTGAAACAAGGACTTTCACAGTGAAAGAAACTGACACTCTCCCTACCTACAGTTTTCTGTCCCTAGAAAAAATGTTTTTTTTAATCACAATATAGCACAAGGACAATTCACTCACTGTCCTTACAGGTCCCTGGAAACAAGGACTTGCAGAGTGAAATAAACTGACACTCTCCCTACCTACAGTTTTCTGTCCCTAGAATAAATGTTTTTTTTAATCACAATATAGCACAAGGACAATTCAGTCACTGTCCTTCCAGGTCCCTGGAAACAAGGACTTGCAGAGTGAAATAAACTGACACTCTCCCTACCTACAGTTTTCTGTCCCTAGAATAAATGTTTTTTTTAATCACAATATAGCACAAGGACAATTCAGTCACTGTCCTTCCAGGTCCCTGGAAACAAGGACTTGCAGAGTGAAATAAACTGACACTCTCCCTACCTACAGTTTTCTGTCCCTAGAAAAAATGTTTTTTTTAATCACAATATAGCACAAGGACAATTCACTCACTGTCCTTACAGGTCCCTGGAAACAAGGACTTGCAGAGTGAAAGAAAAAAAACACTCTCCCTACCTACAGTTTTCTGTCCCTAGAAAAAATGTTTTTTTTAATCACAATATAACACAAGGACAATTCACTCACTGTCCTTCCAGGTCCCTGGAAACAAGGACTTGCAGAGTGAAAGAAAAAAAACACTCTCCCTACCTACAGTTTTCTGTCCCTAGAAAAAATGTTTTTTTTAATCACAATATAACACAAGGACAATTCACTCACTGTCCTTCCAGGTCCCTGGAAACAAGGACTTGCAGAGTGAAATAAACTGACACTCTCCCTACCTACAGTTTTCTGTCCCTAGAATAAATGTTTTTTTTAATCACAATATAGCACAAGGACAATTCAGTCACTGTCCTTCCAGGTCCCTGGAAACAAGGACTTGCAGAGTGAAATAAACTGACACTCTCCCTACCTACAGTTTTCTGTCCCTAGAATAAATGTTTTTTTTAAGCACAATATAGCACAAGGACAATTCACTCACTGTCCTTACAGGTCCCTGGAAACAAGGACTTGCAGAGTGAAAGAAAAAAAACACTCTCCCTACCTACAGTTTTCTGTCCCTAGAAAAAATGTTTTTTTTAATCACAATATAGCACAAGGACAATTCACTCACTGTCCTTACAGGTCCCTGGAAACAAGGACTTGCAGAGTGAAAGAAAAAAAACACTCTCCCTACCTACAGTTTTCTGTCCCTAGAAAAAATGTTTTTTTTAATCACAATATAACACAAGGACAATTCACTCACTGTCCTTCCAGGTCCCTGGAAACAAGGACTTGCAGAGTGAAATAAACTGACACTCTCCCTACCTACAGTTTTCTGTCCCTAGAATAAATGTTTTTTTTTATCACAATATAGCACAAGGACAATTCAGTCACTGTCCTTCCAGGTCCCTGGAAACAAGGACTTGCAGAGTGAAATAAACTGACACTCTCCCTACCTACAGTTTTCTGTCCCTAGAATAAATGTTTTTTTTAATCACAATATAGCACAAGGACAATTCAGTCACTGTCCTTCCAGGTCCCTGGAAACAAGGACTTGCAGAGTGAAATAAACTGACACTCTCCCTACCTACAGTTTTCTGTCCCTAGAATAAATGTTTTTTTTAAGCACAATATAGCACAAGGACAATTCACTCACTGTCCTTACAGGTCCCTGGAAACAAGGACTTGCAGAGTGAAAGAAAAAAAACACTCTCCCTACCTACAGTTTTCTGTCCCTAGAAAAAATGTTTTTTTTAATCACAATATAGCACAAGGACAATTCACTCACTGTCCTTACAGGTCCCTGGAAACAAGGACTTGCAGAGTGAAAGAAAAAAAACACTCTCCCTACCTACAGTTTTCTGTCCCTAGAAAAAATGTTTTTTTTAATCACAATATAACACAAGGACAATTCACTCACTGTCCTTCCAGGTCCCTGGAAACAAGGACTTGCAGAGTGAAATAAACTGACACTCTCCCTACCTACAGTTTTCTGTCCCTAGAATAAATGTTTTTTTTAATCACAATATAGCACAAGGACAATTCAGTCACTGTCCTTCCAGGTCCCTGGAAACAAGGACTTGCAGAGTGAAATAAACTGACACTCTCCCTACCTACAGTTTTCTGTCCCTAGAATAAATGTTTTTTTTAATCACAATATAGCACAAGGACAATTCAGTCACTGTCCTTCCAGGTCCCTGGAAACAAGGACTTGCAGAGTGAAATAAACTGACACTCTCCCTACCTACAGTTTTCTGTCCCTAGAATAAATGTTTTTTTTAAGCACAATATAGCACAAGGACAATTCACTCACTGTCCTTACAGGTCCCTGGAAACAAGGACTTGCAGAGTGAAAGAAAAAAAACACTCTCCCTACCTACAGTTTTCTGTCCCTAGAAAAAATGTTTTTTTTAATCACAATATAGCACAAGGACAATTCACTCACTGTCCTTCCAGGTCCCTGGAAACAAGGACTTGCAGAGTGAAATAAACTGACACTCTCCCTACCTACAGTTTTCTGTCCCTAGAATAAATGTTTTTTTTAAGCACAATATAGCACAAGGACAATTCACTCACTGTCCTTACAGGTCCCTGGAAACAAGGACTTGCAGAGTGAAAGAAAAAAAACACTCTCCCTACCTACAGTTTTCTGTCCCTAGAAAAAATGTTTTTTTTAATCACAATATAGCACAAGGACAATTCACTCACTGTCCTTACAGGTCCCTGGAAACAAGGACTTGCAGAGTGAAATAAACTGACACTCTCCCTACCTACAGTTTTCTGTCCCTAGAAAAAATGTTTTTTTTAATCACAATATAACACAAGGACAATTCACTCACTGTCCTTCCAGGTCCCTGGAAACAAGGACTTGCAGAGTGAAATAAACTGACACTCTCCCTACCTACAGTTTTCTGTCCCTAGAATAAATGTTTTTTTTAATCACAATATAGCACAAGGACAATTCAGTCACTGTCCTTCCAGGTCCCTGGAAACAAGGACTTGCAGAGTGAAATAAACTGACACTCTCCCTACCTACAGTTTTCTGTCCCTAGAATAAATGTTTTTTTTAAGCACAATATAGCACAAGGACAATTCACTCACTGTCCTTACAGGTCCCTGGAAACAAGGACTTGCAGAGTGAAAGAAAAAAAACACTCTCCCTACCTACAGTTTTCTGTCCCTAGAAAAAATGTTTTTTTTAATCACAATATAGCACAAGGACAATTCACTCACTGTCCTTACAGGTCCCTGGAAACAAGGACTTGCAGAGTGAAAGAAAAAAAACACTCTCCCTACCTACAGTTTTCTGTCCCTAGAAAAAATGTTTTTTTTAATCACAATATAACACAAGGACAATTCACTCACTGTCCTTCCAGGTCCCTGGAAACAAGGACTTGCAGAGTGAAATAAACTGACACTCTCCCTACCTACAGTTTTCTGTCCCTAGAATAAATGTTTTTTTTAATCACAATATAGCACAAGGACAATTCAGTCACTGTCCTTCCAGGTCCCTGGAAACAAGGACTTGCAGAGTGAAATAAACTGACACTCTCCCTACCTACAGTTTTCTGTCCCTAGAATAAATGTTTTTTTTAAGCACAATATAGCACAAGGACAATTCACTCACTGTCCTTACAGGTCCCTGGAAACAAGGACTTGCAGAGTGAAAGAAAAAAAACACTCTCCCTACCTACAGTTTTCTGTCCCTAGAATAAATGTTTTTTTTAAGCACAATATAGCACAAGGACAATTCACTCACTGTCCTTACAGGTCCCTGGAAACAAGGACTTGCAGAGTGAAAGAAAAAAAACACTCTCCCTACCTACAGTTTTCTGTCCCTAGAAAAAATGTTTTTTTTAATCACAATATAACACAAGGACAATTCACTCACTGTCCTTCCAGGTCCCTGGAAACAAGGACTTGCAGAGTGAAATAAACTGACACTCTCCCTACCTACAGTTTTCTGTCCCTAGAATAAATGTTTTTTTTAAGCACAATATAGCACAAGGACAATTCACTCACTGTCCTTACAGGTCCCTGGAAACAAGGACTTGCAGAGTGAAAGAAAAAAAACACTCTCCCTACCTACAGTTTTCTGTCCCTAGAAAAAATGTTTTTTTTAAGCACAATATAGCACAAGGACAATTCACTCACTGTCCTTACAGGTCCCTGGAAACAAGGACTTGCAGAGTGAAAGAAAAAAAACACTCTCCCTACCTACAGTTTTCTGTCCCTAGAAAAAATGTTTTTTTTAATCACAATATAGCACAAGGACAATTCACTCACTGTCCTTACAGGTCCCTGGAAACAAGGACTTGCAGAGTGAAAGAAACTGACACTGTCCCTACCTACAGTTTTCTGTCCCTAGAATAAATGTTTTTTTTAAGCACAATATAGCACAAGGAGAATTCACTCACTGTCCTTCCAGGTCCCTGGAAACAAGGACTTGCAGAGTGAAATAAACTGACACTCTCCCTACCTACAGTTTTCTGTCCCTAGAATAAATGTTTTTTTTAAGCACAATATAGCACAAGGACAATTCACTCACTGTCCTTCCAGGTCCCTGGAAACAAGGACTTGCAGAGTGAAAGAAACTGACACTCTCCCTACCTACAGTTTTCTGTCCCTAGAATAAATGTTTTTTTAAGCACAATATAGCACAAGGACAATTCACTCACTGTCCTTCCAGGTCCCTGGAAACAAGGACTTGCAGAGTGAAAGAAACTGACACTGTCCCTACCTACAGTTTTCTGTCCCTAGAATAAATGTTTTTTTTAAGCACAATATAGCACAAGGAGAATTCACTCACTGTCCTTCCAGGTCCCTGGAAACAAGGACTTGCAGAGTGAAATAAACTGACACTCTCCCTACCTACAGTTTTCTGTCCCTAGAATAAATGTTTTTTTTAAGCACAATATAGCACAAGGACAATTCACTCACTGTCCTTCCAGGTCCCTGGAAACAAGGACTTGCAGAGTGAAAGAAACTGACACTCTCCCTACCTACAGTTTTCTGTCCCTAGAATAAATGTTTTTTTAAGCACAATATAGCACAAGGACAATTCACTCACTGTCCTTCCAGGTCCCTGGAAACAAGGACTTGCAGAGTGAAAGAAACTGACACTGTCCCTACCTACAGTTTTCTGTCCCTAGAATAAATGTTTTTTTTAAGCACACTATAGCACAAGCACAAAACACACTGACACTCTCCCTACCTATCCTTCTCTTTCCCTAAACTAAAGGAATCCAGGTTAAGCAAGAAAGAAATAACAGTCACTGTCCCTGCCTATGCTGCTCTATCCCTGCTCCGGAACACACTACACTAGGCCGCCGTGCTGGCGGCCTTTTATAGTGTGGGGCGTGTACTAAACACCCTCAGCAATAATTGGCCACAGGCATCCTGCCTGTGGCCAATCATTGCTCTCCTCGCTGCCGGCGCTGTGATTGGCCAAGCATGCGGGGTCACAGTGCATGCTTGGCCAATCACAGCGCCTGGATGACACTGCGATGGCGTAGTGCATTGTGGGCCGTTCGCGTCACTCGAATTTGGCGCGAACGGCCCAAATCGTTCGATCTTCGTCGAACGATCGAACAGCCGATGTTCGAGTCGAACGTATGTTCGACTCGAACACGAAGCTCATCCCTACTTCTGGAATGTGCACCTTTTGCTATTCGTGTTGGATCTCTGCAATGGTGTCAAAACAGCTCTGTGCCACTCAAAACACCTCGAACGACTCATTGCAGCATTGCCGTAAACTTGTTGAATTATGTCAAACATCTCTGTGATTTGCCCAGTTTCACTCAGAATTTCACGTTTGCTCTTTGTTCTAATGTCCATGATAAAATCATAATTGTCTGAATGGTCAGAATAACACCAGTTGCACAGCTCCCGATGTACACAGGACGATGTCTTTAGGCATACTGAGTTATGAAGTTTGGTGCTCCCTGTGACTGTGTGCAGCCTTGTGCACCCAAATATTGGTTCACTTGATTGACTCACTTACAATCACCGATGCTTCCCATATTTACACCAGGAGTGCTCGGTGTGCCCAAATCCGCCTGGGGAGTTGTCTGTGAGGGGTGCCGCCGCTGAACATGCCCACTCAGCTCCCGATACTGATGCCCTTGGGTGGCTCACGGTCCCTGACATCAGGCCATTAAGTGCACATATACCTGAGAGTGATCTTGTTTAAAATAGAGGGGGGTGTTTTCTATCTGCCCCCCCCCCTTTATTGATACAAGCTAGTTTACTTAGTTAATTTATTCTCCCATTGCAGATACATCACATGTCTGCTCCTGAAGAGCGGCTTAAAGCCGCGAAACGCTTCGAGCTACCAGAAGTCACGTACTTCAATTACACGCCCATTAAGATATGTGTTCATATATTGGTGACAGGGATCAGAAAGACCTATCTTGCTATCTTGCTATCTTGCAATATGTGTGTAGCGGGGTAGTCAATTTAAGAGAAGTCTCTGAGTGATAATTAGGCTCAGACACCTTGATTGTTAGTGGCTATGGACCATTTTTGTCCTCAGGGGATAATGCTGGGGATGAGTTCCCTGTGGCCTGCGGGTGGCGCTGCCATTCTGGGCCAGGGTTGAACCGCGAGCGTAGTGCTGTGCCTTTTGTGTCCCCTCTCGGCGGCCGTACAGTGGGGCGGGGAACCTGCTGTGCATGCCGGGAGAGGATATAAAAGGGGCAGACATCTCCTGATCGGGGTCCACCCCCAGGCACCTTCAGCCTGGGAGTGCGTGTGGCTCATCTCCGGGTGCCCTAGGCCCGGAGGCTGCATTCCTGTTCCGTCCCAGGCACCTTTAGCCTGGGATGAGGTACTACCCTGCTGTCCTGATCGCCTGGGTATGAAGACCCAGGGGATGCGGAGAAGGCCCGGGGCCCAGCACCTTTGGCTGGGGTCCGTTAAGGATTGAGGAGTCCAGGGTGCGAGGGGACCCGCACCCTAAGAGAAGGGAGGATCCATTCCGAAGGACCGATGCGGAAGTCACGGTGAAGAAAGGGTCTGTTGACTTTCTGGGGGGACATCTTCTCCTTGATAGGGGCCATGTTCTAAGAAGGAAGAGACTAAGGTTCACCAGGTCAGTGACCTTATCCACCTGGTCAGTGGCAGTGGCCTAGTTCACCAGGTCAGTGGCAGTGACTTTATCCACCAGGCCTGTGGCAGAGACCAACCTCACGGTCTGTGGCAGAGACTGTGCGCCTAAAACTGTTTTGAGAAAACCGAACAGTCAAGAGATTGAGCTACGTTTGCGCCTGGACCTCCTCCACACCTTAAGCTGTCCTGTTTCCTTGCTCCAACCTTTCCTCTATCCAAGAGAATGTTCATTGCAAAGTGAGAATAAATATTGAATTGGACTTTCAGCTGGTGTGGACAATTACGTTACTGGGGAAGTCAAGGACTTGCATCTACCCATGGTAGGGGTGAGAATCATTCTCAGGAGGACTTTGACTCTGGCTGCAGACAAGACCCAAAAATAACACCGCTCAACCTCTTTACACAGGAGGGTACGGGCTTGTGGTGCGGTGTGCCTGTCGCCCCCTGCGAGGAGCCGAGTGCAGGAGGGGGATAGGTGGGTGCGCTACACGTGTATATCCAATCATGAATGTTGGTGGATTCCTTATTCTTATCATGTGATTAATGTTTAAATATATGTTATTACCAGATATTACTGTTTCAGAAATTGGCACTATGGAAGTGTGCATTTCTATGTATATGAAATGTAATGCATGTAAACATGTATCTATGTATTATTAAATACTTTAATATCCACCACTCTATTTAGTTTGTTACCATGAGCTTCATATAAAGTTCCACCCTTTTTGTTGCATTTTTGCTCCTTTTCCTCTTAATGATAGGGATGGAGGCACATGACCATACCCGGCCATGGCTTCATTCCAAGTCCCAAATTCCCAATTTCCTCCCCCCTTTTTATGATTGTGCTGCCATCTGTTGGCTTGTTACATAACTAGTCTCAAAACTTTTTGATACCACCTTGTATGCGGCCACTTTATCATTAACAGAATAAAGTATCAAAAACGAGGTAACTACGCATAGTGATTCTTCATCTTTTCTGTCCACTGCGTGCTATGATTCTTCTTGGCATTGCCAAGTTAATGACTTTGCTCACATCTTGCTTTCTTCCTGGTCATCTAGTCCTATGATGTGTTCACAAATTCTCTCCTCCCAAGGCAGCCTGTAGATATATCTAGGTGTCAGGTGCAGTTGTATGCCTAGCATAACTGCCACCGAGGACCGATCATTTTTCAACACCCCCCATCCTCCACACATAATGCTGTACATACAGTGCTTCTAGCCTAATTATGTGTGTGGCAGGATTGCGCTAACAGTAGGAGGGGCTTAAAGAGGCTTCATAAAAAAAAACTGAGTCTACGCACTGTACACATATCACAATACTTGTACTTTCACCTTTAGGAGTGCATAACTCAGACAGTACAAGAATCAGGAGTAATGAACAAAGTGCAGGGCTCAGGATTGCACTGGACACGGCATAGAATACAACCAAAAATTACCCCCTCCTGCCAGTACAAATATCCCTCCCTAGCACATACCCCCCACACAGTACAGATCTCAACCAACGGACCCAATCTCCCCCAAATTGAGCTTACCTCACAGCCCAGAATCTCCCCTCCTGCCCACCACCCCAGTAGAGACCCCCCTTCCAGCCTCGCCCCTCAGTTCAGACCCCTCCGAACAGACCCTCCCTCCCACCTATCCCTCAGTACAAACCCCCTCCAGTACAGACCCCTCAGTACAGACACCCCTTCAATGCAGATCCCCTCCCTCAACACTCTCATACCACATTCATTGAATGCAGCTAAAAGTTTAATTCCACAACACTGGCAGGAACAAGAATGTCCTTCAATTATAGGATGGATTAGGGAAATGTAATTTAGATATAAAATGGAGCATTTGAGAAGCAGTTACTGTGAGGAGGGTGAAAAAGTGGGGGAAATTTGGAGAAGTTGGATTGAATTTTAAAGAACAAAGAAATATGTGGAAAAAATGGGAAATGTTAATAATGAGGGAGATAGAATAGAGGAAGGACAGTGGGAATAAGAGAAGAAACTAGAGAGAACAGAGGGTGGGTATGGGAAGGCAGGGCTTATTATAACAAATAATTTTTCTGAAATAATGTATTTTTAATGTTTTGTATGAAATTTGAATAAATAAATTGAAAAAATAAATACCGTATATACTCGAGTATAAGCCGACCCGAATATAAGCCGAGGCACCTAATTTTACCACAAAAAACTGGGAAAACTTATTGACTCGAGTATAAGCCTAGGGTGTCCATCTGCATGCCTCACTGTGCCTCACTTTGCCTCACTGTATCCATGTGCATGCCTCACTCTGCCCATGCCTCACTGTGTCCATGACTAGACTGACGTTTAACATGGGAGTCTATGGAAGGGGTGCCAGGCTTTGAAAAATGGGTGCTCCCCGGCCGTAGGTTCCCCAGACAACAAACTTCACACACTTGTAGAGGAGAAATAGGGCTACATGTGTGCCAAGTTTTGGGTCCAGGGGACCTACGACCGGCCAGTACCGGGTCCCCAAAATCACCAGAGAAATGACCGTTTAACATGGGAGTCTATGGAAGGGGTGCCCGGCTTTGAAAAATCGGTGCTCACCGGCCGTAGGTCCTCTGGACAACAAACTTTGCACACTTGTAGAAAAAGAGTGTGGCTACATGTGTGACAAGTTTGGGGTCCAAAGGACTTAGGGCCGGCCGGTACCGGGTCCCCAAGTTTCGGGAGATCAGGCACAAAAAGGTGACTCGAGTATAAGCCGAGGGGGGCATTTTCAGCACAAAAAAATGTGCTGAAAAACTCGGCTTATACTCGAGTATATATGGTAATTAAAAGAATGAGAGGTAGTCCTCCCCTCAGCTGTGTGATACAACCCTTGGCTCTGAACCGACGCAGAAGCAATGTAGGAACGGCACTGCAGTGCCGTGCAAGGTGCAACGCAAAACAAAAAATATTGGGCAGCCGGTCGGTACCCCCACGGTGCTAGTGTGAACCGCAACCCCCTGCACTCATACTAAAGGGACGTAAGACTTAGGGGGCTGTGACGAACAGACTAAACAAGGAAGTATCACTTGTATCTCATTTCAGTTTACTGCCTTTAAAACTGACCTCTGTTGTTTGTAGTTGAGTCTCTGAAGGATTTGTCTGCTGTTTCTCACCTGAGCTGAGTGATTCCCGTTTATCCATGCCATGCTAACAACTATCAAAGTCCTTGAAAACCTGTCCCAAGACTTTTTCAGAAATAATAAGTGATGAGGTTCTGGATTCAAATGATCAGATCAGTTGGCTCATGATGAGGCACGGTGGCTCTCGTGAGGCTGCTCTTGATAAACAGAGTGTACTAGATTCAATAGTCAAATGAATAAAGTTTAATGACAGCACCAAAATACTCTTATGCTGATTTTACCCATAGCCTGAACAGCAAATAGTGATTTATACCAGCTTTGAGTCCTGATGAGTACTTACGTTTAAGCCCTAAAGAAGGGGGGATCTCTGAATCCCCAAAACGTGTTGGCTGTTCGGTGTTGTCATTTGTGAACCAATACTAATAATAAAGGTTTTTGGACTCTCAGACTGTCACACACAGTAGACTTTAAATACCGAAGACGGTGTGTTTAAGAGTTCTTGCACTCCCCTTGTTGGTTCACGGTGAGAAGCTGGGCAATTCCTCTGAAGTCATGTCTGTGAAAGACATTTGAAAATGTTTAATGCCATTGGGAATTGCCTGAGAAAGAACCTCTAGGAGTATATGTTCCCAGGCTCTTGTTCCCGTGACCTCTGTTCTAGTTATGATACCTATTAACAATCTATGTCAGTTTCTTGACAATCCCTGTTATTTGTCTATTTGACCACGTTCTTGCCATCGTTTTGGGTGCCATAGTTAGATTTTGCCTGCTGTCAGCTGGTTCAAGTTCAACGGGTTCAAACTTAACCAAAGGGCAACAGTCTAATGCTGCGTACACACGATCGACTTTCTCGGCGGTTAAAACACCGTCGTGAAACCTTACGGGAAAAACGAGGAGCGGCTTGGTCCCCTTTTCCCCGTGTACACCGTTTTTCACGACAGCTTTTCTCTTGGTCGAGAAAACCGGCCGTGTGTAGGCTCCCTAGCAGTGTTTCCCTATGGGAAAACTGCAGAGGAAAAAACGATTTGCGACGAGAAAAATTTAGTGCATGTTCTAAATTTTCATGATTCTCGGCGGTTTTCTCGTCGGGAAAACTGCTGGAGAGCCTACACACGGCCGTTTTTCTCATCCAAGAGAAAACATGACAGTTTTCCCGACGAGAAAACTGATCGTGTGTATGCGGCATAAGAGCAGCATAGCTCATCATCCTTTGCAGGGTGCTCTTGGGAACACTGGATTCCTACATTGGCCTGGTGACACAGAGGGGTTGACTGGTGACACAGAGTGAAACTTTACCACATTAACAAAGCTCTGGGGCAAATTCCTTTGCAAGGTGCTACTTCTCTTGAAAAGTGAACAGCCTATTTGCCTTTAGTAAATTCTGTCCATTATCTCTATGACAGTGCACAGTCTGGAGCTACTCATATAAGGCAACTCCCCAATACACTCTACTAGAGCAATGGTCCTCAACCACTGGGCCATGGCCAACTGTTGACCCATGGCCTCCCCTCTCCATGGCCTCCAGCTCCCTTAACCTCCCACAGGGTCTCCCAGCTCCCACATTGCTCCCCTAACTTCTCAAAACGGCCCATAGTGCCCCCAGGCTTAACTCCACAATCCCCACCCCCACGCAGTGATAGCCAGCCCAATGCAGAGCCTTCCAGAATTTAAATGCATATTTTGCATCCCCATACTTTTATTTTGTGAGTATTTACTTTCTTCTTTATTGTGGGTCCGAACTGAGGGGTTAGGCTGGGAGAAGAATCTGTACTGGGTGGTCAGTACTGTGGTGTCCTGAACTGAGGGGTTAGGCTGGCAGAAAGGTCTGTACGGTGGTGTTCTGCACTGGGGGGTTGGGCTGGGAGAAAGTTCTGTACTGTGGATCTGTACTCTGGTGTTCTGAACTGAGGGGTTAGGCTGGCAGAAGGGTCTGTACTGGGGAGGGGGTCTGTACTGTGGTGTTCTTCCCTGAGGGGTTAGGCTGGCAGAAAGGTCCGTACTGGGGTCTGTACGGTGGTGCTCTGAACTGAGGGGTTAGGCTGGGAGAAGGGTCTGTACTGGGGGGTCTGTACTGTGGTGTTCTGAACTGAGAGGTTAGGCTGGGAGAAGGGTCTGTACTGGGGGGTCTGTACTGTGGTGTTCTGAACTGAGAGGTTAGGCTGGGAGAGGGGTCTGTACAGGGGGGTCTGTACTGTGGTGTTCTGAACTGAGGGGTTAGGCTGGGAGAAGGGTCTGTACTGGGGGGTCTGTACTGTGGTGCTCTGAACTGAGGGGTTAGGCTGGGAGAGGGGTCTGTATTGGGGGGTCTGTACTGTGGTGCTATGAACTGAAGGGTTAGGCTGGCAAAAGGGTCTGTACTGGGGGGTCTGTACTGTTGTGTTCTGAACTGGGGGGTTAGGCTGGGAGGGGGGTCTCTACTGAGGCAGTGGGCTGTGTAATGAGATTAAGGGCTGTGGGGAAAAATCTGTATGGGGGAAGTGAATGGGGCTGTTGGTTGAGAGCTGTAGTGTCTGTGTGTGGGGGGGGGGGGGATATTTGTACTGGCAGGAGGGGGTACATTGTGGTTGTATTCTTGTTTAATCTCTTCCTCACAGCCCCCTAATTCTTAAGTCCCTTTAGTAAGACAATCGATTAGTTTTGTACCAAGCCATGATCTCCATAAGGTTGAGGCCCTGCTCTAGAGATGATAGAAATATAATGACCGGCAGTGGCACTATCAACTCTTTTAAAGTGATCATATAGTAAGCTCTTCTTTAAAAAGTATCTTCTGTCTTCAGAAATGTCATGTAAATGATGAAAATAAATAATAGTGGGTTTTTTAGTGGGCATTGTACAGCGTTTTTTTTTTTTAGACAATAGTAACCATTAAATCGTGATTCATAAAAAAAATGACGCGCCAATTTAAATAGTTATAGAGCGATTCATTGAAATACTATTACATCAGCGGGTAATTCTCTCTCCGGCGACCGGATTGTGTATTTACAGGTTGTTATGGTGATTCCCTCTAATTCCATCCTTTCTTCTTTTCAATACACAGAAGCAACAAAACGTTCTTGTTAGATATAACCAAATCATAGAGACATTATGTATGCATGTTAAGGTGGAATTCCAAACTATAACTCTCTAATCCTAGATCTGCTCCCATGCCCTTCCTAACTTCTATTTTAACTACCCTATAGAAGGAAAATGCTTATACTTACCTATTCTCAGGGGTGCTCCAGTCCGGTCACGTAATCGGTCCGTGATTGGCTGCCCCACCTCTCCCCTGAAGCTAGGGGAGAGGAGGGGCAGCTGACAATAGATGTCCCATAGTACACCTATGGGTTACGTAATCACCCAAGCATTCTAAAATTGAAATCCATGCATCTGGCGCCCTGCATGTAGATTAGGAGCCGGGCGCATGGATTAGAGGGGGCAGCGCCCCTGCACCCCTAATGGAGCGGCCGCCACTGCATTTCAGTGAGCCCTTTTATGTGGATCTCTAGAAAATTGGTGGGAAAATCTAGCCAATCAATTTCTCAAATCCATCATAAATTTACATTGTAACAATTTGTACCTGGCTGGCTCAGTTAACATGAGGGCACCAGCACAGACAGGAAAAACAAGAGCTCAAAAAGAAAAAGACCTTAACCCCCTTATAGGCACCTGCCCACAAACAGATCAGGAAAGTTACAGGGTTACTGTACAACACAAATGACAAGCAAGAAACAAGTAAGCTAAAACTAATCTCACTTAAAGTATAAAATTAATGAAATAAAAAATAAAAAAAGAAGCTCGTATTGTGAAACGCTTGTACTGTATATCACGTGTAGCAATACCCTCTTCTGGGCCACTGATTAGTTTTGGGTTTTGCACGTTACCTCTTCAGCTGCGTTGTCCGGGTAGGAAAGTCTGTAGTAATGCAATGTCCACACAGATGTAAAACCTCAAAAAGTTAGGCTTTATTTTTCTTATGCAGTATAACTTTGAGAAGTAGAAGGTACGGAAGAGTAGGGGAAGGTTCAGGCACTCACCACAAAAGTTGACAAAGGTAGAAGGTCAAAGTCACTAACCACACTCAGTGTTTAGAGTGGGTATTGGTCACCCGGATAGTCCCCTCTCACATGGTCTAGCATCCGGGATGACACACGAATCAGCAAGAGGACAGTCTCTGCCACAGACTGCCCAAGGTGAAGAAGGTCTCTGCCACAGACCTGTTCAAATGTACAAAGTCTCTGCCACAGACCTGTTTGAAGTTGAGCAATGGATAGTCCAGGAATCCTCTGCCACAGGATTACAAAGTCCCAAACTTCCAGCCGTACAGTTTAAAGAGCCTTTAAGCCAATTTGGCGAACTGCAGGGCTTGTAGTGTAATGGATCCCTCCTTAATAAAGTTGCCAGGCCTCACCCGAGACAGCAGTATTGTGCCGGTCTCCTCCAGGGCAGGTCCTCCCCTGGTCTCCTTCCTTAAGATGCCTTCTCCCCATTTAGATGGACAGCTTGGGATCCCTTCCCAGGATGTAGGCCCCAGCCAGCCTAGCTGGGCCTACTAAGTAGCGATGCAGCCTCGGGCCAACGTGGCCCCGAGACCAGGACTACACACACACACCTCGCGTAGTGCTGTGTTGCACAGCAGTACGAGAGACTTTCCGTCATTCTGCTGGAACAAAAACAAGTCGAGTTGACTCCTTCTTGGGCCATGCAGAAGAATATGTAGCGGGGTCTTCTTTAAGGCCCCGGGACTACAGTACCCAGAGCCCCATTCGGCCTCAGGGCGGAGGTTCCGCTGCAGAGACTCATGGGAGAGGTTACTTAATAGAAGGGCGGGGGGAAGCTCACTCTCTTGGGACAACGCACTTCAAGCAACAAGTCATCCTGCGCGGATCTGCTGTGGGGTAAGGCCTGAAGCCTAAGGCCTTACCCGAAGTCTGAAGAGCCTTTCACCGTCCTGCAGAGCCTGTGTGGATCCTGGATCGTCAGTGTGGGGCTCCAGTTGGAGCGGGGACCCGATCGGTTGCAGACGCTGTGTGCGACGGACACACGCGGTGGGAGACCCAGGCTGGGATCGTGCCTGGAATGGTGAGCGGGCACCTGCCCATATTCATAGACTGAGTTATATTCAGGCCTATAGACTGCCTAGGCCCACTGTTCGCTCACCAGTGTTCTTTGGGGGTCCGGTAGTTGGGACAGAGTTGAAGTGCCTACCCCCCCCCCCGTGTTTGCATACTGTTGCTACGAGTTACCACCTTTTTGGATTACAATTGGTTCATTTCTTCAAGTGCACCAACGAAAGCTGGCCGGTGAAGAAAATCTTACTCCCTTAGGGAGAGGGGACTATTTCATACACTGTCAGGCCTGACATAGGTGGGGAAAGCACGCCATAATAGCTCCGCGTGGTGGATACTGCGCGGCGCCATTTTATAGTGCTGCCTCTGTAGCATTGGTTGATACAGGGTTCTGCAGACCCATGTAAGTGTTGCATGTCATGTTTTATGTCACTATTTTATAGTAAAGCTATTACTTATTCATATTCCTGCCTCAGAGTGTTGTCTGTCTATTTAGGAACTGTTAAGTATCATACACCTGAGAGTGATAGGAAGCTATCCCTAGACTGACTGTGCCAGAGTGGGTCGAGCCAGATTGCCGGGGGTTGGCGGTGCTGTATACAGGGCCCGAGAAAACAAACCAGCGGCTCTCTTAACTGGGGGTAGCGCTACACGTGGGGGCTCTTGAGTCCGGGATTCTGTTGCAGCAAATAGCAGCCAAAAGGTACCAGCATGGACCCACTAGAAATAGCTAAGTGGTGCGCAGTAGTAAAAACAGATCCACATGAAATAGTGATCATAGAACTTGCAGGGACCTGGCAAGATGATGCAGTGAAACAGTTAGTGGCGTCATTGTCCCCGCAACTAAAAGCATACATAGTGGATGTCAGATCAGAACCTCCTTTGACATATGTACTGGTGAAGTGGAAGGATGGAGTCCCAGAAGACTTCAAGAAGCCGAGCATAGAAACGGCGGATAAACAAATCTTTAAGTTAATACGCGCTCCACCCGACTTAAAAGATGTGAAGACAGAAATGAATCCTGGGTCGCCACAGGGCGCTCTCAGCACAGAATTATGCGCGGTCCTAGGGGAAATCATAGCGCGCTGCAAGAAAGATCCTGCGGATTACCAAATGTCAGGATACCGGAAACTTAGAATGTTTTCAGGAAGGAAGCCTGTACCTTCAGGAGAGGAAGGATTTGAGGAGTGGTTAGATGGCGCTACTCAGGCCTTAGAGGAGTGGGAAGTCCCAGACCACAGAAAGAAGCAGAGAATTGCTGAGAGCTTAAAGGGGCCTGCCCTAGATGCCATGCGCAACCTTAAGATGAGCAAGAAAGACTGTGTTGCGCAAGACTATCTAGACATTCTGCAGAATGTGTTTGGAGGAACAGAAAAGATCACTGAGCTTACCTACCAACTAGAGCACTGCTACCAGAAGGCAGGGGAGAAGCTATCAGAGTTTATGATGCGCCTAGATAAAATACTGCACAAGATGATCTTAAAGAAGGGGATTGACCCGAAGAAGGTGGATGAGGCCCGGGTCCAGCAGGTCATGAGAGGATCTCAACCCCTGGATCCCATCGCACTGGCGCTATGTACAAGACAGGACGGGAAGAGCCTGGAGTACCCTGACTTGATCCGAGTAGTCAGAGAAGAAGAAGCTATGCTGGAGGAGAAGGAAAGGAGCCAACCTGTTGAGCTGGTGCAGCCCCCTCCAGTGATGGTCAGGGCCGCCACGACCTTAGAAAGAGATGCAGAGGTGGATACCTTAAAGTCACAGATGTCCCAAGTGTTGGGAATGTTGACCTCCCTGATGGAAAAGGAGTCAAGGGTACCTGAGAGGAACAGCCCAAGGAAGGAGTTGTTTCCAAATACTTCAGCACCCGCATCCCTGGAAGATAGGGGGGATATGATCTTTTTCAACTGTGGAGGAGTTGGTCACGCAGCCAGAGTGTGTTCCAGTCCCAAAAAGAGGAAGATGAACAACCGCAAGCCGCCGGAAAACTTCAGCGGGCCCCGGTGAAGGAGTCAACCGGGTGCCCATCATTCTTACGGAACTCCATACTGAATAAGAAGCACATGAGAGAAGGGGCCAGGACCCCACATAAGAAACCAAGGGTTCCTCAGAAGGAACGCACTCCAAAGAAGCATAGTAATGTCCCTCAGCGGGTAGCTACACCCAGACAGAGGAGGGAGATCAGTACATACCAGGCCCAGGAGAGACTTATGCCGCGTACACACGATCATTTTTCACGTCGTGAAAAATTACATTTTTTGTTTTCAACAAGAAAAACGACCGTGTGTGGTCTTTTTGTCATTTTTCACGACGTGAAAAACGGCATTAAAAACGACGAGAAAAATTAGAACATGTTCTAATTTTTCTCGTCGTTTTTCCTGACATTTCTTCCACAGCAGTGTTTACCATAGGGAAACACTGCCGCGGAGCCCATAGACGATCGTTTTTCTCGTCATTTTAAAAAATGACGAGAAAAATGACCGTGTGTGGGGAACAAGCTGTTCCCTCGTTTAAAATGTCATTATTCACGGCGGTTTTTTAACCGCCGTGAATAATGATCGTGTGTACGCGGCATTAGGTCTAGGGACAAACGAGAGAAGAAAAGTCAGAAAGGGAAATGCAAAGATCAGAAGAAGGAGACCCCTTCGAAGCAGTACCCAGAGAAGCTGGTGGGCCCCTCTCCAATCGTATCCATTCAAGTGGAGGGAATCTACACAAGAGCCCTGTTGGATACTGGGGCACAGGTGACTCTGTTGTACCGAGACTTCTACGACAGACACCTGAGTCACTTGCCCATCCGAAAGCTTGAAGACTTGGAGATATGGGGAATCGGAACGGAAAAGTTTCCTTATGACGGATATCTGCCCATCAAATTGACTTTTGACCCATCCATAGCAGGGAAGGGGGAAGTGTTTGACACCTTGGCTGTGGTGTGCCCCTGACCACCTGGAGCCAACAGAAGCTCCTTGATAATAGGGACCAACACGGATCTGGTCAGGAGACTTTTGGTCCCACTAACAAAAAGGGAGAACCCCACAGTCACTGAGATCCACCCAATGTTGAAGAACGCCTACCAACGGTTGATCTTGGAACAAAAGGCCCCAGGAGAGGGGGTAGGGAAGGTCTGGAGACTGGGAAGGAAAGGGATAGTACTGCAGCCCAGGGAAGTAACCTGTTTGAAGGCCACAGTGAAACTCACTTGGGAGCAGCCGGGCCCCTTTGTGATGTTGGAACCCGATCCAAGGGAAGAACCCTCGGGCCTGGAAGTAATCCCGGAAGTGGTCCCGGTGAGGGTCCTGAAGAAGGGCCATTGCAGGGTGCCAGTGAGTGTCAGAAATACCACGGATGGTCCAATGGAAATCCCAGCCAGACTGTTGCTGGGTCGAGTGAGCTCAGCCACACCAGTTGCCTCCTCAGATGTAGAGAAGACAGATGGAGACGGTACTGTGTGGGAAAAGATCTCTATGGAGAATCCAAACCTGCCCAGAGCTTGGAGAAAGAGAGCCCGGAACCAGTTGACTCGATGGAAGAGGATCTTCTCCCATGATGAGTTTGATGTGGGGTGTGCTAGGAGTGCCACCCATCGAATCCGCCTCCATGAAGACAAGCCCTTCAGGGAAAGGGTGAGGCGGGTTCCATTGGCAGACCTCGAGGATTTAAGGGAACAGCTTGCCGAGCTCAAGCGAACAGGGGTAATCCAAGAATCCAGAAGTCCATATGCCTCCCCCATAGTGGTGGTACGAAAGAAGAACGGGTCGCTAAGGTTGTGTATCGACTATAGGACCCTCAACAGGAGAACCACTCCGGATCAGTATACCACTCCAAGGATAGAAGACGCCTTGCAGAGCTTGTCCGGAGCCAAATGGTTCAGTGTTATGGACCTGAAGAGCGGGTATTATCAGATCCCGATGCACCCAGAGGACAAAGAGAAGACGGCTTTCATAACCCCAGTGGGGTTCTTTGAATTCAACCAGATGCCTCAAGGTCTGTCTGGAGCCCCAGCCACATTCCAAAGACTTATGGAGAAGACTGTAGGAGACATGAACCTCATCGAGGTCCTTGTATACTTGGACGACATCATAGTCTTCTGAAGAACTTTGTGGAGGAACATGAGGAGAGGCTGGAGAAGGTCTTGAAGAGACTGAGTGAGGAAGGACTCAAGCTCTCCCCTGAAAAATGTCAATTTTACCAATCCTCAGTCAACTATCTGGGACACATAGTGTCTGAAGATGGGGTATCTATGGACCCTGAAAAACTGGAGGCTGTCACCTCCTGGCCAAGACCCACCACCGTAACAGAACTTAGGTCCTTCTTGGGGTTCTGTTCTTATTACAGAAGGTTCGTGGAGGGGTTTGCTCGAATAGCAAGACCCCTGAATGAGTTGCTGAAGACGGAGGGGGAAGAGGATGACTCGGGCCCCAGGAGGCCGGGAGAGTCAGTCAAGGACCAGTGGAACGAGAAATGTGAAGATGCCTTCCAAATGCTGAAAAAGAGCTTGACCACTGCTCCTGTCCTGTCCTATGTGGATCCGAAGAAGCCTTACGAACTCCATGTGGATGCCAGCCATGATGGACTGGGAGGAGTGCTCTATCAGGAGCATGAAGGACAGCAGAGACCTGTTGCATATGTGAGCAGAAGCCTGACCCCTCCGAAAAGAACTATCCCACCCATAAGCTGGAGTTCCTGGCTCTCAAGTGGGCCGTAGTCGACAAACTTAGAGATTATTTGTATGGGGCAGACTTCACGGTCAAGACGGATAACAATCCTCTCACCTACCTGTTCACCACAGCCAAGCTGGACGCCATCGGACATAGATGGTTGGCGGCACTGTCTGCTTTCAATTTCAGTTTGAAATACAGACCTGGGGTGGGAAACCGAGATGCGGACGCCCTGTCCAGAAGGTCTCATGTCCCTACATACAGTGTCGAAGACTGGACCCAAGTAGCACCTGACGGGGGGCTGAACTTCAGGCCAGGGGAGGCTCAAGAGCGGAAGAGATAGGTGTCACTATCGTAGGAGTCCCTAAGCAGTACTGCGAAGTAGCCCAACTGGGTGGAGACAACTTACCCAGACTAACAAAGAAGGAGTTGAGATCCGACCAATTGGAAGACCCTGTGGGGAGATTGGTCCTAGAAGCATTGGAGAATCAGGATCCAAATGTACTCCTACGTCATCCCTCAAAGGAAGCTCGCCTACTTAAGAAAGAGTGGGACAGACTGCTGGTGCGTCAGGGGGTGGTCTACCGAAGGGGCCCCTCTGATGACCAAGAAGACAAGTGGCAGTTGTTCCTGCCGGAGAAACACAGAGAAACTGTCATGATTGCTCTGCACGACAACCATGGACACCTAGGAGTGGAAAGGACTTTCCAACTTGTTAGAGACCGTTTCTATTGGCCTTGCATGAGGGCTGAAGTTGAGGAATACTGCCATTCCTGTGCACGGTGCATACACAGAAAGACACTACCCCATCAAGCGGCCCCAATGGGCCATTTACAAAGTGAAGGTCCGCTTGACCTGGTATGTATTGATTTCCTCTGCCTCAAACCCGACCTGAGCGGACAAGGAAATGTTCTGGTGATAACCGATCATTTCACCCGATATGCACAAGCCTTTCCTACCAAAGACCAGAAGGCCTCCACTGTGGCCAAAACACTCGTGGAGAAATACTTTATACATTACGGATTGCCAAAAAGGTTTCATTCAGATCAGGGAAGGGACTTTGAGAGTAAACTCATACGGAAGCTCCTGGATGCCTTGGGCATCAAGAAAACCAGGACTACCCCTTATCACCCACAAGGTGATGCTCAACCGGAGAGGTTCAGTCGAACACTGCTCAACATGCTGGGAACTTTAAGTAGTGAAAGGAATCAACATTGGAGTAATCACATAGCAGCCCTTGTGCATGCTTATAACAGCACTGTCAGCGACGCTACAGGGTATTCCCCTTACAGACTTATGTTCGAGAGGGAAGCTAGATTGCCAGTGGATCTTGCCTTCGGCACTTCCATAGACCATTGTTCTGCTGCTTCCCACAAGGGATATGTGGATAGACTTAGGCACAATCTGAAAATGGCCTATGAGCAAGCCCAGGCCGCATTGGATCAACGGGGGGGCTCGCAATAAGAGAAATTTTGATCTAAAAGTTAGAATCCAAGATTTACAACCAGGAGACAGAGTATTGCTGCGGAACCTGGGAGTCCCTGGAAAACATAAGCTTGCGGATAGATGGAGACCCGAACCTTATGTCATTTGCAAAAAACTACCGGGCCTACCCGTTTACAAACTTAAACCTGAGGGAAAGTTAGGGCCATTGAAGACTTGGCATCGGAACCACCTACTTCCTCTGGCTGAAGCGGTTCGGTTACCTCCTAGCATGGATTCCCCTGAACCTATGTCCATTCTAGACACCCCTAGACCCAACACTCCGTCTCAGACCCCTCGGATGGGAGATACAGAGGATTCAGAAATAAGTGAAGATGAGGGAGAAGAAATTGGCTGTCTTTGGCCTTCCCAGGGACCAATGACTTCTGCTATTGATCTTCCGAAGACACAGAGGATCATACACTGAATGCAGAAGCAACAGAGTTTATCCCTTCCTGTCCTTGGTTGGATGCTTGGGGAAGTGTCAGTGAACCATCTGTAAAGGAAGATCCAAGAGAAGCCGTGTACCTTCCTGCTCTGGATCCCGAGGAAGGGGGAAGTCCTGAGTTAGCAACAGAAGAAGAGTCGGCTCCAACAGAAAGCCCAAGAGGACAGAGGAAGCGGAGGGCAATAAAACCTCCCAGGAGACTAACCGACCCACAGATGGGTGAAAGCACGGAAGACACTGTAGTTACTGCTAGAAGGAGTATGGAAGACCATGACCCTCCCGCTGTTCATTTGGTGGGAGGCAGCCCCAGCTCACTCTCTGGCACAGTTAGACAGGATACTAATGTTAGTGTGTCCTGTGGGCAGGGGAGTCCACTGCCTCGTTTTTGGTGGGAATTTCCTCTGCCAACATCATATGAAGGATTGATGAATGTTATGAGATCTGTAGTTGGAGATTATGTTATCTTTGGGGACCAAAGAGTTCAGGTGGGGGGAGTGTGTAGCGGGGTCTTCTTTAAGGCCCCGGGACTACAGTACCCATAGCCCCATTCGGCCTCAGGGTGGAGGTTCCGCCGCAGAGACTCATGAGAGAGGTTACTTAATAGAAGAGCGGGGGGAAGCTCGCTCTCTTGGGACAACGCGCTTCAAGCAACAAGTCATCCTGCGCAGATCTGCTGTGGGGTAAGGCCTGAAGCCTAAGGCCTTACCCGAAGTCCGAAGAGCCTTTCACCGTCCTGCAGAGCCTGGGTGGATCCTGGATCGTCAGTCTGGGACTCCAGTTGGAGCGGGGACCCGATCGGTTGCAGACGCTGTGTGCGACGGACACACGCGGTGGCAGACCCAGGCTGGGATCGTGCCTGGAATGGTGAGCGGGCACCTGCCCATATTCATAGACTGAGTTATATTCAGGCCTATAGACTGCCTAGTCTAGTTCGCTCACCAGTGTTCTTTGGGGGTCCGGTAGTTGGGACAGAGTTGAAGTGCCTACCCCCCCCCCTGTTTGCATACTGTTGCTACGAGTTACCACCTTTTTGGATTACAATTGGTTAATTTCTTCAAGTGCACCAACGAAAGCTGGCCAGTGAAGAAAATCTTACTCCCTTAGGGAGAGGGGACTATTTCATACACTGTCAGGCCTGACATAGGTGGGGAAAGTTATAAAGTTTGTGTTGCTGTGTCTTAGGGCGAGCACGCCATAATAGCTCCGCGTGTTGGATACTGCGCGGCGCCATTTTATAGTGCTGCCTCTGTAGCATTGGTTGATACAGGGTTCTGCAGACCCATGTAAGTGTTGCATGTCATGCTTTATGCCACTATTTTATAGTAAAGCTATTACTTATTCATATTCCTGCCTCAGAGTGTTGTCTGTCTATTTAGGAACTGTTAAGTATCATACAACTGAGAGTGATAGGAAGCTATCCCTAGACTGACTGTGCCAGAGTGGGTCGAGCCAGATTGCCGGGGGTTGGCGGTGCTGTATACAGGGCCCGAGAAAACAAACCAGCGGCTCTCTTAACTGGGGGTAGCGCTACAAATACATTGCTTCATCCAAGGTGAAGAGCTGGGTGGATGACATCACAATCTCCACTTTAGCCAACTAAGAGACGTCTTGTAGTCTGTGATAAAAATATAAGGCTTCCTCTGAATGGCCGAGAAGCACTCAACCTGATTAAATTTTTGTTGAAAAAGTATGTCATTGGTGGCTGGCTTCTTCTTCTATATTCTGTACCAATGATGTCTTCATTTATTCTTGTTCATCCTCAGTACAAAATCTGCAGCAGTTTACCATTAAACAATGTAAACGTTTCTAGATCTAGTTCCGCTGCACACGCGCAATCTCGCTTATGAGAGCCGGAGAGGTTTGATAGAGAATAACGAGCCATGCCAAATCCCGTATAGTGCATGTGTGACATCTGGCAAGATCTCCCTGGAAGGCACTGGTGATGTGGCCTTCCCAAGGTGCACTTATGAGACCCTGGCTATGTCACCAGTGCCTACTGAAAGCCAAGAAGTGCCAAGAAAAAAAGGTAACATTTTTTCAAAACTTTTGGAATTTACAAAAGACTTTTGTGATGTTTATGCAGCAGCATGCCCCATGCATTTTTATGTCTTAGAGCAGGGGTGTCAAACTCAATTTCTTTGTGGGCCGCATCAGCATTATAGTTTCCATCGAAGGACCGGTTGTATCTGTAAGACTATATACATGTATCCAAGGCTTTGTTTCTCAGAGAAAGGTTGCAGGAATTCAACTACGGTACGCCTCCCGTTGAACGGTGGGTGTGGCCCAATTGCAGTTGTAGGATTCTAAATGTTCATATCAACATGGCGACAAGGTGCTTTGGGGTGGAGGGGGCAGATCCCCCCCTGCCCAAAAGCACCCCCTTGTTGAGGACATGTGGCCTGGTATGGTTCAGGAGGGGGGCGCTCACTTGTCCCCCACTCTTTCCTAGCCTGCCAGGCTGCGCGCTCGGATAAGGGTCTGGTATGGATTTTTTTATTTCTGGCTTGGGATTCCCCTTAAAGTCCATGCCACACCCAAAGGGTGTGGTATGGACTGGGGGGAGACCCCGATGCCGATGCAGTTCGGCAAATTCGACAATGTTTCTTTTTTTCATTCAGCTCTCAGCAGGGAAGCAGCATAGAGCACAGAGCTAAGTGTAATCTGAGACCTGAGTTGATGGAATGGACACCCCCCCCCCACACACACACACACACACACTCAGTCTCAAAGGGAAACATGAACAGCTGAGGCTGTCAATCACCTGCTGTGTGCGGGAAAGGGGGCAGGGCAGTGCTCCGGAATCCCTGGTGTTGGGATAAACTGTCAGAAGTGACTCAAGCAGTTAGCAGAGGAAGGAGCCAGCCGGCAGTAATCACACTAGGTGCTTTGGATTGAGACAAGACAAGTACACATATAATTTTCCTTTTTTTTTTTTTTTTTTTGCCTTAAAAATCCCCAAACAACAGAGGTTTTTTTCACCAGACAAGTACACACTATAGAAGGACATGCTTTGTTAATTTTTCATTTCAGAGGTTTACAACTACTTTAGTAAGCACTGTGGTAACATGCAGTACATAGTGTGCTTTACCTCTTGTTTCAGAAATGCAATGTGTGTAGACAGTCTAAAGCTTATGGTACACAATTAAATGAAATTGCGTGATTTTATCTAGCTTTTGTCTGAAAAACACCGGCAGATATTGGATGAAGTGTGCTTGTGTTTGGTCTCTCCCCATGCTGAGCAGAGGGGTGGTTACCCTATGTACAGAGAATAAAAATGAAAAGAACCAGGTGCCCACATAAAAGACTGAAAGAATCTCATTCTGGAACAATTCCATCTAATTTCTCTCAATTATCTCTTCTTTTTGTGTCATCTCGCTGCGCTTAATGAAATTTGAACTTCATCTTCATTCTTAATTCTCTTATGATGCAATTTGATTCTTTTGTTCACCATATCAAAGCATTATTTAAAAATAATATGATTTCATCTCTAGGATTGTAGTGAAGATGTTGTCATCGTTACATCTTATGCTCTCGTTTCTTTAGATTTTCAAGGATATTTCGAGCAAATAGTGGGCTTTCATAAAGAACATATTAAAAAAAAAAAAACTTATGATGGTTACAAAACCATGTAAGGATTTATTTTTTATTTTTTTACGATATACAGAATATATTCATGATAAAAAGCCTTCCTTCCTTTTATTTATTTTTTTATTTTGGAACCTCAGCATGCCATTTTGAGGATTTCCATCTGCCAATAGGTACACAATTTTGACTTCCTTAGAAATACCCTTTTGTTAGAATTACAAAACATAGTTTTTTCTGGTCCTCATCAAAATTACAATATTGTGATACATATAAATAACCTTATATGAGTAAACTATTAATACCAATCAAAGAAAAAAAAGGTGTGGTCAATATCTATACATGGAAAAAACAACTCTGCCTATAGACACATGCCTAGTAAGCTTAACCACTTGCCTACAGGGCATTTTCACCCCCTTCCTGCCCAGGCCAATTTTCAGCTTTCAGTGCTGTCGCATTTTTAATGACAACTGTGTGGTCATGTGCAACACTGTACCCAAATTAAATTTGTATCTTTTTTTTTTTTTTGAGACAGATAGAGATTTCTCTGGTGGAATTTAATCACCACTGTGTTTTTTTTTTGCTAAACAAACGACTGAAAATTTTGAAAAATTCTTTATTTTCTTCGTTTCTGTTATAACATTTTGTAAATAAGTAATTTTTCTCCGTCACTGATGTGTGCTGATTAGGCTGCACTGCTGGGCACTGATAGGCTACACTGATAGGCAATGATGAGGCAGCACTGGTGGGCACTGATGAGGAGGCACTGATGAGGCTGCAGCGATATGTGACACTGATAGGCTGCACTGATAGGCAATGATGAGGCAGCACTGATGAGGCTGCAGTGATATGCGACACTGATATGCGTTACTAATAGTCAACACTGATAGGTGGCACTAATAGGCAGCACTGATAGGCATCACTGATAGGCACTGACAGGCATCACTGATGGGCACTGACAGGCAGCACTTAAGGGCACTGATTGGCAGTACTGGTGGGCACTGATGACGAGGCACTGATAAGGCTGCAGTGATAGGCGGCACTGGTGGGCACTGATAGGCAGCACTGATACGCATCACTGATAGGCACTGACAGGCATCGCTGATGGGCACTGATTTGCAGCACTTAAGGGCACTGTTAGAGCTGTACTGATAATCAGGACACTAATGATCAGTGCCCGGATTATCAGTGTAGATGTCCGCTGTGTGGATTGCTGCTTATCGGCTCTCCTCACGTGCTGTTAGAGTGAGGAAAGGATTGCCAATAACCGACAAATCCTGCTTACACTGTGATCAGCTGTTATTGTCTCTATTTCCCGATCGGTGATCAGTTGGGTCCGAAGGACACAGCATTTACAGATCACTGCCGATGCACACCACAGGGGGGCGCTGGAATGTTCTCATGGGAGAACGTCATATTATGCCCTCCAGGCAATGTGCGACCGACTGTAGCTGTCATTCGACTATAGCGTGGTTGGGAAGAGGTTAAAGTAGAATTCCAGTCTAGCACACCCCGTAGGTGCAGCTGGCTCTAATTATCCCTTCCACCCAAATTTGGTGCACACACAGCCAGGCACACAGCATCTTCATCCTTCTCCCTGGCTCGAATAAATGGTCTAGGGGTGTCACTTGTTTGTTTTTATTGCTGGATACACTTGGATAGGTGCAGGGAGAACATGGGATACCTCAAAATCCCTGAAATTCTCTTCTCACTACATACCTCCCAACATTTTGAGATGGGAATGAGGGACACCTACTTGCAATAGTATGTAGGCATAGGACACGCCCCCTGCCATACCCCCTCAAAGGAGACTTAACTGAAAAAAAGGTTAATTAACCACTTCAATACCATGCACTTATACAGCTTCCTGCCCAAGCCAATTTTGAGCTTTCAGCACTGTCGCAATTTGAATGACAATTGCGCGGTCATGCTACACTGTACCCAAACAAATTTTTTATCATTTTGTTCCCACAAATAGAGCTTTCTTTCGGTGGTATTTGATCGCCTCTGCGATTTTTATTTTTTGCACAACAAATAAAAAAAGAGCAATTTTTTTTAAAAAAACTACGTTTTTCTTTGTTTCTGTTAATTTTTTTGTAAATAAGTACCTTTTCTACTTCAATGACGGGCACTGATAAGGTGGCACTGAAGGGCACTGATAAGGCGACACTGATGGGCACCGATGAGGTGGCACCAATGAGGTGGCACCGATGAGGTGGCACTGATGGGCACTGATGATGGGCACTGATAGGCGGCACTGATGGGCACTGATATGTGGCACTGGTATGCGGCACTGATGGGCACTCATAGGTGGCATTGATTGGCACTCATAGGCGGCACTGATTGGCACTCATAGGCGGCACTGATTGGAACTCATAGGCGGCACTGATGGGCACTCATGGGCGGCACTGATGGGCACTTATGGGTGGCACTGATAGGTGGCATGGTCGGGCACTGATAGGTGGGCACAGATTGGCACGGATGGGCACTAATAGGTGGCACTGATGGACACTAGTAGGTGGCATTGGTGGCACTGGTGCCCAGCAATGCCAGCCACCACACATTGTGAAAGTGCCAGTCAGTGCCCATTTGTGGGCACTGATTGGCATATTTTTTTTTATGTTTTTATTTTATTTATTTCTTTTTACTACATGTGGATGGCCATGGGGGCCATCCACATGATTGGGGCTTCCCTGGTGGTCCTGGGGGGCTTCCCTGGTGGTCTAGTGTGGGTATCCGAGGGGGGGCTGCGCTGATAAACAATCAGCGCGAACCCCCCCTGTCAGGAGAGCCGCTGATCGGCTCTCCTCTACTCGCGTCTGTCAGACGCGAGTGAGGAAGAGCCGATCAACGGCTCTTCCTGTTTACATTGTGATCAGCCGTGATTCGACACGGCTGATCACGTGGTAAAAAGCCTCCGACGGAGGCTTCTTACCGAGATCAGTGTAGCGGTGCGTCAGACTGACCCACCGCTCCACCGATCGCCGCGATGCGCGCCCCCCCGGGCGCGCGTCGGCTGTTATCCCGCAGGATGTCATATGACGTCCAGGGTGGATAACAGAACCACTTCCCGGACGTCAATCTGCTATTGACTGGGCGGGACGTGGTTAAACCCACAAGGGCTTTTTTTTTTTTTTTTTACCACTACCATTCATTTACATTGGCTTTTAAAATTTACAAAGGCAGCAATTTACAATTTGGATGAAAGGTTTAGCACTGGGAAACACTTTTTGAAAAATAAAACATGCATTTTATATACATCTATATGGATCAGACCAAAATGAGGGACAAATGAGGAAAAAAGAGGGACAGAGGGACATTGCTCCAAATCAGGGACAGTCCCTCCAAATCAGGGACAGTTGGGAGCTATGTCACTATACTGGTATAAATTTCTGCAAAGTTTACTATCGGCTGGGAAGAAACCCAGGGCTTGCTTTTGTAAAACTTAGAACTGTACCCAGTTGGTCGGGTACAGAATATAGGTCAGTACTCACAATGCCACATGATCATCAGCTGCCTCTTTCTGATATCCACCGGGCACTCTTCAGGGAAGGAGACACAGACTCACGATTCCACAGGACAGCTGGACACTCTTTCCCTCAACCTCCATCGGGTATCCTTAAGTGAGCTCTTCAGACCATAAGAAGAATCCCAGACTTAAGAAAATTATCCCCCCCCCCCCCCCCCAGCTTAGGCTATAGCTGGGACCTTACATAGTTAGTTACATAGTTAGTCAGGTTTGAAAAAAGACACAAGTCCATCCAGTTCAACCATAAAAATAAATAAAAATAAAATAAAATAAAAATATATCGTACAATCCCATATACCCAATTCTATACCCACAGTTGATCCAGAGGAAGGCAAAAAACTCCAGAAGAGCATGATCCAATTTGCTACAGCAGGGGAAAAAATTCCTTCCTGATCCCCCGAGAGGCAATCGGATATTCCCCGGATCAACTTTACCTATAAATGTCAGTACCCAGTTATATTATGTACATTTAAGAAAGAATCCAGGCCCTTCTTAAAACAATCTACTGAGCTGGCCAGAACCACCCCTGCAGGGAGTCTATTCCACATTTTCACAGCTCTTACTGTGAAAAAACCTTTCCGTATTTGGAGGTGAAATCTCTTTTCCTCTAGACTAGGGTTGTCCCGATACGATACTAGTATCGGTATCGGGATCGATACCGAGCATTTGCGCGAGTACTTGTACTCGCGCAAATGCTCCCGATGCTTCATCCGATACTTTTTTTTCTCTAGTGTAGTGTGGCTGGAGAGGGCGGGAGGAGTCAGTGGCTGGGGAGGGCGGGGGAGTGCGGGCGGAGTCTGGCTGGAGAGGGGGCGGGCAGAGTCTATGGAAGGAAAGTGTGGGCGGAGTCTGGCTGGAGAGGGCGGGCACAGTCGGTGGACGGATTTGGCGGGCAGAGAGCGAGTCCCTCACCTGGTAAGCTGGCAGGGGTGTAGGGCACAGCCGCATCGGGATCGGTGACCGGTGCTGTCACATTCGGTCGCCGTCAGCGGCTGAACATCCCGACGCCCATCTTGGTACACCCTGCACTCGGCTGCAGTAAGCAGCAGCAGACATCTTGTTACACCCAGTCCGAGCTATATGGGCTGGGTGTAACAAGATGTCTGCTGCTGCTTACTGCAGCCGAGTGCAGGGTGTACCAAGATGGGCGTTGCAGCTTTTTGCAGTTTTTTTTTTTTTTTTTTATAAATCCTGTGTCATTTTTTGCAGCATTTCAGTGCCAGCCACCTATCGGTGCCATCTATCAGTGCCCACAAGTGCCACCTATCAGTGCAATCAGTGCCATCTACCAGTGCCACTTGATAGGTGGCACTTGTGGGCACTGATAGGTGGCACTTGTGGGCACTGATAGATGGCACTGGTAGCACTATCAGTGCAATCAGTGCCACCAATCAGTGCCCACAAGTGCCATCTACCAGTGCCATCTATCAGTGCCCACAAGTGCCATCTATCAGTGCCATCTATCAGTGCAATCAGTGCCACCTATCAGTGCCCACAAGTGCCACCTATCAGTGCCATCTATATGTGCCACCTATCAGTGCCCATAAGTGCCACCAATCAGTGCCATCTATCAGTGCCACCTATTAGTGCCCATCAGCGCCAGTCACCAGTCAGTGCCCATAAGTGCCGCCTATCAGTGCCAGCCACCTGTCAGTGCCACCTATCAGTCCCCATCTGTCAAACTGTCACATGACATTGAAAAAAAAGTATCGGTAATCGGTATCGGCGAGTACTTGGAAAAAAGTATCGGTACTTGTATTCGGTCCTAAAAAAGTGGTATCGGGACAACCCTACTCTAGACGCAAAGAGTGCCCCCTTGTCCTTTGTGTTGACCGTAAAGTGAATAACTGAACACCAAGTTCACTATATGGACCCCTTATATATTTGTACATGTTGATCATATCCCCCCTTAATCTCCTCTTCTCAAGAGAGAATAAATTCAGTTCCTCTAATCTCTCCTCATAGCTGAGCTCCTCCATGCCTCTTATCAGTTTGGTTGCCCTTCTCTGCACTTTCTCCAGTTCCCCAATATCCTTTTTGAGAACTGGGGCCCAAAACTGAACTGCATATTCCAGATGAGGTCTTACTAATGATTTGAACAGGGGCAACATGATATCTCTCTCTCTGGAGACCATACCTCTCTTAATACAAGAAAGGACTTTGCTCGCTTTGGAAACCGCAGCTTGGCATTGCATGCCATTATTGAGCTTATGATCTACCAAAACCCCCAGATCCTTCTCCACTACGAATCCCCCCAGTTGTACTCCCCCTAGTATGTATGATGCATTCATATTATTAGCCCCCAAGTGCATAACTTTACATTTATCAACATTAAACCTCATCTGCCACATAGTCGCCCAATTAGACAGAGCATTGAGGTCGGCTTGTAAATTGGCGACATCCTGTAAGGACGTTATTCCACTGCATAGCTTAGTGTCATCTGCAAAGACAGAAATGTTACTTTTGATCTCAGACCCAATATCATTTATAAACATATTAAACAGTAAGGGTCCCAGCACTGAACCTTGGGGTACACCACTGATAACCTTGGACCATTCAGAGTAAGAATCATTAACAACTACTCTCTGAATTCTGTCTTTTAGACAGTTTTCTATCCATTTACAAACTGATATTTCCAATCCTGTAGACTTTACCTTACACATGAGCCATGTGTGGGGAACTGTATCGAACGCTTTTGCAAAATCCAAGTATACCACGTCCACAGCCACCCCTTTGTCCAAGGTTTTACTTACCTCTTCATAAAAAGAAATCAGGTTTGTTTGACAACTTCTGTCTTTCATGAATCCATGCTGTCTGTTGCTTAACCACTTGACCACTGGGCACTTAAACCCCCTTAATAACCAGACCAATTTTCAGCTTTCGGTGCTCTCACATTTTGAATGACAATTACTCAGTCATACAACACTGTACCCATATGAATTTTTTGTCCTTTTTTTCACACAAATAGAGCTTTCTTTTGGTGGTATTTAATCACTGTTGGGTTTTTTATTTTTTGCGCTATAAGAGAAAAAAGACTGAAAATTTTGTAAAAAAATGATTTTTTTTTCGTTTCTGTTATAAAATTTTGCAAATTACTATTTTTTCTTCATAAATTTTGGCCAAAAATTATACTGCTACATATCTTTGGTAAAAATAAGTACAAATTGGTGCATATTATTTGGTCTTTGTGAAAGTTATAGAGTCCACAAGCTATGGTGCCAATATCTGAAAATTGTTCACACCTGAAGTACTGACGGCCGATCTCATTTCTTGAGACCCTAACATGCCAGAAAAGTACAAATACCCCCCAAATGACCCCTTTTTGGAAAGAAGACATTCCAAGGTATTCAGAAAGAGGCATTGTGAGTTTTTTGAAGTTGTCATGTTTTCCCACAATTCTTTGCAAAATCAAGATTTTTTTTTTCTCTTTTTTTTTTTTTCACAAAATTGTCATATTAGCAGGTTATTTCTCACACACAGCATATGCATTCCACAAATTACACCCCAAAACACATTCTGCTATTACTCCCGAGTATGGCGATACCACATGTGTGAGACTTTTACACAGCGTGGCCACATACAGAGGCCCGACATGCAGGGAGCACCTTCAGGCGTTCTGGAGCACCCAGGCCAATTCTGACATTTCTCTCCTACATGTAAAAATCATCATTTGTTTGCTAGAAAATTACATAGAACCCCAAAACATTATATATGTTTTTTTAGCAAAGACCTTAGAGAATATAATGGTGGTTGTTGCAACTTTTTATCTCGCACGATATTTGCGCAGCAATTTTTTTAACGCGTTTTTTACGGAAAAAAATGTTTTGTGCTTAAAAAAAACAAAAAAACAGTAAAGTTAGCCCAATGTTTTTGCATAATGTGAAAGATGAAGTTACGCCGAGTAAATAGATACCTAACATGTCGCCCTTAAAAATTGCACACACTCGTGGAATGGCGCCAAACTTCGCTACTTAAAAAATCCCCATAGGCGACGCTTTAAATATTTTTACTGGTTACATGTTTTGAGTTACAGAGGAGGTCTAGGGCCAGAATTATTGCTCTCGCTCTAATGTTCGCGGTGATACCTCACATGTGTGGTTTGAAAACCGTTTTCATATGTGGGCGGGACTTACATATGCGTTCGCTTCTGCATGCGAGCTCACGGGGACAGGGGCGCTTTAAAAAAAAAAAAAATGTTTATTCTTCATTTTACTTTATTTATTTTAGTTTGACATGTTTTTCCGCCCCAAACATTTTTTTGATCACTTTTATACCTATTACAAGGAACGTAAACATCCCTTGTAATAGGAATATGGCATGACAGGTCCTCTTTACAGTGAGATATGGGGGGGTGTCAATAAGACCCCACATCTCACCTCTAGGCTGGGAAGCCTGAAAAAAATACAAAAAAAAAACAACAATCCTGGCTTTGATCGTAGCGGTGAGTCGGTAGAAGCACCGGAGGGTGGCGGGGGGGGGGGACATCCCCTCTCGCCTCCCGTAAGAATGATCAAGCGGCGGAACAGCCGCTATGATTGTTCTTATGGTGTAGGGAATCGCCGGCTGAAAAAGCTGATATCTGAATGATGCCTGTAGCTGCTCCCATCATTCAGATATCCCCGCACAAAGTCAAGGACATCATATGACGGCCGGAGGGCGGGAAGTGGTTATTGCAGAGTATTGCCGGGCATTGCGGAGTATTGCCGGGCATTGCGGAGTATTGCTGGGCATTGCGGAGTATTGCAGGGCATTGCGGAGTATTGCGGACTATGGCAGGGTATTGCGGTGTATGGCAGGGTATTGCACGGGGTATTGCACAGGGTATTGTGGAGGGTATTGCACAGGGTATTGTGGAGGGTATTGCAGAGTATTGTGGAGGGTATTGCAGAGTATTGCGCAGGGTATTGCAGAGTATTGTGGAGGGTATTGCAGAGTATTGTGCAGGGTATTGCAGAGTATTGTGCAGGGTATTGCAGAGTATTTTGCAGAGTATTGCGCAGGGTATTGCAGAGTATTGCGCAGGGTATTGCAGAGTATTGCGCAGGGTATTGCAGAGTATTGCGCAGGGTATTGCAGAGTATTGCACCAGAGTATTGCAGAGTATTGCACCAGAGTATTGCAGAGTATTGCACCAGGGTATTGCAGAGTATTTTGCAGGGTATTGCGCAGGGTATTGCAGAGTATTTTGTAGGGTATTGCGCAGGGTATTGCAGAGTATTGCGCAGGGTATTGCAGAGTATTGCGCAGGGTATTGCAGAGTATTTTGCAGGGTATTGCAGAGTATTTTGCAGGGTATTGCAGAGTATTTTGCAGGGTATTGCAGAGTATTGCGCAGGGTATTGCAGAGTATTGCACCAGGGTATTGCAGAGTATTGCACCAGGGTATTGCAGAGTATTGCACCAGGGTATTGCAGAGTATTTTGCAAAGTATTGGCAGGGTATTTTGCAGAGTATTGGCAGGGTGTATTGCAGAGTATTGGCAGGGTATTGCACAGGGATGGCTGAGCAGGGATGGATGGATGGCTGGATCTGTGACTGCAATTGTCACAGATCCAGCCCACAGCGCTGCTGCCTTGATCTGCTCCCTCCCCTCTCCTCTCACACTGTACCGATCAGTACAGAGAGGGGAGGGAGGAACCGGCGTCATCAAATGACGCCGGTCTGTTTACAAGTGATTGCTCCGTCATTTGACGGAGCGATCACGTGGTAAACGGCCGCTATCAGCGGCGATTTACCGCGATTCGTGATCCGCCGGGTCCTCTGGACCCGGCGGTCACGGAGTTTCCCGTGTGCGCGCCCCAGGGGGCGCGCGGGAGCGCGATTCTGGGAGGACGTTATATAACGTCCTCCCAGAGTTAAGCAACCACCTTGTCGACGTTATTTGTCGGCAGGTGGTTGTTAAGTGGTTAAATTGTTTTTTTCCAGCAAGAACTCATCTATGTGGTCTTTTATTAATCTCTCCAGTATTTTCCCAACTATAGAAGTTAAACTAACAGGTCTATAGTTACTTGGTAAAGACTTAATTCCCTTTTTAAATATCGGCACCACATTGGCCCTGCGCCAATCCAGTGGTACTATTCCTGTCATTAATGAGTCCCTAAAAATTAAATACAATGGCTTTGAAATTACAGAGCTCAATTCTTTTAGGATCCGTGGGTGTATGCCATCTGGTCCAGGTGCTTTATCCACCGTTATTCCATCTAAATATTTCTGGACCATATCACTTTTGAGCCATTGTGGATTTGGGGCTGTGTCACTACCACCCCCATTTTGGACATGAGCTCCCCCATGCTCCTTTGTATACACAGAACTGAAGAAAGTATTTAATAAATTAGCCTTCTCTTTGTCCCCAGTCACCCACTCTAGATTATTTTGTAAAGGGCCTACATGCTCAGACTTGACCTTTTTACTATTAATATATTTGAAGAATTTTTTGGGGGTTTGTCCTACTATCTTTTGCAATCTGTCGTTCATTTTGAATTTTTGCATCCTTGATTTCCTTTTTACATATCCTGTTATATTCTTTGTAACATTTAAATGACACTAGTGTTCCCTCATTTTTATATTTTTTAAAAGCTCTTTTCTTATAGTTTATAGCTTTTTTAACTTTGGCTGTGAGCCACATAGGTTTTATTTTTAGCCTTTTAAACTTATTGCCCATGGGAATATACTTTGCAGTGAGTTCACAAACAGTCTTTTTGAAGAATTCCCATTTCTGTTCTGTGCCCATTGATGCCAATATTCCTTCCCAGTCTAAGTCCTGGAGAGCAGCGCTCATCCTTGGAAAATTTGCTCTCTTGAAATTAAGTGTTTTTATCTTTCCTGTATGTGATTTTTGCTTACAACTAACATCAAATGAACCTTGTTGATCTTCATGCAGATTCTCCAGCAGACTGCCCTGAGGAGCAGAGCCCCTTAAACAGGGAACTCCTCTTACAGGACTGGACCCAGGATCCACAAACTCCGCTATAAGCCTCAGACTGTTTATAGTATCCAGCCACCTACTGGACACATCTCCCCAGGAATTGGTTGGGCCCCTATAGATTTTCAGGCTGCCTTTCCATTCTTCCTCCCACTGTGATTCTAGAATCCTCTAGAAGGCAAGGGGGAAGCAATCAGATCAGCAGCTTGTGAAACATAGAGCAGACAAAAAAAATCAATTCCTGCTCCATTGATTACAAGGGAGCTAAACTAAATTTACCTAGAAACCTGGACTAGCTAGAGTGGTGCTTCACCATTCCCAACATAACTAGTTTTAAAAATGCCCCCTTCCCTCTTATAATACCAATGCTGACTAACCTGTGTAAGAAAGATAAGTATATACTTACTTATTTTTAGCCGGTTTAGGTCCGGTCACATGATCCATGTCCTCTATGTCAGACAGTGGCAGCTGCAGGAGGACAGGAGGAACTGTCAACAAGGGCTGGGACATGGGAGCCTATGGGTGATGTCACCACTCCCAGGCATTTCAAGTTGTTGGCGTGTCCTCTCTGGCTGTCACAGGGGATTATCACGTAACCTTTATTGCCTTACTTTTGTTCCCTTGGGGAATGTTTTAATCACCAGACACTTCCTCCTTCCTCTAGTTTGAGAGAAAGGAGGCCCTCATTTGTTCCAGCATTTACAGGCAAGCTAGCAGTACCTCGTGAGAAGGTGATGGTTTATGGAAGTTTTCTAAAGTTTAAAGTTTGCACCCCTTGGCGAGCGGAGCAAGGTAATGCAGTAAAGGTGCATTGTCATTGTCAGTATATATGTTTTTAGGCATAAATTGTGTCCATGCTGTTAGGTAAAAGATATGCTGTAGACAATCCATATGTTTGAACAGATAGTCATATTTCTTAGATGTTTAATGTTAATGTATATGTATGTGTGCAGATAATGGAACACCACTTTGTAACTCCACATTGTAATTCTGTTGTAACCCCCCTTTTGGTGATCTCTGTAAACTAATGTATTGTATGTCATTTTACAGTTTTCACAGTGCAAATGGTACTTATGACGTTTAAGGAGTTAAAAGATTAACCTCTGTGGTGTTCAACCCTAATTCACACCTTTGAGGCAAAATAAATAAAAGAACTGCACCTGTCAGAAGCTCTCCTCTCGTTATTTACTCAAAGCCAATGGGGACGCTACAGGTAACTATATACTTTTTTTTACACAGGTTAGCTGGAATTTCTAAGAGGAGGTGCAAATTCATTTGAGTGAATGAGGTGAAGCTCTACCGACTTCCATTACCCATCGCGTGCAAGCACAAATTTTGTTTTTTAATTGTCCTTGTATGTGATTGGGTATTCTTTGCAAAGTGATCTAGGATGAATGTATCAAACTATTCCCCTTTTCTTCGCTCTCCTTCTTTATTTCCAACTCTTTCTATTTCCAACTCTTTCTCCAGTTGCATCGGTTTGGTGTTTTGGTGGCTCTCCACTTTACCTATTTTAATAATTTCTGAGTAACCTGGTTTCATCAAAACATTTTGAAATTGAGTATTCCGCTATGCATTATTTTACACATGATTGAACTTATTCCGAATACTATTGATGTTTCTGTTCCTGGTAAATATTTAATTCCAAATTTCTTGTTTAATATTTAATGCAATTTATTGATGCCACTTATTTGCTTGGCTCTGTACAATCATTATGCTCTAAGTTTCGTACCATGCTTGGATGTTATTTATACATGATACCGGCCTTATCTCATGTGGTTCTGGAAGAATGGTCAAACATTCCCATAGACACACTCCTAAACCTTGTGGACAGCCTTCCCAGAAGAGTTTAATCTTCGCTATGTTCATTATTAGTAACTTTTCTTGTTTTTTATTGTTTTACCATAAAAAAATATATATATATATATATATATATATATATATATATGAGAGCAAAGAGAAAACTGCGCTAAATGATTCAGACTAAGGCTGCAATGATGGTGATATAAACACAAGCAGAATAAACATAAAAAATTGCGCCAATAGATTTCAATTCTAATATCCAGGGGCTGGTCTGTGTAAAGTACCCTGCAAAACACCAAACACAGTCTCTAGAATTAGGATAGGAATAGAGTCCAAGAGTTGGTTGTTGAGGGAACCACATCTGGGCCAAATTCAGTAAAAATCCAGTAGACAGATTATGGAAATCCAATGGAGGGGTTAACACAGGTAATGAATGACTGCAACACCCGGTGATCATAACGAACAACCGTGCCCTCCACCACATAGATTGACTGCTTACCAGAGGTAAGCCCACGATAAGCGGCCGACTGTAACCCAGCCGCGGCCTTGGGGGGATGGACCCACTGGATCTGATGACAGCCCGCAGCGCAGCAAATCGCTCTTTCCCCGATCCTCCCAATCACGGGTATAACGATGTAAAGGAGAGGACACAAACCATAGGGTAATACCGTAGAGTACAGTTTATTTAATAAAAGTAAAACACTTACATCCAAGAAGTGATAAAAAGCATAGAAGTAGAGCCGGCCGGCTTCCAAACGAACACCCTTCCCTCGTAGTAGCGTGGTGACGTCACCACGCTACTACGAGGGAAGGGTGTTAGTTTGGAAGCCGGCCGGCTCTACTTCTATGCTTTTTATCACTTCTTGGATGTAAGTGTTTTACTTTTATTAAATAAACTGTACTCTACGGTATTACCCTATGGTTTGTGTCCTCTTCTTTACAACGTTATACCCGTGATTGGGAGGATCGGGGAAAGAGCGATTTGCTGCGCTGCGGGCTGTCATCAGATCCAGTGGGTCCATCCCCCCAAGGCCGCGGCTGGGTTACAGTCGACTGCTTATCGTGGGCTTACCTCTGGTAAGCAGTCAATCTATTAGGTGGAGGGCACGGTTGTTCGTTATGATCACCGGGTGTTGCAGTCATTCATTACCTGTGTTAACCCCTCCATTGGATTTCCATAATCTGTCTACTGGATTTTTACTGAATTTGGCCCAGATGTGGTTCCCTCAATAACCAACTCTTGGACTCTATTCCTATCCTAATTCTAGAGACTGTGTTTGGTGTTTTGCAGGGTACTTTACACAGACCAGCCCCTGGATATTATAATTGAAATCTATTGGCGCAATTTTTTATGTATATATATATATATATATATATATATATATACATACACAATATCTCATAAAGGTTAGTACACCCCTCACATTTTTGTAAGTATTTTATTCTATCTTTTCATTTGACAACACTTAAAAAATTACACATTGCTACAATGTAAAGTAGTGAGTGTACAGCTTGTATAACAGTGTAAATTTGCTGTCCCCTAAAATAACTCAACACACAGCCATTAATGTCTAAACCGCTGGCAAGTGAGTACACCCCTAAGTAAAAATGTTCAAATTGGGTCCAATTATCCATTTTCCCTCCCCGGTGTCATGTGACTCATTAGTGTTACAAAGTCTCAGGTGTGAATGGGGAGCAGGAGTGTTAAATTTGGTGTTATCACTCTCACTCTCTCATACTGGTCACTGGAAGTTCAACATGGCACCTCATGGCAAAGAACTCTCTGAGGATCTGAATTTTTTTTTTTGCTATACATAAAGATAGCCTAGGCTATAAGAAGAATGCAAAGACCCTGAAACTGAGCTGCAGCATGGTGGCCAAGACCATACAGCGGTTTAACAGGACAGGTTCCACTCAGAACAGGCCTCGCCATGGTCGACCAAAGGAGTTGAGTGCATGTGCTCAGCATCATATCCAAAGGTTGACTTTGGGAAATAGACGTATGAGTGCTACCAGCATTGCTGCAGGTGTTGAAGGGGTGGGGGGTCAGCCTGTCAGTGCTCAGACCATACGCCGCACACTGCAGCAAATTGGTCTGCATGGCTGTTGTCCCAGAAGGAAGCCTCTTCTAAAGATGATGTACAAGAAAGACCGCAAACTGTTTTCTGAAGACAAGCAGACTAAGGACATGAATTACTGGAACCATGTCCTGTGGTCTGATGAGACCAAGATAAAATTATTTGGTTCAGATGGTGCCAAGCGTGTGTGGCGGCAAAAAGGTGAGAAGTACAAAGACAAGTGTGTCTTGCCTACAGTCAAGCATGGTGGTGGGAGTGTCATTGTCTGGGGCTGCATGAGTGCTGCCGGCACTGGGGAGCTACAGATCATTGAGGGAACCATGAATGCCAACATGTACTGTGACATACTGAAGCAGAGCATGATCCCCTCCCTTCGGAGACTGGGCCGCAGGGCAGTATTCCAACATGATAACGACCCCAAACACACCTCCAAGATGACCACTGCCTTGCTAAAGAAGCTGAGGGTAAAGGTGATGGACTGGCCAAGCATGTCTCCAGACCTAAACCCTATTGAGCATCTGTGGGGCATCTTCAAACAGAAGGTGGAGGAGCGCAAGGTCTCTAACATCCACCAGATTCATGATATGGTCATGGAGGAGGGGAAGAGGACTCCAGTGGCAACCTGTGACGCTCTGGTGAACTCCATGCCCAAGACAGTTAAGGCAGTGCTGGAAAATAATGGTGGCCACACAAAATATTCACACTTTGGGCCCAATTTGGATATTTTCACTTAGGGGTGTACTCACTTGTGTTGCCAGCGATTTAGACATTAATGGCTGTGTGTTGATTTATTTTGAGGGGACAGCAAATTTACACTGTTATACAAGCTGTACACTCACTACTTTACATTGTAGCAAAGTGTCATTTCTTCAGTGTTGTCACATGAAAAGATATAATAAAATATTTTCAAAAATGTGAGGGGTGTACTCACTTTTGTGAGATACTGTATATTCAGCACGGTGGTGATATCTCAGAGTCCTTAATGTGGGATTAGAGTATTCCCAGTGCGATCAATCATTTGGAAACACATATGGGAAGCTGCATTCGCAGACTTGTATTTTTTATCTGTCCTTTTCATTACATCTTGTTTTTTTTTTCCTATTTATTTTTGTGAACATATTATATTGTGAGTTTAGTCACTGATGTGGACGGGAAGGCCTGGCTCCTAGTCTGCACTCTAATTCATTCCAAAGGTGTTCTATCGGTTTGAGGTAAAGACTCTGTGCAGGCCAGTCAAGTTCCTCCACCCCAAACTCACTCGTTCATGTCTTTATGGACCTTGCTTTTTGCACTGATCCAAATCATTTGGTGGAGGGGGGATTGTTGTGTGGGGTTGTCATTCAGGGGTTCGGCTTGGCCCCTTAGTTCCAGTGAATGGAACTCTTAAAGTGGAGTTCCACCCAAAAATGGAACTTCCACTTTTTGGATTCCTCCCCCCCTCCGGTGTCACATTTGGCACCTTTCAGGGGGAGGGGGGAGCAGATACCTGTCTAATACAGGTATTTGCTCCCACTTCCTGACATAGATCACTGCAGTGATTGAGGTGATCTACGTCATATCTGGCGCCTACACTGTCCTCCCCCGCTGTCTTGTGGGAAACACACAGGTCCCAGAAGATAGCGGGGACCAGTGAGGACGCGCAGCGCGACTCGCGCATGCGCAGTAGGGAATCGGGAGGTGAAGCCGCAAGGCTTCATTTTCTGATTTCCTCACCGAGGATGGCAGCGGGGGCAGCCGAGAGCCGAGCGATTGATCGGCTTCAGCTGCCGACATCGCGGACGTGCTGGACAGGTAAGTGTCCATTTATTAAAAGCAGCAGCTGCAGTATTTGTAGCTGCTGGCTTTTAGTATATTTTTTTTAGGCGGAACTCCACTTTAAGCATGCCAAGACATTTTGGACAATTTTATGCTCCCAACTATGTGGAAACAGCTTGGGGAAAGGGCCCTTCCTGTTCCAACTTGACTGCGCACCAGTGCACAAAGCAAGGTCCATAAAGACATGGATGAGCGAGTTTGGGGTGGAGGAACTTGACTGGCCTGCACAGATTCCTGACCTCAACCCGATAGAACACCTTTGAGATGAAGTTGCGAACGATACTAAGCTAAGCAGGGCAATAATTTCTCCGCAGGATGTGGAAACCATGCAAGAAGATCTGAACAAATTAATGGGGTGGGCAACTACATGGCAAATGAGGTTTCATGTAGAAAAATGTAAAATAATGCATTTGGGTGGCAAAAATGTGAATGCAACCTACTCACTAGGGGAGAACCTCTGGGGGAATCTAGGATGGAAAAGGACCTGGGGGTCCTAGTAGATGACAGGCTCAGCAATGGCATGCAATGCCAAGCTGCTGCAAGCAAAGCCAACAGAATATTGACATGCATTAGGGGATTAACTCCAGAGCTGAAACAATAATTCTCCCGCTCTACAAGACTCTGGTCCGGCCGCACCTGGAGTATGCTGTCCAGTTCTGGGCACCAGTCCTCAGGAAGGATGTACTGGAAATGGAGAGAGTCCAGAGAAGGGCAACAAAACTTATAAAGGGACTGGGGGACCTTAGTTATGATGAAAGATTACGAGCACTGAACTTATTCTCTCTGGAGAAGAGACGCTTGAGAGGGGATATGATTTCAATGTACAAATACCGTACTGGTGACCCCACAATAGGGATAAAACTTTTCCGCGAAAGGGAATTTAAAAAGACAAGCGGCCATTTATGAGAATTAGAAGAGAAGCAGTTTAACCTTAAACTGCATAGAGGGTTCTTTACTGTAAGAGCCGTGAGGATGTGGAATTCTCTTCCACAGGCGGTGGTTTCAGCGGGGGGCATCAATAATTTCAAAAAACTATTAGATAGGCACCTTAGGGACCACAACATACAGGGATATACAATGTAATACTGACATAAAAGCACACACACAGGTTGGACTTGATGGACTATGTGTCTTTTTTCAACCTCACCAACTATATAACTATGTAAATTAGACTGGAGACTGCGAGCCAGGCCTTCTCATCCACATCGGTGCCTGACCTCACAAATGCGCTTCTGGAAGAATGGTCAAACATTCCCATAGACACTCTCCTTAAAGGGGTTGTAAAGGTAAATGTTTTTTCCCCTTAATGCATAGAATGCATTAAGGTGAAAAAACATCCGACTATTAGCGCCCCCCCGTTTACTTATCTGAACCCTAGAAAGGCTGGGCTTCTCGGCTCATTCAGTGGATGATTGATAGCAGCGCAGCCATTGGCTTCCGCCGCTGTCAATCAAATCAATGACGCCGCACGCCAGGGGGCGCGGCTGGGTGATACAGTGTATCACGGGAGGGCGCCGGCAAGCTAACCCACTTAGGAGAGCGCTTCCCAGAAGCAGGTTAGCTCTTGTGGGGTGGAGCCGAGACAGCTGCCGAGGGACCCCAGAAGACGAGGATCGGGGCCACTCTGTGCAAAACGAGCTGCACAGTGGAGGTAAGTATAACATCTTTGTTATTTAAAAAAAAAGGAACCTTTACAACCCCTTTAACCTTGTGGGCAGCCTTCCCAGGAGAGTTAAAGATGTTATAGCTGCGAAGGTTAGGCCAACTCAATTTTGAACCCTACGGTCTAAGCCTGGGATGCCATTCAAGTTCATGTTCCTGTAAAAGCAGGCGTCCCAATACTTTTTGGTAATATAGTGTACAGTATATTGGCCTTGAATAAACCGTTGCTGGTTTTTAGATTAGTTGCATGCGCTCGTTGCTTTTCCTTGCAGTCAGTAGATGTTCTCTATGGCATTTTTCTGCTCCTGCTTAACAACTTTCATATGCTAGACCAGTGGTCTCCAAACTGCAGCCCGGGGGCCGAATGTGGCCCTTTGCTTGCTTTTATCCGGCCTTTGGGGCAGTATTTTATTTACTGACACCAACGAAGGGGCCCAATAATACCAACGATGGGGGACCATTCCTTCCAAGGACACCAACAATGAGGCCCAAAGACACCAATGATGGAGGACCATTCCTCTCAAAGACAACAATGATGAGGCACTATTCCCCCCCAATGACCTCAACAATGGGGCACTATTGGTCTCACTGACACCAAAAATGGGCCATTGTTTACTCCAACTGATGCTGGGACAATTTCTACTCATGATGGCCACAGTCTGGCCCCCCTAAAGTCTGAAGGACAGTAAACTGGCCCTTTGTTTGGAAAGTTTGGAGACCCCTGTGTTAGACAATCATTTTAATCGTTGTATGAAGCTGACTGCACAAAAATTTATATCTTTTATCCTCGGAAAATGGCTTCTACTCTAAAGGTCCTTCAAAACAAATTATTACTGAAAGGGAAAAAATATATAAACAGAAAGAGCTATGTTTCTTGTAATCCAATGACAGCTTATGCCCGTTATGTGATTAAATAGACACAAAAGCTTTTATGTTCCTAAGCTCAAGGACACCAACAGAAAGAAAAACCAAGTTGAAGGAACGGCTTGTAACCTATAGAGACCCAACTAGTTTATTTATATGACACAGACTGTCGCCTGAACCCTGAGAAACCGATTGGATGAAACTCAATGAGATTTTACTGGGAAAGAGAAGCACGACAGATGACAAAGTCACGATTCTCACGAAGAACAATTTTTATAGCTTTTCTCTTTTTATGGCCTCAGAACTCAGATGAATTAAGCTCAATTGAATATGTACTGTTTTATTATCAGATGTTCAGAATAGTCACTGTGCTCCATAACAGTAGAAAAATCCCATAAGGCAACTATCTCGTTAATTTAATTTAGGAGGCACAAAGGCAAATATGAATGAAGTTCTCTCTTGGCTGTAAATTAAATATGCAGCAGGCTTGTCGGAAAAATTACTTTTCTAACTGATGACTATGTAGCCAGTTGCTGAAAAGATTTGTTCCATTTCACCGAATGTAACCATTTGAGTCCCTGGACCTTTTTTCCCCCCAAATTCCCCCTTGAGTCCCAAGGCTTCTTTTTCTTTTTTCTTTTTTGTGAGGTCTTGGTTCTGCACATTATACCCTTTACACCCTAATTCGGCCTTTCTGAACCCTTTCAACACAGAGAAAACATTGAAATAATGTTCCGGTCTCAAGAAACCACTACTCCTTCTACTGTATTTCGCAGAATGTAAGCACTTCAGTCCCTGGGTCTTTTCTCCTAAAATCCCCCTCGAGTCCCAAGGCTTTTTTTTTTTTCTTTTGGTGAGGTCTTGGTTCTGCACATTATATCTTGTATACCCTAATGCAGCCTTTTTCAACCATTTCAACACAGAGAAACCCTTGAAATAACATTTGGGTCCCAGAGAATCCCTGCTAAAAATGACTATATCTACAACTCATGATAAATTAGTGTGATGGTCAGTGTGAAGAATGCTCCTTACACTTGTGGTCACTGGGAAGAATTACCCCTTAATGCCGCGTACAGACGATCGGAAATTCCGACAACAAAACCGTCGATTTTTTTCCAACGGATGTTGGCTCAAACTTGTCTTGCATACACATGGTCGCACAAATGTTGTCAGAAATTCCGAACGCCAAGAACGCGGTGACGTACAAGACGTACAACGGCACTATTAAAGGGAAGTTCAATACCAGTCGTGTTAGTGGAAGTTTGGTGAGAGACGATTCACGCTTTTCAGCCTCGTGCTTTTCAGTCGGTTACAGCGTGACGAATGTGCTATCTCCATTACGAACGCTAGTTTTACCAGACCGAGCGCTTCCGTCTCGTACTTGATTCAGAGCATGCGTGGAATTTTGTGCGTCGGAATTGTCCACACACAATCGGAATTTACGAGAACGGATTTTGTTGTCGGAAAGTTTCATAACCAGCTCTCAAATTTTTGTTGTCGGAAATTCCGACAGCAAATGTCCGATGGAGCCTACACAAGGTTGGAAATTCCGATCGTCTGTACGCGGCATTACAGATAGCTAAAAAGATCACTTATATCAATGGAAACTTATCCGAGCAGAATTTGCTCAAGGGACCCCTAGCAACCCCTGGAGTAACTCCATGGTTCCAAGGAACCCTGGTTGAGAAACCCTGTCCTAATGTATCATTATTATTATACAGGATTTATATAGCGCCAACAGTTTGCACAGCGCTTAACAAAATGAAGGCAGACATTACAGTTACATTACAATTTGGTACAAGAGGAATCAGGGGGCCCTGCTCGTTAAAGCTTACAATCTAGGAGGGAGGGTCAATTGACACAAAAGGTAATAGCTGTGGGGGATGAGTTGATGGAGAAAGAAAAGAAAACAGTGTATTGTTTAGAAGCAGGATAAGCTTCTTTAAAGAGAAGGGTTTTCAGGGATCGTCTAAAGATGGATAGATTAGGGGACAGTCAGACAAATTGGGGTAGGGAGTTCCAAAGGATGGGAGAATCTCTGGAGAAATCCTGGAGGCGAGCATGGGAGGAGGTGACAAGAGAGCTTAGAGAGCAGGATGTCTTGGGAGGACCGAAGAGAGCAGCTTGGTTGGTGTTTTGAGACTAGGTTCGTGATGTAGTTCGGGGCTGAGTTGTGGGTGGCTTTGTAAATTATTGTTAGTACTCTGAATTTTATTCGTTGGGTAAGTGGAAGTCAGTGGAGGGATTGGCAGAGAGGGGTGGAGGACACTGAATGGTTGGTAAGGTGGATGAGACTTGTAGCAGCATTCATTGTGGACTGAAGGGGGGATAGCTTATTTTGCATCTCTTTTTTTTGGGGGGGGGCATACAAGGCTTTGATTTTGTGACAAATTTGGATAAATATATATATATATATATATATATATATATATATATATATATATTATAACTTTTATACCCTAATGTATTTTGTTTTTATTCAGAATAAAAAGCACAAACAAAAATTGTGTGGCACCCTGCCTCTGTTAGGCTAAATTTAGTGTTTTGCCTCCACTGTAGTTAGTGGCGCAAGGATCAGTTTCTTTGGCCTGATAAGGGCTTCCCAGGCTGGGTGACTGATTGCTCCTGCCTGTTTCTGGAAGGGGCTTCCAGAAGATAAAGAAGGAGGATCAGTCATTCAGTTATGAATATTTATCATAGCTCGGCCGATACATGGGGAGAGGTGTCTGAAAGGTGGCTGGGCAAACTGATAAATATTTGGGAGGCCAATGCAAAGCATTCTTCCCAGTGGCTATAGAGGGCGCCGGAGCGCTGCCCCCTCTCGCTCCTGCACCGCCACTGAAAAACAATATTGCATTGCATGAATCTATATATTGTCGCCGCTGCCGCCCACTATTCAGATGGTCGGCCCTCTGGCGAGCGCCGGCCATCTGAATAACGGCAGCTGGTTGGCTGTGGAAGTGTCTATCAGAGCCAGTGGCTCTGATAGGCTTTCCGATTACAGCCTGAGGGCTGTAATCGGCTTCCAAATACTTAACCAGGGGACGCACGGGGGGTGCGTTCCTTGGTTAACACTGACACGCATCTCAGCCAATCAGGTTCACCGGATCTGGTTACCGGTAACCTGATTGGCTGAAGCGACATCGAGGGAGGGAGAAGACATCAAGGGATCATGGAGGAGGATCCGAGGATGGCTGACCGAGAAAGGTAAGTGCCAGGCGGGGGGGGGGGCAATCTGGCAGCATTTTAGAGGCAAACTGGTGGCAATTGATGGGCACAGTGGCGACAATGGCATGGCACAGTGGCAACAATGGCATGGCACAGTGGCTGGGTTTGGCATGGCACAGTGGCAACAATTGATGGGCACAGTGGCGACAATGGCATGGCACAGTGGCGACAATTGATAGGCACAGTGGCGACAATTGAAGTGGCTGCGTTTGATGGCATGGCACAGTGGCGACAATTGATGGGCACAGTGGCTGCGTTTGATGACATGGCACAGTGGCTGCGTTTGATGGCATGGCACAGTGGCGACAATTTTATGGCACAGTGGCTGCGTTTGATGGGCACAGTGGCTGTGTTTGATGGGCACAGTAGCTGCGTTTGATGGGCACAGTGGCGACAATTGATGGGCACAGTGGCGGCAATTGATGGGCACAGTGAGGCTGCAATTGATGGGTTTTTTTCGTTTGTTTGCGCCACCCCAAAAATTTGGAGCACCAGCCGCCACTGATTCTTCCTCTTCTAGCAGGGTTCCAGTTATTCTGGGGCTGCCACCCCTGGCAGGCAGCAAGTGTGAGACAAGAGTTGCAGTTTTTTGGCCTCAGCTGGTGCTGGGCTGCAGATTGCTGGAGGATTTCTTGCTGGAGGACACTGTCTGGAAATTCTGATCTGTAGAAGGATCTTTTTGTCTGCTTCAGTGAAGAGTTTCATGCGGAAGCTGGGTGGCAGTCAGCTCCTGGGACATTGTGAATAAGACCTTGTTTTAGGACTTTCATGTGTGCTTGAAGCTATAAAAATGTGTGCTAGAAGTTTGTCCTTCTTTTGATTTCTGATATCATTTTGGAGTATCCTGAACCCCTGACTCCCCTCGTGTTCAAGTTTCTGCAATAAAATCTACAAAAAGACATCCCCCAGACTGAGTCTGTGTTGTTGGTGTGCTTGGAACTGTGTCTGTGGCAGGCAGCCTATGTACTAGCACAGGAGACCTGAGCATCTTCTCAGCAGCTTCTTCAGGGGAGAGCGCTACAATAGAAAAAAAAAATGAGATTTTCCCATCATTTTTCTCAACGCAATGTTTGCTTAGTTTGCACACCCCCAAACGTTTATTACAAATAAAACTGATATCATAACAGTGCAACTTTTGTATAACATAGCCGCATGGTAAAGATGAAAGAGAATGTATGCTTTCTATTTCGGAAGAGCTTTATGTTCCTTCCAGCTCTACATTGGGATGCATGCAGGAAAAAAAAACATATTTTTTTAGCATAGCATTAAAATTAGAATAAGTTGGATTGATGACCTTTTTCCACAGCTTTGAAAAATTTGAATGGCAAAGTGTTCACTTTGGTTGAGTATTCGATGCTTGCGCAGTGAACGCAAATGTCAAGAAGATCACCCAATGCCATTGCAATGACCTGCAATTTCAACTTTTCTAGAGCTAGTTGGCTGTGCTAGCCTCTCAGGCCAAAGTCCCTAGGTCCTTCTCTGGAAGAATAAAAACCTTTTTAATGCTCACAGGTAGTATAAACTGGCCTCTAAATCCCACAGGCTGCACAAATGGTATGTCCACCCCTGGCTCTAAGATAACATTGGGTCTCCTGATATTGATGGTAAAGTTAAAGAGGTGTCGATGGTACTGGTGCTAAAGCCTAAAATAAAAATGTAGAATTGAGGCCCTGGACACTGATTATTTTAAAATAGGAAACAGGTCTTTAGTTGAGCCTAATGGCTTGGGTTTGACAGCTCTTTACAAAACAGGACCTCCAAAAGATGGGGACCACCCAATCTGAGATGTCCCCAAGTAGTCATACTAAAAAAAAATGTCTTGAGAGTCGGAATAATTTTGATATATGCACAAAATGCAAAGAGATCCAATTGGGTTTTGGGGGTCAGGGAATCCCCATTCATCGGGGCTTTAAAAAATCTGTGGTGAAGGGGGATTCTTTGGCCCTCAAAATACATTGGCTATATCACCATATGTGGAAATAATCAAATCAATTGGATGCTCAAGATGGTTGTTTTGGTGCTTTTTTTGGATGACTACAAGTGGTGCTGGCAGTAAGGATACATCTATAGAGTAAATGGATGGATAATGGAGAAATGCAGCAGGGGAAAGAAAGAAAACTGGTAAATGCATGTCATGGATATGCAGTAATGTTTGTCTGTCAGCCTACCTTCCTCTCCATGTGTTCACCTTAGAGGCCAGACTCTCCTCACCTGGCTGCTTTAATAATCTCTCCTCCCAGCATGGCTCCACCCCAGGCCCTATCAGAGAACTCTATATTAACCTGTGCACTGCAAGTCTGCCTTGCTGATCAACGTTGTTTGTTAAGCATTGTGTGTTTGGGTTCCTGCTTGCCATGTGCTACATCTGTCTCTGTGTTAACGATATTGGCTTGTTCTCGACTATCCCTGTCTGCTTGTGACCTTGACCTTTGGCTTGTCCTTTGTTTATCCTTGTCTGCTTGTCGCCCTGACCTTGGCTTATCCCCTCACTATCTCTTGCATCCTGAGCTGCTGCTTCCCCTCTATACCCTACGGAGCGTGAGCTAGGGGACTCTGGGGGCCGCGACCTGGATCCAGTTGCAGCTTAGTCCATCCTCACCACTAGAGGCTCTGGTGAACACCTGCTGGATCTTAGACTCCGCGCCTTGGGGAATCTTGGGCTCTAGCTCCCTGTGGGATCCCTGTTTGTGCTCCAGTGAATCTGCCTTCCTTGACCACCCAGTGTTCCATCCGCAGCAGTCAGCCATAGGGTTCACTACCTTGTGGTGCACTCCTGACCTACGGTGTGCATCTGTCATCTGGCAACTCAGGTGACCTGACAATGCATTTGTAGGTACAGTATACTTGAAGCGTATAGTGAGCTCCTGAAGGAAACAATCTGTGCATACAAGGAGCAACAACAAAGACTGGTAAAGGAGTTCTAAGTTATTTCTTTGCATAGGGGCCCTCTGATTCTTTTGTTGTGGATCTTGTACAGCTTCCATACATTCAGGAGAGGCGGCATGTGCTCAGCTGAAGATGTATTGCTTCCATACAGTAGATGATGAGTCATTACCAAAAAATGACTTAAACAAATTATGAGCTCCCACTTCTAATGGGATTCGTAATTTAAATTTACATGAAGCAGCAGCTGCACATATATAGAGTCTCATTAACCGGTGGAATTTTAAAACATAGCATAAAGCTATCTTAATTGTAGCACAAGTGGGATCATGCCTGAAACGACACCTATAATGATTATTTATTTCCAATTTCCTGTTTAATTTTATGTCCTAATGAGCAATCAGAGGCACCAACACCATTTAAGTGTTTGACTGCATAGTCCAAGTGTAAATAACAATTTAAAGTTGTCATGACAGCACTGCGAATGTGCTAATAACATGTGTGCTGTGGCATGCTACCCTAATGTTATCTTACTGCAAACCCCCTTCATATGGAATACACTAAGGTCCCTACTGGGGCATGATCCGACTGATCTTTGAAATTCATCTTCTTCAATTTAGCTACTGTAACTCCATGTAGAGCAGCCTTTCTTAAGCTGTTCAACACAGAGGAACCCTTGAAATAAATTTGCGGTCTCAGGGAACCCCTGCTAAAAATGACTATATCTATGTAGCACACAGACCCTTTTTCCTACCTTAGGCTCACTTGCAGGAAAAGAGCACACCGTACTATATGCCCGTACCCTCCTGGTTGAGGAGGTTGAGCGGTGTCATGTATTTGGGTCCCACAGCTAGGTTCTTCCATCAGTTGGTTCTCGTCTCCTAGGATATAGGGACAAGTCTCTGTTTTCCAGTGTAAATTCCAGAGTAATTCCAATGTCCACACCACTCTAAACTCCAACGTTGAGTTTATTTTTCTCAATGTTCAGCAGATAGGAAAGGGTGGATAAGAGACAGGACAGCAAGGTTTTGGGAGGTAGGTCCAGGCACAAGTAGATATTACAATCACCACTCTATCCCAGAGTAGGTTCAGCTCACCCGGATAGTCTCCTGTAAATGGATCCTAGCAGCCGAAGTGATGCTCGGACACTTAATTAGGTTCTTTTCCTATATACGATCGGAAGACTCTCTGCCACAGAATCTATCAGGTCCCGAACTTCTCAGCTTTTGCAATATAAGGATAGGTGCCAGCAGCAGCACATTACTAGGCCCTTGGTGGATAGATGAATCCCTCCAGAAAGTTACCGGGCCCCTTCCTTCACCGTGAACTCTCACCGGTCCGTCAGAAAGGTCCTCCCCCGGCCTCCTCTTCTTAAAAGTGGGCTCCCTCGCAAGGGACACCCTGGGATTCTTCTTCCCAGAAGTGGGCTCCAGCTAAAGGTGCTGGGCCCAGTGCTGAAGTTGCAGCCCCAGGGCTAAAGGTGCCTGGGACTGATGCACACGTGGCTCCATGGCCTGGAGGGCCGGGCGCCACGCACCTGGACTCCGACTCGCCCTCGCGAACTCCAGAGAGCGACCTCTCCCAGGCGGCGTCTGCCCCTTATGTATCCTCTCCCAGCATGCACAGCAGGCCAACTATGCCCACTGTACCGCTGCCGAGAGAGGACACCCTAAGGCACAGCACTAGTACTGATGGTTCAACCCTGACCTGTCATGGCAGTGCCACCTACAGGCCACAGGGAACTGCACACCAGCATACCACCTGGAGAACTAAAGTAGTGTTGTGGAATTCCAGGCTGCTGTTTACAGAGCACACAGCCTATAATTCCTGTGCTATCTAAGCACACATCAGATTTCATCTTTTTGCAATAATGCTATCTTTAGCCTAAGTTTGCTAAAATCCACTCACCGTTCATTCCATCATTCATCCAAGAAAGGCAGCACCACAAATGCGTATCTTCTCATCAGGCCATTCCAGCAAAGACTGTTCAGTCGACGCCTAATCATAGGCTTTTATTAAACTCAAAAGATCTCAAGACAGGAGGTGATTGGTTGCAGCAACCAGTCATCTCCCCCCATGGGCGGGAACATCACAGGATGTTCCTTCCACATGAGAATGACAATACCTGGACATTCCTTCCAACAGGAGATGTCATACATGAATACAATAACGTAGGATGGCTAAAGTTACCGTCGATAGGAGTTCTTATTCTGCGCTATTCCATAGAATAACGCATATTAAGATTATACTATTATTGAATGGGGGAAGGAGGCTATCTGCAGATGCGCACTACGAACTCCAACCAATGTTGATCAGACACAGCAGAGACAAGAGTACGCATCTGCTCATAACCAATGATGTTGTTGCAGAGCAAGCATATCCCCTCCTTAATGATCGTCCATGCTAATGCACAGAGGGCCCCCGTTGGCGGACATATCCGCACCCTGCAAACATCACACTCCAACCTCAAAACGTTTTCCCCTATCAGACGGGATTCAACCAGCCTCAGACTACCCCAATCAGCTCTTTTAGAGCGGGTTGCGGAAGTACTAACACTGGGTGACACTATGACAATACATATTAAATACATCTCCATAAAAATCTCCACAACAGTCCTCCCTTTTTTGTCATATGCACCCCATGTGTCCCTCGATGAGAGTTGATATGCTTCTTACACCTGGAAATGAATCAGTTCTTAGTCCATAAAAAGGAAAACACGGCTTGACATATAGACTCTACTCTTCAGGGGCATAACTTATAAAGGAGGACACGACACGGTGAGCTGTAGTAATCGCCGATCCGTCTGTGATTCTCTGTCTTGTATGTGGGTCCGGCTTCGGGACGTCTCATCAAGGAAACTCTGGTCACGCGTCAAATCAGGCAACAGGAGCCTCTCGTCACGACATAGAAAGAATAGAAATAAAAACGACATGAGTATATATATTCCCACTTCCTTTAACCACGATCCGCTGTAAAATAAAAATTAGATCCCCAAAGATTTCCAGACCCTTAAAAAGGACTCCCAACCTTCACTTAGCTACAGCTCTGGCTTCAACAATTACATGAAGAACCCTATCCTTAACGGATGAGAATTGTTCAATCGTATCCCAAGCCCGAGCCCCCCCACCTTGTACATGCAGGACCCCATGCCCAGACCTGGTCGGGATTGGTGAACAAATCCCTTCTAGCTGTCCCTGCCATTCTTAATTTCCTGCGCCATCAGATCCTCGCGATCGGCCGCGACCTAAAATGTTGGGACAGCTTCACCATCGCGCATGAACCTCTTGCTTTGGGGGAATTACCTTTATAAGCTGCAGATCCACATAAACACCAAACTAAAGTTCAAACACACTTGTGGGCTGCCTAGATACCCAAACCAACAAGAGACAGAGCCATTAAAACTAAAACCAATTTTACCCTCTAAAAATACATCGTTAGGTTCCATTGACAAGTGTCTGTCTGGAGTCTTCACTAGTTTGTCAAAAACTCCTCATACCCATAATAACATCATAAATGGCATGTACCGCTGTCATCGCTGGGGACTAAAACTCGGTGAAGACTCAGAACCAGGGATGAGCCGAACACCCCCCTGTTCGGTTCGCACCAGAACCTGCGAACAGACAAAATGTTCGTGTAAACTTTAGAACCCTATTAAATACAATGGACTCGAACGTTCGAAATCTAAAGTGTTAATTATAAAGGCTAATATGCAAGTTATTGTCCTAAAAAGTGTTTGGGGACCCGGGTCCTGCCCCAGGGGACATGTATCAATGCAAAAAGAAGTTTTAAAAACGGCCGTTTTTTCGGGAGCAGTGATTTTAATAATGCTTAAAATGAAAAAATAAAAGTGAAATATTCCTTTAAATTTCGTACCTGGGGGGTATGTATGATATGCATGTAAAGTGGCGCATGTTTCCCGTGCTTAGAACTGTCCCTGCAAAAAATGTCATTTTTGAAAGAAAAAAAATGCATTTAAAACTGACTCGCGGCTATTAATGAATTGTCGGCTCCCGGCAATACATACAAAAGTCATTGATAAAAAAAAAAAAAAAAGCGTGGGGGTTCCCCAGAATTCAATTACCAGGCCCTTCAGGTCTGGAATGGATTTTAAGGGGAACTCCACCCCAAGTTTAAAAAAAAAATGGCGTGGAGTCCCCCTAAAAATCCATACCAGACCCCTTATCCGAGCACGCAACCTGGCCGGCCGCAGGGGAAAAGGGGGGGACGAGAGAGCGGCCCCCCCTCCCTCCTGAACCGTACCAGGCCACATGCCCTCAACATGGGGAGGATGTCCCCATGTTGATGGGGACAAGGGCCTCATCCCCACAACCCTTGCCCGGTGGTTGTGGGGGTCTGCGGGCGGGGGGCTTATCGGAATCTGGAAGACCCCTTTAACAAAGGGGACCCCCAGATCCCGCCCCCCCCCTATGTGAATTGGTAAGGGGTACATTGTACCCCTACCATTTCACGAAGAAAGCGTAAAAAAATGTTTAAAAAAACACACAAACACCTTGAAAAAGTCCTTTATTTAAAAAAATAAATAAATAAACATTCCAGCGGTGAAATCCAGTGTCCCGCGGCGATCCCGATGTCCAGCGCTGTCCTTCATTGGTTGTGCCTGAGCGGACCTGATGGGGAACTCCCTCTCAGTATTTTAAATGTATAGACCCGCCCCTTCTAATGTTCCCCATCAGGTCCGCTCAGCGGGCGAGATGCAGAACATGAGAAGGGGCGGGTTTATACATGTATTACCAAAGTGAGAGCAGTTCCCCATCAGGTCCGCCCCCTCGGTATGTCGGACCCGCCTACGTCATTGGCTTGAGCGGGGAACTTCCTTCACTATGTAAATTTAAATTACACAGTGAAGGAAGTTCCCCGCTCAAGCCAATGACGTAGGCGGGTCCGACATACCGAGGAGGCGGACCTGATGGGGAACTGCTCTCACTTTGGTAATACATGTATAGACCCGCCCCTTCTCATGTTCCGCATCTGGTCCGCTGAGCGGACCTGATGGGGAACTTTAGAAGGGGCGGGTCTATACATTTAAAATACTGAGAGGGAGTTCCCCATCAGGTCCGCTCAGGCACAACCAATGACGGACAGCGCTGGACATCGGGATCGCCGCGGGACACTGGATTTCACCGCTGGAATGGTTTTTTTTTTTTTTCTTAATAAAGGACTTTTTCAAGGTGTTTGTGTGTTTTTTTAAACATTTTTTTACACTTTCTTCGTGAAATGGTAGGGGTACAATGTACCCCTTACCAATTCACATAGGGGGGGCCGGGATCTGGGGGTCCTCTTTGTTAAAGGGGTCTTCCAGATTCCGATAAGCCCCCCGCCCGCAGACCCCCACAACCACCGGGCAAGGGTTGTGGGGATGAGGCCCTTGTCCCCATCAACATGGGGACATCCTCCCCATGTTGAGGGCATGTGGCTTGGTACGGTTCAGGAGGGAGGGGGGGCCGCTCTCTCGTCCCCCCCTTTTCCCCTGCGGCCGGCCAGGTTGCGTGCTCGGATAAGGGGTCTGGTATGGATTTTTAGGGGGACTCCACGCCATTTTTTTTTAAAATTTGGGGTGGAGTTCCCCTTAAAATCCATGCCAGATCTGAAGGGCCTGGAATGGATATTTGGGGGAACCCTACGTCAATTTTTTTTTTATTTGCGGCGGGGTTCCCCTTAATATCCATTCCAGACCTGAAGGGCCTGGTAATTGAATTCTGGGGAACCCCCACGCTTTTTTTTTTTTTTTATCAATGATTTTTGTATGTATTGCCGGGAGCCGACAATTCATTAATAGCCGCGAGTCAGTTTTAAATGCATTTTTTTCTTTCAAAAATGACACTTTTTGCAGGGACAGTTCTAAGCACGGGAAACATGCGCCACTTTACATGCATATCATACACACCCCCCAGGTACGAAATTTAAAGGAATATTTCACTTTTATTTTTTCATTTTAAGCATTATTAAAATCACTGCTCCCGAAAAAACGGCCGTTTTTAAAACGTCTTTTTGCATTGATACATGTCCCCTGGGGCAGGACCCCGGTCCCCAAACACTTTTTAGGACAATAACTTGCATATTAGCCTTTATAATTAGCACTTTAGATTTATCCCATAGATTTTTCGAATTTGCCGCGAACACCCCAATTTGTTCGTTGTTCGGCGAACGGGCGAACAGGCAATGTTCGAGTCGAACATGAGTTCGACTCGAACTCGAAGCTCATCCCTACTCAGAACAGACCATCGGTCCTGTTCGCTTTCTGAGCTAGTCAGGACATACACTTTAAATAATAACTTGGGATGCTTTTCACCGTTACCCTCGCTAAAAATTTACTAAACAACAAAAATATAAATAAACAAAGATACTCCTCATTCTTTGGTGTGGTTGAGCCGCTTCTTGCAGTGGCTGGCGTGGTCTCATCCCTCAAGCTTCTTTACAACGACCCAGTCACCTGGTTGGAAAGAATGTAAACTGATTATTAAGTCAGGGTCCAGGAGGAACTCGTGAAAACCTTTTAGTGGACATTTTGAAGTTCATGTCACAACGATCGCACACACCCCATCAGCCGAGGATATAAGTGACAGCTAATGAGGAAAGTACGACTCTGGTTTTGATTGACCTCCAAACAACCCTCATATGACAATAACCCAGACATCGGGACTGTGGTCACTGCATAACCTGTGCGTGGCTTACAATACCTGGAGCCATTGACAAGGTTCTTAGCCTCTGGGATGGGAACCTACTTCACCAGACTGCTGCTTGCCGATTTAAATTCTATTAAAGAAAGACAGTCTTGGCACAAACTTGGTTAGAATTACAGAGGTTATTATTAGTTTGACAAAAAAAAAACTGTCACTCTTACATTTATCATTCTCCCCCCTTTTCTTCCTCATTACAGGCTGAAGGAAGAAATGCGTGGTGCAGGAAAAAAGAAACAATGAAATAGCCTGTGATACTTTTACCTCCCTTAGATTTATCCATATGTACAGCTGTCTACATACACCTGTTCTCTGTTTACAAACTCCTTGGACCTGAAAAATACTTATAAGCAAAATCATTACTCTATTCTTCATATTTAACCTGCAAAGAATGGTAAAATAATAATGACATTCCTGTACATTGGTAAATTGTCAATGACATTCTTTCAAAACCGATTCAAACAAAACCCTCTGTAACCCTTACTTTTCCCGTTCCTACAAAAATACAACAGCCGCGACGCATCGGAGGATCGCCGCGGTAAGTTCGAACATATTCACGTTACTACATACAAACATTCCGATACAAACGTGGGGGAAATACTTCATAGTTTCCAAAACCACAAATGAAAAAAAAACAAAAACAGCCAGAATTCTACCTTCACTCTTTCAGCAATAGGAAAAAATACAATGGGAATATGAGAGCAGCTCGAGAAGCTTGCATGGACCAGCCATACAAAGTTCAAACAAACGGGCATGAGCCACCGTTCCTCATCATTACAGATTTCTGAAGCCGCAGCTCAACTACATCCATTCCAGAGGGATACCCAAAATAGTATCCTTGGACCACCTATGTTAATCTTTTTGGGGTTCAAAGGCCTTTGCCCCAAAACTAGGCTTCGTGCACTGTGTGACCGTCTGACTATGGGAAGCCTCCATTCCTTCCCTTTGCACAGACCTCCTTGTGTCCATGGCGATTCGAATCGGCTTATCGTCTTAAACCTGCGTCCAGGTTAAACCATTGCACCCATTTTCGGAGATCACCGCCCGGTGTCTTCTTATACGGTGAATTGCAGAACTACAACCACTATATGGTCAAGTCCTCCAACTAGAAACCCTAACCGAGGCGTCAACTCTATGGCTTGTTGTCCCAACACTTTTGGAACTACAGCAACAACCACAGATCAACCCCCGAATTAGGCCTCTACCCCTCACAGTGCATGCATACACAAGCATTTTCCGCTATACACCCATACACTGCGTTGTCAGACTAAACCTCACAGAACACTTACGCCAGTTTACCACCTGCAGAACAATGTGGCTTCTCTCTGTATCTAGATGATAAAATAATGGTGATACCCCCTGTTTTTCTCTCTACCCAAAACTGTATTACAGTACAAAACTTCACAAAACTGGAACAAAATATAAAAGACTTAACGCAAAAAATGCTTTCCATTTTCCTTCCAGACACAAATCTCATTGCTCACCTTTAAAAACCCCAAGCTCCTCCCACTAACTTTCTGCTGATATATAAATGCTGAAAAGAAACTTCCGGTTATGCTCAGCTACTTAAAAAACCAAACTGGTTTATTTACATATCAATTGTTCAGGAAGAGGGAGGGGGTGGGGAGGCCTTAGCCTTGTCTATCAAGACTCCAAAAAAATCCATGGCTACACATTATATATTTCAACCATTTAAAACCTTGTCAAGGAAATGATGGAGTAAACCCCCCTTTGCAAATGGGAGGGAATCCCCCCTGACCCACATTCCCTGGAAGTCAAACCATAAGTTGGGACCCAAAATACAAACTCCTGCCAAAAGATGGCTATACAGTACAAGTTCCAAAAAATGAATTGCCCTCTGGGAAACTCCCAAATATTTAAACATAAAAACACATCATTGTACAAAAACTCTGTTAGTCTTACAATCTATCAAAATTCAGTGTAAAGTGAAGTTTTTTCTTAAAACCAAAATCCAAAACCCCAAACCCCTGCTCATATACTGCTAAGTCAGCCAATCCTGCAATAGCCCACACTCACCCAAATGAAAACAGAGAAATCCCCAACCTAACATCATGTGCATGGAGTTTGCATGTCCTCCCTGTGTCTGCGTTGGCCTCCTCCCACACTTCAACTGCTGGTAGGCCAGCCAGATCCCATCCATAAATAGGCCCCAGCATGTGTGTGTGTCCGCAAGCACGTTGTGGCCCCTCGGGGTAAAACCGCGCTATTTTAAGATACCACTCAACTCAAAAGGCGATGCTTAGAAAAACAATTTAAACCAGCAAATTCATTAAACAAAAACCAGTCTCTCAGTATGTCCCCCTGGTGTCTCACTACTCTTCCCAGCAGTGCACAGGTCAAACTGTAAACGCATAAAACATAAGAAAACTGCGCCGATCAACAAATGCCAAACAGCATATTCAGGAGTCGTGTTTGCTAAACTGGAACTTCCTATCTCAAACTGTAAACGTCTCTCAAAATGGCCGACAAGCCAGGACTACAAAATGGTGGATGACCCACCACAGCACCTCATGGACAACAAAAATTGCGCCATTGACGCATGCAATTTTTCCCGCCAAAACCAGCATGGGACGTCACAATGAACACCACATTGGTTCCCCTACACAAAGAAAAACACAAATTGCCCCTAACAGGTTCCAACACAGAAAAGATCGCACTATATTTGCACCAAACATCAAAATCTGCCCCAAAGGCTGAGAAATTCCACCAGCGAAATAGCAGACGAATGCCACATGGTATAGTGCCCAAAAGAAAGGTGGCTGCACCTTCCCTTATAGGATACCCACAGGCTAAGGAAAAACTGTGCCTCAAAATGGCAGACAAACCTGCAAGGCTAACAAAAGCCAAGAATGGCGCCATTACTTTTTCCCGCCAAAACCAGCATCTCTTTAAAAGAAAATCAAAAATGTTTTTCTCCACAAAGACTGACTACACCATTGAAACTTTTCTAAATTATCATCAAAATCCACTGAAAAAGGTGTCAGCTACACTCTACAAGGACCACATGTACACTTACAAACTTAGCCTCCCTTTTGCCAACTAAACAGCACATTCAATAAATGTGAGTTACATGACAATATTAAAAACATATTCATTTCTCTAAGTTCATATACTCTGAGATATTCACCACTTTTCTCTACCTAAAGTTCACACACACAGTGGCCTCAGCTTCCATAACAAGCCATTGCAGAGACATACCTCCTCAATGCTAGCATCCAAAACAGCCTGCAACCATTCAAAGGGCGTATTCCTTTCAACAAACAGCTACTATTGTCTGGCTTCCAACAATGCCTGGCCACTTGAATATGCGGCAGGAATTTTCAACTTTAAAACCAAACACTTTTGTTAAAACATTTTTACACTTATGGGGACATGTGTCTTTGTCCCCTATAAAGGCAAAAATCACAATTTATCCATTTCTATTTTTCATAGAAATCACAAACACCACACACATACAGTATATTGTTGCTTGTAACATTTGCTTAGAGTGTCTTTCCCTCAGGGCACAGCCCCTGCAACACAAAACAGTGGGCAAGCCCTTCCCCCATTCAAGCACATGGCAGCCAAACAATCTACTTACAAACTTCTCAGTGCACTAAATACCACAGCTATACCTTCATTTCATACACAATATACAGTTTATATTTCTCGCTTACACATGTCCTACATCACACAAACAATCTAATCACACAGGCACATGCAGGCATACCCACACACAATCAAATTCACAGGCATACGATCCATGACAAAATCACACACACACATACGATTCGCAGACATACACACGCACACATACACACGCTGCAAACTTAAAGCATTATTTCAAAAAGACAAAAAATGTTCTTTTAAAGAGTAGAGCCCCCCCCCCATCGGAACGTAGATCCACTCTTCCCCCCATCTCGATCCGATGTCCAAAGGGACTCCATCTATTCCCAAAAATCCTGGCCCGCCATTACTGTTGTGGAATTCCAGGCTGCTGTTTACAGAGCACACAGCCTATAATTCCTGTGCTATCTAAGCACACATCAGATTTCATCTTTTTGCAATAATGCTATCTTTAGCCTAAGTTTGCTAAAATCCACTCACCGTTCATTCCATCATTCATCCAAGAAAGGCAGCACCACAAATGCTTATCTTCTCATCAGGCCATTCCAGCAAAGACTGTTCAGCCGACGCCTAATCATAGGCTTTTATTAAACTCAAAAGATCTCAAGACAGGAGGTGATTGGTTGCAGCAACCAGTCACCTCCCCCCATGGGCGGGAACATCACAGGATGTTCCTTCCACATGAGAATGACAATACCTGGACATTCCTTCCAACAGGAGATGTCATACATGAATACAATAACGTAGGATGGCTAAAGTTACCGTTGATAGGAATTCTTATTCTGCGCTATTCCATAGAATAACGCATATTAAGATTATACTATTATTGAATGGGGGAAGGAGGCTATCTGCAGATGCGCACTACGAACTCCAACCAATGTTGATCAGACACAGCAGAGACAAGAGTACGTATCTGCTCATAACCAATGATGTTGTTGCAGAGCGAGCATATCCCCTCCTTAACGATCGTCCATGCTAATGCACAGAGGGCCCCCGTTGGCGGACATATCCGCACCCTGCAAACATCACACTCCAACCTCAAAACGTTTTCCCCTATCAGACGGGATTCAACCAGCCTCAGACTACCCCAATTAGCTCTTTTAGAGCGGGTTGCGGAAGTACTAACACTGGGTGACACTATGACAATACATATTAAATACATCTCCATAAAAATCTCCACAACAGTAGCACAACCTATAAATGAGAACGGTCTAAGCCCAACTACTATCTCAGACCAGCCCCTAAATTTGGGTATATAGCACCCCTAAATGGGGTGGGCACTACATCTACAACCCATGATACATTAGTGTGATGGTCAGTGGGAAGAATGCTCCTTGCACTTATGGTCATTGGGAAGAATACCCCCTTACAGATAGCTAAGAAGATCAATGGTGTCAATGGGAACTTATCTGAGAGGCAGAAATTGCACATTGCTCAAGGAACCCCTAGCAGCCTCTGATGGAACCCTAGGGTTCCATAGAACCCTGGTTGAGGAACCCTGCTGTAGAGACTTGAATGTTGCAGGCAAGCTTCTCCCTCTTTTAGCCCATTGCAGGGTCATCCCAACATACTGGAGAATGAAAAGGGAGCTGTGTAGCATAGTATCATATAAAAAGAAGCTGCAGTCCTACCCAGCCAGGAGCATTGTCAGAAACATGTATATAGGCAGTCCCTGAGTTATGAACACAATAAGGACTATAGGTTTGTTCGTAAGTTGAAGTTGTTCGTAAGTCGACACACTGCATTTGTAAGTGTAACTTCCCGGGCGGAACACTGCATTCGTAAGTGTTCGTAAGTGTAACTTCCGCCTGTGCATGGATGTGGGATGTTCCGGGCGCTTTTATTTTATGTTGGGCTCTTCTGGCCAGGTAGTACTGCATTGTGGGGTGTGTTCGGACATGCTCGAAGGTATCTAGGACCAGCGTGGAGCACAAGTGGCTGGCATTTGAGAACGTTTGTAAGTAGGAGTCGTTCGTAACTCGGGTGTTCGTAACTCTGCCTGTACTGTAAAAAAATAATGATATACTGTATATCAGCAAATGTCCAAGTGTGCACCTTCCACCACCAAAGACAATAAATAGGCAATCCACCGCGTGATGAATAATCCCCTCAGGGGTTCACACTCACTGGAGGCAAGAATTAAATGAGCCTTAAGCAAGCAGAAACATCAGCTACTCAATCTGGAACGTCACCTCCAATCAGGGTCCACCAGTGAATTGGGCTCCAAAGCAGGTCATGGAACAATGAGAAAATAGCAACACAATAGTGTAATCCTGTTTATTTCAATTCCGTTTCCCAAACAGTGGAAGACCCCTTTAACCTATCTACGTACATTTAAATACAGAAAAATTAGCAAGGAATGGCCCAAGAGGACGCTATCACCATATCCAGCGTCACTTGGAGTGTGTGTGTATCCTCACGGATCCTGCAGACACTTCCGGGTGTAGTAATGGGCGGTGGAGCGCAGACTTGGGGCGCAAACGTCACTTCCGGGTCACGGTTTGTCGTAGTTACGTCTGACGCGTTTCGTCATCTGACTTCAACAGAGGGCGAAACGTAACGACGCACCCGCGATTCTTATATCCCTATGTCCATAGAGCATCTGCCAATCAGCGTCCTCGGCAACAGATGACGGGCTTGTAACTCTGTGGCCTGATTGGATGCTGAAAATGCATTGCTTAAACAAGGAGCACAGGGATTATGTAAACAATGATATTATACATATAAATAATAAAACGGCAGCAATCAAGATAAAATTATGAAATCACATATAAATACTTGGTAATTATCATAGAATAGAGCAGTACATACGTGGAGACTAGTGATGAGCCGAACACCCCCGGGTTCGGTTCGCACCAGAACCCGCGAACGGACCGAAAGTTCGTACGAACAATAGAACCCTATTAAATACAATGGATGCGAACGTTCGAATTCTAAAGTGCTAATTATAACAACTATTATGCATGTTATTGTCCTAAAAAGGGTTTGGGAACCCGGGTTCTGCACCAGGGGACATGTATCAATGCAAAAAGAAGTTTTAAAAACGGTCGTTTTTCGGGAGCAGTCATTTTAATGATGCATAAAGTGAAAAAAAAAAGTCAAATATTCCTTTAAATATCGTACCTGGGGGGTGTCTAAAGTATGCCTGTGAAGTGCCACGTGTTTCCCGTGTTTAGAACTGTCCCTGCACAAAATGACACTTCTAAAGGAAAAAAAAGCCATTTAAAACTGCTTGCGGCTTTAATGTAATGTCTGGTCCCGGTAATATGGATGAAATTCTTTAAGAAAAATGGCATAGCTACCCCATGACCCCCCCCCCCTACCCCAGCCCATTACCAGCCCCTTTGGGTCTTGTATGGATATTAAGGGGAACCCCGCACATAAAATAAAAAAGGCCCTATATACTCTGAACAGCCGTATACAGGCGGTGCATACAAGACAGGGACTGTAGGTTTGTTCTTATGTAGAATCTGTTTGTAATTTTGAACAGGTACATTGTTGAAGTGTAGCTCCAGCCCAAAAATCTATTTTTAAACTTTTTGGAAAACATAGGTAAGGGTTATCACCCCTGTAACATTTGTTTTGCTGTCTGTGCCCCTGTTCAGAACATTTCACCTCACTTTCCGCCCCAATGACAACTGTTTTTGAAATGTGGTGTTTTTCTTGAAACAAGGATTGCTGATAAAGCATCAGTACAGAGGAGACACCTTTCTCCCATATTTATTCTTACAGGAGAGAATTTTCCTTCCTAGTGGTAGATTTCCTCTCACTTCCTGTTGTCTTCTTGCGTTTGCAAGTAGGAGTCGTTTGTAAGTTGGATGTTTGAAAGTAGGGACCTGCCGTATATACTCTGCAGAAATAGGCCCCTTAGTTGTTGGTGTTGGCACAACACTGTAAGCACTCACAGTTACTCTTGGTTGGTGCTGGAACGCCCTGCTGTCAACTATTATATCAGGAATTTTAATTACATATAATTGTTGAACAGTGGTAGTAAAAATTGGGCCTTTGATGGTGGTGCTGGTGCCACAACACTGTAAGCCCTGACAGTTACTCTTGGTGGGTGCAGCAATGGGCCCTGCTGTGAATTATTAGATCAAGAATTGTAATTGCATGCCCCTGTTGAACAGGGGCTGAAAAATTGGGCCTTTCGTGGTGGTGGTGGTGGTGGTGGTGTTGCCACAACACTGTAAGCCCTCAGAGTTACTCTTGGTGGGTGCAGGAATGGGCCCTGCTGTGAATTATTAGATCAAGAATTGTAATTACATGCCCCTTTTGAACAGGGGCTGAAAAATTGGGCCTTTCGTGGTGGTGGTGGTGGTGGCGTTGCCACAACACTGTAAGCCCTCAGAGTTACTCTTGGTGGGTGCAGCAATGGGCCCTGCTGTGAATTATTAGATCAAGAATTGTAATTACATGCCCCTTTTGAACAGGGGCTGAAAAATTGGGCCTTTCGTGGTGGTGGTGGCGTTGCCACAACACTGTAAGCCCTCAGAGTTACTCTTGGTGGGTGCAGGAATGGGCACTGCTGTGAATTATTAGATCAAGAATTGTAATTACATGCCCCTTTTGAACAGGGGCTGAAAAATTGGGCCTTTCGTGGTGGTGGTGGTGGTGGCGTTGCCACAACACTGTAAGCCCTCAGAGTTACTCTTGGTGGGTGCAGCAATGGGCCCTGCTGTGAATTATTAGATCAAGAATTGTAATTACATGCCCCTTTTGAACAGGGGCTGAAAAATTGGGCCTTTCGTGGTGGTGGTGGCGTTGCCACAACACTGTAAGCCCTCAGAGTTACTCTTGGTGGGTGCAGGAATGGGCCCTGCTGTGAATTATTAGATCAAGAATTGTAATTACATGCCCCTTTTGAACAGGGGCTGAAAAATTGGGCCTTTCGTGGTGGTGGTGGCGTTGCCACAACACTGTAAGCCCTCAGAGTTACTCTTGGTGGGTGCAGGAATGCGCCCTGCTGTGAATTATTAGATCAAGAATTGTAATTACATGCCCCTTTTGAACAGGGGCTGAAAAATTGGGCCTTTCGTGGTGGTGGTGGTGGTGGCGTTGCCACAACACTGTAAGCCCTCACAGTTACTCTTGGTGGGTGCAGCAATGGGCCCTGCTGTGAATTATTAGATCAAGAATTGTAATTGCATGCCCCTGTTGAACAGGGGCTGAAAAATTGGGCCTTAGGCACTGGTGGCACAACACTACAACCCCTCACAGATACTGTACTTGGAGCACAGCAATGAGCCCTGTTGCAAAGTATTGCTTCAAAAATTGTAATGACACGCCCCTGTTAATCAGGGGCTGAAAAATTGGGCCTTAGGCACTGGTGCCACAACACTCCAACCCCTCACAGATACTGTACTTGGAGCACAGCAATGAGCCCTATGGCAAATTATTGCTAAAAAAATTGTAATTACACGCCCCTGTAAAACAGGGGCTGAAAAATTGGGCCTTAGCCACTGGTGGCGGCACCCATAAACAAAAATGATCTTCCAAGCTATCATCATCAATCGGATCATTGAGGACTCGGAGGAGGAGGATAGCCAGTCAACATAACAGCACAGGCACTCAGCATCAGCATCAGTCTTGAAGGGATGTGACATGTTAAAATCAATTAGTCTGTTATATCAGCATCAGGTGTGTGGTAGCTGGTGGTGATCCAAGACTGGTTCATCTTGATGAAAGTCAGTCGATCAACCGAGTCGGTGGACAGGCGCACCCTGTGATCCGTGACAAATCCTCCAGCAGCACTGAATGTGCGTTCCGAAAGAACGCTGGATGCAGGACAGGCCAGTAGCTCAATTGCATACTGTGCAAGCTCTGGCCAGTGATCCATCCTCAAGACCCAGTAAGCCAGAGGATTTTCGGTGGGGAAGGTGTCCAAGTCTGACCTTGCCCCTAGATATTCCTGCACCATGTTTATCAGACGCTGGCGATGGTTGCTGGAACCGATCATACTTTGGGGCTGCGGACTAAAGAATTGTCTGAACGCATCGGTCAGACGGCCACCTTCCCCACCGCTCCTTCTTTGACTGGCCGAAGCCTCAGCAACTCGTTGTCCAGGACCAGGAGTTTGTAACCTCCCAGTCTCTGGGAACGCGTTGCACAGACCTTTCTGCAAGGCCTCCCGGAGTTGTCTCATCCTCTGCTCCCTCTGCGACGGTAACATAAGGTCCGCAACCTTACCCTTGTACCGTGGATCAAGGAGAGTGGCCAGCCAGTAATGGTCCCTCTCCTTGATCCGAAGAATACGAGGATCCTTCCGCAGACTTTGCAGGATCAGGGAGGCCATGCAGCGTAGGTTTGCTGAGGCATTCGCTCCGGAGTCCTCTGGGTCACTAAGGACGACATGATCCGCAGCCACCTCCTCCCAGCCACGTACAAGTCCACTGGTTTCTTGGGACTGTAAATCATCCCTAAAAGACTGCTGCTGATGATGCTGAGTGCCAGCCTCCACCTCCATGCTGACACAATCCTCCTCCTCCTCCTCCTCCTCCTCTTCCTGTGCGATGGGTGGGACAGAAGGAACACTGTCTGGGTAAAGGGGGCCTTGAGAGGCAAGGAAGTCCTCCTCTTCCTGCCTCTGTTCTGCCTCAAGTGCCCTGTCCATTATTCCACGCAGCGTGTGCTCCAACAGGTGGACAAGAGGTACAGTGTCACTGATGCATGCACTGTCACTGCTCACCATCCTCGTGGCCTCCTCAAATGGTGCCAGGACAGTGCATGCATCCCTGATCATGCCCCACTGGCGTGGAGAAAAAAAACCAAGGTCCCCTGACCCTGTCCTGGTGCCGTAGTCGCACAGGTACTCATTGATGGCCCTCTGCTGCGTGTGCAGCCGCTGCAGCATGGCCAACGTTGAGTTCCACCTGGTGGGCATGTCACATATAAGGCGGTTCTTGGGCAGGTTCAACTCCTTTTGCAGCTCAGCCAGGCGAGCACTGGCATTATAAGATCTGCGGAAATGCACACAGACTTTCCTGGCCTGCCTCAGGACATCCTGTAAGCCCGGGTACCTGCCCAAGAACCGCTGCACCACCAGGTTAAGGACGTGAGCCACACAGGGCACATGGGTCAGTTGTCCCTGTCGGAGGGCGGAGAGGAGGTTGGTGCCATTGTCGCAAACCACCATTCCTGGCTTAAGCTGGCGTGGCGTCAACCACCTCTCGGCCTGGCCCTGCAGAGCAGACAGGACCTCTGCCCCAGTGTGGCTTCTGTCCCCCAAACACACCAGCGCAAGCACGGCATGGCATCTTTTTGCCTACGTACTTGCGTAGCCCCGTGAACGGCTACGGAGCACCGCTGGTTCATAGGACAAAGCACAGGAAGAGGCCATGGAGGAAGAAGAAGAGGAGGGGGTGGAGGAGAGAGGTGTGTCACAACCAGTAGTAGCATTTTGGAGGCGTGGCGGTAGAACAACCTCCAACACTACTGCACCTTGTCCTGCATCCTTCCCAGCTGCCAAAAGAGTGACCCAATGGGCCGTGAAAGAAAGGTAACGTCCCTGTCCATGTCTGCTGGACCATGAGTCAGCGGTAATATGCACCTTACCGCTGACCGCCCTGTCCAGCGAGGCCAAGACATTGCCTTCCACATGCCGGTAGAGAGCCGGAATAGCCTTCCGTGAGAAAAAGTGGCGTTTGGGAACCTGCCACTGAGGAACCGCACATTGCACAAACTCACGGAAGGGGGCCGAGTCTACCAACTGAAAAGGCAGCAGTTGAAGCGCTAGCAATTTAGCCAAGCTAGCATTCAACCGCTGGGCATGTGGATGGCTGGGAGTGAACTTCTTTCGACGGTCCAGCAGCTGGGGCAGGGAAATTTGCCTGCTAGAATCGGACGTCGGTGTACTGCTAGCAGAGTGGCCGCAAGTACTTGGCTGTGACACACCTAATTCTACACCTTCATTCCTCTCAGTGCATGTTTCAGAGAGGACTGAAGTTATAGTGGGGTTGGAGATCCCAGCTGATGCGGTGCAAGGAGAGGTCCGCTTTGTTCTTTGGTGTGGGTCTTTGAGGTAGGCTTGCCAACGAGCTGCATGGCAGGTCAACATATGTCTGGTCAGGCATGTGGTACCCAAGCGGCTGATGTTTTGGCCACGCGATATATGCTTGAGACATATGTTGCAAACAGCAGCTGTGCGATCTGATGCACTAGCCTCAAAAAAGGCCCACACCAAGGAACTTTTTGAATGACGGGCAGAGGCAGCGCCCTGCACAGGCGGAGCTCTGCGGTGTGATTCCGTCGGTGTACTGCCCTTACGCTGGCCACCAAAGGGCATCCTGCCTCGTTGGAGATGTGCCTCCTCCTCATCCTCCTCCTCCTCCTCTCTACTATTAGGCACCCACGTGGAGTCAGTGACCTCATCATCCCCTCCCTCCTCATCACTGGAGCCAATCTGGCAGTATGCTGCAGCTGCTGGAACATGACTGCCAGATTGGTGTCCTTCTTGAGCATCCCCTCTGTCTGCTCTCACGCTACTGCCTTCCTGTAGCTGGGTTTCATCATCAGACCCTTCGAAACGCTGGGCATCCTCCTGGAGCATGTACCCAACACTGTGCTCAAACAGTTCGGGGGACTCCTCAGGAGGAGGACATGGTGGGTCTAGGGAAGGAGTGACTGATGATGAGTCTGACATTGATACCAGGGAAGAGGACGCTTTGGCAGCTGCTTTGCCAGTACCCTGAGCCTGGGTGAGAGAGGATGAGGAGGAGGAGGAGGGCTTGGTCATCCACTCTACCAAGTCTTCGGCATGATGTGGCTCAACATGTCCAGCTGCCGAAAAGAAGGACAAGCGTGTCCCATGGCCATGTGCTGATGACAATGCACCGCGTCCACGACCAGCACTGTTGCCCCCAGACACAGAGCCTGCTTGCCCTCTTTTATTGCCTCCTGACTGTCTGCCTCTCCTTGTTTGCCTTCCAGACATTCTAATAGATGGCCTGCAGGGAGATGGGAAAAAAGCAATAAGGGCTACCTTCAGGTGTCCTTCTCTGTCCCTTTACTTAAGGATTTCTAAATATGGTTGAGGATGATTGCTTTTGCACAGAATAGCACAACGACAATTTCCCTGTCTGTCCAAAAAACAAGGATTTCAAAGATGGTTGATGAGGAATGCTTTAGCACACTATAGCACAAGGAGAATTTCCCTCACTGTCCTTCCCTGTCCCTAGAAACAAGGATTCGCACAGTGAAAGAAACTGACACTCTCCCTACCTAGAGTTTTCTGTCCCTAGAAAAAATGTTTTTTTAAAGCACACTATAGCACAAGGAGAATTCCCCTCACTTTCCTTCTTTGTCCCTAGAAACAAGGATTCGCACAGTGAAAGAAACTGACACTCTCCCTACCTAGAGTTTTCTGTCCCTAGAAAAAATGTTTTTTTAAAGCACACTATAGCACAAGGAGAATTCCCCTCACTTTCCTTCTTTGTCCCTAGAAACAAGGATTCGCACAGTGAAAGAAACTGACACTCTCCCTACCTAGAGTTTTCTGTCCCTAGAAAAAATGTTTTTTTAAAGCACACTATAGCACAAGGAGAATTCACTCACTGTCCTTCCCTGTCCCTAGAAACAAGGATTCGCACAGTGAAAGAAACTGACACTCTCCCTACCTAGAGTTTTCTGTCCCTAGAAAAAATGTTTTTTTAAAGCACACTATAGCACAAGGAGAATTCCCCTCACTTTCCTTCTTTGTCCCTAGAAACAAGGATTCGCACAGTGAAAGAAACTGACACTCTCCCTACCTAGAGTTTTCTGTCCCTAGAAAAAATGTTTTTTTAAAGCACACTATAGCACAAGGAGAATTCCCCTCACTTTCCTTCTTTGTCCCTAGAAACAAGGATTCGCACAGTGAAAGAAACTGACACTCTCCCTACCTAGAGTTTTCTGTCCCTAGAAAAAATGTTTTTTTAAAGCACACTATAGCACAAGGAGAATTCACTCACTGTCCTTCCCTGTCCCTAGAAACAAGGATTCGCACAGTGAAAGAAACTGACACTCTCCCTACCTAGAGTTTTCTGTCCCTAGAAAAAATGTTTTTTTAAAGCACACTATAGCACAAGGAGAATTCCCCTCACTTTCCTTCTTTGTCCCTAGAAACAAGGATTCGCACAGTGAAAGAAACTGACACTCTCCCTACCTAGAGTTTTCTGTCCCTAGAAAAAATGTTTTTTTAAAGCACACTATAGCACAAGGAGAATTCCCCTCACTTTCCTTCTTTGTCCCTAGAAACAAGGATTCGCACAGTGAAAGAAACTGACACTCTCCCTACCTAGAGTTTTCTGTCCCTAGAAAAAATGTTTTTTTAAAGCACACTATAGCACAAGGAGAATTCACTCACTGTCCTTCCCTGTCCCTAGAAACAAGGATTCGCACAGTGAAAGAAACTGACACTCTCCCTACCTAGAGTTTTCTGTCCCTAGAAAAAATGTTTTTTTAAAGCACACTATAGCACAAGGAGAATTCCCCTCACTTTCCTTCTTTGTCCCTAGAAACAAGGATTCGCACAGTGAAAGAAACTGACACTCTCCCTACCTAGAGTTTTCTGTCCCTAGAAAAAATGTTTTTTTAAAGCACACTATAGCACAAGGAGAATTCCCCTCACTTTCCTTCTTTGTCCCTAGAAACAAGGATTCGCACAGTGAAAGAAACTGACACTCTCCCTACCTAGAGTTTTCTGTCCCTAGAAAAAATGTTTTTTTAAAGCACACTATAGCACAAGGAGAATTCACTCACTGTCCTTCCCTGTCCCTAGAAACAAGGATTCGCACAGTGAAAGAAACTGACACTCTCCCTACCTAGAGTTTTCTGTCCCTAGAAAAAATGTTTTTTTAAAGCACACTATAGCACAAGGAGAATTCCCCTCACTTTCCTTCTTTGTCCCTAGAAACAAGGATTCGCACAGTGAAAGAAACTGACACTCTCCCTACCTAGAGTTTTCTGTCCCTAGAAAAAATGTTTTTTTAAAGCACACTATAGCACAAGGAGAATTCCCCTCACTTTCCTTCTTTGTCCCTAGAAACAAGGATTCGCACAGTGAAAGAAACTGACACTCTCCCTACCTAGAGTTTTCTGTCCCTAGAAAAAATGTTTTTTTAAAGCACACTATAGCACAAGGAGAATTCCCCTCACTTTCCTTCTTTGTCCCTAGAAACAAGGATTCGCACAGTAAAACACACTGACACTCTCCCTACCTATCCTTCTCTTTCCCTAAACTAAAGGAATCCAGGTTAAGCAAGAAAGAAATAAATGTCACTGTCCCTGCCTATGCTTCTCTTTCCCTGCTCCGGAACACACTACACTAGGCCGCCGTGCTGGCGGCCTTTTATAGTGTGGGGCGTGTACTAAACACCCTCAGCAATAATTGGCCACAGGCATCCTGCCTGTGGCCAATCATTGCTCTCCTCGCTGCCGGCGCTGTGATTGGCCAAGCATGCGGGGTCACAGTGCATGCTTGGCCAATCACAGCGCCTGGATGACACTGCGATGGCGTAGTGCATTGTGGGCCGTTCGCGTCACTCGAATTTGGCGCGAACGGCCCAAATCGTTCGATCTTCGTCGAACGATCGAACAGCCGATGTTCGAGTCAAACGTATGTTCGACTCGAACACAAAGCTCATCCCTAGTGGAGACATCAATAATATAAGACAGTAGGTGTATGTATGTCGTATTTATCTGTGAACATAAGGGAGTTACATGTCCTCAGTATACAGGGAGATGAATAAACACCTGAAATATGGAATACCCATAATCATTATTATCTAAATGTAGAGGGGATGCCCGAATATCAATTGTGATACACTGATATATTAATAATAGAATAAACTATAGATTCACTGGTAACCCATTAGACCACTAATCAAATATATGGTATAAACGTAATAATAATAAACAAATAATGTCCATAACGTGAATAATGAAAAAATGGATGGTGAAACAAAGTTGGAAACCATATGGACCATAAAATCTTCATAGAAGAGAATAGGTAAAATACTCTTACCAGAGCCAGTGGACCCACTTGTTAGCGACAGTGGATCTTTAGAGCATGAGATCCACTGTTGTGGAGATTTTTATGGAGATGTATTTAATATGTATTGTCATAGTGTCACCCAGTGTTAGTACTTCCGCAACCCGCTCTAAAAGAGCTGATTGGGGTAGTCTGAGGCTGGTTGAATCCCGTCTGATAGGGGAAAACGTTTTGAGGTTGGAGTGTGATGTTTGCAGGGTGCGGATATGTCCGCCAACGGGGGCCCTCTGTGCATTAGCATGGACGATCGTTAAGGAGGGGATATGCTCGCTCTGCAACAACATCATTGGTTATGAGCAGATGCGTACTCTTGTCTCTGCTGTGTCTGATCAACATTGGTTGGAGTTCGTAGTGCGCATCTGCAGATAGCCTCCCTCCCCCATTCAATAATAGTATAATCTTAACATGCGTTATTCTATGGAATAGCGCAGAATAAGAATTCCTATCAACGGTAACTTTAGCCATCCTACGTTATTGTATTCATGTATGACATCTCCTGTTGGAAGGAATGTCCAGGTATTGTCATTCTCATGTGGAAGGAACATCCTGTGATGTTCCCGCCCATGGGGGGAGGTGACTGGTTGCTGCAACCAATCACCTCCTGTCTTGAGATCTTTTGAGTTTAATAAAAGCCTATGATTAGGCGTCGGCTGGACAGTCTTTGCTGGAATGGCCTGATAAAAAGATAAGCTTTTGTGGTGCTGCCTTTCTTGGATGAATGATGGAATGAACGGTGAGTGGATTTTAGAAAACTTAGGCTAAAGATAGCATTATTGCAAAAAAGATGAAATCTGATGTGTGCTTAGATAGCACAGGAATTATAGGCTGTGTGCTCTGTAAACAGCAGCCTGGAATTCCACAACAGTAATGGCGAGCCAGGATTTTTGGGAATAGATGGAGTCCCTTTGGACATCGGATCGAGATGGGGGGAAGAGTGGATCTACGTTCCGATGTGGGGGGCTCTTCTCTTTAAAAGAACATTTTTTGTCTTTTTGAAATAATGCTTTAACCACTTAACGACCGCCCACTGTAAATATACGTCAGCAGAATGGCACCGACAGGCAGAATCACGTATATGTACGTGATTGCCTTTGTATAGTTGGGGGGTCCGATCGGACCCCCCTTCTTTACAGTGAGCGGTCGTTTTACCTTCGGGAGCGATCCGGCATGAGGGGACGGCCGTTCGATTCCGGCCACCCCCTCTCGATCTCTCCCGGCGAATGAGAGAGCTTCCCCTGCCTGCCAGGAAGGAGGAAGTGATGTCATCTCTCCTGGGGCGCTCACATATACCGAGCGCCGTACAGGAGAAGATGCCAGGTTAGTACACAAAACAGCACACTGACACCAGGACACATAGGCACATAAATCGCCCCCCAGGCCCCCCCAGACACCCCCAGATCACCCCCAGCCCCCCCCAGTCACAGTGTCACTGATTGCAGTGACCATTTATTTAGTGATCACTGCAATCAGTGACATTTGTGACTGTAAAAGTGTCACTACATTTAGTTTTAGGTCCAGTGTAGCCCCCTAACCCCCCCTAATAAAGGTTTAACCCCCTGATCACCCCCCAGATAACCCTTTCACCCCTATCACCACTGTCACTAAGCAATCATTTTTCTGATCGATGTCTTAGCGTCGGTGATGCTGATCGGTAGCCAGTAATTTTTTTTAGGTTCGCCGCAGGTTTTTATAGCGTCGGGTACCCCCATATATTACCTAATGAAGGTTTAACCCCCTTGATCGCCCCCCAGGTAACCCTTTCACCCCCTATCACCACTGTCACTAAGTTATAGTTTTTCTGATCGATGTCTTAGCGTCGGCGATGCTGATCGGTAGCCAGTAATTTTTTTTAGGTTCGCCGCAGGTTTTTATAACGTCGGGTACCCCCATATATTACCTAATAAAGGTTTAACCCCCTTGATCACCCCCCAGGTAACCCTTTCACCCCCTAGCACCGCCGTGGCTATGCGATCATTTTTCTGATCGATGTCTTAGCGTCGGTGATGCTGATCGGTAGCCAGTAATTTTTTTTAGGTTCGCCGCAGGTTTTTATAGCGTCGGGTACCCCCATATATTACCTAATAAAGGTTTAACCCCCTTGATCGCCCCCCCAGGTAACCCTTTCACCCCTATCACCACTGTCACTAAGCGATAATTTTTCTGATCGATGTCTTAGCGTCGGCGATGCTGATCGGTAGCCAGTAATTTTTTTTAGGTTCGCCGCAGGTTTTTATAGCATCGGGTACCCCCATATATTACCTAATAAAGGTGTAACCCCCTTGATCACCCCCCAGGTAACCCTTTCACCCCTAGCACCGCCATCACTATGCGATCATTTTTCTGATCGATGTCTTAGCGTCGGTGATGCTGATCGGTAGCCAGTAATTTTTTTTAGGTTCGCCGCAGGTTTTTATAGCGTCAGGTACCCCCATATATTATCTAATAAAGGTTTAACCCCCTGATCGCCCCCCAGGTAACCCTTTCACCCCCTATCACCACTGTCGCTAAGCAATCGTTTTTATGATCGTTGTCTTAGTGTCGGTGATGCCGATAGGTAGCCAGTAATTTTTTTTTAGGTTCGCCGTCAGGTTTTTATATAGCGTCAGGTACCCCCATATATTACCTAATAAAGGTTTTAACCCCCTAATTGCCCCTAGTTAACCCTTTCACAAGTGATCACCATATAAGTGTTACGGGTGACGCTGGTTAGTTAGTTTGCTTTTTATAGTGTCAGGGCACCCGCCGTATATAACCCAATAAAGGTTTAACCCCCTGATCGCCCGGCGGGTGATATCAGTTAGGTTTTAGCGTCAGAGAGGGTCTGCGTCACACCCCAGGCAGCGTCAGGTTAGTGCCAGTAGCGCTAACACCCACACGTGAAGCATACACCCCCCTTAGTGGTATAGTATCTGATCAGCTCAATATCTGATCTGATCAGATCTATACTAGCGTCCCCAGCAGTTTAGGGTTCCCAAAAACGCACTGTTAGTGGGATCAGCCCAGATACCTGCTAGCACCTGCGTTTTGCCCCTCCGTCCAGCCCAGGCCACCGAAGTGCAGTATCGATCGATCACTGTCACTTGCAAAACACAACACACATAACTGCAGCGTTCGCAGAGACAGGCCTGATCCCTGTGACTCCAGTGCTGTAGGAGGTAATTTCACCACCACAGTTAAAAAAAAAAAGCATATATGCCGAAGCATTGGGGCAGCAGGGGCGGAGGAGCGATTTTGCTCCTAATGCCGCGTATATACGGTCGAAATTCCGACGGAGGCATGCCCGTGGAAAAGTCTGACCATGTGTACGCAGCATAACTTTTGCGAGAAGATGCCCCCATGCTTCGGCATATATAAATGGTGCGTGTATGCCCATCATTAGAAGTGGGTGGATGAAGGGCGGTATTCTAATGGTGGGCATACCCACCGATCAATCTTTTTTTTTCGTTCAGCCAACAGGCTGCATGAAAAAAAAGATTACAATACATGTCCAACAAGGACCAGCAACGTACTTGTATGTTGCTGGACTTTGAATGTTTATACCAGAATGATGCCTGCGGGTTTAGGTATCATCTTGGTATCATTCTTTTCAGCCAGCGGCCGGCTTTCATGTAAAAAGCAATCCTAGTGGCTAATTAGCCTCTGGACTGCTTTTACAAGCAGTGGGAGGGAATGTCCCCCCCGGATATAAAAAGCGCCATTGGGAAATTGGGAAAGCATTTTATCACACCGATCTTGGTGTGGTCAGATGCTTTGAGGGCAGAGGAAAGATCTAGGGTCCAATAGACCCCAGTTTTTTCAAAAAAGAGTACCTGTCATTACCTATTGCTATCATAGGGGATATTTACATTCCCTGAGATAACAATAAAAGTGATAAAAATAAATAAATATGGAAGCAACAGTTTAAAAATAAAATAAAAAAGCAAAATTAATAATAAAAAAAAAAAAAAAAAAAAAAAGCACCCCTGTCCTGCCCTGCTCTTGCCCAATGGCGAACGCAAGCGTCGGTCTGGCGTCATATGTAAACAGCAATTGCACCATGCATGTGAGGTATCACCGCGAAGGTCAGATCGAGGGCAGTAATTTTAGCAGTAGACCTCCTCTGTAAATCTAACGGGGTAACCTGTAAATGCTTTTAAAGGCTTTTAAAAATGTATGTAGTTTGTCGCCAATGCGCGTTTGTGCGAAATTTTAAAGCATGTCGTGTTTGGTATCTATGTACTCGGCCTAAGATCATCTTTTTTATTTCATCAAACATTTGGGCAATATAGTGTGTTTTAGTGCATTAAAATTAAAAAAAGTGTATTTTTTCCCAAAAAAATGCGTTTGAAAAATCGCTGCGCAAATACTGTGTAGAAAAAAAAAATGCAACACCCACCATTTTATTCTGTAGGGCCTTTGCTATAAAAATATATATAATGTTTGGGGGTTCAACATAATTTTCTTGCAAAAAAAAATATGTTTTCATGTAAACAAAAAGTGTCAAAAAGGGCTTTGTCTTCAAGTGGTTAGAAGAGTGGATGTAAGCTTCCTAATGTTGTGTATAAAATGCCAGAACAGTTCAAAACCCCCCCAAATGACCCCATTTTGGAAAGTAGACACCCCAAGCTATATACTGAGAGGCATGTCGAGTCCATGGAATATTTTATATTAGTGATGAGCCGAACACCCCCGGGTTCGGTTCGCACCAGAACCCGCGAACGGACCGAAAGTTCGTACGAACATTAGAACCCTATTAAATACAATGGATGCGAACGTTCGAATTCTAAAGTGCTAATTATAACGACTATTATGCATGTTATTGTCCTAAGAAGGGTTTGGGAACCCGGGTTCTGCACCAGGGGACATGTATCAATGCAAAAAGAAGTTTTAAAAACGGTCGTTTTTCGGGAGCAGTCATTTTAATGATGCATAAAGTGAAAAAAAAAAGTCAAATATTCCTTTAAATATCGTACCTGGGGGGTGTCTAAAGTATGCCTGTGAAGTGCCATGTGTTTCCCGTGTTTAGAACTGTCCCTGCACAAAATGACACTTCTAAAGGAAAAAAAAGCCATTTAAAACTGCTTGCGGCTTTAATGTAATGTCTGGTCCCGGTAATATGGATGAAAATCTTTAAGAAAAATGGCATAGCTACCCCATGACCCCCCCCCCCCCTACCCCAGCCCATTACCAGCCCCTTTGGGTCTTGTATGGATATTAAGGGGAACACCGCACACAAAATAAAAAAGGCCCTATATACTCTGAACAGCCGTATACAGGCGGTGCATACAAGACAGGGACTGTAGGTTTGTTCTTATGTAGAATGTGTTTGTAATTTTGAACAGGTACATTGTTTAAGTGTAGCTCCAGCCCAAAAATCTATTTTTAAACTTTTTGGAAAACATAGGTAAGGGTTATCACCCCTGTAACATTTGTTTTGCTGTCTGTGCCCCTGTTCAGAACATTTCACCTCACTTTCCGTCCCAATGACAACTGTTTTTGAAATGTGGTGTTTTTCTTGAAACAAGGATTGGTGATAAAGCATCAGTACAGAGGAGACACCTTTCTCCCATATTAATTCTTACAGGAGAGAATTTTCCTTCCTAGGGGTAGATTTCCTCTCACTTCCTGTTGTCTTCTTGCGTTTGCAAGTAGGAGTCGTTTGTAAGTTGGATGTTTGAAAGTAGGGACCTGCCGTATATACTCTGCAGAAATAGGCCCCTTAGTTGTTGGTGTTGGCACAACACTGTAAGCACTCACAGTTACTCTTAGTTGGTGCTGGAACGCCCTGCTGTCAACTATTATATCAGGAATTGTAATTACATATAATTGTTGAACAGTGGTAGTAAAAATTGGGCCTTTGATGGTGGTGCTGGTGCCACAACACTGTAAGCCCTGACAGTTACTCTTGGTGGGTGCAGCAATGGGCCCTGCTGTGAATTATTAGATCAAGAATTGTAATTGCATGCCCCTGTTGAACAGGGGCTGAAAAATTGGGCCTTTCGTGGTGGTGGTGGTGGTGTTGCCACAACACTGTAAGCCCTCAGAGTTACTCTTGGTGGGTGCAGGAATGGGCCCTGCTGTGAATTATTAGATCAAGAATTGTAATTACATGCCCCTTTTGAACAGGGGCTGAAAATTTGGGCCTTTCGTGGTGGTGGTGGTGGTGGCGTTGCCACAACACTGTAAGCCCTCAGAGTTACTCTTGGTGGGTGCAGCAATGGGCCCTGCTGTGAATTATTAGATCAAGAATTGTAATTACATGCCCCTTTTGAACAGGGGCTGAAAAATTGGGCCTTTCGTGGTGGTGGTGGCGTTGCCACAACACTGTAAGCCCTCAGAGTTACTCTTGGTGGGTGCAGGAATGGGCCCTGCTGTGAATTATTAGATCAAGAATTGTAATTGCATGCCCCTGTTGAACAGGGGCTGAAAAATTGGGCCTTTCGTGGTGGTGGTGGTGGTGGTGGTGTTGCCACAACACTGTAAGCCCTCAGAGTTACTCTTGGTGGGTGCAGCAATGGGCCCTGCTGTGAATTATTAGATCAAGAATTGTAATTACATGCCCCTTTTGAACAGGGGCTGAAAAATTGGGCCTTTCGTGGTGGTGGTGGTGGTGGCGTTGCCACAACACTGTAAGCCCTCAGAGTTACTCTTGGTGGGTGCAGAAATGGGCCCTGCTGTGAATTATTAGATCAAGAATTGTAATTGCATGCCCCTGTTGAACAGGGGCTGAAAAATTGGGCCTTAGGCACTGGTGGCACAACACTCCAACCCCTCACAGATACTGTACTTGGAGCACAGCAATGAGCCCTGTTGCAAAGTATTGCTTCAAAAATTGTAATGACACGTCCCTGTTAAACAGGGGCTGAAAAATTTGGCCTTAGGCACTGGTGGCACAACACTCCAACCCCTCACAGATACTGTACTTGGAGCACAGCAATGAGCCCTGTTGCAAAGTATTGCTTCAAAAATTGTAATTACACGCCCCTGTTAAACAGGGGCTGAAAAATTGGGCCTTAGCCACTGGTGGCGGCACCCATAAACAAAAATGATCTTCCAAGCTATCATCATCAATCGTATCATTGAGGACTCGGAGGAGGAGGATAGCCAGTCAACATAACAGCACAGGCACTCAGCATCAGCATCAGTCTTGAAGGGATGTGACATGTTAAAATCAATTAGTCTGTTATATCAGCATCAGGTGTGTGGTAGCTGGTGGTGATCCAAGACTGGTTCATCTTGATGAAAGTCAGTCGATCAACCGAGTCGGTGGACAGGCGCACCCTGTGATCCGTGAAAAATCCACCAGCAGCACTGAATGTGCGTTCCGAAAGAACGCTGGATGCAGGACAGGCCAGTAGCTCAATTGCATACTGTGCAAGCTCTGGCCAGTGATCCATCCTCAAGACCCAGTAAGCCAGAGGATTTTCGGTGGGGAAGGTGTCCAAGTCTGACCTTGCCCCTAGATATTCCTGCACCATGTTTATAAGACGCTGGCGATGGTTGCTGGAACCGATCATACTTTGGGGCTGCGGACTAAAGAATTGTCTGAACGCATCGGTCAGACGGCCACCTTCCCCACCGCTCCTTCTTTGACTGGCCGAAGCCTCAGCAACTCGTTGTCCAGGACCAGGAGTTTGTAACCTCCCAGTCTCTGGGAACACGTTGCACAGACCTTTCTGCAAGGCCTCCCGGAGTTGTCTCATCCTCTGCTCCCTCTGCGACGGTAACATAAGGTCCGCAACCTTACCCTTGTACCGTGGATCAAGGAGAGTGGCCAGCCAGTAATGGTCCCTCTCCTTGATCTGAAGAATACGAGGATCCTTCCGCAGACTTTGCAGGATCAGGGAGGCCATGCAGCGTATGTTTGCTGAGGCATTCGGTCCGGAGTCCTCTGGGTCACTAAGGACGACATGATCCGCAGCCACCTCCTCCCAGCCACGTACAAGTCCACTGGTTTCTTGGGACTGTAAATCATCCCTAAAAGACTGCTGCTGATGATGCTGAGTGCCAGCCTCCACCTCCATGCTGACACAATCCTCCTCCTCCTCCTCCTCCTCCTCTTCCTGTGCGATGGGTGGGACAGAAGGAACACTGTCTGGGTAAAGGGGGCCTTGAGAGGCAAGGAAGTCCTCCTCTTCCTGCCTCTGTTCTGCCTCAAGTGCCCTGTCCATTATTCCACGCAGCGTGTGCTCCAACAGGTGGACAAGAGGTACAGTGTCACTGATGCATGCACTGTCACTGCTCACCATCCTCGTGGCCTCCTCAAATGGTGCCAGGACAGTGCATGCATCCCTGATCATGCCCCACTGGCGTGGAGAAAAAAAACCAAGCTCCCCTGACCCTGTCCTGGTGCCGTAGTCGCACAGGTACTCATTGATGGCCCTCTGCTGCGTGTGCAGCCGCTGCAGCATGGCCAACGTTGAGTTCCACCTGGTGGGCATGTCACATATAAGGCGGTTCTTGGGCAGGTTCAACTCCTTTTGCAGCTCAGCCAGGCGAGCACTGGTATTATAAGATCTGCGGAAATGCACACAGACTTTCCTGGCCTGCCTCAGGACATCCTGTAAGCCCGGGTACCTGCCCAAGAACCGCTGCACCACCAGGTTAAGGACGTGAGCCACACAGGGCACATGGGTCAGTTGTCCCTGTCGGAGGGCGGAGAGGAGGTTGGTGCCATTGTCGCAAACCACCATTCCTGGCTTAAGCTGGCGTGGCGTCAACCACCTCTCGGCCTGGCCCTGCAGAGCAGACAGGACCTCTGCCCCAGTGTGGCTTCTGTCCCCCAAACACACCAGCGCAAGCACGGCATGGCATCTTTTTGCCTGCGTACTTGCGTAGCCCCTTGAACGGCTACGGAGCACCGCTGGTTCAGAGGACAAAGCACAGGAAGAGGCCATGGAGGAAGAAGAAGAGGAGGGGGTGGAGGAGAGAGGTGTGTCACAACCAGTAGTAGCATTTTGGAGGCGTGGCGGTGGAACAACCTCCAACACTACTGCACCTTGTCCTGCATCCTTCCCAGCTGCCAAAAGAGTGACCCAATGGGCCGTGAAAGAAAGGTAACGTCCCTGTCCATGCCTGCTGGACCATGAGTCAGCGGTAATATGCACCTTACCGCTGACCGCCCTGTCCAGCGAGGCCAAGACATTGCCTTCCACATGCCGGTAGAGAGCCGGAATAGCCTTCCGTGAGAAAAAGTGGCGTTTGGGAACCTGCCACTGAGGAACCGCACATTGCACAAACTCACGGAAGGGGGCCGAGTCTACCAACTGAAAAGGCAGCAGTTGAAGCGCTAGCAATTTAGCCAAGCTAGCATTCAACCGCTGGGCATGTGGATGGCTGGGAGTGAACTTCTTTCGACGGTCCAGCAGCTGGGGCAGGGAAATTTGCCTGCTAGAATCGGACGTCGGTGTACTGCTAGCAGAGTGGCCGCAAGTACTTGGCTGTGACACACCTAATTCTACACCTTCATTCCTCTCAGTGCATGTTTCAGAGAGGACTGAAGTTATAGTGGGGTTGGAGATCCCAGCTGATGCGGTGCAAGGAGAGGTCCGCTTTGTTCTTTGGTGTGGGTCTTTGAGGTAGGCTTGCCAACGAGCTGCATGGCAGGTCAACATATGTCTGGTCAGGCATGTGGTACCCAAGCGGCTGATGTTTTGGCCACGCGATATACGCTTGAGACATATGTTGCAAACAGCAGCTGTGCGATCTGATGCACTAGCCTCAAAAAAGGCCCACACCAAAGAACTTTTTGAATGACGGGCAGAGGCAGCGCCCTGCACAGGCGGAGCTCTGCGGTGTGATTCCGTCGGTGTACTGCCCTTACGCTGGCCACCAAAGGGCATCCTGCCTCGTTGGAGATGTGCCTCCTCCTCATCCTCCTCCTCCTCCTCTCTCCTATTAGGCACCCACGTGGAGTCAGTGACCTCATCATCCCCTCCCTCCTCATCACTGGAGCCAATCTGGCAGTATGCTGCAGCTGCTGGAACATGACTGCCAGATTGGTGTCCTTCTTGAGCATCCCCTCTGTCTGCTCTCACGCTACTGCCTTCCTGTAGCTGGGTTTCATCATCAGACCCTTCGAAACGCTGGGCATCCTCCTGGAGCATGTACCCAACACTGTGCTCAAACAGTTCGGGGGACTCCTCAGGAGGAGGACATGGTGGGTCTAGGGAAGGAGTGACTGATGATGAGTCTGACATTGATACCAGGGAAGAGGACGCTTTGGCAGCTGCTTTGCCAGTACCCTGAGCCTGGGTGAGAGAGGATGAGGAGGAGGAGGAGGGCTTGGTCATCCACTCTACCAAGTCTTCGGCATGATGTGGCTCAACATGTCCAGCTGCCGAAAAGAAGGACAAGCATGTCCCATGGCCATGTGCTGATGACAATGCACCGCGTCCACGACCAGCACTGTTGCCCCCAGACACAGAGCCTGCTTGCCCTCTTTTATTGCCTCCTGACTGTCTGCCTCTCCTTGTTTGCCTTCCAGACATTCTAATAGATGGCCTGCAGGGAGATGGGAAAAAAGCAATAAGGGCTACCTTCAGGTGTCCTTCTCTGTCCCTTTACTTAAGGATTTCTAAATATGGTTGAGGATGATTGCTTTCGCACAGAATAGCACAACGACAATTTCCCTGACTGTCCAAAAAACAAGGATTTCAAAGATGGTTGATGAGGAATGCTTTAGCACACTATAGCACAAGGAGAATTTCCCTCACTGTCCTTCCCTGTCCCTAGAAACAAGGATTAGCACAGTGAAAGAAACTGACACTCTCCCTACCTATAGTTTTCTGTCCCTAGAAAAAATGTTTTTTTAAAGATGGTTGATGATCAATGCTTTAGCACACTATAGCACAAGGAGAATTTCCCTCACTGTCCTTCCCTGTCCCTAGAAACAAGGATTAGCACAGTGAAAGAAACTGACACTCTCCCTACCTATAGTTTTCTGTCCCTAGAAAAAATGTTTTTTTAAAGATGGTTGATGATCAATGCTTTAGCACAGTATAGCACAAGGAGAATTTCCCTCACTGTCCTTCCCTGTCCCTAGAAACAAGGATTAGCACAGTGAAACACACTGACACTCTCCCTACCTATAGTTTTCTGTCCCTAGAAAAAATGTTTTTTTAAAGATGGTTGATGATCAATGCTTTAGCACACTATAGCACAAGGAGAATTTCCCTCACTGTCCTTCCCTGTCCCTAGAAACAAGGATTAGCACAGTAAAACACACTGACACTCTCCCTACCTATAGTTTTCTGTCCCTAGAAAAAATGTTTTTTTAAAGATGGTTGATGATCAATGCTTTAGCACACTATAGCACAAGGAGAATTTCCCTCACTGTCCTTCCCTGTCCCTAGAAACAAGGATTAGCACAGTAAAACACACTGACACTCTCCCTACCTATAGTTTTCTGTCCCTAGAAAAAATGTTTTTTTAAAGATGGTTGATGATCAATGCTTTAGCACACTATAGCACAAGGAGAATTTCCCTCACTGTCCTTCCCTGTCCCTAGAAACAAGGATTAGCACAGTAAAACACACTGACACTCTCCCTACCTATAGTTTTCTGTCCCTAGAAAAAATGTTTTTTTTAAAGATGGTTGATGATCAATGCTTTAGCACAGTATAGCACAAGGAGAATTTCCCTCACTGTCCTTCCCTGTCCCTAGAAACAAGGATTAGCACAGTGAAACACACTGACACTCTCCCTACCTATAGTTTTCTGTCCCTAGAAAAAATGTTTTTTTAAAGATGGTTGATGTTCAATGCTTTAGCACACTATAGCACAAGGAGAATTTCCCTCACTGTCCTTCCCTGTCCCTAGAAACAAGGATTAGCACAGTGAAAGAAACTGACACTCTCCCTACCTATAGTTTTCTGTCCCTAGAAAAAATGTTTTTTTAAAGATGGTTGATGATCAATGCTTTAGCACACTATAGCACAAGGAGAATTTCCCTCACTGTCCTTCCCTGTCCCTAGAAACAAGGATTAGCACAGTAAAACACACTGACACTCTCCCTACCTATCCTTCTCTTTCCCTAAACTAAAGGAATCCAGGTTAAGCAAGAAAAAAAAATGTCACTGTCCCTGCCTATGCTTCTCTTTCCCTGCTCCGGAACACACTACACTAGGCCGCCGTGCTGGCGGCCTTTTATAGTGTGGGGCGTGTACTAAACACCCTCAGCAATAATTGGCCACAGGCATCCTGCCTGTGGCCAATCATTGCTCTCCTCGCTGCCGGCGCTGTGATTGGCCAAGCATGCGGGGTCACAGTGCATGCTTGGCCAATAACAGCGCCTGGATGACACTGCGATGGCGTAGTGCATTGTGGGCCGTTCGCGTCACTCGAATTAGGCGCGAACGGCCCAAATCGTTCGATCTTCGTCGAACGATCGAACAGCCGATGTTCGAGTCGAACGTATGTTCGACTCGAACACCGAGCTCATCCCTATTTTATATGTTGACACAAGTTGCGGAAAAAATACAATATTTTTTTTTTTTTTTGCACAAAGTTGTCACTAAATGATATATTGCTCAAACATGCCATGGGCATATGTGAAATTACACCCCAAAATACATTCTGTTGCTTCTCCTGAGTACGGGGATACCACATGTGTGAGACTTTTTGGGAGCCTAGCCGCGTACGGGACCCCAAAAACCAAGCACCGCCTTCAGGCTTTCTAAGGGTGTCAATTTTTGATTTCACTTCTCACTGCCTATCACAGTTTCGGAGGCCATGGAATTCCCAGATGGCACAAACCCCCCCCAAATGACCCCATTTTGGAAAGTAGACACCCCAAGCTATTTGCTGAGAGGTATTGTGAGTATTTTGCAGATCTCGCTTTTTGTCACAAAGTTTTGAAAATTGAAAAAAAAAAGAAAAAAAAAAAAATGTTCTTTCTTCATTTTCAAAAACAAATGAGAGCTGTAAAATACTCACCATGCCTCTCAGCAAACAGCTTGGGGTGTCTACTTTCCAAAATGGGGTCATTTGGGGGGGTTTTGTGCTATTTTGGCATTTTATGGCCTTCAAAACTGTGATAGGTAGTGAGGAGTGAAATCAAAAATTTGCGCCCTTAGAAATCCTGGAGGCGGTGCTTGGTTTTCGGGGTCCCGTACGCGGCTAGGCTCCAAAAAAGTCCCACACATGTGGTATCCCCGTACTCAGGATAAGCAGCAGAATGTATTTTGGGGTGCAATTCCACATATAACCATGGCATGTGTGAGCAATATATCATTTAGTGACAACTTTTTGTAATTTTTTATTTTTTTTTTGTCATTATTCAATCACTTGGGACAAAAAAAAAATATTCAATGGGCTCAACAGGCCTCTCAGCAATTTCCTTGGGGTGTCTACTTTCTAAAATGGGGTCATTTGGGGGGGTTTTGTGCTATTTTGGCATTTTATGGCCTTCAAAACTGTGATAGGTAGTGAGGAGTGAAATCAAAAATTTGCGCCCTTAGAAATCCTGAAGGCGGTGCTTGGTTTCCGGGGTCCCGTACGTGGCTAGGCTCCTAAAAAGTCCCACACATGTGGTATCCCCGTACTCAGGAGAAGCAGCAGAATGTATTTTGGGGTGCAATTCCACATATAACCATGGCATGTGTGAGCAATATATCATTTAGTGACAACTTTTTGTAATTTTTTTTTTTTTTGTCATTATTCAATCACTTGGGACAAAAAAAAAATATTCAATGGGCTCAACATGCCTCTCAGCAATTTCCTTGGGGTGTCTACTTTCTAAAATGGGGTCATTTGGGGGGGTTTTGTACTGCCCTGTCATTTTAGCACCTCAAGAAATGAGATAGGCAGTCATAAATTAAAAGCTGTGTAAATTCCAGAAAATGTACCCTAGTTTGTAAACGCTATAACTTTTGCGCAAACCGATAAATATGCGCTTATTGACATTTTTTTACTAAAGACATGTGGCTGAATACATTTTGGCCTAAATGTATGACTAAAATTGAGTTTATTCGATTTTTCTTATAACAAAAAGTAGAAAATATCATTTTTTTTCAAAATTTTCGGTCTTTTTCCGTTTATATCGCAAAAAATAAAAATCGCAGAGGCAATCAAATACCATTAAAAGAAAGCTCTATTTGTGGGAAGAAAAGGACGCAAATTTCGTTTGGGTACAACATTGCATGTCCGCACAATTTACAGTTAAAGCAGCGCAGTGCAAAATTCTGAATTCACCTCTGGTCCTCTAGCTACCAAATGGTCCGGGGCTTAAGTGGTTAAAGTGGAGTTCCACCCAGAAAAACAACTACATCCCGGCACAAGCAGAACACTATCACCAAGTTAAATAGCCACATCAAAAAAAAAAAATTATAGTGTAAATACCTTAGATTTTAGTTTTTATCTGCCACTTCCGGGCTTTCCCTCCCGCGGGAGTAGGCGTTCCTACTCCTTTCCTCGGCGCCGCGATGTCTCCTGGGAGCACAGAGTCATGTTTCCCAGGAGACAATACGGAACGCTGCTGTTCTATCATGCCAGTTCTGCTATCGGATAGGTTCCGGGATGGTCTGCGCAGGCGCAATTGAATCCGACGGAAATCCCCGAGTCTGAACAGTTCGTCAGCTGGGGATGCTGCTCGTCGCTCATTGGTTATACACGCCGCTCGCTCGTTCTATACAGCCACTGCTTTTCTCATAGGGGCGGTGTTCTATCGATACAGCTACTCGCCGCAAACACTGCAGGCGCTTCCAGGAAATGATTGCTTGTGGGCTTCACAATGCCCACAAGCAAAATGGAAATTGTCAGGAACCGATTTTAAAAGTTCTTATTTGCCATGAAAACGGACAGGGGATATTTGAAGACACCAAACAAGTGAGTTTAACCTTGTATTGTGAAACCCAATAGAATGCACCAAAAAAAAAAAAAAAACAATCGCCGCAGAACCTCCGCTTTAAGTTTGCAGCGTGTGTATGTGTGTGTGTGTATGTCTGCGAATCGTATGTGTGTGTGTGATTTTGTCATGGATCGTATGCCTGTGAATTTGATTGTGTGTGGGTATGCCTGCATGTGCCTGTGTGATTAGATTGTTTGTGTGATGTAGGACATGCGTAAGCGAGAAATATAAACTGTATATTGTGTATGAAATGAAGGTATAGCTGTGGTATTTAGTGCACTGAGAAGTTTGTAAGTAGATTGTTTGGCTGCCATGTGCTTTAATGGGGGAAGGGCTTGCCCAATGTTTTGTGTTGCAGGGGCTGTGCCCTGAGGGAAAGACACTCTAAGCAAATGTTACAAGCAACAATATACTGTATGTGTGTGGGGTTTGTGATTTCTATGAAAAATAGAAATGGATAAATTGTGATTTTTGCCTTTATAGGGGACAAAGACACATGTCCCCATAAGTGTAAAAATATTTTAACAAAAGTGTTTGGTTTTAAAGTTGAAAATTCCTGCCGCATATTCAAGTGGCCAGGCATTGTTGGAAGCCAGACAATAGTAGCTGTTTGTTGAAAGGAATATGCCCTTTGAATGGTTGCAGGCTGTTTTGGATGCTAGCATTGAGGAGGTATGTCTCTGCAATGGCTTGTTATGGAAGCTGAGGCCACTGTGTGTGAACTTTATGTAGAGAAAAGTGGTGAATATCTCAGAGTATATGAACTTAGAGAAATGAATATGTTTTTAATATTGTCATGTAACTCACATTTATTGAATGTGCTGTTTAGTTGGCAAAAGGGAGGCTAAGTTTGTAAGTGTACATGTGGTCCTTGTAGAGTGTAGCTGACACCTTTTTCAGTGGATTTTGATGATAATTTAGAAAAGTTTCAATGGTGTAGTCAGTCTTTGTGGAGAAAAACATTTTTAATTTTCTTTTAAAGAGATGCTGGTTTTGGCGGGAAAAAGTAATGGCGCCATTCTTGGCTTTTGTTAGCCTTGCAGGTTTGTCTGCCATTTTGAGGCACAGTTTTTCCTTAGCCTGTGGGTATCCTATAAGGGAAGGTGCAGCCACCTTTCTTTTGGGCACTATACCATGTGGCATTCATCTGCTATTTCGCTGGTGGAATTTCTCAGCCTTTGGGGCAGATTTTGATGTTTGGTGCGAATATAGTGCGATCTTTTCTGTGTTGGAACCTGTTAGAGGCAATTTGTGTTTTTCTTTGTGTAGGGGAACCAATGTGGTGTTCATTGTGACGTCCCATGCTGGTTTTGGCGGGAAAAATTGCATGCGTCAATGGCGCAATTTTTGTTGTCCATGAGGTGCTGTGGTGGGTCATCCACCATTTTGTAGTCCTGGCTTGTCGGCCATTTTGAGAGACGTTTACAGTTTGAGATAGGAAGTTCCAGTTTAGCAAACACGACTCCTGAATATGCTGTATTGGCATTTGTTGATCGGCGCAGTTTTCTTATGTTTTATGCGTTTACAGTTTGACCTGTGCACTGCTGGGAAGAGTAGTGAGACACCAGGGGGACATACTGAGAGACTGTTTTTTGTTTAATGAATTTGCTGGTTTAAATTGTTTTTCTAAGCATCGCCTTTTGAGTTGAGTGGTATCTTAAAATAGTGCGGTTTTACCCCGAGGGGCCACAACGTGCTTGCGGACACACGCACATGCTGGGGCCTATTTATGGATGGGATCTGGCTGGCCTACCAGCAGTTGGAGTGTGGGAGGAGGCCAACGCAGACACAGGGAGGACATGCAAACTCCATGCACATGATGTTAGGTTGGGGATTTCTCTGTTTTCATTTGGGTGAGTGTGGGCTATTGCAGGATCAGCTGACTTAGCAGTATATGAGCAGGGGTTTGGGGTTTTGGATTTTGGTTTTAAGAAAAAACTTCACTTTACACTGAATTTTGATAGATTGTAAGACTAACAGAGTTTTTGTACAATGATGTGTTTTTATGTTTAAATATTTGGGAGTTTCCCAGAGAGCAATTCATTTTTTTGGATCTTGTACTGTATAGCCATCTTTTGGCAGGAGTTTGTATTTTGGGTCCCAACTTATGGTTTGACTTCCAGGGAATGTGGGTCAGGGGGGATTCCCTCCCATTTGCAAAGGGGGGTTTATTCCATCATTTCCTTGACAAGGTTTTAAATGGTTGAAATATATAATGTGTAGCCATGGATTTTTTTGGAGTCTTGATAGACAAGGCTAAGGCCTCCCCACCCCCTCCCTCTTCCTGAACAATTGATATGTAAATAAACCAGTTTGGTTTTTTAAGTAGCTGAGCATAACCGGAAGTTTCTTTTCAGCATTTATATATCAGCAGAAAGTTAGTGGGAGGAGCTTGGGGTTTTTAAAAGTGAGCAATGAGATTTGTGTCTGGAAGGAAAATGGAAAGCATTTTGGCGTTTAAAAGTGTTTTTTTATATTTTGTTTCAGTTTTGTGAAGCTTTGTACTGTAATACAGTTTTGAGTAGAGAGCAAACAGGGGGTATCACCATTATTTTATCATCTAGATACAGAGAGAGAAGCCACATTGTTCTGCAGGTGGTAAACTGGCGTAAGTGTTCTGTTGGGTTTAGTCTGACAACGCAGTGTATGGGTGTATAGCTTGTGTATGCATGCACTGTGAGGGGTAGAGGCCTAATTCGGGGGTTGATCTGTGGTTGTTGCTTTGGGAGAACAAGCCATAGAGTTGACGCCTCGGTTAGGGTTTCTAGTTGGAGGACTTGACCATATAGTGGTTGTAGTTCTGCAATTCACCGTATAAGAAGACACCGGGCGGTGATCTCCGAAAGGGTGCAACGGTTTAACCTGGACGCAGGTTTAAGACGATAAGCCGATTCGAATCGCCATGGACACAAGGAGGTCTGTGCAAAGGGAAGGAATGGAGGCTTCCCATAGTCAGACGGTCACACAGTGCACGAAGCCTAGTTTTGGGGCAAAGGCCTTTGAACCCCAAAAAGATTAACATAGGTGGTCCAAGGATACTATTTTGGGTATCCCTCTGGAATGGATGTAGTTGAGCTGCGGCTTCAGAAATCTGTAATGATGAGTGTTGATGGAGGTGTAGTCTCATGCCCGTTTGTTTGAACTTTGTATGGCTGGTCCATGCAAGCTTCTCGAGTTGCTCTCATATTCCCATTGTATTTTTTCCTATTGCTGAAAGAGTGAAGGTAGAATTCTGTCTGTTTTTGTTTTTTTTCATTTGTGGTTTTGGAAACTGGGAAGTACTTCCCCCACGTTTGTATCGGAATGTTTGTATGTAGTAACGTGAATAGGTTCGAACTTACCGCGGCGATCCTCCGATGCGTCGCGGCTGTTGTATTTTTGTAGGAACGGGAAAAGTAAGGGTTACAGAGGGTTTTGTTTGAATCGGTTTTGAAAGAATGTCATTGACAATTTACCAATGTACAGGAATGTCATTATTATTTTACCATTCTTTGCAGGTTAAATATGAAGAATAGAGTAATGATTTTGCTTATAAGTATTTTTCAGGTCCAAGGAGTTTGTACACAGAGAACAGGTGTATGTAGACAGCTGTACATATGGATAAATCTAAGGGAGGTAAAAGTATCACAGGCTATTTCATTGTTTCTTTTTTCCTGCACCACGCATTTCTTCCTTCAGTCTGTAATGAGGAAGAAAAGGGGGAGAATGATAAATGTAAGAGTGACAGTTTTTTTTTTTTGTCAAACTAATAATAACCTCTGTAATTCTAACCAAGTTTGTGCCAAGACTGTCTTTCTTTAATAGAATTTGAATTGGCAAGCAGCAGTCTGGTGAAGTAGGTTCCCATCCCAGAGGCTAAGAACCTTTTGTCAGTGGTTCCAGGTATTGTAAGCCACGCACAGGTTATGCAGTGACCACAGTCCCGATGTCTGGGTTATTGTCATATGAGGGTTGTTTGGAGGTCAGTCAAAACCAGGGTCGTACTCTCCTCATTAGCTGTCACTTATATTCTCGGCTGATGGGGGAGGTGCGATCGTTGTGACATGAACTTCAAAATGTCCACCAAAAGGTTTTCACGAGTCCCTCCTGGACCCGACTCAATAATCAGTTTACATTCTTTCCAACCAGGTGACTGGGTCGTTGTAAAGAAGCTTGAGGGATGAGACCACGCCAGCCACTGCAAGAAGCGGCTCAACCACACCAAAGAATGAGGAGTATCTTTGTTTATTTATATTTTGGTTGTTTAGTAAATTTTAGCGAGGGTAACGGTGAAAAGCATCCCAAGTTATTATTTAAAGTGTATGTCCTGACTAGCTCAGAAAGCGAACAGGACCGATGGTCTGTTCTGAGTCTTCACCGAGTTTTAGTCCCCAGCGATGACAGCGGTACATGCCATTTATGATGTTATTATGGGTATGAGGAGTTTTAGTCCCCAGCGATGACAGCGGTACATGTCATTTATGATGTTATTATGGGTATGAGGAGTTTTTGACAAACTAGTGAAGACTCCAGACAGACACTTGTCAATGGAACCTAACGATGTATTTTTAGAGGGTAAAATTGGTTTTAGTTTTAATGGCTCTGTCTCTTGTCGGTTTGGGTATCTAGGCAGCCCACAAGTGTGTTTGAACTTTAGTTTGGTGTTTATGTGGATCTGCAGCTTATAAAGGTAATTCCCCCAAAGCAAGAGGTTCATGCGCGATGGTGAAGCTGTCCCAACATTTTAGGTCGCGGCCGATCGCGAGGATCTGATGGCGCAGGAAATTAAGAATGGCAGGGACAGCTAGAAGGGATTTGTTCACCAATCCCGACCAGGTCTGGGCATGGGGTCCTGCATGTACAAGGTGGGGGGGGGCTCGGACTTGGGATACGATTGAACAATTCTCATCCGTTAAGGATAGGGTTCTTCATGTAATTGTTGAAGCCAGAGCTGTAGCTAAGTGAAGGTTGGGAGTCCTTTTTAAGGGTCTGGGAATCTTTGGGGATCTAATTTTTATTTTACAGCGGATCGTGGTTAAAGGAAGTGGGAATATATATACTCATGTCGTTTTTATTTCTATTCTTTCTATGTCGTGACGAGAGGCTCCTGTTGCCTGATTTGACGCGTGACCAGAGTTTCCTTGATGAGACGCCCCGAAGCCGGACGCACATACAAGACAGAGAATCACAGACGGATCGGCGATTACTACAGCTCACCATGTCGTGTCCTCCTTTATAAGTCATGCCCCTGAAGAGTAGAGTCTACATGTCAAGCCGTGTTTTCCTTTTTATGGACTAAGAACTGATTCATTTCCAGGTGTAAGAAGCATATCAACTCTCATCGAGGGACACATGGGGTGCATATGACAAAAAAGGGAGGACTGTTGTGGAGATTTTTATGGAGATGTATTTAATATGTATTGTCATAGTGTCACCCAGTGTTAGTACTTCCGCAACCCGCTCTAAAAGAGCTGATTGGGGTAGTCTGAGGCTGGTTGAATCCCGTCTGATAGGGGAAAACGTTTTGAGGTTGGAGTGTGATGTTTGCAGGGTGCGGATATGTCCGCCAACGGGGGCCCTCTGTGCATTAGCATGGACGATCGTTAAGGAGGGGATATGCTCGCTCTGCAACAACATCATTGGTTATGAGCAGATGCGTACTCTTGTCTCTGCTGTGTCTGATCAACATTGGTTGGAGTTTGTAGTGCGCATCTGCAGATAGCCTCCCTCCCCATTCAATAATAGTATAATCTTAATATGCGTTATTCTATGGAATAGCGCAGAATAAGAATTCCTATCAACGGTAACTTTAGCCATCCTACGTTATTGTATTCATGTATGACATCTCCTGTTGGAAGGAATGTCCAGGTATTGTCATTCTCATGTGGAAGGAACATCCTGTGATGTTCCCGCACATGTGGGGAGGTGACTGGTTGCTGCAACCAATCACCTCCTGTCTTGAGATCTTTTGAGTTTAATAAAAGCCTATGATTAGGCGTCGGCTGGACAGTCTTTGCTGGAATGGCCTGATAAGAAGATAAGCTTTTGTGGTGCTGCCTTTCTTGGATGAATGATGGAATGAACAGTGAGTGGATTTTAGCAAACTTAGGCTAAAGATAGCATTATTGCAAAAAGATGAAATCTGATGTGTGCTTAGATAGCACAGGAATTATAGGCTGTGTGCTCTGTAAACAGCAGCCTGGAATTCCACAACACCCCGCGGGGCAAGCTGGAACTTTTCTGTAGACACGCACTCTCAACGATCGTGAATGCACTTCGTGAGCTTGAATGATGTCGATTCAAGATGTCAGGAACAGAAGGAATACCAGCAAAGGACCCACCATGCGGTGGTCTCGACTCAGGCAATGCACAAAGCAGTGAAGCGATACTTATTTGAGTCGTAGATAGCACAAGGGAGCCAAAACTTCCGAATGGTCGATTCACCATGTCATGGAAAAAAGACAAAAGGAGGGGAGGGCTCCAATAGTGTAAATCAGTTTGATGGTTTATTGAACAAAACCGTCATTACATAAAAGTGATCACATGAAAAAACGAATAAAATGAAGGCAATAAGCGGAGTGGTTGAACCAGCCCTACGCGTTTCGTACGATTGTACTTCAACAGGGGAACTGCCATCAACCACTCACCATCCATTTTTTCATTATTCACGTTATGGACATTATTTGTTTATTATTATTACGTTTGTGTGGACTTTAATTTTTCTACACTTGGTTTGCACATTTTCGAGACCCAGGGTCAATCCTAGGCCTCCTTTTTTTTACACTTAGCGCTTCATTTTTTATCATCACTTTATTCGAATGTTTGTCACATTTTTTTGCAGCTGCTTCTCGTGTTTTATTCCAATTTAAGACTAGCGCACAATTTTTTATTTTTTAAATATATGGTATAAAAAGAAAACGTACATCAATATACACTGTATAATGATATACAGCATATATGCACCAATTTTTTTACTCACAATCATATATTGATCCAGTGAAGCATATATCTAGTGAATATCCATATACAAAACCCATATGCACAATGAAAATACATAAAAATGCATATACACATAATGCATATGTGTGAGCAACCCTCAAAAATTTATATATGTAAATATTCATAAAAATTGGTAATAAAAATAGGGGAGAGGAGGGGATCCCATAAAAGAGTAATAGATAAAATATTAAAATATTGATATAATAATAATAATACACAGAGAGTAAATACGAGGAGGATAAAGCTATGTGTAAAAGACATAATATAATAAAAATATATAAAATTAATAAAATTATATATGTCTTAAAAATCAAATAGTGTTAATAATGGAGAAGCCAAAAATGGGGCGTAATTAATAAAAGAGTGGATACTGTAAATTAATAGTCACTAATAAAACAGTTTATATCTAAATCCACATTTAACCCTTTGGGCGACAAAGTATCAATCAAGAAAATCCATTGGGTCTCACGTTTGGAGAGTTCTCTTACGAGGTTTAAACCTCTCCAAAAGGGTTTGAGATGGTCAATACCCCAAAATTTTTGCCCTATAGGGTCCTGGTTGTGGTGGAGCTTAAAGTGCAGTGACACATTATGATCTTTGAAGCCGATTTTTATATTGGCAATGTGTTCTGCGATGCGAATCCTCAATAGTCTTTTGGTACGGCCAATGTAGATTAAACCGCATGGACATTGAAGGGCATATACTACATATGCTGTATTGCATGTAATGAATTCCTTTATTCTGAATTCCTTTTGATTCGAAGTGGATGTGAATCTATCCAATGCTCGCATGGGAACCCTTACTTCTTTACATGCTCGACACTTTCTACATGCGTAGAGGCCATCTTGGTCCCAAAAGGAGTGTGGTCTTGTTGGGGGGTCAATCACCTTTTTTACAATTTTATCAGCAAAATTGGGAGATCTTCTATATATAAATCCAGGATTGCTTGGTAATGAACATTTGATACGTACAAGAAGTTGGAGAGGGACCCCACCACACAATACGAGTCTGATTTAAGAATATTGGTGGAATCTGGTTACTCAAAATGGGTCCTCACAGAAAAAGAAAAGAGATTCCTAATCCATAGCAGTAGCATAGCAGTAGCAGGATACCAACAATCTACACTCTGCCAAAAATACATAAGGATGTAGATTATCCTCCTGGGAGACCAATCGTCAATGGGATAGGCTCCATTTCAGCACGAGTCGGACAATATCTAGATCCAGACATCACTGGATCTTCTCACAGGATCCTATAAAAGCTTGGGATTCCAAATCCCACAAGAATGCATTGGTCCGCTCAGGCACAACCAATGACGAACAGCGCTGGACATCGGGATCGCCGCGGGGCACTGGATTTCACCGCTGGAATGTTTTTTTTTTTTTTTTTTAATAAATGACTTTTTCAAGGTGTTTGTGTGTTTTTTTAAACATTTTTTTACGATTTCTTCGTGAAATGGTAGGGGTACAATGTACCCCTTACCAATTCACATAGGGGGGGCGGGATCTGGGGGTCCCCTTTGTTAAAGGGGTCTTCCAGATTCCGATAAGCCCCCCACCCGCAGACCCCCACAACCACCGGGCAAGGGTTGTGGGGATGAGGCCCTTGTCCCCATCAACATGGGGACATCCTCCCCATGTTGAGGGCATGTGGCCTGGTACGGTTCAGGAAGGAGGGGGGCCGCTCTCTCGTCCCCCCTCTTCCCCTGCGATTGGCCAGGTTGCGTGCTCGGATAAGGGTCTGGTATGGATTTTTAGGGGGACTCCACGCCATTTTTTTAAAAATTTGGGGTGGAGTTCCCCTTAAAATCCATGCCAGATCTGAAGGGCCTGGAATGGATATTTGGGGGAACCCCACGTCATTTTTTTTAAATTTGCGGCGGGGTTCCCCTTAATATCCATTCCAGACCTGAAGGGCCTGGTAATTGAATTCTGGGGAACCCCCACGCTTTTTTTTTTTTTTTAATTAATGATTTTGTATGTATTGCCGGGAGCCGACAATTCATTAATAGCCGCGAGTCAGTTTTAAATGACTTTTTTTCCTTCAAAAATGACACTTTGTGCAGGGACAGTTCTAAGCACGGGAAACATGCGCCACTTTACATGCATATCATACACACCCCCCAGGTACTAAATTTAAAGGAATATTTCACTTTTATTGTTTCACTTTAAGCATTATTAAAATCACTGCTCCCGAAAAAACTGCCGTTTTTAAAACTTCTTTTTGCATTGATACATGTCCCCTGGGGCAGGACCCGGGTCCCCAAACACTTTTTATGACAATAACTTGCATATAAGCCTTTATAATTAGCACTTTAGATTTCGAACGTTCGAGTCCATTGTATTTAATAGGGTTCTAAAGTTCACACGAACATTTTGTCTGTTCGCAGGTTCTGGTGCGAACCGAACAGGGGGGTGTTCGGCTCATCCCTGGTATGTATGAATGTTAATTGAGGGCCTTAGATTGTAAGCTCCTTGAGGGCAGCGACTGATGTGGATGTATAATAAAAATGTAAAGTGCTGCTTAAATTGACATCGCTATATAAATACCTGTAATAAATAGTAGTTTGTAATCTGGAAGTGAGGACCTACCTAATAAGCCACCCATTGCAACTTCATCCAGGGTTCGTGTTATTAACAAAAATTGTGCAGACAGCTTACAACAATGATTAAATTCTATATAGTTTTTTGTAGTTTTACTGGGAATACTCTCACTTTTTCGTTGCATAAGTACTTAACCAGCAATTAATATTTTTACTATGTTCTACGGACATTGAATGGTGGAATGTGGCAGAACTTTATAAATAATTGTTTATGATAAGCAGTACATTAAAAACATCTGTGAAGTGCCTGGGGATTACATTACTGGGCAGGTTTTGGACAATTTTCCAGTACTGATCCCACAACCCAGAGGATAATTTTAGATTAATCTAAAATACAGTAGTTTGCATAAAAGGTTACTCATATCTACATACTAGAATGATTCCCTGCGGACCATAAATCACGTCTCTGTTTTACCATAGATCACATTCTGCACTGGTAGTTTCCATTCTCAACTTCAGGCTCTACATCTGATTATCTCCTGTGAGTATATGAGATAGAAATCGCTTAGAATGTTTAGAGAACTTTGGTGGAGGTAAGCCCAGAAGATACATTTTGCGGCTAAAGGGGATCTATGTATCAAAGATAAGATGGACCAGAGAGTGGACGTGTTCCCAAAAGGATTTAATGTAGTAGTAGCAATAGATATGTTGCAGGGAGCCTAGGTCTTTTTTACGTCAAAACCTATCACTAATGGACAATATAATATGGAAAGTTTCTGGAGTATGATACCAGTAAAAAATATCTTTATAAATATTTTCTTTATGAAGTGTCCAGACTGAATCTTTATTTGCCTGCCGACCAAATTGTTTGCCAGGTTTCCAGAGGCATCCTAAAACCCTTTCCCATTTAAACATGTAGGGGTGTTTATAAGAATCCTGCAGGGGTATCTTGTTCAGAATTTTATAGATGTAGCACACAGATCCCTTCCTTGCTTACCTCCGCTAGCAGGTGGGACACACCATGCCACATGCCCAGTATCCTTCTTATTGTAGAGGGTGGGCGGTGTTATCTAATTTGGGTCCTGCAGCGAGTTACCTCCTTCCGTTGGGTTCTTCAACCTAGAGTGTAGGAAGAAGTCTATTCTCTCTCTCAAGAAGGCCATTGTCCAGACAGTATTGAAACCCAAACACAGGTTTATTTTGGTTGCTTAGGAACTTGATAGGAAAGTTGAAGATAGAGAGAAATGAACGAGGAGGTAGGTTTACTCACGCAGCACTCAATAATCAATCGTCGCCACTCAGGCCTGAGTGGGTTTTGCTCACCCGGATAGTCCCTCCAAGAGCGGTCCTAGCAGCCGGTGTGGAGCACGAAGCATTTACTTGTAGTTTCCTAGGGATACGATTAGGAAATAATCTCTAAGTCCTAAACTTCCCAGCTTAGTAATATTTTAAGTCCTTAGGTGCCAATAGGGTACATTACTAAGCTTGTGGCGGGTTATGGAATCCTTCCCTTGGATAGGTAACCAGGTCTCTCCCGAGACAGTGACCTCCTTCACCGATTCCCTGCTTTCCTCTCCTTCAGAGAGGGTCACCCTCACTTGGGCACCCTGGGACTCCTTTTCCACGATGCAGCCTCGGGCTGAAGGTGCCCGGGGCCTAACACACACACACGTAGACATGTACACAACGTAAAAATTTGTTTAGTTTGGTTTAGTTTCTGTGCGTTTCCGTTGATTCGTAACGATTCGTAATTTCGTAAGACGTGGGTTATCGTATTCGGACTTTTTCGTATTTCCGTAAGGGTTATTTTTCTGTTGATTCGTTTTTCCGTTAGTCTAATTTTCGTTGATTCGAAATTCGTATTTACGTTATATTTTATATTCGGCCGCGTTCGTATTTTCGTAAGAACTATATTTTCGTTGATTTGCAATGATTCGTATTTTCGTGTCTAATTTCCGTTGATTGGAAAATCGTACTTTTGTAGATTTAATTACATTCGTACTTTCGTTAGAATACATTTTCCGTTTATTCAAAACACTACTCGTCGTAATTCTGTAATTCGTACTTTTGTGAGATTGACCGGCTCATTTATTCGTACTTTCGTAACATTGTTTTCGTAGATTAGTAAATCGGGGCATAATTCGTAATTTTACATAATCTGTCAGAATAGGAGAAAACAAAAATATGTCAGAGAAATTACAAAATACAAATATGGAAATTAGAATCTAGACAGAGAATGCTTAAGAAACAAAGAATTTCTTTCTCACAAGTCACAACTTTACTCACAAATCCAATAGAACAGTGCAACCTACCCAACCACAACCTATCTGGACTGTGGATGGAATGCGCTGCAGTCTAACACAGAAAAACACAAGGGAATAAGAAACAAGCTCATTGGGGGAAGAGACAACTTCTTCAGGGGAAGGGACAAGCTTATTGGCCATTGGCCAACGTCCAGAACTAATTCAGAACTAACGAAATAGAATTTACGATTTTTCGAATTTTCGTTGTTTTGATTTCCGTTTTCTGAAGATTCGTCATTTTTTTTCCGTTCATTTTGATTTTCGTTAATATGGATCTTTGTTCGTTATTTTTTTTGTTTTTTTTTACGTTTTCCGAATATTCGTAATTTCACGTTTTCGTTCATTTAGATTTTCATTATTTTTTGATCTTTGTTCAGTATTTTCGTTGTTTTTATGTTTTCATTTTTTACTTTTTCGTATTTTGGCTGTTTCAAATTTACTAAATTCGTATTTTCGTTGTTTTCCATATTCATTCTTTTCGATAATTCGTTGTTCGTTTGTAATTTTATCAAACCGTTCGTTTAATCATATGTTTACAAATCAACGAATATAACGAATTTTGACGAATAACGAATCCGTAACTAAACGGGTTGCACATGTCTACACACACGTACCCCTGGCTATGAGGGCCGCCGAAGGTGGGGTACGTGTCTGTTCTTCTCGGACCAAAGGGTCCTCTCCAACCCTCACGCCTAATGGTGTCTGGTCCCTAAGTACCCTCTCCCAGCATGCACAGCGGGTAGACCACGCCCACTGCACAGCTGCCGAGAGAGGACACCCAATGGTGTTGCGATACCCCCTGTGGTTCCACCTGAGCCGGAGATGACAGCACCACCCACAGGCACCAGGGAACACTGCAGCCAGGCAATATCACACCAGAGCAGAAGCAAGTTTTAGGAAATTAATAGTCTGAGCCCAACTATGGGCTCATACTAGCCCCTAAATTTGAACATAGCGCCCCCTAAATTTGGGGGGGGGGCGCTACACAGATATCAAATATTAAGTCCTTAAGTCGTAAATGTCATAGAATGCTTGTTTTGGTAAGCCAAACTTCTCTTAAAGTGCTGCAAAAGAATGCTATATTCTAGTGCTAGTGTCAACTCGTAAATGGCCAAATTGAAACACGTTTTTTGAAATGCAAGGTGAGGACATTCATGAGATCAGGCTGGCTGGAATTTGTGGATTGAAAAGAAATGTCAGTAAGGAAAAGTTAGACATAACGGGAAATTTGCATTTTGCTTTTTGCCAAAGACTCCTAGTAAATTACATGATGTGAAGCCTAGGGGAGGGGTTCATGTCAATATTGCTGTTCCACAACTGGGAGTTGGGATGGACTGGAGTGATCCATACTGTAACTTCCCCACCATGGTCCATCAGTTATATGCATGTAAAGTGGGATAGGAGTCCAAAGCTTGGAAGTGGGTAGCTTGATAGTATATAAGCAAGTTTGCAAATGCAAGTGTAGCGGCCTCACCCTCTCTCTCTTCTGTAACGGTTACTTTGGCTTCGGTCTAGGGCAGTGGTTCTCAACTCCTGTCCTCAGGACCCACTAACAGGCCAGATTTTAAGTATTACCTTGGTGAGATGCAGACTAGAATACTGCAATCCCTGAGCAGCAAATTCTATCACCTGTGATGCATTTCAGTTATCTTGCAAACCTGGCCTGTTGGTGGGCCCTGAGGACAGGAGTTGAGAACCACTGGTCTAGGGGGACCTTGAAGGGGAGAGCGAGGTGCGCCACGGCCCATGTCCTCTAGATTACAGCATGTAGAGGTGAAGGCCAGCATCAGATTACTTTTGGGCTGTGTATACGTTCAGAGCCAAGTCTGTTCTGCTGATAACCCCCTTTGCTCCCAGTAATTGGAGTACCACACACTGAAAAGGTCCAACACTTATTTATTCCATAACGGCAAACAAATAGTCCTTTGCGAGCAGACAGTTTGAGACCCATAGAACAGTTCAGTATTGGTGGGGAGTAGGTCAAGGCACAATCCTCAAAGAAACTAAACCGTTGAGGTTTCACCAACGGTTGCTAAGCACAGTGGCTGTAAAATGTACTTTTTGGCTTCAGAGTCTCTTCCAGCGACTCTAGTGAACAGGAACTGGAGTTACCTTCGCTACGTTGCAGCCCCTGTCAGGGGGAAGACATCCCTCTAAGAGAGTTACCGGAGGCCCCGCCGTCACCGGATTAATGCTGTACCGGGCTATTCGGAAGGGTTACACTCCCCGGCCTCCTCGCCTCAGATACAGGTCCCAACACCTTAGGGCCCCTCGGACTCCTCCACCCTCGTGGAACCCAGTCGAAGTTACTGGGTCCCAGGCCTTGGCCGTAGTACCTCACCCCAGGCTTAAGGTGCCTGGGATGGACTCCATCCCTCGCTCCGGCCAGGCCAAGGGCACCTGGGCCCGGATCTCTGGAACGCCAGCACCCAGGCTGAAGGTGCCTGGGCGCGGGCGCGTCCTCCAACTCTGAACCCCGAGGTTGCTTTTGGTTGGTGCTTCGGTGAGGCTTTGTGGGGCTTCGATGAGGCTTCAGTGGGGCTTTAAGCGAGCTTTGCCATAGACTTCTATGGAGGCTTTGAAGATGCTTTGAAGCACCACCAAAGTTACATGGGGTATAATTTTTGAAGCAAAGCCAAGGCAAAACAAAGCAAAAGCAAGGTGTAAACAGGACTGTAAGCTAACAATTTTATTTAGTGACAGGAGCTTTGACTGGCGTTCAGAGAGCTTTAACAAAGCATGCCTGGAGACTTGTTTTGAAGCAAGTGTAAACCAGCCGTTAATGGGTGTTGAAGCCGAAGCAAGTGTAAATGAGCCCTTATGCCTCGTTCACACGACCGGTTTTCCTGTCGGAAAAACTGCGATGAGAGCTTTTGGCCGGGAATTCCGACTGTGTGTATGCTCCATCTGACTTTTTCCCACAGGAAAACTGCCGGAAAAAAAAAAGAGAGCAGGATCTCTTTTTTCCCGTCAGGAAAAAATCCTAGCGGGAAAACCGTTCGTCTGTATGCTTTTCCGACAGGAAAAAACGCGCATGCTCGGAAACAATTCGACGCATGCTCGGAAGATAGAACTTCATTTTGACGGCTCGTCGTAGTCTTTTACGTCACCGCATTCTTGGCAGCCAAAAGTTCACCGGACAGGCAGGCTTGAGAGGAATTCCGTCAAGAAAACCATTGTTTTTTTTTTTCCCTACGGGAAAACCGGTCGTGTGTACGGGGCATGAGGCTTTTATCTACTAGATGCCCATTGTACTACTCCTACTTTTCCAGGATGTCCACAGACCTCCAAGGGAGATTGGAAATACAATCAGAATCCAACTGCCTCGTGGCACATGGACTGGTAATCAGTCACAAATAGAAGAAGAACATTTGTGTGAATGTAAAGGGGAAGAGGGGTGAGCTGCTTTTTATTAAGAAAATGTTTACTTTCATGTACGCAGCACAATAAGTCACTATAGCTATGCAAGCAAGGTTGACCATAGACAGGCAGATGTCTCAGCTTTAGAGATGGCTGGTGAGACATCTGTTTTTGATCTCTCACATTGCCAGAGCACACGACCTGTGCAGACTGCTCTCCAACGCAACCAACATACTACTGGAAAATTCCCTTTTCTCTGTTAAAAGAAAAACATACAAAATACATGCCAACATGTTGGAAGACCTCAGCATGTGAAAACAGGCACTTCTGACACTTGGAAGTATAGTGGCAGCATCCTGGTAATGAGAACTTACTGTATATACTCGAGTATAAGCCGACCCAAATATAAGCCACGGCACCTAATTTTACCACAAAAAACTGGGAAAACTTATTGACTCGAGTATAAGCCTAGGGTGTCCATCTGCATGCCTCACTGTGTCCATGTGCCTGCCTCACTGTGTCCATGCCTCACTGTGCCCATGTGCCTGCCTCACTGTGCCCATGCCTCACTGTGCCCATGACTAGACAGACGTTTAACATAGATGGGAGTCTTTGGAAGGGGTTTTGAAAAATTGGTGCTCCCCGGCCGTAGGTCCCCCGGACAAAAAACTTTGCACACTTGTCGAAGAGAAATGGGGCTACATGTGTGCCAAGTTTCGGGTCCAGGGGACCTACGAACGGCCGGTACCGGGTCCCCAAAGTCACCAGAGAAATGACCGTTTAACATGGGAGTCTAATGAAGGGGTGCCCGGGTTTGAAAAATTGGTGCTCCCCGGCCATAGGTCCCCCGGACAACAAGCTTTGCACACTTGTAGAGGAAGAGTGGGGCTACATGTGTGCCAAGGGGTCATGGGGGCCTACGGCTGGCCGGTACTGCGTCCCCAAAGTCCAGAAGATCAGGTGCAAAAAGGTGACTCGAGTATAAGCCGAGGGGGCATTTTCAGCACAAAAAATTGTGCTGAAAAACTCGGCTTATACTCGAGTATATACGGTACATAAACAATATATCGTGTATTGCCCAATCTATGCAAAGCTATATACCAGAATTACCGTTTATGAGAACCATAACCTTGTAAAACAGCCCATTCTGTTTAAAAAAGAAAAAAAAGGCAAAACGTTTGTGTATACATATAAAAAAAACAATATTAATACCTTTTTTTTACCCTTTTATAAGTGATCACATACCCTCTGCGTAAGGAGGTCAAAGAGCTAGGGGAGAGAAACAGCAGTACACTAATCTTCCCAGTGAATGGCTGTTCTTTGGGGTCAGCACAAGTCGAATCAATGGAGGAGAGCAGACTGAGTTCCCAGCACAGACAGACAACTGACCACACTGTGTTCTCATGCCTAGTGTGGTCAGTTTTTAATAGGAGAGCAGAGGGACTGTCAGGAACACCAAGCATTTCATACAAAGGCAGCAATACAAAGAGAAAAGGAGACTTTTTCACACAAGCACATGGTACAGCAGGCATATATCAGGAATAGGAAATGTTGGGGTAACATATTCTTAAAAATACAAAGCAACGAAAATTGGATGCATAGGTCAAAGCAAACAAGTTTCCAGATGTAATTTTTCTAGGGCAGGCTAGAAAATAGGAATTCATTCTGGGAAAATTTATATTTTATTTCTACAATAAACAGCTGGTTTTCCTTCCATCTGTTGGGTACCTTGTTGTCCTGGCTTCACCTGCACCAGAGCTTTGGTCTGTACCACATGGTGAGAAATCAAGTTAATGAGTTTTCTCCTTCAGTCAAAACAAAAAAAACAATTTTTATTAAATATATAAATGAGGTGAAACAAATGTCAATGTAAAAAAAAAGAAAGAGACAAATAATTCCACAGTAGCGAACTAATTTATTCCAAAACAAAAACTAAATATTACCATAGTGAAATGATCCACATAAAACACCCATACATAATGAAAACTGTCCATATGGCATATCCAAAAAATATATATACGCTCCAACATATGCAGATCAATATGGTAATACAGTGGAACCTTGGATTGTGAGCATAATGCGTTCCAGGAGAATTCTCGTAATCCAAAGCACTCGCATATCAAAGCGAATTTTCCCATTGAAGTCAATGGAAACGAAAATAATTTGTTCCGCATGTGGCCATAGGTGGGGGGGGGGCGCCGGAGACCCTTGGAAACACTCAGAAAGTTCGGCTGACCTCGGAAACCCTCGGAAACACCTGGGAACTGAGTATTTCCGAACGGCTCCTATCGGCTCCACTCGGCTCTGCTCGCCTCTGGCGCCCCCGCACCTCTGGCCAAATGCAGTACTGCATGCCAAATTAGCTTGAATTCTGCTCGTTTTGCGAGACAACACTCGCAAACCGAGTCAGATTTTTTTTTTAAAAAGTTGCTCGTGATTCAAAATGCTTGTTAACCGCGTTACTCGTAAATCAAGGTTCCACTGTACAGTCCAACTTAAAGTGATGAAAAAATAGTGAATCAAAATCTCGTTGATCCACCAAAATCCTTCACCAAAGTGATGTGTGCCAATTCCACTCCCTTCAGAATAAAACTCACCAGATGCTGTTGCCATTCACTCTCGTGTCTGGCAAATATCGCCTTATTAGATGTTATTGAAGAGCCACTTTTACACACCAATCTCCATCCAGATTAATGAAGACGCTCTCCACATGTGGGGCTAGAAATTGAGACAGAGCCTCCAATAGTGTAAAAACACCTTAAGGTAAATCGGTTTAATAAAAGTAATGCACTCACATCATAAAAGATTCAAAATTGCCTTGTTAAAATTCCAAACATGCCAGGTGACTCAGTGTTGCGATCTCCTCATAGCTTCCTTCGTACACATAGAGTCACCGTCTCAGTGTTGCCGTGTAGCCACGTTCCGACGCGTTTTGTCACTTTGAACTTCGTCACAGGGGGTCTGTGACAAAGTCCGAAGTGATGTTAATATTTAGGAGTTTTGTGGATTCATTTAGTGCGCTACTGTGGAAGTATTTGTCTCTTTCTATTTTTTACATTGACATTTGTTTCATCTCATTTGCATGTTTTTGGAATATTAAAGGGGGGTTCCACCCGCGATTTTTTTTTTTAAAGTCTGCAGCTACAAACACTGTAGCTGCTGACTTTTAATAAGGACATTTACCTGTCCTAGGCGCCCGCAATGTTGGCCCCCCCCCCCCGAGGCCGATCCCTCGATCCTGGCAGGTCCCGGCGATGCCATCCTCACTAAGGGTAACAGGCAGTGGAGCCTTTCGGCTTCACTGCCCGTTTCCTACTGCGCATGCGCGAGTCTCACGGCGCTTTGTGAATGGGCGGCTGCTCTCTGGGATACATACAGTTCCCAGAAGGCAGCGCGCCCCATTCCCCAGAAGACAACGCGAGGAGGACAAGGAAGAAGACCTGCCGCGGACTAGGAAGAGGCAGATTAGGAACATCCGCATAGCAACCACCATTTCTGGTAAGTAAAACTTTATTTTTATTTATTTTTTTATTTTTATTTTTTTGCAGGATTTTGGTGTATTCTTTTATATTTTTTAGGGTGGAACTCCACTTTAAAGTGGTTGTAAACCCTCTTGCACATGTTTGGCTAAATATGTTGCCCATAACACAGGCAGCTGATCGCTGCCTGTGTAACTGTACTCACCGCTTTATTTTCCTTATAAAATACATTTTTGATCGCAATGACGTCACCGCGCATGCACAGATAATTGCGTCAAAACCGGCAAATAATGCTAGCCGGTTTTCATTCACTAAAATTCCGGAAATCACTATGCGAGAACTTCCCCTATTTACAACCACCAACACTTCCTTGAACTCCCCCTTGTGACTATTTTCATTTACAATGATACTGGTTGCTGCAGTAACCGCTATCCAGATCGAGGCTTAGTTACGGCGCTACGGCGCATGCGCAAGATTTCTAACAGGGTGTCAGAGACCCAGCGCTGCTGACACACACTTCCGGGTGCAAGCAAGGAATGTCTGCTCTCCAGGTGCTAGTGCGCATGCGCGGACACTTAGAATGGGCCGAATTGCGCGCCTCCTCCAATCCCGGCGCACGGCACCCTATTTAAACCAGGTTCACCTGAGTGTCAGTGCTGGATTGTCTTTCTAGCTAGTACCTGTGTCCCTGTCTGAAAACGTGCTTGTTTTGACTGATCTCCTCCTGAAGACTCCTGGCTTGCTCTTGATTACCCTTCTCGGATTCCCCTTGCCTGTTCTTCTGCCTGCCTGTTCCTCTGACCTCGGCCTGGACTTTGACCACGATCTTGCCTCACGATCTGTACCTCTCCGCTAGCTTGCTGCTGAACCTCTGCCTCCGCCTGTTGACCCTTTGGATCTTCCCTGAACGGATCTGACGCCTGGTTTCCACCACACCTGTGCCTGAAGAGGGTTCCAGTGGCTCTACCAGTTCTAAGAGGCACCCGCACCTTCTCGTGCCCCTGCATTCCCTGTTCCCACCTCCAGGGGGTACGGGGACCGGGATCGTGCGAGAGGCTGCCCCCACTACCCCGGCTCCGCTGTAGGTACGTGACACAGGGACCTAGTAATAGCGGAAGTGACGTCAGAAATAGATTCAATGAACAGGAGTAGTAATGGAGATTTCTATACCTGGAAATAAAGACAAAAAAAAACGCTACAAAAAAGGTATTTGCGGGTATTTGCGGGCCTCGTTTTTAAAAATAACACATGACAGAAGCATTGTAATAACATTAAGCAACCTAATAATTGTAAAATAGAGAATGTGAACCGGGGTTTACTTCCTCTTTAAGTGGCAGCACAGATAGGTGTTTTTCATTAGCGCAGTGCGCACACATATATTATATTATATTGCGGCAGGTCGGCACGTTCCCGCGAACCGTCGTAGCTGTACGTCGGCTCCTTTAAGTGGGGATAGCAGGCGCGCGCGTGCCGCCGCACTGTGGGTGTGCTAATGCGCATGGCCGGCGGTCGCGGTGAGCACCGGCCACACGCGATCGCGGGCACGAGAGCCAGAACAGGGACGTGTGGGTGTAAACACACAAGTCCCTGATCTGTGAGGAGAGAGAGATTGTGTGTTCATACTAGCTAGGAACAACGATCTGTCATCTCCTATAGTCACTCCCATCCCCCTACAGTTAGAAAACACATTAGGGAACACATTTAACCCCTTGATCGCCCCCTAGTGTTAACCCCTTCCCTGCCAGTGACATTTACACAGTAATCAGTGCATTTTTATAGCACTGATTGCTGTATAAATGACAATGGTCCCAAAAATGTGTCAAAAGTGTCCGATGTGTCCGCCATAATGTCGCAGTCACGATAAAATTTGCAGATCACCGCCATTACTAGTAAAAAAAATTATAATAAAAATGCCATAAATCTTTCCCTTATTTTGTAGACGCTTTAACTTTTGTGCAAACCAATCAATATACGCTTATTTCGATTTTTATTACCAAAAATATGTAGAAGAATACGTATCGGCCTAAACTGAGGAAAAAATGTGTGTTTTTTTAAAAAGAAATTGGGGATATTTATTATAGCAAAAAGTACAAAATATTTTTTTTTTTTTTTTTTTATTGTCGCGCTTTTTTTGTTTAAAACCGCAGAGATGATCAAATACCACCAAAAGAAAGCTTTATTTGTGGTGAAAAAAGGACGTCAATTTTGTTTGGGTACAACGTCGCACGACCACGCAATTGTCAGTTAAAGCGACGCAGTGCTGTATCGCAAAAAATGGCCTGGTTATTGAGCAGCCAAATCTTCCGGGGCTGAAGTGGTTTATTATATAACCACATTTTTTTTGGTAAATATATAATATGCCTGTAGTTTTATCTCCAACAAAAAACACCTGTAGCGATAAAAATGATTTTTCTAGTAGAGTGACAGAGAAAATTAAGTACTGTCCGTGATACTTTTTTTATTTGCACTAACATAGAATTTCTCAGGACAAGCTTTCGGGGTATGTCCCCTTCTTCAAGGTCCAAGCAGTACTCAGAGTACTGCTTGGACCTTGAAGAAGGGGACATACCCCGAAAGCTTGTGCTGAGAAATTCTATGTTAGTGCAAATAAAAAAAGTATCACGGACAGTACTTAATTTTCTCTGTCACAATTGCACTAATACGGCTACAATTACGTCTAGTAGAGTGAGGAAGGTTTATAATAACTTTTATTGCTAACTGGGTCCCCATGAGGTGGATTTGCCTTCATTTCCTGTACAGGTGACGGGTAAACAGAAAGATAATACAAATCTCAACGACAGCATTTCAAATCTGAAAACATCTCTTTTTATATGAGCCAAAATTTAAAACCCAACAGAAATACTAACCCTCCCCAATTGATACAAAACTACAAAGGGGCTCAGTTTGACTTTGGGTTTTAAAATCCATTTTATCATCTGAGAACTTCTATAAAAATATGTGTTTGCGCTCCCTTTATACACCCATTAATCATGGAGTCATTTCTGGGTTTCCAAATCCATTGCAAATTTAAGATCCAAACGCTTTTTTAATGGGGCCTTGTTGGTGTATGTTTCTAAGACAATAAATATCTTTCAAAGCTTTGGAGAAAAACACTGATTAGATTAAGTCGGCAATCTTCAACCAGACAGCCCATGTCTGATGGCATGCAGATGTTAGGGGCAAAATGCACATGACTATCGTATAACAGATGTCCTTATTATATACCCCTTATTTACTATCTTACTTATGACTAAGTAAACGAGACCACACCAGGAATTGGAGAAACATAGGCCGTAGCAGCCTTATTTATTAAAACTCTGTATAACTTTTTTAACAGTACCCATAAACTCTGTCCTAAAGGACCCTCAGTAAATTACTGGTGTCGCTCTCTGCAGGAACCTCTATTAACTTTTTGTGTCCATTATTGCACTGCGGTACTTCTCAAAATCCGCTAATAGGCCTCAAGCCGACATGCTGGCTCACAGACAACCATGACCGCAGTGCACCATCCCAATGCTTCAAGCTAAACCTCCGTTAACTGTAAGCCCACCGTCAGGACCCATACCAACGACAGGTCCTGAACCCTTCTTTCCGAGGTATCATCCTTCCCCTGCAAAGAACAGACACCCGCCACTGCCACGACATCTGCAATGACCCCACTTGTACCTGTAAAACAAAATGTAGAGACAACATCCCCAACTCCGTCCAAATTCTGGGGAGGGTGGGCGGGAACTTTCTCAGCGCCGCATGTTATCCGGGGAGGGGGCGGAGTCTTCCTTTATACACTCAATGCCCCCTCCCACCCAAATTAACCCACCAATCTTATCCCCTCTTCCTCAGCCTTACCCCACCAATCCCCTAATCCTTCACATAAGTCCCTGTTTCCCTAGTCATGTTCGCCCTCCACCCATTCATTGCATTCCTTGCTCCAGGCTTTTCTTGACTATCGTATAACAGATGTCCTTATTATATACCCCTTATTTATTGTCTACTTATGACTAAGTAAACGAGACCACACCAGGAGTTGGAGAAATATATATAGGCCGTAGCAGCCTTATTTATTAAAACTCTGTATAACTTTTTTAACAGTACCCATAAACTCTGTCCTAAAGGACCCTCAGTAAATTACTGGTGTCGCTCTCTGCAGGAACCTCTATTAACTTTTTGTGTCCATTATTGCACTGCGGTACTTCTCAAAATCCGCTAATAGGCCTCAAGCCGACATGCTGGCTCAGAGACAACCATGACCGCAGTGCACCATCCCAATGCTTCAAGCTAAACCTCCGTTAACTGTAAGCCCACCGTCAGGACCCATACCAACGACAGGTCCTGAACCCTTCTTTCCGAGGTATCATCCTTCCCCTGCAAAGAACAGACACCCGCCACAGCACCCAAATGTAAAAACCTTTACAATTGGGTGCCCCTCCACACCCTGAGAGCCCTCTGTATACCATCCTGTAACCCTAACGCCCATAGGTCTATACCCACATCACTGAGGTGTACCCCATCATCCCGAAGGTACCGCCATGTCTCCAACTCCAGCTCAAAATGGCGTATCACCAAACCCCCATTCCTAACCATGAACCTGGCCACATCCCGATTAACTTTCCTCCGCGCCCTATTGATGCCTTCTATGGATCTAGCCGTCCGCCATGAAGTACGAGCCACCATGTCGGACCACACTATCACCATTTCCGGGAATGCCATACGAAGACGAAGAATATCAAATTTGATATCCTTCGTCACATCCAGCATAGATTTAACACCTAAGTCATTCCCACCTACGTGCAAAATTAAAACGTCAGGTGGGCGGTCCAGTCGCGCATAACGATGCACTTCTGGAACCGTCCTACTCCATAACATTCCCGGAATTCCCAGCCAGCGAATCCGGGCCTCCTGCCTTGGAAATCCCAATTGCCGACCTTCCGGTCTTGCCTCAGCCCTCTTACCCCCCCTGTACACGTAAGAGTGCCCCAGTATCCAGACCAACGCCGGCGCCACACCTGAAAGAGAGAAAAACATGTATCCACCGTAACCACAGCCAAGCCTGTCAACGTAACCTCATTATTTTTATTTCCTTTTTTTTTTTTTTTTTTTAAACTCCAATCAGCCCCACTCCTTCTCTCCTCATACCCTTCCTCCTATTCTCCTCACACCCCTACCACTAAGTGAGGGCGAATGTAAGATCGAAATCTCCTTGATTCCCATCTCCCAATGCGCTTGACCGACTCGCTATCCAACCCACTTCGAGCCGCTTCCGTAGCCGCCCCAATTCTGAACGAATGTGACGAAAATTCTTTCGCCTCTAAGCCCAGGCACCCCAAACATTTTCGGAAAACCGATATGAACTGAAACCTGGACAACGGACACCCATCCGCATGTATCAGAAAGGACCCCACGTTCCCTGGGCGTACCGCCAGAAAGCCCCGAACGGCCCCAACCGGACAAAGCGGTGAGCCCGGCAATGAAAATATCTGAACTCTCTTGCCCCTCCCTTTTTGATCCGTTTTTGATCTACGTAACCACAAGGACACTCTATCCTCCTGGCAACGCACTTCATTAGCCCCAATCCCCCCGTGCACTTTCTTAGACGGGCTAACCAGCTCGCCAATCCTGAACGCCCCAAAAAATGCCAAGGAAAATGCCACTCGGAACAAAGCAGCTTCGTATTCCGAGGTGCAAACCTCCGGTAGCTTAGCCAACACCCCTTTCAGAACCCCAAAGGACACCGGGCGTCTGGTGTCTTTTAACGGCCTAACCCGCCTATAACCTTTGAGCGCTTATCGAACCCAGAAGTCTTTCGTGAAATCAGGCAAACCCTGCCATTTAAACAAAAATGACAATCCAGCAACCTTTTTATCCAGCGCGGATACCGACACTCCTGCTTCCATGCTCCTGGAGATAAAGTACAAGACTAGCAACCTCACCTCCGGACCCTCAATATCCACTCCCGTCATTCTACCCAGATCCGCCCATTCCAACCAAACTTTCTGATATGCAGCCCACGTCGTCTCACTCACCGACTTGCTGATCCATCCGGCGACTAATCTAACGCAATCTTCCACAGCCAATCTGGACAGGGTACCCCTCGTTGCTCCGTGTCCGGTGCCAACTCTCGGAACCTGTCCCACTGAAAGCGAGATAAAGCGTCAGCCACCACATTGTCCACTCCCGGAAGGTGAACCGCATACATGAAGATGTTTAACTGTAGGCATCTCAACACCAGCTGTTGTAGCAGGCGAACCACCGGCGGCGATGCCGCCGATGCCCTGTTAATCACCTGCACCACGCCAATGTTGTCGATGTGGAAACGCACCTTCCGATCCCGAAAAGCCTCGCCCCATAGTTCCACCGGCAGTACTACTGGAAACAGTTCCAGCAGCAACATATTCTTTATGAAGCCTGCCTCCACACAACTCTGTGGCCACGAACCCGCACTCCATCGGCCTTGGAAAAAAAAAAAGCCCCAAAACCTGCTGAGCCCGCAGCGTCTGTGAACAAATCCATATCAAAGTTGCTGACCGGGCCCGACATCCATAGTGCCCTACCATTGAAGGACTCCAAGAATGTATGCCAGACCTGCAGATCAGACCTGTGGGAACGTACCAGCCGAACAAAATGTCGCGGCGACTGCACCCCAGCCGTACTTGCCGACAACCGTCGGCAAAACGCTCTCCCCATTGGCAAAATGCGACAGGCGAAATTCAGCTTCCCCAATACAGATTGCAGCGTTCGCAGCTGTACCTTATGCAAACCCAACATCAGTTTAATTTCTTCTTTCAGAGCAGCAAGCTTATCTTCCGGTAAACGGCATTCCATAGCTTCAGAATCCAGCGTTATCCCCAAAAACGTAATGACCGTTCTTGGCCCCTCCGTCTTGTCCGGCGCCAATGGGACTCCAAAACGATCCGCCATATGCTCCAGCGTTGCTAACAGAATCGCACAATCCCTGGATGAAGCCGGGCCCACGCAGAGGAAGTCATCCAGGTAGTGTATGACCGAATTTACCCCTGCCACGTCCCTGACCACCCATTCCAGAAAGGAGCTAAACTCCTCAAATAATGCACACGATATGGAACAGCCCATAGGCAGGCACTGGTCCACTTAAAACTCCCCGTTCCAGTGACAACCCAATAATCGAAAACTATCCGGGTGAACCGGGAGAAGCCGAAAGGCCGCCTCCACATCCGATTTTGCCATGAGAGCCCCCTTTCCATAATGCCGGACCCAAACCACTGCTGCATCGAATGATGTATAACTCACCGTGCAAGCATCCGGCTCAATGGTGTCATTAACCGACCCCCCTTTTGGAAAAGAAAGGTGGTGAATGAGCCGAAATTTATTCGGCTCCTTTTTTGGCACCACACCCAGCGGAGAGACCACCAAATCCTTTAAAGGGCGAACTGTAAAAGGGCCGCTCATGCGGCCCAACGCCACTTCCTTTCGCAATGTAGCAACGCCGATCGCAAATTGCGCGGCACGGGGGGGACCTCCCTCAACGAGCATGGAATACGAAAACCCTCCGCAAACCCCCTTTCCAACAACCGCGCAGCCGCCCTGTCCGGATACCTACCTAGAAACGGCCGCATCCTTTCCACCATCACCGGCGTCTTCCCTCTTATTCGTAAGTTCTCCGGAACGGTTCTTCCCTTGCTTAAAGCATCTAGACGAGGGGTGGGAACCCCCGCATCCGGAACACTCATGTTTGAAACGGCACGTTCCTCCAAACTTGCATGTACCCGAATTAAACTGCCAACAAACCCCTTTTGCCTTACCGGCCGGTTGTCCAGGGGAAGACGATCCACCGCCCCCCCCCCCCCCCCTGAAAAAACTGGTTCGGGGCCCTCGCCGAAGTCATCAATCGCATCCACAAACTAATGTCTTTGTGGTCCCATCTCAACTCCGGCCGCATCGCCATCCTCTGGCGAAACTGCTCATCGTACCTCAACCAAGCCGTGCCCCCGAAGGTTCTGTATGCTTCCCCTATCGCATCCTGGTAGCAAAACAGCGCAGAGCAGAACTCCGGCTTCTTTACCCCTATCACACTTGCCAAAATGCCAAATGCCTGCAGCCAATTTGTAAATGTCCGAGGGATAAGTCGATACCTACGCTTCTCCACATCTTCCTTCTTGGAGTCATCCGGCTTGACTCTGTCCAAGTTGAACTTCCCCAACGGCAGCAGTGAAAATATCTCCACATACTCACCTTTCCAAATCTTGTCCCGTACCTCCACCTTTAAATGCGCTCCCAACGGTCCCTCAAAACAGATATAGACCTCGCACATCGCCGCGTCAGCCAACCTTATCAGGTCCTGCCTGCCCGTCTCCCCCACTGCCGCGGGCGTATCAACCCCCCCTTCCTTAGCGGAGAACTATCCGTCCCCCCTGCTGTGGCACCACCACCGCTGCCCCTGCCACCCCGTTCCTGCCACCCCCCCCCCCCACCGGGGAAACCCATGCCTCAGCCGGGCATGGCGCCCCACCTGCTGAATTTTCAAACCTGTCCACCAATTCCTTGATCCCTGTTAAAAACCCCCTCATACTTGTATCCATCCCTACTACCGACCTCTGACCCCGGTCTGCCAAATCACCATCCCCAGCCGAGCACCCCCACCCAGACGTCCCAGCATCACCCCTACCACTGCAGCCCCCAGCACCCAACACCTGTGACTGACCCAGTGAAGATAAAGGAAAAACAAACTTACCGGGCTGCCTAGGAAGCGACCCACCAGCCGACCGTCCCGCCTCCATCGATGCTGACCTTCCGAGAGGCTCACGTTCCACCTCCGATTCCGACCCTGCACCGTCCGACCGTTGCTCCTCCCCTTCAGCTCCCGATGCAAGCCCTCCAGGAGAAGGATCCCTGGATGCCGAGGGTCCCGCTCCACACCGACTCCTTCTTCGTGTTCTGGACCCGCCCACCGATTTTTTCGTCGCCTTGCCCAGGCCGGGGGGGCTCCGTCCAGCCCTGTCGCCTACGTCCGCTGCCTCCTCCCTCTGCTTCTCTGCCGCAAGGTCCCCGGCCGCCGCAGTGGAAGGCCCGGCCACCGCCACACTGGATCTCCCCCGCCGAGGCGCCGTCCCCGGTGACATCACTCTGGGGGCGGGGCCCGCTGCTTCTGACTCCCATCGCCGTGCGGGCCTGGTGGCCGCTGCGGAACTCCCGGAACGGCCGCCCGCGGAGCTTCGACATTGCTGGGGATTCCTTCCGGCGTCCAACCCGGCGACAGCAGCTCGCTTCGCGGGAGGACCCGAAGGGGCCCGCGAATGGGGATTCCCAATGTGTCTGCGAGCTCCGGAGGAGAGGTCAGGAGAGAAGCGCTCCAGCGGTTTTGACTGCCGAGCTCGCGCTGACACTCGCCCCCCATTAACCTCTTCCTCCACCGGACGCCCGAGCAAAGGCCCTAAATGTTCCTGGGCCCACTGTGGGCCTCGCGCTGCTGTTTCTGCCCGCAATTGGGCCAGGAGCTGCTCTAAGTCTGCCATCTCAAACTTTCTCTGCGCCGCATGTTATCCGGGGAGGGGGCGGAGTCTTCCTTTATACACTCAATGCCCCCTCCCACCCAAATTAACCCACCAATCTTATCCCCTCTTCCTCAGCCTTACCCCACCAATCCCCTAATCCTTCACATAAGTCCCTGTTTCCCTAGTCATGTTCGCCCTCCACCCATTCATTGCATTCCTTGCTCCGGGCTTTTCTTTTCTTTGTACTGTAACTCTAATTACTACAGAAAATCTGTTCAACGAATGTCCATCCACTGACATACACTACATTACCAAAAGTATTGGGACGCCTGCCTTTACACGCACATGAACTTTAATGGTATCCAAGTCTTATGCCGCGTACACACAACCATTTTTCATGACGAGAAAAATGCCATTTTTTTATTTGGTCATTAAAAATGATCGTGTGTGGGCTCCAGAGCATTTTTCGCGACATGAAAAATGGGCATTAAAAATTTGGAACATGCTCTAATTTTTCTCGTAGTTTTTCACGTCGTCGTTTTTCTCGTCATGAAAAACGGCCGTGTGTAGGCTTTAACGACGTGAAAAAAAACGCGCATGCTCAGAAGAAAGTGATGAGACGGGAGCGCTCGTTCTGGTAAAACTAGCGTTCGTAATGGAGATAGCACATTCGTCACGCTGTAATAGACTGAAGAGCACGAGGCTGAAAAGCGTGAATCGTCTCTCAACAAACTTTACTAACACGAGGGTGGCGCCATCCGAATGGAACTTTCCCTTTATAGTGCCGTTGTACGTTTCGTACGTCACTGCGCTTTACTCAAGCGTTTTTTTTTCACGATAGTGTGTAGGCAAGGCAGGCTTGAGAAGAATCATGACGAGAAAAACTTTGTTTTTTTCAATGACATTAAAAACGGTCGTGTGTACGCGGCATTAGTCCGTAGGGTTTAATATTGAGTTGGCTCACCCTTTGCAGCTATAACAGCTTCAACTCTTCTGGGAAGGCTGTCCACAAGGTTTAGGAGTGTGTCTATGGGAATGTTTGACCATTCTTCCAGAAGCGCATTTGTGAGGTCAGGCACTAATTGGACGAGAAGGCTTGGCTCACAGTCTCCGCTCTAATTCATCCCAAAGGTGTTCTATCAGGCTGAGGTCAGGACTCTGTGCAGGCCAGTCAAGTTCCTCCACCTCAAACTCGCTCATCCATGTCTTTATGGACCTTGCTTTGTGGCACTGGTGCGCAGTCATGTTGGAACAGGAAGTGGCCATCCCCAGACTGTTCCCACAAAGTTGGGAGCATGAAATTGTCCAAAATGTCTTGGTATGATGACGCCTTAGGAGTTCCTTTCACTGGAACTAAGGGGGTCAAGCCCAACCCCTGAAAACAATCTCACACCTTAATCCACCCTCCACCAAATGATTTGGACCAGTGCACAAAGCAAGGTCCATAAAGACATGGATGAGCGAGTTTGGGGTGGAGGAACTTGACTGGCCTGCACAGAGTCCTGATCTCAACTAAATATAATCCCTACAGACTAAAGCCCTGTACACACGGCCGAGAATCTCGTCAGGAAAAAAGCCATCGTTTTTCCTGACGAGATTCTTGACAAGAATCTTGTCCCGGCCGAGTGTACACACGTACCTTTCAAAAGAACCGCCGTTCTTTTGAATGGCACGAACGCGGTGACGTCATCGACTACGATAAGCGTGCGCTCTTTACATTCAACGCCGTCGCCGCCATCTTGCTACACCCTACCTATGCCTAGGAAGCTACCGCGCATGCGTCAAAGTCATTTCGAGCATGCGCCGGTTTCCACGGCGACAGGTAGGTGTACACACACTCGGGTTTCTCGTCGGGAAACAGGCCGACGAGAATCCCGATGAGAAAAAAGAAAGCAGGTCTTCTTTTTTTCTCGTCGAGATTCCTGGCAGTTTTCCTGACGAGAAACCTGAAAGCCTCGTACACACGGCCGGTTTTCTCGGCAAGAAAGCTCTGCCAGCAGTTTTCTTGTCGGTTCTTGCCGAGAAAACCGGCCGTGTGTACGAGGCTTCAGACTGGGATGCCATTAAAGTGATTGTAAAGTCTCTTTTTTTTCCTATAAAAAAAACAAACATGTTATACTTATCTCCTCTTTTGCAGGGGTTTAGCACAGAGCAGCCCGGAACCTCCTTTCTCTGGTCCCTCTTCCGTGCTCCCACAGCAGGCAGCTTGCTATGGGGGCACCCAAGCCAAGTCACAGCTCCCTGTGTCCATTCAGACACGGAGCCCTGACCCGGCCCCACCCACTCTCTCCCCTGATTGGATAGCTGATTTTGATTGACAGCAGCGGCAGCCAATGGCGCCGCTGCTGTGTCTCAGCCAATTGGGTAGGGTGAATCTCGGATGGCTGACACACTCGTGGACATCGCTAGACAGAGAGGGACCTCAGGTAAGTATTAGGAGGGCTGCTGCACACAGAAGGCTTTTTATCTTAATGCATAGAATGCATTAAGATAAAAAAAAAAAAAAACTTCTGCCTTTACAACCACTTTAAATTTCTTGTGCGTGTAAAGGCTCCGTCCCAATACATTTGGTAATATAGTGTATATTCATTCGTACTATTGTATAAATGTCTCTATATCTTTTCTCCTGTATCATTGTTTAATATTTTAATAAAAAATGTATTGAACCAGAGAAAACATGTATGCTATTGATGGAGACAGAGCATCTCATTCATGCAACAAACAAAAGTACAAACATGTCTAATGCCCTGTACACACGATCGATTTCCTATGGATTCTAATCCGATGGATTTTTCCATCGGATTTCCGATGAAGCTGACTTTCATCAGTCTTGCCTACACACCATCAGTCAAAAATCCGACCGTCCCAAACGCCGTGACGTAAAACACTCCGAAGAGCTAAGAAAAATGAAGTTCAATGCTGCTGAGCATGCGTCGACTTGATTCTGAGCATGCGTGGATTTTTTCTCCGATGGAGTTCCACACAGACGATCGGAATTTGCTATCGTTTTTTTTTTCCATCGGTATAGTTTAAAACATATTCTATTTTTTTTTATACCGATGGAAAAAAGACCGATGGGGCCGACACACGATCGGTTTGTCCGATGAAAAAAGTCCATCGGTCTTTTTTCATCAGAAAAACCGATCGTGTGTACGTGGCATTACGCCATCAGAAACATCCACCAAAACTTTTTCTGATGATGTTCTAATGCCGCGTACACACGATCGATTTTCTTGCCATTTTTTTTCTTGCCGTTTTTCACGTCGTTTTTTTTCATGTTTCCTCTCAAGCCTGTCTTGCGTACACACGATAATTTTAAAAAACGATGAAGCAAAGCGCAGTGACGTACAACACGTACGACGGCACTATAAAGGGGAAGTTCCGTTCTAATGACGCCACCCTTTGGGACGCTTTTGCTAATTCCGTGTTACCGCGTGTTAGTAAAAGTTTGGTGAGAGACGATTCGCGCTTTTCAGCCTTCGTGCTTTGAAGATCGTTTTGTGGAGTTCAGTTTGTGCCTGTGGGTTCGTATCTGTTTGGCAGTGCGTGTAGTCAGTTTGTATCTGTTTATTCAGTGCGGTCTGCTCTGCTCGTTCCTGTTTTTCAGCTTGTTCTTCATTGGCCTTGCTGTTCTTCCGTGCGTTCTTCTAGTTCGTTCTGTTCAGCCGACCGTTATCTAGCCAAGTTGCGGCTACGTACTCGTCGTAGAGTTCGTGCTGTAGTTGGTGCAGGGGTTCATGCTGTATCCCGACTCCATGCCATGAGCAGGGTCAGGAGGAGTTCATGGACCAAGAATTGGTTGCTCCAGCGGCACCAGTTCTGTCACATGCCTTTGTTGCGGGAGATCAGGGAGAATAATCCTGATGATTTCAGGAATTTTCTCAGGATGTCTGACCCCGTATTTCAGCATCTGTTGGCTTTGGTGTCCCCCTACATTACCAGCCAGGACACCGTTATGCGTGAAGCCATCAGTGCTGAGCAGAGGCTCATTGCCACGTTGCGATACCTGGCGACTGGGAGAAGCCTGCAGGACCTTAAGTTCTCCACAGGCATATCCCCCCAGGCTCTGGGTATCATTATACCAGAGACTTGTTCTGCCATCCTTCAAGTTTTGCAGGAGGACTATATTAAGGTAAGTGTTCTTCTTAAAAACTTCACATTGTATGTATTTTTGTTTTGGATACTTTTTATTTTGCTTTATTAGCACTCCCTAATGCACATGATTCTTAGCTGCAGGGAATGTCCCCTTTCTCCCCATGTTTTAATAGTAAAAGTTTGGGTTTTGAGGCCTACCTGTAAATTTGGCTTACCTAACCTCTCCAGCATGCTATCCTGGGGCCATACCTACCTTGCCTAGTCATTTCCATGTATTTTATTCTATGTTCCATCGTAGTGCTTTACCCAAAACGCAACCTAAAGATTGCCTAGGAATGTTCCTTTTTTTTTTACTTCATACAGAGTGCTACAGCCTTCATTTGTGATATTCCCAACTCATCTTCAACCCCCCCCCCCCCAATTTTTATTTATTGTTTTTTTTAGGTTTGTTGTTGCTTACTAATCTTTTTTTTTTTTTACAGTTTCTACCAATGTTGGACATGAATGTTTTTATGAAATCAGCTTTCAATGTTTCTGGCTCAAAGTATTAATTTATTCTTTCTTTAATTCCACAGTTCCCTTCTTCGCCACATGAATGGCAGAATGTGGCTTCCGAGTTTGCTCAGCGATGGAACTTTCCGAACTGTGGAGGAGCCATCGACGGCAAACATGTTCGGGTCGTCCCACCACCCCATTCGGGATCCTTTTATTATAACTATAAGGGGTTCCACAGCATCGTGATGATGGCAGTGGTGTCGGCCACCTACGAGTTCCTCTATGTGGACGTTGGCAAGAATGGCAGGATGTCTGATGGAGGAGTATTTGCCCAGACGGAGTTTGGGGAACGGCTCCTTTTGGATCTGCTGGCCTTGCCACCAGCGGAGCAGAATGTGGAGGGACTAACTTTTGTGTTTGTTGCGGATGAGGCGTTTGGCCTGGGACCCCATTTGATGAGGCCATTCCCGCAACGCACCCTCACCCCTGAGAGGAGGGTGTTCAATTATCGGCCAGAGCCAGAAGGGTGGTGGAAAATGCCTTTGGCATCATGGCCAGCCGATTTCGCCTCTTCCTGACTTCCATCCACCTTGCCCCATACAAATGGAACCATGTGGTAATGACTTGCTGTGTGCTTCATAATTTCCTACGGGTGCATTCCACCAGTTATATAGCTTTGAGTGGGCCTGAGGCCTCTTTACTCAATCAAGAAACTTTAGTGGCCCTGGAACCTGGCCGTCCTGGCTTGGCCCCCCCAACCGGACGTGAGGTCCGTAACCAATATGTGGAATATTTTATGGGTAGGGGGGCCATTGAAATGCCAGAAAATGTTTAAAATTTTGTTTTCAAATAAATACATTATTTTATGGAGTAAAGATTGGTTTGGTGTTTTCATTTTATAATGTTTTATGTTTCATGTAGGTTTACCTAGTGCACTTGTATTGCCATGTGTATTTATCATTCTTAATTAGCCTTCATTGTCAGTGTAAACACAAAACATTGATTAGTTCACTCAGCACCACATTTACTTAATGAAGCCACAATTATTTGGAATGTAAAAATACCTTTATTTCTTTTTTTGGTGGTAAACTTCCTTTGAAATGTGGATGTTCCCTTAATTTTTGGGGTATTAAAACGCATGACCAGCCATGCGTAAACAAACTATATTCTAAAAAATTGTGAAAAAGCTAAACATGTGCTAGTCATTAAAGGGTAAAACAACAAAAAAACTTCCAAAACTCAGCAATTTAAACGTTCTTTGGTGTAAAAACATTAGACACGCCCAAGCACAGCCATGATATTTTGGAGCCTTTCCTCCACCCGCTTGGTATTTGCCCTGATCTCTATCAAGTCTCCCTTAATTTTTTCGAGGTCACGACAGCAGACCATGAGGTATTGGATCAGGATCTGGGCACTGTGATGTGTCAACTTTTTGGGGTCTTCGGCCAGAACTGCACCTAAATGTAAAAAGAAAAATGTAGGATAGAATATGTAGGCCTACATCTATTTAACATGCATGTGTCTGGTTTCTCTCTGACCTGTTGTGGTGCCACTTTCCACTTCCACAACATCACGTTCCTCTCCATCCTGGGGTTCTGGGGGTATTGTTGTAGGTGTTGCAATTATCGGCTCATCTGAGGTAGCTATTGGAATCCCTAGGGAGATTGAAATAAAAGGTATAGTTTCATTAGTAGCGACTCAATTTTTCAAAAAAACTAAACATGATAAAATACTTTGTAAACATTCTTTTGAAGCCTGCTCCATTTTAAAATGGACCCCCAGTGCCAACCGGAACACATGATTGGATACATAGCCAAAACCATAGCATATACTTTTTAAACACAAATTTGACACATTGTAACACCCCAAAGTATCTACACAGGATCACCTGTGTGTGACACCCTCAAGCTTTTTGGCTTTAGGCCCACACTTGTACTACTGCGTTCAGATGTTTCATCAGCTGCTGAGCATTCACTCCCTTAACATTACCATGCATATCCTTTTTTCAAACGAACAAATGTCCTTTGGATTAGCACCTAAAAAATAAGTGATTACAAAATTTGCTCCCCCAAATAAAATAAAATACATGGGTGTTCACACTGGATGATCCTAAAACATCGTTTGAGGAACTGTACGGAGAAAGAGGTTTAATACGTCCGTTTACTGTGCGGACGAACCTGAAAGATGGTATCTTTCACTGTACTATATCAAAGTCAAAAATACACGACAGAATACAAGTAAATAATATGTACCATGGAAAATATTAAAAAATAACTTACTTTTTCCTAAAACTTTCTTGATTCTTTTGTATTGGTCGGGCTCCCGCAACTTCAGATCAGACCAACGTTTTCTGAGCTGTTCCTTCGTTCTGCACACCCCGAATTTTTTGTGAAGACTTTTGACCACTTTTCCCATAATTTTTGTCTTGACCAGATTAGGCCTTTTATACGGCCCATGCTTGGCATCATAATCCTCCCTCTTCAAAATGGCGACCATCTCCACCATTTCCTCGAATGACATGTTGGATGCCTTATATCTCCTGGATCTGGATTTGGGCTCCTCTGGAATTTCCTCCTCTGTAGAGGTAATCTCAGCCACCTGTGTCTCCGCCATGTTTTGTTAAGCACTACGACGAGCGAGAAGGGGCGGGGAAAGTGCAATATCGAACGTCAGGGGTGGGGAAAGCGTGCGGAGTTTCACGCATGCACAGTGTATATCAAGTGAAGATCCATGTCTCGAAAATACGTTCATTTGGCGGGAGAGGGAGTTAGCAACGAACATGTTGACGAAGGTACCTAACAATTTAACCATTTCAGGTTCATCAGACGAGGAGATTTGTGCGTAAAAAAATATGTAGAAAATGCACATTTGAGGAATGTTGCCTGAAAAATATATATTTTGTTGTTTCTCGCTTTTACAGATATCATGAATACTTTCAAAAACCCGGAATTCATGGGGGAGTTCATAGACAAATGGCAAGAGCTACCTATACTATGGCAAACCAAAAGTGGTGCGAATAAAAATAAAGACGCCAGGAAAGCAGCACTGGAGAGCCTGCTTGCATTTGTGCAAACCAAGATACCCACAACAACTCTCCAAGATGTGAAAACCAAAATAGCGACCATCAGAGGGACATACAGGACCCAGAGGACTATGGTCCTGAGGTCCCAGAGGTCAGGTGCTCCAGCAGATAAGGTTTATAAACCCAGTCTGTGGTACTACAGCAAGTTATCTTTCCTGGATGACCAGCTGGAAGTGAGGGAATCTCTGTCCACCCTTCCCCCCAGAGGTCAATCCAGCCTTCCTTGTAGCCAACCCTCCAGCCTTCCCTGCAGCCAGTCCTCCAGCCTTCCTGGCAACCCTGCTCTGGCTTCCTCTGAGGATCAAGATGAGGTCCTTGAGGAGGCAGATTTGGATATATGGAGCCAGGTAAAGTATTGATATCTATATTTCTATCTTACAAAATTGTAGAATTTAAATAGATGTTAGTATTGTTAGGTATGTAAACTTCTACCAATAAAGTTTTTTAAGAGCAAGATACAGTAGTGGCCTAATTTTATGTGGACAAGGCAACAAAACCAGGATGCGGAATCAATGAAAATGACATAACTTTTGACATTGATTTCAACAATGTCTAGAGGTGAACAATGTCTGTGAATGATGGTGGGCCAAAATAAATAATGTCCCTTTCTTTTTTTACAGCCAGAGCAGAGCCAGGAAGAGGGTGATGTTGGGGATCAGGAGGAGGCAGGGCCCAGTGGCACCCAGGAGGAGGCAGGGCCCAGGGGCACCCAGGAGGAGGCTGGGCCCAGTGGCACCCAGGAGGAGGCTGGGCCCAGCACAAGAGCCCAGATGCCTCCCCTGGTAGTTAAACCACGAGGGCCAAGGAGAGGTAGGCAGGTGGAGGAGGAAACCAGGGCCTTCATCAGAGAGGCAACAGCGGCCCTCAGAGAGGCACCCTCTGTTGATGAGGGATTTGCCGCAGTCCTCGCCCACAAACTAGGGCAAATGGACTTACGGCAAAAGGTGTATAGTGAGACCCTGCTTTTAAAAGTGATCAATAAAGGCTTGCTGGGTGAACTCACCATGTACAGCGATATAACGGAGGTTGTCCCTACTCCTCCACCTCCTCCTCCTCCTCCTACTACTCCTCCTGCCACAACCTCTCCTCCTGATCCCCAGCCTCCGAGGAAGAAACCAACCAAGGCTGCAGAGAAGGCTGGAGAGAAGGCTACAAGGAAGAGGAGAAAATAATGCCTGCTGTAGTACCACAGACTGGGGACATATAGGACTTATCTGCTGTGGCTCCTGACCTCTGGGAGCTCAAGACAAGATTGGGCTCCTTTTTTTTGGGGATCTAATCTCTATTTTGGTTTTCACATCTTGGATGGTTGTTGTGGGGTCAAAAGGATGCACAAATGCAAGCAGGCTCTCCAGTGCTGCCTTTCCCTTTAATTTGTTATGTTCTGAAATAAAGGTTTGTTTTTTTTGCCTTAAAAAACTTGACTATGTGATTTGTATTTCAAAAGAGAGCTTGCTAGGGAGCAGGCAGGGACATCTCAAATAATATTATTGTTATTATCAAGGGACACAAACCTCCCTGAGGCCAAATGAGACACATTTTGAAGGTTGGTGTGGTAACTTTACACAAGAATAATTTAAGCCAAAAAATAAAAAACAAGGCCCCAAAAATTATAAATACAATAGTAAAATATAATTTAAAAAAAAGGATATTTACATTATTTTATTATTATTAGTATTATTTAGGAGGGTGGTGTGGCTTAGAAATAATATTTTACAATCATTAGAGCAATTTGGAATTACTTTAGAAACAAGTTTGGCATAACTCTCAATGTCATTAGCAAAAGAAGGTAATTTTTAAGCATTATCAAAAGAAGAACGGAATGCGCAGCATTAAAACGATGCTATTAATTCCACCGTGACGAATGTGCCATCTCCATTTCCAACATTAGCTTTACCAAAACGAGCGCTCCCGTCTCATAGTTGCTTCTGAGCATGCGCGTTTTTTTTCACCTCGTGAAAGCATACACACTATCGTTTTTCACGTCGTTAAAAAAAACGACATGAAAAACGATGTGAAAAAAGAGAGCATGTCCGAAATTTTTAATGGCCGTTTTTCGCGTCGTTAAAAATGCTTTGGAGCATACACACGATCATTTTTCAGGGCCATTTTTAAAAATGGCAGTTTTAAAGGCATGAAAAACGATCGTGTGTATGGGGCATAAGACTTAAAATGTTGCAAGTTTGAAAATTGCTACTTTCATTCAAAACATTTAAGATTTCAAAGATTTCAGTCGAATTGCATTTTTTCTTCTCCTACCACTTCCCAATACACACATTTTTGGAATTTTTCCACTCTTTTGAAAAGTTAGTTTAATCCTGACAAAAAGAAATAGCCGAGCCGATGCAGAAGACTGAAAGGGTCACAAAAAAATCCAAGGCTTTGTACCCGCATTCCGACCGCTAGAATAATATTTAACGTCTGCTGGATGTGTTCATTTCCACTTGTGTGTGCAAAGTACATGGACATTGACTTTCCCATAAGAACAATTGTTCTGTCTCTTATCTTTACCTTGCCAGCCAATGCTTTTTCCTTTAAAAAAAAAAAAGTAAACATTGTTCTCTTTGTTAACTGAAAAAAAAAAAATTGATGCAATCATTAAAAGTTATAATGCCCTTAAAGATGGCCAGCAGCGGACTTCAGATTATTTAATGATATAATATATACACACTTTGGACGCACACAGGAAATTTTCTGCAGCGCACAATCACATTTAATGGTTTGAAGATAATTAGGCTTCCGGTACACATGAGACTGTTTAAAAAAAAAAATGATTCCAGTACCATTAAAATTAGTGCCTTTTGTCTTGCCTTTGTGTTCTGTGGGCACGGTGTTTCAGCATATTATATGGCGCTGATTGGAATTTTGCTAGGTCACACAAATGTCATGTTTTTTTTTTGTTCAGATATTTAAAAGTTTGCAAAAGTTAAAGACTTCAGTTACATCCCAATGCATGATAAAAAATAACATAATTGTGATTGTCCTACTAGTTAAAATGTTTTGTCTTAAAGTGACTCTAAGGCCCCATGCACACGAGACGCTGGTAAACGCGCGTTCAGAGGCAGTTGGACGCTTTTTTCAACTGCCCCTGAACCCATTCAATGTTATCCTATGTGACCATGTACACCGTCTCCTTTATTGCCGTTTATATGCAGTTGCGTTTAACCTCGTTTTTCTAAAAGCAAAAAAATGGGTTCAGACGCAAAAATTTCCACGTTTCAGACGCAATTTCGTTTATAAGCGTTTTTAAAAGTGACCTATTTTTTTACATTAGAAATCTCAAAAATTGTGGCAAATGATGAAAAACCATTAAAAAAATATAAAAAAAACTGTAATTGCTTGCATTGCATTGTGGAAAATCCACAACTTGTGGCAATTGATGTGGCAAGTGGACAATCCACAACTTGTGGCAGGTGACGTGGCCAGGTGACGTGGCAGGTGACGTGGCCAGGTGACGTGGCGAGTGGACAATCCACAACTTGTGGCAGGTGACATGGCCAGGTGATGTGGCCAGGTGACTTGGCCAGGTGACGTGGCCAGTGAACAATCCACAACTTGTGGCAGGTGACGTGGCCAGGTGATGTGGCAGGTGACGTGGCGAGTGGACAATCCACAACTTGTGGCAGCTGACGTGGCCAGGTGATGTGGCCAGGTGACATGGCCAGGTGACGTGGCGAGTGAACAATCCACAACTTGTGGCAGGTGACGTGGCCAGGTGACGTGGTCAGTGAACAATCCACAACTTGTGGCAGGTGACGTGGCCAGGTGATGTGGCAGGTGACGTGGCGAGTGGACAATCCACAACTTATGGCAGGTGACGTGGCCAGGTGACGTGGCCAGGTGACCTGGCCAGGTGACGTGGCCAGTGAACAATCCACAACTTGTGGCAGGTGACGTGGCAAGTGGACAATCCACAGCTTGTGGCAGGTGATGTGGCAAGTGTCACACTAAATACAAGTACACTGCTGCTCTCTCAGCTGCTGCTACTCACTCTGGTCTCACAAAATGTCTGAAATGGTTAAATAATACTGTTTTTTGAGCTTAGGGAGGGACCTTTGATGTTTCTTAACTAAACGCTTATAGATCCAAACGCGGTAAAACGCAGCTAAAATTGCGGCAAAACGGGCCGGTTTCAGCCTTTAAAAACGCAGAGTTTGCACCGGCGTCTCGTGTGCATGGGGCCTAAAGAAGTGGCTCTTAACCTTTCTCGTGCCGTGACCCCTTGATAAAATTTCCCAAGTTGTGGGGACCCCTAATGCCCTGTACACACGATCGGAATTTCTGATGGGATAAAATCCAACGGAATTTTCCTTCAGAATTCCGTTCAAGCTGTCTTCCATCAGTCTTGCATACACACTGTCAGACAAAATTCCGTCCGTCAAGAACGCGGCGACGTACAACACTACGACGAGCCGAGAAAAATGAAGTTCAATGCTTCTGAGCATGCATCGACTTGATTCTGAGCATGCGTGGATTTTTCTCCGACGGAGTTCCACACAGACGATCGGAATTTCCTATCGGATTTTTTTCCATTGGGAAAAAATAAAACATGTTCTATTTCTAAACTCCGATGGAAAAAAGTCCGATGGGGTCCACACACAATCGGAATTTCCGATGAAAAAATTCCATCTGATTTTTTTCATCGGAAATTCCAATCGTGTGTACCAGGCATAACAGTAAAATTAGTTTTGTAGCGTGGGTTGTCAGCACCCAAGGCAAGACAAGTAATTTGCACGCCTAACCCACGGACATTTAGTGCTCCCTGAGTCCTCTCCACCTGTACAGTATTAAAACCCCTTATGGTACATTTTAGGATGTACCACTCTTTCTCTTTGTTCTCCTTTTATCTCTCTCTATTCTAATTGCTTGTTCCCCCTCATCCCTCTCTCTAGCCCTCTTTCTTGTTCTCTCTCTTAATCTTTCTCTCCCTTTTTCTTTGTTCCTCCCCCTCTTTTCCTCTCCCTTCCATGTATTCTCTATTTTTATTTCTTACTCCTTGGTGGTGGTGGTTGGGATGAGTGGCAGTGCCAGGCTGGGAGAGCGCTGTGGGCTTCAGGAACAGCCCAGGATTCGGTGACCCCTGGCATATCGTCATTTGCCTCCCGAGGGAGTCCCGACCCCCAGGTTGAGAACCACTGCTCTAAAGTCTAAAAGTTTTTACCTCATCTCAGATCTTTACCAGATCCCCAGGTCTGGGCTAGATATACGATTACAAAAATTAGTCATATCATGTCAGGAGGACACCCCCTTCCCCTAGAGTAGTGGTTCTCAACCTTTCCAGCGCCGTGACCCCTTCATAACATTTCCCAAGTTGTGGGGACCCCTAACAGAAAAAAAAAAATTGGACCGTGGGATGTCAGCACCCAAGGCAAGACAAGTAATTTGCACCCCTAACCCACGGACATTTTGCGCTCCCTGAGTCCCTTCCACTTATACAGTATTAAAACCCCCTATGGTACATTTTAGGAAGTACCACTCTCTTTGTTCTCCTTTCTTTCCCTTTTATCTCTCTCTATCGTAATTTCCTGTTTCCCCCCCCCCCCCCCATCCCTCTCTCTAGCCGTCTTTCTTGTTCTTTCTCTTATTCTTTCTTTCCCTTTTTATTTGTTCCTCCCCCTCTTTTCCTCTCCCTTCCATGTATTCTCTATTTTTATTCCTTCCCTTACTCCTTGGTGGGGGGGGGGGGAGTGGCAGTGCTGGCGGGGAGTTGGGATGAGTGGCAGAACTGGTGGGGGGTGGGATCAGTGGCAGTGCTGGTGGGGGTGGGATTAGTGGCAGTGCTGGGGGGAGTTCTGATCAGCCAACTTAGGTGCTCTTGATCAAGATCATCCGCTGTGGGGATCCTATAATATCTATTAGGGATGAGCCGAACATCCCCCCTGGTTTGGTTCGCATCAGAACATGCAAAAAATTTGTGCGAACACCGTTAAAGTCAATGGGACACGAACATGAAAAATCCAAAGTGATCATTTTAAAGGTTAGTATGCAAGTTATTGTCATAACAAGTGTTTGGGGACCCGGGGTCCTGCCCCAGGGGACATGTATCAATGCAAAAATAAGTTTTAAAAACTGAAGTTTTTTCGGGAGCAGTGATTTTAATAATGCTTAAAGTGAAACAATAAAAGTGAAATAATCCTTTAAATTTCGTACCTGGGGGGTGTCTAAAGTATGCCTGTAAAGTAGCGCATGTTTCCCGTGCTTAGAACAGTATCTGCACAAAATGTCATTTCTGAAGGAAAAAAGTCATTTAAAACTACTTGCGGCTGCAATGAATTGTCGGGTCCTGGTAATACGGAGAAAAGTAATTGAAAAAAAAAAAAAAAGCGTGGGGGTCCCCCAAAATTCCATTAATTTTGGTCTGGTATGGATATTAAGGGGAACTCCGTGCCAAAATGGAAAAAAAAAATGGCATGGGGTCCCCCCAAAAATCCATACCAGACCCTTATCCGAGCACGTAACCTGGCAGGCCGCAGGAAAAGAAGGGGAGATGAGAGAGCACCCCCCCTCCGGAACCGTATCAGGCCACATGCCATCAACATGGGGAGGATGTCCCCATGTTGATGTGGACAAGGGCCTCATCCCCACAACCCTTGCCCGGTGGTTGTGGGGGTCTGCTGGCGAAGGGCTTATCGGAATCTGGAAGCCCCCTTTAACAAAGGGGACCCCCAGATTCCACCCCCCTATGTGAATTGGTAACGGGGTACCGCTACCATTTCACAAAAGAACGTGTCAAAAATTTTAAAAACCACAGACACCGTTGTGAAAAGTCCTTTATTAAAAGTAAAAAATAAAAAAAGCCATTCCAGCGTTGTAATGAAGTCTGTCCAGCGACGATCCATGAATCTCCAGTGATGAAGGACGCACATCTTCCCTGCATCGGAGCCTCCCGGCTAATGAAGCGCAAGCAGTGTTGACAGTTCTTTTATAACCGAGGTCAGAAACCCCTGTGACGTAATGGGTAACCCCGCCCCCTCTTACGCGTCACTGGGGTTTCCTGTGACAAGTTAGAGGGGGCGGGGCAGATAACCCTGCCCCCTCTAACACGTCACGGGGGTTTCCGACCCACAGATCAGTGGCCAGCAGGACCCACAGGTCCGCAGCTTGTGGGTCCTGCTGGGAGCTGGCCACTGACTTGTGGGTCCTGCTGGCCACTGACCTGTGGATTCTGCTGGCCACTAGCCTAGGGTGACCAGAAGTCCCCAGCACCGCCGGATTACAAATATGTCCCGCTTACACGGCACAGCCACTGTGTGCAGTCTATCATAGGAGCCCATCCAGGAGGCGGTACTTCGTATGACAGCGGCCGCCGGGTAAGTGGGAGATCCCTGCTCTGTGTAATCCGTGGGCGCTCGCCCTTCCCCCTTTTCGTGCGTGATTGTGTAGACAGGGCCCCAGTGCACTGTATTGCCCGGGGGCCTATAATGCTCTTAAGATGGCACTGATGGGTGGTCAAGACTCACTGATACCCATGGGGAGCGAAGGCTGGCCCATGTAGTCTGATCCAATAGATAAGCTACTGTAGACCAAATTGCTGAAAAAGTAAATGCTGGTTTCCGATAAAAAGAAATCAGAACACACAGTTTGTTTTGTATAGGGTGGAAGCTACAGACCGGTCAGAATGCCCATCCTGATCCATGTCCCTAGCCAAAATCACCTACAAATGGACACGTGAGTATCAGAACTGGATCATGGAGCAATGGAAGAGAGTGGCCTGGTCTGATGATTTCAAGAATGATTTGAGGAACACAACAACGAGTTTAAGGTGATGACTTGGCCTCCAGGTTCTCCGGCTCTCAATCCAATCGAGCATCTCTGGGGTGTGCTAGAACAACAAGTGCGCTTTATGGAAGCCCCAACTCAATGCCATAGCGTATACCTTCAGAGGTCTTGTGCAGTCTGTGCCTCAAAGGGTTATAGTGCTCAGATCGGTGTGTGTGTGTGTATATATATATATATATATATATACATATCAGGGACGTGCAGTGAGGTCAGCGACTGGTGGGGCATTGGCTAGTATCAGAACCAGATACACACAGGTTACATACGCTGAGAACGTTAGAGCGAGAGCAATAATTCTAGCACTAGACCTCCTCTGTAACTCTAAACATGTAACCTGTAAAAAAAAATTAAACGTCGCCTATGTAGATTTTTAAGTACTGAAGTGTGCGCAATATTAAAGTGTGACACGTTAGGAATCTTTACTCGGCGTAACATCATCTTTCACATTATACAAAAAAAAATAATCGGGCTAACTTTTTTTTTATTCATGAACATTTTTTTCCCCAAAAAAACGCAGTTGAAAAATTGCTGCGCAAATACCGGGTGACATAAAAAGTTGCAACGACCACCATTTTATTCCCTAGGGTGTGTGCTAAAAATATATATATACATTGGGACATCTACATAATTCTAATCTTTTTGGCTCTATACACCATCACAATGGATTTGAAATGAAACGAACAAGATGTGCTTTAACTGCACACTTTCTGATTTAATTTGAGGGTATTTACATCCAAATCAGGTGAACGGTGTAGGAATTACAACAGTATATATATATATATATATATATATATATATATATATATATATATATATATAATGTTTGGGGGTTATGAGTAATTTTCTAGCAAAAAAAAAAAGATTTTTACACGTAGGAGAAAAGTGTCAGAATTTGCCTGGGTGGCAAGTGGTAAGTAATATACAAATAATTTTTATATATAAATAAGAAAATTGTTGCCCTAGATATTGTTTAGATATAAATATAAATATGCTGGACAGACATGGAGTACTCAATATGTCACAAAAGTCTCATAGAGATAGAAACAAATATATGCAGGGCTTTTTTTCAGCGGGAACGCGGGGGAACGCAGTTCCGGCACCTCCTGGACTGACTGTATATAATGTCAAGGGGTGCTGGGGTGTGCTGCAGGGTATTGATGCTCACTGCTGGCGGATCTATCCTAGCTGGAGGGGATCTATTTTTGCTGAGGAGGTCTAGTGTTGCTGGTGGGGGGTCAGTTGTTGCTGAAGGAGATCTACTGTTGGGGGAGGGGTCTATTGTTGATGGCTGCCAGAGAGTCTATTAATGCTGGCTGTGCAGAGATCTGTTGATGCTGCTGAGAGTCTATTGTTGCTGGGGGGGGGGGGATTTTGTTGTGGGTGGTACATTGTTAGGGGGATCTATTGTTACTGGCTGAAGGGGAAACCAAATTCCATACAAATTACTTAGCACAACAAAATGATACTTGGTTCTGTATTGTCTAAAAGGGGCGGTACTGGGAGGTGGGTAGGGGATGGAACCAAGGGACGTTGCTCGGAGGTGGGTAGGGGCGGAGAAAACAAGTGACTCGGAAAAGGAGAGTTCCTGCACCTATTGTCTGAGAAAAAAAGCCCTGAATATATGTATAATATATATAGATCAGAAAAGTTAGGGTTAGGGGTTAGGGTTTAGGGTTAGGGTTTTCCCTTTAAGAACAAGGCTAGGACCCAGGCTCTTGAACAGGGACCTCCCCCAGAGGTCAAAGGTCAGAGGGCGGGTCCCCAGAGGTCAAAGGTCACTGGGTTTGGCTGACCCCCACCAATCCATTAGGATAATAAAGTGCTCATTCTCAATAGATGTCTCCTATAAAGTTGTGCTCAGACTGAGTGCCCCATATAGATGTACACTCCACCCTTGGGTGTTGACCACCTATCGCTAGTATGGTCTCTTTTGCCCTGTACACACGATCGTTTTTTCCGATGAAAAAAGTCAGATGAAAAACCGATCGTGTGTGGGCCCCATCGGACTCTTTTCCATTGGTGTAAAAAAATAGAACAGGTTTTAAATTTTTCCGATGGAAAAAAAACTATAGGAAATTCTGATCGTCTGTGTGGAACTCTAACGGAGAAAAAACCCACGCATGCTCAGAATCAAGTCGACGCATGCTCAGAAGCATTGAACTTAATTTTTCTCGGCTCGTCTGAGTGTTTTTCGTCACGGCGTTTTGGACGGTCAGAATTTTGTCTGATGGTGTGTAGGCAAGACTGATGAAAGTCAGCTTCATTGGAATTCCGACTGAAAATTCCATCGGAAATCTGATCGTGTGTACAGGGCATTAGGCATGTGAGGAATGGGGATACCCCGATAGAAATCCTTTAGGATGGCGTCTTTATGATGACATTCCTATCCATCCCTATGAGGTATATGTCATCATAAAGACGCCATCCTAAAGGATTTCTATTGGGGTATTCCCCACATGCCTAAGAGACCATACTAGCGATAGGTGGCCAACACCCAGGGGCATCCAGTCTGAGCACAACTTTATAGGAGACATCTATTGAGCACGAGCACTTTATTTTCCTAATAGGACTTTTCTGATCTATATATATTATACATATTCTTGTTTCTATCTCTATGAGACTTTTGTGACATATTGAGTACTCCATGTCTGTCCAGCATATTTATATTTATATCTAAACAATATCTAGGGCAGCAATTTTCTTATTACTGTTTGTTGCTTTTTTGCAAGTCTTGTTCTGCAGCTGATATTAACAGATTAATTTCAACGTCCATAGGCGCTAAGGTTTTATACATTTAATTATTATATATTGTTTTTAAGGTAATTTACTATACTTTCAAAAAAGGTGGCTTAACGGGCAAATTACTGAAGATTGAAGTTATAATTTCATACCAGTAATTTCACAGTAAATAGATAAATAATAAATTATTATGTTATAACATATAGCATAATAATATATTATTTAGCTTGATTAAAAAAAGGTACCTTTTCAGCAGCAGCATTTTCTCCCTATTAATTAAATTCATATTAATTAAATCTTATACTCATAAATCCATAAACCCATGTTTTTTCCTTGTAGTTAAGAGGGTTGGGCTGGAAGGGAGCATGTGTCTTTTAGACTCATGCCCCCTTCTATGACACTGCAGTGAGAGGAGAGCCCCCACTGCAGCATTTTTATTGGACAGCTTGTTCCAATGGTACTTTATTGGTCCAAGGCTCCAAGCTGTCCATTGAGCTCAGTACCTCTGACAAGAAGTCATCCTCTCAGTCTGCTGCAAAGAGCATGTGCCAGCTTGTATTTAAACTGGCCGCTCTGTATGTAGCTTCTAACAGGCTGCACAAGGAGCCTCGTATCTCCGACACCATAGGTTAGAGGAGCCCCATATCTTGACCATTGGTAGGACTTCGGCTTTGGGTCTCTGTGACCCCAGGTCGATGAGCTACGACCCTTGAAGCTCAAACTTTTTTTTTTATGTTCATGGCGTCACCTGCCTCCCCTGACTGCACGTTCCTGATATATATATACAGTATACTGTATATGTACACAATTTTGGGAAAGGGAGGGTGCTAGAACCAATTGCCAACAATTAGTTTTTAGGGTGAAGGTCTGCTTTAAGGTATGACTAGCAATATAACTATTGCTGTGAGCCAACCTGAGTGTTAAAATGAACCTTTATGTTAAGAAAATACAAAGATGTAACGGGAGGGCCCGTGGAACTCAGAAGTTCTTAGAAAGTATGAGCCAGAAAATAATGGACATTGAGAATATGTCTTGGATTGCTTTGAAATGGGTCTGTAACATTAATCCACGGTATTTCCCAGGATATCTGTAAAGGACTATTTACTGGTTGTTTGATTCTGAACTCAACAGGTTAATTGAGAGATGCTGATGTGTTCAACTCTAACCACCTGGCTGCCTGTGTAATGTAGATTAAATCCAGACTAGCTTCCAAAGACCTTTTCATTGTTGTTTGTGGTGATGTGGATTGGAGCTTGGTATACAGTCTGGCTGCCTATTATGGGATGCTTAAGTGTCTTGCTGTGAAGAAAGGGGGGGGGGGAATCACTCCAGCAACCCCTCCTGCTAAGACTGTTTACTGAAGGAGAAGTTTGAACACACCTGACCTGTATCCCCATTGTCATTGGACAGTTTAACCCGCCCTGTTCCCCAAGGATGGGAGGGAAGTGTTTTGAAGGGAAGTGTGTTACCATGTGCTTGTAATAAAGATTCATTCCCTGTTTTTGGAACTTCAACACAGAGCGTTGTCTCGTTTGTGCGGGGAGAAATATTTGTATGGGGTCTTATTCGGCTGGTTGAAGTGTCTGGTAGCTGGCGTGTGTTCGAGAATGGAATATCCTAAACGACGTTAACCCCTGTCGTTACAAAACCCATGCCCCTACCCTGTGGCTGGCGTCCACCAGTGCTTATACTTACCTGTGGTTGGCGTCCCCCACTGCTTGCTTAACACTTCAGTAAATCAGGTTCGCTGACACTCACTTCTAGCTTCAATTGGTGTTATTTGATGGAAAATTGATCATTTCATGGCTTATATTATTACAAATCTCTATCCAGATGTCAGTGACAAAGATTTAACTTTCACGATAAGGACTTTTTCAGTCCATAACAGATAACATGCACTCAAAGGTATACTGGGGTTCATTGCCCTGGCTGGTGCATAATGCTGACATTGCATATTTGTCACCCATTGTCTTAGACTAAGCATTTCCCAGGAATAACACATTCTCATGAAAGCTGTGATAACTTCCACTAAAATCACACTCCACGGCCAAAACAATGGTGGCACTTATAGTCTCTAACCTTTCACAGCTTGATTGCAATGATAAGCTCTATAGAATATTTACATTGCCACGTCCTGTTCTCAAATAATGCTGAAATGCACTAACAAGTGAAAATTGGGCTGCAAATTAGTTGTCTGTTTTACAAATATAAAGAGTTTTTTGTTTTTCCCAGCAAGCAAATATATGGAGGCTGATTTACTAAGAACACTGCGCTGCGCCGGTTCATACCTTAATTGGTGCGCCGGATAAATTAGTGATTGGGCGTGCGAACCGGCGCACGCAGACGCGCAACGCTATAATAAATATGTAAACGGCAACTTTTGCCAGGGTAACTGCTTTTTTCTAATTGATAATAGCGCACGGCCATCTCATTGGATGTGTCTTGTTAGGCAATTACTGTATATACTGGAGTATAAGCCGAGTTTTTCAGCACATTTTTTTGTGCTGAAAATGCCCCCCTCGGCTTATACTCAAGTCACCTTTTTGTGCCTGATCTCCCGGACTTTGGGGACCCGGTACCGGCCGGCAGTAGGTCGCCTGGACCCCAAACTTGGCACACATGTAGCCCCACTCTTCCTCTACAAGCGTGCAAAGTTTGTTGTCCGGGGGACCTGCGGCCGGGGAGCAACGATTTTTCAAAGCCAGGCACACCTTCCATAGACTCCCATGTTAAACAGTAATTTCTCCGATGAATTTGGGGACCCGGTACTGGCCGGTCGTAGGTGCCCTGGACCCAAACCTTTGTACACATGTAGCCCCATTTCTCCTCTACAAGTGTGCAAAGTTTGTTGTCTGGGGACCTACGGGCCGGGGAGCACCAATTTTTCAAAACCGGACACCCCTTCCATAGACTCCTAGGTTAAACGTCAGTCTAGGCATGGGCACAGTGAGGCATGGGCACAGTGAGGCATGGACACAGTGAGGCATGGACACAGTGAGGCATGGACACAGTGAGGCATGGACACAGTGAGGCATGGACACAGTGAGGCATGGACACAGTGAGGCATGGATACAGTGAGGCATGGACACAGTAAGGCATGGGCACAGTGAGGCATGGACACAGTGAGGCATGGACACAGTGAGGCATGGACACAGTGAGGCATGGACACAGTGAAGCATGGACACAGTGAGGCATGGATACAGTGAGGCATGCACATGGACACAGTGAGGAATGCACATGGACACCCTAGGCTTATACTCGAGTCAATAAGTTTTCCCATTTTTTTGTGGTAAAATTAGGTGCCTCGGCTTATATTCGGGTCGGCTTATACTCGAGTATATACGGTAGTAGGTGTTCTCACTTAATTAACCATTGTGATGCTAACATCATTCCTATTACTTCTAATATATCTTTGAAATGGTTTTTTTTTCTATTTTCACACAAATCTTTCAATATATTACAAAGAACAGAAAAGTGTTTCTAAACCCAATAAATTAATATTTTCAGATCTTGATATTTAAAAGGTGACCATACACTGCAATCTTAAAAAAATTACAAAAATGAGATTAGGCAAGAGCCTGTTTGATTTTGAAAAATTCGAATTAATTGTTCAAGTGCGTATTCCTAATGCCTATTTTGCCGAAAGCTTGAGTTATACAGAGATTGGCCAATCAGATTGCATAGCGCATGACCATCTTAAGTGCCAAATTTGGAATGTAGATGTGCCCTGACCCACTTGTATTTTCACAAGTGGCCACAAGAACCTACATCTCTAGATACATACTTGTGCAACACAGTGGTGTAGTGGTTAGCACTTTCACCTAGCAGCAAAAAGGGTTGCTGGTTCTCCCTGTGCCTGCGTGGGTTTCCTCCAGGTACTCCAGCTTCCTCCCACAATCTAAAAACATGCTGTAAATCGTATCCTGTCTAAATTGGCCCTAATATGTATGAATGTGTGTTAGGGACCCACACAAACACCACCCCATGTTAAAAAAATAAAAAAAATCTTAATTTGAAAATAAGGATCATCTCTTTTTTTAGAGAACTTAGCAGCAGTACAAGCAACTTCCTGTAGGGGCGTGATGTTATTCATGTGTGCTGGTCACCACTTTCCGAGAGCCACATATGCGCATACCTGTGCGCACACAGCAGTTGCGTATCTCATATACACAGCGGTCACGCATCTACATACATTTGGCGCACTTTTTTGGGAAATTAATAGTAAAGCAGATGGAGATTTCCAGGACTGGACTAACAAATGTTTTTAGTGAAAGGCAACTGGTGTTTTCTATTAAACAAGGTCTAAATGGGCCATTGACATGCATCACAGTTGTACTTAGGAATGTGTCTTTGCAAAGTTAAACTACATGAAATCCTTTCTTCTTTTTGCTTGGGGATAGAGTGCAGAGGGATTAGAAGTCTTCTCAGTTTTTGGGGATGTCTGCACCCCTGATAGGGTGAAGACAACCCCCAAATTTTGCCACTTTCTCCTTCAAATTTATTCACTTCCTGTCACATAGCCAAACAGGAAGTGAGGGTAAATCCCTACCAATGTCTTTCCTTGGGGACACACAGGTAAATCTAAATAGTTTTCCCATTATGTAAATTGCACTCCAGCATTTTTCTGGGTACACCCCAAATAATTCGGTATCTTGGACTTTGGGGTTTATTTACTAAAGGCTAATCCACTTTGCACTACAAGTGCACTTGCTGGATATCCGAGGGGGACATGAAAGGAAATTAAAAAACACCATCTTTGCTTCTACATGATTGGATGTTAAAATCACCAGTGCTTCCCCTCAGATTTTCAGCAACTACACTTGTACTGCAGAGTGGATTTTTCTTTACTAAACCCCAAACTACCTAATGATTTGAGGTGTACACAACAAAGTGCTAGAGTGCAATTTGCTTAATGGGGACACTAGTTAGATTGATCTGTGTGTCCCCCAGAAAAGACATTGGTAGGGTTTTACCTTCACTTCCTGTTTGGCTGTGTGACAGGAAGTGAAGCCAATTTTACTAAAAGGGGACACAAAGCCCAACCTAAAAAAACAAGCAGGGGTTCTAACACTCACTTGGTTTCCCTCAAATGCCCACAATTAGAATAGTATTGCCTTGATCTAGCTTTTAGCACAGTGCTATAAATCAGTGCTTCTCAAGTACCCCCAACAGGCCATGTTTGCAGGTTTTCCTTCATCTTGCACATGTGCTTTAAATCACAGTCAATGGCTTGGTATTTTGGACAGCAATTCTCGATAAGATAAATTCACAAAACATGTCCTGTTGGGGGTACTTGAGGACTGAGGCTGAGAACCACTGCAGTAAAAAGGAAAATTGAATACTTACCGCTCTGTATTTTTCCTTTCCTGGTGACTATCCATAGCAGCACACAATCCATGCATATGCTACCATCAAAGCACCAGGAAAGTAACTTTTAGACAAATCACACCTGTTTTGTTTTGACGTGCCAATCAGCCTAGTTAAGCTGCAGCTGTGAAATTTGTTGCATGAAAAACAAAAAACAAACATCAAAATTTGCATCAAATTTTATTGGTCAACAAAACAGGACTTTGAAAAAGCAAGGAAAGCAAAAAAAACATGTATGTTCATTTGAAACATTAGTCACAACATCTTGAGAAACATTTAGCAAAATAATGCAGCACAGACAATTAAATCAAAGTGAACAAAACGACACACATTAACAACATCAAAAATATTTCAGGGGAAAATATCCCCCACCCAAAAAAATACAATAAACAAAAGTAAAAAAAACATCTGTTTTGCAAAGACATAGCAAACAAAATACAAAGCGAAAATACATGTGTTACAAACACGATAAGGAGACCAAAATTTACTTTTTGCCGGCCACACACACAATCTTGCCTCTTTTCAGGGCAAGGTAGAGAATGCTATCTGCAAGCTTTATATAACATAGGTTTGTGTGCTAATGAGGCAATTGAAAACACATGCACAGTCCATGAAACACACAAAACGCAAGTTCACCCAATGTAGAGACTGAACTTCAAAGTGGGTACACCTGTTAAGGATGTCCTTAAATTACTAACCCAAAAAACACGCTCTATGAGCATTCCCAGAAACATCCTAGTGCTGTTCACACACAAAAAACACCAAAAAAAGCAAAGTCCCTGAGCATGCTCAGACCAACACAAATGCATTTCACACACCAAAAGGCACAGGAAAAAAGCAAAGTCCCTGAGCATGCCCAGACCAACCCCAATGCAGCTAGCACAAAATAAGCCACCCCCTGTCCAAAATTAAGCACATCATCCAGCATGCTACTAAATTAGAGATGGGACAAACACCCCCCGGTCCAGGGGGGCAAACAAAGAGCCCAACATGGGCAAAAGTTAGACAACAAATACCATTGCAGTCTATGGGAACTGACTTGTTAATTTTGCTAGTCCCCACTTGGCTGGCTTATCTTCTAGTTATTGGCCTTAACCTCCCTGGCGGTATTCCCGAGCGTGACTCAGGGTTGTTTTTTTCTGCTAGGATCGGTAACCCTGAGTCACGCTCGGGGTAACATTGCAGAGCTGCCAGCGGTGTCCCCTTACCTTCTCTTGGCGATCCAGCGATGATTGCCGGCGAGATCACCGGCGAGAGTGCCGACCCCATCTGACTTCCTGGTTCCGTTCCCTGTGAGCAGCAGCGGTGCATGGGAGCGGAACTGGGCGGGAATTTCAAAATTCAAAAAGGGACACACACATAAAAGAGGTGATACATTGTAATCTGAGAGGATTGCACTGTATCTTCTCAGATCTGACCAGTGTTGCCAACCCCCTGAAGTGAAATTTACTGGCAAGGATGCCAAAATTTCTGTACGGCACCAATTTCTTACTGGCAAAAATAATGAAGATTACTGGCAGAGCCGCATTTTTTACTGACGCTGAAAAAAGTACCTAAAATTACGGTTTTTAGTACTAAACAGTGCAAATATCAATATTTGAACTAAAAACACATAGCTGATGCTAATATCAATGTGTTTAAGTTAAACAAAAGTAAAAAAACATATTTCTCAATTCACATGAAGGTCAGGATACTATAACCCAGCCAGCACAGAGTTCCCTCTTACATCAGAGTCTGCAGGATGCCCCCTTACAGTGCAAGGGAACTCTTATGTAAAGGGGAACGCTGCAGATCATGATGTAAGGGGGAACTCTGATGTGGGGGGAGGGGCTCTGGTGAATAGAGACCACCTTCCACAGAGTGAATACACTAAGGTAAAGGGGGGGTACTAATATAAGGGGGAAACCTTTATATCAGTGCCCCCTTACATTATTGTATTCATTCACCTCCTTACATCAGACAGTGACCCCCCCCCTCAGACTGGCCTGGCGGCACTGTCACTTACCTCCTCTCGGGTGCACAGTGTGGGGCTCAGTCAGACGGCTCCAGCTTGGTGGCTCTGATCTCCTCTTCCCAGTCCACACGTCTGTTTCTTCCTGGGCCGTAACCCCCATCCCGGCGGCACACCCACTCTTGACTCCTTTCTAGGATCCCCTCAGAGACTGTAGACATGACAAGAGATGGTCAGAGGCTGCGGACACACGATACAGGAGGGGGACAGAGGCTGCGGACATACTACAGGAGGGGGACAGAGACTGCGGACACACTACAGGAGGTGGACAGAGGCTGCGGACATACTACAGGAGGTGGACAGAGGCTGCGGACATACTACAGGAGGGGGACAGAGGCTGCGGACATACTACAGGAGAGGGACAGAGGCTGCGGACATACTACAGGAGGTGGACAGAGGCTGCGGACATACTACAGGAGGTGGACAGAGGCTGCGGACATACTACAGGAGGTGCACAGAGGCTGCGGACATACTACAGGAGGACAGAGGCTGCGGACACAGTACAGGAGAGGGACAGAGGCTGCGGACACACTACAGGAGAGGGACAGAGGCTGCGGACACACTACAGGAGGGGGACAGAGGCTGCGGACATACTACAGGAGGGGGACAGAGGCTGCGGACATACTACAGGAGAGGGACAGAGGCTGCGGACATACTACAGGAGGTGGACAGAGGCTGCGGACATACTACAGGAGGTGGACAGAGGCTGCAGACATACTACAGGAGGGGGACAGAGGCTGCGGACATACTACAGGAGGTGGACAGAGGCTGCGGACATACTACAGGAGGGGGACAGAGGCTGCGGACACACTACAGGAGGGGGACAGAGGCTGCGGACACACTACAGGAGGGGGACAGAGGCTGCGGACACCACCATATTACTTCTGCACATCATCAGTGTGCTGTGTCCTCCTCCTGTGCCCCTTTCACCACTCCACAGGTCAGGGCAGCACTGTGCTGCCCTGACCTGTGAAGAGGTGAAAGGGACACAGAAACCAGAGGAGGATACAGCACACTGATGACGCTGTCCCCTTGTATCCCCCCCTGTTTCACTGACCTTGAGTCCGTCCTCCTCACTCCTGGCTGGGCCCTGTCAGTGCTCCGAGTCCTCCACAGACCACCTATGATGAGTGCATGGCATGCACTCACTGCAGGTGTCCCGCCACTGCCGCCAGCCACTGTGGCCTTTTCAAAAATGGCGCCAGCGGCGCCATCACGTTACTGCGTGTGCGCCGCCGCCGCTCGGCCGAGTTCCGAATGCGCTCGGCCGGCGCATTCGGAACGGCGCATGCGCAGTTGTATGGCCGGCTCGCGGCCATCTTTTTTATGGGCGCCGGTGCCCATAAACGGACTTTTACGTACAGCCCGAAAAAGGGGTTAAATCGCGGGCTGTACGTAAATCTACGTACGGTTGGCAACACTGGATCTGACACTTGATCACTGTACAGTGCCCCTTGCCTGCCATTTGCCATACTGTCATTTGTGGCCATAAAAATATTACATGGCATCAAAAAAGCGCCACTTTACTACAAGGGCGCTTTTGAACCAGTTGAGCGACAGCGACACAGAGTTGCTCGCAGAACTGAGCGATAGTGAGTCGTGGGGAGATTTGTTGTCTGACACTGACACTGATCTGGCAAGTGACAACGGCGATGATCCTGCACCTGACCTCAGCGATGTGCGCACTTGGTGCCCTATAGACTGCGATACAGACCAGGTAGCGCCCCCTAGCTTTCCGTTCACTGGATCACCTGGGATGAAGGTAGATTTTGAGTGTGACAACCCTCTGGCATACCTGCAATTATTCCTCACTGAAGAGGTAATTGAAAAAATTGTCACAGAGATAAATCGCTACCAAGATCAGCAATCCGCTACGCTGCATGCCAGCTTTTCCAGAAGCAGAAAGTGGGAACCGGTGACCAAAGAGGACATCTGGCAATTTCTGGGACTCATCATTCTTCAGGGGGTGGTGGGGAAACCGCTCCAGAAATGGTACTGGACCACCAATAAGTTACTGACCACTCCGTTTTTTGGCACTGTGATGTCAGAATACCGGAGTTCCCTCATCATGAAGTATTTCCACTTCACGAACAATGAAGAATTTAATGAGGCCACGCATCCTGCGCCCAAACAAAAAAAAATCTGGGATGTATGCCAAATGATTGTGACCAATTTCCATTGGACCTATGTGCCAAATAGGAACGTCAGCGTGGATGAAAGTTTGATGGCCTACAAGGGACGCCTAAGCTGGATACAGTTTATTGCATCCAAAAGAGCGCTGTTTGGCAAAAAAATTCTACATGCTCTGCGAGTCATCCACTGGGTACATCTGGAATTCGGTCATTTACACCAGTAAAGGCACGAAGTTCAACCCCAGGTACAGCGGCTATGGGATCATCTGTCCTTACACTGCTGGAGCCATTACTGAACCAAGAATATTGTGTGACCACAGATAATTTCCACACGTCTATGGAACTGTATGAGGTTTTGCTACAAAACAAGACTGATGCGTATGGTACCATTAGGCCTAACCGACGTGACATGCCATCTATGTTTGCCAAGAAAAAACTCAAAACTGGAGAAATGGTTGCCTTTCAGAAGGGTAAGATGATGGCAATGCGATGGCGAGACAAGGACGTGTGTCTCATGAGTACTGTGCACAATACCGCCACTGCCATGGTCCACACAAAAGGTGGGAAAGATCTGCTGAAGCCGCAAGTCGGTTTAGACTATAATAATACAATGGGAGGTGTCGACAGAGCCGATCATGCAATGACATTTTACCCGGCTATGCGCAAACAGCAAAAAAAATATTATAAGAAGATTTTCAGGCATCTTCTGGAACAATGCCTTTGTAATAATACACAACTATTACTTACAGCAACTAGCGCCCCCTTTCTTTTACTTTCACATTTCACTCAATGGTATATCTATTTCGTTTTAGGGGTGCAGCTTTAATTATTGTATTATTATACTTTCTATCCTAGTTAGTTTTTTGGCGCAAGGTTTGTTTATAATGCCTTTGGAATGCATATATCCTGTACAGAGCAAAGAGTGACATGCCTATTGTTCATTCTGACTTTATCTGGAAGGTGGCTGAGCAGATTTTTGTCAACCACCAGACGCCATCAGTAGCTGCTAACAGACCCGGACGACGTACTGTTGGCGTTGTCAACCCAGAACGCCTGACTGGTCGTCACTTTTTGGACCACATACCGCCAACCGCAAAAAAGGCAGCACCTACCAGGATGTGCATGGTTTGCTGTTCAAAGAGAGATGGCAATGGAACGAAAGTCCGAAAAGAAACAAGGTTCCATTGTCCAGATTGTGACGTCGGACTTTGTCCAGTTCCATGCTTTAAAATTTATCACACTCAGGATGTTTATTGAATTTTCTTTGTTTGACAAATTTCATTATTTTTTATTACATTATTGAATAAAATTATATTATTTATTAGATTATATCTCATGATTTTGTGTTTCAAATTTATCACATCTGGGATGTCTAAAAGAGTCTTGTTTGGTCAGGTTTAAAGCGGATGTTCACCCTAAACCTAAACATTTGCTCATCCCGATCAGTATAATATTTATATCAACATTTGGCAAATATTTTTCTTCTTAGCGTTTTTATTTACCTTGAATTTAGTATTAAATAGGGACACTTCCTGGTATCCCTCCTGCGGGAGTGGGTGTTCCTTTACTTTTCCCCAGCGCCCCAATGCCTCCTGGGAGTGCAGTGTCATGCCCAGGAGACAATTCACCACGTCGTCATCAGCTTGACAGCTTCAGAGCGCTCGTTCCGAGCTGTAGCTGATGTTAGCATATACCACATGTGTCCCGCGGCGCCCCCCCCCCCCGCTAAACAACTGTACAATGGGGAAAGAAAAAAAAGCCCATCCCGCGGCGGCACCCAACCCCCCCCCCCCCCGCTGAACAACTGTACAATGGGGAGAGAAATAAAAGTCCCCGCCCCGCGGCGGGTCCCCTCTCATACAGTCCATTGCGTTTTTTTATGCTTCAAAAACGCATGGAAAGTAGGTTATATTTTTTTCAATGGCATAGTTCACACCATTGCTTGCAGTTCCAGTGCGTTTCATTTCCAGAAAATAAAGTAGAACATGCTGCATTTTTCCTGCACTGGACTGTACTGGAACGCTGTAAAACGCAAAAAAAAGCATCATAAACGCACAGGAATGCATCCAAAACGCACATGCAGGAAAGCATCTGGACTGCGTTTCTATAGAGTGAACTTGCCCTAAAGCTATTAACTTGGGGGGGGGGGGGGTACTCTGCCTGTAAAGTGGTGCATCTGTAGCATGTATTCAAAATGCTGCTTCAAAGATGTACGGCTTTAGAGCAAACTTACAAATCGACATTGCAGCTGCAAGATTTTAACTCCAAAAAAAAATAAGCCTGCCCCCCCCCCCCCCAATACATACAAGGCCATTTGGGTCTGGAAAGGCGTAAAATGAGAACCCCCACATAAAAAACCCACCCCCTCCCACGCACTAACAAACCCCTAGCCAAACACAGCAAGCCAGCTAATGAAAGGGGGTGTATGCTTGGGGGCAGGAGGGGTTCAGGCCCCCCAAAAGTGGTTTGGATTGGTAAAGGCAGCTCACAGCCTTTGGAGAATGGAGTGGAGTGGAGTGTAGAGTTCCCCTTTAAAAGCAAAAACTAGCCCCAAAGATAACATATGCATTAGAGGGGGAAGGTTAAATGCCCTTTTAGTAAGAGCTAGAGTATTGAGAGTCTTTTTACATAATTTTAACAAGGTACATGTAACATGTTAACAACGTAACACGCTAACATGACCTGTGTGCAAATATCCTTCAAAAAATACAAAAATGGGCACCTCCATTCATAGTGTGGGCACCCAGCCGTGACAGCTTTCGGCTTCACGGCCGGGCACTCACTGTTGCATGCGCAAACGGCGCAGCGCTCTCTGAGTGGACAGGCAATCGCCTGGGACCTGTCACGTCCCAGGTGATCGCCTACAGGGAGGGGCCACCAAAAGGCGATATGACAAATCGCCTAGACGGCCCCAGGGCGGAAGGAGGAAGTGGGACAGGAAGTCCCACTCCTACTGAAGCCCCCACTCCCCCCCCCCAAAAAAAATGACATGCCAAATGGGGCATGTAAGGGGGCGAGGAGTGGATTAAGCGGATGTTCCAAATTTGGGTGGAACTCTGCTTTAAGAAAAAACAGTCAAGTTTAGAGGTGCGCCTGTTCAACCCACGCAAATGCATTTACGTGACTTGACATTTACTAAGATTTTGCCGGCGCACTGAACCAACGCACTTGGCCGTGCGCAAATGCCACTTGCGCAGTGCACAAAAAGACCTCACGCAGTTCTAAACGTACTTGCAGGCGCAGCAGGCTTGTTCTGAAAAAAATACTTTCTCATTCTATTTTGGGCATATTTGTTACTTGGGCAGTTGTTACTATACTTCCTCACATAACCCCACTTCACCCCATAATATTGGCACTTCCAGCTTCTTTTAATTTTGATTTGAAGATGCCGTGCGCCAGGTCCATAGTGGCGCACTGAGCGCCTCCTCCCATGTGCCGAGAACACTTTAGTAAATGGGGAATAGCGCTGCATTACCGGCGCAAACGTTTTGTAATACCAAAACTGCCATTGCGCCTCGGCGTGCGCCGCAACTCAAGGAGCAAACGGTTAATAAATCAGCCCCATGGTGTCACAAGTCAAGGAATGAATACATCCTAAACTGATTTTTACAATGTATTATTTGAAAAAGTAAATGTAAAAAGATATATATATAGGTTTTTTTATTATTATTTTCTGTTGTTCTGGACTAGAAAATTCAGTTTTTAAAAACAATTCCCTTTTTTTTTTTTAGGTAAATATGATCTTCTGCACATTTATATTATGTGGTGTTTTATCCAGCCAGCAGGTGTCACTCTTGTCTACCTATTATATCATTAACATTGTATCCTTTTCCGCTGTGCTCTATAAAGCCTGCAGTTTGACCACGTGCTGCAAAACCACGTACCTATACATCATTCTGTTTCAAGTGGTTGAGCTGCAGGCATCACCCCCGTACAGTTTTTTAGAGCCAACGGTCAGCTTTCTTGAAATAACAAACAATTGTTATCACAAGCCCCCTCCTGCCACCTTCCGTTGCTCCGCCCGGGCTCTCCTGTCCCAACAGGAGACCCGAGTTACTAGTTGGCGCGTCCGCTGGCTGTCCGGAGACCCAAACAAAGCCGGAATCAGCTTTGATCGGGTTTCAAGTCTAGTAACCCAAAAGCGTCATCACAACGTCACTTTCGGTTTACTGGAGCCTTAAAGGCACCAGATTTTTTAAAAATGCTAGTATTCAAAACAGCCAAACTTGGCGATTTGAATGCTTTTAAGTGCAAAAGACGGATTATAGACTCCAGATCCCTCCAAATACCTGACACGTGACTATTGCTGTCACAAGGGATGTTTACATTCCTTGTGACAGCAATAAAAGTGATCCAAAAAAAATTATAATTAAAGGGACAATGTAAAAAATAAATAAATAAATAAATAAATAAATGAGCTAAAAAAAATGTAAGCGCCCCATCCCTCCATGGTTGTGTGCAGAAGCGAACGCATCCGTAATTCGCGCCTGTAAATGTACAGTGAGGTATCACCGTGATCGTCAGAGCAAGAGCAATAATTCTAGTACTAGACCTCCATGGTTATGGGACACGTTCACATCCATGCATTTTTCAGCTGCTGCGTTTTTGGAACGTTTGAGAACATTCCAAAAACATAATACCATGCTGATGCATATAATATCATCACTGCGATCCATATATAGACATACATGTTGTAACAGAAGTATTCATCAAATGGATCACAGTTCTTGTAGTACATCAATCATAGTAATGGGTAAGATCCCATTCAAAATGTAACCCTGATGGAATTCTGGTTTATATTACTGTTCTGTTCAGGCTTATATAATCCTTGGGAATATTTAACTTTATTTATTTTTATGCAAGTCTGATACTTGAATATGAGAGGGCTCATGCACACCATATCATTCAACAAATCCCCCAGAGAGTGATGTTTTCCTGCATGCATTTTACGGCTGCAACAAAATAAACATGCTACACCCCCATCATAAAGGGAAAAAATATAAATCCTGTGTAATAGCTTATTTTGTGTTAAAAAAACAAACAATTAAAAGGTAATTAAAAAATGCAAACATTCACAGATCACATAGAAAGAATTGTGGGCATCTTTTTAGGGTACCAGACTTCTGATATTTGCTGCCCTGCAAACTACTTGTCCTGCTGCTATTTTTTAGCATTCATAGAAACTCAACTATAATAGTTTAAGTGGTTGTAAACCTTAGACTTAAAGAGGAACTGCAGTCTGCTCACATAATTTATAATAAAAACATCTTTGCCATTCTGAAGCTTCCCTCCAACCACTTTTCATATTATTTTATATATACTGTGATTCTGTACTTGTCAAATATGCTGCAGAAATCTCCCGCCACTGAGTCTGGCTGCAGCCATTTTAACTGTGGGCAGCTGAAGCTGCTGCCTGTTCACTTCTTGGATTTACACTGACATACAGAGTCACACCTCCAGCTCTTCAGCTCTCATTGACCCTCTTATGACTAATCCCCCCTCCCTTCATGGCACACTTGCAGGAGAATGAGAAAGAGAGCTGTGCATGATGTCATTAGTGTGAATGATGAGTATTACTGCGCTAACCCAATGTATGGATAGTAAACATGCCCCAGTTGAAGTCTATTCAGACGAAACGCGTCGGACTTGGCTTATTGCTCCCCACATTGATTTTTATCTTTTGTGATCACAAATTTTATATTTACGGATCTATGCTGGTTTTTATTCAATAAAACCTACCCTTTTTCTCTCTTTATATCTTTCCTGATGAGAGTTTTTTGGCCTTTCCATCCGGTTGCTCAAATTCGGTGTTCCAACTTCACGGTTACCTGTAAGACTCCCCGAAGTCGTTCTTGGAGTTGCCTGGGTTCCTATGATCGTTCTGGAAGTCCGCCGATCCTGGTTTTATTTGCTCGATTGACTCGTTGTCACCGACATTGGAGTCCACCACTTCCGGTAAGAGTGCATACCCCACATTTCCGGTGGAAGATACATTATCCCTGATGTTTCACGTGTTTGCCTAGTTATTGTGCTTCACTTCTGAGCAACAACCATTCCAGTTGGACTTCATGTGTTTACTACACGAATTTTCCACTTATGGGACATTTTGCATCTATGTTTCCACTTATTTATATGTTTTGTTATATTTGAGATTGGGCTGTATAAGGTATTTACTGGGAGAAAAAATAATGTTTTACTATCCAAAGTTAAAACTACAAGGGCAGAAGATTTAAGAGATGGAAAGATGAAAAAATGACTGAAGGTCCGCTTTATGTCACTTCTGATAAATGTTTCCTGACATCAAGAGGTAAATGGGTGACGAGAGAGATCTCCAGTGCATAGCCTGTGTAGCGGACCCCCAAAATTGGGGTAGCTATGCTCTAAATTTAAGGGCAGCCTGAGCAATAGTTTAGCTCAGGTTCCCCAATTCTGTTAGTTTGGACTCTGCTCTGCTGTAATGTTGCCTGGAGTATAGTTCCCCTTGACCTGTGGGTGGCGCTGTTGCCCAGGTCTTGAGGAGAACCACGGGTTGCGTTGTGGTGTGATTGGGTGTCCTCTCTCGGCTACCGTGCGGTGGGCGGGTTTTGCCTGATGTGCATGCCGGGAGAGGGTACATAAGGGGCAGACGCCTTGATCTGGAGTGGTGTGCCGGGGGGATTCCAAGGAGGACCCCTGGTGGCGAAGTCGTGCCCTTTGGCCCTGCTGGCCGGGGGGTGCGTGAACTGGTCGAGGAGTCTCGGGCACCTTTAGCCCGAGGCTACAAAGTTCCAGGTAGGCCCAGTACCTTCATTTGGATCTACAACCAACCACTGGAGTCCCAGGAAACCCGAGGGAGGGTGGCCCGCTCTGAAACAGAGGAAACCGGGGGAGGACCTGTCCGATGGATCGGTGAAGGAAGTCACGGTCTCGGGGAGGCCCGGTTGCCTATCAGAGGGAAGGATTCGTGAGTTGCAAGATAGCTCCTGTAGCGTGCCCCATTGGCACCTATGGTCTCTAATAATCTACAGGCGTTAGGAAGTTCTAATTCAGGAACTAAAGGATTCTGTGGCAGAGGATCTCCTTAACTTGTCCGTGAAGGGGACTAAAACCAAAGTGTCATGTTCGTGCTTCACTCCGGCCGCTAGAACTGTGAGAGGGATCTATCCGGGTGAGCAATACACACTCAGGCTTGAGTGGAGAATGAGGTGACTGGGTGCCGCGTGCCTGAACCTATTTCCCTACCAAATCCTATTGCTGTTTCAACCTTTTTCCCAATTTGTTTCAAGCAAAGAAAATAAACTCATCTGTTGGAGTTTAAATACTGTCTGGACATTGACCTTCTTTCGGGGGAAGAATAGACTTTTTCCTACATTCTAGGGACCAGAACCAACTGAGGGAGGTAACTCGCCGCAGGACCCAAAATTGTAAGAACACCACTCAACCTCTTATACCAGGAGGATACGGGCATGTGACATGGTGTGCCTTTACCCCTGCAAGTGAAGGTAGGCAGGAAAAAGGGTCTGTGTGCTACATCTGTAACTGAAGTCTCCCCCCTCCCTCCCTTCCCTCTCCTGCCTCCAGGCAAGGGAGTACACTAAGGTAAGGGGTGCCCTGTGGACTCTGATGTAAAGGGGGCTTTAAGGACCCTAATTTAAGGGGGAATGCTGGGAACTCTGATGTAAGTTGGAGGTTTGGTGAGCATCTCATTTACATCAGAGTTCCCCTTTACACCAGAGTCCACAGTGTTCCCCCTTAAAAATAAAATTGCTCTGCGCCGCTAAAGTGTTCGGGTTTGGCTTGAAGAAGAGGTGGCAACCCTACCAGAGAGGGGGACCTGGGAAGAGGAGGATGCAGGCTGCTCTGTGCAAAACCATTGCACAGAGCAGGTAAGTTTAACATAATTGATTAAAACAAAAAAAAACTTGAGCCTTTAATATCACTTTGTTAATAAATATGACCTTCCATTTTCAATTTGCGGTCGTAATTTTCTGTAAAATCCAATGCAATATGACACAGAGGGATTCTGGTCAGCTTTAAAAATCAATTCCATATAGTAGGAAGAGATAACATTTATTGTTCCATATGACCTATAGAGCTGATTTAAGCTTCATACCGTCATAAATGATTACACAATTCTGTAAATGCAGGCATAAAATATTTGCAACGTACAGTATATTATTTAAACAAGTCATATAAAATATCTTTAAACGCAGTCAAGAAGACACGTTTAGCCATCTGGAGGAATGACAAGGGGAAGTTTATTTTCGGTGGATGATTTAATCCGTTCACCTATAATAGCGGCAGTCAATCAGCGTCTCCTGTCAGCTTATTCACCTTCACTTCCTGCCGGTGACACTCCTGGAGAGTCAAGTCTGACCTGTTCCCATGCTGGGTCACAAAATGTTACTTGTCTGTCTCTGTCCAGTTCCCCTGACAGGAAAGATACAACTGAAATGTCACATTTTACACAAAGCTTAAACATTTTAAAGTTGAGTTTTTAGAAGCAGGAATCCGTTAGGAATAAAATGTACCAGTAAACTTAGAGTGTCAAGTTTTCTTCACTTATTGTTTATTCTTCCATTGTGAGATGCTGCAGTCCTCCTCCTTGAAGGTCACAATATACAGTTCCTAACAGCTGAGGACAGGTTTCAGATTGATGATGGGGAAGCTTTCCTTGCTGGATGGAAATTACTAATGTGCAACAGCTGGAACCCAAAACAGCAGACCGTTGCCTAAGTCTGATTTTATTTTCTGTGTTGAAGTAGAAAAAAAAATCCAACTGTTGCTGGCTTATACTGGTCTGGTGACACTGGGACCCATGTGGTGGTGATCAGGAACACTGTTGCTGGCTTATACTGGTCTGGTGACACTGGGACCCATGTGGTGGTGATCAGGAACACTGTTGCTGGCTTACACTGATCTAGTGACACTGGGACCCATGTGGTGGTGATCAGGAACACTGTTGCTGGCTTATACTGGTCTGGTGACACTGGGACCCAGGTGGTGGTGATCAGGAACACTGTTGCTGGCTTTCACTGGTCTGTTGACACTGGGACCCATGTGGTGGTGATCAGGAACACTGTTGCTGGCTTATACTGGTCTGGTGACACTGGGACCCAGGTGGTGGTGATCAGGAACACTGTTGCTGGCTTTCACTGGTCTGTTGACACTGGGACCCATGTGGTGGTGATCAGGAACACTGTTGCTGGCTTTCACTGGTCTGGTGACACTTGGACTCATGTGGTGGTGATCAGGAACACTGTTGCTGGCTTATACTGGTCTGGTGACACTGGGACTCATGTGGTGGCGATCAGGAACACTGTTGCTGGCTTACACTGGTCTGGTGACACTGAGACTCATGTGGTAGTGATCAGGAACACTGTTGCTGGCTTATACTGGTCTGGTGACACTGGGACTCATGTGGTGGTGATCAGGAACACTGTTGCTGGCTTACACTGATCTGGTGACACTGGGACCCATGTGGTGGTGATCAGGAACACTGTTGCTGGCTTTCACTGGTCTGTTGACACTGGGACCCATGTGGTGGTGATCAGGAACACTGTTGCTGGCTTTCACTGGTCTGGTGACACTGGGACTCATGTGGTGGTGATCAGGAACACTGTTGCTGGCTTATACTGGTCTGGTGACACTGGGACCCATGTGGTGGTGATCAGGAACACTGTTGCTGGCTTACACTGATCTGGTGACACTGGGACCCATGTGGTGGTGATCAGGAACACTGTTGCTGGCTTAAACTGGTCTGGTGACTCTGGGACTCGTGTTGTGATCAGGAACACTGTTGCTGGCTTACACTGGTCTGGTGACACTGGGACTAATGTGGTGGTGATCAGGAACACTGTTGTTGGTTTACACTGGTCTGGTGACACTGGGACTCATGTGGTGCTGATCAGGAACACTGTTGCTGGTTTACACTGGTCTGGTGACACTGGGACTCATGTGGTGGTGATCAGGAACACTGTTGCTGGCTTACACTGGTCTGGTGACACTGAGACTCATGTGGTAGTGATCAGGAACACTGTTGCTGGCTTATACTGGTCTGGTGACACTGGGACTCATGTGGTGGTGATCAGGAACACTGTTGCTGGCTTACACTGATCTGGTGACACTGGGACCCATGTGGTGGTGATCAGGAACACTGTTGCTGGCTTAAACTGGTCTGGTGACTCTGGGACTCGTGTTGTGATCAGGAACACTGTTGCTGGCTTACACTGGTCTGGTGACACTGGGACTCATGTGGTGGTGATCAGGAACACTGTTGCTGGCTTTCACTGGTCTGGTGACACTGGGACTCGTGTGGTGGTGATCAGGAACACTGTTGCTGGCTTTCACTGGTCTGTTGACACTGGGACCTATGTGGTAGTGATCAGGAACACTGTTGCTGGCTTAAACTGGTCTGGTGACACTGGGACTCGTGTTGTGATCAGGAACACTGTTGCTGGCTTACACTTGTCTGGTGACACTGGGACTCATGTGGTGGTGATCAGGAACACTGTTGCTGGCTTACACTGATCTGGTGACACTGGGACCCATGTGGTGGTGATCAGGAACACTGTTGCTGGCTTTCACTGGTCTGGTGACACTGGGACTCATGTGATGGTGATCAGGAACACTGGTGTTGGCTTACACTGGTCTGGTGACACTGGGACTCATGTGGTGCTTATCAGGAACACTGTTGCTGGTTTACACTGGTCTGGTGACACTGGGACTCATGTGGTGCTGATCAGGAACACTGTTGCTGGTTTACACTGGTCTTGAGACAATGTACAGGTGCTGATCAGGAACACTGCTGCTGGCTGCACGGGTCTGTTCACTCTGGAAGTGCTGAGGCAGCATTCGGGAACACTGTTCCTGGTTTATACTGGTCTTGAGACACTGTACAATAAGGTGACCAGATTTTTAAAATGAAATCCGGGGACATATTTTTTTTTCACTGCTCTGGTGACACTGGGACTCGTGTGGTGGTGATCAGGAACATTGTTGCTAGCTCGCACTGGTCTTAAGACACTGTACAGGTGCTGATCAGGAACACTGTTGCTGGCTTACACTGATCTGGTGACACTGGGACCCATGTGGTGGTGATCAGGAACACTGTTGCTGGCTTTCACTGGTCTGTTGACACTGGGACCCATGTGGTAGTGATCAGGACCACTGTTGCTGGCTTAAACTGGTCTGGTGACACTGGGACTCGTGTTGTGATCAGGAACACTGTTGCTGGCTTACACTGGTCTGGTGACACTGGGACTCATGTGGTGGTGATCAGGAACACTGTTGCTGGCTTTCACTGGTCTGGTGACACTGGGACTCGTGTGGTGGTGATCAGGAACACTGTTGCTGGCTTTCACTGGTCTGTTGACACTGGGACCTATGTGGTAGTGATCAGGAACACTGTTGCTGGCTTAAACTGGTCTGGTGACACTGGGACTCGTTTTGTGATCAGGAACACTGTTGCTGCCTTACACTGGTCTGGTGACACTGGGACTCATGTGGTGGTGATCAGGAACACTGTTGCTGGCTTACACTGATCTGGTGACACTGGGACCCATGTGGTGGTGATCAGGAACACTGTTGCTGGCTTTCACTGGTCTGGTGACACTGGGACTCATGTGGTGGTGATCAGGAACACTGTTGTTGGCTTACACTGGTCTGGTGACACTGGGACTCATGTGGTGGTGATCAGGAACACTGTTGTTGGCTTACACTGGTCTGGTGACACTGGGACTCATGTGGTGCTTATCAGGAACACTGTTGCTGGTTTACACTGGTCTGGTGACACTGGGACTCATGTGGTGCTGATCAGGAACACTGTTGCTGGTTTACACTGGTCTTGAGACAATGTACAGGTGCTGATCAGGAACACTGCTGCTGGCTGCACGGGTCTGTTCACTCTGGAAGTGCTGAGGCAGCATTCGGGAACACTGTTCCTGGTTTATACTGGTCTTGAGACACTGTACAAAAAGGTGACCAGATTTTTCAAATGAAATCCGGGGACATATTTTTTTTTCACTGCTCTGGTGACACTGGGACTCGTGTGGTGGTGATCAGGAACATTGTTGCTAGCTCGCACTGGTCTTAAGACACTGTACAGGTGCTGATCAGGAACATTGTTGCTGGCTTGCACTGGTCTGGTGACACTGGCACACGTGTGGTGGTGATCAGGAACATTGTTGCTGGCTTGCACTGGTCTGGTGACACTCGGACATGTGTGGTGATGATCCCCTTAAATACTCGGGGTCAGCCCAGCTGGGGCAGTGGAGTTCGGGTGGAAGTTGGAGATGGAGTGTTAGGCTGTTGGGGGCCCTTGAGGGTAAACCTCTAGTCTGGGGGGTGACCTCGGGCCTGGGCTCGGGTGTGGAAGGGACCCTCTCCAGGACACATGACCGGAGTCATGAGAGCAGAAGGACAGCAGGAGAACACTGCTGGGCGAATCTCCAGGGAGGAAGACAGCCAGGTGTGATGGATGGATGTATATGCATCAGCTGTCTTTTCAGCTAGAGTATTTGTGGACTGGATTATACAAAGAGGGACACAACTGTCACCTTGAGCCTTTTATATTTCCTGATAACTTTAGATCTATTTCTGAGTTTCTATTTACACTGTATCACAATCAACTGAAAAAAAAGAAGAGCGTTCTTTCAAGCCAAGTCCAGAGAGGTCATTTCCTGTAGAACATTGAAGGAAATGGAATTCTGGTATTCATACAGTTTCTGGATTATATTTGTATGAGTAATTAGTAGTAGCAGTGCAATACGCTTACTCATGTGCCATTTAAAACATTATGTGCAAAAAATAGGTTTTGGATGTGTTTTCCACTGACAAGCTATGGACTGTAAAACAGCTAAAATGTAACAATAATTGTGCCTAATAAATATTGAGGCCTCGTACACACGACCGGTTTTCTCTGCAAAAAACGACAAGAAAACTGCCAGGAGAGCTTTCTTGCCGAGAAAACCGTCTGTGTGTACGCGGCTTTCGGTTTTCTCGTCAAGAAAACTGCCCAGATTCTCGACGAGAAAAAAGAAGACCTGCGGTCATTTTTCTCGTCGAGAATCTCGTCGGCCTGTTTCTCGACGAGAAACCCGAGCGTGTGTACACTTACCTGTCGCTGTGGAAACCCGCGCATGCTCGAAATGCTGGAAATGACTTTGACGCATGCGCGGTAGCTTCCTAGGCATAGGCATAGGGTGTAGCAAGATGGCGGTGACGGCATCGAATGTTACGAGCGCACGCTCGTCGTAGTCGATGATGTCACCGCGTTGGTGGGTTCAAAAGAACGGCGGTTCTTTTGAATCGTACGTGTGTACACTCGGCTGGAACAAGATTCTTGTCAAGATTCTCGTCAGGAAAAACAACGTTTTTTTCCTGACGAGAATCTCGGCCGTGTGTACAAGGCTTGAGTGTTTTCAGTATGTACATTTCATAGTTTTCTATTGGTTTAGCATATACTGCTTACATACCTCACAACTTTCTGAGATGGGAACGAGGGACACCTATTAGGAAAAATAGGCATAGGACACACCCCCTGCCACGCCCTCTTAAAGGAGAAATCTACAAAAAAAATTATTAGAGAAACCAACAAGGGCTTTTTCTTTACCACTACTATTGTTTTATATTGGCTTTTAACATTTTCAATTGCAGTAATTTAGAAATTGGATGGCAGGTTTAGCACTTGGAAACCCTTTTTGAAAGATAAAAAGTGCATTTTATATATGACTATACAGATCAGACAACAATGAGGGACAAATGAGGAGGAAAGAGGGACCGAGGGACTTTGTTCCAAATCAGGGACAGTCCCTCGAATTCCGGGTTCAGTTGGGAGCTATGTGATTTGTGACAAAATAATCTGTCCAAAAACATGAAGACCGCTATAGCAATTGCTGTGGCTCCTTTCAGGCAGCAAATCGCAGAGATGCAGGATTTCGGCGTCACCTTCCAAGAAAAATTTGCCGGACTGGAAAATGTGGTGAAGGGGCAACAGGAGGAAATCCGTGCTCTGCAGAAACAATTGCTGGACCTACGTTCCCGAGGTGATGGTAACGCACATATGCCTCATCCACCCAAGTTCAATGGTTACCGCCGCCATTACAGAGGTTTCCTTAACCAGTGTTGCATATATTTCCAAATGCGACCCACTGCATTGATTTCTGAAAAACAGAAGGTAATGTTTGTTATCAACCTCTAGCTTGGGCCTAGCTCTAGCTTGGGTCTATGGTGTGATGTCATCATGCACGGCACACGCGGTGGGAGTCCAACTACTGCTATAGCCACTGGTCTCCGAGCCGTGTGGTGTGGTGTGTGTCAGAGGGGACTGAGTGTGTACAGGTGTGGGGGGGGACTGAATGTGTACAGGTGTGGGGAGGGGACTGAGTGTGTACAGATGCGAGGGAGGACAGAGTGTGTACAGATGCGAGGGAGGACAGAGTGTGTACAGGTGTGGGGGGGGGACTGAGTGTGTACAGGTGTGGGGGGGGACTGAGTGTGTGCAGGTGTGGGGGGTGACTGAGTGTGTACAGGTGTGGGGGGGGACTGAGTGTGTACAGGTGTGGGGGGTGACTGAGTGTGTACAGGTGTGGGGGGGGACTGAGTGTGTACAGGTGTGGGGGGGGACTGAATGTGTACAGGTGTGGGGAGGGGACTGAATGTGTACAGATGCGAGGGAGGACAGAGTGTGTACAGATGCGAGGGAGGACAGAGTGTGTACAGGTGTGGGGGGGGGGACTGAGTGTGTACAGGTGTGGGGGGGGACTGAGTGTGTGCAGGTGTGGGGGGTGACTGAGTGTGTACAGGTGTGGGGGGGGACTGAGTGTGTGCAGGTGTGGGGGGTGACTGAGTGTGTGCAGGTGTGGTTGGGACTGAGTGTGTGCAGGTGTGGGGGGGACTGAATGTGTACAGGTGTGGGGGGGACTAAGTGTGTACAGGTGTGGGGGGGACTGAGTGTGTACAGGAGTGGGGGGGGACTGAATGTGTACAGATGTGAGGGGGGACAGAGTGTGTACAGGTGGGGGACTGAGTGTGTACAGGTGTTGGGGGGGGACTGAGTGTGTACAGGTGTTGGGGGGGGACTGAGTGTGTACAGGTGTGGGGGGGGGACTGAATGTGTACAGATGTGAGGGGGGACAGAGTGTGTACAGGTGTGGGGGGGGACTGAATGTGTACAGATGCGAGGGAGGACAGAGTGTGTACAGATGCGAGGGAGGACAGAGTGTGTACAGGTGTGGGGGGGGGACTGAGTGTGTACAGGTGTGGGGGGGGACTGAGTGTGTGCAGGTGTGGGGGGTGACTGAGTGTGTACAGGTGTGGGGGGGACTGAGTGTGTGCAGGTGTGGGGGGTGACTGAGTGTGTGCAGGTGTGGTTGGGACTGAGTGTGTGCAGGTGTGGGGGGGACTGAATGTGTACAGGTGTGGGGGGGACTAAGTGTGTACAGGTGTGGGGGGGACTGAGTGTGTACAGGAGTGGGGGGGGACTGAATGTGTACAGATGTGAGGGGGGACAGAGTGTGTACAGGTGGGGGACTGAGTGTGTACAGGTGTTGGGGGGGGACTGAGTGTGTACAGGTGTTGGGGGGGGACTGAGTGTGTACAGGTGTGGGGGGGGGACTGAATGTGTACAGATGTGAGGGGGGACAGAGTGTGTACAGGTGTGGGGGGGACTGAATGTGTACAGATGTGAGGGGGAAAAGAGTGTGTACAGGTGGGGGGGCTGAGCGTGTACAGGTGTGGGGGGGACTGAGTGTGTACAGGTGAGGGGGTTGGCAGGCCCAGGCCTAAAGCTGTGTAAGGGGCCCCAAAATTTATGATGGCTGCCCAGCCAACTACTGCTATAGCTTCTGGTCTCAGAGCCTGACCTCTGATCGCATACCCCCCAACTTTCTGAGATAGGAACGGGGGACACCTATTAGAGAAAGTATGTATGCATAGGACACACCCCCTGCCACACCCCCTTAAACTTGCCGACCAGCCGCCGTCATTATACAGCGGCAGGTTGGCTCATTCCCACGAATCACCGAACCTGTATGTTGGCTCCTTTAAAAGCCATAGCAGGCGCGTGCACGCTATAAACAAAAGAAGACCGACAATTTAAAAACTTTTTGCTATAATAAATATCCCCAAAAAAATAAAAAATAAATTTCTTCATCAGTTTAGGCCAATATGTATTCTTCTACATATTTTTGGTAAAAAAAAATCGCAATAAGCGTATATTGATTGGTTTTGCGCAAAAGTTATAGCGTCTACAAAGTAGCGGATAGATTTATGGCATTTTTATTATTATTATTATTATTTTACTAGTAATGGCGGTGATCAGTGATTTTTTAGCAGGACTGCGACATTGCGTTAGACAGATCGGACACTATTGACACTTTTTTGGAACCATTGACATTTATACAGCGATCAGTGCTGTAAACATGCACTGATTACTGTATAAATGTCACTGACAGGGAAGTGGTTAACACTCGTGGGCAATCAAGGGGTTAAGTGTTCCCTAGGGAGGTGTTTTTAACTGTGGGGATGGGGACTGACTGGAGGAGGAGAGAGATTGCTGTTCCTGATCACTAGGAACAGACGATCTCTCTCTCCTCCCTAAACACAATGGGGATCTGTTTGTTTACATTGACAGATCCCCGTTCTGGCTCTCTGTGGAGCGATCGTGGGTGGCTGGCGGAAATCGCGCATCGGCTCCCCCGCCGTGCATCTGGTGCGTGCCTTTTGCGGCGCGCACGCGCCCCTGCTTTAGCTGTTTATAGGGCCGATGTACACCTATGGCGATTTGCATGAACGAGCCGACCTGCTGCAGTATAATGACGGCAACTGGTTGCCAAGTGGTTATAGACATATTAGAAAATAGTGCAAAAAAAATAAATGAAACTTCTATTTAGATGACATGACAGTGAATTAATTGTATCCCAACTGGGATCAGCCTGATGGAATCTGTAGACAGAGCACACAAGATGACTGACAAACTATCTGCAATGTTTTGACAAGGAAGGCAAAAGGTCCATAGAGATCACCACAATGTTCTATTACAACATCAGAACATTTATTTCTCAATAGCAGAATAATAACATAATGACAGTTCCAGCAATACGTAATCCCCTGGAAGAGATGGATGATGTTAGGAAAGAGTTATGCCGCGTACACACGATCATTATTCACGGCGGTTAAAAAACCGCCGTGAATAATGTCATTTAAAACGGGGGGAACAGCTTGTTCCCCACACACGGTCGTTTTTCACGTCGTTTTTTTCTCTTGACGAGAAAAACGACCGTCTGTGGGCTCCGCGGCAGTGTTTCCCTATAGGAAACACTGCCGCGGAAAAAATGTAGGAAAAAACGACGAGAAAAATTAGAACATGTTCTAATTTTTCTCGTCGTTTTTAATGCCGTTTTTCTCGTCGAGAAAAACGACAAAATGCCCACAGACGATCATTTTTCTCGTCAAAAGGAAAAAAAAATCGTTTTTCTCGACGAGAAAAACGGTCGTGTGTACGCGGCATTAGAGTTACGACAGGTGAAAAGAAAAAAATACACTTATTAAACAGTTAGAGCAAAGAGGTTTTTTTTTTTTTTCTTTTAGGATAAAGGTTTTACATAAAATTAATAAACGTTGATCATTTGTAAGCACCCCGGTCAGTGGTAAATGGTTTGTCACAGCCCTCTAACTGTCACTTTTGCTGGACAGCTTGGCCTGTTACAGGAAGTTAAAAAATAACAGATTTAGGCTGCATTCGAATTTTGAGCATTTTTTTGGGCGTTTTTTGTGTGTTTTTGCACATTTTGTATGCAGCATTTTTGAGCTTTATCATTTTTTTATTAGCCAATAGAGAAAACTATTATCTGTTGCATCATTTGCTGCTAGGTATTTCAGCTTTTTTAGCTCTTCCATTAGCTTTTATTTCTTCTTTTATTATTATTCATTTATTATAATGTTTTTTCCTTAGGGTAAGGGGTTCAAATTCAGTGTAGGTTAGGGTTAGGATTAGGAGTTGAGGTTAGGGTTTTTTATTATTATTTTATTCATCTTTAATCTTATTCATTATTATTATTATATGAACAATAATAAATGATAAAATAAATGTAAAATAAATACACACAAAAAAAAATCATAAATAAAAAAAAAAGATTTAATAAATGAATACTAAGTAACAATAATTAAATAATTAACCCTTAACTTTAACCCTTACCCCTTAATAAATAACTAAACACCCTAACCCTAACACAAAAAAATATTATTATAATTATTATTAATAATGTATTTTTTTGTTTGAGTTTGGGTGTTGTTTTTTAATTATGTATCGGGGTCTCCTTTGAGACTCTCAGGACTACCCTACCCAGAACCCCATTTGGCACCCAGGGTGCAATGTTGCCGCCGCAGAGACTCATGGGTGGAGCTATATAAGGAAGGGGGCGAGGCTAGGCTCGGTCTCTTTGGGACACGAGACTTCGATGAACAAGCTCTCCTGTGCGGATCTGCTGGTGTGCAAGGCCTGAAGCCTGGGGCCTTGCGCAGCTACCAAAGAGCCTTCCACCCTACTGCGAGCCTGGGTGGCATCTGACTTTGTTATCCTCAACCTTTGTTGGATCGGAGACCCGACCACTGCAGACGCTGTGTCTGGAGACACAGCAGGTGGAAGTCCCGGACTGGGATCGCATCCGGAGGGGTGAGCGAGCACATGCTCAATCCAAATACTTTATAGTGTTGCTAGGCCTACAGACTGCCGTGGCCCACCAGCTTGTATTTGAGACCCCACTGGAGATCTATAGCAGAACTGAGTTAAAGGGTCTCCAGTGAAGTGTTCCGTGTTGTTACTTGACCTGTGGATTACAAATGTGTTCCTGAATGTGCACCACCATTCAAGATTTGCATGCAAAGAAATCATCTCCTAGAGACTGAGTTTTAGAGTCTGGGTCAGGCCTGACCAAGCGTTAGAGTTTAGTTGCTGCATCACAGGGCGCTTAGTTAATGGCCGTTACATGTGGTATGCCATTACTGTATTTCACTAATGTGTAGTATGTTATTCGCTGCAGGGCTCTGCAAGAAGCACGTGTGATTTGTTATAACTGTTGATCTATTATACCAAGAGAGAGTAAACTCGTTATTCTTTAATCGCTTTGCATTGGTGTCTGAATTTTACCAGAGAGTATAAGAGATATTACCCTAGACTAACTGTGCCAGAGTGGGTCGAGTAAATTGCCGGGGTATGGCGGTGCTGTGTGCAGGGCCCGAGACCAAATTCAGCGGCTCTCTTAGTTGGGGGTGCGCTACAATTATTATTATGATTAGTATTATTAACAATAATAATAATGTATTTCATATTTTTAAGGTTAGACGTTAATTATTATTTATTAATGTATTATTACATATTATTCATTTATTTTACTTATTTATGATGATTTTTAGTTATTTGTGTATTTATTTTACATTCATTTATTATATATATATATATATATATATAATCATTTATTTCCAGCCTCTTCCTATTAATCTGAACAATCCTGAAGTTTGCAAACTTACCTGGTGAAGCTCCCCAGATATTTACTGCCTTGAATTCTGTGACACGTAGTGGCTATGTGAGTAGGCACTGCTGAGTCACACATTTCACAGAGCCTGCCTTCTGAGCTACAAAGATGCTGAGAGGAGGAGTTTCAGGAGGCGGAGTCATTACAGGAATCACTGTCTGGTACCATGGGTTATATAGTCCTTAGAAATGGAGGAGAATCTGAAAAGGATGCAGGGAATCCAGCAAGTTGTGGAAAGAAATGGCAGAAGACAGGTAGAGCTCACAACATAAAAACATAGATTTTTTTTAAGTAAGAGTATATTGGCAGGGCCGGCGCTCCTGCCTAGGGCACACTGCTGCCTAGGGGGCACAGCCACAGCCGCTGACTTCCCCACTAGCCTGGCTGGGGAACACGAGGGGGTGAAGAATGCCACCCTACACAGGGCTGGGGCACTGACTGACTCTCCAGAGAAAGCAGCAGCCGTGGAGGAAATCCGTAATAGCTGCTGCGGAGGAGGTCACCTGCAGCTCAGCCTGTAAGAAGGGCGACAGCTGGGGAGCCGGATGAGGTGGGCACAGCTGGGAAGGCAGAGGAGGACAGTGGGGAGGGGACACTGGGGAGCCGGACGAGGCGGGCACAGCTTGAGAGGCGAGGAGGATAGTAGGGAGGTGACACTGGGGAGCCGGACGAAGTGGGCACAGCTTGGGAGGCGAAAAGGACAGCAGGGAGGGGACACTGGGGAGCCAGACAAGGTGGGCACAGCTGGGGAGGCAGAGGAGGACAGTATGGAGGGGACACTGGGGAGCCAGACAAGGTGGGCACAGCTGGGGAGGCAGAGGAGGACAGTATGGAGGGGACACTGGGGAGCCAGATAAGGCAGACACAGCTGGGGAGGTGGAGGAGGACAGTGGGGAGGGGACGCTGGGGAGCCAGATGAGGCAGACACAGCTGGGGAGGCGGAGGAGGACAGTGGGGAGGGGACACTGGGGAGCCAGATGAGGCAGACACAGCTGGGGAGGTAGACAGTGGGGAGGAGACACTGGGGAGTCGGATGGGACAGGCACAGCCTGGGAAGCAGGGGAGGACAATGGGGAGCCATACGAGGTGGGCACCGCTGGGGAAGTGGAGGACAGTGGGGAGGGGACACTAGGGAGCTGAACGAGGCGGGCACGAGGACAGCTGGGGAGGCGGGCACCCTCAGGTCCCCGGACGTAGGAGAAATTCTGCTGCCCCGGTGAGTCTGCTCTGACCCTGTTCCCTGTTATAGTCACCTGCGCCCTAGGCAAGACTACCGCCAGCCCCTGCCCTGGCCCCACGGGTGGGCAGCAAAGGGGGGGGGTGTTAGTCTTGCCTAGGGCACAAAATAATCAAGCACCGGCCCTGTATATTGGATTGGAAGATTCTAATTGCATAGCTCCCTGATTTCAAGGGACTGTCCCTAATTTGGAACAAAGTCTCTCTGTCCCTCTTTCCTCCTCAATTTTCCTTCATTTAGGTCTAATCTATATAATAATAAATAATAATAAAATTCACTTTTTAGCTTTAAAAAAGTGTTTCCCAGTGCTAAACCTTTCATCCAATTTCTAAATTGCTGCATTTGTAATTTTCAAAAGCCAATATATAGTAGTGGTTAAAAAAAAAAAAAAAAAGCACTTGTAGGTTTAACTAATCTTTTTATTTTATAATTCTCCCTTAAGGGGGCGTGGTAGTGGGTGTGTCATCTGCCTACTTTAGCTAACAGATGTCCCTCATTCTTACCTCAAAAAGTTGGGGAGTATGTTATTGCCTGGCTGTATCTTACTTCATTTCCTTTTATTCACAGACTGAAAACGTGTAATACATGAATGTCAGAAAAGTGTTGGAATTTGTTATCTGTTTGCAGCAATGGCCGCCCCCATACTTATGACAAAGTTACTTTGAATAATCCATTGTAGGACTAATATGCAATTCACAGGTGTGCACGATGCAAAAAATAGTTTGTGCCATTTCCGATTCGTTTGTTAAGTTTTTGTTTTGTTATGTTAAAAAGATTTGTTTTCGGAATTTGTTTTGTATATTTATATTCAGTTACTATATTTGTTGTTTTTTAATCGATTTGCATTTCGGAAGACGGCTATATTTATTCTATTCTATTGTTTTCTATTCCATTCTTTTCTTTTCTTATCATTTTTTTTTTTTTACTTTTATACCTTACTGTATTTATTGCAATATGATTTAATTTCAAATTCAAATAAATTTTCGATTTTTTTGAATTCATTATTTCGTTACGTTATTTTGTTTTGTTGTCATTTATTTCGGATTCGTCGAAATTCGATACTATTGTGATTGGGAAATTCGGATACATCCAAATCTCCAAATAACTAAAAGTGCATCCGAATTTCGATTTGTAAAGAAACGAATTGCACATTTTATCTTATAGTACAAATAATATACAGATATATTCTTTTTAATAGAACTTATCAAATAGATAAACATAATACAAGAAAAAGAAGAAGATGCTGCATACTGTATATCAAATAGGTGACGTTTCAAAGTTTTGGCTCTTTATCAGAAATTAAGATATCACAGAGAAAGTTATTATCTTGGCTGAAAATATTTCCCTGCTGGATCCGTGTCTCATATTCCCATCAGAGGACATCTTAGCCAGCGTTTGCAAGCATGAAATGACTAATAAGATAAAGTAAAAGATTGGACAGAGCTGCATAAGAAATCTTACAGCGCAAAATACCTTCAGTTATATCAGCTTATCAACTCCATAGGAGTAACCGGCTGCCAAGCTACAAAAACACCCGCCAGCCAGGCATGCAGCAGAATTAGCGTTAGCACCAAATTACCCATATAGTGATATAAAAGGATGGATGAAGAGAATCTGTAGCCTCCCTGTGTGATTCCCTACGGTCTACTGCAGCCTACACTTAGAGAGATGGGGAACAACTATAGCATTACCTACATAGGGGCCGTAATAGTTGGATCTCCCCATACAGTACAGAGGCTGCCAGCCACCCAAGCACCAGTCCATATACTCTGGGTCCAATGAATCAGTCTAAGGCATTTTTTTGTCAGTTTATTGCTTGCAGTGGTGGTGGGTGGTAGGCAGGAGGCAGCGTGGTGCAACAAGCTCCAGTCCTCTCCTCCATGATGGCTTACAGCTCCTCCCCTCCTCCTCCTAAGCATCCAATAGGATCGCCTGGGAGGTTCAGCCAATCGTGTGACCAATGTCAAAACCCGCTTCCCGATTGGTCGGGAGGAGGATCAGTGTTACAACAGGGAAATATTCTTTCGCTGTTGTAACACACCTGGGGGGGATCGGAGTGCACTTTCTGCAACCCAAACCCACCCTTTATTGAACCCTTTTAGAGCCTCTGGCTCTAATCTGTTTTTAAAAAAACAGCCTCCCAGCATTGGAATCCACGTGCCGGTGTCCTGAAAGGGGCCTGACGCATGGATAGGGGAGGCTGTGATGGACAGGGGGGGAGGGGCGGCGCCCGTGCGCCCTTAATGGATGGGCCGCCCCTTATGCTTCATTAACTTTAACAGGAGAGGGGTTAAGGCATGGGATACTCCAAAACGCTCAGCACTTAGAGCTTAGAGGATAAGCTTCTCCTAGAGCGGCATCACCAAATGGTGGACCGCGGTCCGGATCTGGACCAAATTACTGTCCCATCCGGACCGCCGTGGTCCCGCCATTTAGGAACCAGCTTTTTCCCCAAGCCTCGGCCGCTGTCATTGTCAGCAGAATGAGGAGCAGGAGACTGTACAGTTCTAAGTGGTGGGTGGGAGCTGCAGGAGTTTTTAAGTTGACCAGTAGGTGATTGGTTGGGCAGTCCTAGCAACCAATTATCAGCTTGGTAATAAGAAAAGTTAAGTCAGACCACTCCCGCTCCCCCTTGCCGCTCAGAACTGTACAGCCTCCCGCTCCTCGCTCTGACAGCGGCCGAGGCTTGGGGGAGAATTCGGCTCCTGCTCTCCGTTCAGAACTGTATAGTCTTTTGCTCTCTTCTGTGTGCCCATGTAAATGGAAGAGTAAAGGGGCAGAGGAGAAGGGGGGGAGTGGACCAGAGGTCACAGCTGTGGTGGCTGGGATGTGAAGGGGGGGCAGTAGACTAGAGGACACCACTATGAAGACCAGTGGTGAAATAGGGGGAGAGGACTACTGTGTGGGAGGACAACACTGTAGTTGCGGTGATGTGAGGGGGGAAAGAGGACAGCGCTGTGGGGGGTGAAGTGAATGGGGGGCAGAGAGAGGACACTGATGTTTGGGCTCTGATGTGAAGGGGGGGCAGAAGACACCACTGTCAGGGCTGTGATGTGAAGACAGGGCAGAAGATACTACTTTGGGGGGTTTGATGTGAAGGGGATGCAGAGGACACCACTGTGGGGAAAGAGGGGGGGTGACATGAAGGGGGGCTGAGGACACTGCTGTCAAGGGGAAACTGTGATATGCATGGGGGACAGAGGATCTGATGTAAGAATGGTATTGTGATTTAGGAGGAGGGGGTTTTGATGTGAAGGATCATCATCACAAATATGCGATTCGGACCTCGGTTGGAAGAAAATTTTACTGATTGGACCTCCGTGAATTTTAATACAGTACCCCTGTCCACAGAGTAACAGGGAGTGTTAAACTAAATCTAAAGCACATCTGTCAAACACAAGTCCTGTGGGCCAAATCCGGCCTGCCAGGCCATTTCATGTGGCCCTCGCACCGTTCCTGCAGTTGTAGCACCTCCCTCATCTCTGCCCCACCTTATCTCCGCAGTCAGCAGCAGATAGGAGGACAGAACTCCTCTGCCAGATCCTGCGCTTCTCCGTACAGCCGCAGAGAGGCTCGTCTCTGGAGCCCTGTCTCAGCAGTCTACAGCATAGAGGAGGACAGAACTTCTTCTACAGATCCTGTGCCTCTCTGTGCAGCTACAGCCCCCCCCCCTTGTCTCCGCCTTCCCTGGTGTCAGCATTCAGCAGGCTCCGCCCCCTGCTTCTTTAAATCAGCAGCACAAGGTAAGGGAGACAGCAGTCCTTGTGGCTCTGAAACCCTCTTAGGGAGAAGGCACCCTGCTCTCCATTGTCTCAAAATATCACCATTCCAGCCCCCTTCTGGACACTTCTGTCCAGGGATTGGCTGAAACTTGATAAATATTCAGGATGGTTGTTTTGAATCCCCTGCTCTAAGCTCTGGAAACTTCTTCCAGAGGCAGGGAGAAGGAATCAAAATCCCAGTCTGTGAAACCCCTGAGCAGACCAGGCCAAACAATTACTACTCCCTTGATTACAGAAGGAGCAAAACTAAAACTGACCTCACATTCTATGCTAGGAGAGTGCTACACCATACACCATCCGTCATGCACTAGTATTGTCTCTTGTCCTTTTAAAAGTCTGCGTCTACCCGCTCCACCTCATGGACCAGAAGTGACGCACACGGAAATCTGTGCCAGTATTTCCCCATGTTTTCTATGCAGTATTAAAGGAGTTTTTATTGTAAATGCATTGCCACTTAAAGTGTGAGTAAACTCCTGTAGCAGGGGTTTAAATTTAGGGGGATACACCTGGGTGGTAGTATGACCCAGGTGTGTATAAATCATAAGAGGATTTAGACCATTTAAATCGTGGAGGACTTGGTGGTGTACTATTCTCCTTGGCCTGTGGGTGGCGGTGTTCCCACGGGTCAAGGTAGAATCACTGCCGCAGTGCTGTCCTTTTTGTCCCATTCCGGCGGTGGTACAGCGGGGGCGGAGAACCTGCTGTGGCGTCACATGAGGGGATAAAGGGGAGAGACGCCCTCGCCACGAGGTCTTGTCGAGTGCGCGCCCAGGCACCTTAGGCCTGGGTGCGGGCGGTCCGGAGTTCCAGCCCAAGCGCCCTAGGCCTGGTCGGAGCGGAGTTGGCGTCCATCCCAGGCACCTTAAGCCTGGGGTGAGGTACTACACCGGAGGCCTGGGGCCCAGTGACTTCAACTGGGCTCCACAAGGGCGGATGAGTCCGAGGGACCATGAGGTGGATGGGGCCCATGTCTGAGGTGAGGAGGCCGGAGAGGTTACCCGTCTGAAGAGTCCGGAGCAGCATCAACCCGGTGACGGAGGGGCCTCTGGTAACTCCCTTGGAGGGACATCTTCCCCCTGACAGGGGCCACAACACAGCGAAGGTACTCCAATTCATATTCTTCAGAGTCGCTGGTAGAGACTCACAAGTTTCAAGTTTCTCTCTCTAGCCAATGGCTATAGCAACTGCTGGTGAAATCACAGTGGTTTAGATTATCATTAGGACAGTGCCTCGACCTGCTCACCCCACCGTATTGAACTGTTTATGGGTCTCAACCTATCGGTTGACAAAGAACTGTTTAATTGTGTGCTACAATAAAACAAGTGTTGGACCCTTATCGGTGTGTGGAACTCTGGTTAATGGGAGTGAAGGGGAGTGTCAGCACAGCAAGACTTGGTTTCTAATAGAAACACACAGGCCCGAGAAGAATAAATGGTACTGGCTTTCACCTCACCTGCTGCAATGGGGAGGACATGGGCCGTAGCGCATCTCACCCTCACGTACAACATACCCCTAGACCAGAAAGAGGGGGTGAGGCCGCTACACTCCATTACATGAATTTTACCTATCGGTACTGTAAATATCTCCTAAACCTGGTGCATGTGCCGATGCATGTGCTCTGAAGGAATGACCACCCGGGTTTCGGTGTCGCTTTAATATTTTGTCCTTTTAACTTGAAATAGTACACTATGGGAGCTTTTTTATATGCCTTCTTGTAACATGGGCAAGGCATTATGTCCACATAAATATTAAAGAGATTTAAAGGGACCGCACCCATTATTCCATGGAACCATTGCTGATGCCACCAAGAGAGTCCCTAGTGGACAGGAGGCCTTGATGTGTCCAATCTAAGGAGTGGAGAGACACTGGCGGTTTTTATACACACACACATGAGTCATTATTATTTTGGAGAGCTCTGAGGTGGCACTGATTGTAGATATATGTGAGCATATATAGAGATTTTCACCCAGTGTGGGGATTCAATACCACGGAAGATTAAGTGGATTGTTTATGGCCCTAATGAGATCAGGTGTCCCAAAGAGAGACTGTTTATTCATGTGCACATTATGGCTCTGTGTTCAAGCTGAACGGTTTATTACATTGTGTATTTTATTATGTTTTTTTTTTTTTCATTACTATTAGGTATTATAAATATCTATTTATACACTTGAAGTTTGAACAATTTATGATTTATGAAGAATTCATGAGATATTTAGCCGTTAGCGCAGCACTATTCTTAAATTCTATTGATTCCATTGTGGGAACACAATTTGTGCTAGCAGCAGCTGGATATTAGCACTATTTTACTTTGTTGTCACTTTTGTTTTTTGGTTTTATCGTTACTGACTGGTAGTGCAGGAGTTACATTTTATTGTTCATTTTTCATACCCTTTCCATAGACACACATGGAGCTTCTGATCAGGTCTACCTGAAAAATGGACAAGCAGACATGATTGGAATGCCCATGTGAAAGGGCCCCAAGAAACAAAAATACTGGTACACAATATTAATAAAAGTGTAGCGGGTATTTAAATTTGGGGGGGGAGCATCTGGGTTAGTTAACCCAGATGTACTAATTGTTAAGGAATCTGAGGATCCCTTTTGTGGTTCTTGGAGGACTCTGGTGGTGTGAGGTTCCCTGTGGCCTGCAGGTGGTGTTGTTGCCCTGGGCCAGAGTTGAACCTGCACCGCAAGACTGTGCCTTTTTGTCCTTTCCTGGCACCAGTGCAGTGGGGCGGGGAACCCGCTGTGACGCAAAGGGAGAGGAGATAAAAGGGGCGGACGCCCTGACCTCGGGGTTCAGAGTTGGAGGACGCGGCCGCACCCAGGCACCTTCGGCCTGGGTGCTGGCGTTCCGGAGATCCGGGCCCAGGTGCCCTTGACCTGGCCGGAGCGAGGGATGGAGTCCATCCCAGGCACCTTAAGCCTGGGGTGAGGTACTATGGCCAAGGCCTGGGGCAGTTCCGACTGGGTTCCGCGAGGGTGGAGGAGTCCAAGGGGCCCTAAGGTGTTGGGACCCGTATCTGAGACGAGGAGGCCGGGGAGTGTAACCCTTCCGAATAGCCCGGTACAGCATTAATCCAGTGATGGCGGGGCCTCTGGTAACTCCCTTGGAGGGATGTCTTTCCCCTGACAGGGGCTGCAACGTAGCGAAGGTAACTCCAGTTCCTGTTCTCTAGAGTCGCTGGAAGAGACTCTGAAGCCCAAAAAATTCCATTTAACAGCCACTGTGCTTAGCAACCGTTGGTGAAACCTCAACGGTTTCGTTTCTTTGAGGATTGTGCCTTGACCTACTCCCCACCAATACTGAACTGTTCTATGGGTCTCAAACTGTCTGCTCGCAAAGGACTATTTGTTTGCCGTTATGGAATAAATAAGTGTTGGACCTTTTCAGTGTGTGGTACTCCAATTACTGGGAGCAAAGGGGGTTATCAGCAGAACAGACTTGGCTCTGAGCGTATACACAGCCCGAATGTAATCTGATGCTGGCCTTCACCTCTACACGCAGCAATCCAGAGGACATGGGCCGTGGCGCACCTCGCTCTCCCCTTTAAAGTACCCCTAGACCGGAGCCAGAGTATGCACTAAAGAAGAGAGAGAGGGTGAGGCCGCTACAAAAGTATTGGGACGCCTGCCTTTACACGTACATGAACTTTAATGGCATCCCTGTCTTATGCCGCGTACACACGACCGTTTTTCATGACGAGAAAAATGGCATTTTTTATTTGGTCATTAAAAACGATCGTGTGTGGGCTCCAGAGCATTTTTCGCGACGTGAAAAATGGGCATTAAAAATTTAGAACATGCTCTATTTTTTCTCGTCGTTTTTCTCGTCATGAAAAACGGCCGTGTGTAGGCTTTAACGACGTGAAAAAAACGCGCATGCTCAGAAGCAAGTTATGAGACGGGAGCACTCATTCTGGTAAAACTAGCGTTCATAATGGAGATAGCACATTCGTCACGCTGTAACAGACTGAAGAACACGAGGCTGAAAAGCGCGAATCGTCTCTCACCAAACTTTACTAATACGAGGATCAGCAAAAGCAGCCCAAAGGGTGGCGCCATCCGAATGGAACTTCCCCTTTATAGTGCCGTCGTACGTGTTGTACGTCACCGCGCTTTGTTCAAGCATTTTTTTTTATGATCGTGTGTAGGCAAGGCAGGCTTGAGAAGAATCACGTCGTGAAAAACGTAGTTTTTTCAATGATATTAAAAACGGTCGTGTGTACGCGCATTAGTCCATAGGGTTCAATATTGAGTTGGCCCACCCTTTGCAGCTATAACAGCTTCAACTCTTCTGGGAATGCTGTCCACAAGGTCTAGGAGTGTCTATGGGAATGTTTGACCATTCTTCCAGAAGCGCATTTGTGAGGTCAGGCACAGATGTTTGGCAAGAAGGCCTGACTTGCAGTCTCCACTCTAATTCATCCAAAAGGTGTTCTATATAGTTGAGGTCAGGACTCTGCAGGCCAATCAAGTTCCCCTGCCTCAAACTCGCACATCAATGTCTTTATGGACCTTGCTTTGTGTACTGGTCCAAATCATTTGGTGGATGGGGGATTATGGTGTGAGGTTGTTTTTCAGGGGTTGGGCTTGGCCCCTTAGTTCCAGTGAAGGGAACACTAAAGGCGTCAGCATACCAAGACATTTTGGAAAATTTCATGCTCCCAACTTTGTCCCAATACTTTTGACAATATAGTGTATATTGCCCACAGACCCCCACCAGCCAGGGTTGTGGGGAAGAGGCCCTTGTCCCCCATCAACATGGGGACAAGGTGTTTTGGGGTGGGGGGGTGGAGTCCGCCCTGCCCCAAAGCACCACCCCCCCAATGCTGAGGTCATGTGGCCTGGTATGGTTGATGGGGGAGGGTGCACTCCCTTGTCCTCTCCCTTTTTTTACCTGCTGGGCTGCATGCTCAGATGAGGGTCTGGTATGTATTTTGGTGGGGACCCCACGCAACCAATCAATAATCAGCTGTCAGCAGCATTCAGCTTTTCTTTTCTTTTTAGGGTCGGCAGTGGCAGCGGGCATCGTGATTGATGATGGATCTACAACGGGGGGACATTTTATTTTTAATAAAGGACTTGTCAGAAACTTGTGTTGTGTCTTTACTAACTTTTTAAAAATGTTGGTGAATGGATAGGGATACTATGTACGCCATACTCATTCACATGGGGGGGAAGCTGGGATCTGGTGGCCTCCTTGTTAAATGAGGCTTCCAAATTCCAATAAGACCACCGCCTGCAGACCCCCACCACCACCAGCCAGGGTTGTGGGGAAGAGGCCCTTGTCCCCATCAACATAGGGACAAGGTATTTGGGGGATGGGGGGTAGATTCCCCCCTGCCCCAAAGCACCCACCCCCCAATGTTGAGGGCATGTGGCCTGGTATGGTTGATGGGGGGAGGGTGCACTCGCTTGCCCTCTCCCATTTCTGACCTGCTGGGCTGCATGCTCAGATGAGGGTCTGGTATGAATTTTGGTGGGTACCCCACACAATTAAAAAAAAATAATAATAATTTGGTGTGGGGTTCCCTTCAAAATCCATACCAGACTCCAGCGCTGTATCCTGGCCTAGGCCAACAAGGCCCAGGCCTAGGGCAGCACTTTGCAGGGGGGACAGCACGGAAAGAGTCCCCGCCGGCTTGCGCTACACTGTTACTGTAGCGCCAGTCTTATGGGGTGGACTGGGCTGAGAGGCAAATTAGTCTAGCGCCCCCATAAATGCTTCTAATTTTGACTGTCCTATCATCCTGGACCACAAACCTTCCTCACTGTGCTATATGTTTCTGCTGCACCTTTGGCATGGTTATATCTTCTTAGTCCTCTCCATAAAATTATCAGAAATTTGAGCTTGAAGTAGAACTATAGGCAACACTTTTTTTTTTTTTTTTCATTTTGGATGGAGTAAGGGAGGGTTATAGCCCCTGTCAGTTTATTTTTTTTACCATCCCTGTCCCATTGCAGAAATTTCTCTTCACTTCCTGCCCCATAGCCAAACAGGAAGTGAGAGGAAATTATGCAAAAGTAAGGGAATCCTTTGCCCCCCCCCAGGCCCTCAGAACTAGTGTCCCCACTCGAAAATTTTAGGGCGGGTCTTAAACGGAAAGGGGTGTTGCCTTGACAGGAAGGAGGTGGGTCATATTTAAATTAGGGGGTGCACGAGTTTAGTCAGGCCTAGGGCAGCACAAAACCTAAATACACTACTGCCAGACTCGAAGGGCCTGGTATAGATTGGAAGGTGGGCACGCCATTTTTTTCTAAATTTTTTTAAAGCCGTCAATTTTTGTTTTTACATTCAGCTGGAAACCCCGCTGACAGCTGATGACTCATCGGTTGTTAAGGGCCCAGAGAAAAAAACAAAAACGCGCATAAAAACGTATAAAAAACACTTGCGTTTTTGGTGTGGGTCTATTGAAGTCTATTACACACAAAACGCAATCTGCCGCGGGAAAAACAGTCCCTGACCCTTTCCAAAAACGGCAAGGGCTGAAAAACACATAACGTAAAAAACCATGTTAAATGGACCATAGTGCGTTTCTGCAAAACGCACTAAAAAACGCACAGGTGTGAACCTAGGGTTAAGACACTTCCTTCATAGTGAATAAAACATAATTTTTTCTTGATGAAAACAGATCTTTTATAATAAAGGATAAAAATGACGCTCGCCCTTTGTTACAAAACATAATCTTTCCATCCACTTATATATCCAAAGTATATTTTTCCTCGGGATGCGACCACCGCCCCTGAACAATGAAAACATATCATCAGCATTTGTGAAGTTATCTTTTCTTTTAGTAAACTGTCAAAATAAATACAACTCAACAGAAAAGATGACCACCCTTCCTTGGGTGTTCCTCAGTTGTGGATTTACCTTTTGTGCCGTAGTTGTTCTCGGTCAGCACTTTGAGCGCTCCCTCCAGCCCATGTTATCTGAATGCATACTTCCTGAGGACCGGCCTCCCCTGACCCCCAGCTCTTTTGTATTCTTTCCTGTCACATTCTTCACCAGGGTGACCTGTAGCTCTGTGGAAAGCCTAAAGTAGTATTAAATCCCCAGCGGTTCTTTAGCTTAAAGTTGTTGTAAAGTCAGAAGTTTTTTTTATCTTAATGCATTCTATGCATGAGGATAAAAAGTCGTCTGTGTGTAGCAGCCTCCCCAGCACCCCCTAATACTTACCTGAGCCCCATCTCTGTCCAGCGATGTCCACGAGTGTCTTGGCCTACTGGGACTCTCCCTCCTGATCGGCTCCATTGGCTCCCACTGATGTCAAAGTCAGTTAGCCAATCAGAAGAGAGAGGGGGTGGGGTCTGAATGGACACACAGAGTTGCAGCTCGGCTCGGGTGCCCGCTTAGCAAGCTGCTTGCTGTGGGGGCACTGAACAGGAGGGACGGGCCAGGAGCACAAAAGAGGAACCTGAGAAGAGGAGGATCTGGGCTGCTCTGTGCAAAACCATTACACAGAACAGGTAAGTATAACATGTTTGTTATTTTTATTTAAAAAAAACACACAAAAAAATTGGGACTTTAGAATGACTTTAAAGTAGTTGTGAACGTACAATGTTATAGACACTTTCTATTACAGTTATAACAATGCCGACACCATATCTGCTTCTTGCTTAGATATAAAAAAAAAAATTATACCTTTTTTACAAGGTTACAAATGTCTGTCATGTGACCATGCATCTTGTTTTCCTGATAGTGGGGGGCAGAGTTACAGGACACTGTGCAGACGTATGGCGTGCCTGTATTCCATAGGCTTTTCAGGCTAGATGCAGGCTGTACTTCAGCAGGGGGAGTTAGAGACATGGGCTGTGTTAGGGAGGGGGTGTGTTCAAGAGGCAGGCTGTGATTGGGAGGGGTGTGTGCCAGAGGCAGGCTGTGATTGGGAGGAGTGTGTGCCAGAGGCAGGCTGTGACTGGGAGGTGGGTGTGTTCAAGAGGCAGGCTGTGATTGGGAGGGGGTGTGTGCCAGAGGCAGGCTGTGATTGGTCGGGGGGTATTCAAGAGGCAGGCTGTGATTGGGAGGGGTATGTGCCAGAGGCAGGCTGTTATTGGTCAGGGGGTGTGTTTAAGAGGCAGGCTGTGATTTTGAGGGGGTGAGTGCCAGAGGTAGGCTGTGATTGGGAGGGGGTGTGTTCAAGAGGCAGGTTGTGATTGGGGGGTGTGTTAAAGCGGCAGACTGTGATTGGGGGGGTGTTCAAGAGGCAGGCTGTGATTGGGAGGTGTGTGTGCCAGAGGCAGGCTGTGATTGGCCAGGGGGTGTGTTCAAGAGGCAGGCTGGGATTGGGAGGGGGGTGTATTCAAGAGACAGGCTGTGATTGGGAGGGGTGTGTGCCAGAAGCAGGCTGTGATTGCCCAGGGGGTGTGTTCAAGAGGCAGGCTGTGATTGGGAGGGAAGTGTGTTCAAGAGGCAGGCTGTGATTGGGAGGGAAGTGTGTTCAAGAGGCAGGCTGTGATTGGGAGGGGGTGAGTGCTAGAGGCAGGCTGTGATTGGTCAGGGGGTAAGTGCTAGAGGCAGGCTGTGATTGGTCAGGGGGTGTGTGCCAGAGGCAGGCTGTGATTGGGAGGGGGGGTGTGCCAGAGGCAGACTGTGATTGGGAGAGGGGTGTGTGCCAGAGGCAGGCTGTGATTGGGAGGGGTGTGTGTCAGAGGCAGGCTGTGATTGGTCAGGGGGTGTGTTTAAGAGGCAGGATGTGATTGGTCAGGTGGTGTATTCAAGGGGCAGGCTGTGATTGGGAGGGGGTGTGTGCCAGAGGCAGGCTATGATAGGTCATAGGGCATGGTGGCTGAACGAACTCAGGAATGCTGTGTGTCTGCACAGTGTTCTGTACCTGGGAATGGCAAGCCAAAAGATGAAAACTGACCACGCTAACACAGATCAGCTTCTGTGCTTTGTGTGGTCAGTTTAGAATAAGGAAGAAAGGTGACTGGCAGGATCAACCAGGTACTTCAGATGAAAGAAATACATGAAACTGATAGAGACTGTGATTTATAAAATACTCATATGTGATAACACACAAAGAAAAACGAAAATAATTTGTTTAACATGCACTTTAACACATGGAGTGCACTAAAATAAACATTCTACAGTAAACAATATGTCAAAATTCTTACCCCAGCACTTGCAATTCTCTCTCTGTGCTGCTTCCCTAAAATTCCTGTTCTCACAGGGAAGAACTAAAGAGAACCCTCCCCACTCCACCTCCTGCCAAAAAAAGGAACTGATATGTAATAAAGTGTACATAAACAAGTACATTGTTCGATCGAAATTCGGGTAGTTTAGCCGTCACCGGCCAAATTTTGATCTATCTATGTGTAGCGGCCTCCACTCTCTCCCTCTAGTATCAATTCTTCTGGCTCTGGCTTTTGTCTAGGGGCACCTTGGAGGAGAGAGTGCGGGGTCACCACGCCAATGTTCCCACTGCAGATGTGTGTGGGGTGGAAGACAATCCTCTTTTACCTTCGGGTCGGTGTTCTGCATCTGGAGCCTCCTTCTGGTGGTTTCTTGAACAGTGTCTGCCAGTAAATGAGCCCCACACCAATAAAGTCCAACACTCCTTTATTCTTCTCAATGTAAAAGTGAACACAATCAGTTGGACTCCCTCAACGAACAGAACAGACAAGGGGGTGTGGATGCGAATAGGCCCAGGCACAATGAACTCTCTACTTCCTTCCTAGAAGTAGATTCCTGCTCCCAATCGAGGAAGATATCCCTTCGGGCGGTCTCCGGAGGCTCACCCGTCACTGGCAATTTGCTGCACCAGGTCTTCAGGTGAGTACCCCCTCCGGTCCCTTACGCCACTGGATTCGGGTACCCACTCCCGGGGTCCCCTGGGAAGTCCATCCCTCGCGGAGCCTTAGTCCGGGACACTCAGTCCCAGACCTCCATCCAAGTACCTCACCCCAGGCTAAAGGTGCCTGGGATGGAACACGACATCCGAACGTCCTCTAGGCCTAGGCCGCCTAGACTCCCGACACGAACCACCGTCCTCAGGCTGAAGGTGCCTGGGACTCCACTCCCGCCACCAAAAATGGCCGCCCCCTTTATACCCTCTCCCAGCAAGCACGGCGGGCTCCCCGCCCCACCATACACCCGCCAAAAGAGGCCAAAAGAGGTACGACACTGCAACGATGGCTCAACCCCGGGCCCAAAGTGACAGCGCCACCCGGTGGGCCCCAGGGAACCATACATCACAGTTTCCCCACCAGATTCAAACAGAAAAGCACATACCCGCTACATATGTCTGTTCCTGTTTGTGAGAAGTCAGGCCCCTTTCACACTGGGGCGGGAGGTGCGGTGGTGGTAAAGCGCCGCTATTTTTAGCGACGCTTTACCGTCAAAATTGCGGCGGTATTCGGCCGCTAGCAGTGTGTTTTTAAACTCCGCTAGCGGGCGAAAAAGGGTTAAAAACCACCGCAAAGCGCCTCTGCAGAGGCGCATTGCCGGCAGTATAGCCGCGCTGTCCCATTGATTTCAATGGGGAGGAGCGGTAAACACACCGCTCCTTCACCGCTCTAAAGATGCGGCTAGCAGGACTTTTGGAGCGGTCCTGCTAGCGCACCGCTCCAGTGTGAAAGCCCTCGGGGCTTTCACACTGGAGAAACAGCAGCCACTGTTTAGGGTCGGTTTGCAGGCGCTATTTTTAGCGCAATAGCACCTGCAAAATGACCCCAGTGTGAAAGGGGTCTCAATCATTATTACTGTATATCCTTTGTGGTTTTGTGCCCAGAGTTCAGCTTTAAGTTATTGGTAGAACATATTTTTTACTGGTAGATAAAATTAATAAGCTATAATTCAATATCTGCATATCTAAATCTACTGTATACTATTAATTATTTTAAAACATTTTTGTTAATGATTTACAAAACTAAAAAAAAAAAAAAAGATCTGGGGACTAAAGGAAAATAAACGTGAATAAACGTGTAGCCTAGAGAAAATCTTTTATTATTTAATTAACATTTTTTTAATAGTCTCATATAAGGCGCTCTCATTTTTTCCACATTATCCTCTAATACCATTACCCCGTACACACGACCGGTTTTCCCGTCTGAAAAAGTCCGAAGAGAGCTTTTGGACGGGAATCCCGGCCGTGTGTATGCTCCATCAGACTTTTTCCAACAGGAAAACTGCTGGAAAAAAAAAAAGAGAGTCAGGAAAAAATCCTAGCGGGAAAACCGTTCGTCTGTATGCTTTTCCGACTGGAAAAAAAACACGCATGCTCGGAAACAATTTGACGCATGCTCGGAAGCATAGAAATTAATTTTGTCGGTTCGTCATAGTCTTTTAAGTCACCGCGTTCTTGGCAGTCAAAAGTTCACCGGACTTTTGTGTGACCGTGTGTAGGCAAGGCAGGCTTGAGAGGAATTCCGTTGGGAAAACCATCGGTTTTTTATCCGACAGGAAAACCGATCGTGTGTACGTGGCATAAGACGGCTTTCCTTATTCCATTAAAATACTGCAAATGACTACAAAGGTCACGGAGGCCGGTTGCCTAGACAACTGTTTTCTCCTTTAGGCCTCAAACACCCTTCTGCTTCAGTAATAGCTAAAAGGCACTTTATTATCGTTCTTTATTAGTGCTAGAAAATGTTCCAATACTTTTCCTTCTTCCAGGAGGTCACTGTTATCTGGCCAGAAAGATCAAATGGAAGCCAATGTTTGTCTTGTATGGCTTGTAATGCCACGTACACACGAACGTTTTTAATGTCATTTAAAAAAACTAAGTTTTCCTCAACGTGATTTTTCTTGTTTCCTCACAAGCCTGCCTTGCCTACACACTATCGTGAAAAAAAATTCTCGAGCAAAGAGCGGTGATGTACAACACGTACGACGGCACTATAAAGGGGAAGTTCTATTCAGATGGCGTCACCCTTTGGGCTGCTTTTGCTGATCCTCGTATTAGTAAAGTTTGGTGAGAGACGATTCGCGCTTTTCAGCCTCATGCTCTTCAGTCCGTTACAGCGTGACGAATGTGCTATCGCCATTATGAACGCTTGTTTTACCAGAAGGAGCGCTCCCGTCTCATACTTGATTCTGAGCATGCGCATTTTTTTTCCCCTCGTAAAAGCATACACACTACCGTTTTTCACTACGTTAAAAAGAACGACGTGAAAAACTAGAGCAGGTTCTCATTTTTTTAGGCCATTTTTCACGTCGATAAAAATGCTCTGGAGCCCACACACGATCGTTTTTAATGCCCAATTTAAAAAATTGCATTTTTAACGTCATGGAAAACGGTCGTGTGTACGCGGCATAAGGCCGAATTTCTGTAGCCTCGGTTAACTCAAGTGGCAGATACCTTCATAGAAGACACAGAAGACATGGAAGGTCTGGACTCTAAGGCTTCCTTCACACGGGTGGCCGGTTGGAGGGGGGGGGGGGGACAGGAGGCTGAGCTGCAGTTTTACAACCTTCTGACCACACACCTAAAATAAGGTGACCAGATTTTTAAAATGAAATCCGGGGACAAATTTTTTTTATTGGCAAGTGGTAAACTATTTTATAAGCATATTTTCCTCAAATTATATATGCAGTCAGTGATGTAGCGTGGGTTGTCAGCGCCCAGGACAAGGCAAGAAATTCCCCCGCCAGACTTTTAGAACTTCCTGAGTCCCTTCCACTAGTACAGTAGTACTGACCAACTTGATTGCTACACTGACCTATCTGACCACTGAACTAAACTACCTGATTCCTATACTGACCACTACACTAACCTACCTGATTCCTACACTGACCTACCTGATTCCTATACTAACCACTACACTAAAATACCTGATTCCTACACTGACCTACCTGCGTTCTATACTGACCACTACACTGACCTACCTGATTCCTGCACTACTCACAACCCCCCCCCTACATGAACAGTGTAGATCGGTTGATTTTGCTCACCTATCCATGGCCTCCATGATAATCCATTGGAGCAGGGCTCTCCCCAGCACCAGGTACTGTTCCTGACACCCAGCTGCTCCTCAGTTTCCCCTGCCAAGAGCTTCTCCAATAGCCGTTGTACGCTCTGTACCGCCCCTCCTCTTCGTTGTTCTCATACACACACGGGCCGCCCGCACCAGAGGGATCATGGGGGACAGGCTGGACCACAAGTGTCCCTGGGCGGGGGTAGGGGAGTCAACACAGCACACTTGGGGGGCACAGTAATGATTTTGCGCCCCCCCCTAAATGTTGCAACCGGGGCAAGAGTACCAGATGTCCCCCCATGCCACTGCAATCTGGGGACAGACTGGCTCCGGGGACAGTGTCCTCAATCCGCGGACTGAAAGGAAAAATAGAAAAGCGCCTCTTAGCAAAACAGATTTATTATGTAGCAGACAATTTGTATCAAACACTTACATCATGGTAAGTTTCAGGTGTCATCCAGTAGGATCAATGTTTATATTGCGTCCAGGATCTCTGACGCTACTCCACGGATTTCCCAGGTCCCGGTTATGGCGGCCGCAAGTAGCCGGGATGCAGGCTGGCTTGTCCGTGATAGGAGACAGCAGCGAAAGATGGCAGTGGTCGGTCCGGAGAGGAGCGTCTGACGTCAGCTGGATGGTGCAGGGAACCACAACGCGTTTCAGAGCATGCGCAGCTCTCGTACAGGGCATGCGCGCTCCTTTCTCAAGTGTACAAGGAGACAGGAAGGACGGATGTTTAAAAGTAATTCTGCCCGTCAGCGCAGCAGTGATTGCTATGACAAGTGTGTTGCATGGAAAAAAACGGGAGTTTTAACCCCACTAACTTGGGATAGCTTAAATAGCAGAAAAATAATAATAACAATAGAAAATAATAAAAATAATAAAAAAATATATATAATAAAAATAATAATGATAATAAAGGTAATGAATAGTAATGAAATAATTTTGCTCATAATAAAATAATTATGAAGTAATTAAGGCATAACGTTTATGATAGCAAAAAATTATTGTTGTATGATAAAAACTTTTTAAGGAAATGTCTGTATAGACATTTAAGTAATACATTTTTTTTAAAAATTATTGTTATATGACAGGGATATGATGCCTGCCAACAAAATATTTGGGTGCAAGCTCTTAAATGTTACGATAAATACAATCAAAGTGATAAAATATAATGAGTATGATATAGGCACAGTGAATAATCATCAATCACTAGTCATTATAGAGGATTATCAGCGTAGCTGTATACAAAACAGAGGGAGATAATAAGAATAAAATATATATATATATATATATATATATATATATATATATATATATGTATGCTCATGTGCCTATGTGTGCCCACGTGCACACACACGTATAAAGGGACACACATACACATATATGCTTGTGCACACAGGCGCTCGCCCATACATGCGTGGAGGCTTGCGCTGTGTAACAGAAGAGCTAAAATAAAAAAATGGTAGTAATAATAATAGTATTGTATAATTATAATAAATGAAGGGATTATATATATGTAAAAAGAAGAAGCCATAAGATTCCTTAATGGAAAAGCACACACACACACACATCAATACGACCATGTAGGTGCTAACACTACAATATGTACATGCACACTTGCAACCGTGCATCATAAGGAGAGGGCAAATAAGAAAAGGGGAACATTTTTTAGAGGATCGTGTTAACCTCTAGTTCCTCGTTTAACCCATTCGGCACAAGGGTATCCAGAGTAAAGATCCAATAAGTTTCGCGCTCACACAGTCTGGAAAAACGCTCGGCCTCAGATAGGCCTTTAGGTATGGCTTCTATTACCCAAACCTGTAGGCCCTCCGTGGACTGGCCATGAAATTCCAAGAAGTGCCGTGGTACACTGTGTTCATCACAACCAGTTTCCACAAAGCGACGATGTTTGCCAAAACGCTGTCTTAGTGGGTTAATAGTACGACCCACATATAGCATTTTGCATGGGCATGTTAGGCAATAAACGACATAATCACTTGAACAGTTGAAAAAATTGTCAAGTTGATAAGTCTTGTCCCTATGAGAGAAGTTTTTTTGTCCATGTTGGACAAAATTGCAAGTTTTGCACAGGGCTTTATTGCATCTATACATCTCTTTAAGGGGGGCCGGACAAATCCCAAGCGCTTGCATTTGCTATTGTTTTTCAATCCGCGGACTGTCCCCGGAAACCGGGGGTGTCTGGTCACCTTAACCTTAAGGCTAAAATACAGCCAGAGCAGGCTGTTCACTTGTTGCCACCATGGTGCTTTGTATCACGACCATGTCAAATTTGGTGTGGTATGTTGAGTTGATAGGCAACACCGCCTGTCAATCTAAGCCGTTTAAGGCTACAGCTGTTCTCCCTCTCCTCGGCTGCCAGTGAGGAGAGGGGAGAGAGTGGGCACAGGACACATGTAAGGCTGTGCTGCAGACACTGTGCGCCGGAGGAGAGTCTGCTTACCACCCCAGGTTACAGAGGACACTGGGATTGGCTGCTGTGCAGGCTGGGATGAAAAAGGGAGGACTACTGGGAACTCCCTAAGACTATGGGAAATGTAGTCCCCAGGAGACATCTTCCAATAAAGCCAAGAGTGGGACAGGACTATTTGTCCCAGTAGACCAGAGAGCTGCAGCAGGAAAGGGAAGAAAGCCCAGGGCATGGGGTAGTCTCGTGGACAGCTGAGAGATTGATCACTAGAGAGAGACTCTGCTGCCACATCTACCCAGACCTCATAGCTGTGAGATATCGCCACTGTCAGGTCCAGAGTTGTTGCTGCCATCACCGGTCCTGTGAGATATTGCCATTCCCAGATCCCAAGTCGCCACTGACATCACCAGTTCCAGACAGAGAGTGGGAGGTGGCACAATTTGGTGCTGAGTGGCTGCAGGCCACAACTTCCTGCTCACTTTCTGAAGGGACAATGTCACCTATTTTTAGGATATAGTCTGGGTATTTACACACAGCATTGTGGGATCCACTCCAATCTAAGTGCTCCATCGCCGGAACTTTGGGCCCCAACGATTACCAATACGGTGGCCAGTGGAAGGAGTTTAGAGAGACTGACGCTCCTTTAGTGTGCAATATCACCCCTTAGAACCCCCCCCCCCCAGGTTTTGGGGTTCAGGGCAGAGACATTTGGTCTTTATGGTGTTTTTCACAATTTATTATACTGTTATTGCTGTTCTGTATTGCTTTTGCCTTTTGGGGAAATATTCCCAAATAAATCCTCCTCTTCTGGCCTTGGTGTGTTGAAGGGTGCGGAATTGCTAGGAAGGTTGTTGTCATACAGAATCATGGGACCCAAACCTCAGAGGCTCCTTTGAGAGTAAGCGCTACAGGAGATCACGTGTTGGGTGGTACATGGAGGAAACCACATACCACCAATTTAATATAGTTACTTTCACCAAGTTTTAGCCTGATGGTGTTGCTCTCTTTCTTGTGTGAGTTGAAGCCCCTTGTGGCTGGAGGTCATACTTCTGAACCAGGCCCAACACTGGAAGGATGACCTTCTTTCACTTGCCAGTGACACCTGTCCCAGCACTGGCTCCGAAGGCATTTCGAGGGAAATAGCGTGAAACGCCGATTTTCCTCCACTCGTTCATTTACACACATTACACTTACGCTTCAACCCAAAGGCATGGAGGGAAGCTGCTTTACACTTTGCGAGGCCTCATACACTCATGATCCAGCCCCAGTCCACATAGTCCTGCTATGCAGTGGATCCTAACCTAGGGTCCCTGACGCTTAGATGGGTACACTATACAGCCACCAATCCACTCCCCTGACAGAACCTCTATCACTGGCCACCACTGCCTCATCTCCTGAGCTCGCTGCTTCTCACTGAGCTTTCATAAAGCAGAGGGCAGGGAGCTAATGATTCACTCTGCAGAGATCAGTGAGGAGAGCTCTGAGAGATGATTGGAAGGAAGGGACACACTCCCTCCCTTCACACAGCACACAGAAACAGGGCTTAGGCTGTCAATCACAGGCCATGTGCTGGAGCTCCCTCCCCTGTCACCTTTTTGCCTCTTAAGCCTTGTACACACGGTACGATTGTTGGCAGGGGATTGTCTGTTGACAGACTGTCATCCTAAAATCTTACCGTTAGTACACTCCTTTTGACAATTGTTGTCCAACCTTCGGCCAACAAATGTTGGATGACAGGCTGGTAAATTTTCGGCGGACAACGGTTTGACGTCTGATTTTCATATGGTCAGTACACAAATACGTCACATAAAAGTCGAAAGTACAAACACGCATGATCGGAATCAATGCTCACCAAACACGAAATTAGCAGAAGGGGCCCAAAGGGTGGCACTCAAGAGCTGAAATTCCTCGTAGTCACCACGTTTGTGTTTGTGGCACGACAATTGTGTACCGTTAGTATGCAAGACAAGATCCTGGCACACGCCCTTTTGACAACAATCAGACGCTCGGTTGGCCAACAATCGTACTGTGTGTACGAGGCTTTAGGGATTGCAACTGGAGAGTGCAAAATCTGGTGCAGCTGTGCATGGTAGCCAATCAGCTTCTAACTTCAGCTTCTTCAGTTAAGCTTTGGCAAAAAAAAAAAAAACTGGAAGCTGCTTGGTTTCCTTGCTGATTTGCCCCAGATTTTAGTACATTGACCCCTTAGTGCTCTGTATTGAGACAAGTACACACTGTAGATGGATATGCTTTGTTCATATCTCATGTCTGAGATTTACAACCACTTTAACCACTTGCCGACTGCACTATGGCCGAATGACGGCTACAGCGTGGCCGTCCAGTTCTGGGAGGGCGTCTATTGACGTCCTCCCTGAACCATACCACCTGCGCATCTGCTGCGGCATTCACCTGGCACGCTCTGTGATCGATGTGTCCTTCTGAGCCAATCACAGCAGCCCTTTACCACGTGATCAGCTGAGTCCAATCACAGCTGATCACAATGTAAACGCACTTGCCAGTTATCGGCATTCCTTTCCTCACGCTGTCACAGTGTCCTGATTATCCATGCAGCCCCAACAGTGCCCATCAGTGCTGCCTATTAGTGCCCATCAGTGCTGCCAATCAGTGCCCATCAGTGCTATCAGTGCCTCCTCATCCATGCCGCCTATCAGTGCCCATGAGGGCTGCCAATCAGTGCTGCCGATCAATGACCATCAGTGCTGCCAATCAATGACCATCAGTGCTGCCAATCAATGCCCATCAGTGCTGCCAATCAATGCCCATCAGTGCTGCCTATCAGTGCCTCCTCATCCATGCTGCCTATCAGTGCCCATCGGTGCTGCTATCAGTGCCCATGAGCAAAATTTTATAACAGGAACTAAGGAAAACTTTGGTCTTTTTTCATTTGTTAGCAAAAAATAAAAACCCCAGTGGTAATTAAATAACACCAAAAGAAAGCTCTTTTTGTGTAAAAAAAATTATAAAAATTTCACATGGTTACAGCATTACATGATCGCGCAATTGTCATTCAAAGTGCAACAGCGCTGAAAGCTGGAAGGGGGTGAAAGTGCCCAGTAAGCAAGTGGTTAAGTAAACAGCATTCCCCTTTAAAGCGGAGGTTCGCCCACCCCCTGTAAAAATTAAAAGCCAGCAGCCAGCTGACTTTTAATAATAGGACACTTACTTGTCCTGGAGTCCAGCAATGTCCTACTGGCCCGGCGGCGGGGCAAGGAGGAGAGAGCCGAGCTGCTGATGTAATGCACCTTGGCCTGGACTCCCGGAAGTGGGGACAGGGTACCGGTCAAAGACAGGTATCCGCTCCCCCCCAAAATGTGCCAAATGTGGCACCGGAGGGGGGGGGGAGACAAATGAGTGGAAGTTCCACTTTTGGGTGGAACTCCGCTTTAACATATGGCAAAGTCTTTAGGACCCAGCAGTTCCCCACCAAAGGTATTGGGGCCCGTAATAGTTCTGATCAGGGTCCTGCCAAGGGGTAACCCCAGTTTGGTGTAGCAGTACATCACTCCATGTATGGGTCCCCGCTGTCCCATGACCAATCTCTTGCTCGTCCCTGGACCAACCCCCTCTCGCTTAAATATAGTGTCCTCCACAGGCCAAACGCCAGACACACCACAGCAAGTTAAACCTTACATTGCCAAGTGGCAATTTCTAATATAAGGCATAAAAAAATACTTGCCGGCACCTGCCTACACATGTATGGTGAGATGAACATAGCGTGGCTGTAAACTACCATCATCTTCCCTGCAGACCAATTCATAATAATATAAAGCCGAACATCCTTCACCGTACCGCAATGTAACTTCAGCTCGTTCTGCCCACTCCTACTCGACAGCTGCACTGTCTTTTTCTGCAGACATCTTCTTCTTGTTCTTAACAATGACACTCTCTATTAAAAGTTAGAAAATAATAATTTGATCATATCACTAGTTAACACAATCGGAAATATCCATTCATACATACCATTTCTCTTATTTTATCACCCCGGTATACAGGAGAGGTAAGGTTTATTCTGACCGTACAATCTTTCTTCAATCAACCTTTAACTCACCACACATATTACAATCCGATTGTACATTCTCCTTTAGTTCTACCAACAGCTATGTAATGCATGAGCCTTCCTGATTGGATACACATTGATTGAATAGATTAGGCAGTTCCTCATATTACATAGTTTTCCAAAAGTTTAACAAAGATTATATATTCAGGCGTTTATAGACATGTGCACCGCCAAAAAAAATTGTTTGTTTTGTTTCATTTGCTTTTTGTTTTTTTTCGTTTTTCGGGTCATTCGCAATTTGTAAAGTCGAAAATTCGTAAATAAGAAAGAAAATCCGAAAATTCCAATTAATAACTAACTAATAATAACTAACTATTAAATTATAGGTATTGGAATTTTCTTTTGAATTTGGCTGTTAGTGAACGTAACGAATACGAATTTATCTGAAGTTACGAATTATCCGAAATAACGAATGCCGCATCTAAACAGATGGAACAGAACAAATGAACTGCTTGCCGACCAGCGCACGACGATATACAGTAGGTGCCGCCAATTTTGTGTTTCTAACGCGATGGGATCGCGCTGGAAATCACTGCTGCGAGCTGTGCTTCTCGCGCTCGCTGCCCGCCCAAGATGCCGCGCATCCATAGGAATACATTGGGGGCGGCGAGCAGGAGGAGCGACATAGCTCAGCGCTGGCTCCCGCGACGGGGCTCGCGAGTGTCAATCTCGCCGCTAGAAGAGGCGAGATTGACACAATATCGGCGGCAGGTACTGTACGTCAGCAGAATGGCATGAACAGGCAGATGGGCATACAGGTACGTCCCCTTTAAGAAGCGGCATAAAAAATAAATAATTAAAAGCCAGCAGCTACAAATACTGCAGCCGCTGACTTTTAATATTCGGACACTTACCTGTCCAGGGCGCCCGCGATGTCAGCAGCCAAAGCTGATCTGTCGCTTGGCTCTCGGCTGCTGCTGCCGCCATCCTCGGTAAGGGAATCAGGAAGTGAAGACGTGCGGCTTCACTTCCGGGTTCCTTACTGCGCATGTGCGAGTCGCGCTGCATGTCCTCACTGGTCCCTGCTGTCTTCTGGGACCTGTGTGTCTCCCAGAAAACAGCGGGGGGAGGACAGAGTAGGCGCCGGAAGTGGCGGAGGTCACCTTAATAGCCGAGGCGACCTATGCCCGGAAGTGGGAGCAAATACCTGTATTAGACAGGTATCTGCTCCCTGCTCCCCTCTGAAAGGTGCCAAATGTGACACCGGAGGTGGGGAGGATTCCAAAAAGTGGAAGTTCCATTTTTGGGTGGAACTCCACTTTAAATCACGATTTAAATCACTAGTAAAAAGGCTTGATTTAAATCAACTTCATTTAAATCATAATTTTTAAAAAGTAACTGTCATCTCTGTCCCGCAGTGGCTCCTCCTCTGACCCGCTGTTGACTCACCGACAGTCCCATTCACTTTAATGGGACGGCTGGTGATGCGTCAGACACAACAAGGTGAGGGACGTGGCGGCAGCAGGTGAGTGGATGCCCGCTAACAGGCGCTGCCGTGATGGATCTGAAATGACAGGCGCTCTTTAAAGCGGAGCTCCGCCGTAAAAAAAATATTAAAAGCCAGCAGCTACACATACTGCAGCTGCTGACTTTTAATATATGGACACTTACCTGTCCTGGAGTCCAGCAATCGCTCATCTCTCGGCTGACCCCACCGCCATTCTCGGTGAGGGAATCAGGAAGTGAAGCGATGCGGCTTCACTTCCCGGTTCCCTACTGCTCATGCGCGAGCAGAAGCTGCGCGTCTTTCACTTATCCCCGCTGTATTCAGGGAGCCGTGTGTTTCCCAGAACACAACAGGGGGGGGGGGGGACCGGGAATCTGGTGCAAATACCTGTCTTAGACAGGTATCTGCACCCCCCTCCCCCCTGAAAGGTGCCAATTGTGGCACCGGAGGGGGGGGAGGAATCCGTTGATGTGGAAGTTCCACTTTAGGGAGGAGCTCCGCTTTAAATGTAAGGACTTATTCTTGCTGGTAGTTATAATCTTTAATATTTGCAAACAAAATGAAGGTTTCCTATTTAGAATAATAAGCTGTCAGGTTAGTAAAACAGCGATATCAGAACCGATACAAGCATACAGTTTGTAATGTACTTAGATTTGCAAAACAATGTGATAAAGGAAAATTCCTGAACATTGTTTCATTTTCTGGTTACTGTGAAATTGTGTAAATGCATCAATGCAGTGCATGTTATCTCAGCTTGCAGAGCTTGGATTCAATAAATGAGTTTACCAAAAATGTAAATATTACAGAATAAACAGCCTCATGCTAAATAACCAAGGTCCATTTCATGCTGAATAAACTAAATTATTAATGTATGTTAAATAGAAAACTATCTTTAGATAGATTTTTACACCAAAACCATTTTAATAAAATAAATTTTGATTTAAATTAAAAAAATCTGATAAAAAAAAATTGTTGATTTTTATCCACCCTGCAGTTTACCCACCCTGTGTGCTGTGTTTTTTGTGTGATTGTTTTTTAAGAAGCTGGCAATGAATGTCATTTGCAATTTAGGCCCCTTTCACACGGGCTGTCCGATCAGGTCTGCCTGTCAGTTTTTCAGGCTGATCTGATCGGACACTCCATTCACCCCTATAGAGCGGCGATTGTCAGCGGACACATACCCGCTGACATCTATTCGATCCAATCCTGTTCGTCAAATCCAGACGGATGGTGGTCCTTGTAACGGCTATCCCAAGTATGAAAGGGGTTAACGCCATTTAGGATATTCCCTTTCCGAACACAAGGCAGCTACCGACACTCCAGTCAGGCGAACAAGACCCATAAGAATAATTCCCCCTCAATAACGAGACAAACGCTCTGTCTTGAGGTTTAATCAGGAATCTCTCTTTATTGGATGCACACACACACTTTTAAACATAGCAGTTTGAACACCCTGCCCCCACAACCACTTTCCTATTGGTCAATTGTAAAGTACATTGTAGTTCTCAATTGGGTCCTCTTGGTCATGCAAATGAGGACTTGAAACAGGGTCAGCAGGGATTGGTCTGATAGCTTGAATAGGAGGACTGATATGTGTAATGACACAGAAGCCCGAGGGGGTAATTAAAGTACATAAACAGTCAAACACAGAACAATGCTTTAGGGTTAGGGTTAGCCTTAAGACAGGGCAGAAGACCCACCACTGTGTAATAGATTCAAAGGAGAAATACTTCAGTATTCCAAGGTTCATGACAATACTCCCCCTGGAAAATAGTCCAACAGCCACAGTGGGACCCCGAACGGGTCAACTCGAGGATGTTGGAAAAGTAGTCTTAAGGTTCCAGGTCCGTCTGCCGGGATAACCCATCCGCACTCCCGTTTTGAGGCCCTGGCCAATATTGTATGGTAAAATTGTACCGTTACAAAGCCAGGCTCCACCTTAGTAATCGGCCGTTCTCTCCCGCACCCCGGTTAAGCCATATCAAGGGATTGTGGTCCGTCATAACGATAAAAGAGCGTCCATACATGTAGGGCTGCAATTTCTTTAAAGGCCAGACTAAGGCCAAATGCTTTTTTCCAGGGAAGCATATCCAACTTCATGGGGTAACAACTTGCGGCTGAAATACGCCACCGGGTGCTCTTTCCCATCATCACCAACTTGACTTAGTACAGCTCCCAGCCCAAACATGGAGGCGTCTGGGTCCCCATAGGAGTGGTGTTGCCTTGAAGTTGGCTCTGACATCTGGTTGTCACGGCCATGGCGGCCTCCGGGGCATATGAGAAAGTTAAATGCCCCAAATCGTTCCCCAAAAGTACTTCTGCGGGTAACTCACGTAGTAATCCCACTCGCACTTGTCGCTCCCCTGAGCCCCAATCCAAGAGGACTTGGGTGGTGAATAAACATAGCACCTTGCCCCCTGCTACTCGGACTGCAACAGTCTGGCCGGTCCGGGCCGACTGGGGAATCATGTGAGGCTGGATGAGGGTAATCGTTGCTCCGGAATCGCGGAGTCCCTGGGCCGGCTGCCCATTAACCCATACTGCCTGACGATGGTGCTGCCGATTATCTCCAGCAGCAGCTTGGACAGGATCAGCCTCAAAAAGTTTGCCACACTTTTCCTGAACATCTCGATGGTTGGCCTCGTTCTTGAAGCAATGAGCCGCTGGTCTGGATGGATGAGCAGTCTCTCGGTACCTCGTAGATCGGGTAGGGAAATATCGCTGCAGATGACCGGTTTGCTTACAGGTATAGCACTTAGGTCTGGTAGGAGGGTTGGGTCGGGCTGAGGGTCTAGAGGCAGACCACTGAGGTACTGAAGTTGGGTTAGAGGCTGGTAAACTGTGCCAAGATAGTGGATAGCTCTCGCTTTCGCCTGACCTTCGAGAGTCCAGATATTCATCGGCCAAAGTAGCCGCTCGGTGTACAGTCCGTGGTCACTTATCTCGCACCCAATCCCGTACTACCGGAGGGGTGTGGTTAAAGAACTGTTCTAAGACTACAAGCTGGGTGATGTCCTCTATGGTATGAGCGCGGCTTCCCTGGAACTAGCCCTTAAGGTTCCGCTGCAGACGATGTGCCCACTCCACGTATGTTATGTTGGTTTGTTTCTGGGATTCTCAAAACTTAATCCAGCTGGCTTCGGGTGTAATGGCAAATCGGGCTAGCAGAGCTTCTTTTACCCAGTCATAATTCTTAGCGTCCTCGTCCTCCAGGGCCCAATACGCATCCGCCGCTCTGCCAGTTAAATTACTCGCCAGTAAGGCGACCCGATCTTGGGACAGAACTTCATGTATCTGGCATAGTCTCTCAAAGTCCTGCAGGAAAGCTTCAATTTCCTCCTCTTCTTCCTTAAATAGTTTGAACGCCCGAAAGGGCAATTTACGGAAAGGCGCTGTATCTTTAGGCGTTGTCTCCGATTGCCGTATTTCCGCCATTCTCCGCTCATGTTGCCGCTCTAGTTCTCTCTCTCTTGTCGCTCATCCTGCAGCTGGATGTCTCTAATGGCATTCTGTATGGCGGTCTCTGATGGGTTAGCACCATATAATGCCAACCGCTCTCGAACTCGTTGCTGAAACAAGTCTTCAACTGACTGGGGTCCTGCATCACCATCCCTCTGATCGATCTCGGCTAGCTCACTGATCAGGGTGGCCTTGTTCTTTGTCCCACCGGTCCCTCCACGGCTCTCAAGTAAGTCTTTCAGCGTGGCTCTCTTGCAGGCTGCATAGCTGGTCATTCACTGTGGTGGTTTGGAGTGTCCCAGTAACTGGAGAGCAAATCCCACCACTGCCAACCAATGTAACGGCTATCCCAAGTATGAAAGGGGTTAACGCCGTTTAGGATATTCCCTTTCCGAACACAAGGCAGCTACCGACACTCCAGTCAGGCGAACAAGACCCATAAGAATAATTCCCCCTCAATAACGAGACAAACGCTCTGTCTTGAGGTTTAAGCAGGAATCTCTCTTCATTGGATGCACACACACACTTTTATACATAGCAGTTTGAACACCCTGCCCCCACAACCACTTTCCTATTGGTCAATTGTAAAGTACATTGTAGTTCTCAATTGGGTCCTCTTGGCCATGCAAATGAGGACTTGAAACAGGGTCAGTAGGGTTTGGTCCAATAGCTTGAATAGGAGGACTGATATGTGTAATGACACAGAAGCCCCAGGGGGTAATTAAGGTACATAAACAGTCAAACACAGAACAATGCCTTTCTTCCAGACCATGAAGCCGTCTGGAGGGGGGGTTAGCCTTAAGACAGGGCAGAAGACCCACCACTGTGTAATAGATTCAAAGGAGAAATACTTCAATATTCCAAGGTTCATGACAGTCCTATTTTCCATCTGTCTGGCAGATGGGATCGGATTGGGATAGGATGAAAACGGACAGGCGGTCCGTTTTCATCCGATCGCCTCATAGAGGACAGCGGGGCTCTGACAGGTGCGGCTCTGCACAGTGAGCGGAGACAAACCTGTCATCCACCTGTAGCGGCCTCCACCCTCTCCTCTCTACTCTTCTTGCTCTGGCTTTTGTCTAGGGGTACTCTGAAGGAGAGAGTGTGGGGTCACCATGCCAAGTCCCCCTGCAGAGTATGTGCAGTGAGAGACAATCCTCTTTTACCTTCGGGTTGGTGTTCTGCATCCGGAGACCTCCTCCTGGTTTTCTGGAACAGTGTCTGCCAGTAAATGAGCCCCACACCACTAAAGTCCAACACTCCTTTATTCTTCCAATAACAGAGTAATGCACAGACAGTTGGACTCCCTCAACGAACAAAACAGACAGGGGGGGTGTGGATGCGAATAGGCCCAGGCACAATGAACTCTCCACTTTCCTTCCTGAAAAGTGGGTTGCGGTCTCCGAGCGAAGGGGGATTTCCTTCCAGGCGGTCTCCGATGGGAGGCTCACCTGTCACCGGCAATATGCTGCACCAGGTCTTCAAGCAAGTATCTCCCACCGGTCCATTACGCCCTCCGGATTCGGGTACCCACTCCCAGGGTCCCCTAGGATTCTCCTTCCCTCGCGGAACTCAGTGTTGGGCACTGAGCTCCAGACCTCCATCCGAGTACCTCACCCCAGGCTAAAGGTGCCTGGGATGGAACACGACCTCCGAACGTCCTCTAGGCCTAGGCCGCCTAGAGGACCGACACGAACCACCGCCCACAGGCTGAAGGTGCCCGGGACTCGACCCTGTGACCAAGATGGCCGGCCCCTTTATACCCTTTCCCAGCAAGCACGGCGGGTTCCCCGCCCCACCATACCACTGCCGAGGGAGGAAAAAAAGGGAGAACGGCACACAGCAATGGTTCAACCCCAGCCCAAGGCGACAGCGCCACCCGCTGGGCTGCAGGGAACTGCACATCACTGGTGTCTCTGCCAGTTTTAAAGTGGTTGTATACCCTAAAAATAAACGTTCCTTTTAACGATGTCTCCTCATATCCTAAATGCATTGTATTGATTTTTTTTTTCTTACCTGCTTCCTTTACCTCTGCTCGCTAGGTTTTTGAGTGTTTGCGATGTTATGCGCATGCGCCGTTTCACAGTCTACACCGGCAAGTCAGAGACCCCGCCGGTAACATTATTTATTTATTTCGGGGCTGAGTCATTTCCTGTTGCTGACGTCAGCCCCGACATCCCGCGATATTTACATATCAAATTCCTGCACAAGAGGATCATGGTTACCCTGTGACTCCTACGTCACAGGGGTTAAGGAGAGATCCAGCACAATTTTCAAAGCACTGAAGGATAACAACAGACAGAGAAGAGCCATCTAAATGATGTATGCAGCCGATGTATACAGTGCATAATCTACAGTAATGCATAGTTTAGTGATCCAATAATGTAATGTAATATAATGTTGTTTAATGTATGTATGTAAAGTATAAAGAAAAGGTAATGTATTAATGTATATTTTTTTATAATTTATTTTTTAATAAATGTATTGTTTTTAAATACTATTTTCCTCCTTGTGTCGATTATTTTAACATAATAAACTTAATATATTAAAACAAAAATTATCACTGAATCTATATATCTATTGTATCTATGTATTATTATATATATATATATATATATATATTTATATATATATATATTTATTTATATTTATTTCGATAGATAGCTAAATTATAAATATAGATAGATAGATATTAATAGATATTTAGAATTATACATATATCAATATGTGTTTTATTTTGTGTGATCTATCTATCTAAATATTTATCTCCATATATATATATATATATATATATATATATATATATATATATATAGATAGATCTTTATATCTACAATATACATTTATTTAAATGTGTGTGTGTGTGTGTTTGTGTATATATATATATATATATATATAGAGAGAGAGAGAGAGAGAGAGAGAGAGAGAGAGATAAATAGATAATTTTTTTATATCTAAATATATATTTATATATATATATATATATATATATATATATATATATATATATATATTATATATATATATATGTATGCAAATATATCTTTATAGTGATATATCTTTATAGAGATATTAAAAAATATATATATATATATATATATATATATATATATATATATATTAAATTTTGAGAGAGAGAGAGAGGGAGAGAGGGAGAGTTCTTAACTAATTTTTTTAGATTGTTATTTAAAAATATATATATATATATTAATTTAACAATTTTATATTAAAGGTGACTGCTGCAGAAGGGGAACCTTTGGAGATTATAATCATTTTCAAGTAATATAATAATAATACTAATAATATTTTAATGATAATTTAAAATTTGTTAAGATTAAAAATTTTCTCTATGATATACTTAGATTTTTATCTATATAAATATATATATATATATATATATGTATGTATATATACATATAAATATCTATAGAGATATCTATAGATAAACATATATGTATTTTTATATCTATATAAAAATATAAATTTTTTGATTATTATTTAAATTCAAATTTGCATATCTATATCAAACGTATATATATTAGATATCTCTCTCTCTCTCTCTCTCTCTATATATATATATATATATATATATATATATATATATATATATATATATAAATAAACCTTATTTATCGTCGTATAACATGCACAGTGGTATAACACCCATGCAAATTTTAAGAGGTAATTTTCATTTAAAAAACTGTCCACAACCCCCTGTGTATAACACACAGGCACAGTTTAACCTCTATTTTTATGATACATTTTTTTAGAGTTTACGTCATTAAACAAAGTATATATATTTTACAATATATAAATATATATATATATATATATATATATATATATTTATTTTATATAGTTCCTAACTATGTTCTTTTTAATTTATTTATGTATTTTACATTTTTTATTAAAGGTGACTGCTGCAGAAGTTGAAATAAGGGTGTCGAAACCTTTGGAGATTGAAATATTTTTCAAGTAATAATACTCATAAAATTTAGATTAATATTTTATTTTATTTAATAATATATAATATATATATATATATATATATATATATATATATATATATATATACATATATACATATATAGTAATATTCTATAATAATATATATATATATATATATTAATATATATAAATAGTTATTATATAAGTATATTTAGTGTATTCACCTCTCTCTCTCTATATTTTTTACATGTCTACTTAATTTTGCTATTGGTTTATGTAACTATTTAATATTTTATAGGACATTTGAAGAATGTGAAGTTCACCTGCTATTAAATTAATATTCTTAATAGAAATTAATAAATTACAGATAAAAATCAATAATTAATTTTTATTTTATTGTTTTAATAACACTTTATGCTTTATTTGCGTTAGTAATGTTTTGACGTTGCCTCTGTCCTGCTATAGTATGGAGACGTGTGGGGGTAATCTTCCCCTAAATCGTCTCCATAACAAGCCAGGCAGAGGACTCAATCGCACCCGTCGTTACATACGCCAAAGATAACCTGCGTTTGGAAAAAGAGCGCTGTGCAATGTGGTCGTGCCCCTCTTATCGACGCAGATAATATTGATCTCGTGGCTAATGTGCCACAGAGACCAATTCTATCTCGACCTGACCTCAATTTGAAGAATAGGAATGCAGGTTTATGGCACATAGCTCCTGCCATAACAATGATATTACTCTTCCAAGTTATAACGTGTAACAACGGTTGACGGCCCGTTCGTTAAATGAGATGTGTGAACATTTTACTGTGAATTCAATCTAGAATTCTTATATAAACTTATTGAGCAAACAACATCATCATGAAGTCTAAAGAATACACAGTGCTGGATAGTGAAAAAAAAACGTACCATTGCTAATTGTATTAATCTGAATATTGGATTTAAAATAAAAAAATTTAATAAATAAAAATTTAAATAATTAGAAAATAATAATATTTCATAACATTTATAATAGTATAATAGTATATTAGCATAGCATACATAATAATACATTATAATGTAATATAATATAATAACATTTATTATATGCACATAATTATCGATCTTTATAGGAGGAATATGGATGTATATATAAATATCCTTATATATACATCTAAATTGATCAATACAGTGCTTTGGTGTGTAGGGCCATGTGTTTTGATATTTATTTTTGCTTCAAAAAATAGTAAACATAAAAAATTACAGATTACAGATACTCACTGTAATTACCGAGTAATCTAGCTGCCCTGGAAGATATAGTTCTCACTTCCTGTTTTGAGACGTGATGGTGTTCTCTTGGTTACCGTAGTAACAGGAAATGAAGAAGAGGCTTGAATATTATGCGCGGGCGCAGGCGCGGGATTACACTTTATTGTTACAAACTGTGGGCGGAAATACATAGCATAGCAAACGCGGAAGACCACAGTGAACATGGCGCGCATACGATATCGATCATCTATTGAAAAAGAGCAGCTGTAAAACTGTGAGTACACTGATTTAGGAATAACAGTAGCGCTCAATAGATGTGGAATTAGGTAATCTTTAGAACCATAGTAATAGTTAGATTTGGTCCCGAGGGTATACAACCACTTTAAATACGCAGAAAAGTGTATACCCGCTACACACCTCCTCAGCGAAGATAAGCGGATCAATCCCCAGCTGAGCGAAGCGGAGTCTGCCAAGCGGACAAGCCCATGTGAAAGGATCCTTAACCACTTAAGCCCCGGACCATTTTGGCTGGTTAAAGACCAGGCCCCTTTTTGCGATTCACAACTGCGTCGCTTTAACTGACAATTGCGCGGTCGTGCAACGTGGTTCCCAAACAAAATTGACATCCTTTTTTTCCCACAAATAGAGTTTTCTTTTGATGGTATTTGATCACCTCTGCGGTTTTTATTTTTTGCGCTATAAACAAAAATAGAGCGACAATTTTGAAAAAAATGCTATATTTTTTACTTTTTGCTATAATAAATATCCCCAAAAAATTAGGGCTGTGGAAATTAACTATTAATTCCTCGATTAATCGATTAATTGTTTTGATCTATCAAAATTCTTTTGATTGGTACTCACCTCTCCCCTGGCTTCCGGGTCTTCAGGGAGATCCAGTGACGTCACGGACACCGGCGGGGCTTGCTGTGTCCATCTGAAGGGCTCCTTTGCTGTGCCTTCATATCTGCATGCCGGCGGGACCTTACTATCTGCCACACGCAAGGGCTGTTACACTTCCCTCTATCACTTCCCTCTATCAACCTGGGATTCTACAGCCATCCACTGGGAGTTGTGATAGTTCCCTTCACGGGACATCTACATGCCGATGGACTGATGTTAGCCCCTCCTCATCTGGATTCAGCAGTGGTATCGTTGTACACATTTTTATACCAGTATCATACTTAGCTACATGTTTTTATGACTGCTTTTGCTACCGTTTGGAATTACTCGCACCATTTTTACAGTTTATGTAGCTACATCGATTTTTCTCCAGTGCAATATTTATTTTGTTACTGACTTGAAGACTATAAAAGTTTTAATGCTATTCCCATCGAGCGCTGCCTTTGTGTGTTTTTTGCATCCTGCTATCGATTTTTCCAGTGGTTGGGAGCTGCACTGGGAATCGGCCTGCAAGGAGATCAGCTAAAAGTAGTTGGATCTATGTGAGTTATAATTAATCGAAATTAGTTGATTAATCAATTAAAAAAAAAAACGATTAATCGAACACAAAAATTTTAATCAGTAACAGCCCTACAAAAAATATATAAAAAAATATTTTTTTTCCCCTCAGTTTAAGCCGATACGTATTCTTCTACATATTTTTGGTAAAAAGAAATAAATTAAAAGCCAGCAGCTACAAATACTGCAGCTGCTGACTTTTAATATATGAACACTTACCTATCCTGGGAGTCGGCGATGTCCTCACCCGAAGCCGATCTGTCCCTCGGCTCCCGGGTGGAGGCGCCACCATCTTCGGTAAGGGAATAAGGAAGTGAAACCTTGCGGCTTCACTTACTGCTTCCCTGCTGCGCATGCACGAGTCGCGCTGCGAGATTTTACTGGTCCCTGCTGTCTTCTGGGACCTGTGTGTCTCTCAAAAGACAGCGGGGGGGGACCGAGGAGGGGCTGGACATGGCATAGATCGCCGTGGATACTGCGGCGACCTATGCCCGGAAGTGGGAGCAAATCCCTGTATTACACAGGTATCTGCTCCCTCCTCCCCCCTAAAAGGTGCCAAATGTGACACCGGAGGGGGGGAAGAATCCGAAGTTCCATTTTTGGGTCAAACTCCGCTTTAAATTGCCTGTGAAGTTTGACTGACCATACACTGGTGGAATTTCAGGTGGAAACTTCATTTTTAGAGCATTTTTTAATAAATAGTGTAACCATTTTCAACCTGGGTCCCATGGAACCCAGAGGTTCCTCCAGAGGTTCCTTGAGCTGTGGCTTACTGGTCTACCATGTGATGGTGCCTGCATAATTATGGGTCAACCATAAGGCTGAGCCAGCAGCACTGGTGCAACCCTAGTAAAAACCATAAACAATATGGTTGCCATAGGTACTGTAGTACAGAAATCATATATAACGTGGTGGAGTGACGCATTTTGCAAACAGATTGCTTCTTCAGGATCCGCTTGCCGGAGAAAATGTATGAATATGGCTTGCAGGAAACATCCGGATTGAGTACACGTGCCAATGGTAAGATGACATCATTCACTTCCATCCACAGGGTCTATCTCCAATGGCAACACAAAATGAACTGTTGCCGGACATGGTTACTGTTCTTAAATTAGCCAAAAGACAGGGAAAAGGGTCGCGCCAATAAATCCAACTCATAGATTACAGTCATGCCCAGATCTTCCTGTGTCATAAGTCCTCTTCTGCCAGCATCACAAAGATCTCCATCCACATACAAAATGGCGCCCTGGTGCAAAACTGTGGAGGGGGGGAGGGGAAGCAGATTTTCGAAAATTCCGCTGTAAGACCAATTCTCTCTATAAATGCCTTCTGTCTGTGGTTTCTGGGCCATGATATGCCCATAACATATCCAGTCTTTCACAAAGACTCAGAATGTTGGAATGTAGCAAACCAGATCTTCAAGGACATTTATTTTCAGATTTCTAATGGTGTCTCAGAATAATTAGTTGTCAACAGAGAAGAGAAATCTCGGAGTGAAGCTCTCCTCATCTGATACGCACATCCCCCCCCCCCCCCCTCTTTGTTATTCTAATGCCTCCATGAAGGAAATTTGATTCACTCTTATCTATGGAACATCAAGCACTCTTCTAGGGAGGTTATTCAATGTCTGGTTTTATCTCTTTAGGCCTTTGTAAGATGTAAGATGTAATATTTATATATACATTATGAGTGTACATACCTCACATGAAGTGTGTTATTGTAGGAACATCACGGCTAATCTATAGAAAAGGTGAAATGAATGAAAAGCTATAGGTGAAGCCATTTCAACATGCTTAAAGGTTGTTATGTATGTGGAACGATGTGTGGATGATCATTAAGTATCTGCGGTCTTTCTATAAAAAGGCCTCCATATGTAGTATTTGTGTTGGCTGCTGTTTTTGACCTCAGACATTGGGTGTGCCGATGACATGAAGGGAAGCAAGCCAAGCTCAAACTAATCCTACAACATGGACTAATCTCCTGGATTTGGACAGCTGCATTGTTTATTGCCATATGCCAAAGTCAAATAGTAGTATAAATGGTTCTCTGAAAGCTGCTCTAAAGAAGAATTATCAAGTTTTTTTATTACATTATCGAGTTCTCAAGAGAGCAAAGTACATGTAAAACAGTGTCCCATCCTCCTAGGTGCCCTGTAACAATAGCTGTGATGTTGGACAGGGAGCCCCCCCCCCCTTGGCGCACAACCACCCGACCATAGGTGTGCGCAGCCTATTGCATTAGGGTGTGCACCCCAAAGATCAAACACATAGTACCGATCACTCACGATGAATAGGAGGGGGCCGGTAAGTTACATATTTACCGGCCCCCTCCCCCACTCATTCTAAAACATCCCCGCAGCAACAGCTGGTGGGAGAGGAGAGTAGGGAAGCCAGAAATGCTGCGTGGGAAGGTGGGGGGGAACAGGGCAGTAGGGGGAATCTGTGCTGTACAGGGTGATTAGGGTGTGCCTGGGCATACCTGGCACACCCTGTGCCCACGCCTATGCACCCGACACAGAAGCTAGCAAATAGGGTAGGGTGACCAGACATCCCGGTTTCCGGGGACAGTCCCCGGATTGAGGACACTGTCCCTGGACCAAGTCTGTCCCTGGTTTAGTCCCCAGATTGGATTTGAACAGGGGATGTTAGACAGGCAGTGCAGAGTAAAAAAAAACAAATCTTAATTACACCCCCGCCACTCCTACTAGTTTAGGGGGGTTTATTGCCCATTCAGCTCCATTCACATGTTCTTCTGCCTTGGCTCAGGTCCTTGCCAGCTGGCTGCCTATCTCCTTGCCTTCCCTGGTGGAGTGATCTTCCTCTGCTCCCCACCCAGTAGTAGCCGGGCCCGGAGAGTAAAACTCGACAAGCTGTGAGGCAGGCGGAGATGGGCAATTGCTGCCATTACTAGTAAAAAAAAATATGTCCCCGGATTTCATTTAAAAAATCTGGTCACCTTAAAATAGGGATGAGCTCAGGCATGTTTGGATCCTAATCTGAACCCAACTGAGCAAACCCTCCCAGAAAGCTGTTACTGTATTGGGCCAATTATAAGAAGCTGAGGTATATCTCGCCTTGCAGTCGCTGTATACGTGCAATGCCTTTGGTTGCAAATAATTGGTTTAGTACAGGTGACGGTGACAACTTACTGACAAGTTTGCTCAGGTGGGTTCACATTTGGAGCCAAACATGCCTGAGCTCATCCCTACTAGCAAGGGGGGTGGCTTCTTTGATAGCAAGCTTCTGTCTCCGGTTCCCAGTACTTGCCAGAGTAAAGCATGGGCAAGAAGAACGCAGGGACAACAGGCTGACCCACATGACCTCACTCTACATTGCTCTTGCCTCAGGCAAGTACTGGAAGTCAGGGAGCAAAGCATCTGTCTCCTTGTTAGATGAAGTGTTGAGAATCCATGCACCAAGGGGGGAGAACCTGTCCGATATTGCATTTAGAAAAAAAAAGCAGGGACAAATGTTGGGGCTTTGAATGAGGCGTGAAAGCAAGATATTGCATTTAGCATTACAGTGCACCTAGGGAGATGGGACGAAGTACTACATGTAACAAAAAGGTGATTTTTAGTAAATTTATAAAAAATAATATGTTTGTAGACAGGTGATAGGCCTCTGGCTGTTTTTGCTTGGGATTGAGATCATCGTGTCTGTGGTCATTGATTCTGCCCAGTTGCATGTAGCTGAAGGCCCGCTATTGAACCTCACTTTCACACACAGGTACAGTCTCTGGAGGGGTGCTCCTGTCCCATAGGTTTGCTCCCTCTATATAACTTCAGAGGCCCAATAGCCATATGCAATCTCATCATGAGTGTCAAAAAACAACAAACAAAAATTCCCAGCTCACTTACCAGCCAGCCTGCAACAAACCTAGTTAACCCTGTCTAACAGTTCACGTTAAAAACAAGGAGTTTCGTTTGAATACAATTGCAAATATATGTGTAAGCTGCATAGACACTTCACGGCACCCCAGTGTACTGTATTGCAGTCCTAACTCTATACATTTTGAGAGTCTCCAAAGTTGGAACACATATATACTAATGGATAGATTAAGGGCAGGTATGCCTGGACAGAGCCCACCCCACCTTAAAGGTATAGGGATGCACTGAAAATAACACAATGGCAGCGAAGGTATCCAGTTTGTCCCCTCACCAATTCACCAACAGTACAAACAAATGCCAATGCACTGGATACCTTCGCTCCCAACGTACTATTGCTGGGTGTCCAGTGCGTCCCTATACCTTTAAGGAGGGGTGGGCTCCTGCCAGAAATCTCCAAAGTTTCTAAACAAAGAGCCAGTTTTCTCTCATTTAGACTTAATGGGGGCCAGACTGTGGCCATTGGGAGTAGAAATGGTACCAACATCAGTGGTAATAAACAATGCCCCATCTTCAGTGGGAGGAATAGCGCTCCATTGTTGGCGTCATTGGAAGGCATGAAGAAGGAGCCTATCAAATGCTCTGAAAGGCGTCACGCCCAATAAACGTCACTTCCGGACCATGCGTTCCACGCTGGTTCAGGGCGCATTTCCGGTGACGTCATCCACGAGTCCAGCGTTCCATGCTGGTTTACTACAACACAGCTATCTCTCCACTGGTCTCCTGTCACACGGTTTCCCTCTGCTGGACAGTCGGGATTAACAACACCTACCCCCACTGCTGGACTCCTTTACACATATCATGAGTTTTTAACTTCTACCCCGTGTGAGTTTTTGTTAACCCTTTGGCTAATAAAGTCTTAATGCTGCTGCACTTAGAGGCACCTTCTTTTTTATTCAGTTTTTTTTTAGAGTCGTTGCTTTCCTCTTGAAGTGCTGCCTCAGTGCTCTATATAGACGTTCATCAGCCAAAATTACACCTATCCTCTTGGGGACATTCTTTCTGGTCAGACACGGTTATCCATAAGCACCCTTCTTTTTCCACATCCTGGCGTCATTGGAAGGAACTGTGCCCCATCATTGGCGTCAATGGGCCCCATTGTTGCTGTCATTGGGAGGAATTTTGCCCCATCCTTGGTGTCATTGGGAGGAATTCTACCCCTTTAAAGAGGGAATTATGCCCCATTGTTGGTATCAGTGGGTGAAAATAGTGCCCCGAGGGCCAGATAAAAGAAAGCAAAGGGCCCCAGTTTGGAGATCACTGCTCTACCCCCACAGAAGAGAGGACACTGGGGCCACCAGTCCTCTCTGTAAGACAGAAGCAATGCTGAGCATCACATCCCAGTATAACAATGAAAGAATGTTCAGTTCAATTTAGATAAATAAAACTCAGTCGTTACAATATACAAAAGATAAAATGGAAACCCATCACAGTGATCACAAAATGTACTGATGTACATTTTACATTTTGTACATTTTGTAGGGGGTCCTAGTAGATGACAGACTCAGCAATGCAAAGCAAGCAGAATATTAGACAAAAGATATCTCCCATGGGACTTTGTTGCAGCAATAGAAACCACACAATTAATTGAGTGATTTCTATTGCTACAACAAAGTCTCATGGGAGATATCTTTTGTCTAGAGTATCAGGGATGGAGCAGCCTTCTTCCCATGCTATAATTGCTACTCTCTGCTAGCAAACCGAATATTAGCATGCATAAAAAAGGCGATTTATGCAAGAGATAAAACGATAATTCTGTCACTCTACAAGACTCTGGTGCGGCCGCATCTTGAGTAGTGATGAGCCGAACACCCCCGGGTTCGGTTCGCACCAGAACCCGCGAACGGACCGAAAGTTTGCACGAACATTAGAACCCTATTAAATACAATGGATGCGAACGTTCGGATTCTAAAGTGCTAATTATAACGACTATTATCCATGTTATTGTCCGAAACAGAGTTTGGGAACCCGGCTTCTGCACCAGGGGACATGTATCAATGCAAAAAGAAGTTTTAAAAACGGACGTTTTCCGGGAGCAGTCATTTTAATGATGCATAAAGTGGAAAAAAAAAGTCAAATATTCCTTTAAATATTGTACCTGGGGGGTGTCTAAAGTATGCCTGTGAAGTGCCATGTGTTTCCCGTGTTTAGAACTGTCCCTGCACAAAATAACATTTCTAAAGGGAAAAAAGTCATTTAAAACTGCTTGCGGCTTTAATGCAATGTCTGGTCCCGGTAATATGGATGAAAATCTTTAGGAAAAATGGCATAGCTACCCCATCAACCCCCCCCCCCCTACCCCAGCCCATTACCAGCCCCTTTGGGTCTTGTATGGATATTAAGGGGAACCCCGCACACAAAATAAAAAAGGACCTATATACTCTGAACAGCCGTATACAGGCGGTGCATACAAGACAGGGACTGTAGGTTTGTTCTTATGTAGAATCTGTTTATAATTTTGAACAGCTGCATTGTTTAAGTGGAGCTCCATGGCAAATTCCTTTTTTTTAGTTTTTTGTAAAACATAGGGAACGGTTATCACCCCTGTCACATTTTTTTTGCTGTCTGTGCCCCTGTTCAGAACATTTCACCTTACTTTGCGTCCCAATGACAACTGTTTTTGAAATGTGGTGTTTTTATTGAAACAAGGATTGGTGATAAAGCATCAATAGAGAGGAGACACCTTTCTCCCATATTAATTCTTACAGGAGAGAATTTTCCTTCCAAGGGGTAGATTTCTTCTCACTTCCTGTTGTCTTCTTCCGTTTGCAAGTAGTAGTAGTTTGTAAGTTGGATGTTTGAAAGTAGGGACCTTCCGTATATACTCTGCAGAAATTGGCCCCTTAGGTGTTGGTGTTGGCACAACACTGAAAGCACTCACAGTTATTCTTGGTGGGTGCTGGAACGCCCTTCTGTCAAGTATAATATCAGGAATTGTAATAACATATAATTGTTGATCAGTGGTAGTAAAAATTGGGCCTTTGATGGTGGTGCTGGTGCCCCAACACTGTAAGGCCTGACAGTTACTCTTGGTGGGCGCAGCAATGCTCCCTGCTGTGAATTATTAGATCAATAATTATAATTGCATGCCCCTGTTGAACAGGGGCTGAAAAATTGGGCCTTTGGTGGTGGTGGTGGTGGTGATGGTGGTGCTGGTGCCACAACACTGTAAGGCCTGACAGTTACTCTTGGTGGGCGCAGCAATGCTCCCTGCTGTGAATTATTAGATCAATAATTATAATTGCATGCCCCTGTTGAACAGGGGCTGAAAAATTGGGCCTTTGGTGGTGGTGGTGGTGGTGATGGTGGTGCTGGTGCCACAACACTGTAAGGCCTGACAGTTACTCTTGGTGGGCGCAGCAATGCTCCCTGCTGTGAATTATTAGATCAATAATTATAATTGCATGCCCCTGTTGAACAGGGGCTGAAAAATTGGGCCTTTGGTGGTGGTGGTGGTGGTGATGGTGGTGCTGGTGCCACAACACTGTAAGGCCTGACAGTTACTCTTGGTGGGCGCAGCAATGGGCCCTGCTGTGAATTATTAGATCAATAATTATAATTGCATGCCCCTGTTGAACAGGGGCTTAAAAATTGGGCCTTTGGTGGTGGTGGTGGTGGTGATGGTGGTGCTGGTGCCACAACACTGTAAGGCCTGACATTTACTCTTGGTGGGCGCAGCAATGGGCCCTGCTGTGAATTATTAGATCAATAATTATAATTGCATGCCCCTGTTGAACAGGGGCTGAAAAATTGGGCCTTAGGCACTGGTGGCACAACACTGCAACCCCTCACAGATACTGTACTTGGAGCACAGCAATGAGGCCTGTTGCAAAGTATTGCATCAAAAATTTTAATTACACGCCCCTGTTAAACAGGGGCTGAAAAATTGGGCCTTAGCCACTGGTGGCGTCACCCATAAACCAAAATGATCTTCCAAGCTATCATCGTTAATCGTATCATTGAGGAGGAGGAGGAGGATAGCCAGTCAACATAACAGCACAGGCACTCAGCATCAGCATCAGTCTTGAAGGGATGTGACATTTTAAAATCAATTAGTCTGTTATATCAGCATCTGGTGTGTGGTAGCTGGTGGTGATCCAAGACTGGTTCATCTTGATGAAAGTCAGTCGATCAACCGAGTCGGTGGACAGGCGCACCCTGTGATCCGTGACAAATCCTCCAGCAGCACTGAATGTGCGTTCTGAAAGAACGCTGGATGCAGGACAGGCCAGTAGCTCAATTGCATACTGTGCAAGCTCTGGCCAGTGATCCATCCTCAAGACCCAGTAAGCCAGAGGATTTTCGGTGGGGAAGGTGTCCAAGTCTGACCTTGCCCCTAGGTATTCCTGCACCATGTATATCAGACGCTGGTGATGGTTGCTGGAACCGATCATACTTTGGGGCTGCGGACTAAAGAATTGTCTGAACGCATCGGTCAGACGGCCACCTTCCCCACCGCTCCTTCTTTGACTGCCCGAAGCCTCAGCAACTCGTTGTCCAGGACCAGGAGTTTGTAACCTCCCAGTCGCTGGGAACGCGTTGCACAGACCTTTCTGCAAGGCCTCCCGGAGTTGTCTCATCCTCTGCTCCCTCTGCGACGGTACGATAAGGTCCGCAACCTTACCCTTGTACCATGGATCAAGGAGAGTGGCCAGCCAGTAATGGTCCCTCTCCTTGATCCGAAGAATACGAGGATCCTTCCGCAGACTTTGCAGGATCAGGGAGGCCATGCAGCGTAGGTTAGCTGAGGCATTCAGTCCGGAGTCCTCTGGGTCACTAAGGATGACATGATCCGCAGCCACCTCCTCCCAGCCACGTACAAGTCCACTGGTTTCTTGGGACTGTAAATCATCCCTAAAAGACTGCTGCTGATGATGCTGAGTGCCAGCCTCCACCTCCATGCTGACACAATCCTCCTCCTCCTCCTCCTCCTCCTCCTCCTCTTCCTGTGCGATGGGTGGGACAGAAGGAACACTGTCTGGGTAAAGGGGGCCTTGAGAGGCAAGGAAGTCCTCCTCTTCCTGCCTCTGTTCTGCCTCAAGTGCCCTGTCCATTATTCCACGCAGCGTGTGCTCCAACAGGTGGACAAGAGGTACAGTGTCACTGATGCATGCACTGTCACTGCTCACCATCCTCGTGGCCTCCTCAAATGGTGCCAGGACAGTGCATGCATCCCTGATCATGCCCCACTGGCGTGGTGAAAAAAACCCGAGCTCCCCTGACCCTGTCCTGGTGCCGTAGTCGCACAGGTACTCATTGATGGCCCTCTGCTGCGTGTGCAGCCGCTGCAGCATGGCCAACGTTGAGTTCCACCTGGTGGGCATGTCACATATAAGGCGGTTCTTGGGCAGGTTCAACTCCTTTTGAAGCTCAGCCAGGCGAGCACTGGCATTATAAGATCTGCGGAAATGCACACAGACTTTCCTGGCCTGCCTCAGGACATCCTGTAAGCCCGGATACCTGCCCAAGAACCGCTGCACCACCAGGTTAAGGACGTGAGCCATACAGGGCACATGGGTCAGTTGTCCCTGTCGGAGGGCGGAGAGGAGGTTGGTGCCATTGTCGCAAACCACCATTCCTGGCTTAAGCTGGCATGGCGTCAACCACCTCTTGGCCTGCCCCTGCAGAGCAGACAGGACCTCTGCCCCAGTGTGGCTCCTGTCCCCCAAACACACCAGCGCAAGCACGGCATGGCATCTTTTTGCCTGCGTACTTGCGTAGCCCCTTGAACGCCTATGGAGCACCGCTGGTTCCGAGGACAAACCACAGGAAGAGGCCATGGAGGAAGAAGAAGAGGAGGGGGTGGAGGAGAGAGGTGTGTCACAACCAGTAGTAGCATTTTGGAGGCGTGGCGGTGGAACAACCTCCAACACTACTGCACCTTGTCCTGCATCCTTCCCAGCTGCCAAAAGAGTGACCCAATGGGCCGTGAAAGAAAGGTAACGTCCCTGTCCATGCCTGCTGGACCATGAGTCAGCGGTAATATGCACCTTACCGCTGACCGCCCTGTCCAGCGAGGCCAAGACATTGCCTTCCACATGCCTGTAGAGAGCCGGAATAGCCTTCCGTGCGAAAAAGTGTCGTTTGGGAACCTGCCACTGAGGAACCGCACATTGCACAAACTCACGGAAGGGGGCCGAGTCTACCAACTGAAAAGGCAGCAGTTGAAGCGCTAGCAATTTAGCCAAGCTAGCATTCAACCGCTGGGCATGTGGATGGCTGGGAGTGAACTTCTTTCGACGGTCCAGCAGCTGGGGCAGGGAAATTTGCCTGCTAGAATCGGACGTTGGTGTACTGCTAGCAGAGTGCCCGCAAGTACTTGCCTGTGACACACCTAATTCTACACCTTCATTCCTCTCAGAGCAGGTTTCAGAGAGGAGTGAAGGTATAGTGGGGTTGGAGATCCCAGCTGATGCGGTGCAAGAAGAGGTCAGCTTTGTTCTTTGGTGTGGGTCTTTAAGATAGGCTTGCCAACGAGCTGCATGGCAGGTCAACATATGTCTGATCAAGCATGTGGTGCCCAAGCGGCTGATGTTTTGGCCACGCGATATACGCTTGAGACATATGTTGCAAACAGCAGCTGTGCGATCTGATGCACTCGCCTCAAAAAAGGCCCACACCAAAGAACTTTTTGCATGACGGGCAGAGGCAGCGTCCTGCACAGGCGGAGCTCTGCGGTGTGATTCCGTCGGTGTGCTGCCCATACGCTGGCCACTCAAGGGCATCCTGCCTCGTTGGAGATGTGCCTCCTCCTCCTCCTCCTCCTCTCTCCTATTAGGCACCCACGTGGAGTCAGTGACCTCATCATCCCCTCCCTCCTCATCACTGGAGCCAATCTGGCAATATGCTGCAGCTGCTGGAGCATGACTGCCAGATTGGTGTCCTTCTTGAGCATCCCCACTCTCTGCTCTCACGCTGCTGCCTTCCTCTAGCTGTGTATCATCATCAGATCCTTCCAAACGCTGGGCATCCTCCTGGAGCATGTACCCAACACTGTGCTCAAACAGTTCGGGGGACTCCTCAGGAGGAGGGCATGGTGGGTCTAGGGAAGGATTGACTAATGAAGATAATGATACCAGAGAAGAGGACGCTTTGGCAGCTGCTTTGCCAGTACCCTGAGCCTGGGTGAGAGAGGATGAGGAGGATGAGGTGGGCTTGGTCATCCACTCTACCAAGTCTTCGGCATGATGTGGCTCAACATGTCCAGCTGACGAAAACAAGGACAAGCGTGTCCCATGGCCATGTGCTGATGACAATGCACCGCGTACACGACCAGCACTGTTGCCCCCAGACACAGAGCCTGCTTGCCCTCTTTTTTTGCCTCCTGACTGTCTGCCTCTCCTTGGTTGCCTTCCAGACATTTTAATGGATGGCCTGCAGGGAGATGGGAAAAACAGCAATAAGGGCTACCTTCAGGTGTATACTGTGCAGGAGGCTTAGCAACAATGACACTGACACTGTCCCCTGCCTATCCTTCTCTGTCCCTAAACACAAGGATTGAAAATATGGTTCAGCAAAATAGTTTTAGAACAGAATAGCACACTGACACTTTCCCTCACTGTCCTACTCTGTCCCTCAAATCAAGGATTGAAAATATGGTTCAGCAAAATAGTTTTAGAACAGAATAGCACACTGACACTTTCCCTCACTGTCCTACTCTGTCCCTCCCTACAAACAAGATTTAGCACAGAATAGCACACTGATAATTTCTACGAGTGTCCTTCTCTGTCCCTAAACTCAAGGATTGAAAATATGGAACAGCAAAATTGGTTTAGAACAGAATAGCACACTGTCAGTTTCACTCACTGTACCTCTCTGTCCCTCAACTCAAGGATTGAAAATATGGTTCAGCAAAATAGTTTTAGAACAGAATAGCACACTGACACCTTCCCTCACTGTCCTACTCTGTCCCTCCCTACAAACAAGATTTAGCACAGAATAGCACACTGATAATTTCTACGAGTGTCCTTCTCTGTCCCTAAACTCAAGGATTGAAAATATGGAACAGCAAAATTGGTTTAGAACAGAATAGCACACTGTCAGTTTCACTCACTGTACCTCTCTGTCCCTCAAATCAAGGATTGAAAATATGGTTCAGCAAAATAGTTTTAGAACAGAATAGCACACTGACACTTTCCCTCACTGTCCTACTCTGTCCCTCCCTACAAACAAGATTTAGCACAGAATAGCACACTGATAATTTCTACGAGTGTCCTTCTCTGTCCCTAAACTCAAGGATTGAAAATATGGAACAGCAAAATTGGTTTAGAACAGAATAGCACACTGTCAGTTTCACTCACTGTACCTCTCTGTCCCTCAACTCAAGGATTGAAAATATGGTTCAGCAGAATAGTTTTAGAACAGAATAGCACACTGACACTTTCCCTCACTGTACCTCTCTGTCCCTAAACTCAAGGATTGAAAATATGGTTCAGCAAAATATTTTTTGGAACAGAATAGCACACTGACACTTTCCCTCACTGTACCTCTCTGTCCCTACAAACAAGGATTAGCACAGAATAGCACACTGTCACTGACACTCTCCCTACCTATCCTTATTTGTCCCTAAACACAAGGAATCCAGGATTAGTAAAGGAAAAATAATGACACTGTCCCTGCCTATGCTTCTCTTTCCCTGCTCCGGAACACACTACACAAGGCCGCCGCGCTGGCGGCCTTTTATAGTGTGGGGCGGGTACTAAACCCCCTCAGCAATAATTGGCCACAGGCATCCTGCCTGTGGCCAATCATTGCTCTCCTCGCTGCCGGCGCTGTGATTGGCCAAGCATGCGGGGTCACAGTGCATGCTTGGCCAATCACAGCGCCTGGATGACACTGCGATGGCGTAGTGCATTGTGGGCCGTTCGCGTCACTCGAATTTGGCGCGAACGGCCCAAATCGTTCGATCTTCGTCGAACGATCGAACAGCCGATGTTCGAGTCGAACGTATGTTCGACTCGAACACGAAGCTCATCCCTAATCTTGAGTATGCCGTCTAGTTCTGGTGGTCACCATCTCTCAGGGAGGATGTTCTGGAATTGGAGAGAGTCCAGAGAAGGACAACGAAGCTAATAAGTGCCGGTTCACACAGGGGCAACCCGACTTACAGCGCGACTTTGCAAGGCAACTTCAGCGCGACTTGGAGCAACTTACAACTAGAGTTGAGCGGACACCTGGATGTTCGGGTTCGACGGCTTCGGCCGAATTTCGGAAAAAAGTTCGGACTCGGGACCAAACTTTAACCCGAATCCGAACCCCATTGAAGTCAATGGGGACCCGGACTTCTAAGGACTAAAAAGGCTCTAAAAAAGTAATGGAAAGGGCTAGAGGGCTGCAAATGGCAGCAAAATGTTGTTAAGAGCATGGCAAGTGCTCTGCAAACAAATGTGGATAGGGAAATAACTTAAAATAACATAAAAAAAATAAAAAAAAAATATGCTGGAGGCCCCCTTTTCAGCAGAAGAGGTACGGGAAGTCATTAAGAACCTCAGAAACTCAACGGCACGATGCCACACATATGGTGGGAATGCCCCCGAATACGCCCTTTCTGGAATAAATTATTCAATTTAATGGATAAGCTAGTGGGAAAATAAAATACTTTGAAATAAAAATGTAGCGGGGTGCTAAATTTAAAGGAAGTGTTTGAGTGGTAAATAGGCTCAAACACCCTAATTCTGTAGGATTCATGGACCATTTTGTCCTCGGGGGACAGTATTGGTGTTTAGTTCCCTGCGGCCTACAGGTGGCGCTGCCATGGTAGGCTAGGGTTGAACCGCCGATACAGTGCTGTGCCTTTTGTGTCCCCTCTTGGCAGTAGAACAGCGGGGCGGGGAACCTGCTGTGCATGCCGGGAGAGCATATAAAAAGGGCAGACCTTTGGCCTGGGGGCTGATGTCCAGTGGGGTCCACGCCCAGGTGCCTTCGGCCTGGGTGCATGTGTTCCTGTTCCATCTCGGGTACCTTTAGCCCGGGGTGAGGTACTATCCTGGAGTTCCTGCTGCCTTGGGTATGGAGGCCTAGGTGCGGGAGTAAAGCCTGGAGTCCAGAGCCTTCGTCTGGAGTCCGCTAAGGGTCGAGGAGTCTTAGGGTGCCGCCTCGTGTAGGGGACCATGTTCCAGGGAAGGGAGGATCATTCTGATGGACCGATGCGGGAGTCACGGTGAAGGAAGGGTCTGTTGACTCCCTGGAGAGATGTCTTCCCCTTGATATGGGCTAGGTTCGTAGAAGGAGAAGCTCAAGGTCATCTTGACTGTATCAGAGGCCTTATTCACCCGGTCCGTGGCAGGGGCCTTATACACCCTGGTCTGTGGCAGAGACCAAAGTTCTCCAGGTCCATGGCAGGGGCCTTGTACACCCGGTCTGTGGCAGAGACCAACCTCAAGGTCTGTGGCAGAGACCGTGCACCTAAAACTGTTTGAGAAACCTAAGCAGTGAAGTGAATGTGCTACGTTTGTGCCTGGACCACCTCCACACCTTAAAGTGGAAGTAAACCCTCCTATAATTTTCAGGCAAGGAAGCTGCCATCTTGGCCTCTGTTTAATCTTCAACTGCCATGATGCTGCACATGTGATCAGTTATGACACCAGCCATTGGATGGTTTGACAGTTTGGTTGAGAGCACAACCAATGTGACAGTTGCCATTCCCGGCATGCCGGGAATGTAACTGCTTTTTGAAACTGTTAAAATTGATGGGTTTACTTCCGCTTTAAAGCGGTTCTCCCGCGGCCAAATCGTTTTTTTTTTTTTTCATGCCATTACAAAGTATTCTGCCTATTACATGTCTACTCACGTCTCCGTGTCTTTTAGTCCACCGCATCGCTATTCAGTTAGAAATGATAACTTATATTCCCTTTTCCTACGGATTGCCATTTTGCTTGTGGGCATTAGAATCCCACAAGCATGTACTTCCTCCTTGCGGCGAATGCTGAACTCCCAGCATTCACCGCTTGTTCTTGTTTTCGAAATCGAAAACTCTGGTGGGTGTAACAAGATGTCCGCTTGCCCCCTTCTCACTCTATCATTACTGTGAAGGAGTGTGGGGTGTAGCAAGATGGCGGCGACGAAACGTCACTTCCGGAGCAATCTGTGATGGGTAGCAAAATATGACACTACACCGGCGTCGCAGAAAGTTACCGCCCCCTTGTCAAGGGATATCTTGCAGCAAGGCTCGGCAATGAATACTGGGAGCTATGACAAATGCTCCCAGGTTACATTGCGTTACAAGGATATGACGTAACTCCCGCAGAATTCCCGGAGCAGAGGAGACAGGAAACAGATATAAAATGGAGATTTATTAAGGTACTGTACAGAAAAATAAAAAAACAATGCCTGTTTCGACATTAATTACATTATGTCCATTGAATAAGATAAGGTCTAAAAATCGGGTGGAGCTCCACTTTAAGCTGTCCTGTTTCTTTGCTCTAACCTTTTCTATCCGAGTAGAGTTTATTTTGCCATGAGAGAATAAGAGTTGTAATTTCAACTGGTGTGGACATTGACTTTACTGGGAATTAAAGGACTTGCCTCTACTTACAGTAGAGGTGAGAATCATCCTCTGGAGGAGTTTTGACTCCGGCTGTGGACACGGCCCGTCAAGTACACCGCTCAACCTCTTTATATAGGAGGGTACGGGCTGGTAGTGCGGTGTGCCTTTCTCCCTCCTGCGAGGAGCCAACAACATAAAGGCAGGTAAGGGGGAAAGGATCTGTGCGCTACAAAAAAATAAAATAAAAATTATAATCTTGACCTAGGAGGACGAGGTCCATATGGAGTAGAAGGTTGAGGTGGCGGTGGATGTGGCTGTGTAGGTGGAAGCGGCGGTGGAGGAGGACGAGGTAGCCAACACTGGTTCAAAAATACAACAATGGCTGGGTAAGGCCAGTGATGTGTCGAATTCTGTCCCCCGTCGAATAGTGTCCACCCTGTACTGCGCTTGCTCAGTATGTAGGACAAGAGGATTTCAAAAATCTCCCAAGATGAACGGCGCCTGCGTGGTGAGTTCAGGTGAAGGCCACACCATCCGTGGTTCAAGCCGAGCCAAGTGAGGCCGTGCCCGAAGCGTGGCGATCGAAGTGAGCCCGTGAGGGGCCCTGTTACTATGTGCTACCGTATGTCCACTTGGATGTTGGGGCTTGAACCTGCACTCACGGCGCAGGCGCCGTTCATCTTCGGAGATTTTGTGAATCTCCTTGTCCTCTGTACTGCGCAAGCGCTGCGCCTTCGCAGTACGGGCCGGACACAATCCGATGGCCGGACAGTTTTTGTCACAACACCGGTATACATGTCTATTCTGCAGAAGGTACGGACAAGTCCTGTGGGATCCATGCCTGGTTCATTTTAATGAACGTGAGCTTGTCCACATTGGCTCTGGACAGGCGGCTGCGCTTGTCTGTGATAACGCCCCCTGCCGTGCTAAATACACGTTCAGATAATACACTGGCTGCAGGGCAGGCCAGCACCTCCAAGGCATAAAAGGCAAGCTCAGGCCATGTGCCCAATTTGGAGAAGTTAAAGGGGGCAGACCCGTCATCCAGTACGTGTAGGCCTGTGGACACATACTGCTCAACCATGTTGGTGAAATGCTGCCTCCTGCTAAGACGTTCCATCTCAGCTGGTGGTGCTGGTTGTTGTGGCGTGCTGACAAAGCTTTTCCACATTTCAGCCATGCTAACCCTGCCTTCTGAGGTGCTGCCGGTGCCCCGGCTGCGTTGGCGACCTCTTCCTCCTTCACCTTGTGCTTCCACCGTACGCCCGCTGTCAGGTGGGAATGCCACCAGCAGCGCGTCTACCAGCGTGCGCTTGTACTCGCGCATCTTACGATCCCGCTCCAGTGAGGGAATAAGGGCGGTACGTTGTCCTTGTAACGGGGATCCAGCAGGGTGGCCACCCAGTAATCAGCACCAGTTAAAATGTGGGCAACTCGGCGGTCATTGCGGAAACACTGCAGTATGTAATCGCTCATGTGTGCCAGGCTGCCCAGAGGCAAAGAAAAGCTGTCCTCTGTGGGAGGTGTATCGTCTGTGTCCTCTGTATCCCCCCAGCCACGCACCAGTGATAGCCACGAGCTGGTCTGGGTGCCACCCTGCTGTGAAAATGGCTCCTCCTCCTCCTCATCCTCCTTCTCCTCCATCTCCTCCTCCACCTCGTCATCCTCCAGAACTGTGCCCTTTCTGCCGGACAATTGTGTACCTGGCGTTTGTTGGTGCAGGAACCCACCCTCGTAGCCACTTGTGAAAGACTGCTCTGAAAGCCTTTGAAATGATCCCGCTTCCTCCTCCTCCTCCTCCTCCTCATCCTCCTGTGCCACATCCTCTTCCATCATCGCCCGAAGCGTTTTTTTCAAGGAGGCATAGAACTGGGATAGTAACGCTGAGAATGGCGTCATTGGCACTGGACATGTTGGTAGAGTACTCGAAACAGCGCAACAAGGCACACAGGTCTCGCATGGAGGCCCAGTTATTGGTGGTGAAGTGGTGCTGTTCCGCAGAGCGACTCACGCGTGATTGCTGCAGCTGAAACTCCACTATCGCCTGCTGCTGCTCGCACAGTCTGGCCAGCATGTGCAAGGTGGAGTTCCACCTTGTGGGCATGTCACATATGAGGCGGTGAGCGGGAAGGCCGAAGTTACGCTGCAGCGCTGACAGGCGAGCAGCAGCAGGGTGAGAACGCAGAAAGTGCGCACAGATGGCCGCACTTTCTGCTGCAGCTCTGGCATATTGGGGTAATTTTTAAGGAACCTCTGGACCACCAAGTTCAGCACATGCGCCAGGCAAGGGATGTGCGTCAAACCGGCTAGGCCCAGAGCTTCTACGAGATTTCGCCCATTATCGCACACCACCAGGCGGGCTTGAGGCTCACTGACAGCAACCACTCATTGGTCTGTTGTTCCATGTCCCTCCACAACTCCTGCGCGGTGTGGGGTTTTTCCCCCAAACAGGAAAGTTTTAAAACTGCCTGCTGTCGTTTACCCCTGGCTGTGCTGAAGTTGGTGGTGAAGGTGTTACGCTGACCGGATGAGGAGGCGGTAGAAGATGAGGAAGCGGAGTAGGAGGAGTTAGCAACAGGAGGCAAACTGAAGCGCCCTGCAATCCTCGGTGGTGGAAGGACATGCGCCAAACTGCTATCTGCCTCAGGCCCAGCCGCCACTGCATTTACCCAGTGTGCTGTTAGGGAGATATAACGACCCTGACCGTGCTTACTGGTCCACGCATCCGTAGTTAGGTGGACCTTGCCACAGATGGCGTTGCGCAGTGCACACCTGATTTTGTCCCCCACTTGGTAGTGCAGGGAAGGGATGGCTCGCCTGGAAAAGTATTGGCGGCTGGGCACGACGTACTGTGGGACAGCCAATGCCATCAGGCTTTTAAAACTCTGCGTCTCCACCAGACAGAATGACAGCATTTCAAAGGCCAGGAGTTTTGAAATGCTGGCATTCAGGGCCAGGGATCGCGGGTGGCTAGGGGGGTACTTCCTTCTCCGCTCCAATGTTTGGGAGATAGAGAGCTGAACGCTTCCATGGGACATTGTGGAGATGGTTGGTGACCCAGGTGGTAGTGTTGCTGGCAGATCCTCTGTTTGCGGGGTGGCAGGTGCCACTGTCACTACAAAGGTGGATGAAGAGGCCGAGACTGCAGCAGAAGAGGAAGCAGGAGGAGCCAGAGACCTTTCTTGGTTTTTGAGGTGTCTACTCCACTGCAGCTCGTGCTTTGCACTTAGATGCCTGGTCATGCAGGTTGTGCTCAGGTTGAGAACGTTTATGCCTCGCTTCAGGCTCTGATTGCATAGCGTGCAAACCACTCGTGTCTTGTCATCAGCACATTGTGTGAAGAACTGCCACGCTAGGGAACTCCTTGGACCTGGCTTTGGTGTGCTCGGTCCCTTGCTGTGTTGGGCAGTAGCAGACATACTGTCTAGCTGACAGACGCTCCGCTTTTGCACCCTGCTCCCTCTTCTGCTGTGCTGGTGGCTCTGTGCGACCACCGCCTTTCCTCCAAACTACACTGGTCACCTGCATAACGTTGATTCCATGTGGGGTTGAGGACCTCATCGTCCTCCACATCATCTTCCACCCAGTCTTCACCCCTGCCCTCCTTGTCTGTCTGCACAATTGCGAAAGCAGCAGCAGTTGGCACCTGTGTTTCGTCATCATCCGAGACGTGCTGCGATGGTCCTCCCATGTACTCATCATGAAACATAAGTGGTTGGGCATCGGTGCACTCAATCTCTTCCACTTCTGGGGCAGGGCTAGGTGGATGGCCCTGGGAAACCCTGCTAACAGAGGCATCGAAAAGCAGAAGAGACTGCTGCATGATTTGGGGCTCAGACTGCTTGGCTGATTTGCAAGGGGGTGAGGTGAAAGACTGATGGACATGAGTTTCAGGTGCCAAACTATATATAAATTGTTTATTTCACACACCTCCACATATGTATAACACACTGCAAAATATTTTTTGTGGCCCTAAATGGCGTTTTTTGGAAGACCACAATACACCCACAGTACGTAACCGCTGAATCGCACAGCTACAGAACTGCAGAAAATGCTATTAAAAAAAAATGTGTTTTTTTAGTATAGCACAGTAGAAGACAAATATATAGAAATGGTTTATTTCACACGCCTCCACATATGTATAACACACTGCAAAATATTTTTTGTGGCCCTAAATGGCGTTTTTTGGAAGACCACAACACACCCACAGTACGTAACCGCTGAATCGCACAGCTACAGAACTGCAGAAAATGCTATTCAAAAAAAAATTTGTTTTTTTAGTATGGCACAGTAGAAGACAAATATATAGAAATGGTTTATTTCACACGCCTCCACATATGTATAACACACTGCAAAATATTTTTTGTGGCCCTAAATGGGTCTTTTTGCAAGCGTACATTAAAGTGCAAATTTTTTATTTTATTTTTTTGCCCTAAACGGGTCTTTTTTTGCACGAGCAAAATAAAATGGAAATTTTTTTATTTTTTTTGCCCTTAATGGGTCTTTTGGAAAAGAGCACAATAAAGTGCCTTTTTTTTTTGTTGTCCTAAATGGATCTTTTTCCAAGAGCAGAATACACCCACAGTATGGAAACGGTGTATCTCTCAACGTAATATATGCAGTGCTGGTGCACTGAGCTTGCAGATAAAAGGTAGATTTTCTCTGACACTGGGCTCATAACAGTGTAAAAAGACTGCACTGCAACACAAACAGGTAAACCTATGCAGATCGCTGAGTTATATCTCTGAATCTGGACTCCTATTCCTATATAATAAATCTCTCTCCCTGAAAGCACCAACAGGAACCTGGCCCTACACTACACTGTCTCTCTATCTTTTCCCTCAGATTCCAGAATCAGGACTGAAGCCTCGTACACACGGCCGAGATTCTCATCGAAAAAAACATGTCGTTTTTTTCGACGAGATTCTTGGACAAGAAACTTGTCCCGGCCGAGTGTACACACGCTCGTTTCAAAGAACCCGCGGTTCTTTGAATGGAGCGAACGTGGTGACGTCATCGAATACGACGAGCATGCACTCGTCACATTCGATGCCGTCGCCGCCATCTTTGTTCACCCTACCTATGCCTAGGAAGCTACCGCGCATGCGTCAAAGTCATTTCGAGCATGCGCGGGCTTCCCGGCGAAAAGGTAAGTGTACACACACACAATTTTCTCGTCGAGAAACAGGCTGACGAGAATCTCGACGAGAAAATAGAGAGCAGGTTCTCTATTTTCTCGTCGAGATTCTTGTCGCTTTTCTTGACGAGAAACCATACACACGAACAAATTTCTCGGCAAGAAATCTCTGCCAGCAAGTTTCTTGCTGGTTTTTGCCGAGAAACTCGTTCGTGTGTACGAGGCTTGACTCATGTATTTTTCTATCTCTCCCTAAAAGCAGCAGCAGCAGACAAGATCCTCTCCCTATCTATTCTGAAGCAGAGTGACGTGTGTGCTGTGTGCCTCTAGCTTATATAGAAGCTGGGTCACATGTTGCACTGACCAATCACAGCCATGCCATTAGTAGGCATGGCTATGATGGCTTCTAAGGGCACACCAGCTAATCAAAAGGTGATTGGCTGGCCCCTGAAGCATTTCTAACTGCGTAATTAGATTGCTGAACCCGAACCCGGACTTTTGCGCAAAGTCCGGGTTCGGATTCGGGAAAAAGCTAAAGTTCGGTACGGACCCGAACTTTACAGTTCGGGTTCACTCTACACTACTTACAACGCGACTTTAGTTCGCCTCCAGGACAGGCGACTTTGGCTGTGGCCAATCACAGAATACTTAGCTCTGTGGGAGGGAGGGGTTTGCCTGGGTTAACTATTCCTGTAAAGTTGCTTGCACTAAGATGGACATCCGACTTTGGAGACGACTTTCATTGAAATCAATGGGTACAAGTCGCCTAGAAGTCGCCTTGAAGTAGTACAGGAACCTTTTCTGAAGTCGGAACGACTTCAGTAGTGTACATTAAGACGGCTCTCATTCACTTCAATGGAATTTCTAATGTCGCGCGACACAAGTCGGATCCCAAGTGGCTGTAAGTAGTGTGAACGGGCACTAAGGGGACTGGAGGACCTCAGTCAAGAGGAATAACTACAAGCATTAAACGTATTTATCCTGGAGTAGAGACGCTTGAGAGGAGATGTGATAGTGATATACAAATACCTTAATGGTGACCCTAGCATAGTGAAAAAAATTTCAGCGGGAGGAAGTTTAAAAAGACACACAGGCATTCATTGAAATTAGAAGAGAAGCGGTTTAACCTTAAACTGCGTAGAGGGTTCTTTACTGTCAGAGCGGTAAGGATGTGGAATTCTCTTCCACAAGCAGTGGTATTGTAGTGGAATGCCCCTTTGTCCATATTCCGGTGCAGGTCCCTTTAACTCAACTCCCCACAATACTCTGAGCTCCTGGACACGCCCGGGGGATATAAATGTCAGCTCCACCCAGCTTCCTGTGCTCAGAGAGATCCTGCCTGATGGGACAGCAGTGACTGGGCAAGTGAGCTGTTCCCAGGTGCTGGGTCCTCCCCTGTTAAGTCTGGTGTGCGGGCCACCAGCAGTGAGCACAAGAGCACGCAGCATCTTTCCAAGCCCCAGTCACTGGAGAGGACTCTGTTACAGTCCATTTGCAGAAGCTGTCCATGAAGTGGGTTGGCCCTATCTGCAGCCACCAGAACCTCCTGACCGAAGCAAGTAGAAAGCAGTGCCAGCGTGAAGTGTGTGCCAGCAGGAGGTCCACTCAGCTCACAGTCTGTTGAATGAAAGATTACTATCTTGGACACGTGAGATTTCCTTAGCTCTCTAGTCTATCTGTAGATTGAACTCAGAACACGCTGCTGCCACCTAGTGGACATTAGTTGAACGGTAGTATAATTGTTATATCCTCTTTCTTTATGGTTCATATTAATGTTCTGTACTGTATACCCGTGTTCACACGATCTCTGGTACAATTTATGTTGAAGTTCATTGTTAAGTAAAGCAGAAATTGCACATCACCACTGGTCTGATCATTTGGCTGAAACCGTTACACAACAGTATCAGTGTTGATAGTTTAAAAAAAACTTTAAGATGAGCATCGTAACGATCACAATATACAGGGATATGGGAATTATTATTGACATAAACACATGCACACACCCACACAGGTTGAACTGGATAGACTGGTGTCTTTCGATCTTACCAAGTATGTTACTATGATGATTACATTTAAGAGCCCACCCCTTCCAATTACTATTGAGGAAATAGAGGAAACTAATGAATGAAAGACCATTCATTAGTTCCAGAGAAAAAGAAGTAGGAGATTCATGGGTTTAACTGTGGGAATGTTTTTAACCACTTCACCTCCCCGTGTCATGTTCAAGAAACCAGTGGTGAGATGATTGGAGCTTTGTGACATGGTGCATTATCCTGCTGGAAGGAGCCATCAGAAGATGGGGACACTGTAGTCATAAAGGGATGGACATGGTCAGCAACAATACTCAGGTAGGCCGTGGTGTTTAAACGATGCTCAGTTGGTATTAAAGGGCCCAAAGTGTGCCAAGAAAATCTCCCCCCCACCATTACACCACCACCAGCCTGAACCGTTGATACAAGGCAGGATGGATCCATACTTTCATGTTGTTTACGTAAAATTCTGACCCCACCATCTGAATGTCGAGACTCATCAGACCAGGCAACATTTTTCCAATCTTCTGTTGGCCAATTTTGGTGAGCCTGTGCGAATTGTAGCCTCAGTTTCCTGTTTTTAAGCCCCGTACACACGATATGAAAATCGGAAGTAAAGTTTCATCCGAAGAACGATCTACCGATTTTCGGATCGTTAGTACGGTGTTTGACAGCCAATTCTTTTTTTCGGCAGACAAAAGCTGGATGTGCAGACTATGAATTTTTTTGTGGTACGTGAACTCAACGTCCGATTTTCATTTAATTAGTACGGTTTTCTTCCAGAAAAAAATCATAAGAGCACGACTACGCATGCCCAGAAACAAAAGAATATATACAAAACTAGTCAACACATGATGTCACTTCTGAAGTTGTATTCTGTCGTACGAGAATTTTTGTATGGTGAGTAACCTCTTCACTTTTGACATGAGACTAGCTTGCAACAAAGAACGGTCGTCCAAAAATCTGATCGTGTGTACGAGGCTTTAGCTGACACGAGTGGCACCCGGTGTGGTCTTCTGCTGCTGTAGCCCATCTGCTTCAAGTTTCGATGTGTTGTGCGTTCAGAGATGGTATTTTGCATACCTTGGTTGTAACAAGTGGTTATTTGAGTTACTGCTGCCTTTTTATCTTCTCAAACCAGTCTGCCCATTCTCCTCTGACCTCTGACATCAACAAGGCATTTTCTTCCACACAACTGACGCTCACTGGATATTTTCTCTTTTTCAGGCCATTTCTGTAAACTCGAGAGATGGTTGTGTGTGAAAATCCCAGTAGATCAGCAGTTTTTGAAATACTCAGACCAGTGGCGGTTGGTGTTTTTTTGGGGGACCCCCCTGCTATCGCTATTTGCCGGTCGGTCCGGCACTTAACCCATCGTGGCGGGTGGCAGGCAGCATTATGCAGCGGCTCGGCTCCAAGGATCCTCTCCTCCAAGGCGGCTTCCAGCTCCTCCCCTCCACCTCCTAGGCATCCAATAGGATTGCCTGTCCTTTCAGCCAATTGGGTGACCGGCGTCAAACCCTGCTTGCTGTTTGGCTGGGAGGAGGATCAGTGTTACAACAGCGAATATTGATTGACACTGTTGTAACACACCTGGGGGGTGGTCTCAGAGTGCACTTTCTTGCGACCCAAGCCCACCCTATATTGAAGCCTATTAGAGCCTCTGGCTCTAATTGGTGCTTCAAAAATACAGCCCCTCCGCATTGGAATCCATGCATCAGTGTCCTGAAAGGGGCCAGACACATGGATAGGGGGGGAGGCGGCCATGGACAGTGGGGGGGGCGACGCCCATACGCCCTTAATGGACGAGCCTCCAATGCTCAGACCAGCCTGTCTGGCACCAACAACCATGCCACATTCAAAGTCACTTAAATCCCGTTTCTCCCCCATTCTGATGCTCAGTTTGAACTTCTCTTCACCACGTTCGGATGCCTAAATGCATTGAGTTGCTGCATGTGATTGGCTGATTTGCAATTTGTGTTACCAAGCAATTGAACAGGTGTACCTAATAAAGTGGCCAGTGAGTGTGTGTGTGTGTGTGTGTGTATATATATATATATATATATATATATATATATATATACACACACAGTATCTCACAAAAGTGAGTACACCCCTCACATTTTTGTAAATATTTTATTCTATCTTTTCATGAGACAACACTGAAGAAATGACACTTCGCTACAATGTAAAGTAGTGAGTGTACAGCTTGTATGTAGCAAGGTGTCACTTTTACACGTAGCTTATGGACTACAGTTTGTGCCCAATGAGAACTTAACTCTTTTCATTGTCCGTTTGTATCATATTGCTGCAATTTGTTTGGTTCAGCTATGATAAGACCAATGCATGACGGGTCATGTGTGTGTATATATATTGTGACAGCAGGAAGGTAAAGTCACCTGGTTGCATCCAGGGGGGTAGATATATTTCGCCCAGATTCAGGCTTTACGCCGACTTATACAACTAGGTGGAGAGTTGTATAAGCCCAGCTGAGGCTAGTGGGCTCATGGATGACTCATACCTCTAGGGAGAGTGTGGGGCGTCGTGCAGACAGGGAGTTGATGAGACCAGCTGAAGCTTGTCAGCTCATTTAGGCCTCTATAAGAACTCCCAGATTCATTAGGTGTTTGCTCATGCCTGGAACCAGACCTGTGTGGACTGTCTAGGGAGAGTGAACCCCTGTGCGGTGAGACAAAGCCTGTGTGGCTATTTGCTTGGACATTTAAAACCAGGGACTTAGGGACTAGGACAGCACTAGGCTGATCCCAGTTGTTAGTTAGGAAACCTGTATGTTTAGTCAGAGGTCAAGTTGACCAGGATTTATTTTGTTTATGTTTCTTTTGCTTTGCTGTGTTTTGTCACTGTAAATAGAAAATAAACCGCACCTTTTTGATTTTGAAAACCACAACCTCCGTTTGCTGGGCCTGTTTTTGTGTGGGGAGCCCATCCCGGGGGTCACACACACCCGCTGCCGAGCTAACCCCCTCACAATATATATATATATATATATATATATGGTGCGGAGAGACAGAGACTGCTATGGGTCAGAAATAGACTACAAGGCCCACAACGCCACTGTGCTGCTAGGGTGCGTGGCGCTACGCCCAGCCTGCTGGGAGAACTTATTTAAGACATGGCGGGGCTTGTGTTCCATCTCTTGGGATGCCATCTTGCAAGAGGCAAGAGGCCTGCAGCGAGGGTGCTTAGGCCGGAGAAGCCTGGGCCTAAAGTGACGGAGGCCGGATCGCCTGACGGAGGGATTTCTGTCACAGCCCTGCTGATCAGACCAGGAAGAGTGACCGCTCTATGCTCCCGAGCATCCAGAGTCACCTATTCACCGACGTCTTGTGAGCGGCTAAGCAGAGGACCAGGGACCACGACTCATCCGGAGGCTGAGAACCAAGAGGGCCCAGTCGGAGAATACCAGGGAGGCGAGGCCTCATGTGGTGAGAGGGCACCTGCCCACCAACATAACTAACTGTGTTGCAGGAAGGTGACTTCCATATTTTTACTTACACTTGCTGGCAACTGCAGTGCCGCAAGCGGAGACACACTACATTCAGGAGTGAGTTAGCGCTTTGGGAATGATCCATATTTCACTTGCCCTTTTCAGCACACATGTTAAGTGTTTAATCTTTCTTCACCCTTTCTGTTGGATTACAAATACTTAAGTGCACCAACAAAAGCTAGCGAAGATTACTGGAGACTTTTAGGATCAATCATCATTTCAGCTCACCGACTAGGTCGATACAGGGACACACATCTCAGTAAAGCTGCCCACCAGGGGGAGCCAGATAGCTTGTTAAACTTGCACGTGTAAATCAACTGTTTGCATTTACTTTATTGTCATTGTGCCGTTTCAGTGAGCTGGGTTGGACTTGGAGGAGAAGTACCCCATTGCGGATATCATTACAGTGGGAGATTCCTCCTCCACTTCTTCAGGTTTGATCCTAAGTTGGGTAAATTTGGGTTTCTTAGTTTATAAGTGAAACCCTGAAACTGTTGTGTATATATAGGTCAGTGGACTCTCACAGGGATCTGTTTGAGTCAAATGTCACATGTGTAATCTCTATTTATTTACCAAGTAAATAGGTTACTTCTTGGTTGAACTACTTCTTGTGTGAGGCCTTGTACACACGGCCGAGATTCTCGTTGAAAAAAACATGTTGTTTTTTTCGACGAGATTCTTGGACAAGAAACTTGTCCCGGCCGAGTGTACACACGCTCGTTTCAAAGAACCCGCGGTTCTTTGAATGGAGCGTACACGGTGACGTCATCGACTACGACGAGCATGCGCTCGTCACATTCGATGCCGTCGCCGCCATCTTGGTATACCCTACGTATGCCTATGAAGCTACCGCGCATGCGTCAAATTCATTTCGAACATGCGCGGGCTTCCGGGAGGACAGGTAAGTGTACACACACTCACTTTTCTCGTCGAGAAACATGCCGAGGAGAATCTCGACGAGAAAATAGAGAGCAGGTTCTCTATTTTCTCGTCGAGGTTTCTTGTCGGTTTTCTCGACGAGAAACCCGATAGCCGCGTACACGCGACCGATTTACTCGGCAAGACCTCTCTGCCAGCAAGTTTCTTGCTGGTTCTTGCCGAGAAAATCGGCCGTGTGTACGAGGCCTGAGACTCTGTCTTTTGCAACTGTGTGGCAGGCAAACCACAACAAGGTAACAATATTTAATTACATTTATTGTTGTGTGATATCATTGTAGCCCTCTATAGCCTTTAGGGGTCCACAATCACATTATTGTTATTATTGTCCAGTTGTGCCAAGGGGGAATCGAGCCAAATTACAGGGGTTGATAGGCAGAGTACAGGACCAAAACTTAAACCAGCAGCTCCTACGGGGGTAGTGCTACATGTATAACAGTGTAAATTTGCTGTCCCCTCAAAATAACTCAACACACAGCCATTAACCACTTGCCGACCCCTTCACGGAGATATACGTCGGCAGAATGGCTCGTACAGGCACAATCACGTACCTGTACGTGGCCCTTTAACTGCCGACGTCGGGGTGGTGCGTGTGCCGCCGACGGCGCACTCGCGACCCCCCTGCCTTCCCCGTGAGTGTGACCGCGGGTCCCGCGAACTCGATCGCCGCGGGGATCCCCGCGATCGTCTCACGGAGGGATGGAGCGGGGAGATGTCAGTGTAAACACATCATCTCCCCGCCCCTCTACTGACAATGTCACCGATCTCCGCTCTGTGTAATCAGAGCGGAGATCGTCACGTGTCACTCGTAGCCACGCCCCCCCTCAGTTAGTAACACTCCCCTAGGCACACTTAACCCCTCCAGCACCCCTAGTGGTTAACCCCTTCACTGCCAGTGTCATTTTCATAGTAACCAGTGCATTTTTATTGCACTGATCGCTGTGAAAATGACAATGGTCCCAAAAATGTGTCAAAAGTGTCCGATGTGTCCGCCGTAATGTCGCAGTCACGAAAAAAATCGCTGATCGCCGCCATAACTAGTAAAAAAAAAAAAAAATGCCTTAAAACTATCTCCTATTTTGTAAAAGCTATAATTTTTGCGCAACCCAATTAATAAACGCCGATTGAGATTTTTTTTACCAAAAATATGTAGAAGAATACGTATCGGCAGAAACTGAGGAAAAAAAATGTTTTTATATATTTTTTGGGGATATTTATTATAGCAAAATTTGCGCTCTATTTTTGTTTATAGCGCAAAAAATAAAAACTGCAGAGGTGATCAAATACCACCAAAAGATAGCTATGATTAAGCACTGAATCGAAGTGTGAAACGTGTCAGCTCATACCTGCTGTTTTTGCTGTGGCATGTTATGTGTGCTTTTGTTTTAAATAAAATAACCTATTTTTGGAGTGCGGCTGTCCAAGCGTTTTCTCTAGAATTTTTTGCATTGTCATATGCACTGCCTGCACCCACGGCTCTGGATCCTGTGAATGAATCATCAGCCACACCTGAGCGGTAACTCTCTCCGTCATTTCTTCAGTGTTGTCACATAAAAAGATATAATAAAATATTTACAAAAATGTGAGAGGTGTACTCACTTTTGTGAGATACTGTATATATATATATATATATATATATATATATATATATATATATATATTCATATATAAAATATAATGGGCGTGTAGAAAAAAAATATTACATATATATATATATATATATATATATATATATTGTGAGGGGGTTAGCTCGGCAGCGGGTGTGTGTGACCCCCGGGATGGGCTCCCCACACAAAAACAGGCCCAGCAGACGGAGGTTGTGGTTTTCAAAATCAAAAAGGTGCGGTTTATTTTCTATTTACAGTGACAAAAACACAGCAAAGCAAAAGAAACATAAACAAAATAAATCCTGGTCAATTTGACCTCTGACTAAACATACAGGTTTCCTAACTAACAACTGGGATCAGCCTAGTGCTGTCCTAGTCCCTAAGTCCCTGGTTTTAAATGTCCAAGCAAATAGCCACACAGGCTTTGTCTCACCGCACAAGGGTTCACTCTCTCCAGGAAGTCCACACAGGTCTGCTTCCAGGCATGAGCTAACATCTAATGAAGCTGGGAGTTCTTATAGAGGCCTAAATGAGCTGACAAGCTTCAGCTGGTCTCATCAACTCCCTGTCTGCACGACGCCCCACACTCTCCCTAGAGGTATGAGTCATCCATGAGCCCACTATCCTCAGCTGGGCTTATACAACTCTCCACCTAGTTGTATAAGTCGGCGTAAAGCCTGAATCTGGGCGAAATATATCTACCCCCCTGGATGCAACCAGGTGACTTTACCTTCCTGCTGTCACATACCCCCCCCTCTTGTTTTAACCTCGGGGTTGGAACACCAGCAATCAGGCATTCATGTACTCGAGACAAAGCATCCACATTCCCCATTTGAACACCAGGGCGATGCTTTACTGTGAAGTTGAATTCCTGGAGGGCCAGGAACCACCTATTCACTCTTCTATTTGTTTCCTTGTTTTGAGCCATCCACTTTAACGGAGCGTGATCCGTAACCATGTCAAAGTGCCTACCTAGCAGGTAGTACCGAAGGGAATCTAGAGCCCACTTCACCGCTAAACACTCCTTTTCAACAGTGGCGTAATTTACCTCATGGGACTTCAACTTCCTGCTGAGGTAAATGACTGGGTGCTCTTCCCCGTTCCAGACCTGGGACAATACTGCTCCTAACCCCACATCTGACGCATCACTTTGTACGACAAAGTCTTTAGAGAAGTCGGGTGAGTACAACACTGGCTGGCTACATAAGGCTTGTTTCAAGAATTGGAATGCTGCCTCAGCCTCGGGGGTCCATTTAATCATGACCGACCCTTTCCCCTTCGTCAGGTTGGTTAGGGGCACAGCCTTAGAAGCAAAGTGGGGAATGAATCGCCGATAATACCCAGCGATTCCCAGAAAGGCTCGTACCTGCTTCTTGCTGTTGGGACGTGGCCAACTCTGGATGGCCTCGACTTTGTTGAGTTGGGGTTTTATTACTCCCCTCCCAATGGTGTACCCAAGATATTTGGCCTCCTCCTGCCCAATGGTACACTTCTTGGGGTTAGCCGTAAACCCCGCTTCCCGAACAGAGTCCAGGACTGCTTGCACTTTTGGCAGATGTGAGGCCCAATCTGTGCTATGGACAATTACGTCATCCAGGTAAGCCGCAGCATACTTCCGATGGGGCCTCAGCATCTGGTCCATTTTCCGCTGGAATGTGGCCGGCGCATTCTGTAACCCGAACGGCATTCTTTTATATTGGAACGCCCCGTCTGGGGTTACAAATGCGGTTTTCTCTTTGGCCGACTTGGCCAGGGGGATTTGCCAATACCCTTTTGTGAGGTCAAGAGTCGTCATGTATCGGGCTGTTCCCAGCCGGTCGATCAACTCATCTATACGTGGCATGGGGTAGGTGTCAAATTTTGTAACTTTGTTCAACTGACGAAAATCGTTACAAAATCGCCAGCTCCCATCCGGTTTAGGCACCAACACAATGGGACTAGACCAATCACTTTGGGACTCCTCTATCACCCCTAAGTTCAGCATTTTCTGTACTTCCTCCCGTATTGCCTCCCGTCGGGCCTCTGGGATCCGATAGGGTTTTAACTTCACCCTTTCACCGGGCGGGGTAATAATGTCATGCTGTACCCCAGATGTTTGTCCCGGCAGCTCAGAGAATACCTCCTTGTTGCGAAGCACAAACTCCTTAACCTCCTGTTGTTGGGGTTGTGACAAGGTGGCTGCGATTCCAACCTCAGGAATCACGCAACCAGTTTGAGCTGGTGACCAAGTGTCTGCGACTAGGGACTCTCTATCCCTCCAGGCTTTCAACAGATTAACGTGATAGATCTGTTCGGGCTTTCGCCTTCCTGGTTGTCTGACCTTGTAATTCACTTCGCTCACTTTTTCCATTATCTCGTAGGGGCCTTGCCATTTGGCAAGGAATTTACTTTCAACCGTAGGGACCAGTACCAGTATCCTATCCCCCGGGGAAAAGGTACGGGTCTTGGCTCCACGGTTGTACACTCTCTGCTGTGCTAACTGCGCTTGGGCCAAATGTTCCTTCACGATGGGCATTACCTGTGCAATTCGGTCTTGCATCAGGGCGACATGCTCAATCACACTCCTGTGGGGAGAACTCTCACTTTCCCAAGTTTCCTTGGCAATATCCAACAGCCCTCTTGGGTGTCTCCCATACAGTAACTCAAAGGGGGAGAATCCCGTAGAGGATTGGGGCACCTCCCTAATAGCAAACATCAGATAAGGAAGTAGACAGTCCCAATCCTTTCCATCTCTATCCACCACTTTCTTCAACATTTGTTTTAGGGTTTTGTTGAATCTTTCAACCAGCCCATCGGTTTGGGGGTGATACACAGATGTACGTAATTGCGTCACTTTGAACAATTTACATAGCTCCTTCATAACCCGGGACATAAAGGGTGTACCTTGGTCCGTAAGCAGTTCTTTACAAATACCCACCCGGCTAAACACAAGAGATAGCTCTTTGGCTATGGTTTTGGCCGAGGTATTTCGGAGAGGGATCGCTTCTGGATAACGGGTGGCATAGTCCATTATAACTAATATGTACTGGTGCCCCCTAGCGGACTTGATTATAGGACCTACCAAATCCATGGCGATCCTCTCAAACGGGACCTCAATGATGGGTAGAGGGACCAGCGGGCTACGGAAATGTGGCATCGGGGCCGACCTCTGACACACAGGGCAGGAGGAACAATAATATTCTATGTCCTTCATCACCCCCGGCCAATAGAATCTCTGTAATACCCTCTCTCGGGTTTTCTCTGTCCCCAGATGACCTCCAAGAATGTGCCCATGGGCCAACTCCAACACCAACTTCCTGTACGGTTTGGGCACCACAAGCTGCTCAACGGTTTCTTCTGCCCTTTTTGCCACCCGATACAGTAGGTCCTTCTCTACGCTGAAGTATGGGTAAGTGCAGGTATTATCTGGGTTCACTAACTCGCCATCTATTTTCACTACGTTTTCCCGTGCCTTTATTAGGGCGGGGTCTTTCAACTGTTCTGTGGCAAAGTTTTCCCTGTGAACCTCAAGATCAGAAAACTCCACAGACGGTAGGTTTTCGTCTGAGGAGGTGGGCTCCTCTCCAGTTTCTTGAGTCTCCCCTGCCAATACTGACAAGGGAAATTCCGGAGAGTCCTCACCACTCTCAGGGGAGTTCTGGCTATCACATTCCTGGTACATAGGGGCACCAGTGGGGGGCTCAGGATCATCCCACAGTTCCCAGAACTTCGGAAAATCCCTTCCCACAATGGCGTCATGCGGTAACTGAGATACTAAGCCCACTGGATGAGAGAGGGTACCTTTGGGGGTCTCGAAACACACTGTAGTCACTGGATACTCTCGGGTGTCCCCATGCACACAAATAACAGCTACCTTGCTATTCCCAGAGACCTCTGTTTTAACTAACTCAGCCTTTATCAGGGTCACAAGGCTACCTGAATCCAGCAATACCACAACATTTCTACCATTAACACACATTTTGCATAAATGTTTCTCAGTTCCTCGAATGGCAGTGCATGCGACTGTCGCACACAGCGACTGACGTCTGCCCGTCAGAAAGTCACACTGCATGGGTTCCTCCACAACCGGGCAATTTGCTGCAATATGTCCCGCTTGCCGGCAGCGGTAGCAAACGATCCTTCTTGCCGCCTCTTGAGCCGCTGATTTCCCAGGCTGTTCTCGCCAAACTTGGGGTAGAGCTCCCACCCTCTCACTCTCTCCACCCTTACCCCTTGGAATCATCTTATCCGCCCCTGGGGATGGTCTGGTCTTAGGGTGGAAAGTCCGAGTGTCTCTGGAAGAGACCGTCAGGTTCTCTGTAGCCAAGTATTTCTCCACACGATCCACAAGACCATCGGCCGTCTCTGGGTCTCCATGGCTTACCCACTTTTGGATGGCAGTAGGAAGAGCTCTCAAAAACCGATCCATTACAACACGTTCCACAATCTTTGGTGCGGACAAAGTCTCTGGCTGTAGCCACTTTCTGCTCAGGTGAATGAGATCATACATTTGAGACCTGGGGGGTTTTCCAAGCTGGAAAGTCCAGTTATGCACACGCTGAGCCCGGACAGCCAGGGTGACACCCAGCCTTGCCAATATTTCAGCTTTTAGCATCACATAGTCTTTTGCTTGGTTAGGCTCTAGGTCATAGTAAGCTTTCTGCGATTCACCAGTTAACAGAGGAGCCACTAGTCCAGCCCACTGCTCCTCAGGCCACTTTTCTCTTTCAGCGGTCCTTTCAAATGTGGTCAAAAATACCTCTGGATCATCCTCTCCAGTCATTTTTGTCAATAAACGACTCACCCCAAAGGACGCGGTATTAGTGGGACGGCTTTCCTCACTGGTCTGCGGACGTTGCTGCATTACTGCTTCCATTTGTTGTTGTAGTCTCTGCTCTTGCTTCTGCAACAGGTCTATGAAGCGGGCCTCAGATTGCTGCTGGGCTTGTTGCTGAGCCTCCAGACTCTGTTGCAAAGTTGCGTTTGTCTGCTGCTGGGCTGCAAGGCTCTGTTGATGAGCTTGCTGCTGGGCTGCGAAGTTCTGTTGTTGAGCTGCAAGGCTCTGTTGATGAGCTGCAAGGCTCTTTTGCAAACCTGCATTTGTCTGCTGTTGATTGGCATTTGCTAGAGCCAGCTGTTTCAGTATCTCCTCCATGCTGGCTTAAAAAAAACTGCCACTGGTTCTCCACCAACTGTGAGGGGGTTAGCTCGGCAGCGGGTGTGTGTGACCCCCGGGATGGGCTCCCCACACAAAAACAGGCCCAGCAGACGGAGGTTGTGGTTTTCAAAATCAAAAAGGTGCGGTTTATTTTCTATTTACAGTGACAAAAACACAGCAAAGCAAAAGAAACATAAACAAAATAAATCCTGGTCAATTTGACCTCTGACTAAACATACAGGTTTCCTAACTAACAACTGGGATCAGCCTAGTGCTGTCCTAGTCCCTAAGTCCCTGGTTTTAAATGTCCAAGCAAATAGCCACACAGGCTTTGTCTCACCGCACAAGGGTTCACTCTCTCCAGGAAGTCCACACAGGTCTGCTTCCAGGCATGAGCTAACATCTAATGAAGCTGGGAGTTCTTATAGAGGCCTAAATGAGCTGACAAGCTTCAGCTGGTCTCATCAACTCCCTGTCTGCACGACGCCCCACACTCTCCCTAGAGGTATGAGTCATCCATGAGCCCACTATCCTCAGCTGGGCTTATACAACTCTCCACCTAGTTGTATAAGTCGGCGTAAAGCCTGAATCTGGGCGAAATATATCTATCCCCCCTGGATGCAACCAGGTGACTTTACCTTCCTGCTGTCACAATATATATATATATATATATATATATACATACATACAGTTGTGCTCATAAGTTTACAAACCCTGGCAGAATTTATGATTTCATGCCCACAAGCAAAATGAGAACGGCGGAGATGATTTTTAAAAAGTGTCATTTGGCAATAACTCGTGTGATAAGTGAACGATTTAAAAAAAGTAAGTCAACATAGATTTACTGTATGATTGCCTCTTAACATATATTAGTGATAAAAATTGCTTAATATAGTTGGAACACCGCTTTAAATTTTGTTTTCACTTTCAATTGATTTTTATTGACATTTAAATAGATTTTTATTGAAAAATGTTTTGTACTTAAACGTACTTAGAATTTTTAAATAAAAATCTATTCAAATGTCAATAAAAATCAACTGAAAGTGAACAAAAAAATCTTTCCTATGCTGTTTTGTATTTTAAAAAAAAATCAATAAAAATCTATTGAAACTGAAAAAAAAAAAAAAAAAATCTGTCCTATGCTATGTTTTGTACTTAAAAATATTTCAATAAAAATCAATTGAGTGAAAAAAAAAATCTGTCCTATACTGTTTTGTGCTTAAATTTTTTTTCAATAAAAATCAATTGAAAGTGAAGAAAAAAAAATCTGTCCTATGCTATGTTTTGTATTTAAAAAAAGTTCAATAAAAATCAATTGAATGTGAAAAAAAAAAATCTGTCCTATGGTGTTTTGTACTTAAAGCGGAGGTCCACCCGCAATTTTTTTTAAAGTCAGCAGCTACTAACACTGTAGCTGCTGACTTTTAATAAGGACACTTACCTGTCCTACTCGCCCGCGATGTCGGTCCCCCGACGGCGATCGGATCGCTGCTGGCAGGTCCCGGCTCCTCCATCCTGACTAAGGGAAACAGGCAGTGAAGCCTTACGGCCTTACGGCTTCACTGCCCATTTCCTACTGCGCATGCGCCACTCGCACGGCGCTTTGTGAATGGGCAGCTTGCCTCCTGGGATACACACAGTTCCCAGAAGGCAGCGCGCCCCATTCACAAGAAGAGGAAGCGGAAGGACATCCACCACGGATGAGAAGAGGCACATTAGAGGCAGATTAGGGGACTTCCGCATAGCAGCGGGCATTTCGGGTGAGTATAAAAAAAATAAAAAATTCTATTAATTTTTTTCTTTTTTTATAGGATTTTTAATGTAAAAATGTTTTCTGGGTGAACCTCCGCTTTAAAGACACATATATATGGATCCAAATGCAGAAATGAATGTAAAGGCCATTTATTATGTTTTCCAAACATAAAAATGTATCTGGAAAACTCATTAGACTCGTAATATTTAACAAACTTATATTTTCATGAGAATTCTGTAGGCTTTGTGTGCTCGCTGTGTCACGTGTGCTGACCCCTGGTCTATATTATTTGTGATTTTTCCGCTAATATTCTTGTTATGTATTTTTACTAGATATCTGTGTGTGGTTTTTCTATTAGTTATCTCTTGGCTCACCTTCTCAGTTTTCTGATTATCATGTAAAATTCACAGGGCTGGATGCCAAACAGGAGAAGTTGATAGGTGATCCAGCTTTTTGATTGGCCGGCCCAACGCAGTGCTGACATTTGTGGGAACATATTTTAGACTTTTTATGTATTTTATTCTCTCCTCCCCGGGAAAGGTTATTCTCTCTGGCAGGCCATTAAAGGAGAAGGCTTTCAATGATATCAGTGTTTGTGCATCTCCTGGCACAGCAGTGTACAGTGCACATAAGATAACCTTATATTAAAAGTGCTGGAGAGTGTTTATTCCACAAAGGGGGGCTTTCATGCACCGGGGGCATCAGAAGAAAAAGCAAAATAAGAATTTAAAATTCGGCCAGGCTAACTTAAAGGATCAGTAAAGGAATTTTTTAATTTTTTTTTTAAATAACAAACATGTCATACTTACCTCCACCGTGCAGCTCGTTTTGCACACAGTGGCCCCGATCCTGGTCTTCTGGGGTCCCTCGGCGGCTGTCTCGGCTCCTCCTCGCAAGGACTCCACACCTTCATGCGAGCTCGCATGGTGTGGAGTTAGCCATAGCCGCCATAGCCGCCAACTGTATCACTTGGCCCCGCCCCCCCGGCGCGCAGCATCATTGGATGTGATTGACAGCAGCGCCAGCCAATGGCTGCGCTACTTTCAATCTATCTAGTGCAGCCAATCGACGGCCAGGCTGAGAACGAGGAGGATGATGGGGACGAGCGCGGGACTTTTGAGGGGTAAGGTATGTAAAACGGGTGCTCGGGGGGGGGGGGGCCTTACTGTCGGATGTTTTTTCACCTTACTGCATAGGATGCATTAAGCTGAAAAAACATTTACCTTTACAACCCCTTTAATGCAAATATAAAATAATCGAAACCAGCCTTTCTCAACCAGGGCTCCAGTGCAATGTAAATAAGGCATTTCCCTGTTCTGCCTAGCAACATGACAGGGATCTACTGCTCCCTGTGATCTCTGTCATGTTCTAGTGAGCCCATCCCCCTTACAGTTAGAACACATTTAACCCCTTGATCGCCCCCCATTGTATTTAATACCTTCCCTGCCAGTGACATTTACACAGTGATCAGTGCATTTTTATAGCACTGATCGCTGTATAAAATGTCAATGGTCCCAAAATAGTGTCAAAAGTGTCCGATGTGTCCGCCGCAATGTCTCAGTCCCGATAAAAATCGCAGATCGCCGCCATTACTAATAAAAAAATAATAATATAAAAATGCCATAAATCTATCCCCTATTTTGTAGATGTGATAACTTTTGCGCAAACCAATCAATATACGCTTATTGCGATTTTGTTTACCAAAAATATGTAGAAGAATACGTATCGGCCTAAACTGAGGAAGAATTTTTTTATATATATTTTTTGGGATATTTATTATAGCAAAAAGTAAAAAATATTTATTTATTTATCAAAATTGTCGCTCTTTTTTTGATTATAGCACAAAAAATTTAAATCGCAGAGGTGATCAAATACCATGAAAAGAAAGCTCTATTTGAGGGGAAAAAAGGAAGTAAATTTTGTTTGGGTGCAATGTTGCACGACCGCGCAATTGTCGGTTAAAATGTTGCAGTGCCATATCACAAAAAATGCTCTGGTCAGGAAGGGGGTAAATTCTTCTGGGGCTTAAGTGGTTAATCGCTTTAAACGGCATTACAGTTTATCAGTTTAGAGTTGCACAGGAGGTCTGGTGCTAGAATTATTACTCTAATCTTTACATTTGCGACAATACCTCACATGTGTGGTGCAACTGCTATTTACATATGCGTGCGGGAGTAACGTATGCATTCGCATTAGCGCATAAGCACGTGGGACGGAGGCGCATAAAAAAAAAATTATACAATTTATTTATTTTTTATACTGACTTTATTGCTATCACAAGGGATGAACAACATCCCATGTGACAGGTCCTCTCCTCTGGCCTCCCATGCAGCCGATCAGTTACAGATCAATCTGATCGGCTGCTTTTCTGGCTGCTGGCGGCCAGGTAATCAAAGGGCCGGAAACAGAAGTGACAAACTCCAGGGGTTTCAGAGAGAGAGAGGAACAAGTTGGTTCCTCGCTCTCTCTCTCTGTACAGGGCAGCCATCGCCACCGGCCGCATCGCCCCGGGCTCCGCAATGGGACATGAGATCCCGGGAGTGGCGGCGACAACAATGGTGGTGGGAGGGGGTAGGACCCCCTTTCCACGACCCACAGAAGTGATTACGTGGCTAATTAGCCACTCGGATCACTTATGCATTACTGGGAATTGTCGGCTGAAAAGATTGATACCGGGATGATGCCTGTAGGTGCAAGCATCCTCCTGGTATAACTACTGAGACCCGAGGACCCCCTACGGGCAGGAAGTGATTAATCAAGCCAAAAGTCGATAACAAGTGGTGGCAGGTTGGGATGAATCAGAAGCGTAGTCGAGGAATAAGCCCAAGGTCGATATCGTATGGTATTGGAGATAAGGACAGCTGCAGGTACGCAAAGGAGCAAGAAACTGGCTGCAGAGAGCACAATAATCTGGCAAACAGGAAGTGCAGAGACTTTCCTTAAATAGGAAGTTCACGGGAGGAACAAAGAGTTCAAAGGTCACAAGAAACAAGGACAAGGCAAGATTGTCCAAAGGATCAGACAGAATGCTGTCCAGCATCTCAGGTGTCTCAGCAAGAAGAGCTACTGCCAGATGCAGCAGAGGTTGTTCTGATCCCGGTCCTGACAGCGAGTCATATGGCTGCCGTTTCAGGGGCGTGTCCCCCTTTTTCAAGTTTTTTTTTTTAATTGAAAGTTTTTGTGCCCGGAGCCCTACTGTCATGCAAAATTTTGTATTCTGGTAACTACAGAGAGTTAATACCTGTAATGATAGTATTCAGTAAATAGATTCCTTTTTATTATTTCATATGCCTTCATTTATGTTTTTCTTCTCAAAAAAAATAAAAAAGTGACAGTTACAGGGGCTGGGACAAACTACAACACTCCCAGGGATGCTTACAATGGCCAGATATCATTCATATGGTGTTAATCCTTTTTTTAAAAGATAAAGAACTGTTGGTGCAGCTGAATAGAATTTTTTTTAGCTGGAGAGGGGTTTTAATTTGTTTGGCACTTATTTGCAAAGAAAAGGTCCCAAGAATTCACTAAGTTATCACAAAAAAATCCTGTATTTTGTCTAACATTTTTATTTCCTATGAAATAAATTTAGTTGGCCATAAAGCAATATTTTCCCCAATTACCTTAATCAGGAAAATACAGAATTATGGCCACTAGATGGAACTGACCATCTATAAAAAGAATATTAGGCAAAAATAGGGGACAATTCACATAGAGTTGCCACCTCATCCCTTTAAACCCCAACACATATAAATTACACAGGTTCTGAGGCCAATTTATTGCAGATAAGTCTGAAGTGAATTTAACCACTTCAGCCCCGGAAGAATTTACCCCCTTCCTGACCAGAGCACTTTTTGCGATTCGGCACTGCGTCGCTTTAACTGACAATTGCGCAACGTTGCACCCAAACAAAATTGACGTCCTTTTTTTCCCACTAATCGATCTTTTGGTGGTATTTTATCACCTCTGCGGCTTTTATTTTTTGCGCTATAAACAAAAAAAGAGCGACAATTTTGAAAAAAAATTATATTTTTTACATTTTGCTATAATAAATATCCCCAAAAAATATATAAAAAAACAAATTTCTTTCTCAGTTTAGGCCGATACGTATTCTTCTACATATTTTTGGTAAAAAAATCCCAATAAACGTATAGTGATTGGTTTGCGCAAAAGTTATAGCGTCTACAAAATAGGGGATAGATTTATGGCATTTTTTTGTTATTATATTTTTTATTAGTAATGGCGGCGATCTGCAATTTTTATCGTGACTGCGACATTATGGCGGACACATCTGACACTTTTGACACTATTTTGGGACCATTGTCATTTATAAAGCGATCAGTGCTATAAAAATGCACTGATTACTGTGTAAATGACACTGGCAGGGAAGGGGTTAAACACTAGGGGGTGATGAAGGGGTTAAGTGTGTCCTAGGGAATGATTCTAAAAAAAAACGCTCGCGCAAAGCGCGGTGACGTACAACACGTACGACGGCACTATAAAGGGGAAGTTCCATTCAGATGGCGCCACCCTTTGGGCTGCTTTTGCTGATCCTCGTGTTAATAAAGTTTGGTGAGAGACGATTCGCGCTTTTCAGTCTTTGTGCTTTTCAGTCCGTTACAGCGTGACGAATGTGCTATCTCCATTACGAACGCTAGTTTTACCAGAACGAGCGCTCCCGTCTTATACTTGATTCTGAGCATTTTTTTTTTCCCCTCGTAAAAGCATACACACGAGCGCTTTTCACTACGTTAAAAAGAACGACGTGAAAAACGACGAGAAAAAATAGAGCAGGTTCTAATTTTTTTTTCGGGCAGTTTTCTCATCGAGAAAAACGATATGAAGCCTACACACGACCGTTTTTCACGACCAATCTAAAAAATGGCAGTTTTCTCGTCATGAAAAACGGCCGTGTGTACGCGGCATTATTGTCCATGCACATTGGGCATAAAAAAAATGTTGTTCATACAGGCGTTTTGCGATTTTTTTTTTTTGCACATGCACATTAGGGAGTTTACAGGCATATTTTCAAAGAAGGGTTTAGAAGCAAAAAAGTAACATTTGGCGGTCATAAACGAGCATAAACAGGCCTATACGCCGCATTTAGGAGCGTTCGGCATTTTCAAGGGTACATTGAAAAATGAGCAGACGAGATTGTTTTGGAAAAAACACTTATAAAAGCAAATGCTCATAAAATCTCCTAAACTCTTGTGCAATACGAGCCACTGTGCTGCTTTTTTCTGTTCATAGTGTGCATGGACCCTAAAAAGAATGAACATTTTCTGATTTTGAAGACAACATTTTTTTAAATACGAATATTTTTCCGTCACTAATGTAATAAAAAAAAGTTGTTATTTGCTGCCCCCTGCTGTTTTATGAGGTATAGAGCACCGTAGTTATTTTCTGCAATAATAATATACTATTTTATTTATTGTATTCAGATTCAGAATATCACAAAGGGAAATTATTAAATAATCACAGTTTGTATAGGCCATATATATATATATATATATATATATATATATATATATGTATGTATTAATTCATTTATAGAATGCTGACATATTCTGCAGCCCTTTCCAAAGAACACAAATGCACAACTTACACATAATCAGATTTAACTTTTTTTTTTATCAGATAAGAACAATGAAAACAATGAAAGATAGGGGCATAGATAGGGGGGGATATGGGGGTCCTAACCCCCCTCCCCAATAATTGGCAATTATCCAATACAACATAATTTATAGAGTACAGGGGTCAGAAGCAAGTAACAAACACAACATATGGAGTACAGCAGTCAGGATGAGTGCCATGTTCACATCAGAGTCCTCCCTTACACCAAAGTCTCCATTATACATCAGAGTTCCCCCTTACACCAGTGTCGTCAGAGTGCCACCGTCTCACATCAGTCTGCAGAGTCCACCCTTACATCAGAGTTCAGAAAATGGCCCCTTACATCAGAGTTCCATCTTACACCAGCGTGTCCCCTTACATCAGAATCCAGCAGAGTGCCCCCTTTTATCAAAATCCAGCAGAGTGCCCCTTTACATCAGAATCCAGCTGGCATGCCTCCTTACACAAGAGCCTGGCAGAGGGCGCCCTTACATCAGAGTCTGGCAAAGGGCGCCCTTACATCAGAGCCTGGCGGAGGGCACCCTTATATCAGAGCTGGGAAGACAGCACCCTTACATCAGAGCCGGGCAGACAGCACCCTTACATCAGAGCTGGGAAGATAGCACCATTACATCAGAGCCGGGCAGACAGCACCCTTACATCAGAGCCTGGTGGAGGGCGCCCTTACATCAGAGCATGGTGGAGGGCGCCCTTATATCAGAGCCTGGTGGAGGGCGCCCTTACATCAGAGCCTGGTGGAGGGCACCCTTACTTCAGAGCCTGGTGGAGGGCACCCTTACATCCAGGGCCGGCGCTTCCACTAGGCGAACTAGGCAGCTGCCTAGGGCGCACTGCCGCCTAGGGGCGCAGTCACAGCAGCTGGGTCCCCTCCAGAGGATCGGTTCTTCCACTAACGGGTGGTGGCTGGTGCGGAGTGTATTGAGAGGCGGCTCCATATGGCTGGCTGCAGAGTGGCTGGGCGGGGAGAAGGAGCAGGCAGATCTTCCCCTTCCTCGGACTAAGCCAGGGGAGACCATGCTGATGTCCAGCAGCCGCCGTGGGTGTCAGCTCTCTGCCCGCCCCGCCTCCCTCTCTGGGTAATGTGCAGCCATTGGAGGAGCAGGGCGGGCGGTATTGTGCATATAAACAGCCAGGATGGATCCACCCAGGCCCGGACTGGCCCATTGGACACACGCTGGGCCACTTGTCCTGGAGGAGCGAGGAGCCCAAAGCAAAGCTGCTCCTGCCGCTTACCCAGCCTCTCCGCGGCCGACCGTCGGAGCCCGGGGGTGGAACCGAATGGAATGATCAGCTGAAGGGGGAGGAGCTGGAGGAGGTCTCCCATGCGTGACTGGTGACTCCAACTGCTGCCCGCTGCCTGACATGTGGAGGGAGATGGAAAGAAGTGCCCCAAGGTAAGAACTTGTCAGGTGGTGGGGGGGAAGCGCTGGGATAAGGTCTGACTAGAAGCCCTCATCACTGGTGTGTGACCCCCTCCACTTGGCTGCACCCCCCCCTCCTTTCCACTTGTATCCATCCCTCCACCTGGCTGCACCTCCCCTCTCCTGTCCACCTGGCTGCACCTCCCCTCTCCTGTCCACCTGGCTGCACCTCCCCTCTCCTGTCCACCTGTCTCCTGTCCACCTGGCTGCCCCCCCTCTCCTGTCCACCTGGCTGCCCCCCCTCTCCTGTCCACCTGGCTGCCCCCCCTCTCCTGTCCACCTGGCTGCACCTCCCCTCTCCTGTCCACCTGGCTGCACCTCCCCTCTCCTGTCCACCTGGCTGCACCTCCCCTCTCCTGTCCACCTGGCTGCACCTCCCCTCTCCACCTGGCTGCACCTCCCCTCTCCTGTCCACCTGGCTGCACCTCCCCTCTCCTGTCCACCTGGCTCCATCCCTCCAACTGGCTGCACCCCCTCTCCTGTCCACCTGGCTATATCCTCCCTCCACCTGGCTGCACCCCCTCTCCTGTCCACCTGGCTATATTCTCCTTCCACCTGGTTGCACCCCCCCCCTGTCCACCTGGCTCCATCCCTCCACCTGGCTGCACCCCTATCTTCTGTCCACCTGGCTCCATCTCCCCCACCAGTTCTGGTGCTAAAATTATTGAATTCATTTTGATTTTTTTTTTTGAGGGGGGGGGGGGGCGCAAGGAGCTATTCTCGCCTAGGGTGCAAAATAGTCTAGCACCGGCCCTGCTTACATCAGAGCCTGGTGGAGAGCGCCCTTATATCAGAGCCTGGTGGAGGGCGCCCTTATATCACAGCCTGGTGGGGGACACCCTTACTTCAGAGCCCAGTCAAGGGCACCCTTACATCAGAGCCGATGGAGGGCACCCTTACATCAGAGCCCGGTGGAGCGCGTCCTTACATCAGAGCACGGGACTGTGAGGTTTTATGGGGCGGGGTCACCGTGTGACATCACCCAGTGACCACGTCCCATGCCTATATATATCGTTGCGCACCGCGCACACAGTATTACAGCGGGACAGAGCATCGAGTCAACATCGGAGAAAGAGAAGAGGGAAGAAGACGACGCAGAAGACCGGGCCAATGCTAGCAAAGAGCTGGAAGAAGATAGCGGAGGAGCCCGGCAGAAGGCAGAAATTACCGGAGAGTGGGGAGAAGAACCAGAGAGCGCGGAGAAGGCACCGGAGAGCGGGAGAAGAGGCTGGAGAGTCGGAAGAGACCCCCGAAGTCGGAAGAAGACCCCGGAGCTGCCTAATAAATTCCTTTAAAAACCTGTCTAGTGTGTTTTTTTTTACACTTTTTATTCTAGGTGAATGGGTAGGGGTACGATGTACCCCATACTCATTCACATAGGGTGGGGGGCTGGAATCTGGGGGCCCCCTTATTAAAGGGGGCTCCCAGATTCCGATAAGCCCCCCGCCTACAGACCCCGACAATCAACTGCCAGGGTTGTCGGGAAGGGGCCCTTGTCCTCATCAACATGGGGGCAAGGTGCTTTGGGGTGGGGGTGCGCAGGGCCCCCCTGCCCCAAAGCACCCACCCCTCCATGTTGAGGGCATGCGGCCTGGTACGGCTCAGGAGGGGGGAGCGCTTGCTCGTCCCCACCTCCTTTCCTGACCGGCCGGGCTGTTGCTCGGATAAGGGTCTGGTATGGATTTTGGGGGTGGCCACGTTGTTTTTTTGGTCGTGGGGGGTTCCCCTTAAAATCCATACCAGACCTATGGGCCCGGTATGCTCATGAAGGGGGATTCCATGCCGGGTTTTTTTGTTTTAAAAAAAAATTGGCGTGGAGTTCCCCCTAATTATTGGGGGATCAAAGTCACATCCCTGCTCATTGAAGTCATACTTCAAGTCGTGGGGCAAAGTCAGATCCACAGTCGTATGACTGTCTTGTCAAAATCGCGCGACTTTGAAGTCACACAAGTGTGAAAGGGGCCTAAAGGTAAACCCAGCAGTGGCGGTGCGTCCATAAAGGGCGCACGGGCGCCACCCCCTCTCTCGCCATAGATAGATTCATGCATTGGCTCTAATAGGCGTCCAAAACAGTGAACAGCGAGCGCCATGCTGGGCATTCGCTGTTCACCCAGCTGTGTGTTAGGAAAGTGAATGAATCGCTTTCCTAACACTGACCCGCCTCTCAGCCAATCAGGTGCTCGGGTCTGTTACCTATCACCTGATTGGCTGAAATGGCAGGCGCTGTGATTGGAAGCCGCCTATCAGGCGTCCAATCAAAGGAGAGGGCGGGCGGGAGAAGACATCGAGGTCGGGAAGACATGGAGGACACCGGACATCGCTCACCGCCTGCCAGTGTCACCCGCTGCCCACTCAAGACAGGGTAAGTGCCGGGCGGGCAGGCAGCGATTAATGGGCACAGTGGCAGCGTTTAATGGGCACAGTGGCAGCGTTTAATGGGCACAGTGGCAGCATTTGGGGCACAGTGGCAGCATTTAATGGGCACAGTGGCAGTGCTTGGGGCACAGTGGCAGCATTTAATGGGCACAGTGGTAGTGCTTGGGGCACAGTGGCTGCGTTTGATGGCACAGTGGCTGCTTTTGATGAGCAAAGTGGCTGCGTTTCATGAGCAAAGTGGCTGCGTTTGATGGGCAAAGTGGCTGCGTTTGATGGGCACAGTGGCAGCATTTGATGGGCACAGTGGCTGCAATTGATAGTTATTTTTTTCAGAATCTTTTAGTTTGTTTGCGCCCCCCAAAATTTTTGGAGCACCAGCCACCACTGAAACCCAGGGACATAACTACAAATCATGGGGCCCCATAACTAAATTTTGATGCCCCCCACCCCAGCTATCTCTGTCTTTAGCAACTGGCAGTATCAACTGTTACAATATGTGTCAATGAACTTAAATTATAGTGGTTCTAAAGGCAGAAGGTTTTTTAACCTTAATGCATTCTATGCATTAAGGTAAAAAACCTTCTGGGTAAAGCAGCCCCCCTTATACTTACCTGAGCCCCATCTCGATCCAGCGATGTGCTTGAGAGCAGCGGCTCCCCCAGGTCTCTCTCTTGTCATTGGCTGATACAGCAGTGTCCATTCACAGGAGCGCGGCTTAGGAGCAAGCCTGCTTGAGTGCCCCCATAGCAAGAGGCTTGCCATTGAGGCATTTGGCAGGGGGGAGGAGCCAGGAGAGCTGGGGACCCAAAAAGAGGAGGATCCGGGCTGCTCTGTGCAAAACCACTGCACAGAGTATGCAAGTATAACATGTTTGTTATTTTTTCTTTATTTTTTTAATTACACCGTTTAGAATCACTTTAAGGACATGAAGCAGGAGAGCTGTGAGCATAGTCAGCACTAGAGAGGTGCATGACAGAACAATGCGCTTTGTTTCGGAAGCTCCCTGAAAACGCCTATTGGTGAAACGCGTCGAGACTGAGTCTACGGTCATCATTTCCAGTCTTCCGGGTTGACACCTCCGGTATTTGGAGCGCACACCGACTCTGGTGAGAGCAGAGCAGCGGCGCTTCCTGTACTGTACAGGCTGATTTTGTTGGTACTTTACAGGTACCTTTTAATGTACGTTTTTTTTTTTTTTTTTTTTTTTTTTATTAATGTGATTACATTGCAAATGCAATAGATGCTACACTATGATTTTTTTTTTTATTTCTAGCTGGTATGATGGCGTGATGGTGAATATTTTATGCAGACCTTTTCTAGTGCCTCTGAAGAAAGGATTGAGCTGAAAGGAGAGGATTAGTTTGTCTAAAGCTGTTTTTGACATTTATAATCTAGAGGTCTAATATGTCTGGTGAGTGAGCACTTTACACCGAGGTTGTTTCTCTGCATGAAGAGGACCTGTCACGGTTAAAGGGGTTGTAAAGGTACATGTTTTTTCACCTTAATGCATCCTATGCATTAAGGTGAAAAAACATTCGACAAAACCGCCCCCCCCCCCCCCCCCCGAGCCCCCGTTTTACTTACCTGGCCCCTCGAAAGTCCAGCGCTCGCTCCCGTCATCCTCCGAGTTCCTGAGCCCGGCCGTTGATTGGCTACACTGGATGGCTTGAAAGCAGCGCAGCCATTGGCTGGCGCTGCTGTCAATCACATCCAATGACGCAGCGCGCCGGGGGGCGGGGCCGAGTGATACAGTCGGCGGCTATGGCCGCCGCTGTATCACGGGAGTGCGCCCGCAGTAACTCCACACCATGCAAGCTCGCATTACGGTGTGGAGACCTTGCGGGGAGGAGCTGAAACAGCCGCCGAGGGACCCCAGAAGACCAGGATCGGGGCCACTGTGTGCAAAACGAGCTCCACAGTGGAGGTAAGTATAACATGTTTGTTATTTAAAAAAAAAAATGGAACCTTTAGTGTTCCTTTAAGCACTTTCTTTACTACTTTTCTGGTATGTAGACATTTTAATGAACGTGAGTTGTTTCTTTTATGTATTTATGGTTTTTGGATCTATTAAATACTACACTGCAATTTTTTTTTGTTTATCAATGGCGAGAGGTGGAATTTAAAGCACATATAGATCTTCATGGTCCCATGAAGAGCTGGCGGAACTGAAGTGCACTTTGACCTCCTTATAACCTAGGGGTCAAATATTTCTGGTTAGTGAGAATTTTTTCACTAGGGGATCACCATCTGGTTGGAAGAGGACCTGTTACGGTTGCACACTTGTTTGGACTTAAAGGGGTTCTAAAGGCTCAAGGTTTTTCACCTTAATGCATTCTATAGGGCGCCCCGAGCCCACCCTTTTTGAAGCCAAATTAGAGCCTCAGGCTCTGATCATGTGCTTCTAAATAAACAAATAAAAAAAAAACCCATAGAAATCCATGCAATGAGATTAGGGGCCGGGCGCACGGAGATTAGGGGGCGGTGCCCCTGTACCCCTTATGAGTGGCCGCCACTGCTCCTGCTGCTGTCAATCACAGCCAGAGAGCCAATGAGGAGAGAGCGGGGATGGGGCTGACCTAAGCTCTGTGGGAATTGACACACAGACAAACAGAGTACAGCTCGGGAGTGAGCCTGCTCGAGTGCCCCTATAGCAAGAGACTGGCTATTGGGAGCACTCGGCAGGGGGAGCCAGGACTGCCGGCGGGGGACCAAAAAAAGAAGAGGATCGGGGCTGCTCTGTGTAAAACCATTGCACAGAGCATTTTTTTTAATCTTTCCTTTAGAATCACTTTAATATTTTAGTGAAGTCACAGATACTTATATGGACTTTTATATGAACTTACAGAAATATTATTTTGATAGTGTGTAGTGCCCTTTGTTGTTTTTTTTTCCAATTTTTAAGAGTGTGAATATTACGCTTTTAAAGGGGCAGCTACACTTATTAACATTTTTTTTTTATTTTTTCCAGATTTTTCTTTATGGTGGGGGTTTACATGTTTTTATTATTTATATTGTTTGTGTAAGTAACACTTTTTGGTATATATAAAAATTTCAAATGTAACTATAAGAAAAAAAAATAAAAATTTAGTTTTGGATAGAGTGGACAGGGATTAGACCCCCTGTCAGGTTTTTATTGCTGTCTGTACCCCATTAGCGAGAATCACCTTATTTGTCCTGTCTACCATTGCCATTGAAAACAAAAAAAATCCAGAATTTTAGGGTAACAACAGACCAGTAATAGAGAAAAAAATCTGGGGACACTAGTTCTGATGACAGCCAGGAATTCCCCCATTTTAGAGCGATTTCTTCTCACTTCCTGTTTTGTTTATAGGGCAGGAAGTGAAAGGAAATCTCCCCAGTCGGGGCACAGAGGGCAAACCTGAGAGGGGTTATAACCCTCCCTTACTCTATCCAAAACTTAAATTTTAGGGCACAGGAACACAATATATTTCCCATTTTTTTGGTACATATAAAAGATGAGGTTATGCTGAGAAAAAAGATACCCAACATGTCAAACCTTAAAATTTAGTGCACAACAAACTTCAGTTGCCTATATTTTCCATAGGCCGTGCTTTATAGATCATCACCTGGGTAACTCTCATAAACTAGTTACCCAGGAGCTCTGGTGCTGGAATTATTGCTCTGGCATGCACGGCGACATGTAACATAATTAACCGCTTGGTAATTAACCGCTTGCCGACCAGCCACCGTCGTTATACGGCGGCAGGTTGGCTCTCCTGCTGAAATCGCCGAGCCGCTGGCAGCGCATGCTGCAGGAGCATGCCCACGTGCCAGTGGGTCCCCGTTCTGACAGGTGACATGACAGGGATCTTCTGTTCCCAGTGATCAGGAACAGTGATCTCTGTCATGTTCCAGTAAGCCCATCCCCCTACAGTTAGAATACACACTGAGGGAACACATTTAACCCCTTGATCGCCCCCTAGTGTTAACCCCTTTTCTGCCAGTGACATTTATACAGTAATCAATGGCTTTTTATAGCACTGATCTCTGTATAAATTTCAATGGTCCCAAAAAAAGTGTCAAAAGTGTCCGATGTGTCCGCCGCAGTCCTGCTAAAAATCGCAGATCGCCGCCATTACTAGTAAAAGAAATAAAAATGCCATAAATCTATCCCCTTTTTTGTAAACGCTATAACTTTTGAGCAAACCAATCATTATACGCCTATTGCGATTTTTTTTTTTACCAAAAATATGTAGAAGAATATATATCGGCCTAAACTGATGAATAAATTAGCTTTTTTATATTTTTTGGGGGATATGTATTATAGCAAAAAGTAAAAAAATGTTTTATTTTTTTTCAAAATTGACGCTATTTGTTCGCTTATAGCGCAAAAAATTTAAACCACAGAGGCTATCAAATACCACCAAAAGAAAGCTCTATTTGTTAGGGAAAAAAAGGATGTCAATTTTGTTTGGGTACAACATCGCACGACTGCGCAATTGTCAGTTAAAGCAACGCGGTGCCATATCGCAAAAAATGGCTCCGGTGACACATTTGCCACCTTTCAGGGGGGAGGGGGGTGCAGATACCTGTCTAAGACAGGTATTTGCACCCACTTCCGGGCATAGACTCCCGTGGGAGTCTACGCCACTTTCCGTCCGTCCCCCCCCCCCTGTCTCCTGGGAAACACACTGTTCCCAGGAGAGAGCTGGGACCAGTGACGGCGCGCCGCGCCGCGCTACTCGCGCATTCGCAGTAGGGAATCGGGAACTTTCTGATTCCCTCACCGAGCATGGCGACAGCAGCATCCGAGGACCGAGCGATTGCTCAGCCTCGTCTGCCGACATCACAGGTGTGCTGGACAGGTAGGTGTCCATTTTTTAAAAGTCAGCAGCTGCAGTATTTGTAGCTGCTGGCTTTTAAAAAAAAAAAATTTGGGTGGACCTCCACTTTAAGGTGGCAAATCCATTTGGGGATGAAGTGGTTAAACTCACTTAGTGCCTTATCTGCATTAAATTAGCCTCAGAACCTGTGTAATTCATATGTGTTTGGTTTTAATGGGATGAGGTGGCAACCCTATCTGCATTACATGACACCAGATGAACTTTCTTTGCAAACATTTTGCAAGTCTGCTGCAAGTTCTGGATCAGTTTATGTTGTACAATAGTCATCCCACCACAGGGGGCACTGTGGCTGAATTTTCATGCTGTAGACTTGCAGAGCTCTTCCTGTAGACTCACCACTGCAACTTTGCTCTTGCTAGAGACTTGCCACGCAAATTTGCTACAAATTGGAAAAGTGTCAACTAGAAATTGTGCTTCAAGTGCTCTGCAAATGCAACTTGCCAGTGAAAATGTGCAGCAAGTTAACAGTCTTTCAATTCAGCACTGCCACAAATGTGTGGCAAGTTATCTTTGCTATCTGGGCAGGTTCTCTTTTAATGAGGAAAATTGAAAAAGGCGCTTGGACAGCCGCACTCCAAAAAATGGTTGTTTATTAAAACAAAAACACTGAATACATATCACAGCAAAGAAAACAGCAGATGGGAGCTGACGCGTTTCGCACTGCGATTCAGTGCTTAATCATAGCTAACATAAACTTTAAATGCACCTCTAATATATACTCCTAAACCATAGTGAAACAAAAGCAAAGCAATTTAAAAAAGTAATTAAATAATTAAAACCTCAATTGACTAATTGGTAGACTGACAGGTGTGTCCTATCAATACCATTTGGGAAACACCATGTGATCAGAAACACACACACATACATTTTATATGTAAGCTCATGAAAACCAATTGATTAGATATACCACTAAGTATATTTTTCAATGACATACAAAGCACATTTATAACACATATTTGTAAATCACCTGGTTGCATGGCAATTTAAAGTGGTTGTAAACCCACTTTATAAACAAAGACCTACAGGTTTAGCCTAGATTAAGGCTTACCTGTAGGTGCATGAAATATCTCCTTAACCTACACGGTTAAGGAGATATTTGCATTTAAATGTGGCGACGCTGATGTCACGCGCATGCGCATGGGGTTAACCCCATTCACAAATTCAACTAGGTCGCAACATTCGACGATGTAGCTGAATTCGACGGCTCACGCACGCATGCGCGGAGTCACGTCTTCGCCGCTCCGGCCAATCACAGCGCCGGAGCAGCGCTGTGATTGGCTGCAGCGGCGATACCCGGAAGTAACATTCCGGCTATCGCCGCAGCGATGGATGCGGCTAGAGGAGGGACACGGACGACTTCGGGGGCCCCGATTGAAGGTAAGTGGTACATAATGAGCTAGTATGCTAGTCATACTAGCTCATTATAGCTTTGTCTTGCAGGTTAGTAAAAAAAAAAAAATTTCGAAACAGGGTTTACAACCACTTTAAAGACTGCAAAAATTGCATGAAAAACATAATCAGATTAAAAAAATCGTGAAATAATATATAAATCAACGTGTGGATAATCACCCAGTGATCATAATCACTCCACTGCATTTCCTACCTGCCTACCTTGCCTGCCTTCATACGTCACAGAGCATCAGCGCAAGCTTCAAGCAAGTCATCAATCTCCAGTCATCGGTACAGCCTTGAATCAACGTACCATTGGAACAACTGACTTCAAGCAAGCAACTCACCTGGATGCATCTGCTGCACCATATTTCCCTGTGTCCTTTAACAACAATGTCAAAGATAACGCAATCAGCACTATACAGCCAACAGCATCTCACATAAAGGCGGAGACAACTGAGACAGAAGAGTTTGTGAGGTACATGCTTCGCAGAGAGCTCATAAAGACTGGTCTTACAAGCTTTGATGACCAACCTAAGAACTACAGAAGTTGGAAATGTGCCTTCAGAACTACAATCAGCAATATTGGCATTACAGCTGATCAAGAATTGAATCTGCTGATCAAATGGCTTGGTCCTCTATCTGCTGCACGTGTTAAGCCATTAAGATCGGTTTTCATGGACAATCCTACTGCAGGCCTCACAGCTGCATGGGAGTGACTAGAGCAAAGTTATGGCAGTCCAGAAGCTATAGAAAATGCCTTGTTCATGCGTCTGGAAACTTTCCCAAAGATATCCGGTAAGGACAACAAGGAGTTCCAGAGACTGAGTGACCTTCTCCTTGAGCTTCAGCTAGCCAAGACAGACCCAAAACTACCTGGACTCAGTTACCTTGACACTCCAAGAGGGGTAAACCCAATTGTCTCCAAGCTCCCGTATGGTTTGCAAGAGAAATGGACTGCACTAGGGTCATCATACAAAAGAGAGAACAAGGTTTCCTTCCCTCCATTCTCTTTCTTCTGTGAATTCATCAGGGAAATTGCAGAGACCAAGAACGATCCAAGTTTTTCCTACGGTGAGTACAGCCTCTTCTCACCCTTTCCTAAGAGTACCAGTCTTCAGGGCAACTATAGAAACCATAGAGGCCCAGTGTCCGTGAAAAAGACTGACATCCTTCCCACTCATACCACAGTTCTAGCCACGAACAAACAGAGTAGGAAGATTGAAAACCCTAACAGAGAGTGTCCCATACACAAGAAGCCACACCCCCTCAATAAATGTATCGGCTTTAGGAAAAAGCCTCTGGAAGAGCGCAAGGAGCTTTTAAAGACATTTAGGGTATGTTTCAGGTGCTGTGCTTCTACAGAACATTTTGTAAGGGACTGTAATGTGTGCATCAAGTGCATAGAGTGTGGCTCTGAAGAACATGTGCAAGCCCTCCATCCTCTTGAGCCCAGCTCTGCACAACCTGCCAACGCTCCTCCCAGGTTAACGCACGGCGGGGAGAATACAGACCAAGTGCCTAATTCTACCATCATTTCTTCATCCCTCACTGAAGTTTGTGGAGAAGACCGCTGTGGTAAGTCCTGTGCTAAGATATGCTTGGTGAACATATACCACAAGGATCAACCAGAAAAGTCTCTAAAGGCATATGCTATCTTAGACGATCAGAGCAATCGATCACTTGCAAAATAGGAATTGTTCAATCTATTTGAAATAAAAGGCAAAGCTCATCCTTACACCTTAGGTACCTGTAGTGGAACTATAGAGGTTTCTGGAAGAAGGGCTCATGGACTCATGGTATCTTCTCTCAAAGGTAACTTGCAATTACCCTTACCTACACTTGTTGAGTGCAATCAGATACCTGCCAACAGGGAAGAAATCCCTACTCCAGCTGCTGCTTTCCATCACCCTCACCTCAAGGTAATAGCAAATGAGATACTGCCGCTTGACAAAGATGCTCAGATCCTTCTTCTGTTAGGAAGAGACATTCTAAGAGTTCACAAGGTACACAGACAAGTCAGTGGACCCCCAGATGCCCCATTTGCCCAGCGCACAGATCTAGGGTGGGTCATCATAGGCAATGTCTGCATAGGCAAAATGAAAAGACCTACCAACATTTCGTCATTCAAGACAAATGTTCTGCCAAATGGCCGAAACACTTACTTTGAGCCATGCCCACATCACTACTGGGTGAAAGAGAAGATAGCCAGCCACGAATGGCAACATGGTATCTCAGGTGACACAAGCCCTTTCTCCTGCCATGATGGCGACTTCGGCTCTACAGTGTTTAATGCAACCAGTGAAGATGACATACTGGCTCCTTCAATGGAAGACAAAGAATTCATCAAGGTAATGGACAATGAGTTCTTTCAAGATGACTCCAATAACTGGGTAGCACCCCTACCCTTTCGTCTCCCAAGAGAGAGATTGCCCAACAACTTACAGCAGGCCATCAGTAGATTCTCCTCCTTAAAGCGAAACTTAAGCAGGAAACCAGAGATGCAAAAGCACTTTGTGGACTTTATGCAAAATGTATTTGACAGAGATCATGCAGAGCCTGCTCCCCACTAAAGGAGGGAGAAGAATGCTGGTACCTTCCATCCTTTGGCGTGTATCACCCACGCAAACCAGACCAAATCAGAGTTGTCTTTGATTCCAGTGCTCAGCACGAAGGTGTTTCTCTTAACAACATGCTCCTTACTGGACCCAACTTGAACAACAGTCTAATAGGAGTCTTGATTCGTTTCAGACAAGAGCCTGTAGCAGTAATGGCCGACATTCAACAGATGTTTCACTGCTTCATCGTCAGAGAAGACAACAGAAACTACCTCAGGTTTCTATGGCACAAGGACAATGACCTCAACAAGGAAGTTATAGATTATCGCATGAAGGTACATGTCTTCGGTAACAGTCCTTCCCCAGCAGTGGCAACTTATGGGCTAAGGAGAACAGCTCAGACTGGAGAAGTTGAATATGGATCTGATGCCCGTCAATTTGTTGAAAGAAACTTCTACGTTGACGACGCACTTAAGTCCTTTCCAACTGCTAAAGAAGCAATTGATCTTCTCACCAGAACAAAGGAGATGCTGTCTGTAGCAAACCTTAGACTGCACAAGATTATATCCAACAGCCAGGAACTTATGAATGCCTTTCACTCTGAGGACTATGCCACTAGTCTAAAAAACCTTGACTTAGGTACAGATGTGCCTCCTGTACAGCGAAGTCTGGGTTTGTTGTGGAACATCAAGCAAGACAAATTCACCTTCCAAGTGTCAACTTGTGACAAACCCTTCACTAAGAGAGGAGTCCTGTCCATGGTGAATAGCATCTATGACCCACTGGGTTTCCTTGCTCCAGTTACCATTCAAGGTAAGATTTTACTAAGACAGTTGTCTACTGAGAACATAGACTGGGATACTCCCTTGCCTAGTGAGAATCAACACAAGTGGGAAAGGTGGAGATATTCTTTGAAGTCACTAGAAAAACGTCAGATTCCCCGTTGCTATGTTCCAGGATCCACTTCAACTGCTAACCGGAGAGAGATTCATATTTTCTCTGATGCATCAGTTGAAGCTATTGCTGCAGTAGCCTATTTGAAGACCTCTGAACTGAATGGAGAATCACACTGTAGTTTTGTCCTAGGCAAGGCAAAACTCACTCCCAAGCCTGTACATACCATACCAAGACTTGAACTTTGTGCAGCCGTGCTAGCAGTAGAAATTGCCGAGGTCATACGAAGTGAAATGGACACTAGAATTGATTATTTCACCTTCTATACAGACAGTAAGGTAGTACTTGTTTACATAAACAACCAAACAAAACAGTTTTATGTGTACGTCAGCAACAGGGTTGAACGTATCAAGAGATTCTCTCTACCAAGTCAATGGCATCACGTTCCCACTGAACTCAACCCAGCTGACTGTGGGACCAGAGCCGTGTCACCTGCCGCTCTTCAGGACAGCTTATGGCTGTCACCTCCAAGGTTTCTGCGTGAGGACTCTTACTTACTCCCTATTGACACCACCTATGGGCTAGTAAACCCTGAAGATGATAAGAAAATAAGAACTGTGAACACCTCACTCCACACTTCTGTAAGTACAAAACAGAAGCTGCGGTCACACCATTACAGGCATCGATGGAAGCAGGTGCAGTATCTAGCCAATGTGTTCTGGCATCGCTGGAAGAAAAAGTATCTTCACCACCTTCAAGGTCGTAACAAATGGCAAGCATCTAAACCGAATCTTAAGGTTGGAGACCTTATCCTTCTAAAAGACAAGGAAGTTTGTCGGAATGAGTGGCCTATGGGTCTTATTACTAAAGTTATGCCCAGCGACGATAACAAAGTCCGGAAGGTAGAAGTCAAGGTAACCAAGGGAGGATCGACACGAAACTTTAGTCGACCAATTACAGAGTTAGTACTCCTTTTGCCAGGTGAGTGACTTGTGCAAGGACTAGCCATGCTGTTGGCACGGCGGGGAGTACATTGCTGCCATCTACAGGTTCTACTCAGAACTTTGAAATTCTTTGAAGACATCATACTGTGACTTTATGTTCTTCATCCTGTTGAACTTACGTTTATTATTTGCTTGTTGCACGTTTTTCATTACAGGTTCCAGGACATTCGTCAGTATTGGACTTTTTGAAAATATATATTTTAGTTTGAGGTTATGAAATCTAAAGATTTCAGACGGGGAGTGTTGTGTTACACTATGTTCTGTGTCTTTAAGATCTGTCCCCTTCTTTCTAGCTGAACTCTCTCTCTCACCGTAGTTCTTTATATATCTCCTCCACTTCCTGATTCTGGTCATTACTCCTGTATTTCTTCCATGCTAACATCTTACATGTGGCTTACAACTGCAACGTTTTTCTACCTATGAATATCCATCATTAAACGGAACATTCGAAAGGATTCATCGTCTGTCGTCCTAACTGTGAGTTTATTCATTGAGTTAAACTGCCTGTATCGATGCAAGGGATGAATATCAAACCAGCTTGAGTAAGGCCTACTTAAACCTGGAGATGAACTTTATCGCTTTGTAGTTGAGACAGAACAATATGTGTACATTACTAATTTAATATGGATCTTGTGACCGTCTGTTCCACTTCTTCTATATGTGAATGGATAAAAACAATATTTTTTTATTTATATCACTCAATATTCAAGCAAGGTATTCTTTCACATTTAAATATCCACCTATTTCACACTTCACCATCACTGAACCTTGCATTATAGCACATTTATCACAATTCCTTCACGTTCCAAACATATTAATGTGATTATGTTTCTCATGCAATTTTTGCCGTCTTTAAATTGCCATGCAACCAGGTGATTTACAAATATGTGTTATAAATGTGCTTTGTATGTCATATAAATATACTTAAGCCTCGTACACACGGTCGGACTTCCATCTGACTTTTCCGTGGATTTTGTCCGAACGGAGCTGGCCGGGCACACCCATAGCATACACACCACAGGACTTTTCTGCAAACTTTCCCAAAACTTCTTACAACATCACGTGTTTTTTCTGCTCTTTTCTGATCTTTACCGCCACCCTTTGGTCAACTTCTGCTATTGTTGGTTGATTTTACCATTAGTTGTTTTGTCCATCGGACTAAAGTCCGATGGTTTTCTGTACACACGGTCGGACTTTGCTCCATCGGACTTTTGTTGGGCAAAAGTTTGCAGACCCAACTTTTGTCCGATGAAATCAAAAAACCAAACGAAAAAAGTTTGTCAGATGGAGCGTACACACGGTCGGATTGTTGGTCCAACTTGCTTAAAACTAAGTTTGTTGGGCAAAAGTCCGACCGTGTGTACGGGGCTTTAGTGGTATATCTAATCAATTGGTTTTCATGAGCTTACATATAAAATGTATGTGTGTGTGTTTGTAATCACATGGTGTTTCCCAAATGGTATTGATAGGACACACCCGTCAGTCTACCAATTAGTCAATTGAGGTTTTAATTACTTAATTACTTTTTTAATTGCTTTGCTTTTGTTTCACCATGGTTTAGGAGTATATATTAGAGGTGCATTTAAAGTTTATGTTAGCTATGATTAACCACTTAACGACCGCCCACCGCCGATTTACGTCGGCAGAATGGCACGGACAGGCAGAATCACGTAGATCTACGTGATCGCCTTTGTGCAGTTGGGGGGTCCATCCGGACCCCCCTTCACTGCAGTGAGCGGCCGTTAAGTGTTCGGGAGCGATCAGGCATGAGGGGGCGGCCGCTCGATTCCGCCCCCCCCTCGCGATCGCTCCCGGCCAATGAAATTGCTTCCTCCGCCATGTGATGTAAACACAGGCTGGAGGAAGTGATGTCATCTCCCTCGCCGTGGTCTTTTCGTTCCCGGCGCCGAGGAGTGAAGACAGAGGTTAGTGCTCCAACAGTCCACTGACACGTAGGTACACATAGGCACACAAATCACCCCCCAGTCACCCCCAGATCACCCCCCAGGTCACCCCAAAGCCCCCAATCACAGTGTCACTGATTGCAGTGATCATTTATTTTACTGATCACTGCATTTAGTGTCATCTGTGATAGTAAAAAGTTGCAGGGCAGTTAGGATTAGGCCCCTTTAGGTCCAGGGTAGCCCCCTAACCCCCCCTAATAAAGGTTTAACCCCTTGATCACCCCCCAGGTAACCCTTTCACCCCCTAACTTCAGCGTCACTAAGCGATTGTTTTTCCGATCGCTGTATTCGTGTCGCTGGTGTTTTAGATAGGCAGTTATTTTTTTTTTAGGTTCGCCGCAGGTTTTTATTGGTGTCAGGTACCCCCATATATTATTTTAACCCCCTGATTGCCCCTAGAGTTAACCCTTTCACCAGTGATCGCCGTATAAGCGTCACTGGTGTCACTGGTTAGCCATTAAGTTATTTAGTTATTTAGGTTACCCGTCAGGTTTTTATATAGTGTCAGGTACCCCCATATTTAACCTAATAAAGGTTTTAACCCCCTGATTGCCCCTAGTTAACCCTTTCACCAGTGATCACCATATAAAGGTTACGGGTGACGCTGGTTGATTAGTTTGCTTTTTATAGCATCAGGGCACCCGCCGTATATAACCCAATAAAGGTTTAACCCCCCTGATCGCCCGGCGGGTGAGATCAATTAGGTTTTAGCGCCAGAGAGGGTCTGCGTCGCCCCAGGCAGTGTTAGGTTAGTGCCAGTAACGCTAACACCCACGCGCAAAGCATACACCCCCCTTAGTGGTATAGTATCTGATCAGATCTATACTAGCATCCCCAGCGGTTTAGGGTTCCCAAAAACGCAGTGTTAGCGGGATCAGCCCAGATACCTGCTAGCGCCTGCGTTTAGCCCCTCCGCCCAGCCCAGCCCAGCCCACCCAAGTGCAGTATCGATCGATCACTGTCACTTACCAAACACAACACACATAACTGCAGCGTTCGCAGAGACAGGCCTGATCCCTGCGATCGCTAACAGTTTTTTTGTAGCGTTTGATATATTTGCTGACGACAGTCAGGTGCTTTTTTTCCTGTGAATCTTACTAGTGTACCCCTAAATTTAGAGCCCAAAATGGCAAGACGAAGGTACACTAGTAAAGAGGCCTACGAGATTCTGAGCATGACAGATAGTGAAGAGGTCACGTATCTGTCAGATTCAGGCTCAGAATATCTTCCCGTAGAAGACAGTGACGTCAGCGGCCCCACGTCAGATAGCTCTGACGACGAAGTTGAGGTCCCTGCTAAGGTCAGGCGTACCCGATCCCGATCTTCTGAGGTTGTTGAGGAGCAAGAACCGCAGGTCTCTCGTATCATGGAGCAGAGTAGTACTAGCGCCGCTATTCCTTCTGGTGAACTGGCAAGCACCAGCGGCCTAGTACAGCCTGGACGTACATCCAGCACTGCAGTAACACTTGGTGACGTGGCGAGTCCCATAAGTGCAGTTCAAGCTGGCGAGGTGGCAAGCACAAGTAGTGTCCCGCTGCCACCAAGAAGACAAAGGCAGGCCGGTCGTGCCCATACTGCCCTTCCTGCAGAATTCGCCTATCCTGATTGGGTCCCCACCACTTCTGCAGAACCCGTACTTCCCCCATTCACTGCCCAACCCGGTATTCAGGTGGAAACAGCTGATTTTATTCCAATTGATTTTTATTCGCTGTTTTTCACGGAAGATCTCTATAGATCTATTGTGGACCAGAGTAATTTATATGCTGGTCAATTTATCGCCGCTAACCCCCAGTTGCCTAAAATTGCCAGAAATTGGAAACCAATTACGGTTTCCGAATTTAAGACCTTTCTGGGCCTTTCCCTCAACATGGGCACACATAAATTTCCGTCATTGCGTGCTTATTGGTCCACGCACCCAATTGACCACATGCCCGTGTTCTCTGCCTCCATGTCCAGGGCACGATACGAGCAGATTTTGCGGTTCATGCACTTCAACGACAATGAACTTTGTCGTCCACGTGGGGACCCTGAATACGACCGGCTCTATAAAATTCGGCCCCTCATAAACCACTTCAACGAACGTTTTGCAGCCTTGTTTACTCCCGATCAAGTTGTCTGCGTTGATGAGTCCCTGATTAAATTTTCTGGCCGCTTGTCTTTCAAGCAGTACCTTCCCAGCAAGCGTGCCAGATACGGGGTCAAGCTCTACAAGTTCTGTGACAGGGCAACAGGCTATGTAGTGAACTTTACGGTTTATGAGGGAAAAGACAGTCAGATTGAGTCGGTCAACTGCCCGGATTACATAGGGAGCGCTGGCAAGATAGTGTGGAACTTGGTGTCACCCTTATTCGGAAAGGGGTACCACTTGTATGTGGACAATTATTACACGAGCGTGCCACTGTTTAGTCACTTGTTTGATCATAAGATTGGAGCATGTGGCAGCCTGCGACCTAATCGCCGGGGCTTTCCCCAGCGGCTTGTAGATGCCCGTCTTAGGCTGGGGGAGAGAGCCTGCTTGAAGTGTAATAACTTGCTCGCTATGAAGTGGAGGGACAATAAGAATGTTTTCCTTCTTACCTCCCTTCATGCAGACACGACAGTCCAAATTCGTACGGCGACTGGTGTTGTGGAGAAACCCCTCTGTGTCCACGAATATAACCAAAATATGGGAGGGGTGGACCTCAACGACCAGTTGATGGCGCCGTATCTAATTGACCGTAAGGCGAGACGCTGGTACAAAAAAGTGTCTCTATCATTATTCCAATTGGCTTTGCTGAACGCTCATGTGCTATACAGAGCTTCAGGCGGGACGTTATCTCTTCTAAAATTCCAGAATGAGATAGTCACAGAACTCCTGTATCCAGGCGGTTCTGCACCTCACCATCCCCAACCAAATGCAGTAAGCCGGCTGTATGAGAGGCATTATTCGTATGTCCTCCCGAGTACCCCTACCCAAAGCCACCCCCAAAAAAGATGTCGTGTCTGTAGCAAGCGCGGATTTAGGCGTGACACCCGTAGTTTTTGTCCACTCTGTCCTGACAAGCCTGGTCTTTGCCAAGGTGAATGTTTTGAACGCTACCACTCAAAAGTGAAGTTTTAGCGTAGGGTACAGCATTTCACAGACAAGGACACACTTACACAGGGTCTCCCAAGATGCCATTACATTTTGAGAGACCCGAACCATTACAGTTGTAAAGTTACAAAAAAAAGTGTAAAAAAGAAAAAAAAACGTAAAAAACAAAACACAAAAAAAATATAAAATTGAAAAACCAAAAATAGTTGTCGTTTTATTGTTCTCTCTCTCTCTCTCTATTTTCTCTCTATTGTTCTGCTCTTTTTTACTGTATTCTATTCTGCAATGTTTTATCATGCTTGCTTTTCAGGTATGTAATTTTTTGTTTTCAGGTGCGCCATTCAACTGCAGCGCGGAATTATTTATCTTGACAGCAACAGCGTTTGCTCCCACGATACATAAAGCCGTGACTCCAGTGCTGTAGGAGGTGATTTCACCACCACAGTTAAAAAAAAGAGCATATATGCCGAAGCATGGGGGCAGCAGGGGCGGAGGAGCGATTTTGCTCCTAATGCCGCGTACATACGGTCGAAATTCCGACCGTGTGTACGCGGCATAACTTTTTTGCGGGAGGATGCCCCCATGCTTCGGCATATATATATTTTAGGCACAGGTTGCGTTAAAACATTTTTTTATTTTTTACTAGGTTTTGTTTTGGTATTTGCTTTGCAGGTATGGCATGGTAAGGTCTTACTGTTGTACTGTAATGTTACTTTGTTTTAATGTTAACCACCATTTGCTTAGCAGGTACGCCATTCAGTTGCAGCGCGGATCTATTTATCTTGACAGCAACAGCGTTTGCTCCCACGATACATAAAGCCGTGACTCCAACGCTGTAGGAGGTGATTTCACCACCACAGTTAAAAAAAGAGCATATATGCCGAAGCATGGGGGCAGCAGGGGCGGAGGAGCGATTTTGCTCCTAATGCCGCGTACATACGGTCGAAATTCCGACGGAGGCCTGCCCGTGGAAAATTCCGACCGTGTGTACGCGGCATAACTTTTTTGCGGGAGGATGCCCCCATGCTTCGGCATATATATATTTTAGGCACAGGTTGCGTTAAAACATTTTTTTATTTTTTACTAGGTTTTGTTTTGGTATTTGCTTTGCAGGTATGGCATGGTAAGGTCTTACTGTTGTACTGTAATGTTACTTTGTTTTAATGTTAACCACTAGTGATGAGCCGAACACCCCCGGGTTCGGTTCGCACCAGAACCCGCGAACGGACCGAAAGTTCGAACGAACATTAGAACCCTATTAAATACAATGGATGCGAACGTTCGAATTCTAAAGTGCTAATTATAACAACTATTATGCATGTTATTGTCCTAAAAAGGGTTTGGGAACCCGGGTTCTGCACCAGGGGACATGTATCAATGCAAAAAGAAGTTTTAAAAACGGTCGTTTTTCGGGAGCAGTCATTTTAATGATGCATAAAGTGAAAAAAAAAAGTCAAATATTCCTTTAAATATCGTACCTGGGGGGTGTCTAAAGTATGCCTGTGAAGTGCCACGTGTTTCCCGTGTTTAGAACTGTCCCTGCACAAAATAACATTTCTAAAGGGAAAAAAGTCATTTAAAACTGCTTGCGGCTTTAATGCAATGTCTGGTCCCGGTAATATGGATGAAAACCTTTAGGAAAAATGGCATAGCTACCCCATCAACACCCCCCCCCCCCCACCCCAGCCCATTACCAGCCCCTTTGGGTCTTGTATGGATATTAAGGGGAACCCCGCACATAAAATAAAAAAGGCCCTATATACTCTGAACAGCCGTATACAGGCGGTGCATACAAGACAGGGACTGTAGGTTTGTTCTTATGTAGAATGTGTTTGTAATTTTGAACAGGTACATTGTTGAAGTGTAGCTCCAGCCCAAAAATCTATTTTTAAACTTTTTGGGAAACATAGGTAAGGGTTATCACCCCTGTAACATTTGTTTTGCTGTCTGTGCCCCTGTTCAGAACATTTCACCTCACTTTCCGTCCCAATGACAACTGTTTTTGAAATGTGGTGTTTTTCTTGAAACAAGGATTGCTGATAAAGCATCAGTACAGAGGAGACACCTTTCTCCCATATTTATTCTTACAGGAGAGAATTTTCCTTCCTAGTGGTAGATTTCCTCTCACTTCCTGTTGTCTTCTTTCGTTTGCAAGTAGGAGTCGTTTGTAAGTTGGATGTTTGAAAGTAGGGACCTGCCGTATATACTCTGCAGAAATAGGCCCCTTAGTTGTTGGTGTTGGCACAACACTGTAAGCACTCAGTTACTCTTGGTTGGTGCTGGAACGCCCTGCTGTCAACTATTATATCAGGAATTTTAATTACATATAATTGTTGAACAGTGGTAGTAAAAATTGGGGCTTTGATGGTGGTGCTGGTGCCACAACACTGTAAGCCCTGACAGTTACTCTTGGTGGGTGCAGGAATGGGCCCTGCTGTGAATTATTAGATCAAGAATTGTAATTACATGCCCCTTTTGAACAGGGGCTGAAAAATTGGGCCTTTCGTGGTGGTGGTGGTGGTGGCGTTGCCACAAGACTGTAAGCCCTCAGAGTTACTCTTGGTGGGTGCAGCAATGGACCCTGCTGTGAATTATTAGATCAAGAATTGTAATTGCATGCCCCTGTTGAACAGGGGCTGAAAAATTGGGCCTTAGGCACTGGTGGCACAACACTACAACCCCTCACAGATACTGTACTTGGAGCACAGCAATGAGCCCTGTTGCAAAGTATTGCTTCAAAAATTGTAATGACACGCCCCTGTTAAACAGGGGCTGAAAAATTGGGCCTTAGGCACTGGTGCCACAACACTCCAACCCCTCACAGATACTGTACTTGGAGCACAGCAATGAGCCCTATGGCAAATTATTGCTAAAAAAATTGTAATTACACACCCCTGTAAAACAGGGGCTGAAAAATTGGGCCTTAGCCACTGGTGGCGGCACCCATAAACAAAAATGATCTTCCAAGCTATCATCATCAATCGTATCATTGAGGACTCGGAGGAGGAGGATAGCCAGTCAACATAACAGCACAGGCACTCAGCATCAGCATCAGTCTTGAAGGGATGTGACATGTTAAAATCAATTAGTCTGTTATATCAGCATCAGGTGTGTGGTAGCTGGTGGTGATCCAAGACTGGTTCATCTTGATGAAAGTCAGTCGATCAACCGAGTCGGTGGACAGGCGCACCCTGTGATCCGTGACAAATCCTCCAGCAGCACTGAATGTGCGTTCCGAAAGAACGCTGGATGCAGGACAGGCCAGTAGCTCAATTGCATACTGTGCAAGCTCTGGCCAGTGATCCATCCTCAAGACCCAGTAAGCCAGAGGATTTTCGGTGGGGAAGGTGTCCAAGTCTGACCTTGCCCCTAGATATTCCTGCACCATGTTTATCAGACGCTGGCGATGGTTGCTGGAACCGATCATACTTTGGGGCTGCGGACTAAAGAATTGTCTGAACGCATCGGTCAGACGGCCACCTTCCCCACCGCTCCTTCTTTGACTGGCCGAAGCCTCAGCAACTCGTTGTCCAGGACCAGGAGTTTGTAACCTCCCAGTCTCTGGGAACGCGTTGCACAGACCTTTCTGCAAGGCCTCCCGGAGTTGTCTCATCCTCTGCTCCCTCTGCGACGGTAACATAAGGTCCGCAACCTTACCCTTGTACCGTGGATCAAGGAGAGTGGCCAGCCAGTAATGGTCCCTCTCCTTGATCCGAAGAATACGAGGATCCTTCCGCAGACTTTGCAGGATCAGGGAGGCCATGCAGCGTAGGTTTGCTGAGGCATTCGCTCCGGAGTCCTCTGGGTCACTAAGGACGACATGATCCGCAGCCACCTCCTCCCAGCCACGTACAAGTCCACTGGTTTCTTGGGACTGTAAATCATCCCTAAAAGACTGCTGCTGATGATGCTGAGTGCCAGCCTCCACCTCCATGCTGACACAATCCTCCTCCTCCTCCTCCTCCTCCTCCTCCTCCTCCTCTTCCTGTGCGATGGGTGGGACAGAAGGAACACTGTCTGGGTAAAGGGGGCCTTGAGAGGCAAGGAAGTCCTCCTCTTCCTGCCTCTGTTCTGCCTCAAGTGCCCTGTCCATTATTCCACGCAGCGTGTGCTCCAACAGGTGGACAAGAGGTACAGTGTCACTGATGCATGCACTGTCACTGCTCACCATCCTCGTGGCCTCCTCAAATGGTGCCAGGACAGTGCATGCATCCCTGATCATGCCCCACTGGCGTGGAGAAAAAAAACCAAGCTCCCCTGACCCTGTCCTGGTGCCGTAGTCGCACAGGTACTCATTGATGGCCCTCTGCTGCGTGTGCAGCCGCTGCAGCATGGCCAACGTTGAGTTCCACCTGGTGGGCATGTCACATATAAGGCGGTTCTTGGGCAGGTTCAACTCCTTTTGCAGCTCAGCCAGGCGAGCACTGGCATTATAAGATCTGCGGAAATGCACACAGACTTTCCTGGCCTGCCTCAGGACATCCTGTAAGCCCGGGTACCTGCCCAAGAACCGCTGCACCACCAGGTTAAGGACGTGAGCCACACAGGGCACATGGGTCAGTTGTCCCTGTCGGAGGGCGGAGAGGAGGTTGGTGCCATTGTCGCAAGCCACCATTCCTGGCTTAAGCTGGCGTGGCGTCAACCACCTCTCGGCCTGGCCCTGCAGAGCAGACAGGACCTCTGCCCCAGTGTGGCTTCTGTCCCCCAAACACACCAGCGCAAGCACGGCATGGCATCTTTTTGCCTGCGTACTTGCGTAGCCCCGTGAACGGCTACGGAGCACCGCTGGTTCATAGGACAAACCACAGGAAGAGGCCATGGAGGAAGAAGAAGAGGAGGGGGTGGAGGAGAGAGGTGTGTCACAACCAGTAGTAGCATTTTGGAGGCGTGGCGGTGGGACAACCTCCAACACTACTGCACCTTGTCCTGCATCCTTCCCAGCTGCCATAAGAGTGACCCAATAGGCCGTGAAAGAAAGGTAACGTCCCTGTCCATGCCTGCTGGACCATGAGTCAGCGGTAATATGCACCTTACCACTGACCGCCCTGTCCAGCGAGGCCAAGACATTGCCTTCCACATGCCGGTAGAGAGCCGGAATAGCCTTCCGTGAGAAAAAGTGGCGTTTGGGAACCTGCCACTGAGGAACCGCACATTGCACAAACTCACGGAAGGGGGCCGAGTCTACCAACTGAAAAGGCAGCAGTTGAAGCGCTAGCAATTTAGCCAAGCTAGCATTCAACCGCTGGGCATGTGGATGGCTGGGAGTGAACTTCTTTCGACGGTCCAGCAGCTGGGGCAGGGAAATTTGCCTGCTAGAATCGGACGTCGGTGTACTGCTAGCAGAGTGGCCGCAAGTACTTGGCTGTGACACACCTAATTCTACACCTTCATTCCTCTCAGTGCATGTTTCAGAGAGGACCAAAGTTATAGTGGGGTTGGAGATCCCAGCTGATGCGGTGCAAGGAGAGGTCCGCTTTGTTCTTTGGTGTGGGTCTTTGAGGTAGGCTTGCCAACGAGCTGCATGGCAGGTCAACATATGTCTGGTCAGGCATGTGGTACCCAAGCGGCTGATGTTTTGGCCACGCGATATACGCTTGAGACATATGTTGCAAACAGTAGCTGTGCGATCTGATGCACTAGCCTCAAAAAAGGCCCACACCAAAGAACTTTTTGAATGACGGGCAGAGGCAGCGCCCTGCACAGGCGGAGCTCTGCGGTGTGATTCCGTCGGTGTACTGCCCTTACGCTGGCCACCAAAGGGCATCCTGCCTCGTTGGAGATGTGCCTCCTCCTCATCCTCCTCCTCCTCCTCTCTCCTATTAGGCACCCACGTGGAGTCAGTGACCTCATCATCACCTCCCTCCTCATCACTGGAGCCAATCTGGCAGTATGCTGCAGCTGCTGGAACATGACTGCCAGATTGGTGTCCTTCTTGAGCATCCCCTCTGTCTGCTCTCACGCTACTGCCTTCCTCTAGCTGGGTTTCATCATCAGACCCTTCGAAACGCTGGGCATCCTCCTGGAGCATGTACCCAACACTGTGCTGAAACAGTTCGGGGGACTCCTCAGGAGGAGGACATGGTGGGTCTAGGGAAGGAGTGACTGATGATGAGTCTGACATTGATACCAGGGAAGAGGACGCTTTGGCAGCTGCTTTGCCAGTACCCTGAGCCTGGGTGAGAGAGGATGAGGAGGAGGAGGAGGGCTTGGTCATCCACTCTACCAAGTCTTCGGCATGATGTGGCTCAACATGTCCAGCTGCCGAAAAGAAGGACAAGCGTGTCCCATGGCCATGTGCTGATGACAATGCACCGCGTCCACGACCAGCACTGTTGCCCCCAGACACAGAGCCTGCTTGCCCTCTTTTATTGCCTCCTGACTGTCTGCCTCTCCTTGTTTGCCTTCCAGACATTCTAATAGATGGCCTGCAGGGAGATGGGAAAAAAGCAATAAGGGCTACCTTCAGGTGTCCTTCTCTGTCCCTTGAAACAAGGACTTTGACAGTGAAAGAAACTGACACTCTCCCTACCTACAGTTTTCTGTCCCTAGAAAAAATGTTTTTTTTAAGCACAATTTAGCACAAGGAGAATTCACTCACTGTCCTTCCAGGTCCCTGGAAACAAGGACTTTGACAGTGAAAGAAACTGACACTCTCCCTACCTACAGTTTTCTGTCCCTAGAAAAAATGTTTTTTTTAAGCACAATTTAGCACAAGGAGAATTCACTCACTGTCCTTCCAGGTCCCTGGAAACAAGGACTTTGACAGTGAAAGAAACTGACACTCTCCCTACCTACAGTTTTCTGTCCCTAGAAAAAATGTTTTTTTTAAGCACAATTTAGCACAAGGAGAATTCACTCACTGTCCTTCCAGGTCCCTGGAAACAAGGACTTTGACAGTGAAAGAAACTGACACTCTCCCTACCTACAGTTTTCTGTCCCTAGAAAAAATGTTTTTTTTAAGCACAATTTAGCACAAGGAGAATTCACTCACTGTCCTTCCAGGTCCCTGGAAACAAGGACTTTCACAGTGAAAGAAACTGACACTCTCCCTACCTACAGTTTTCTGTCCCTAGAAAAAATGTTTTTTTTAAGCACAATTTAGCACAAGGAGAATTCACTCACTGTCCTTCCAGGTCCCTGGAAACAAGGACTTTCACAGTGAAAGAAACTGACACTCTCCCTACCTACAGTTTTCTGTCCCTAGAAAAAATGTTTTTTTTAAGCACAATTTAGCACAAGGAGAATTCACTCACTGTCCTTCCAGGTCCCTGGAAACAAGGACTTTGACAGTGAAAGAAACTGACACTCTCCCTACCTACAGTTTTCTGTCCCTAGAAAAAATGTTTTTTTTAAGCACAATTTAGCACAAGGAGAATTCACTCACTGTCCTTCCAGGTCCCTGGAAACAAGGACTTTCACAGTGAAAGAAACTGACACTCTCCCTACCTACAGTTTTCTGTCCCTAGAAAAAATGTTTTTCTTAAGCACAATTTAGCACAAGGAGAATTCACTCACTGTCCTTCCAGGTCCCTGGAAACAAGGACTTTGACAGTGAAAGAAACTGACACTCTCCCTACCTACAGTTTTCTGTCCCTAGAAAAAATGTTTTTTTTAAGCACAATTTAGCACAAGGAGAATTCACTCACTGTCCTTCCAGGTCCCTGGAAACAAGGACTTTGACAGTGAAAGAAACTGACACTCTCCCTACCTAAAGTTTTCTGTCCCTAGAAAAAATGTTTTTTTTAAGCACAATTTAGCACAAGGAGAATTCACTCACTGTCCTTCCAGGTCCCTGGAAACAAGGACTTTGACAGTGAAAGAAACTGACACTCTCCCTACCTACAGTTTTCTGTCCCTAGAAAAAATGTTTTTTTTAAGCACAATTTAGCACAAGGAGAATTCACTCACTGTCCTTCCAGGTCCCTGGAAACAAGGACTTTCACAGTGAAAGAAACTGACACTCTCCCTACCTACAGTTTTCTGTCCCTAGAAAAAATGTTTTTTTTAAGCACAATTTAGCACAAGGAGAATTCACTCACTGTCCTTCCAGGTCCCTGGAAACAAGGACTTTGACAGTGAAAGAAACTGACACTCTCCCTACCTACAGTTTTCTGTCCCTAGAAAAAATGTTTTTTTTAAGCACAATTTAGCACAAGGAGAATTCACTCACTGTCCTTCCAGGTCCCTGGAAACAAGGACTTTCACAGTGAAAGAAACTGACACTCTCCCTACCTACAGTTTTCTGTCCCTAGAAAAAATGTTTTTTTTAAGCACAATTTAGCAAAAGGAGAATTCACTCACTGTCCTTCCAGGTCCCTGGAAACAAGGACTTTGACAGTGAAAGAAACTGACACTCTCCCTACCTACAGTTTTCTGTCCCTAGAAAAAATGTTTTTTTTAAGCACAATTTAGCACAAGGAGAATTCACTCACTGTCCTTCCAGGTCCCTGGAAACAAGGACTTTCACAGTGAAAGAAACTGACACTCTCCCTACCTACAGTTTTCTGTCCCTAGAAAAAATGTTTTTTTTAAGCACAATTTAGCACAAGGAGAATTCACTCACTGTCCTTCCAGGTCCCTGGAAACAAGGACTTTGACAGTGAAAGAAACTGACACTCTCCCTACCTACAGTTTTCTGTCCCTAGAAAAAATGTTTTTTTTAAGCACAATTTAGCACAAGGAGAATTCACTCACTGTCCTTCCAGGTCCCTGGAAACAAGGACTTTCACAGTGAAAGAAACTGACACTCTCCCTACCTACAGTTTTCTGTCCCTAGAAAAAATGTTTTTTTTAAGCACAATTTAGCAAAAGGAGAATTCACTCACTGTCCTTCCAGGTCCCTGGAAACAAGGACTTTGACAGTGAAAGAAACTGACACTCTCCCTACCTACAGTTTTCTGTCCCTAGAAAAAATGTTTTTTTTAAGCACAATTTAGCACAAGGAGAATTCACTCACTGTCCTTCCAGGTCCCTGGAAACAAGGACTTTCACAGTGAAAGAAACTGACACTCTCCCTACCTACAGTTTTCTGTCCCTAGAAAAAATGTTTTTTTTAAGCACAATTTAGCACAAGGAGAATTCACTCACTGTCCTTCCAGGTCCCTGGAAACAAGGACTTTGACAGTGAAAGAAACTGACACTCTCCCTACCTACAGTTTTCTGTCCCTAGAAAAAATGTTTTTTTTAAGCACAATTTAGCACAAGGAGAATTCACTCACTGTCCTTCCAGGTCCCTGGAAACAAGGACTTTGACAGTGAAAGAAACTGACACTCTCCCTACCTACAGTTTTCTGTCCCTAGAAAAAATGTTTTTTTTAAGCACAATTTAGCACAAGGAGAATTCACTCACTGTCCTTCCAGGTCCCTGGAAACAAGGACTTTCACAGTGAAAGAAACTGACACTCTCCCTACCTACAGTTTTCTGTCCCTAGAAAAAATGTTTTTTTTAAGCACAATTTAGCACAAGGAGAATTCACTCACTGTCCTTCCAGGTCCCTGGAAACAAGGACTTTGACAGTGAAAGAAACTGACACTCTCCCTACCTACAGTTTTCTGTCCCTAGAAAAAATGTTTTTTTAAGCACAATTTAGCACAAGGAGAATTCACTCACTGTCCTTCCAGGTCCCTGGAAACAAGGACTTTGACAGTGAAAGAAACTGACACTCTCCCTACCTACAGTTTTCTGTCCCTAGAAAAAATGTTTTTTTTAAGCACAATTTAGCACAAGGAGAATTCACTCACTGTCCTTCCAGGTCCCTGGAAACAAGGACTTTGACAGTGAAAGAAACTGACACTCTCCCTAACTACAGTTTTCTGTCCCTAGAAAAAATGTTTTTTTTAAGCACAATTTAGCACAAGGAGAATTCACTCACTGTCCTTCCAGGTCCCTGGAAACAAGGACTTTCACAGTGAAAGAAACTGACACTCTCCCTACCTACAGTTTTCTGTCCCTAGAAAAAATGTTTTTTTTAAGCACAATTTAGCACAAGGAGAATTCACTCACTGTCCTTCCAGGTCCCTGGAAACAAGGACTTTGACAGTGAAAGAAACTGACACTCTCCCTACCTACAGTTTTCTGTCCCTAGAAAAAATGTTTTTTTTAAGCACAATTTAGCACAAGGAGAATTCACTCACTGTCCTTCCAGGTCCCTGGAAACAAGGACTTTGACAGTGAAAGAAACTGACACTCTCCCTACCTACAGTTTTCTGTCCCTAGAAAAAATGTTTTTTTAAGCACAATTTAGCACAAGGAGAATTCACTCACTGTCCTTCCAGGTCCCTGGAAACAAGGACTTTGACAGTGAAAGAAACTGACACTCTCCCTACCTACAGTTTTCTGTCCCTAGAAAAAATGTTTTTTTTAAGCACAATTTAGCACAAGGAGAATTCACTCACTGTCCTTCCAGGTCCCTGGAAACAAGGACTTTGACAGTGAAAGAAACTGACACTCTCCCTACCTACAGTTTTCTGTCCCTAGAAAAAATGTTTTTTTTAAGCACAATTTAGCACAAGGAGAATTCACTCACTGTCCTTCCAGGTCCCTGGAAACAAGGACTTTCACAGTGAAAGAAACTGACACTCTCCCTACCTACAGTTTTCTGTCCCTAGAAAAAATGTTTTTTTTAAGCACAATTTAGCACAAGGAGAATTCACTCACTGTCCTTCCAGGTCCCTGGAAACAAGGACTTTGACAGTGAAAGAAACTGACACTCTCCCTACCTACAGTTTTCTGTCCCTAGAAAAAATGTTTTTTTTAAGCACAATTTAGCACAAGGAGAATTCACTCACTGTCCTTCCAGGTCCCTGGAAACAAGGACTTTCACAGTGAAAGAAACTGACACTCTCCCTACCTACAGTTTTCTGTCCCTAGAAAAAATGTTTTTTTTAAGCACAATTTAGCACAAGGAGAATTCACTCACTGTCCTTCCAGGTCCCTGGAAACAAGGACTTTGACAGTGAAAGAAACTGACACTCTCCCTACCTACAGTTTTCTGTCCCTAGAAAAAATGTTTTTTTTAAGCACAATTTAGCACAAGGAGAATTCACTCACTGTCCTTCCAGGTCCCTGGAAACAAGGACTTTCACAGTGAAAGAAACTGACACTCTCCCTACCTACAGTTTTCTGTCCCTAGAAAAAATGTTTTTTTTAAGCACAATTTAGCACAAGGAGAATTCACTCACTGTCCTTCCAGGTCCCTGGAAACAAGGACTTTCACAGTGAAAGAAACTGACACTCTCCCTACCTACAGTTTTCTGTCCCTAGAAAAAATGTTTTTTTTAAGCACAATTTAGCACAAGGAGAATTCACTCACTGTCCTTCCAGGTCCCTGGAAACAAGGACTTTGACAGTGAAAGAAACTGACACTCTCCCTACCTAGAGTTTTCTGTCCCTAGAAAAAATGTTTTTTTTAAGCACAATATAGCACAAGGAGAATTCACTCACTGTCCTTCCAGGTCCCTGGAAACAAGGACTTTCACAGTGAAAGAAACTGACACTCTCCCTACCTACAGTTTTCTGTCCCTAGAAAAAATGTTTTTTTTTAAGCACAATATAGCACAAGGAGAATTCACTCACTGTCCTTCCAGGTCCCTGGAAACAAGGACTTTCCAGGTTAAGCAAGAAAGAAATAAAAGTCACTGTCCCTGCCTATGCTGCTCTATCCCTGCTCCGGAACACACTACACTAGGCCGCCGTGCTGGCGGCCTTTTATAGTGTGGGGCGTGTACTAAACACCCTCAGCAATAATTGGCCACAGGCATCCTGCCTGTGGCCAATCATTGCTCTCCTCGCTGCCGGCGCTGTGATTGGCCAAGCATGCGGGGTCACAGTGCATGCTTGGCCAATCACAGCGCCTGGATGACACTGCGATGGCGTAGTGCATTGTGGGCCGTTCGCGTCACTCGAATTTGGCGCGAACGGCCCAAATCGTTCGATCTTCGTCGAACGATCGAACAGCCGATGTTCGAGTCGAACGTATGTTCGACTCGAACACGAAGCTCATCCCTATTAACCACCATTTGCTTAGCAGGTACGCCATTCTGTTGCAGCGCGGATCTATTTATCTTGACAGCAACAGCGTTTGCTCCCACGATACATAAAGCCGTGACTCCAACGCTGTAGGAGGTGATTTCACCACCACAGTTAAAAAAAAGAGCATATATGCCGAAGCATGGGGGCAGCAGGGGCGGAGGAGCGATTTTGCTCCTAATGCCGCGTATATACGGTCGAAATTCCAACGGAGGCTTGCCCGTGGAAAAGTCCGACCGTGTGTACGCGGCATAACCTTTTATGCCGCGTACATACGGTCGAAATTCCGACGAAGGCTTGACCGTGTGTACGCGGCATAACTTTTTTGCAGGAGGATGCCCCCATGCTTCGGCATATATGCCCATCATTAGAAGTGGGTGGATGAAGGGAGGTATTCTAATGGTGGGCATACCCACCAATCAATCTCTTTTTTTCGTTCAGCCAATAGGCTGTATGAAAAAAAAGATTACAATACATGTCCAACAAGGACCAGCAACGTACTGGTATGTTGCTGGACTTTGAATGTTTATACCAGAATGATGCCTGCGGGTTTAGGTATCATCTTGGTATCATTCTTTTCAGCCAGCAGCCGGCTTTCATGTAAAAGCAATTCTAGCAGATAATTAGCCTCTAGACTGCTTTTACAATCAGTGGGAGGGAATGTCCCCCCCCCGGATATAAAAAGCACCATTGGGAAATTGGGAAAGCATTTTATCACACCGATCTTGGTGTGGTCAGATGCTTTGAGGGCAGAGGAAAGATCTAGGGTCTAACCCCCCAATTTTTTTCAAAAAAAGAGTACCTGTCACTACCTATTGATATCATAGGGGATATTTACATTCCCTGAGATAACGATAAAAATGGTAAAAAAATAAAATATGGAAGGCACAGTTTAAAAATAAAATAAAAAAGCCAAATAAATAATAAAAAAAAATAAAAATAAAAAAAAGCACCGCTGTCCCCCCCTGCTATTGCGCAAAGGCGAACGCAAGCGTCGGTCTAGCGTCATATGTAAACAGCAATTGCATCATGCATGTGAGGTATCACCGCGAAGGTCAGATCGAGGGCAGTCATTTTAGCAGTAGACCTCCTCTGTAAATCTAACGTGGTAACCTGTAAAGGCTTTTAAATGCTTTTAAAAATGAATGTAGTTTGTCGCCGCTGCGCGTTTGTGCGCAATTTTAAAGCATGTCGTGTTTGGTATCCATGTACTCGGCCTATGATCATCTTTTTTATTTCATCAAACATTTGGGCAATATAGTGTTTTTTAGTGCATTAAAAATAAAAAAAGTGTGTTTTTCCCCCAAAAAATGCGTTTGAAAAATCGCTGCGCAAATACTGTGTGGAAAAAAAAATGCAACACCCACTATTTTAATCTGTAGGGCCTTTGCTTTAAAAAAATATATAATGTTTGGGGGTTCAACATAATTTTCCTGCAAAAAAAAAATTTTTTTCATGTAAACAAAAAGTGTCAGAAAGGGCTTTGTCTTCAAGTGGTTAGAAGAGTGGATGATGTGTGACATAAGCTTCATAATGTTGTGCATAAAATGCCAGGACAGTTCAAAACCCCCCCAAATGACCCCATTTTGTAAAGTAGACACCTCAAGCTATTTGCTGAGAGGCATGTTGAGCCCATTGAATATTTTTTTTTTTTGTCCCAAGTGATTGAATAATGACCAAAAAAAAAATGTACAAAAAGTTGTCACTAAATTATATATTGCTCAAACATGCCATGGGCATATGTGGAATTACACCCCAAAATACATTCTGTTGCTTCTCCTGAGTACGGGGATACCACATGTGTGGGACTTTTTGGGAGCCTAGTCGCGTACGGGACCCCAAAAACCAAGCACCGCCTTCAGGATTTCTATGGGTGTAAATTTTTGATTTCACTCCTCACTGCCTATCACAGTTTCGGAGGCCATGGAATGCCCAGATGGCACAAAACCCCCCCAAATGACCCCATTTTGGAAAGTAGACACCCCAAGCTATTTGCTGAGAGGTATGTTGAGTATTTTGCAGATCTCGCTTTTTGTCACAAAGTTTTGAAAATGTAAAAAAAGAAAAAAAAATGTCTTTCTTAATTTTCAAAAACAAATGAGAGCTGTAAAATACTCACCATGCCTCTCAGCAAATAGCTTGGGGTGTCTACTTTCCAAAATGGGGTCATTTGTGGGGGTTTTGGGCTATTTTGACATTTTATGGCCTTCAAAACTGTGATAGGTAGTGAGGAGTGAAATCAAAAATTTATGCCCTTAGAAACCTTGAAGGCGGGTGCTTGGTTTTTGGGGTCCCGTACGCGGCTAGGCTCCCAAAAAGTCCCACACATGTGGTATCCCCGTACTCAGGAGAAGCAGCAGAATGTATTTTGGGGTGTAATTTCACATATGCCCATGGCATGTGTGAGCAATATATCATTTAGTGACAACTTTGTGCAAAAAAAAAACAGTTTGTCATATTCCCGCAACCTGTGGCAAAATATAAAATATTCCATGGACTCAACATGCCTCTCAGCAAATAGCTTGGGGTGTCTACTTTCCAAAATGGGGTAATTTGGGGGGTTTTGTGCTATTTTGGCATTTTATGGCCTTCGAAACTGTGATAGGTAGTGAGGAGTGAAATCAAAAATTTACGCCCTTAGAAATCCTGAAGGCGGTGCTTGGTTTTGGGGCCCTGTACGCGGCTAGGCTCCTAAAAAGTCCCACACATGTGGTATCCCCGTACTCAGGAAAAGCAGCAGAATGTATTTTGGGGTGCAATTCCACATATAACCATGGCATGTGTGAGCAATATATCATTTAGTGACAACTTTTTGTACATTTTTCTTTTTTTTTTCTTTTTGTCATTATTCAATCATTTGGGACAAAAAAAAAAAAATATTCAATGGGGTCAACATGCCTCTCAGCAAATAGCTTGGGGTGTCTACTTTCCAAAATGGGGTCATTTGGGGGGGTTTTGTGCCATCTTGGCATTTTATGGCCTTCAAAACTGTGATAGGTAGTGAGGAGCGAAATCAAAAATGTATGCCCTTAGAAACCTTGAAAGCGGTGCTTGGTTTTTGGGGTCCCGTACGCGGCTAGGCTCCCAAAAAGTCCCACACATGTGGTATCCCCGTACTCAGGAGAAGCAGCAGAATGTATTTTGGGGTGTAATTTCACATATGCCCATGGCATGTGTGAGCAATATATCATTTAGTGACAACTTTGTGCAAAAAAAAAAAAGTTTGTCATATTCCCGCAACTTGTGGCAAAATATAAAATATTCCATGGACTGAACATGCCTCTCAGTAAATAGCTTGGGGTGTCTACTTTCCAAAATGGGGTCATTTGGGGGGGTTTTGTGCTATTTTGGCATTTTATGGCCTTCGAAACTGTGATAGGTAGTGAGGAGTGAAATCAAAAATTTGCGCCCTTAGAAATCCTGAAGGCGGTGCTTGGTTTCCGGGGTCCCGTACGTGGCTAGGCTCCTAAAAAGTCCCACACATGTGGTATCCCCGTACTCAGGAGAAGCAGCAGAATGTATTTTGGGGTGCAATTCCACATATAACCATGGCATGTGTGAGTAATATATCATTTAGTGACAACTTTTTGTAATTTTTTTTTTTTTTTTTTGTCATTATTCAATCACTTGGGACAAAAAAAAAAAATATTCAATGGGCTCAACATGCCTCTCAGCAATTTCCTTGGGGTGTCTACTTTCCAAAATGGGGTCATTTGGGGGGGTTTTGTACTGCCCTGCCATTTTAGCACCTCAAGAAATGAGATAGGCAGTCATAAATTTAAAGCTGTGTAAATTTCAGAAAATGTACCCTAGTTTGTAAACGCTATAACTTTTGCGCAAACCAATAAATATACGCTTATTGACATTTTTTTTACTAAAGACATGTGGCTGAATACATTTTGGCCTAAATGTATGACTAAAATTGAGTTTATTCGATTTTTCTTATAACAAAAAGTAGAAAATATCATTTTTTTTCAAAATTTTCGGTCTTTTTCTGTTTATATCGCAAAAAATAAAAATCGCAGAGGCAATCAAATACCATTAAAAGAAAGCTCTATTTGTGGGAAGAAAAGGACGCAAATTTCATTTGGGTACAACATTGCATGTCCGCACAATTTACAGTTAAAGCAGCGCAGTGCCGAATCCCAAAAACAGGCTTGGTCCTAATGGCCCGAAATGGTCCGGGGCTTAAGTGGTTAAGCACTGAATCGCAGTGCGAAACGCGTCAGCTCCCATCTGCTGCTTTCTTTGCTGTGATATGTATTCTGTGTTTTTGTTTTAATAAACAACCATTTTTTGGAGTGCGGCTGTCCAAGCGCCTTTTTCAATTTTCCGCATTGTCATATGCACTGCCTGCACACACGGCCCTAGGATCCTGTGAAAGATCTATCAGCTACACCTGAGCGGTTATCCTCCTTCTCTTTAATGAGGCTGATGGAATGCAGCCGTCACTGGGGGGGGGGGGGTGATTGGAAGCGATCAGGTGGCAGCCCAGCCGCTGAATGACTTCCTGCCTGCTATCAACCTACACAGTACATCGGGAGATCATTCACAGTATAGGTAGAACTCCACCAGAGTAATATCCAGCGTCCTAGTGAACAAGTCCTATGGTTTCCATATCACATGTTTGCAACTTATTGGAAATGACTTTTCTCACATTATGCAACACAATTATAAAGACTGTCCAATAAGTGCCGGTCGTATACACGGTATATTCCATGCTCCAGGCGGGAGCTGATGTAAAACATACCATACAGGGTCAGGACGCAGCATTAGCAGCATGTGGTAACAATGATGTGTTTCATTTGAAGTGAAAGATCTCAGAAGGTTTCCAAGCCCATGATTGCTACCAGCTGCAGAACATTTTTTTCATGGACCAGGAGAGATCGTTTCTGCATTACTAGGAAGACTTCAGTTCAAAAAAGCAAGATTAAAATGAACTTATTGTAACTTCTTGATCTATTATGAGAGGGGCCACTTGATATCCAGAAAATATGGCATTGACACGGAAGCCTTCAGAAATAATATGGATATGAACCATCCAACCTTTAACTTATTAAAGGATAATTTCCGGTCAAACCATGTTAATTTCATATTTTTCATAGTCTTTGGTAACGCTAGTGTAGCGGGGGTCCCAATTTAGGGGGCTGCTATGTTAAATTTAGGGGTGATTCGAAAGGTAGTTGGCTCGGATCTTCCAATTTGTTGGACTCTGCCTTGCTGCTGTTTTCATCTGGCGTGCAGTTCCCCTTAGAAGTATGGGTGGCGCTGTCACTTGTACTTGGGGTTGAACTACAGGTGATGGAGTGGCGATTGGGTGTAGTGGGCGTGGTCTACCTGGTCTACACGCTGTGCATGCCAGGAGAGGGTACAAAAGGGGCAGACGCCATTGGTCAGGGTGGACTTGCTACCCCGGGGACCTGTACCCGGGGGAACCTACGGTTCCGGAGTCCAAGTTCGAGTGCATGGCCCTCCAGGCCATGGGGCCACGTGTGCCTCAGTCCCAGGCACCTTTAGTCCTGGGACTGCAACTTCAGCCCTGAAACCCACTTCGGAGATAAGGAATCTCAGGGTGCCGCCTTGCGAGGGGACCCGCATCTGGAAGAGGAGGCTGGGGGAGGACCGTTCCGAAGGACTGGTGAGAGATCACAGTGAAGGAAGGGGCCCAGTAACACTCTGGAAGGATGTCATCCATCCGAAAAGGGATCTAACAATGTAACCATTAGGAGGTTTGGGACAGTATAGATTCTGTGGCAGGGGATCTCCCGATCGCATCCATCAAGGGAATCTGATTGACTGTTCAAGCTACATGCCGGCTGCTAGTGCCATTGGGTGACTATCCGGGTGAGCTATACCCACTCGGGATCGAGTGGCGAGGAAGCCAGGAGTGTCTGAATCTGATCTGCCCTTTCTAACACCTTTCTCTCTTCTCGAAAAAACGGCGTGGGGGTCCCCCCCAAGATCCAAACCAGACCCTTATCCGAGCACGCAACCTGGCAGGCCGCAGGGGAAGAGGGGGGGGACGAGAGAGCGGCCCCCCTCCCTCCTGAACTGTACCAGGCCGCATGCCCTCAACATGGGGGGTTTGGTGCTCTGGGGCAGGGGGGCGACCTGCGGCCCCCCCACCCCAAAGCACCCTGTCCCCATGTTGATGAGGACAGGGCCTCTTCCCGACAACCCTGGCCGTTGGTTGTCAGGGTCTGCGGGCAGGGGGCTTATCGAAATCCGGGAGCCCCCTTTAATAAGGGGGGCCCCCAGATCCCAGCCCCCCACCCTATGTGAATGAGTATGGGGTACATCGTACCCCTACCCATTCACCAGGTGGAAAAAAATGGCAATAAAAACACAACACAGCTTTTTAAATTAATTTATTGCACAGCTCCGGGGGTGTCCGCGCTCTCCGGTTCTTTCTTCTGCCGGGTCTCCGCTATCTTCTTCCAGCTCTTTTGCTAGCGGGGCCCGGTCTTCTCCGTCGCCTTCTTCTTCTCCCGCTCTTCGGTTCTTCTCTCGCTCTCCGGTTCTTTCTTCCGCCGGGCCTCCGCTATCTTCTTCCAGCTCTTTTGCTAGCGGAGAGGCCCGGTCTTACCGTCGTCTTGTCTGGCTCTTCGTTGTCCTTCTGCCGGGCCCTCCACTATCTTCTTCCAGCTCTTTTGCTATTGATGGGGCCGGTCTTCCCGTCGCCGTCTTCTTCTCTCTTCTCCGCCTCGATGTTGACTCGTCGCTTCCTCTCGCTGTAATACTGGCTGTTCGCTCCGCTCCGAATTAATATAGGCTTCTCATGACGTCACAGTCACATGCTCCGGTGGCCCCGGAGCATGTGACTGTGACGTCATGGGAACATGTGACTGTGACGTCATGAGAAGCCTATATTAATTCGGAGCGGAGCGAACAGCCAGTACTACAGCGAGAGGAAGCGACGAGTCAACATCGAGGAGGAGAAGAGAGAAGAAGACGGCGACGGCGACGGCGATGGGAAGACCGGCCCCTCCACTAGCAAAATAGCTGGAAGAAGATAGCGGAGGCCCGGCAGAAGAAAGAACCGGAGAGCGCGGAGACCCCCGGAGCTGTGTAATAAATTAATTTAAAAAGCTGTGTTGTGTTTTTATTGCCATTTTTTCCACCAGGTGAATGGGTAGGGGTACGATGTACCCCATACTCATTTACATAGGGTGGGGGGGCCGGGATCTGGGGGCCCCCTTATTAAAGGGGGCTCCCGGATTCCGATAAGCCCCCCGCCCGCAGACCCCGACAACCAACGGCCAGGGTTGTTGGGAAGAGACCCTGTCCTCATCAAAATGGGGGCAGGGTGCTTTGGGGTGGGGGGGCCGCAGGTCGCCCGCCTGCCCCAGAGCACCAAACCCCCCATGTTGAGGGCATGCGGCCTGGTACGGTTCAGGAGGGAGGGGGGGCGCTCTCTCATCCCCCCTCTTCCCCTGCGGCCTGCCAGGTTGCGTGCTCGGATAAGGGTCTGGTTTGGACTTTGGGGGTACCCCCACGTCGTTTTTTCGGCGTAGGGGTTCCCCTTCAAATCCAGACCAGACCCAAGGGCCCGGTATGCTCCTGGAGGGGAACCCATGCCGGTTTTTTATTTAAAATTTGGCCTGGAGTTCCCCCTCAAGATTCATACCAAACACAGTGCCTGGTATTGGCGGGGATCCAAGTAGGATCCCCGTTCATTGAAAGTTGGACATATGTCGGCTTCATGTCGCAGGGCAAAGTCGGATCCAAAGTAGGACGGCTGTCGTGTTGCACAAGTGTGAACCCAGCCTTAGGCTAGACTTGGCGTCTGCTAGGTCAGAAGACACAATCAACATTATCACAAATACACCTTCACACAATTGCAGGGTCAATTAGCACAAGCAACAATGAGATCTAATGACTCTTAAATTGAACTTCCTGGAATGCCCATATTAGGAGGTATACTTCCTGGGCATAGACCTCACAGCACACAGGGGATAATATCTTCATATTTCTTGAGAGATATTGTTAATGAATATTACTGTCCCATTTGAAGTACCGTATTTATTTAAAATTCGTAATTTCGGATATTTGAAATTCGGAAATTCGAAAATCCGAAAATTCTTAATTTCGGAAATTCGAAAATTCTACATTTCTGAAATTTGGAATTCGAAAATTTGGAAATTCGAAATTCCAAAATTCGGAGATTCGGAAATCCAAAAATAAGAATGAAAATCAGAAAAAAATAATTTTTTTGGTCCATTTGTTTAGATGCAGCATTCTTTATTTTGGATAATTCGTAACTTCAGATAAATTTGTATTTGTTATGTTCACTAACAGCCAAATTTGAAAGGAAATTTGAATACCTACAATTCAATAGTTAGTAATTATTAGTTAGTTATTATTTAGAATTTTTGGATTTTCGTTCTTTTTAATTTTTGGATTTTCCTTTATTTTCGAGTTTTCGGATTTTTTGAATTTCTGACTTTTCGAATTTCCGAATTTTTGAATCCCGAATTTTTAAATTTTCTAATTCTGAATTTACGCATTCCAAGATTTCGAATTTACAAATTTATGAAATTTCGAATTCAGAATTTTCTAATTTATGAATTTATGAATTTTTTGAATTTTAGAATTTCCGAAAAAAACAAAAAAAAACAAATGAAATGAAAACGAACAAATTTTTCGGCAGTGCACATGTCTACCAGAGAGTAACCCTCCATGGGCCAAACACTATCTGCTAATCATGGACAGAGGGGCAATTACAGTGCATCCGGAAAGTCTTCCCAGCGCTTCACTTTTTCCACAATTTGTCATGTTACAGCCTTATTCCAAAATGGATTAAATTTATTATTTTCCTCAAAATTCTACAAACAATTCCCCATAATGACAACGTGAAAGAAGTTCGTTTGAAATCTTTGCAAATTTATTAAAAATAAAAAATGAAAAAAAATCCCATGTACAGAAGTATTCCCAGCCTTTGCAATGATACTAAAAATTGAGCTCAGGTACATCCTGTTTCCACTGATCATCCTTGAGATGTTTCTACAACTTGATTGGAGTCCACCTGTGGTAAATTCTGGCGATTGGACATGATTTGGAAAGGCGCACACCTATCTATATAAGGTCCCACAGTTAACAGTGCATGTCAGAGCACAAACCAAGCCATGAAGTCCAAGGAATTGTCTGTAGACATTCAAGACAGGATTATATGGAGGCACAGATCTGGGGAAGGGTACAGAAACATTTCTGCAGCATTGAAGGTCCCAATGAGCACAGTGGCCTCCATCATCCGTAAATGGAAAAAGTTTGGAAGCACCAGGACTCTTCCTAAAGCGGGCCACCCAGCCAAACTGAGCGATCGGGGGAGAAAGGCCTTAGTCAGGGAGGTGACCAAGAACCTGATGGTAACTCTGACAGAGCTCCAATGTTTCTCTGTGGAGAGAGGAGAACCATCCAGAAGAACCACCAACTGTCAGGGTCACCTGTGGCCAGGTGACAGATGCACACCGTAGGGGGACAGGAGTGCACCGCGAGGTAGTGAACCCTATGGCTGGCTTCTGTGGATAGGAAACTGGGTGGTTGTGGAAAGCGGGACCAGAGGAGCACAACCGGGATCCCAACGGAAGCGAGAGCCAAGATTCCCCAGGGCGCGGAGTCTAAGACCCAGCTGGTCTTCTCCAGGGCCTCTAGTGGTGAGGATGTTACGCTGCAGGCTGGGACCAGGTCGCGGCCCCTGGAGTTTCCTAGCTCACGCCCCGTAGGATAAGGGGAAGCAGCAGCACACGATAGAGAGAACCGAATAACAAGCCGAAGGTCAGGGGCCACAAGCAGACAAGGATAACGAAGAACGAGCCGAAGGTCAAGGGTCACGAGCAGACAGGGATGGTCGGGGACAAGCCAATAACGTAACAGAGAGACAGACGTAGCACACGGCAGGCAGGAACCCAAACACACAATGCCTAACAAACACGTTGATCAGCAAAGCAGGCTTGCAGTGCACAGGTTAATATAGTGTTCAGTGATAGGGCCTGGGGTGGAGTCAGGCTGGGAGGAGATTATAAAGGAAGCCAGGTGAAGGAGGTCTGGTCTCTAGATGAACACATGAGGAGGAAGGTAAGATGGCAGACAGACATTAATGCATATCCATGACAGTACCCTCCCTCTTACGAGGCCTCCCCCTTCCCCGCCTGGGCCCAGGTTTAGAGGGAAACTTCAGATGAAACTCCTTTAACAGACGAGGTGCAAAGACCTCAGATGCAGTGATCCAAGACCTCTCCTCAGGACCAAACCCTTTCCAATGAACGAGGTACTGAAGAACGCCTTTACAGAGTCGGGAGTCCAGAATTTGACTGATCTCGTACTCCTGATTATCCTCAGAGACAGGCGCCACGGTAGGAAGAGGACGAGAGAATTTATTGAGGACTAAAGGCTTTAGAAGAGCAACATGAAAGGAGTTAGTGATTTTAAGGCTCTTAGGAATCTGGAGTTTGAAACAAACCGGATTCAGTTTAGCAGTTACCGTGTATGGACCGATGAATCGTGGAGCAAACTTCAGAGAAGGAACTCGGAGCTTGATGTTCCTGGTAGAGAGCCAGACTTTGTCCCCTGGCTGAAGAGAAGGCGGTTTACGCCTGCGGCGGTCGGCAAAGCCTTTGAATTTTTCAGCAGCTGCCCGGAGGGAATCATGAACGTGACCCCAAACGGAATTGAGAGACTCCTGAACCGAAGCCAAAGCTGGAATGTCTGGAGAACAGATCATAGGAAGAGGAAGTTGAGGGTGTTTTCCATAAACTGTAAAAAAGGGTGTCTTCTGCGAACTGGTATTCACATGATTGTTATGGGAGAATTCTGCCCACGGGAGTAGAGAGGACCAATCGTCATGGTGAGAAGACACAAAGGTGCGAAGAAAGACCTCTAACTCCTGATTAACCCTCTCAGTCTGTCCATTGGATTGGGGATGGTAAGAAGAAGAAAAATCCAAGACAATATTGAGGGATTTGCAAAAGGCTCTCCAAAAACGAGACGTGAATTGGACTCCCCTGTCGGAAACAATATGAGAAGGGACCCCATGTAGGCGGAGAATTTCTCGAATGAAAATGGGAACCAAGGCAGGGGCAGAAGGAAGACCAGGAAGAGGAACAAAATGAGCCATCTTGGAGAATCGATCGATTACCACCCAAATGACTGTATTATTCTCAGACAGTGGGAGATCGGTGATAAAATCCATGGCAATATGGGCCCAGGGTTCCTTAGGAATAGGCAAGGGCATGAGGAGACCAGCAGGAGCTTGTGTGGAGGATTTGGACTGAGCACAGACATGACAAGCTTTAACGTAGTCTTTGACGTCTGAGCGGAGATTAGGCCACCAGTAGTGACGACTGATGAGTAGGAAGGATCGGAGGAATCCAGAATGCCCTGCCACCTTGGAATCATGTCCCCAACGAAGGATCTTAGCTCTTAGCCCAGTGGGGACAAAGGTCTTACCAGGCGGAATTTTAGACTTCAGGGTGGTAGAGTGGGCAACAATGCATGAGGTGGGAATGATCGGCTCAGGTTCAGGGGCGGACTCCTCGTCCAAAGTGTCAAATGACCTAGAGAGCGCATCAGCCCGACCGTTGCAGGAACCAGGTTTGTAGGTAATCGTGAAATTAAAACGGGCAAAGAAGAGACTCCACCTGGCCTGTCTAGGATTCAGACGTTTAGCATTCTGTAGATACTGTAAATTCTTGTGATCGGTAAAGATCGTTATGGAGTGAGGGGAACCCTCCAAGAGATGACGCCACTCCTCTAACGCCAATTTAATTGCGAGAAGTTCCCGATCACCGATGGCATAATTCCTCTCTGCCTGAGAAAATTTTTTGGAGAAGAACGCACATGGTTGGCGTCTCTTCTCAAAGATTTGAAGAAGCACAGCTCCCACCCCCATTGAGGAAGCGTCCACTTCAATAAAAAATGCATTCCCAGGATTTGGTCTCCTCAAGAGGGGGCCAGAAACAAAGGCCTGTTTCAGGTTGTGAAATGCAGAGACAGCTTCGGGAGGCCAGTCTCTGGCATTCACACCCTTCTTGGTCAAAGCGATAATAGGCGCGGCAATGGAAGAGTAATTCCTTATGAACTGCCTATAATAATTAGTGAAGCCAAGAAAGCGCTGTGTGGCCTTGAGGCTAGCAGGAAGAGGCCAGTTGGTGATAGCCAAGACCTTCCCAGGGTCCATACGAAGCCCCGAACATGAGACAAAGCACCCCAAAAACAGGACCTCAGAACATTCAAAGGAACATTTCTCCAGCTTGGCATAGAGATTGTTCTCTCTAAGACGTTGAAGTACAGTGCGGACATGGTTTCTGTGGACGAGCAGATTTTCAGAAAAGATCAGAATGTCATCCAGATAGATGACAACAAACTGGTACAGCAGATCTCTGAAGATTTCATTGACAAAGTTTTGAAACACGGCTGGAGCATTACACAGACCAAAAGGCATCACCAGATATTCGTAATGCCCGTCTCTAGTGTTAAATGCAGTCTTCCATTCGTCACCCTCCCGTATTCGAATGAGATTGTACGCGCCTCTGAGATCCAACTTGGTGAAAATGGAGGCACCCTTCAACCTATCGAATAGCTCAGATATTAAGGGTAAGGGGTATCGATTTTTAATAGTAACCGCATTTAAACCCCGATAATCGATGCAGGGTCTTAAGGTACCATCCTTTTTGGCAACAAAAAAGAACCCTGCCCCTGCAGGCGATGAGGATTTCCGGATGAACCCTCTCTCCAGATTCTCTGCTACATACTCCGACATGGCCTGGGTCTCTGGGATGGACAGAGGGTAGGTACGACCCCTGGGTAGAGTTGCTCCGGGGACAAGATCAATAGCACAGTCAAAAGACCTGTGGGGAGGAAGCACCTCAGCTGATTTTTTACAGAACACATCCCGGTAATCGCTGTATGCGGCGGGAAGATCAGAAGAAACAGAAGTGGCAGCAACCGGAAGACTCTCCTTGGGGGTCACCTTGAGAAGACACGACGAGAAACATGAGGAACCCCAGGCCAGGATCTGCCCAGAGACCCAGTCCACATGTGGAGAGTGGAGCTGTAGCCAAGGGAGGCCCAATACAACTGGGGTAGAGGCCTTGGGTAGAATAAGAAAGGATATCCACTCCTGGTGGAGAATCCCTACCGACATCCTAATGGGTAGCGTCTGGAAGCGAATAGGGCCCCCTGGGAGAACAGTGCCATCAATTGCCGAGACTACCAATGGGGTAGTGAGAGGTGAAAGGGTAAGCTTCATAGAAGAAGCAGTTCTCCAATCCATGAAATTGCCGGCAGCCCCGGAATCCAGGTATGCAAGGGTTGACTGAGGAGAAGTGCCTACATGAAGGGACACCGGCAAGAGCAGGCGAGAAGGTGATGTTTCTGGGTCCAATACTCCACCTTCCAAATGTATTAGACCCGAGCGTTTCCCGGACGAAGCGAGCAGGAGTCACGAAAATGACCCTTGCCCCCACAATAGAGGCACAAGCCCAGAGTTCTGCGCCTAGCACGTTCTTCGGGGGTTAGTCTGGTCCGGCCCAGCTGCATAGGTTCTTCAGCAGGAAGAGGATGCTCCACGGAATGAAGGGAGGGGAGCTCAGACTGGCTAGGACCCAGAGAGTGCTGGCGTCTTTTTTCTAAGGACCTCTCTTGAAAACGAATGTCGATCTGGTTGCATAATGAAATTACATCGTCCAGACCGACGGGAATGGCTCTTCCCGCTAATTCGTCTTTCACTCGGTCAGAGAGGCCATGTAAAAAGGTAGCGACCAGGGCCTCATTATTCCAGCTCAATTCAGCTGTGTGGATACGGAACTGAAGAGCATATTGCCCCACTGAACTAGATTCTTGGCGAAGACGTAAGACAGCACTAGCCGCTGAAGAAGCCCGAGCCGGCTCTTCGAAGATATTACGAAAGAGCTTCAAGAATTCGGACAGACTGGAAACCACCGGATCGTTCCTCTCCCACAGGGGGGCAGCCCAGGCCAAAGCTTCACCGGAGAGGAGGGAAATGATATAGGCTACCTTAGCCCGGTCAGATAGGAAGCTTTGAGGCTGAAGCTCAAAATGAATAGTGCATTGGCTGAGAAACCCCCTGCAGGCCTTGGAGTCCCCAGAGAAACGGAACGGAGCTGGCAATCTTAGTGAGTGTGAGGCTGCGACTGGTGCGATAGGTACAGCCGCTGGTTGTACTTGGGGTTGCGGATTCGGGGTTCCCAAGGAGACCTGAAGCTGCTCGAATCGAGAAGCCAGATCCTGGAGGAATCGCATCACCTGGGTCTGATTTGATTCCTGGGTCTCAAGTCTGCGAACTATGCCCTGCAATGGATCATCCGCGGGAAGCGGGATGTCAGCCGGGTTCATGGCTGATCAAACTGTCAGGGTCACCTGTGGCCAGGTGACAGATGCACACCGTAGGGGGACAGGAGTGCACCGCGAGGTAGTGAACCCTATGGCTGGCTTCTGTGGATAGGAAACTGGGTGGTTGTGGAAAGCGGGACCAGAGGAGCACAACCGGGATCCCAACGGAAGCGAGAGCCAAGATTCCCCAGGGCGCGGAGTCTAAGACCCAGCTGGTCTTCTCCAGGGCCTCTAGTGGTGAGGATGTTACGCTGCAGGCTGGGACCAGGTCGCGGCCCCTGGAGTTTCCTAGCTCACGCCCCGTAGGATAAGGGGAAGCAGCAGCACACGATAGAGAGAACCGAATAACAAGCCGAAGGTCAGGGGCCACAAGCAGACAAGGATAACGAAGAACGAGCCGAAGGTCAAGGGTCACGAGCAGACAGGGATGGTCGGGGACAAGCCAATAACGTAACAGAGAGACAGACGTAGCACACGGCAGGCAGGAACCCAAACACACAATGCCTAACAAACACGTTGATCAGCAAAGCAGGCTTGCAGTGCACAGGTTAATATAGTGTTCAGTGATAGGGCCTGGGGTGGAGTCAGGCTGGGAGGAGATTATAAAGGAAGCCAGGTGAAGGAGGTCTGGTCTCTAGATGAACACATGAGGAGGAAGGTAAGATGGCAGACAGACATTAATGCATATCCATGACACCATCTCTGCAGCACTCCACTAATCAGGCCTGTATGGTAGAGTGGCCAGACGGAAGCCACTCCTCAGTAAAAGGCACATGACAGCCGGCCTGGAGTTTACCAAAAGGCACCTGAAGGACTCTCAGATCATGAGAAACAAAATTCTCTAGTCTGATGAAACAAAGATTAAATTCTTTGGCCTAAATGCCAAGCATCATGTCTGGAGGAAACCAGGCACCGCTCATCACCTGGCCAATACCATCCCTACAGTGAAGCATGGTGGTGGCAGCATTATGCTGTGGGGATGTTTTTCAGCGGCAGGAACTGGGAGACTAGTCAGGATCGAGGGAAAGATTAATGCAGCAATGTACAGAGACATCCTTGATGAAAACCCTAAGCACACAGCCAAGATAACAAAGGAGTGGCTACGGGACAACTCTGTGAATGTCCTTGAGTGGCCCAGCCAGAGTCCAGACTTGAACCCGATTGAACATCTCTGGAGAGATCTGAAAATGGCTGTGCACCGACGCTCCCCATCCAACCTGATGGAGCTTGAGAGGTCCTGCAAAGAGCATCATACTCAAAAATGACTTGAGGCTGTAATTGGTGCCAAAGGAGCTTCAACAAAGTACCGTATTTATTGGCGTATAACACGCACCTTAAAATCAGGGGAAAATCGTGGGTGCGTATTATACGCTGATACCCACCTATCCCCGTCGATCTCCGCTGACTGTGAGCGGAGCAGAGCGATCGCCGCCGAGATACACATAGCCGAGTGTACTCGGCTTTTCTCGGCTTCGCTCACAGTCACGCCCAGTCACTGTGAGCGGAGCCGAGAAGAGCCGAGTAGAGCCGAGTACACTCGGCTATGTGTATCTCGGCTCCGCCCAGTCCCTGCGTTCCCTGCGTTCTCGGCGGCGTTCGCCCTGCTCCGCCCAGTCTCGGCGGCGCCAATTTTAAATTCGGCCAAGGCTGCAATGAACACTGGGGGCAAGGTGACACTGGGGCAAGGCTGCACTGACAAGGCTGCAATGGACACTGGGGTAAGGCTCTATTTAAATGTATGTTTTTTTTCCTTAAACTTCCCTCCTAAAAGGTTGTTTCCCTAAAATTCCCTTCTTAACTTGAGGTGCGTGTTATATGCCGATAAATACGGTATTGAGCAAAGGCTGTGATACTTATGTACATGGGATTTTTATTAAATTTTTTATTCTTAATACATTTTCAAAGATTTCAAACAAACTTCTTTCACGCTGTCATTATGGGGAATTGTTTGTAGAATTTTGGGAAACTCTGAAAGAAATATTCCAACAACCCCCATTATTGGCTTTCAGACAACCACCCAACCTCAGACACAAACTAATCAGCAGGAAACTTCACTCTGATTATGAAGTCACAAATAATGGAAGCAAACCCTGCAATAAAAAACGCTGCAAACTGTGCAACCAGATCAATCCATCCAAAAGTGTCACACACACAAATGGGATCTTCACCATCATGGGATCTTACAACTGTACCTCCAGTAATGTTGTGTACCTCATCCAATGCAACAGGTGTGGCAAAGGATCTTATGTTGGTGAAACAGGACAGAAGTTGCAAGCGAGGATGAATTTTCACAGACATACCATCAAGGAACATAAAGAAGAGAGTTTCTGCACACCTGTGGGACATCACTTCTCACAACCGGACCACACTATAGAAGACCTCAATGTTTTAGTTCTTAAAGGGAATTTCAGAACTATCCAGGAAAGGAAAACATTTGAACTAAGAATGATAATTCTTTTTAACACAAAAACGAATGGCCTAAATTTAGATATTGGTTTCCTTACCCATTATACTAAGGTTTTATGACCCCCTCTGTGACTAGCATCTCCCCCCTCAAGTCTATAGCTCTCCCTCTGTCTTATCTCACTAACTCTGTCTTGTCTCACTAACTCTGCTGCTATCTTTATTACCATTGATTTGTATGTGTTTTTTTTCCTTTCCCTCTGAGATTTTTTTCTTGTTTTGTTTCAACATTCTGCTAAAAAAATTGTGAATCAGTACTGCTTGGACCTTGAAGAAGGGGACATACCCCGAAAGCTTGTCCTGAAAAATTCTATGTTAGTGCAAATAAAAAAAGTATCACGGACAGTACTTAATTTTCTCTGTCATAATTGCACTAATACGGCTACAATTACGTCAAGTAGAATTTTGGGGAAAATAGAGAATTTTATCCATTTTGGAATAAGGCTGTAACATAACAAAATGTGGAACAATTGAAGCGCTGTGAATACTTTCCGGATGCACTGTAGGTGAAGTTGGGACAATGCTTGTAGATAGCCATCGGGGCAAGTAAAGTATTGCCAGGGCCTCCATCACTCCCTAAAATCTTCTCAGTATTGTTTAGGGTGACAGTCAATTACTCCATACGGAGGATGTCATTCCTCTTGGCATACCACAGGACCCTAGTTGGAGGCTGCGTCTGCCGCCAGAGTGAGTGAATGCAAGCCCTGGTCGCATTTAACAGATCAACAGTAAGCCATTGTTTGTATTTCCGGATAGGTGTCAAAAAAGAAAGTCACTAACACCTATAACTTATGCCCTGTACACACCAATCGGAATTTCCGATAAAAAAAGTCTGACGGAATTTTTTCATCGGATATTCCAACCGTGTGTGGGCCCTATCGGACTTTTTACCGTCGGAGTTTAGAAATAGAACATGTTTTATTTTTTTCCGATGGAAAAAAATCCTATCGGAAATTCCGATCGTCTGTATGGAACTCCGACGGAGAAAAAAACACGCATGCTCAGAATCAAGTCGACGCATGCTCAGAAGCATTGAACTTCCTTTTTCTCGGCTTGTCGTAGTGTTGTATGTCACCGCGTTTTGGACGGTCGGGAATTTGGTCTGACAGTGTGTATGCAAGACAGCTTGAACGGAATTCCGACGGAAAATTCCATCGGATTTTATTCCATCGGAAATTCCGATTGTGTGTACAGGTAGGGTTGCCACCTCATCCCTTTAAACCCGAACACATATTAATTACACAGGTTCTGTGGCTGATTAGGTGGTAATTCAACTCACTTGGTGCCTTATCTGCATTAAATTAAGCCACACACCGCACATCATCATAAACACACAACACCCACTGTGAAGCATGGTGGCGGCAGCATCGTGCTGCATGGCTGCTTCACTGCAACAGGTCTTAAGGCTCATACACACGATCAGATTATCCGACGGGAATTGTGTGATGACAGGCTGTTGTCGGAAAATCCGACCGTTTGTACGCTCCATCGGACAATTGTTGTCGGATTTTCCACGGACAAATGTGGGATAGCATGCTTTAAAATTGTCTGCCAACAATTGTGTGCTGTCGGATTTTCCGATCGTGTGCACACAAGTCCGTCGGACAAAACTCCAAAGTACAAACACGCATGCTCAGAAGCAATGCTCACCATAACACGACATTAGCAGAAGTTGCCCAAAGGGTGGCGCTAAAGAGCTGAAAAATCACGTTGTTTCGTGTTTGTTGGCCGACAATTCTTTGTTGTTTGTATGCAATACAAGTTCCTGGCCAACGCCCTTCGGACAAAAGTCCTAGGCTTTGTCTGATGAAAATCCGATCGTGTGTAATAGGCTTTAGAAGGCTCAAGAGGGTAGAATGAGTACAGGGAAATTCTGGAGGAAAACCTGATGAAGTCTGCAAGAAGCCTAGGAAGGAGATGTGCCTTCAGCAATCTAAAATATACAACAATGGCTTAAAAACCACACGATAATGTTATAATGATAATGATAAAATGAAGAATTTATGGCTGGACATGAAAAAGACTGTTTGCTCACCACGCCCAAGCAACCTGACAGAGCTGGAGCGGTTTTGCAGAGAGGAATAAGGAAAAATTACAAAGTCCGGATGTGCAAGACTGATATCCACACAGACCTAAGGATGGAATTGCTGTCAAAGGTTCCCCTACTAAATACTGGCTTGAAGGTAGTACAGTGGAACCTTGGATTACGAGCATAATCCGTTCATGGGGAATGCTCGTAATCCAAAGCACTCGCATATCAAAGCGAGTTTCCCCATAGAAGTCAATGGAAACAAAAATAATTAGTTCCGCATTGACTTCTATGGCATGCAATACCGCATGTGGCCAGAGGTGGGGGGGGGCGCCGGAGAGCCTCGGAAATACTCGGAAAGCCATGGGGACAGCTCGGCTGAACTCGGTATTTCCGAACGGCTCCGCTCGGCTCTGCTTTGCTCCGGTGCCCCCGCACCTCTGGCCAAATGTGGTATTGCACACCGCTGTGGCTTGAATTCTGCTCGCTTTGTGAGACAACACTCGCCAACCGAGTCAGGAGTTCCAAAAAAAAAAAATGCTTGTATTGCGAAACGCTCGTTTACCGCGTTACTCGCAATCTGAGGTTTCACTGTATATGCCTATACCAACCATCCTTGTGTTTTTTATTGATTCATTTTTAATTGTATTTCATTAAATTTACTTTGCAAACATCTGTTTTTACTTTTTCATTAAAGCGATATTAACCCCTTCCTTACTGGGCACATATACCCCCTTCCTGCCCAGGCGAAATTTCAGCTTTCAGCACTGTCATGCTTTGAATGACAATTGCGCGGTCGTGCGACGTGGCTCCCAAACAAAATTGACGTCCTTTTTTTTCGCACAAATAGAGCTTTCTTTTGGTGGTATTTGATCACCTCAGCGGTTTTTATTTTTTGCGCTATAAACAAAAATAGAGCGACAATTTTGAAAAAAAAGCAATATTTCTTACACTTTGCTATAATAAATATCCCAATTTTTTTTTTATATATATATTTTTCCTCAGTTTAGGCCGATACGTATTCTTCTACATATTTTTGGTAAAAAAAAAAATCGCAATCAGCGTTTATTGATTGGTTTGCGCAAAAGTTATAGCGTTTACAAAATAGGGGGTAGTTTTATGGCATTTTTATAATTTTTTTTTTTTATTAGTAACGGCGGCGATCAGTGATTTTTTTTGTGACTGCGACATTATGGCGGACATATCGGACACTTTTGACACTATTTTGGGACCATTCACATTTATACAGCGAACAGTGCTATAAATATGCACTGATTACTGTATAAATGTGACTGCCACGGAAGGGGTTAACACTAGGGGGCGAGGAAGGGGTTAAATGTGTTCCCTATTAGTGATTTTTACTGTGGGGGGAGGGGACTGACTGGGGGAGGAGACCGATCTGTGTCCCTATGTACAAGGGACACACCATCGGTCCCCTCTCCCTGACAGGACATGGGTCTCTGTGTTTACACACAGAGATCCATGTCCTTGTCTCTGTAACCGCCGATCGCGGGTGCCTGGCGGACATTGCGGCCGCCAGGCACGCGCATCGGCATTGCAGTGAAGCGCCGGGCACGTGCGCGCGCCGCCGGCGGCGCTCACGCGCCCCCAGTGGCCAAATAGAGGAGGCCGTATAATAACGGCCTCCCGGCATTTGACAACCACCTTGCGGCCGTATATACTCGTACGGCGGGCGCGAGGTGGTTAAACCCAAACCCAAAAATGTAATATATACAAACAAGGATTGCCGCTCCAAACAGGCTTACCCAAAATAAAATAAAATTCACCTTTCCAGGAACCGAGGGTGCTGGCAATGCACTAGGCAATTGAGAAAATAATGATGATCTGGACAGCCGCACTCCAATCCAACGTGGCTTTATTCACAAAGTAAGAAGAAAACAGGCACTACATGTCACAGCAACAGAAAAATGGGGAGAACTAACGCGTTTCACACTTAGAAGTGCTTACTCATAGCTCAATGCTCATAGCTATGAGTAAGCACTTCTAAGTGTGAAACGCGTTAGCTCTCCCCATTTTTCTGTTGCTCTGACATGTAGTGCCTGTTTTCTTCTTACTTTGTGAATAAAGCCACGTTGGATTGGAGTGCGGCTGTCCAGATCATCATTATTTTCTCAAAAATGTAATATATTGCAGCTTACCAATTAGATGTGGTGGCTGCATTTGTTTTCTTTTTTTTAGACTTTGCTCCTCTCTGTTTTCCCTGGTGATCTGGCCAGTAACACGCCTCCTGTATTATACAGACACCACTCTGGATGAATAAGAACAGGAGGCACATCAGACAATAGCATTGTCAGTCTCGGGGGAGGGGTGTGTTGAATGTACAAGCAGATTTAAATACAGTAACAAATTGAAGGCAAACTCCAGCTCACACTTTATAATCAGTTTCACATCAAACATTTATTTTTTTCTCTTTTGGGATAAAGGTTTTATATGAATAAATAGAAGCAAGGTGAACATACTCTTTTAAAGCGCTGTATTTCTCACTGAATGTTTCTGATTCTTTTACAATTGTTACAAAGCCAAGGGCTAAATAAGGAGCTAGGCACAGACATTGTTACACCCACAATACAATATTGTTCATTTAATAACAAACTAAGACAATCAAGAACAACTCGCTGATTGCAAAATTAGATCCACGGGTACACTTCATATTACTGTACACTAGGTGGTGCTGTTGATTCACATTTATCAATCTGTTGTAGACCACAAGCTTTATATAGGTCATGATCTTATTTAAAGTGGTAGTAAACTCTGCTTTTTCATTTAGGTGCCTCCAAACTACGGCCTTCCAGTTGTTCAGGAACTACAATTCCCATAATGCCGAGTCGTGTCTGTGAATGTCAGGGTTTTACAATGCCTCATGGGACATGTAGTTCCACAACAGCTGGAGGGCCGTAGTTTGGAGATCCCTGATATTATATCTACAGGCGAGCCTAAATTAACCACTTCCATACCGGGCACTTTCACCCCCCTTCCTGCCCAGGCCAGCTTTCAGCGCTGTCGCACACTAAAGGCCCCCTGGACACGGGACGCTGCTAAACGGACGTTCAGAGGCAGTTGGACGCTTTTTTTCAACTGCCCCTGAACCCATTCAATGTTATCTTATGTGACCATCTACACAGTCTCGTTTATTGACGTTTTTAGGCAGTTGCGTTTAACAGCATTTCTTTGAAAACAAAAAAATGGGTTCAGACGCCAAAGATTTCCACATTTCAGGCGACTAAACGCGCTAACCCGAGTTTAGCAGTGTTTCGTTTATAGGCGTTTTTGGCAATTTAAAATATACAGGTCCTTCTCAAAAAATTAGCATATTGTGATAAAGTTCATTATTTTCTGTAATGTACTGATAAACATTAGACTTTCATAGATTTTAGATTCATTACACACAACTGAAGTAGTTCAAGCCTTTTCTTGTTTTAATATTGATGATTTTGGCATACAGCTCATGAAAACCCCAAAATCCTATCTCAAAAAATTAGCATATTTCATCCGACCAATAAAAGAAAAGTGTTTTTAATACAAAAAAAGTCAACCTTCAAATAATTATGTTCAGTTATGCACTCAATACTTGGTTGGGAATCCTTTTGCAGAAATGACTGCTTCAATGCGGCGTGGCATGGAGGCAACCAGCCTGTGGCACTGCTGAGGTGTTATGGAGGCCCAGGATGCTTCGATAGCGGCCTTAAGCTCATCCAGAGTGTTGGGTCTTGCGTCTCTCAACTTTCTCTTCCCAATATCCCACAGATTCTCTATGGGGTTCAGGTCAGGAGAGTTGGCAGGCCAATTGAGCACAGTAATACCATGGTCAGTAAACCATTTACCAGTGGTTTTGGCACTGTGAGCAGGTGCCAGGTCGTGCTGAAAAATGAAATCTTCATCTCCATAAAGCTTTTCAGCAGATGGAAGCATGAAGTGCTCCAAAATCTCCTGATAGCTAGCTGCATTGACCCTGCCCTTGATAAAACACAGTGGACCAACACCAGCAGCTGACATGGCACCCCAGACCATCACTGACTGTGGGTACTTGACACTGGACTTCAGGCATTTTGGCATTTCCCTCTCCCCAGTCTTCCTCCAGACTCTGGCACCTTGATTTCCGAATGTACTTTGGACCACTGAGCAACAGTCCAGTGCTGCTTCTCTGTAGCCCAGGTCAGGCGCTTCTGCCGCTGTTTCTGGTTCAAAAGTGGCTTGACCTGGGGAATGCGGCACCTGTAGCCCATTTCCTGCACACGCCTGTTCACGGTGGCTCTGGATGTTTCTACTCCAGACTCAGTCCACTGCTTCTGCAGGTCCTCCAAGGTCTGGAATCGGTCCTTCTCCACAATCTTCTTCAGGGTCCGGTCACCTCTTCTCGTTGTGCAGCGTTTTCTGCCACACTTTTTCCTTCCCACAGACTTCCCACTGAGGTGCCTTGATACAGCACTCTGGGAACAGCCTATTCGTTCAGAAATTTCTTTCTGTGTCTTACCCTCTTGCTTGAGGGTGTCAATGATGGCCTTCTGGACAGCAGTCAGGTCGGCAGTCTTACCCATGATTGCGGTTTTGAGTAATGAACCAGGCTGGGAGTTTTTAAAAGCCTCAGGAATCTTTTGCAGGTGTTTAGAGTTAATTAGTTGATTCAGATGATTAGGTTAATAGCTCGTTTAGAGAACCTTTTCATGATATGCTAATTTTTTGAGATAGGATTTTTGGGTTTTCATGAGCTGTATGCCAAAATCATCAATATTAAAACAAGAAAAGGCTTGAACTACTTCAGTTGTGTGTAATGAATCTAAAATATATGAAAGTCTAATGTTTATCAGTACATTACAGAAAATAATGAACTTTATCACAATATGCTAATTTTTTGAGAAGGACCTGTATATATATATATATATATATATATATATATTTTAAACGCAAACACAGAAAAACTGACGTTTTAAACGTGGGTTACTATCTGTCAAGTTAAATCGTTCAGGAGAGGTTGTAATAACGTCCCGTGTACAATGAAGCCTAAATGACAACGTCATGCAATGCTGTACCCATATGACATTTTTATCTTTTATTTTTTATTTTTTAGACAGATAGAGATTTCTTTTGGTGGTATTAAATCACCGCTGATTTTTTATTTATTTTTTGCAAAACAAACGAAAAAAACGACCAAAAAGTTTGGAGAAAAAACCCCCACGTTTTTCTTTGTTTCTGTTACACCATTTTGCAAATAAGTAATTTTTTTTTCACTGATGGGTTCTGATGAGACTGCACTGATGGGCACCAAATGACACCAATGAGCCTGCACTGATGGGCACTGATTAGCTACACTGATGGGCACTGATGAGGCTGCACTGATGAGCTGCACTGATTGGCACTGATGGGCACTGATTAGGCTGCACTGATTGGCACTGATGGGCACTGATTAGGCTGCACTGATGTGCACTGATGAGGCGGCACTGATGGGTACTGATAAGCTGCACTGATGGGCAGAGATGAGGCTGCACTGATGGGCACTTATTAGGCTGCACTGATAAGCTGCAATGATGGGCACTGATGAAGCTGCACTGATGGGCACTGATGAGGCTGCACTGATGAGGCTGCACTGATGGGAACTGATGAGGTTATACTGATGTGCACTGATGGGCACTGATATGCTGCACTGATGAGGCTGCACTGATGCACTGATGGGAACTGATGAGGTTACACTGATGTGCACTGATGAGCACTGATAAGGCGGCACTGATGGGCACTGATATGCTGCACTATTGGGGCTGCACTGATGATTAGCACCCTGATTATCACTGTAAATATCCCCTGTATCTGGAAAGCAACTTATCGGCTTTCCTTTCCTCGGACACTGACAGCGCTGAGGACAGGAAATGCTGATAACCTGATTGGAAACAGCTGATCACATGGTAAAGACACTACGTTATCGGCTCTTTACCCTGATCGGTGATGCACTGTGTCCGAGGGGCACAGCTCATTACCGTGTAGTACATTGAGCTAAAAACATTTTTGGCAAATACAGAAAACATCCGGCAAGGTATTTACAGTACATACAGAAAAATCCTGACATTATAGAATATATTGGTGTTGGTCAGTTATGGGTTTCAATTCAGTACAAAGCCAAGTGCGAACCAAGGTGCTCTGTGCAAACCTTTTTACAACCGCAATACAATATTATTCATTTAACAAACTTAAGGCTCTTTCAGATGGGCAGCCAGGGGGCAGTAAAAACGGGCAGCTGAGCTGTGGTTTTACTGCCCACTGCAACTCACCTGAACCGTCCCAATACAGCCAGATAGAGCTGTACAGATGTCGCAGCCATAATGCTTTGCTTCACAGCCGTGGCATTTTGAAACTCAGGGTGCCACCCGTTAAACTCACCCATTGAGTTTAACGGGGGCCACGCCGCAACCATGTGCCATGTACACGAGCATGTTAGTGCAGCATTATAGGGCATTATGACACCTCCTCAATGCCTGTCAAATGCCCTCTGAAAAGCGATTTTATCTCTCTTCAGAGGCTACTGCACTCCACGGTGAGTGTGAAAGTGTCTTTAGACAACCAAGAACAACTACAGTACCGATTGCAAAGATAGATATACTGTACTGTATGTGTTAATCATACATTAATAATACATTTCATATCACTGTACACTAGATGGCGATGTTGATGCACAGTTATATATCTGTTGCAGACCACAAGTATTACATGGAGGGTCATTATTATTTTTAATGGAAACCCAAGAAGAGAAATGTAATACATTGCATATCATGGACAATACCCATAATAAGTAATCAGCCTGGCTTTACAGTGGTTTAACAGTGGTTAGGGGTTAAAAGTGAACGAAAAAAGAGAACCTGAACCTTGTCACTGTATATACACTACATACATATGCTACAGACCTTGTACCTGCAAAATCTCCATTACTCTGCTACATGTGACAGTCTCACAGACAGTGGCGGCCTGTAATGCAGGGCGCACGGATGCCACCCCCCCATCCATGCGACCGGCCCCCTAATCTACATGCAGGGCGCCGCAAGCATGTATTCCAATGGTTTTTTTTTTTAGAAGCATGTGATTAGAGCCTGAGGCGCTAATAGGCTTCAAAAAAGAGTGGGCTCGGGGCGCAGAGCATTGCACCCTGAGCCCACCCAGTTAAGTGACAATAGCGAAGTAGTATTCGCTATTGTCTTCCTGATTCTCCTCCCATCAGGAAGCAGGTCCTGAGACACGTCACCCGATTGGCAGAGAGGAGGAGCGATCCTATTGGCTGCCGAGGAGGATGAGCAGGAGGGAGGAGACGCAGAGGAAGCCACCGTGAAGCACCAGGAGGAGGAGAAGCTGGCCGCTGACCAGAAGATGCCCGAGACCTAGATGGGGTAAGTGCCGGGACCGTCCATCGACACTGCATGGGGGGGGGGGGCGTGTGGGTGCCTGTGACCCGACCGACCGGGGGGGGGGGTTGTTTCTCAAATAATCCACCCATTACCCCCCCAAAAAAAATATAACAACAGCCATCACTGCTCACAGACACACATAAACCTCTGCCAATAACCTCAGCAAACATATAGGCACATAGGAAAAAATATGAAGTTAAAAATGACATCTTGTATAATAAATAATGATAAAGGACGTGCATTATGGCCAGCTTTTACTTTGGGAGTCCGTGCAATATGTCAATAATGGAAGGCATACAACATCTTCACCAAGGTCTTCCAGCCAGGTTCTGCCTCTTCCATACATGGGCAGCCATATCTCCCATCGTTCTTATAGAATGGAAATTCTGTGGTAGGGATGAATTCTCTCTCATCACTGGGCAGTCACTCAGCTCCTGCCCACAGCTCATTGGCCCATCAATCACAGCTAATTTCCAGATTTGGACTGAACCAAAGCTCACTATTCCATATATAGCGCTACCCCTGTAGCCACTGGATAGGATGAGTCCTCTGTATTTTTTCCCAACCTTCTCAAGAACCTCAGGCCCCCCTCAGTGGTAAATGACAGCCGACTCCCTCCCTCTTTCTCTATGCCCACTAACCAGATAAACACAGCAGGGGTGGGATATTACATGTAGATTGATGGAGGCTTTGCCTCCCTGTTATTCTAAGACACAGGCTGGGGGTGCCCATTTTAAAGGCTTTTATGCAAGTTATTGGCCATAAAAGGGTATGGGGGTCCGGGTACTGCCCTGGGGGGACATGTACCAATGCAAAAAAATGTTTTTTAAAAAGATTGTTTTTAAAGGAGCAGCGATTTTTAATGATGCTTCAAGTGAAACAATAAAAATGAAAAATTCCTTTAAATATAGTGCCTGGGGGGTCCCCTTAGTCTGCCTGTAAAGTGGCACATCTGTACTGTGTATAGAACCTGCTGCAGCAAAACTGACATATATAAGGGGGAAAAAAAGAACTTTAAATTGATTTTCCCTGTAAGCTTTCAAACCATTGCCTTAAAATCAGTCACGCTACACTATACTCACACTATACCAGGGGCGGACTGACCATCGGGCACTGACCAAGGGCCCTCGGCCAGTAGGGGGCCCCATGACAGCTTCCACTTTGGGACCCGATCTACCCGTCAGCTAGCTGTGATTGACGGGTAGATCGGGTCCCGAATCCCTGCTACCTGCGGAAGAGACTGCAGTGTAAACAGACCTCGTGATGTGCGTCTCCCCGCCGGCCCCTCCTTCCCTCTCGTCCATTCCAGGTGCTTGTATTTGTCATCACCTCGGATGGACGAGAAGAGGGCAGGGGCCGGCGGGGAGACACACATCATGAGAGGTCTTTTTACAGCCACTTCCCGTGCTACTCGCATGCAGCAAACAGGAGTGTGAGTGTCTTCATTAGCATCCAGTTACTCCACACATATGGGGGTGATTATACCGGCAGACACTTTATATTGAATAACTTATTCACTTAGAACGTGCAAGGTGACTTCCATTTAAACTCTGGACAAATTGTGCCCAGCATCCTGCTCTGTGCCCCAAAGCCCTGATAACTGCCCCATGCCCTATAGTCTGCCCATACCCTTCTCTGTGCCCCATGCCCTGATATCTGCCCCATGTCCTGATGTCTGCCCCATGCCCTAATGTCTACCCATGCACTACTCTGTGCCCCCATGCCCTGCTGTCTGCTCCATGCCTTGATCTTTGCCCCATGCCCTGCTCTTTGCCCCATGCTCTGATGTGTGCCCCCATGCCCTGATGTCTACCCCATGCCATGCTCTGTGCCCCCTTGCCTTGCTCTTTGCCCCCTTGCCCTGCTCCGTGCCCCATGCCCTGCTCTGTGCCCCCATGTCCTGCTCTATGCCCACCATGCCCTGCTCTGTGCCTTATGCCCTGCTGACTGCCCCATGCCCTGCTGACTGCCCCATGCCCTGCTCTGTGCCCCCATACCATGATGTCTGCCCCATGCCCTACTCTGTGCCCCCATGCCATGCTCTGAGCCCCCTTGCCCTGCTCTGTGCCCCCATGCCCTGCTCTGTGCCCCATGCCATGCTGGGCCCCCATGCCCTGCTCTGTGCCCCCATGCCCTGATGTCTGCCCCATGCCCGGCTCTGTGCCCCTATGCCTCACTGTGCCCCATGCCTCACTGAGCCCATGCTTCACTGTGCCCCATGCCTCACTGTGCCCCATGCCTCACTGTGCCTCACTGTGCCCCATCCCTCACTGTGCCCCATAACACAGACGAGGATGAGAGGATGTCCGTGATAGGCGGAACACTGCCTGCTGGGAAATTGAGTGTTCCGCCTATCACAGGCGACGAGGACTCGGGAGGCGCGGCTTTTGAATACTGTAATGGCCGCCGTCTGTCTGCATGACACGCTGTTCAGGTAGGCAGACGGCGGCTTGCAGTTAGTTAGTGTTACATTACATCTACTCGCGGGGGCTGCGGCGAGTAGATGTAATTAGGGTAACGCCGCCCAAGTAATGGGAACGGCGGTGCCACGAGGGTAAGAGTAATCAGTTAGATTACTCGTTACCCCAAAAAGTGGCTACGTTACCTAACGCCGTTTATTTAAACGGCGTTAGTTACAACACTGGCTATCACTGAGCCCTGCTCTATCTATCTCCAACAACACACTGCAAAAGATTTCCGTGTGAAGGAACCTTTTATAGTGTGGGGTGGGACTATGAGCACTGAGCCATGATTGGGCAAAGTCAAAATGACTTTGTCTAATCATGGCTCTGAAGCCTTGTACACGACCGATTTTCTCGTCAAAAAACGACAAGAAAACTGCCGAGAGAGCTTTCTTGCCGAGAAAACTGCCGGGAATCTCGACGAGAAAAATAGAGAACCTGATCTCTATTTTCTCGTCAGGATTCTCGATTTTCTTGTCAGGTTTCTCGTCGGCCTGTTTTCCGACGAGAAAACCGGTCGTGTGTATGCTTTTCCGAGTCCTAAAAAATCTCGCATGCTCAGAATCAAGTATAAGACGGGAGCGCTCCTTCTGGTAAAACTAAATGAGATAGCACATTCGTCACACTAAAACAAACTGAAAGTACGAAGTCTGAAAAGCGCGAATCGTCTCTTCCCAAACTTTTACTAACACACGGTAACACGAGATCAGCAAAAGCAGCCCAAGGGGTGGCGCCATTGAAATCGATCTTCCCCTTTATACTGCCGTCGTACGTGCTGGACGTGACCGCGCAGAACAACGACGAGATTTGGAATTGAAAGTGTGTATGCAAAGAAAGCTTGACAAGAAGCTCGTCAAGCTTGACAAGAATCTCGTAGAGAAAAACGACGGGTTTTTTACGACGAGAAACTCGGTCGTGTGCACGAGGCTTGACAGTGCTCTTGTGCCCTGATTGGGCAAAGCCTTGCACGTGATTAGTGGTCAGGTGCATTGCTTCAGCCAATCAGGACCCTAGAATGCACGGTGCGTCTCGCAGTGCATTGTGGGGCGCTCGGTGGGCAAACATCTCGCCAAGTGCTCTGCAAATTTGGGTGTTCGGCGAACAGGCAATGTTCGGGCCAAACTTTTGCTCGCCTCAAACTCTTTGCCCAACTCTAGGTGTGACACAGCCTGTGACTGGCAGAAATCTGCCCCACACCATGTTATTGCCAAAAAATAATAAAGATTTGATTTTAACTATATATTTGTATGACAATTTAAAACAGGTTATTGATATTAATGATTCATTTTTAATTTGTATTCCAAAGGCTGTTTTTTTTATTATGAACATGTGACCAGTAGCAGAGGACTAGAAGCTCCTCCTACTTATGTTTCCCTACAGACAGGCTGGGAGAGAGCTGGGCCAGGTGACAGCTGTATATCAATTAGGGGAAAGGTATTTTTTTTTACTAAAATAAATAAAGTGCCATCATCCATATCCATACCGTAAATTAAACAGTGTGTGTTTAGTATCACCTGATATGGATGGTATCTAGGCAAGCATAAAATGAAATAACAATGGTAATAACAGAATTTAGCATACAAAGTGATTAACAGTAAGGAATAGGCATAAGATGATATTTGATGTTTATATCAGCATAAACAGTAGTAAGGCAACCTCAAGTGCAGCAGTGAGCAGTAGTAAAGTTTAATCTACTGAGTGCTGAAACTATAGAACCAGGGTGTGTTTATGGCAGCAATGCTAGTCCTGGACCGACTGGGTATGTACTAGGGTTGTCCCGATACCACTTTTTTAAGACCGAGTACAAGTACCGATACTTTTTTTCAAGTACTCGCCGATACCGATTACCGATACTTTTTTTCAATGTCATGTGACAGTTTGAAAGATGGGGACTGATAGGTGGCACTTATGGGCACGGATCGATGGCACTTGTGGGCAGTGATAGGTGGCACTTGTGGGCAGTGATAGGTGGCACTTGGGGGCACTGATAGATGGCACTTGTGGGCAGTGATAGGTGGCACTTGTGGGCAGTGATAGGTGGCACTTGTGGGCACTGATAGATGGCACTGATTGCACTATTAGTGCAATCAGTGCCATCTATCAGTGCCCACAAGTGCCACCTATCAGTGCAATCAGTGCCCATAAGTGCCACCTATCAGTGCAATCAGTGGCATCTACCAGTGCCACCTGATAGGTGGCACTGGTAGATGGCACTGATTCCACTGATAGGTAGCACTTGTGGGTACTGATAGGTGGCTGGCACTGAAATGCTGTGGGGGGTGGGGGAGAAATGACACAGGATTTAAGAAAAAAAAAAACTGCTGCAACGCCCATCTTGGTACACCCTGCACTCGGCTGCAGTAAGCAACAGCAGACATCTTGTTACACCCAGCCCATATAGCTCGGGCTGGGTGTAACAAGATGTCTGCTGCTGCTTACTGCAGCCGAGTGCAGGGTGTACCAAGATGGGCGTGGGGACGTTCAGCCGCTGACGGCGACCGAATGTGACAGCACCGGTCACCGATCCTGATGCGGCTGTGCCCTGAACCCCTGCCAACTTACCAGGTTCAACTGCAGGTGAGGGACTCGCTCTCCGCCCGTGGACTCCGTCCACCGACTGTGCCCGCCCTCTTCAGCCAGACTCCGCCCGCACTTTCCTCTTCCGCCCTCCCCAGCCACTGACTCCTCCCGCCCTCTCCGGCCAGACTCCGCCCGCACTCCCCCGCCCTCTCTCCTGCCCTCCCCAGCCACTGACTCCTCCCGCCCTCTCCGGCCACAAAAAAAAAAAAAAAAGTATCGGGTGAAGCATCGGGAGCATTTGCGCGAGTACAAGTACTCGCGCAAATGCTTGGTATCGGTCCCGATACCGATACTAGTATCGGTATCGGGACAACCCTAGTATGTACTGTCCAAAAGAAAAGGAGGATGGTAGCCGAAGGGGCAGGGGAACAAAGGGGATTGCAGAATAATTATTACGGGAGGGGCAGTCCTTAGAGATAATCTTCTGACGGCTATTATTGGGGCCCTTTAAAAGCGTTGGTGCAGTTGACGACAGTCCCAGTTAATCTGCATGCAGTAAAGGTACAGTGCTGGTGTGTTATAATCTCGGCATAGGTGCAAGGTAGATGTGGTTCAGATGCAGTAAAGGTTTGGTATAATGTGGTATAGGGTACACTTGGTGTCCTGCTCTCAGTGACTCAGTCCCTGCTAGCAGTATCAGTAATGGGTAAATCGCCCTCTCACCAGTCTTCAGGATGCTGCAGTGACCTCTTGCTGTAGAATGGCAGGCCCCCTTAGTTTCTCCCCAAAAAGCCTCCGGTGATCAGCGATGGAATGCAGAGGATGAGTGGATGCTCCAGTATTCCTGTTGTGATGTGGGCAGTGCTGTGCTGCCCTGGATGTCTTCACTTCCAGTCTGAGGCTTGGATCTCCACTGGCAGGCAAATATTCAGACAGATGATCTCTCTCTCTCTCTCTCTCTCTCTCTCTCTCTCTCTCTCTCCCTCTCCCTCTCCCTTTCTCTCTCTCTCTCTCTCTCTCTCGCTAACTCCCTCAGTGTCAAGAGGAAGAACTTTCCTGGGCAGTTTAATAAAAATCATCTCTCCACTCCTCCTACTGCCCAGTGTTTATTGGGATCTGTAGTGTAAGAAGTCTATTTGTCCCATTATATGGCTGCCTTCTCAAACTACAAATCCCAGGATTCTCAGCGTTCTGCATGGAAGTTTATGAGCTTGCTTAGCTTTAGCACTCCCCCTGCTGGCCAAAGGAGAAAGATGCAGTAGAGGGATAGAAGAAAATAAAGGCAATGTCTCCATATTGCTGTAGCCCAGCACCTGGCTAAATAGATGTCTATTATGTATCCCAATTGTGGAGGGCCTTACACAAGTATAGAAATTATATTTGTGTTCATCAATAAGCATTATGCCCGGTACACACGAGCGGAATTCCCGTCGGAAAAAACTTGGATGGTTTTTCCGACAGAATTCCGCTCAAGCCTGCCTTGCATACACACGGTCACACAAAAGTTCAGTGAACTTTTGACTGCCAAGAACGCAGTGACGTAAAAGACTATGACGAGCCGAGAAAATTAAGTTCTATGCTTCCGAGTATGCGTCGATTTGTTTTCGAGCATGCGGCGGAATTTAGTGCGTCGGGATTTGTACACACGATAGGAAATTCCGATCAAATTTTTTCCCGACGGGAAAAAAGTGAACCTGCTCTCTATCTTTTTCCGGCATTTTTTTTTTTCCATTGGAAAAAGTCCAATAGAGCATACACATGGTCAGGATTCCCGACCAAAAGCTCTCATCTGACTTTTTCCGACAGGAAAACCGACGTGTGTACGAGGCATAAGTGTTTGTATATTCTTCAACACAGCAGATGCACACTGTATATACTGTATCTTGGCATCATAGCTTTAAATACATTTATTTCCTTCTTTCAGTCATTTAAAATTCTAACGTGGTGAAAGCCGACAAGCAGCCAAAGTAATTTCCAGAATTTCTGCTAGATTTGTAAGCTGCACCTGTATAACACACATAATACAGAATATAGATCCGCTTCCGACCCCCGTCACCTGTTATGTCCATATGATGTTCCGGCCTTTGCCTTCCTTTCATTTGTATTATTATTTTTTCTTATTCTTGGTCTAACATTAACAAAGACTACAATATATTATTAATGTACCCTCAAGAAAATGGCTGAAGCAAAATAAAGCAGTTAAAAAAACAAATTATGTAGCGATATCACTAGAAACACAATTGCAAAGGAGCCACATTCTAGGTTTAAAGGGTAACTCCACTATCGTGGGGAAAAAAATAGCAAGTAAGAAAAAAAAATATATATATATATATATATATATATATATATATAAAACGTATATAATTACGACACAAGTCATATTGTAATTGAATATTATAAAAAATTATCTTTCCTTTTTAATCAGGCCTGTAATTTTTTTTTAAATGCAATATAGCGACCTGGAGGTGTTCTATACACAGATGATGTACAGATCGCCCCACAGAAACATCATTTCCTGCTTGTGTGATTGGCTGACTGGTTTTCCCAGAAGTCTGCACTAAGATACAAGTCAGATTTCAGGCATCCCCTGCAACAAAAATCAAATTTTTGGTGAGATACCCCTAGAAGGAAATCATTTTGGATGGGTTAAACAGAGCAGATACTTTGTAATAAACATTTTTTTTGTATGAATTAAACATGTACATAAATGATTTGATACATATTAATTATGCTATTTTGTTACCTTGTTGTTTACTGATATCTTTTTGTGTATGCATTTTTGTTATAGTTGGTTGACTGTTAGTGATCTTCTATAAATCCCCTGAGGAAGCCAATTCCGGCGAAACATGTTGGGATTAGACACTACACCTCTACAAAACGCTTAAAGTGAACACCTGTTGTGACCTTCCTTTGGATATGTGTACAACAAATATATCACATTTTTATACCCTTTAATCATGTATTAAATAAACTTTGTTAAGTTTGAGCTGGTTTCTGTTTCTTGGCACCGCTATATTCCCATTGGTTACTCTCTGTGCTATTTTCTTCATTAGAGCCCTGCAAGTGCAGCAGCTGATTGATAATTATGAAACCACTCCCATTTGATTCACATCACACATGGACACAGACAAACACACAGGGAATTCTTCAGAATAACAAAAGGTAGGAATCTGCAACAAAGTTTGTGAAAATCCTTGCAATGTACACAGATCATTCAGAAGGGAATGTTATTTTCTTAACAAAAGTGGAGTTACTCTTTAAGTGTCCAACCAACATAGCCCTGTAAGGGAGGAACCCTGAAAGTTTAGAAAGATGTGCAGAAGACCAGAGAATGTGTTCTATGTACAATGTAGAAACATTCATGTATCCTGTGCTCCCTCTACGCTCTTCCCTATTATCCATGCAGTAGTGCAATTAACCTGTTCAAGTTTAAAGGCAAGCCATAGATAATTCGATTTTCTTTCCTTCCACCACGGGTGAAAGAAAATTGTTCCATTCCCCCATAAACACATTCAGTGTTGAGAGAGAAATCCCTCCCGCAGAGCTATTGTATTCTGCTGGCGGGGTGCGGGGAGCAGTGTTGCCAACCTATCAGATTGAAATTTACTGACACGACACCCAAAATTTACTGGCACAGCCACGTTTTTAATGACATTTCCAAAATTTCAAACATTACAGTTTTAAGTGCAAATTTCAGGATTTAGACTACAAACAAGTACAATATGCGATTAGCAAGGTGGATGTTTCAAGTTTTAGTTTCAAAATAGTAAGCAATAGCTCAGGGACAGGACAAGAATGAGAATGGGCAGGCACACACGCACAGCAGCACAGATGATGATGACACCTCACCGACACAACACGTCCCCTCCTGAGTCACAGTGACCGTCTCTTCACGCCAGGAGGTCCCTTCGGTCCACTCCAGTCCAAACAGCAGTGACAGTCCCGCTCCAAGCTTACCTTGCTCCCGTACCGCAGACCCGTACACGAGGCTCCCCTCGGCCTCCTTGCATCACACAACGTGCTCAGGCACTGCCTCCACAAGACCGCTACCCCACCGGCGCCGCCCAAACACACTGTAGCATGCAAACAGATGGTCTCGGCTGTCTCTGACCAAGACTGTGCATGCGCAGTGCTGAGCCAAGTGTCACAACCATATTTTTAACTGGCAATCCTTTCCTTTTACTGGCATTTACTGGCAAGAGAAAAATGCCTGTTTTTTACTGGCTGACAGTAAAAATACTGGCGGTAGGCAACACCGGATAAAAGAACACGATTACTGCTAGCAGCTATAGCCCCCAGTAATCACTTATTAAAAATCCAAGTCGATCGATCAATGTAACAACCAGCGTACCCATAGATTCAAACTATCTATGGGCAGCTTAAGTTTACCTTTTCAATGAAATTTCTATGCAGTAAAGGGGCCCCAGGGTGTTCAAAATCACTGAGCAGCTATGCAATATTGCGCTTAGTTTAACCAGTTGTCAACCGGCCGCCATCAAATGACGGCGGCAGGAAGACACTGTTATTCTGGGCGGACGTCATATGAAATCCACTAGGGGGCGCGCGCATAACCCGCCGGCGGATCGCGCACAAGCAACCCGCCGACGGAGCGCGCTCGCGCAACCCGCCGCGTCACTGGGCACCCGGTGCGCGTGCCCGGCGGCCGTAATGGCCGCTGGCCACCCGCGATTGCCCAGTAACTAAGCAGGACCGTGGATCTGTGTGTGTAAACACACAGATCCACGTCCTGTCAGGGAGAGGGATCGATGCTGTGTCCCTTGTACATAGGGACACAGATCGGTCTCCTCCCCCAGTCAGTCCCCTCCCCCACACAGTAAGAATCACTAATAGGGAACACATTTAACCCCTTCCTCGCCCCCTAGTGTTAACCCCTTCCCTGCCAGTCACATTTATACAGTAATCAATGCATTTTTATAGTAGGGATTACTGTATAAATGTGAATGGTCCCAAAAATGTGTCAAAAGTGTCCGATGTGTTTGCCGCAATATCGCAGTCACGATAAAAATCGCTGATCGCCGCCATTACTAGTAAAAAAAAAAAAAATGCTATAAATCTATCCCCTATTTTGTAGACGCTATAACTTTTGTACAAACCAATCAATATACGCTTATTGTGATTTTTTTTTACCAAAAATATGTAGAAGAATACGTATCGTCCTAAACTGAGGAAAAAAATAATAAAAAAAATGGATATTTATTATAGCAAAAAGTAAAAAATATTGTGTTTTTTTTCAAACTTGTCGCTCTTCTTTTGTTTATAGCGCAAAAAATAAAAACCGCAGAGGTGATCAAATACCACCAAAAGAAAGCTCTATTTGTGGGAAAAAAAGGACGCAAATTTAGTTTGGGTACAGCGCTGCACGACCGCGCAATTGTCATTCAAAGTGTGACAGCGCTGAAAGCTGAAAAATGGCTTGGGCAGGAAGGGGGTTTAAGAGCCCAGTAGAGAAGTGGTTAACCACCTTCCACCCGTCCAATGTACATAAACGGCCAGATGGGAGCTTTACCTATTCTGAATGGACGTACCTGTATGTCCCTCAGAACGGATGTCTGCGCGCAGCCCTGAGGCCGTGCAGCAGCGTGATTCTGTGATGACTGTGTCCTTCGGACACAGCACATCACAGATCGGCTTATGGGCTCTCTGATTGGCCCTCCCGATCATGTGATGGCTTGGCTGTGTCCAATGTAAACAGAGACGTGTCTCTGTAGCAGTTCTCCCTGCTTAGCTCGGTGAGAGCTCAGTGTGGGGAGTGGGGGGTGGGGGGGATGCTGCAGCCTGTGAAAGCTTATCTCTGTGTAGCTGATGATTTTATTGTTCAGCTACTAGGGATGAGCTTCGTGTTCGAGTCGAACATACGTTCGACTCGAACATCGGCTGTTCGATCGTTCGACGAAGATCGAACGATTTGGGCCGTGCGCGCCAAATTCGAGTGACGCGAACGGCCCACAATGCACTACGCCATCGCAGTGTCATCCAGGCGCTGTGATTGGCCAAGCATGCACTGTGACCCCGCATGCTTGGCCAATCACAGCGCCGGCAGCGAGGAGAGCAATGATTGGCCACAGGCAGGATGCCTGTGGCCAATTATTGCTGAGGGGGTTTAGTACACGCCCCACACTATAAAAGGCCGCCAGCGCGGCGGCCTTGTGTAGTGTGTTCCGGAGCAGGGAAAGAGAAGCATAGGCAGGGACAGTGTCATTTTTTTTTCCTTTACTAATCCTGGATTCCTTGTGTTTAGGGACAAATAAGGATAGGTAGGGAGAGTGTCAGTGTGTTATTCTGTGCTAAACCTTGTTTGTAAGGACAGAGAGGTACAGTGAGGGAAAGTGTCAGTGTGCTATTCTGTTCTAAACCAATCTTGCTGAACCATATTTTCAATCCTTGAGTTTAGGGACAGAGAGGTACAGTGAGGGAAAGTGTCAGTGTGCTATTCTGTGCTAATCCTTGTTTGTAGGGACAGAGAAGGACACTCGTGGAAACTATCAGTGTGCTATTCTGTGCTAAATCTTGTTTGTAGGGACAGAGTAGGACAGTGAGTGAAACTGACAGTGTGCTATTCTGTTCTAAACCAATCTTGCTGAACCATATTTGAAATCCTTGAGTTTAGTGACAGAGAAGGACACTCGTGGAAACTATCAGTGTGCTATTCTGTGCTAAATCTTGTTTGTAGGGAGGGACAGAGTAGGACAGTGAGGGAAAGTGTCAGTGTGCTATTCTGTTCTAAACCAATTTTGCTGAACCATATTTGAAATCCTTGAGTTTAGGGACAGAGAAGGACACTCGTGGAAACTATCAGTGTGCTATTCTGTGCTAAATCTTGTTTGTAGGGAGGGACAGAGTAGGACAGTGAGGGAAAGTGTCAGTGTGCTATTCTGTTCTAAACCAATTTTGCTGAACCATATTTGAAATCCTTGAGTTTAGGGACAGAGAAGGACACTCGTGGAAACTATCAGTGTGCTATTCTGTGCTAAATCTTGTTTGTAGGGAGGGACAGAGTAGGACAGTGAGGGAAAGTGTCAGTGTGCTATTCTGTTCTAAACCAATTTTGCTGAACCATATTTGAAATCCTTGAGTTTAGGGACAGAGAAGGACACTCGTGAAACTATCAGTGTGCTATTCTGTGCTAAATCTTGTTTGTAGAAACCCCCCTATGGCATAACCCCAATCTTCTGGAGCTCATGGGTCACCCCGATGCATTGTGGTGGACACGGCTGGGCATTACCCACGCTGCCCACATTTTTCTCAATGGTGAATTTATCTCTTTTGAAGTCCTAAAAGCTACAAGTGGATTATCAAATAAATTCTATTTTAAATATCTTCTCATACGACACGCTGTCCGTGCGCAGTTTCATGGCCTGACTCTTGAGCTCGCTGAATCCCCGCTTGAGGCATTGATGTCGTGTTCTGGCATTACGAAATTAGCCACGACCATTTACTCCCGACTGCAGACGGGTGGGAGTTCTCCCTTCCGTGCTGCACAGCGGAAGTGGATGGTCGACATCCCTGGGCTTTCAGAGGAGGGGTGGGAGGAGGCCTCTGGGGCCTGTTTCTTGGATATTGTTGGGTCTAACGACCAATATATACAGTTCAAATTTATTCATCAACTGCATTACACGCCGGCCCGTCTGGCTCGCATGGGTTATGTTTCAGGGGCCCTCTGCCCTAGATGTAAGTGCACCAATGCTGGTTATGTACACATGTTTTGGTCCTACCCGGCCCTCTTGGGGTTCTGGGTGGACCTATTCTCTTTTTTTGAAAACAATCTATGCCTAGTGACCCCCCACACTGTTGAAGTGGGGCTCCTGGGCATCCTTAATTACCACATACCCAGAACCCACGAACGGACCCTAGTCCGCTTGATACTCTTTTATGCCAGAAAACTGATATTACTACAATGGAAGTGTGAATCTGCTCCCAACATCCAACTGCTGTACCGCATGATAAACAAAGTCGTACCAACCTTTAAACTAATCTATAAAGGAAGGGCCTGTATACAGAAATTCTACAAGATCTGGCAACCTTGGCTGGATATAGACAGCTCCTTTTGGAAGGATACCCCTCTGTCTCAGCAGTAGTGGGCCCTGATTCAGCCCCTCCTGTTTGATGGGGGGGGGAGAACTACCTCCTATCCTAAATAAAGAAGCTGGGGACATGAAACATATCCCACATAAATGTGGGGGGGGGAGTAGGAGGAGTGCCCCCACCCAGCTGTAGTTTCGGCTGGGGAAATGGGTGGAAGTGCTGGGTGAATGGGTATGAGTGTTGTGTGAGTGAATGCAAGCACTTAAGTATTACTGAATAGGGATAACCGAATGAGTCCTGTGAAAATCACAGTTAAATACTCTCGATACACCTTTGGTATTAGGGTTTTGTGTTTCTTTTTTTTTTTTTCTTCTCCTCCGTTGAGGAACTGGGACACCTATGTGGCCATGTGGCCACAAGCTGTAGGCCTTATTAGGCTTGAATGTTATTTCGAGACTATATTGTTTATGCTCCCGCTTCACGGTGTAATACTGGTATATTGCTACTGAATACAAGAAAATAATGTGTAAGCGTGTATGTTGATATGCTCTGTAATTTTTCTCTGTTCAATGGAAAAATCAATAAACATAAATAAAAAAAATAAAAAATCTTGTTTGTAGGGAGGGACAGAGTAGGACAGTGAGGGAAAGTGTCAGTGTGCTATTCTGTTCTAAACCAATTTTGCTGAACCATATTTGAAATCCTTGAGTTTAGGGACAGAGAAGGACACTCGTGGAAACTATCAGTGTGCTATTCTGTGCTAAATCTTGTTTGTAGGGAGGGACAGAGTAGGACAGTGAGGGAAAGTGTCAGTGTGCTATTCTGTTCTAAACCAATTTTGCTGAACCATATTTGAAATCCTTGAGTTTAGGGACAGAGAAGGACACTCGTGGAAACTATCAGTGTGCTATTCTGTGCTAAATCTTGTTTGTAGGGACAGAGTAGGACAGTGAGGGAAAGTGTCAGTGTGCTATTCTGTTCTAAACCAATTTTGCTGAACCATATTTGAAATCCTTGAGTTTAGGGACAGAGAAGGACACTCGTGGAAACTATCAGTGTGCTATTCTGTGCTAAATCTTGTTTGTAGGGAGGGACAGAGTAGGACAGTGAGGGAAAGTGTCAGTGTGATATTCTGTTCTAAACCAATTTTGCTGAACCATATTTGAAATCCTTGAGTTTAGGGACAGAGAAGGACACTCGTGGAAACTATCAGTGTGCTATTCTGTGCTAAATCTTGTTTGTAGGGACAGAGAGGTACAGTGAGTGAAACTGACAGTGTGCTATTCTGTTCTAAAGCAATTTTGCTGAACCATATTTGAAATCCTTGAGTTTAGGGACAGAGAGGTACAGTGAGTGAAACTGACAGTGTGCTATTTTGTTCTAAAGCAATTTTGCTGAACCATATTTGAAATCCTTGAGTTTAGGGACAGAGAGGTACAGTGAGTGAAACTGACAGTGTGCTATTCTGTTCTAAACCAATTTTGCTGAACCATATTTGAAATCCTTGAGTTTAGGGACAGAGAAGGACACTCGTGGAAACTATCAGTGTGCTATACTGTGCTAAATCTTGTTTGTAGGGACAGAGAGGTACAGTGAGTGAAACTGACAGTGTGCTATTCTGTTCTAAAGCAATTTTGCTGAACCATATTTGAAATCCTTGAGTTTAGGGACAGAGAGGTACAGTGAGTGAAACTGACAGTGTGCTATTCTGTTCTAAAGCAATTTTGCTGAACCATATTTGAAATCCTTGAGTTTAGGGACAGAGAGGTACAGTGAGTGAAACTGACAGTGTGCTATTCTGTTCTAAACCAATTTTGCTGAACCATATTTGAAATCCTTGAGTTTAGGGACAGAGAAGGACACTCGTGGAAACTATCAGTGTGCTATTCTGTGCTAAATCTTGTTTTTAGGGACAGAGAAGGACAGTGAGGGAAACTGTCAGTGTGCTGTTCTGTGCTAAACCAATCTTGCTGAAGCATATTGCAAATCCTTGTGTTTAGGGACAGAGAAGGATAGGCAGGGGACAGTGTCAGTGTCATTGTTGCTAAGCCTCCTGCACAGTATACACCTGAAGGTAGCCCTTATTGCTCTTTTTCCCATTTCCCTGCAGGCCATCCATTAAAATGTCTGGAAGGCAAACAAGGAGAGGCAGACAGTCAGGAGGCAAAAAAAGAGGGCAAGCAGGTTCTGTGTCTGGGGGCAACAGTGCTGGTCGTGGACGCGGTGCATTGTCATCAGCACATGGCCATGGGACACGCTTGTCCTTCTTTTCGGCAGCTGGACATGTTGAGCCACATCATGCCGAAGACTTGGTAGAGTGGATGACCAAGCCCACCTCATCCTCCTCATCCTCTCTCACCCAGGCTCAGGGTACTGGCAAAGCAGCTGCCAAAGCGTCCTCTTCTCTGGTATCATTATCTTCATTAGTCAATCCTTCCCTAGACCCACCATGTCCTCCTCCTGAGGAGTCCCCCGAACTGTTTGAGCACAGTGTTGGGTACATGCTCCAGGAGGATGCCCAGCGTTTCGAACGATCTGATGATGATACCCAGCTAGAGGAAGGCAGTAGCGTGAGAGCAGAGAGACGGGATGCTCAAGAAGGACACCAATCTGGCAGTCATGCTCCAGCAGCTGCAGCATACTGCCAGATTGGCTCCAGTGATGAGGAGGGAGGGGATGATGAGGTCACTGACTCCATGTGGGTGCCTAATAGGAGAGAGGAGGAGGAGGAGGATGAGGAGGAGGCACATCTCCAACGAGGCAGGATGCCCTTGAGTGGCCAGCGTATGGGCAGCACACCGACGGAATCACACCGCAAAGCTCCGCCTGTGCAGGGCGCTGCCTCTGCCCGTCATTCAAAAAGTTCTTTAGTGTGGGCCTTTTTTGAGGCGAGTGCATCAGATCGCACAGCTGCTGTTTGCAACATATGTCTCAAGCATATATCGCGTGGCCAAAACATCAGCCGCTTGGGCACCACATGCTTGATCAGACATATGTTGACCTGCCATGCAGCTCGTTGGCAAGCCTACCTTAAAGACCCACACCAAAGAACAAAGCTGACCTCTTCTTGCACCGCATCAGCTGGGATCTCCAACCCCACTATACCTTCACTCCTCTCTGAAACCTGCTCTGAGAGGAATGAAGGTGTAGAATTAGGTGTCACAGCCAAGTACTTGCGGGCACTCTGCTAGCAGTACACCAACGTCCGATTCTAGCAGGCAAATTTCCCTGCCCCAGCTGCTGGATCGTCGAAAGAAGTTCACTCCCAGCCATCCACATGCCCAGCGGTTGAATGCTAGCTTGGCTAAATTGCTAGCGCTTCAACTGCTGCCTTTTCAGTTGGTAGACTCGGCCCCCTTCCGTGAGTTTGTGCAATGTGCGGTTCCTCAGTGGCAGGTTCCCAAACGCCACTTTTTCGCACGGAAGGCGATTCCGGCTCTCTACAGGCATGTGGAAGGCAATGTCTTGGCCTCGCTGGACAGGGCGGTCAGCGGTAAGGTGCATATTACCGCTGACTCATGGTCCAGCAGGCATGGACAGGGACGTTACCTTTCTTTCACGGCCCATTGGGTCACTCTTTTGGCAGCTGGGAAGGATGCAGGACAAGGTGCAGTAGTGTTGGAGGTTGTTCCACCGCCACGCCTCCAAAATGCTACTACTGGTTGTGACACACCTCTCTCCTCCACCCCCTCCTCTTCTTCTTCCTCCATAGCCTCTTCCTGTGGTTTGTCCTCGGAACCAGCGGTGCTCCGTAGGCGTTCAAGGGGCTACGCAAGTACGCAGGCAAAAAGATGCCTTGCCGTGCTTGCGCTGGTGTGTTTGGGGACAGGAGCCACACTGGGGCAGAGGTCCTGTCTGCTCTGCAGGGGCAGGCCGAGAGGTGGTTGACGCCACGCCAGCTTAAGCCAGGAATGGTGGTTTGCGACAATGGCACCAACCTCCTCTCCGCCCTCCGACAGGGACAACTGACCCATGTGCCCTGTATGGCTCACGTCCTTAACCTGGTGGTGCAGCGGTTCTTGGGCAGGTACCCGGGCTTACAGGATGTCCTGAGGCAGGCCAGGAAAGTCTGTGTACATTTCCGCAGATCTTATAATGCCAGTGCTCGCCTGGCTGAGCTGCAAAAGGAGTTGAACCTGCCCAAGAACCGCCTTATATGTGACATGCCCACCAGGTGGAACTCAACGTTGGCCATGCTGCAGCGGCTGCACACACAGCAGAGGGCCATCAATGAGTACCTGTGCGACTACGGCACCAGGACAGGGTCAGGGGAGCTCAGGTTTTTTTCACCACGCCAGTGGGGCATGATCAGGGATGCATGCACTGTCCTGGCACCATTTGAGGAGGCCACGAGGATGGTGAGCAGTGACAGTGCATGCATCAGTGACACTGTACCTCTTGTCCACCTGTTGGAGCACACGCTGCGTGGAATAATGGACAGGGCACTTGAGGCAGAACAGAGGCAGGAAGAGGAGGACTTCCTTGCCTCTCAAGGCCCCCTTTACCCAGACAGTGTTCCTTCTGTCCCACCCATCGCACAGGAAGAGGAGGAGGAGGAGGAGGAGGATTGTGTCAGCATGGAGGTGGAGGCTGGCACTCAGCATCATCAGCAGCAGTCTTTTAGGGATGATTTACAGTCCCAAGAAACCAGTGGACTTGTACGTGGCTGGGAGGAGGTGGCTGCGGATCATGTCGTCCTTAGTGACCCAGAGGACTCCGGACTGAATGCCTCAGCTAACCTACGCTGCATGGCCTCCCTGATCCTGCAAAGTCTGCGGAAGGATCCTCGTATTCTTCGGATCAAGGAGAGGGACCATTACTGGCTGGCCACTCTCCTTGATCCACGGTACAAGGGTAAGGTTGCGGACCTTATCTTACCGTCGCAGAGGGAGCAGAGGATGAGACAACTCCGGGAGGCCTTGCAGAAAGGTCTGTGCAACGCGTTCCCAGAGACTGGGAGGTTACAAACTCCTGGTCCTGGACAACGAGTTGCTGAGGCTTCGGGCAGTCAAAGAAGGAGCGGTGGGGAAGGTGGCCGTCTGACCGATGCGTTCAGACAATTCTTTAGTCCGCAGCCCCAAAGTATGATCGGTTCCAGCAACCATCGCCAGCGTCTGATATACATGGTCCAGGAATACCTAGGGGCAAGGTCAGACTTGGACACCTTCCCCACCGAAAATCCTCTGGCTTACTGGGTCTTGAGGATGGATCACTGGCCAGAGCTTGCACAGTATGCAATTGAGCTACTGGCCTGTCCTGCATCCAGCGTTCTTTCAGAATGCACATTCAGTGCTGCTGGAGGATTTGTCACGGATCACAGGGTGCGCCTGTCCACCGACTCGGTTGATCGACTGACTTTCATCAAGATGAACCAGTCTTGGATCACCACCAGCTACCACACACCTGATGCTGATATAACAGACTAATTGATTTTAAAATGTCACATCCCTTCAAGACTGATGCTGATGCTGAGTGCCTGTGCTGTTATGTTGACTGGCTATCCTCCTCCTCCTCCTCAATGATACGATTAATGATGATAGCTTGGAAGATCATTTTGGTTTATGGGTGACGCCACCAGTGGCTAAGGCCCAATTTTTCAGCCCCTGTTTAACAGGGGCGTGTAATTAAAATTTTTGATGCAATACTTTGCAACAGGCCTCATTGCTGTGCTCCAAGTACAGTATCTGTGAGGGGTTGCAGTGTTGTGCCACCAGTGCCTAAGGCCCAATTTTTCAGCCCCTGTTCAACAGGGGCATGCAATTATAATTATTGATCTAATAATTCACAGCAGGGCCCATTGCTGCGCCCACCAAGAGTAACTGTCAGGCCTTACAGTGTTGTGGCACCAGCACCACCATCACCACCACCACCACCACCAAAGGCCTAATTTTTCAGCCCCTGTTCAACAGGGGCATGCAATTATAATTATTGATCGAATAATTCACAGCAGGGCCCATTGCTGCGCCCACCAAGAGTAACTGTCAGGCCTTACAGTGTTGTGGCACCAGCACCACCATCACCACCACCACCACCACCAAAGGCCCAATTTTTCAGCCCCTGTTCAACAGGGGCATGCAATTATAATTATTGATCGAATAATTCACAGCAGGGCCCATTGCTGCGCCCACCAAGAGTAACTGTCAGGCATTACAGTGTTGTGGCACCAGCACCACCATCACCACCACCACCACCACCAAAGGCCCAATTTTTCAGCCCCTGTTCAACAGGGGCATGCAATTATAATTATTGATCTAATAATTCACAGCAGGGCCCATTGCTGCGCCCACCAAGAGTAACTGTCAGGCCTTACAGTGTTGTGGCACCAGCACCACCATCACCACCACCACCACCACCAAAGGCCCAATTTTTCAGCCCCTGTTCAACAGGGGCATGCAATTATAATTATTGATCGAATAATTCACAGCAGGGCCCATTGCTGCGCCCACCAAGAGTAACTGTCAGGCCTTACAGTGTTGTGGCACCAGCACCACCATCACCACCACCACCACCACCACCAAAGGCCCAATTTTCCAGCCCCTATTCAACAGGGGCATGCAATTATAATTATTGATCTAATAATTCACAGCAGGGCCCATTGCTGCGCCCACCAAGAGTAACTGTCAGGCCTTACAGTGTTGTGGCACCAGCACCACCATCAAAGGCCCAATTTTTACTACCACTGATCAACAATTATATGTTATTACAATTCCTGATATAATAGTTGACAGCAGGGCGTTCCAGCACCCACCAAGAATAACTGTGAGTGCTTTCAGTGTTGTGCCAACACCAACACCTAAGGGGCCAATTTCTGCAGAGTATATACGGCAGGTCCCTACTTTCAAACATCCAACTTACAAACGACTACTACTTGCAAACGGAAGAAGACAACAGGAAGTGAGAGGAAATCTACCCCTTGGAAGGAAAATTCTCTCCTGTAAGAATTAATATGGGAGAAAGGTGTCTCCTCTCTACTGATGCTTTATCACCAATCCTTGTTTCAATAAAAACACCACATTTCAAAAACAGTTGTCATTGGGATGCAAAGTGAGGTGAAATGTTCTGAACAGGGGCACAGACAGCAAAAAAAATGTGACAGGGGTGATAACCGTTCCCTATGTTTTCCAAAAAGCTAAAAAAAAGGAATTTGGCATGGAGCTACACTTAAACAATGCAGCTGTTCAAAATTACAAACAGATTCTACATAAGAACAAACCTACAGTCCCTGTCTTGTATGCACCGCCTGTATACGGCTGTTCAGAGTATATAGGGCCTTTTTTATTTTGTGTGCGGGGTTCCCCTTAATATCCATACAAGACCCAAAGGGGCTGGTAATGGGCTGGGGTGGGGGGGGGGGGGTTGATGGGGTAGCTATGCCATTTTTCCTAAAGATTTTCATCCATATTACCGGGACCAGACATTGCATTAAAGCTGCAAGCAGTTTTAAATGGCTTTTTTTCCTTTAGAAATGCTATTTTGTGCAGGGACAGTTCTAAACACGGGAAACACGTGGCACTTCACAGGCATACTTTAGACACCCCCCAGGTACAATATTTAAAGGAATATTTGACTTTTTTTTTTTCACTTTATGCATCATTAAAATGACTGCTCCCGGAAAACGTCAGTTTTTAAAACTTCTTTTTGCATTGATACATGTCCCCTGGTGCAGAACCCGGGTTCCCAAACTCTGTTTCGGACAATAACATGGATAATAGTCGTTATAATTAGCACTTTAGAATCCGAACGTTCGCATCCATTGTATTTAATAGGGTTCTATTGTTCGTGCGAACTTTCGGTCCGTTCGCGGGTTCTGGTGCGAACCGAACCCGGGGGTGTTCGGCTCATCACTATCAGCTACACAGACATCACATAGACTGCAGTCACCCCACACCAAGCACCTGTCCCTGTCCACAGTGCACATCAACATCTGTCACAGTGTCCCATCAACATCTGTCACAGTGTCATCAATATCAACATCTGTCATCAATATCTGTCAACATCTGTCACAGTGTCCCATCAAAATCTGTCAACATCTGTCACAGTGTCCCATCAACATCTGTCAACATCTGTCACAGTGTATCAGTGCACAAAAACATCTATCAGTGTAAAACAATTTAAAGAAACAAACAATATAAAAAAATAAAAATAAAACGTCCCCGTGCTCGCGTGCAAAGGCAAGCGCACGCATATACATACATAAACGGCGAATGCACCACACATGTGAGGTATTGCCACGAACGTCAGAGTAAGAGCAATAATTCTAGCACCAAACCTCCTCTGTATCTCTAAACTGGTAACCTATAAGGGCTTATAAAACGTTGCCTATAGAGATTTTTAAATACCATAGTTTGGCACCATTCCATAAATGTGCACAATTTTAAAGTGTGACATATTTGGTATCTATTTACCAAATACAACAACGTAGTTTATATTTTACAAGAAAATTGGGTATTGTATTGTTGTTGAGTACATTAAGATTCATTAAAGTGTATTTCTTGACAAAAAATTGATTTCCAAAATCACTGCTCAAATAATGCGTGACATAAACAATTGAGAAACCTACCATTTTATTCTCTAGAGCAGTGGTCTCCAAACTGTGGCCCGGGGGCCAGATGCGGCCCTTTGCTTGCTTCTATCTGGCCCTTGGGACACTATTCCTCCAATTGACATCAATGATGAGGCACAATTCCTCCCACTGACACCATCAATGGGGCACTGTTCCTCCCACTAACAACAATGATGGGGCACCATTCCTCCTACTGACACCATAAATGGGGCACTATTCCTCCTGCTAAAAACAACAATGGAGGACTATTCCTCCTGTTAAAACCAATGATGGGGCAGTGTTTACTCCCACTGATGCCGGGACATTTTCTACTCACACTGGCCACAGTCCGGCCCCCCTAAAGCCTGAAGGACAAGTGACTCTTTGTTCAAAATGTTTGGAGACCCCTGATCTTGGGCCTCTACTAAAAAAATATATGTTTAGGGGCTCTAAGTAATTTTTTAGCTTTTTTTTAGCTTTTTTCTTGCAAAACAAAAAGTGTCCAAAGAATGCCTGATCATAAAGTGGATAAAGCCTTAAGGTGCTCCTTGGATGTTGGGCCTCTCTATGTGGCCAGGCTGTATAAAAAATTTCACACATGTGGTATTGTGATATTTATCAATGCGCAACCTATTAAGTGAGCCAACACAGTGCTAAACCATATGAATAAAGGTATGTATGAGAATAAACTCATACAAAAAGAGGACAATGAAAATTGTCCTACAAGTGTACCATGATAATGGAAAAGATAAAAAAAAGTTCATAAAAACAACTGCTAAAAATAAATGATCCCCTAAAAGTGATATAATATTGGCAAAAACAGTTCAAATGTTTCAAAGTTCATGGAAAACAAAGTTGATCACTTCTGATGGTTTTCATCAAACACACGCCTTATCTTGATAATGGGACAGATAACTTTTCCACCTTGCTCGATTAGATAATAAAGGCAATGGAGGCTTACCAACTCTGGTGGATCTCTATGACGGAGATCTTAAAAGGCTCATTCGCGGGTACAGATGTCCACCGATATACCGCTGGCCAGCGCCACCGACCACCTGATGTCCCGATCCTCCAAAAACTTCAGAGCAGGATGTTGAGGGAAAGACCCCCCCCTCACTCATGGAGCAGGAAACGACGTTGGGATAATAAAAGAAAAAACTTCATGGTGCAATATCTTTTGTTAAAAAGAAGATACCCTTTATTTAGTTCGGGCAAAACAGGAACGCTTCACATGAAGTTTACAGAGGAAAAGCGGCAAATTCAAACACGGATCGTACTCAGCTGCTGTAGTGTACACCAGTCAGCTGTAGCGTAGTGATGTCAGCTGACTGGATCATCAGCTCCACTCGACGCTGCGTTTCGTCGTACAAGGCGTCCACTGGGAAAGGAGGCTGGATGGGGACCTCACTTCACACGCTTATGTAAGGCAGGAAAACGGTGACACCGGAAGCCGGGAAGAGTACTGAGATCTCCCAGGCAACCCGTGTATACAAACAGACATCTTCCTTAGGCGCCCATAATTGAAGATGATTTAGCAGGAAAGATACCTGCTTGTTCTGAAGTCGGATGGGTAACATGCCTATGTGTAACATGGACGGCAATAATCGTCCTCCTACACATGGCAGAAACCCATCCTTGTAACGGAACAAAAGTCAGTCACCAATGTAAACACTGATGCTGACCAATAATATTTAAAAAACACTGAATAAAACATAAAAATCAGTAAAATATGCCTGAATATTTGCTGGAAAACCTTTTATATATAAAAACTTTATGCACATTGGAATTAAAAATAAGATAAAACTATAAATGAAAATAAACATATATTCAGCCTTCAAAAAAGCCTGCACCTCAAACCTAAGGGTCTCGGTTAATGAAAACAGAAACCCTTGGGCTGGATCAACAAATACATACCAATACAAAGTACATATTATACAAATGTACAACCTGACTAGTGATGAGCCGAACACCCCCAGGTTCGGTTCGCACCAGAACCCGCGAACGGACCGAAAGTTCGTACGAACATTAGAACCCTATTAAATACAATGGATGCGAACGTTCGAATTCTAAAGTGCTAATTATAACAACTATTATGCATGTTATTGTCCTAAAAAGGGTTTGGGAACCCGGGTTCTGCACCAGGGGACATGTATCAATGCAAAAAGAAGTTTTAAAAACGGTCGTTTTTCGGGAGCAGTCATTTTAATGATGCATAAAGTGAAAAAAAAAAAGTCAAATATTCCTTTAAATATCGTACCTGGGGGGTGTCTAAAGTATGCCTGTGAAGTGCCACGTGTTTCCCGTGTTTAGAACTGTCCCTGCACAAAATGACACTTCTAAAGGAAAAAAAAGCCATTTAAAACTGCTTGCGGCTTTAATGTAATGTCTGGTCCCGGTAATATGGATGAAAATCTTTAAGAAAAATGGCATAGCTACCCCATGACCCCCCCCCCCCCCCTACCCCAGCCCATTACCAGCCCCTTTGGGTCTTGTATGGATATTAAGGGGAACCCCGCACATAAAATAAAAAAGGCCCTATATACTCTGAACAGCCGTATACAGGACAGGGACTGTAGGTTTGTTCTTATGTAGAATCTGTTTGTAATTTTGAACAGGTACATTGTTGAAGTGTAGCTCCAGCCCAAAAATCTATTTTTAAACTTTTTGGAAAACCTAGGTAAGGGTTATCACCCCTGTAACATTTGTTTTGCTGTCTGTGCCCCTGTTCAGAACATTTCACCTCACTTTCCGTCCCAATGACAACTGTTTTTGAAATGTGGTGTTTTTCTTGAAACAAGGATTGCTGATAAAGCATCAGTACAGAGGAGACACCTTTCTCCCATATTTATTCTTACAGGAGAGAATTTTCCTTCCTAGTGGTAGATTTCCTCTCACTTCCTGTTGTCTTCTTGCGTTTGCAAGTAGGAGTCGTTTGTAAGTTGGATGTTTGAAAGTAGGGACCTGCCGTATATACTCTGCAGAAATAGGCCCCTTAGTTGTTGGTGTTGGCACAACACTGTAAGCACTCACAGTTACTCTTGGTTGGTACTGGAACGCCCTGCTGTCAACTATTATATCAGGAATTTTAATTACATATAATTGTTGAACAGTGGTAGTAAAAATTGGGCCTTTGATGGTGGTGCTGGTGCCACAACACTGTAAGCCCTGACAGTTACTCTTGGTGGGTGCAGCAATGGGCCCTGCTGTGAATTATTAGATCAAGAATTGTAATTGCATGCCCCTGTTGAACAGGGGCTGAAAAATTGGGCCTTTCGTGGTGGTGGTGGTGGTGTTGCCACAACACTGTAAGCCCTCAGAGTTACTCTTGGTGGGTGCAGGAATGGGCCCTGCTGTGAATTATTAGATCAAGAATTGTAATTACATGCCCCTTTTGAACAGGGGCTGAAAAATTGGGCCTTTCGTGGTGGTGGTGGTGGCGTTGCCACAACACTGTAAGCCCTCAGAGTTACTCTTGGTGGGTGCAGCAATGGGCCCTGCTGTGAATTATTAGATCAAGAATTGTAATTGCATGCCCCTGTTGAACAGGGGCTGAAAAATTGGGCCTTAGGCACTGGTGGCACAACACTACAACCCCTCACAGATACTGTACTTGGAGCACAGCAATGAGCCCTGTTGCAAAGTATTGCTTCAAAAATTGTAATGACACGCCCCTGTTAAACAGGGGCTGAAAAATTGGGCCTTAGGCACTGGTGGCACAACACTACAACCCCTCACAGATACTGTACTTGGAGCACAGCAATGAGCCCTGTTGCAAAGTATTGCTTCAAAAATTGTAATGACACGCCCCTGTTAAACAGGGGCTGAAAAATTGGGCCTTAGGCACTGGTGCCACAACACTCCAACCCCTCACAGATACTGTACTTGGAGCACAGCAATGAGCCCTATGGCAAATTATTGCTAAAAAAATTGTAATTACACGCCCCTGTAAAACAGGGGCTGAAAAATTGGGCCTTAGCCACTGGTGGCGGCACCCATAAACAAAAATGATCTTCCAAGCTATCATCATCAATCGTATCATTGAGGACTCGGAGGAGGAGGATAGCCAGTCAACATAACAGCACAGGCACTCAGCATCAGCATCAGTCTTGAAGGGATGTGACATGTTAAAATCAATTAGTCTGTTATATCAGCATCAGGTGTGTGGTAGCTGGTGGTGATCCAAGACTGGTTCATCTTGATGAAAGTCAGTCGATCAACCGAGTCGGTGGACAGGCGCACCCTGTGATCCGTGACAAATCCTCCAGCAGCACTGAATGTGCGTTCCGAAAGAACGCTGGATGCAGGACAGGCCAGTAGCTCAATTGCATACTGTGCAAGCTCTGGCCAGTGATCCATCCTCAAGACCCAGTAAGCCAGAGGATTTTCGGTGGGGAAGGTGTCCAAGTCTGACCTTGCCCCTAGATATTCCTGCACCATGTTTATCAGACGCTGGCGATGGTTGCTGGAACCGATCATACTTTGGGGCTGCGGACTAAAGAATTGTCTGAACGCATCGGTCAGACGGCCACCTTCCCCACCGCTCCTTCTTTGACTGGCCGAAGCCTCAGCAACTCGTTGTCCAGGACCAGGAGTTTGTAACCTCCCAGTCTCTGGGAACGCGTTGCACAGACCTTTCTGCAAGGCCTCCCGGAGTTGTCTCATCCTCTGCTCCCTCTGCGAAGGTAACATAAGGTCCGCAACCTTACCCTTGTACCGTGGATCAAGGAGAGTGGCCAGCCAGTAATGGTCCCTCTCCTTGATCCGAAGAATACGAGGATCCTTCCGCAGACTTTGCAGGATCAGGGAGGCCATGCAGCGTAGGTTTGCTGAGGCATTCGCTCCGGAGTCCTCTGGGTCACTAAGGACGACATGATCCGCAGCCACCTCCTCCCAGCCACGTACAAGTCCACTGGTTTCTTGGGACTGTAAATCATCCCTAAAAGACTGCTGCTGATGATGCTGAGTGCCAGCCTCCACCTCCATGCTGACACAATCCTCCTCCTCCTCCTCCTCCTCTTCCTCTTCCTGTGCGATGGGTGGGACAGAAGGAACACTGTCTGGGTAAAGGGGGCCTTGGGAGGCAAGGAAGTCCTCCTCTTCCTGCCTCTGTTCTGCCTCAAGTGCCCTGTCCATTATTCCACGCAGCGTGTGCTCCAACAGGTGGACAAGAGGTACAGTGTCACTGATGCATGCACTGTCACTGCTCACCATCCTCGTGGCCTCCTCAAATGGTGCCAGGACAGTGCATGCATCCCTGATCATGCCCCACTGGCGTGGAGAAAAAAAACCAAGCTCCCCTGACCCTGTCCTGGTGCCGTAGTCGCACAGGTACTCATTGATGGCCCTCTGCTGCGTGTGCAGCCGCTGCAGCATGGCCAACGTTGAGTTCCACCTGGTGGGCATGTCACATATAAGGCGGTTCTTGGGCAGGTTCAACTCCTTTTGCAGCTCAGCCAGGCGAGCACTGGCATTATAAGATCTGCGGAAATGCACACAGACTTTCCTGGCCTGCCTCAGGACATCCTGTAAGCCCGGGTACCTGCCCAAGAACCGCTGCACCACCAGGTTAAGGACGTGAGCCACACAGGGCACATGGGTCAGTTGTCCCTGTCGGAGGGCGGAGAGGAGGTTGGTGCCATTGTCGCAAACCACCATTCCTGGCTTAAGCTGGCGTGGCGTCAACCACCTCTCGGCCTGGCCCTGCAGAGCAGACAGGACCTCTGCCCCAGTGTGGCTTCTGTCCCCCAAACACACCAGCGCAAGCACGGCATGGCATCTTTTTGCCTGCGTACTTGCGTAGCCCCGTGAACGGCTACGGAGCACCGCTGGTTCATAGGACAAACCACAGGAAGAGGCCATGGAGGAAGAAGAAGAGGAGGGGGTGGAGGAGAGAGGTGTGTCACAACCAGTAGTAGCATTTTGGAGGCGTGGCGGTGGAACAACCTCCAACACTACTGCACCTTGTCCTGCATCCTTCCCAGCTGCCAAAAGAGTGACCCAATGGGCCGTGAAAGAAAGGTAACGTCCCTGTCCATGCCTGGTGGACCATGAGTCAGCGGTAATATGCACCTTACCGCTGACCGCCCTGTCCAGCGAGGCCAAGACATTGCCTTCCACATGCCGGTAGAGAGCCGGAATAGCCTTCCGTGAGAAAAAGTGGCGTTTGGGAACCTGCCACTGAGGAACCGCACATTGCACAAACTCACGGAAGGGGGCCGAGTCTACCAACTGAAAAGGCAGCAGTTGAAGCGCTAGCAATTTAGCCAAGCTAGCATTCAACCGCTGGGCATGTGGATGGCTGGGAGTGAACTTCTTTCGACGGTCCACCAGCTGGGGCAGGGAAATTTGCCTGCTAGAATCGGACGTCGGTGTACTGCTAGCAGAGTGGCCGCAAGTACTTGGCTGTGACACACCTAATTCTACACCTTCATTCCTCTCAGTGCATGTTTCAGAGAGGACTGAAGTTATAGTGGGGTTGGAGATCCCAGCTGATGCGGTGCAAGGAGAGGTCCGCTTTGTTCTTTGGTGTGGGTCTTTGAGGTAGGCTTGCCAACGAGCTGCATGGCAGGTCAACATATGTCTGGTCAGGCATGTGGTACCCAAGCGGCTGATGTTTTGGCCACGCGATATACGCTTGAGACATATGTTGCAAACAGCAGCTGTGCGATCTGATGCACTAGCCTCAAAAAAGGCCCACACCAAGGAACTTTTTGAATGACGGGCAGAGGCTGCGCCCTGCACAGGCGGAGCTCTGCGGTGTGATTCCGTCGGTGTACTGCCCTTACGCTGGCCACCAAAGGGCATCCTGCCTCGTTGGAGATGTGCCTCCTCCTCATCCTCCTCCTCCTCCTCTCTCCTATTAGGCACCCACGTGGAGTCAGTGACCTCATCATCCCCTCCCTCCTCATCACTGGAGCCAATCTGGCAGTATGCTGCAGCTGCTGGAACATGACTGCCAGATTGGTGTCCTTCTTGAGCATCCCCTCTGTCTGCTCTCACGCTACTGCCTTCCTGTAGCTGGGTTTCATCATCAGACCCTTCGAAACGCTGGGCATCCTCCTGGAGCATGTACCCAACACTGTGCTCAAACAGTTCGGGGGACTCCTCAGGAGGAGGACATGGTGGGTCTAGGGAAGGAGTGACTGATGATGAGTCTGACATTGATACCAGGGAAGAGGACGCTTTGGCAGCTGCTTTGCCAGTACCCTGAGCCTGGGTGAGAGAGGATGAGGAGGAGGAGGAGGGCTTGGTCATCCACTCTACCAAGTCTTCGGCATGATGTGGCTCAACATGTCCAGCTGCCGAAAAGAAGGACAAGCGTGTCCCATGGCCATGTGCTGATGACAATGCACCGCGTCCACGACCAGCACTGTTGCCCCCAGACACAGAGCCTGCTTGCCCTCTTTTATTGCCTCCTGACTGTCTGCCTCTCCTTGTTTGCCTTCCAGACATTCTAATAGATGGCCTGCAGGGAGATGGGAAAAAAGCAATAAGGGCTACCTTCAGGTGTCCTTCTCTGTCCCTTTACTTAAGGATTTCTAAATATGGTTGAGGATTATTGCTTTTGCACAGAATAGCACAACGACAATTTCCCTGACTGTCCAAAAAACAAGGATTTCAAAGATGGTTGATGAGGAATGCTTTAGCACACTATAGCACAAGGAGAATTCCCCTCACTTTCCTTCTTTGTCCCTAGAAACAAGGACTGGCACAGTGAAAGAAACTGACACTCTCCCTACCTAGAGTTTTCTGTCCCTAGAAAAAATGTTTTTTTAAAGCACACTATAGCACAAGGAGAATTCCCCTCACTTTCCTTCTTTGTCCCTAGAAACAAGGACTGGCACAGTGAAAGAAACTGACACTCTCCCTACCTAGAGTTTTCTGTCCCTAGAAAAAATGTTTTTTTAAAGCACACTATAGCACAAGGAGAATTCCCCTCACTTTCCTTCTTTGTCCCTAGAAACAAGGACTGGCACAGTGAAAGAAACTGACACTCTCCCTACCTAGAGTTTTCTGTCCCTAGAAAAAATGTTTTTTTAAAGCACACTATAGCACAAGGAGAATTCCCCTCACTTTCCTTCTTTGTCCCTAGAAACAAGGACTGGCACAGTGAAAGAAACTGACACTCTCCCTACCTAGAGTTTTCTGTCCCTAGAAAAAATGTTTTTTTAAAGCACACTATAGCACAAGGAGAATTCCCCTCACTTTCCTTCTTTGTCCCTAGAAACAAGGACTGGCACAGTGAAAGAAACTGACACTCTCCCTACCTAGAGTTTTCTGTCCCTAGAAAAAATGTTTTTTTAAAGCACACTATAGCACAAGGAGAATTCCCCTCACTTTCCTTCTTTGTCCCTAGAAACAAGGACTGGCACAGTGAAAGAAACTGACACTCTCCCTACCTAGAGTTTTCTGTCCCTAGAAAAAATGTTTTTTTAAAGCACACTATAGCACAAGGAGAATTCCCCTCACTTTCCTTCTTTGTCCCTAGAAACAAGGACTGGCACAGTGAAAGAAACTGACACTCTCCCTACCTAGAGTTTTCTGTCCCTAGAAAAAATGTTTTTTTAAAGCACACTATAGCACAAGGAGAATTCCCCTCACTTTCCTTCTTTGTCCCTAGAAACAAGGACTGGCACAGTGAAAGAAACTGACACTCTCCCTACCTAGAGTTTTCTGTCCCTAGAAAAAATGTTTTTTTAAAGCACACTATAGCACAAGTAGAATTCCCCTCACTTTCCTTCTTTGTCCCTAGAAACAAGGACTGGCACAGTGAAAGAAACTGACACTCTCCCTACCTAGAGTTTTCTGTCCCTAGAAAAAATGTTTTTTTAAAGCACACTATAGCACAAGGAGAATTCCCCTCACTTTCCTTCTTTGTCCCTAGAAACAAGGACTGGCACAGTGAAAGAAACTGACACTCTCCCTACCTAGAGTTTTCTGTCCCTAGAAAAAATGTTTTTTTAAAGCACACTATAGCACAAGGAGAATTCCCCTCACTTTCCTTCTTTGTCCCTAGAAACAAGGACTGGCACAGTGAAAGAAACTGACACTCTCCCTACCTAGAGTTTTCTGTCCCTAGAAAAAATGTTTTTTTAAAGCACACTATAGCACAAGGAGAATTCCCCTCACTTTCCTTCTTTGTCCCTAGAAACAAGGACTGGCACAGTGAAAGAAACTGACACTCTCCCTACCTAGAGTTTTCTGTCCCTAGAAAAAATGTTTTTTTAAAGCACACTATAGCACAAGGAGAATTCCCCTCACTTTCCTTCTTTGTCCCTAGAAACAAGGACTGGCACAGTGAAAGAAACTGACACTCTCCCTACCTAGAGTTTTCTGTCCCTAGAAAAAATGTTTTTTTAAAGCACACTATAGCACAAGGAGAATTCCCCTCACTTTCCTTTTTTGTCCCTAGAAACAAGGACTGGCACAGTGAAAGAAACTGACACTCTCCCTACCTAGAGTTTTCTGTCCCTAGAAAAAATGTTTTTTTAAAGCACACTATAGCACAAGGAGAATTCCCCTCACTTTCCTTCTTTGTCCCTAGAAACAAGGACTGGCACAGTGAAAGAAACTGACACTCTCCCTACCTAGAGTTTTCTGTCCCTAGAAAAAATGTTTTTTTAAAGCACACTATAGCACAAGGAGAATTCCCCTCACTTTCCTTCTTTGTCCCTAGAAACAAGGACTGGCACAGTGAAAGAAACTGACACTCTCCCTACCTAGAGTTTTCTGTCCCTAGAAAAAATGTTTTTTTAAAGCACACTATAGCACAAGGAGAATTCCCCTCACTTTCCTTCTTTGTCCCTAGAAACAAGGACTGGCACAGTGAAAGAAACTGACACTCTCCCTACCTAGAGTTTTCTGTCCCTAGAAAAAATGTTTTTTTAAAGCACACTATAGCACAAGGAGAATTCCCCTCACTTTCCTTCTTTGTCCCTAGAAACAAGGACTGGCACAGTGAAAGAAACTGACACTCTCCCTACCTAGAGTTTTCTGTCCCTAGAAAAAATGTTTTTTTAAAGCACACTATAGCACAAGGAGAATTCCCCTCACTTTCCTTCTTTGTCCCTAGAAACAAGGACTGGCACAGTGAAAGAAACTGACACTCTCCCTACCTAGAGTTTTCTGTCCCTAGAAAAAATGTTTTTTTAAAGCACACTATAGCACAAGGAGAATTCCCCTCACTTTCCTTCTTTGTCCCTAGAAACAAGGACTGGCACAGTGAAAGAAACTGACACTCTCCCTACCTAGAGTTTTCTGTCCCTAGAAAAAATGTTTTTTTAAAGCACACTATAGCACAAGGAGAATTCCCCTCACTTTCCTTCTTTGTCCCTAGAAACAAGGACTGGCACAGTGAAAGAAACTGACACTCTCCCTACCTAGAGTTTTCTGTCCCTAGAAAAAATGTTTTTTTAAAGCACACTATAGCACAAGGAGAATTCCCCTCACTTTCCTTCTTTGTCCCTAGAAACAAGGACTGGCACAGTGAAAGAAACTGACACTCTCCCTACCTAGAGTTTTCTGTCCCTAGAAAAAATGTTTTTTTAAAGCACACTATAGCACAAGGAGAATTCCCCTCACTTTCCTTCTTTGTCCCTAGAAACAAGGACTGGCACAGTGAAAGAAACTGACACTCTCCCTACCTAGAGTTTTCTGTCCCTAGAAAAAATGTTTTTTTAAAGCACACTATAGCACAAGGAGAATTCCCCTCACTTTCCTTCTTTGTCCCTAGAAACAAGGACTGGCACAGTGAAAGAAACTGACACTCTCCCTACCTAGAGTTTTCTGTCCCTAGAAAAAATGTTTTTTTAAAGCACACTATAGCACAAGGAGAATTCCCCTCACTTTCCTTCTTTGTCCCTAGAAACAAGGACTGGCACAGTGAAAGAAACTGACACTCTCCCTACCTAGAGTTTTCTGTCCCTAGAAAAAATGTTTTTTTAAAGCACACTATAGCACAAGGAGAATTCCCCTCACTTTCCTTCTTTGTCCCTAGAAACAAGGACTGGCACAGTGAAAGAAACTGACACTCTCCCTACCTAGAGTTTTCTGTCCCTAGAAAAAATGTTTTTTTAAAGCACACTATAGCACAAGGAGAATTCCCCTCACTTTCCTTCTTTGTCCCTAGAAACAAGGACTGGCACAGTGAAAGAAACTGACACTCTCCCTACCTAGAGTTTTCTGTCCCTAGAAAAAATGTTTTTTTAAAGCACACTATAGCACAAGGAGAATTCCCCTCACTTTCCTTCTTTGTCCCTAGAAACAAGGACTGGCACAGTGAAAGAAACTGACACTCTCCCTACCTCTGAGTTTTCTGTCCCTAGAAAAAATGTTTTTTTAAAGCACACTATAGCACAAGGAGAATTCCCCTCACTTTCCTTCTTTGTCCCTAGAAACAAGGACTGGCACAGTGAAAGAAACTGACACTCTCCCTACCTAGAGTTTTCTGTCCCTAGAAAAAATGTTTTTTTAAAGCACACTATAGCACAAGGAGAATTCCCCTCACTTTCCTTCTTTGTCCCTAGAAACAAGGACTGGCACAGTGAAAGAAACTGACACTCTCCCTACCTAGAGTTTTCTGTCCCTAGAAAAAATGTTTTTTTAAAGCACACTATAGCACAAGGAGAATTCCCCTCACTTTCCTTCTTTGTCCCTAGAAACAAGGACTGGCACAGTGAAAGAAACTGACACTCTCCCTACCTAGAGTTTTCTGTCCCTAGAAAAAATGTTTTTTTAAAGCACACTATAGCACAAGGAGAATTCCCCTCACTTTCCTTCTTTGTCCCTAGAAACAAGGACTGGCACAGTGAAAGAAACTGACACTCTCCCTACCTAGAGTTTTCTGTCCCTAGAAAAAATGTTTTTTTAAAGCACACTATAGCACAAGGAGAATTCCCCTCACTTTCCTTCTTTGTCCCTAGAAACAAGGACTGGCACAGTGAAAGAAACTGACACTCTCCCTACCTAGAGTTTTCTGTCCCTAGAAAAAATGTTTTTTTAAAGCACACTATAGCACAAGGAGAATTCCCCTCACTTTCCTTCTTTGTCCCTAGAAACAAGGACTGGCACAGTGAAAGAAACTGACACTCTCCCTACCTAGAGTTTTCTGTCCCTAGAAAAAATGTTTTTTTAAAGCACACTATAGCACAAGGAGAATTCCCCTCACTTTCCTTCTTTGTCCCTAGAAACAAGGACTGGCACAGTGAAAGAAACTGACACTCTCCCTACCTAGAGTTTTCTGTCCCTAGAAAAAATGTTTTTTTAAAGCACACTATAGCACAAGGAGAATTCCCCTCACTTTCCTTCTTTGTCCCTAGAAACAAGGACTGGCACAGTGAAAGAAACTGACACTCTCCCTACCTAGAGTTTTCTGTCCCTAGAAAAAATGTTTTTTTAAAGCACACTATAGCACAAGGAGAATTCCCCTCACTTTCCTTCTTTGTCCCTAGAAACAAGGACTGGCACAGTGAAAGAAACTGACACTCTCCCTACCTAGAGTTTTCTGTCCCTAGAAAAAATGTTTTTTTAAAGCACACTATAGCACAAGGAGAATTCCCCTCACTTTCCTTTTTTGTCCCTAGAAACAAGGACTGGCACAGTGAAAGAAACTGACACTCTCCCTACCTAGAGTTTTCTGTCCCTAGAAAAAATGTTTTTTTAAAGCACACTATAGCACAAGGAGAATTCCCCTCACTTTCCTTCTTTGTCCCTAGAAACAAGGACTAGCACAGTGAAAGAAACTGACACTCTCCCTACCTAGAGTTTTCTGTCCCTAGAAAAAATGTTTTTTTAAAGCACACTATAGCACAAGGAGAATTCCCCTCACTTTCCTTCTTTGTCCCTAGAAACAAGGACTGGCACAGTGAAAGAAACTGACACTCTCCCTACCTAGAGTTTTCTGTCCCTAGAAAAAATGTTTTTTTAAAGCACACTATAGCACAAGGAGAATTCCCCTCACTTTCCTTCTTTGTCCCTAGAAACAAGGACTGGCACAGTGAAAGAAACTGACACTCTCCCTACCTAGAGTTTTCTGTCCCTAGAAAAAATGTTTTTTTAAAGCACACTATAGCACAAGGAGAATTCCCCTCACTTTCCTTCTTTGTCCCTAGAAACAAGGACTGGCACAGTGAAAGAAACTGACACTCTCCCTACCTAGAGTTTTCTGTCCCTAGAAAAAATGTTTTTTTAAAGCACACTATAGCACAAGGAGAATTCCCCTCACTTTCCTTCTTTGTCCCTAGAAACAAGGACTGGCACAGTGAAAGAAACTGACACTCTCCCTACCTAGAGTTTTCTGTCCCTAGAAAAAATGTTTTTTTAAAGCACACTATAGCACAAGGAGAATTCCCCTCACTTTCCTTCTTTGTCCCTAGAAACAAGGACTGGCACAGTGAAAGAAACTGACACTCTCCCTACCTAGAGTTTTCTGTCCCTAGAAAAAATGTTTTTTTAAAGCACACTATAGCACAAGGAGAATTCCCCTCACTTTCCTTCTTTGTCCCTAGAAACAAGGACTGGCACAGTGAAAGAAACTGACACTCTCCCTACCTAGAGTTTTCTGTCCCTAGAAAAAATGTTTTTTTAAAGCACACTATAGCACAAGGAGAATTCCCCTCACTTTCCTTCTTTGTCCCTAGAAACAAGGACTGGCACAGTGAAAGAAACTGACACTCTCCCTACCTAGAGTTTTCTGTCCCTAGAAAAAATGTTTTTTTAAAGCACACTATAGCACAAGGAGAATTCCCCTCACTTTCCTTCTTTGTCCCTAGAAACAAGGACTGGCACAGTGAAAGAAACTGACACTCTCCCTACCTAGAGTTTTCTGTCCCTAGAAAAAATGTTTTTTTAAAGCACACTATAGCACAAGGAGAATTCCCCTCACTTTCCTTCTTTGTCCCTAGAAACAAGGACTGGCACAGTGAAAGAAACTGACACTCTCCCTACCTAGAGTTTTCTGTCCCTAGAAAAAATGTTTTTTTAAAGCACACTATAGCACAAGGAGAATTCCCCTCACTTTCCTTTTTTGTCCCTAGAAACAAGGACTGGCACAGTGAAAGAAACTGACACTCTCCCTACCTAGAGTTTTCTGTCCCTAGAAAAAATGTTTTTTTAAAGCACACTATAGCACAAGGAGAATTCCCCTCACTTTCCTTCTTTGTCCCTAGAAACAAGGACTAGCACAGTGAAAGAAACTGACACTCTCCCTACCTAGAGTTTTCTGTCCCTAGAAAAAATGTTTTTTTAAAGCACACTATAGCACAAGGAGAATTCCCCTCACTTTCCTTCTTTGTCCCTAGAAACAAGGACTGGCACAGTGAAAGAAACTGACACTCTCCCTACCTAGAGTTTTCTGTCCCTAGAAAAAATGTTTTTTTAAAGCACACTATAGCACAAGGAGAATTCCCCTCACTTTCCTTCTTTGTCCCTAGAAACAAGGACTGGCACAGTGAAAGAAACTGACACTCTCCCTACCTAGAGTTTTCTGTCCCTAGAAAAAATGTTTTTTTAAAGCACACTATAGCACAAGGAGAATTCCCCTCACTTTCCTTCTTTGTCCCTAGAAACAAGGACTGGCACAGTGAAAGAAACTGACACTCTCCCTACCTAGAGTTTTCTGTCCCTAGAAAAAATGTTTTTTTAAAGCACACTATAGCACAAGGAGAATTCCCCTCACTTTCCTTCTTTGTCCCTAGAAACAAGGACTGGCACAGTGAAAGAAACTGACACTCTCCCTACCTAGAGTTTTCTGTCCCTAGAAAAAATGTTTTTTTAAAGCACACTATAGCACAAGGAGAATTCCCCTCACTTTCCTTCTTTGTCCCTAGAAACAAGGACTGGCACAGTGAAAGAAACTGACACTCTCCCTACCTAGAGTTTTCTGTCCCTAGAAAAAATGTTTTTTTAAAGCACACTATAGCACAAGGAGAATTCCCCTCACTTTCCTTCTTTGTCCCTAGAAACAAGGACTCGCACAGTAAAACACACTGACACTCTCCCTACCTATCCTTCTCTTTCCCTAAACTAAAGGAATCCAGGTTAAGCAAGAAAGAAATAAATGTCACTGTCCCTGCCTATGCTTGTCTTTCCCTGCTCCGGAACACACTACACTAGGCCGCCGTGCTGGCGGCCTTTTATAGTGTGGGGCGTGTACTAAACACCCTCAGCAATAATTGGCCACAGGCATCCTGCCTGTGGCCAATCATTGCTCTCCTCGCTGCCGGCGCTGTGATTGGCCAAGCATGCGGGGTCACAGTGCATGCTTGGCCAATCACAGCGCCTGGATGACACTGCGATGGCGTAGTGCATTGTGGGCCGTTCGCGTCACTCGAATTTGGCGCGAACGGCCCAAATCGTTCGATCTTCGTCGAACGATCGAACAGCCGATGTTCGAGTCGAACGTATGTTCGACTCGAACACGAAGCTCATCCCTAAACCTGACACATAGAAGGTTACCATTAGGAATCATTGTATCGATTGCAATGCTGACATCTAGTGAATGGTAAATAACACTACCCTTGTTGCAAATAGACACCATATTCTAAAAGGATCCTACAACCATAATGAGGAGAATTGCTACCCTGCAGTACTAAAAGAGAGGAAGAGACTATAGAAGTTCTATATAGCATGTATGAGGGAAAAAATAATAAATAAAGTGTGGCGCTATGTGCAAACAGAAAAAAAAAAAAATATATAATGTCTGGTTGGCAATTGGTCTATATGAAGACCCGTATATCGTGTTGAACCTGATGGTGGTTCTGTGCACTTATGTGAAAAAGTGCATATACCGTGCAAAAATTCAATATGTGCAATGGCGTGAAATGGATCACACAAAAAAAAAAATATATATATAAATTAATTTAAATAAATAAATTAACCTAACACTGAAAAATTATAAAATGACATGAATATCATATGTGAAAGTGATCCACAATATATATTAGTGTCCAATTTTTTGTGAGAAAAAGAGAAAGTCTCTCGATGAATGTGTGATCTGATACCAACATCAACACTGCATCAACACCACGTCAGGTGTGTAATGAATGGTAGATACAGTCCAGACTAGTTCCTTGGATTTATGCGTTTTCTATGTTGCAACACTTAAAGGTGATGTATGCCATTGGAAAGTGAGTAAAGGGTGTATACTCTTACCGGATGTTGTAGATCCAACTCACCATACGGCGGTGGATCAATCAAGCTTGTGTCCACGCCCGGGACTGATAGATGTATATCCTGGGGGCAGTCTTTCCTCAGCGTCCTTACGACGTTCCAGAGAGTATATCCCGAGGCTTTTCCAACGTAACTTTAAATGCGATAAGTCAAAGTATGCCACCAGAATTTCACCATATGCGTAGTGTCACCATGCAACAAATGAGGAAAAAAATTCTCCACACAGTGTAAATCCAAAATGGGATTTTATTTATCAAAAAATAAAAACACCCAATAAAAGGTCCCACTGAACAATTAAACAGTCCAAAGCAAACTCCTTTAAAAACTTAGAAACTTTTCAGGGAAAAAGCCAAAACAAACAAACCAACAAATCCCAAAAAATAAATCCTCTAACAGTCAGCAGCTCTGTATTACAAAAATGCGTGGAGTGAGCACCAAGGCTGGCATGTAAACCCGACGCGTTTCGTCTAATGAGACATCAACTGGGGTAGTTGATGTCTCATTAGACGAAACGCCTCAGGTTTACATGCCAGCCTTGGTGCTCACTCCACGCATTTTTGTAATACAGAGCTGCTGACTGTTAGAGGATTTATTTTTTGGGATTTGTTGGTTTGTTTGTTTTGGCTTTTTCCCTGAAAAGTTTCTAAGTTTTTAAAGGAGTTTGCTTTGGACTGTTTAATTGTTCAGTGGGACCTTTTATTGGGTGTTTTTATTTTTTGATAAATAAAATCCCATTTTGGATTTACACTATGTGGAGAATTTTTTTCCTCATTTGTTGCATGGTGACACTACGCATATGGTGAAATTCTGGTGGCATACTTTGACTTATCGCATTTAAAGTTACGTTGGAAAAGCCTCGGGATATACTCTCTGGAACGTCGTAAGGACGCTGAGGAAAGACTGCCCCCAGGATATACATCTATCAGTCCCGGGCGTGGACACAAGCTTGATTGATCCACCGCCGTATGGTGAGTTGGATCTACAACATCCGGTAAGAGTATACACCCTTTACTCACTTTCCAATGGCATACATCACCTTTAAGTGTTGCAACATAGAAAACGCATAAATCCAAGGAACTAGTCTGGACTGTATCTACCATTCATTACACACCTGACGTGGTGTTGATGCAGTGTTGATGTTGGTATCAGATCACACATTCATCGAGAGACTTTCTCTTTTTCTCACAAAAAATTGGACACTAATATATATTGTGGATCACTTTCACATATGATATTCATGTCATTTTATAATTTTTCAGTGTTAGGTTAATTTATTTATTTAAATTAATTTATATATATTTTTTTTTTTTTGTGTGATCCATTTCACGCCATTGCACACATTGAATTTTTGCACGGTATATGCACTTTTTCACATAAGTGCACAGAACCACCATCAGGTTCAACACGATATACGGGTCTTCATATAGACCAATTGCCAACCAGACATTATATATATATATATTTTTCTGTTTGCACATAGCGCCACACTTTATTTATTATTTTTTCTTTTACACTATTGTCAAGTTGTTGTGTAGGCTGCTAGAAATTTGAATGTTGGCGCAGTATTTTCCTATTTTATGATGTATGAGGGAAACAACAAGGTGGTGAAATCAACTGTTATTTATGAAGCAGTTTATATCCCCCACTCAATATTGAGGCCAAACGGTCGGTGACACTGTAAAATAAAGATCCACCGCGTTTCTCTGCGGGAAATTTGTCGTTTCAAATCACTTCCTCTCCAGTGAGGAGTATAGGCCTCAATTCCTATCACCTCCAGGAGTGAGGGGTCTCTATTATGACATAGATGGAAATGCCACGAGACACTGTGGTCTTTGAAGCCCCTGCGGATATTGGACAGGTGCTCCCCTATCCTCACTTTGAGAGCACGGGTGGTCCTTCCAATATACTGAAACCCGCATGGGCAACGTAGCAAGTATATGACCCCAATCGTCGTACAGGTGATGAAATTGGATATGCTGTACTCAGTGGCGGCCCGTCCATAGGGGGCGCCCGGGCGCCGCCCCCCCCCCCCCACCTCCTGTGGTCACCATAAAAAAAAACGGGCCCTTTAAGATTTTTTTTTTTTTTTTTTTATGTCTTTTTTTTACACATGGCGGTGCGACCATAGTGGGCGCAGAAGCGCCGCTACCGCTCGCTTCTGCGCCCGGCCGTCACTCACCACAACAATACATAGGTTCATGCATTGCATGAACCTATGTATTGCTGCCGCCCACTATTCAGATGGCCGGCCCCTTGAGCGCCGACCATCTGAGTCACAGCATCTGATTGGCCTTTAGAAGTGCCTATCAGAGCCAGCAGGCTCTGATAGGCTTCCCGACTACAGCCTGAGGGCTGTAATCGGCTTCTAAATACCTAATGAGAGGACGCACAGGGGTGCGTTCCCTGGCCGATCAGGTTCACCGGGTCTGGTTACCGGTAACCTGATTGGCTGAAGTGACATCGAGGGCGGGAGAAGATATCGAGGACGGAAGAAGGACGGCGCTGACTCGAGGAAGGTAAGTGCAGGGCTGGGGGGGACAAACTTGCTGTATTATGAGGACAAACTGGCTGCATTATGGGGGAGAAACTGGCTGAATTATGGGGGAGAAACTGGCTGAATTATGGGGGAGAAACTGGCTGAATTATGGGGGAGAAACTGTCTGCATATTGGGGACAAACTGGCTGTATATTGGGGTAGAAACTGGCTGCATAAAGGGGAGAAACTGGCTGTATATTGGGGGAGAAACTGGCTGCAATATGGGGGAGAAACTGGCTGCATTATGGGGGAGAAACTGGCTGTATATTGGGGGAGAAACTGGCTGTATATTGGGGGAGAAACTGGCTGCATATAGGGGACAAACTGGCTGCATATAGGGGAGAAACTGGCTGCATATAGGGGAGAAACTGGCTGCATATAGGGGAGAAACTGGCTGTATATTGGGGGAGAAACTGGCTGCATTATGGGGGAGAAACTGGCTGCATTATGGGGGAGAAACTGGCTGCATTATGGGGGAGAAACTGGCTGCATATGGGGGAGAAACTGGCTGCATATGGGGGAGAAACTGGCTGCATTATGGGGGAGAAACTGGCTGTATATTGGGGGAGAAACTGGCTGCATTATGGGGGAGAAACTGGCTGCATTATGGGAGAGAAACTGGCTGAATTATGGGGGAGAAACTGGCTGAATTATGGGGGAGAAACTGGCTGAATTATGGGGGAGAAACTGTCTGCATATTGGGGACAAACTGGCTGTATATTGGGGTAGAAACTGGCTGCATATAGGGGAGAAACTGGCTGTATATTGGGGTAGAAACTGGCTGCATATAGGGGAGAAACTGGCTGTATATTGGGGGAGAAACTGGCTGCATTATGGGGGAGAAACTGGCTGTATATTGGGGGAGAAACTGGCTGCATATAGGGGAGAAACTGGCTGCATATAGGGGAGAAACTGGCTGCATATAGGGGAGAAACTGGCTGCATATAGGGGAGAAACTGGCTGTATATTGGGGTAGAAACTGGCTGCATATAGGGGAGAAACTGGCTGTATATTGGGGGAGAAACTGGCTGCATTATGGGGGAGAAACTGGCTGCATTATGGGGGAGAAACTGGCTGTATATTGGGGGAGAAACTGGCTGCATATAGGGGAGAAACTGGCTGCATATAGGGGAGAAACTGGCTGCATATAGGGGAGAAACTGGCTGTATATTGGGGGAGAAACTGGCTGCATTATTGGGGAGAAACTGGCTGCATATGGGGGAGAAACTGGCTGCATATGGGGGAGAAACTGGCTGCATATGGGGGAGAAACTGGTTGCATTATGGGGGAGAAACTGGCTGCATTATGGGGGAGAAACTGGCTGTATATTGGGGGAGAAACTGGCTGCATTATGGGGGAGAAACTGGCTGAATTATGGGGGAGAAACTGGCTGAATTATGGGGGAGAAATTGGCTGAATTATGGGGGAGAAACTGTCTGCATATTGGGGACAAACTGGCTGTATATTGGGGTAGAAACTGGCTGCATATGGGGTAGAAACTGGCTGCATATAGGGGAGAAACTGGCTGTATATTGGGGTAGAAACTGGCTGCATATAGGGGAGAAACTGGCTGTATATTGGGGGAGAAACTGGCTGCATTATGGGGGAGAAACTGGCTGCATTATGGGGGAGAAACTGGCTGTTTATTGGGGCAGAAACTGGCTGCATATAGGGGAGAAACTGGCTGCATATAGGGGAGAAACTGGCTGTATATTGGGGGAGAAACTGGCTGCATTATGGGGGAGAAACTGGCTGCATTATGGGGGAGAAACTGGCTGCATTATGGGGGAGAAACTGGCTGCATATGGGGGAGAAACTGGCTGCATATGGGGGAGAAACTGGCTGCATTATGGGGGAGAAACTGGCTGCATTATGGGGGAGAAACTGGCTGTATATTGGAGGAGAAACTGGCTGCATTATGGGGGAGAAATTGGCTGTATATTGGGGGAGAAACTGGCTGCATTATGGGGGAGAAACTGGCTGCATTATGGGGGAGAAACTGGCTGTATTATGGGGGAGAACCTGGCTGCATATAGGGGAGAAACTGGCTGCATATAGGGGAGAAACTGGCTGCATATAGGGGGAGAAACTGGCTGCATTTGGGGGAGAAACTGGCTGTATTATGAGGACAAACTGGCTGTATTATGAGGACAAACTGGCTGCATTATGGGGGAGAAACTGGCTGCATTATGGGGGGAAACTGGCTGCATTATGGGGGATTAACTAGCTGCATTATGTGGGAGAAACTAGCTGCATTATGGGGGAGAAACTGGCTGCATTATGGGGGAGAAACTGGCTGCATTATGGGGGAGAAACTGGCTGCATATGGGGGGGAAACTGGCTGCATTTGGGGACAAACTAGTGGCGTTTGGGCACAGTGGCTGCGTTTAATGGGCACAGTGGCGGCAATTGATGTTTTTTTTTTTCAGTTTGTTTGCGCCCCCCCAAAAAATTTGAGCACCAGCCGCCACTGGCTGTACTCCTTGTTAGTGACATGAGAAGAAAAGGAAGAGGTCTTGATGGTTTTGGAAGATTTACACACTTTACATCTTCGACAGGGATAGAAGCCCTTTAATTGTCCAAACATACTCATTGGTGAGGGGGGGTCAACCATACTTGGTGCTATGAGATCTTTAAGATTTTGGTTTCTCCTAAAGAGAACTTTAGGTCTCTCCGGAAGTATAGACCCCAAAACCTGGTCACTCTTCAGCACTTTCCAATGCTTACGCATAACCTTGTTGACCCAACAATAGTGGGACGGGAAAGTGGTCAGAAAGGACCATTGCAGATCTGATGTCATAGTCTTGTCCTTAATTTTGGGCACTAGCAGGTTTGATCTATCTAGACTAGCCACATCTCTACGATCTTTTTCTAAAGTCTTCAGATCATATCCCTTCTCCAAGAAGCGTTTTTGAAGCACTAAGGCCTGTGTTTCAAAATATTCCAACCGTGAACAGTTGCGTCGCATACGTTGAAACTGTCCCTTAGGGATGGCCCTCAACCAATTTGGGTGGTGTCCACTTTGTGTTGGAATATACCCATTTTTACCTGTATTTTTTAAATAAGTTTTGGTTAATAGAGAACCATTTTCTTTAAAAATCACCAAATCTAAAAAACTAACTGATGTGGCGCTGTATTCATATGTGAATCTGATTCCCCAATTATTACTATTGAGGGTAGCTATAAACTCACACAGAGATCCATCATCCCCCTTCCACAAAAAGAAGGCGTCATCTATATACCTCCGCCATAGGAGTAGGCGGGGCTCCTGGAGAGAAAAACGCTGGTCATTTTCCCAAAGGGCCATAAACAGGCCCGCGAGGCTGGGGGCAAATTTGGCCCCCATTGCAACGCCAGTGCTCTGCAGATAGTACTGTCCCCCATAAAATAAATAGTTATGTTCCATGGGGAAAGTTAGAAGTTTCATGACAAATTCTAAAGTGGAGTTTTACAGCTGATATTCCAGCTGTTTTTATTTTGCAGCACCTGTCACAGTTTTTATTTAGTTTTCATATACATGTTAGTTTGCTCATATTTTCAAAATTGGGAAGGTTAGCGCAGATTAATCAAATTTTTCACACATGTGGTATTACCATAATCAGGAGGAGTAGCGGAATGTGTTTTGGGGTGTAGTTGCAAGTATGCCTATAACTTGTTAAAGCGGAGTTCCACCCAAAAATGGAACTTACGCTTTTTGGAATCCCCCCCCCCACCCTCCGGTGTCACATTTGGCACCTTTCAGGGGGGAGGAGGGAGCAGATACCTGTGTAATCCAAGTATTTGCTCCCACTTACGGACATAGATCACCGCAGTGACCTACACCACGTCCGGCACCTACTCTGTTCCCCCCCCCCCCCCCCCGCTGTCTTCTGGGAGACACACAGGTCCCAGCAGACAGCAGGAACCAGTGGGATCGCGCAGCGCGACTCACGCACGCGCAGTAGGGAACCAGGAAGTGAAGCCGCAAGGCTTCACTTCCTGATTCCCTTACCAAAAATGGCAGTGGCAGCACCCGAGAGCCAAGGGAGAGATCGGCTTCGGGTGCCGACATCGCGGGCACCCAGGACAGGTAAGTGTCCTAATATTAAAAGTCAGCCGCTGCAGTAATATTTTTTTTCGCCGGAACTCTGCTTTAATATGAAGTTTTTGTGAAAAAAAAATTATTTGCTACATTTTCCAAACAATTATGGGAAAAAATTACAACATCAAAAAACTGACCATGCCTCTTACTGAATACCTTGGAATGTCTACTTTTTAAAAAGGGGTAATTTGGGGGGGATCTGTACTGTCTTGACATATTAGGGCCTCAAGAAATGATATAGGCCGTCAGTATATCAGGATTGATCAATGATAGGCTTATAGACTCTATAACTTTCACACAGACCAAATAATATGCATTGATTTGGGTTATTTTTACCAAAGATGTGTAGCAGTATAAATTTTGGTCAGAATTTATGAAGAAAAATTACTTATTTGCAAAACTTTATAACAGAAATTAAGAAAAACGCATTTTGTTTTCAGAATTTTCAGGCTTTAGTGCCGATTAAATACCACCAGGGCCGTCAGAACAGGAGAGGCAAACCAAGCAACTGCTTGGGGCCCCAAGCTGGGCTGGGGCCCCAGCAGAGTGGCCCCCCTCCCGCGATCGGCGCCGGCCCCCCTCCCGCGATCGGTGCCCCCCCCCTCCCATTCAGGCGGGGGGGGAGACCATCGGCACACCTGTCACTGTGAGACAGCAGCAGCATTGCTTTTAAATAAGTGCACAGTGGCTGCGGTGTGTGCTGGAATCCAAAGCTCCTTTCTGTCTCCTCCCCCCCCCCCCCTCCAATCACCAGTGCGGAGTGATGAGAGAATCGGGAGGCGGAGCTTACTGGAGCTCCTGTCGGGCTGGCCAGAGGAAGGGAGGAGGTGAGCTGAATTATTTTTTTCCTGAGAAAAGTCTCCTAGGAAGCAAAGCTGCAAAGTTTAGGAGTATTTGTTGCAAGTGATGCAGTAAAGGGTTAAGGTGACAGGAGAATCAGACAAGATAGAGAGTGTATGGGGGGGGGGGGGCAGTGACTGTGCAGCCCAATCACAGCTGACAGATACCTCCTGAGCAGCACACATATTGTCTATACAATCCCCCAATCACTCAGACTAGATAATGTGAAAGTAATGTGTGACCATTCATGTAACCTGTATATATGTGATGAGTCTACACTTCTGATTGTACACTCAGAGCTTGGATAACACAGAGTTATATGAATGGTCATACATTACCTTCACATCATCTGTACATACAGAGTGCTGGGGGCTGGATTATATATATACATGTATGTGCTTACGGTTTATAAGAGCCCTTTCACACTGGAGCACCCATAATGTTGGCGGTAATACGCCACTATTTTTACCGCATTTCGGCCGCTAGCGGGGCAGTTTTACCCCCGCTGGCGGCCGAGAAAGTGTTAAAACCGCTCGCAATGTGCTGCTGAAGCAGCACATTGCGGGCAGTATAGCCGCACTGTCCCATTCATTTCAATGGGCAGCAGCGGTGGAGGCACGGAAAACTCACCGCTCCTTCACAAAGATGCAGCTAGCAGGACTTTTTCTAACGTCCTGCTAGCGCAACGCTCCAGTGTGAAAGCCCTCGGGCTTTCACACTGGAATGAATGGGGCAGCAGTTTAACAGCGTTTTGCAGGCGCTATTTTTAACGCTATAGCGCCTGCAAAACGCTACAGTGTGAAAGGGGTGTAACAGATTGTTTTCATTGAATAATACTGCTGTTTGACTTATTGCTGTATATATTAGTAGATGAGCAGAAGAGCTTTTTTTGCATTATAGGCCTCACCATCTGAACAATTCTCAGCCCCCAACTCCCCCCAGCTTATATCACCCCCAGACCACTTTATACATCCAGCTGAGGGACATCATTCCATAGTCACTTTCCTTTCCTTATCTTCCCAAAATCACTCCCGGGTCACCCCACAGACACTACAGGAAATCCCTAACCCCATATTACCCACCACTGTCCTCTCCTCTACATACTTCCCCCATCATACCCACCACAATCCTCTCCTCTACATACTGCCCCCATCATACCCACCACAGTCCTCTCCTCTACATACTGCCCCCATCATACCCACCACAGTCCTCTCCTCTACATACTGCCCCCATCATACCCACCTCAGTCCTCTCCTCTACATACTGCCCCCATCATACCCACCACAGTCCTCTCCTCTACATACTGCCCCCATCATACCCACCACAGTCCTCTCCTCTACATACTGCCCCCATCATACCCACCACAGTCCTCTCCTGTACATACTGCCCCCATCATACCCACCTCAGTCCTCTCCTCTACATACTGCCCCCATCATACCCACCTCAGTCCTCTCCTCTACATACTGCCCCCATCATACCCACCTCAGTCCTCTCCTCTACATACTGCCCCCATCATACCCACCACAGTCCTCTCCTCTACATACTTTCCCCATCATACCCACCACAGTCCTCTCCTCTACATACTGCCCCCATCATACCCTCTACAGTCCTCTCCTGTACATACTGCCCCCATCATACCCACCACAGTCCTCTCCTGTACATACTGCCCCCATCATACCCACCACAGTCCTCTCCTGTACATACTGCCCCATCATACCCACCACAGTCCTCTTCTGTACATACTGCCCCCATCATACCCACCCCAGTCCTCTCCTGTACATACTGTACCCATCATACCCACCACAGTCCTCTCCTGTACATACTGCCCCCATCATACCCACCACAGTCCTCTCCTGTACATACTGCCCCATCATACCCACCACAGTCCTCTCCTGTACATACTGCCCCCATCATACCCACCCCAGTCCTCTCCTGTACATACTGTACCCATCATACCCTCCACAGTCCTCTCCTGTACATACTGCCCCATCATACCCACCACAGTTCCCTCCTCTACATACTGCCTCTGTCATCCCCTCCACACTCCTCTCCTGTACATACTGCCCCCATCATACCATCCACACTCCTCTCCTGTACATACTGCCCCGTCATACCCTCCACACTCCTCATCTTTACATACTGCCCCCGTCATACCCTCCACACTCCTCTCCTGTACATACTGCCCCCATCATACCCTCCGCAATCCTTTCCTGTACATACTGCCTCCATCTTACCCTCTGCACTCCTCTCCTGCAGAATCAGATGTAAAGGGGAACAAACCCTGTGAATTCAGATGTAAAGGGGGACTCTGCGGATTTAGATCTAAAGGGGAACTCTGCTGACTCTGATGTAAAGGGGAACTCTGTTGACTCTGATGTAAAGGGGAACTCTGCTGACTCTGATGTAAAGGGGAACTCTGTTGACTCTGATGTAAAGGGGAACTCTGTTGACTCTGATGTAAAGGGGAACTCTGTTGACTCTGATGTAAAGGGGAACTCTGTTGACTCTGATGTAAAGGGAGACTCTGTTGACTCTGATGTAAAGGGAGACTCTTGTGATTAATTCCATATGATTAGAAATGTTATTTAATCACAAAAATATATGTATAGTGTATACTACATAACAAAATTGCTGTGCATTGCTTTGTACAGAGGTAATGAATTTAATGTACTACAAAAAAAAATAAAAAAATGGAGTGCGCTGCTTAAGCGTTCGGGTTTGGCTTGACGAAAAGGTGGCAACCCTACCCTCGGGGGCCCCAAATTCTCAATCTGCTTGGGGCCCCCAAATTCCTTCAAACGGCCCTGAATACCACCAAAATAAAGCTCTATTTGTGTGAAAAAAATTATAAAAATGTAATACGAGTAATTGTCATTCAAAATGTGAGAGTGTTGAACACTGAAAATTGGCCTGGGCAGGAAGGGGGTGAAAGTGCCTAGTATTGAGGTAGGTAAATGGCATACCTGTAGGCCATTACCTACATCTCCAAAGCCTGTAGGAAAAACTCCCACTGCAAAGACCATCTAGTTCTGGCTAAGATCTGGGATACTCCAGTAATTGGTGGGCATTAACCCCCAGCATCACAGGAGTGAGTGCTCTTCCTTGTTCAAAAAAGGCACAGTACTGTCTGCCTCCCCCTGAAGCAGTGCAGGTGCAGGGGAAGGGAGAACGCACTGTGCATGCAGTTTTTGACAAATAAGAGCAAAAGATCCCGGGAGCCGCACATCTAGTGCTGTATTTTGGCCTAGGCTGACAAGGCCCAGGCCTACGGCGGCACTTTGCAGGGCAGCGGCAAAAAAGCCACCCCCCCCGCACGAAAAAAGCGTCCTTCTCCCGGCTTCCGCACGCAGGGCTGCCATCAGGGGATTACATCTAAATCCAGAGGCATTGCTATGGGGGGGCGGACCGCACCCGGGTGACACCAGGAAGCAGTTGTAGTGCGTGCAGTCAGCTCCCCCGCTCCCTCCCATCAGCAAAGCGGTGATCAGCTTGGCAGCGGCGCTGTGACAGGGAGAGGAGAGCTGCACAGTGTCTGTATCTCTCCCACTCACCCCCCCTCCTTTCTCCTGTCAGCTGAACAGGAGAAGAGAGAGAGAGACTCAAATCGGGTTCCCCCAATGCGCCGCCCAGCTTCCTGCCCGCTCTGATTCCATAGTTGCCAACAGTCACGGATTGGCCGGGACATTCCCGGGATTCAAACCCTTTTCCCGGATTTATTTTGTCCCGGCCAATGTCCCGGCCAATCCGTTTTTTCCCGGTTTCCACGACTTTGGCCGACGCCGCTAGAGGTCCACGGCCGGCGGAGACAATGTCTCCGCCGGCCGCCATTTTAAAGAAGACCAAAACCAGGATGTAGTACAATAGAAAATAAAGCTGCTGCGGCGCCGCCCATACCCCGCGTCTCCCTGTGGGTGGGCGGCGCCGCAGCAGCTTTATCTTCTATTGTACTACATCCGTGTTTTGGCTGGCCGGCCGGCCACCCCCCCGCCCCGCCCCGCCCCGCCTCGCTGCAGGTCTGTCTGTAATGGAAAGGGGCGGGGGTGGGCGGCGCCACAGCTTAATTTTTTGTGCAGCCACGTGGTCGGCTCCGCCTCTATTTTGTTCCCCCTCGGGGAAGGGGAAACAGTAATGGCGGTCGAGACAGGAGACACCTGGTTAAGGGGGGACTCCGCTGGGGACGCCTGATGTAAGGGGGGACTCCGCTGGGGACGCCTGTTGTAAGGGGGGACTCCGCTGAGGACACCTGATGTAAGGAAGGACTCCGCTGGGGACGCCTGACGTAAGGGGGGACTCCACTGGGGACGCCTGATGTAAGGGGGGACTCCGCTGGGGACGCCTGTTGTAAGGGGGGACTCCGCTGGGGACTCCTGTTGTAAGGGGGGACTCCGCTGGGGACGCCTGATGTAAGGGGGGACTCCGCTGGGGACGCCTGATGTAAGGGGGGACTCCACTGGGGACGCCTGATGTAAGGGGGGACTCCACTGGGGATGCCTAATGTAAGGGGGGACTCCGCTGGGGACGCCTGATGTAAGGGGGACTCCGCTGGGGACACCTGATGTAAGGGGGGACTCCGCTGGGGACACCTGATGTAAGGGGGGACTCCGCTGGGTACGCCTGATGTAAGGAAGGACTCCGCTGGGTAAAGCTGATGTAAGGACGGACTCCATTGGGGGCACCTGATGCCATCTGTTGGCAGGCGACGTGGCAGGTGACACACTTGGGGCTTACAGTGATTCGGCATTATGGGGAGTTGAATGATTTAATTTTATATTACAATGTAATAATAGAAATAATGCGCTTCAATCATCCTGACACCATAACAAACATGGTGTCGGGATGATTGAAGCGCCAACAGGTGTTTTGGAGTATACTTATCTGCCAATTTTGTTACACATTTCTATTGTGGTGTAGGATCTGGCTTCTTTCTTTCTATTTCTTTCTCTCTCTTTCTCTCACCTCGGACTGTAGCCACACCCCTTTGAACCACGCCCATTTAAGCCACACCCACTATCGTGCGTAAACCACGCCCATTTTTCGCCGCAACGCGCTTCGCGCGCCGCATTTTTCATTTCAGCATGACACGCCTACAAACGAATGCCCCGCCCCCTAATTATAGCAAGGCTCCGCCTCAATACAAAAAAAGTGTCCCAGATGTTTTTTTTCCAATGTTGGCAACTATGTGATTCCCTCCCCATTGGCCACAGCAAAGGGCCAATCAGAACACTCTGAGGGAGTGGGGCATCATGGGAAATGTAGTCCTGAAAGATTGGCGGTGTTTCTGCGGTCCCAGTGTATCCACAGACAGCAGGCCGGCTACAGTCCCCCAGCATGCATGCACTCTGGGGGGAGAGAGAACCTGGAACCCGGCAAAAAGCAGAGTGCTACAGAGGAGAAAAAGAGAGGACTGTGCAGGGGGAGGCCAGAGAGGGAGCCACGTTGTACCCGCACAACCAGAGAGGGAGCCACGCTGTAACCGCACCACCAGAGAGGGAGCCACGCTGTAACCGCACCACCAGAGAGCACCCAATGTCTGGAGTGTCCCATTTCCTAGCCAGTTTTTCAGGCAGGTTTCAGGGATGCCGCTGATGATGTCAGGGACCAGTGCGACCAGAAATGTGTGGACTGCGATAAAGTGAACCAAACCCGTATGTAAAGTATAAATGATTTATTAAAAGGATAAGTAATAAACAAAAGTAAACACACCTCTAATATGGCAAACAATAAAATAAACCAGCAACCAACCACAGTGACATACAACAATAACTATCCAAACCAAACGTATATACAGGTGTAAGATACAATCATAATCGTGAACAAGCCAGAGTCATACATGGGAGATCAATCAGATAGAGCAGGGAGCAGGAAGGGACAGTGAGAGGACAACAGGAGACAGAGAGGAGGCGGAAGGGATAAATCCGCAAGACAGGAGTCCAGGGATGGATGCAGGGTTCAGGAACACAGGATACAAGGTACAGGATACAGGTTTCAGGATAGCAAACGCAGGTCAGGACACAAGGAAACAATACCAAGGCAATGTGTGTAAGCATCTTCTGGGTATATAAATAATTCCTGCAATCAGGGCCGGTGCTACCACTAGGCAAACTAGGCAGCCGCCTAGGGCACACTTCTGCCTAGGGCGCCCGGTCACTGGTGTTCATACTCTCTTCTCTCTACAGCAAGCAACTAAGTCTCAGCATCAGCAGGCAGCCGCCGCTCTGTTCGCACATAGTGTCAGAGGCACAGTGGAGGATTGTGTCCTGACTCCCCGATGAATGGAAGCAAGTAAACATTCATTGATGGGCACTGGTAGGCTGCATTTGATGGGCGCTGGTGAGGCTGCATTCAATGGGCGCTGGTGAGGCTGCATTCGATGGGCGCTGGTGAGGCTGCATTTGATGGGCGCTGGTGAGGCTGCATTCAATGGGCGCTGGTGAGGCTGCATTGATGGGCACTGGTGAGGCTGCATTGATGGGCACTGGTGAGGCTGCATTTGATGGGCGCTGGTGAGGCTGCATTGATGTACGCTGGTGAGGCTGCATTGATGGGCACTGGTGAGGCTGCATTGATGGGCACTGGTGAGGCTGCATTGATGGGCACTGGTGAGGCTGCATTCAATGGGCGCTGGTGAGGCTGCATTGATGTACGCTGGTGAGGCTGCATTGATGGGTACTGGTGAGGCTGCATTGATGGGCACTGGTGAGGCTGCATTGATGGGCGCTGGTGAGGCTGCATTTGATGGGCACTGGTGAGGCTGCATTGATGGGCGCTGGTAAGGCTGCATTGATGTACGCTGGTGAGGCTGCATTGATGGGCACTGGTGAGGCTGTATTGATGGGCACTGGTGAGGCTGTATTGATGGGCACTGGTGAGGCTACATTCAATGGGCGCTGGTGAGGCTGCATTGATGGGCACTGGTGAGGCTGCATTGATGGGCGCTGGTGAGGCTGCATTGATGGGCGCTGGTGAGGCTGAATTTGATGGGCACTTCATTAAAAAGGTGGTGTATACATGGGCAGGACAAATGGGGTGGAGCAGGGGGGGGGGCGGAAAAATGAGGTTTCGCCTAGGGCAGTGGTTCTCAACTCCAGTCCTCAGGGCCCACCAACAGGCCAGGTTTGCAAGATAACTGAAATGCATTACAGGTGATATAATTTGCTGCTCAGGGATTGCAGTATTCTAGTCTGCATCTCACCAAGGTAATACTTAAAATCTGGCCTGTTAGTGGGTCCTGAGGACAGGAGTTGAGAACCACTGGCCTAGGGTGTCAAAAATCCTTGCACCAGCCCTGCCTGCAATCAGTCTCAGGTGATCCCTGATTCAAGGAGATGATGTTGGCTCCAGACTGCTGGGAGACCCCCCCTGGTGGACACTGGAACTGCGGCCCATAGGTCTGGGAGAGACAGCGCCACCAGCAGATGAAACCTTTCCTGACAGATGGGCTACAAGTACACCTTTAAGGCTGGGTTCAAACTGAATCACGGAGCGGCTCACAGCAGGGGTCCGGTGCGTTCCTGTTCACCGCTTCAGGTCTGATTTCGGTCCTAATTTTTGTCTGAATTCAAACCTGAAACAGACCGGAAGACACACAGGACTCGTGTGCAATTCGCTCTGAAGCCACTCCGGAGATGTGTGAACCGGCTCCATAGAGAGACAGTCACAATCTCCTGACATGCGAATTGGATGCGAGGAAACCCACATCCAATTCCCAATAGTGTGAAACCAGGCTTAAAGCAAGTACCATATTTCAAAGCGACTCAGGGTTCTTCAACACACTGGGGCACCTTGACTCTAAAAAATAATTTACTGAAAAGATGAACTTTTAACTCAAAAGTAATGGCGCCTATCATTTGTACATGCTGAGACATGAACCGTTCCCTGAGATGATTGTCCCCGAGACCTTATTGGTATTTGGCCAATGTAGCTTTTGGCCAGTACCAATAGTGCTACAATTATCTTGTCTTCCATAATCAAAAGATCCGGAGAGCATTGTTTTCAATAAGGCATTCTATGATAGGTCCTGGCGGTGACCCAGAGACAAAAAAAAGGGGTACCCAGATAGGGTGACCACATTTCCAAACTACCATTCAGGGACACCCTCCCTTCCCAAAAATCAGTTTGTGCTGTAACGAATCACAGCACAGTGATTGGACACAAGAGGCGGGATTAATGATTTCTCCAATCACAACCAGGGGGGCGGGGATTGTGCTCCACCAGGCATTCCCGGCCAGGACAAGTACTGTCCGTGAGTAAAGCGGTGATGTGGCGGCCTTTTTTGGGGGCATCAGATTGGCCCGGGGGTTGGCTGTGTCAGTTTCATTCCAGAACACTGTATTGTCCTGGAATGAAGGTGCCCGGGACAGACCTGCAAAATACGGGACTGTCCCGGGCAATCCGGGACATGTGGTCACCCTATGCCCAGATCCCCCAGTCTGTGGAGTTAAAAACTCCATCCTGTGAAAAAAACGAGAAAACTAGACTAGAAAAGAAGGCCAAGCAGATAGAAGAAGGAAAATCGTTTTTTTTTTTTTTTTTTGGAGGCGTTCAGAGCAGTTCTTATTTCCAGTCTCATATAAACGCCTGGCTGCTTTTCCCAGAAGTTTTTCTCCTTTTAAAGTGCTGGGACTGATCGTGTGAAAGCAAGGAGACCCCCCACTTAGAACTTCCTTTTCCTGCAGTGTAAGAAAGCTAGTGACATTGTTTCAATATAGAAGCGTGGAATAATGCAATGTGGTTTGCTAGAAAAATGCATTTCATACATAGCCCTCTCCTAGTTACAGTAGCCTGCTAGTACAACTTAGTTTTAGCTCCACTGTAACCTGTGGCTCAGGGGTTGATTAACCACTTAAGCCCCGGACCAATAGGCAGCATAAGGACCAGGCCCCTTTTTGCGATTCGGCACTGCGTCGCTTTAACTGACAATTGCGCGGTCGTTCGACGTGGCTCCCAAACAAAATTGGCGTCCTTTTTTTCCCACAAACAGAGCTTTCTTTTGGTGGTATTTGATCACCTCTGTGGTTTTTATTTTTTGGCGCTATAAACAAAAATAGAGCGACAATTTTGAAAAAAATGCAATATTTTTAACTTTTTGCTATAATAAATATCCCCAAAAAATATATACATTTTTTTTTCCTCAGCTTAGGTCGATACGTATTCTACATATTTTTGGTAAAAAAAAATCGCAATAAGCGTTTGTTGGTTGGTTTGCGCAAAAGTTGTAGCGTCTACCAAATAGGGGGTAGTTTTATGGCATTCTTTTTATTTTTTTTACTAGTAGTGGCGACGATCAGTGATTTTTTTTCATGACTGCGACATTATGGTGGACACATTGGACACTTTTGACACTATTTTGGGACCATTGTCATTTTCACAGCGATCAGTGCTATAAAAATGCACTGCTTACTGTGAAAATGACACTGGCAGTGAAGGGGTTAACCAGAAGGGGGCACTGAAAGGGTTAAGTGTGCCCTGATGTGTTTTACTTACTGTGGGGGGGCGTGGCTTAGCGTGAGACATCACTGATCGTCGTTCCCCCATGACAGGGAACAGACGATCAGTTTCAGTCACACTAGGAAGCACGGGGAGAGGTTTGTTTACACTTACCTCTCCCCGTTCTTCCTCTCTGTGACCCGATCGCGGGTGCCGCGGCTGGGCTCTTAAAGGGGACGTACCTGTACGCCCATGTGCCCAGCCGTGCCATTCTGCCGACGTACATCGGCGTGCGGCGGTCCTCAAGTGATTAAAGTGCTTGTAAACCCACTTTATAAACAAACACCTACAGGTAAGCCTAGATTAAGGCTTACCTGTAGGTGCATGAAATATCTCCTTAACCTACACGGTTAAGGAGATATTTGCATTTAAATGCGGCGACGCTGACGTCACGCGCATGCGCATGGGGTTAACCCCATTCACAAATTCGGCTAGGTCGCAACATTCGACGACGTAGCCGAATTCAACGGCTCACGCGCGCATGCGCGGAGTCACGTCTTCGCCGCTCCAGCCAATCACAGCGCCAGAGCGGCGCTGTGATTGGCTGCAGCAGCGATACCCAGAAGTAACATTCCGGCTATCGCCGCAGCGATGGATGCGGCTAGAGGAGGGACACGGACGACTTCGGGGGCCCCGATCGAAGGTAAGTGGTACATAATGAGCTAGTATGCTAGTCATACTAGCTCATTATAGCTTTGTCTTGCAGGTTAGTAAAAAAAAAAAAAATTCGAAACAGGGTTTACAACCACTTTAATTGAGGCTGCTCAGGGTTTCACAGGCTGCTGTTCTTCTACTTCCCCCTGTCTTCTAGAGATTTCTCAAACATAGTGTGAGGGAGGACAGAGGCTGCAGCCTGAATACAGTGCCTTGAAAAGTATTTATACCCCTTGCAATTCCACATTTTGTCATGTTACAATCAAAAACATCAATGTATTTTATTGGGATTTTATGTGATAGACCAACACAAAGTGGCACAGAATTGTGAGGTGGAAGGAAAATGATAAATGTTTTTTAACATTTTTTACAAATAAATATCTGAAAAGTGTGGCGTGCATTTGTATTCAGCCCCCTTTATTTTGATACCCCCAACTAAAATCTAGTGGAACCAATTGCCTTCAGCAGGGTAATGCCTAGTACACACGGTCGGAATTTCCGATGAAAAAAGTCAGAGTTAGAAAGAGAACATGTTCTCTTTTTTTCCTGAGGAAAAAATATTTATATCGGAAATTCCGTTCGTCTGTATGGAACTACGACAGAGAAAAAAACACGCATGCTCAGAATCAAATCGACGCATGCTCGGAAGCATTGAACTTAATTTTTCTCGGCTTGTCGTAGTGTTGTACGTCACCGCGTTCTTGACGTACAACACTACGACAAGAAGGTGCTTTGGTCAGATGAAACCAAAATGGAACGTTTTGGCCTACAAGCACAACGCTATGTGTGGCAGAAAACTAACACTGCACATCACCCTGAACACACCATACCCACCGTGAAACATGGTGGTGGCAGCATCATGTTGTGGGGATGCTTTTCTTCAGAAGGGACAGGGAAGTTGGTCAGAATTGATGGGAAGATGGATGGAGCCAAATACAGGGCAATCTTAGATCTAAAGCCTCGTACACACGGTCGGACTTCCATCGGACTTTTCCGTGGATTTTTGTCCGAACAGAGTTGGCCGGGAACACTCATAGCATACACACCACAGGACTTTTTCTGCAAACTTTCCCAAAACTTCTTACAACATCACGTGGTTTTTCTGCTCTTTTCTGCTCTTTACCGCCACCCTTTGGTCAACTTCTGCTATTGTTGGTTTATTTTAACATTATTTGTTTTGTCCATCGGACAAAAGTCCGATGGTTTTCTGTACACACGGTCGGACTTTGCTCCATCTGACTTTTGTTGGCCAAAAGTTTGTCCGTTTGCAGACCCAACTTTTGTCCGATGAAAACAAAAAAAAAAGTTTGTCCGATGGAGCGTACACACGGTCGGATTGTTGGTCCAACTTGCTCAAAATGAAGTTTGTTGGGCAAAAGTCCGACCGTGTGCTTCAGAAGAAAACCTGCAAGAGTCTGTAAGACTTGAAACAGCAGGACAACGACCCTAAACATACAGCCAGAACTACAACGGAAAGGTTTAGATCAAAGCATATTCATGTGTTAGAATGGCCCAGTCACAGTCCAGACATAAATCCAATTGAGAATCTGTGGCAAGACTTGAAAATTGCTTTTCACAGACGCTCTCCATCCAATCTGACAGAGCTTGAGATATTTTGCAAAGAAGAATGGGTAACAATGTCACTCTCTAGATGTGCGAAGCTGGTAGAGACATCCCCAAAAAGACTTGCAGCTGTAATTGCAGAGAAAGGCGGTTCTACAAAGTATTGACTCGGGGGGGGGGGGCTGAAGAAAAGTATGTACGCCCCATATTTGTAAACAAAATTGAAAACCATTTATCATTTTCCTTCCACCTCACAATTATGTGCCACTTTGTGTTGGTCTATCACATAAAATCCCAATAAAACACATTTACGTTTTTGGTTGTAACATGAGAAAATGTGGAAAATTTCAAGGAGTATGAAAACTTTTTTAAGGCATTGTATCTATGGAACTTCAGCCAATCCTTGCGGAGAGTGTACCCAGAAGGTGGGGAAGAGTCCATAAATAGTCTGAAGCCTGTGCAACAGGAGCAGCTTGCAGTATGTGGGTGTTCCTGGGTCCAGCCTGCTTGTTGATACCCTTGTTGAGGGCCTTGCCCTCCTGGGCAGAAGCCGGGGAAGGAAGCCAGCCTGAAGACACCGAGATCCCAGCTAGGCTTAGCTGGGGGGGGGGGGCTATTCGCAAAACAACCCACAGGTGAGTATTAGGGGGGGCTTTGGGGGGGAGCAGAAAACTGAAGTTTTTTTTACCTTCATGCATTCTTCCTTCAGCCTTTACTAACATTTTTTTTTACAATTTTGTAACTCAGTTCCTGCTAGCATTAGTAAATAGAAGGTATATTATATTTACTTGTTTTAAACTTTTTTTTACATTTCTTCGGTTACTTCCTGGATTCTGGCCTAGGCCAACATGATGTCATACATCACTAGAGTATTCAGGAGGAGGAGGAGGGGCTTTCTCAGCTAAACTCACCCTCCTGCCTGAATGCCTGAACTAAGGACAGATGGATTCCAGGAAGTAAACCTTACAGCAGGGATATGCAATTAGCGGACCTCCAGCTGTTGCAGAACTACAAGTCCCATGAGGCATAGAAAAACTCTGACAGCCACAAGCATGACACCCAGAGGCAGAGGCGTGATGGGACTTGTAGTTTTGCAACAGCTGGAGGTCTGCTAATTGCATATCCCTGCGTTACAGCAATCATCTGCCCTTACTCAAGATGGCTGCAATTACAAATGCTAAGGGGGGGGGGGGGGGGTCAAAGTGATAACTCAACAAAATAAAGCATGGAGACCTGGATGGATGGGGGAGTTTGCTTTGAATATTAAAAATGAGTTCAATTTCGTTTTCAGTTTGGGGTGCTCAGATACAAATAAGTTCCATTTCAAATTAATTCAATAATTGCCCCATCCCAAACTCAGAAGCCTCCTATTACCACCATAAACTTATCGCAGAAGGAGCATGAAAAATAAAATGTAGGGGTTCATCCCTGGAACCTTGTAAGCTTGAAAGTCATAACTCTGGCATTGGAGAAGGCTGGGGGGTGTTTAGGCAGCTAAAAGAGTTCAGGCAAGGTTCAGACATCTGTCTTGATCTTACGTACAGAGCACAGAGAAAAAATTGCCGGTTTAGGCCGGTTTCACACTGGGGCGGTGGGGGCGGTGGCAGTATATAAGCTATTTTTAGCGGCGCTATACCGTCGCGATTGCAGAGGTATTCGGCCGATAGCGGTGCGGTTTTAACCCCTGCTAGCGGCCGAAAAAGGGTTATTACCACCCGCAAACCGCGGCTACAGCCGCGGTTTGCGGGCGGTATTACTGCGGTATCCCATTCATTTCAATGGGAAGGAGCAGTGGAGGAGCGGTAAACACACCGCTCCTTTCACCGCTCCAAAGATGCGGCTAGCGGGACTTTTTTTCACGTCCTGTTAGCGCACCGCTCCAGTGTGAAAGCCCTCGGGGCTTTCACATTGGAGAGAAAGGAGCCGCTGTTTATTCTCGGTTTGCAGGCGCTATTTTTAGCAAAATAGCGCCTGCAAACGGCCCCAGTGTGAAAGGGACCTTAGAGCATACCGTATATTCTCACTCATAGCATGGCATGCTTGATGAAAGCAAGAACTGGTGGCACAGAAGAGGAAAAGACTTTTCAAGTACTGGGCAATTTAAAAAATATTAACGGCCTCTTTAATCAACCAGGTCTTTTGTTATAGGAGTATACTGCTCTCCTAATGATTAGTCACTCTTCTAATTTTTCTCAAAATAGATTCTTGAGATGTTGGATAAACAATTGAAAAAGAAGTGCATGGCGAGATGTGTAATCAGATTTGACAGTTTGGAATATTTCAGAGTCTCAACTTCTTATCTGTTCAAAATCTACAGTATGTACAGGCCGGGTCATATATTTTCAGGGGGGGTGGGGGCGGCAAACAATCAAAATATAGGGTACTGAATTTTGTCGCTATTTCACGGGGCGAACACAAATTAAACGTTTGGGTATCTATTTACTCGGTGCAACCTCGTCTTTTATATTTTACAAAAAATGGGGGTAATTTATTGCAGTTGTTTGCCCTAAAATTAACTTAAGTGTGTTTTTTACTGAAATTTTGCATTTCCTAGACCTTTGTGGTAATATCAAGAAACATAAAAAATTGGAATTACCACTATTTTATTCTCTAGGGTGTCTTCTTTCAGAAAATATAATTTAGGCCTAAAAGATTTTTTTAAACGTGTGAAAAAAAATGCAAAAACGATTGGCAGCGAAAGGGTTAACCTCTGGAAGGAGTACAGGTCACAGTCCGCCTAGAGATCCTTTGGGACATTTGTTTTGTTCAAGCGCAGCCAGACGTGTATGAAGTGCAGCCAGAAATTGAAAAGTCCTCAAGTTGTACAGTTTTACAGTTCTGGGGTATCCCATGTCTCCCATCCCTATCTAATAGATATGTGCAATTTGTTTCGTTCCAAATTAGTTTTTATAACTAATTTTGACAAATTAGTTTATTCCGAAATTTCTGAATTTCCAAATTTTTCCATTTCTGAATTTTCGGATTTTTGAATTTTGGAAATTTTGAATTTCCGAATTTCGGAAATTTTGAATTTTGGAAATTTCGGAAATTCGGAATTTTGGAAATTCAGACTTTCGGAAATTCGGAAATTCGACATTTCGAAAATTGGAAAATTATGAATTTAGAAAATTAGAAAATTCAGAATTAGAAAATTAGAAAATTCGGAAATTTGGATTTTCAAATTCCCGAATTTTCAAATTTCCGTATTTCTGTATTCCAAATTTTCGTATTTCTTAATTTCCAAATTCCAAATTTTCGAATTTCCGAATTCCAAATTTTAGAATTTCCGAATTTCCCAAAAGAGCTAAAAAACTAATGTAACGAAAAAAATGAATTTTTCAGCAGTGCACATGTCTACTATCTAATTTTATCATTCCCCATAAAAAAACGAAAAAAGAAACCACTAGATCTTTAGAGCCATTGGAAGAATGCGGAAAATGCTGTGTGCCTGGCTGTGGAAATAGGACTCAATCTACCAGCAGCTCTTTAGGGGGTGCGCTACATACTATATATATATATATATATATATAGATAGATAGATAGATCTATAGATAGATATCTATCTATCTATCTATATATATATATATATATATATATATATATATATATATATATATATATATAGTGCTACATATGAGTACTTAAAAAAATAGCGCACATCCTTCCAGTAGGGTAATCGCCTTTATCTCGGAGGCTGATATGCTGGGATTAGTACAAGCTCTGCTACAAAGTATGGTTATCAATAGTGATGAGCCGAACACCCCCGGGTTCGGTTCGCACCAGAACCCGCGAACGGACCGGAAGTTCGAACGAACATTAGAACCCTATTAAATACAATGGATGCGAACGTTCGAATTCTAAAGTGCTAATTATAACAACTATTATGCATGTTATTGTCCTAAAAAGGGTTTGGGAACCCGGGTTCTGCACCAGGGGACATGTATCAATGCAAAAAGAAGTTTTAAAAACGGTCGTTTTTCGGGAGCAGTCATTTTAATGATGCATAAAGTGAAAAAAAAAAAGTCAAATATTCCTTTAAATATCGTACCTGGGGGGTGTCTAAAGTATGCCTGTGAAGTGCCACGTGTTTCCCGTGTTTAGAACTGTCCCTGCACAAAATGACACTTCTAAAGGAAAAAAAAGCCATTTAAAACTGCTTGCGGCTTTAATGTAATGTCTGGTCCCGGTAATATGGATGAAATTCTTTAAGAAAAATGGCATAGCTACCCCATGACCCCCCCCCCCCTACCCCAGCCCATTACCAGCCCCTTTGGGTCTTGTATGGATATTAAGGGGAACCCCGCACATAAAATAAAAAAGGCCCTATATACTCTGAACAGCCGTATACAGGCGGTGCATACAAGACAGGGACTGTAGGTTTGTTCTTATGTAGAATCTGTTTGTAATTTTGAACAGGTACATTGTTGAAGTGTAGCTCCAGCCCAAAAATCTATTTTTAAACTTTTTGGAAAACATAGGTAAGGGTTATCACCCCTGTAACATTTGTTTTGCTGTCTGTGCCCCTGTTCAGAACATTTCACCTCACTTTCCGTCCCAATGACAACTGTTTTTGAAATGTGGTGTTTTTCTTGAAACAAGGATTGCTGATAAAGCATCAGTACAGAGGAGACACCTTTCTCCCATATTTATTCTTACAGGAGAGAATTTTCCTTCCTAGTGGTAGATTTCCTCTCACTTCCTGTTGTCTTCTTGCGTTTGCAAGTAGGAGTCGTTTGTAAGTTGGATGTTTGAAAGTAGGGACCTGCCGTATATACTCTGCAGAAATAGGCCCCTTAGTTGTTGGTGTTGGCACAACACTGTAAGCACTCACAGTTACTCTTGGTTGGTGCTGGAACGCCCTGCTGTCAACTATTATATCAGGAATTTTAATTACATATAATTGTTGAACAGTGGTAGTAAAAATTGGGCCTTTGATGGTGGTGCTGGTGCCACAACACTGTAAGCCCTGACAGTTACTCTTGGTGGGTGCAGCAATGGGCCCTGCTGTGAATTATTAGATCAAGAATTGTAATTACATGCCCCTGTTGAACAGGGGCTGAAAAATTGGGCCTTAGGCACTGGTGGCACAACACTGCAACCCCTCACAGATACTGTACTTGGAGCACAGCAATGAGCCCTGTTGCAAAGTATTGCTTCAAAAATTGTAATGACACGCCCCTGTTAAACAGGGGCTGAAAAATTGGGCCTTAGGCACTGGTGGCACAACACTGCAACTCCTCACAGATACTGTACTTGGAGCACAGCAATGAGCCCTGTTGCAAAGTATTGCTTCAAAAATTGTAATTACACGCCCCTGTTAAACAGGGGCTGAAAAATTGGGCGTTAGGCACTGGTGGCGGCACCCATAAACAAAAATGATCTTCCAAGCTATCATCATCAATCGTATCATTGAGGACTCGGAGGAGGAGGATAGCCAGTCAACATAACAGCACAGGCACTCAGCATCAGCATCAGTCTTGAAGGGATGTGACATTTTAAAATCAATTAGTCTGTTATATCAGCATCAGGTGTGTGGTAGCTGGTGGTGATCCAAGACTGGTTCATCTTGATGAAAGTCAGTCGATCAACCGAGTCGGTGGACAGGCGCACCCTGTGATCCGTGACAAATCCTCCAGCAGCACTGAATGTGCGTTCCGAAAGAACGCTGGATGCAGGACAGGCCAGTAGCTCAATTGCATACTGTGCAAGCTCTGGCCAGTGATCCATCCTCAAGACCCAGTAAGCCAGAGGATTTTCGGTGGGGAAGGTGTCCAAGTCTGACCTTGCCCCTAGATATTCCTGCACCATGTTTATCAGACGCTGGCGATGGTTGCTGGAACCAATCATACTTTGGGGCTGCGGACTAAAGAATTGTCTGAACGCATCGGTCAGACGGCCACCTTCCCCACCGCTCCTTCTTTGACTGGCCGAAGCCTCAGCAACTCGTTGTCCAGGACCAGGAGTTTGCAACCTCCCAGTCTCTGGGAACGCGTTGCACAGACCTTTCTGCAAGGCCTCCCGGAGTTGTCTCATCCTCTGCTCCCTCTGCGACGGTAACATAAGGTCCGCAACCTTACCCTTGTACCGTGGATCAAGGAGAGTGGCCAGCCAGTAATGGTCCCTCTCCTTGATCCGAAGAATACGAGGATCCTTCCGCAGACTTTGCAGGATCAGGGAGGCCATGCAGCGTAGGTTTGCTGAGGCATTCGCTCCGGAGTCCTCTGGGTCACTAAGGACGACATGATCCGCAGCCACCTCCTCCCAGCCACGTACAAGTCCACTGGTTTCTTGGGACTGTAAATCATCCCTAAAAGACTGCTGCTGATGATGCTGAGTGCCAGCCTCCACCTCCATGCTGACACAATCCTCCTCCTCCTCCTCCTCCTCCTCCTCCTCTTCCTGTGCGATGGGTGGGACAGAAGGAACACTGTCTGGGTAAAGGGGGCCTTGAGAGGCAAGGAAGTCCTCCTCTTCCTGCCTCTGTTCTGCCTCAAGTGCCCTGTCCATTATTCCACGCAGCGTGTGCTCCAACAGGTGGACAAGAGGTACAGTGTCACTGATGCATGCACTGTCACTGCTCACCATCCTCGTGGCCTCCTCAAATGGTGCCAGGACAGTGCATGCATCCCTGATCATGCCCCACTGGCGTGGAGAAAAAAAACCAAGCTCCCCTGACCCTGTCCTGGTGCCGTAGTCGCACAGGTACTCATTGATGGCCCTCTGCTGCGTGTGCAGCCGCTGCAGCATGGCCAACGTTGAGTTCCACCTGGTGGGCATGTCACATATAAGGCGGTTCTTGGGCAGGTTCAACTCCTTTTGCAGCTCAGCCAGGCGAGCACTGGCATTATAAGATCTGCGGAAATGCACACAGACTTTCCTGGCCTGCCTCAGGACATCCTGTAAGCCCGGGTACCTGCCCAAGAACCGCTGCACCACCAGGTTAAGGACGTGAGCCACACAGGGCACATGGGTCAGTTGTCCCTGTCGGAGGGCGGAGAGGAGGTTGGTGCCATTGTCGCAAACCACCATTCCTGGCTTAAGCTGGCGTGGCGTCAACCACCTCTCGGCCTGGCCCTGCAGAGCAGACAGGACCTCTGCCCCAGTGTGGCTTCTGTCCCCCAAACACACCAGCGCAAGCACGGCATGGCATCTTTTTGCCTGCGTACTTGCGTAGCCCCGTGAACGGCTACGGAGCACCGCTGGTTCATAGGACAAACCACAGGAAGAGGCCATGGAGGAAGAAGAAGAGGAGGGGGTGGAGGAGAGAGGTGTGTCACAACCAGTAGTAGCATTTTGGAGGCGTGGCGGTGGGACAACCTCCAACACTACTGCACCTTGTCCTGAATCCTTCCCAGCTGCCAAAAGAGTGACCCAATGGGCCGTGAAAGAAAGGTAACGTCCCTGTCCATGCCTGCTGGACCATGAGTCAGCGGTAATATGCACCTTACCGCTGACCGCCCTGTCCAGCGAGGCCAAGACATTGCCTTCCACATGCCGGTAGAGAGCCGGAATAGCCTTCCGTGAGAAAAAGTGGCGTTTGGGAACCTGCCACTGAGGAACCGCACATTGCACAAACTCACGGAAGGGGGCCGAGTCTACCAACTGAAAAGGCAGCAGTTGAAGCGCTAGCAATTTAGCCAAGCTAGCATTCAACCGCTGGGCATGTGGATGGCTGGGAGTGAACTTCTTTCGACGGTCCAGCAGCTGGGGCAGGGAAATTTGCCTGCTAGAATCGGACGTCGGTGTACTGCTAGCAGAGTGGGCGCAAGTACTTGGCTGTGACACACCTAATTCTACACCTTCATTCCTCTCAGTGCATGTTTCAGAGAGGACTGAAGTTATAGTGGGGTTGGAGATCCCAGCTGATGCGGTGCAAGGAGAGGTCCGCTTTGTTCTTTGGTGTGGGTCTTTGAGGTAGGCTTGCCAACGAGCTGCATGGCAGGTCAACATATGTCTGGTCAGGCATGTGGTACCCAAGCGGCTGATGTTTTGGCCACGCGATATACGCTTGAGACATATGTTGCAAACAGCAGCTGTGCGATCTGATGCACTAGCCTCAAAAAAGGCCCACACCAAAGAACTTTTTGAATGACGGGCAGAGGCAGCGCCCTGCACAGGCGGAGCTCTGCGGTGTGATTCCGTCGGTGTACTGCCCTTACGCTGGCCACCAAAGGGCATCCTGCCTCGTTGGAGATGTGCCTCCTCCTCATCCTCCTCCTCCTCCTCTCTCCTATTAGGCACCCACGTGGAGTCATTGACCTCATCATCCCCTCCCTCCTCATCACTGGAGCCAATCTGGCAGTATGCTGCAGCTGCTGGAACATGACTGCCAGATTGGTGTCCTTCTTGAGCATCCCCTCTGTCTGCTCTCACGCTACTGCCTTCCTCTAGCTGGGTTTCATCATCAGACCCTTCGAAACGCTGGGCATCCTCCTGGAGCATGTACCCAACACTGTGCTGAAACAGTTCGGGGGACTCCTCAGGAGGAGGACATGGTGGGTCTAGGGAAGGAGTGACTGATGATTTGTCTGACATTGATACCAGGGAAGACGACGCTTTGGCAGCTGCTTTTCCAGTACCCTGAGCCTGGGTGAGAGAGGATGAGGAGGAGGAGGAGGGCTTGGTCATCCACTCTACCAAGTCTTCGGCATGATGTGGCTCAACATGTCCAGCTGCCGAAAAGAAGGACAAGCGTGTCCCATGGCCATGTGCTGATGACAATGCACCGCGTCCACGACCAGCACTGTTGCCCCCAGACACAGAGACTGCTTGCCCTCTTTTATTGCCTCCTGACTGTCTGCCTCTCCTTGTTTGCCTTCCAGACATTCTAATAGATGGCCTGCAGGGAGATGGGAAAAAAGCAATAAGGGCTACCTTCAGGTGTCCTTCTCTGTCCCTGGAAACAAGGACTTGCAGAGTGAAAGAAAAAAAACACTCTCCCTACCTACAGTTTTCTGTCCCTAGAAAAAATGTTTTTTTTAATCACAATATAGCACAAGGAAAATTAACTCACTGTCCTTACAGGTCCCTGGAAACAAGGACTTGCAGAGTGAAAGAAAAAAAACACTCTCCCTACCTACAGTTTTCTGTCCCTAGAAAAAAATGTTTTTTTTAATCACAATATAGCAAAAGGACAATTCACTCACTGTCCTTCCAGGTCCCTGGAAACAAGGACTTGCAGAGTGAAAGAAACTGACACTGTCCCTACCTAGAGTTTTCTGTCCCTGGAATAAATGTTTTTTTCAGCACAATATAGCACAAGGACAATTAACTCACTGTCCTTACAGGTCCCTGGAAACAAGGACTTGCAGAGTGAAAGAAAAAAAATACTCTCCCTACCTACAGTTTTCTGTCCCTAGAAAAAAATGTTTTTTTTAATCACAATATAGCAAAAGGACAATTCACTCACTGTCCTTCCAGGTCCCTGGAAACAAGGACTTGCAGAGTGAAAGAAACTGACACTGTCCCTACCTAGAGTTTTCTGTCCCTAGAATAAATGTTTTTTTTAATCACAATATAGCAAAAGGACAATTCACTCACTGTCCTTCCAGGTCCCTGGAAACAAGGACTTGCAGAGTGAAAGAAACTGACACTGTCCCTACCTAGAGTTTTCTGTCCCTAGAATAAATGTTTTTTTTAATCACAATATAGCAAAAGGACAATTCACTCACTGTCCTTCCAGGTCCCTGGAAACAAGGACTTGCAGAGTGAAAGAAACTGACACTGTCCCTACCTAGAGTTTTCTGTCCCTAGAATAAATGTTTTTTTTAATCACAATATAGCAAAAGGACAATTCACTCACTGTCCTTCCAGGTCCCTGGAAACAAGGACTTGCAGAGTGAAAGAAACTGACACTGTCCCTACCTAGAGTTTTCTGTCCCTAGAATAAATGTTTTTTTTAATCACAATATAGCAAAAGGACAATTCACTCACTGTCCTTCCAGGTCCCTGGAAACAAGGACTTGCAGAGTGAAAGAAACTGACACTGTCCCTACCTAGAGTTTTCTGTCCCTAGAATAAATGTTTTTTTTAATCACAATATAGCAAAAGGACAATTCACTCACTGTCCTTCCAGGTCCCTGGAAACAAGGACTTGCAGAGTGAAAGAAACTGACACTGTCCCTACCTAGAGTTTTCTGTCCCTAGAATAAATGTTTTTTTTAATCACAATATAGCAAAAGGACAATTCACTCACTGTCCTTCCAGGTCCCTGGAAACAAGGACTTGCAGAGTGAAAGAAACTGACACTGTCCCTACCTAGAGTTTTCTGTCCCTAGAATAAATGTTTTTTTTAATCACAATATAGCAAAAGGACAATTCACTCACTGTCCTTCCAGGTCCCTGGAAACAAGGACTTGCAGAGTGAAAGAAACTGACACTGTCCCTACCTAGAGTTTTCTGTCCCTAGAATAAATGTTTTTTTTAATCACAATATAGCACAAGGAAAATTAACTCACTGTCCTTACAGGTCCCTGGAAACAAGGACTTGCAGAGTGAAAGAAAAAAAACACTCTCCCTACCTACAGTTTTCTGTCCCTAGAAAAAAATGTTTTTTTTAATCACAATATAGCAAAAGGACAATTCACTCACTGTCCTTCCAGGTCCCTGGAAACAAGGACTTGCAGAGTGAAAGAAACTGACACTGTCCCTACCTAGAGTTTTCTGTCCCTGGAATAAATGTTTTTTTCAGCACAATATAGCACAAGGACAATTAACTCACTGTCCTTACAGGTCCCTGGAAACAAGGACTTGCAGAGTGAAAGAAAAAAAATACTCTCCCTACCTACAGTTTTCTGTCCCTAGAAAAAAATGTTTTTTTTAATCACAATATAGCAAAAGGACAATTCACTCACTGTCCTTCCAGGTCCCTGGAAACAAGGACTTGCAGAGTGAAAGAAACTGACACTGTCCCTACCTAGAGTTTTCTGTCCCTAGAATAAATGTTTTTTTTAATCACAATATAGCAAAAGGACAATTCACTCACTGTCCTTCCAGGTCCCTGGAAACAAGGACTTGCAGAGTGAAAGAAACTGACACTGTCCCTACCTAGAGTTTTCTGTCCCTAGAATAAATGTTTTTTTAATCACAATATAGCAAAAGGACAATTCACTCACTGTCCTTCCAGGTCCCTGGAAACAAGGACTTGCAGAGTGAAAGAAACTGACACTGTCCCTACCTAGAGTTTTCTGTCCCTAGAATAAATGTTTTTTTTAATCACAATATAGCAAAAGGACAATTCACTCACTGTCCTTCCAGGTCCCTGGAAACAAGGACTTGCAGAGTGAAAGAAACTGACACTGTCCCTACCTAGAGTTTTCTGTCCCTAGAATAAATGTTTTTTTTAATCACAATATAGCAAAAGGACAATTCACTCACTGTCCTTCCAGGTCCCTGGAAACAAGGACTTGCAGAGTGAAAGAAACTGACACTGTCCCTACCTAGAGTTTTCTGTCCCTAGAATAAATGTTTTTTTTAATCACAATATAGCAAAAGGACAATTCACTCACTGTCCTTCCAGGTCCCTGGAAACAAGGACTTGCAGAGTGAAAGAAACTGACACTGTCCCTACCTAGAGTTTTCTGTCCCTAGAATAAATGTTTTTTTTAATCACAATATAGCACAAGGAAAATTAACTCACTGTCCTTACAGGTCCCTGGAAACAAGGACTTGCAGAGTGAAAGAAAAAAAACACTCTCCCTACCTACAGTTTTCTGTCCCTAGAAAAAAATGTTTTTTTTAATCACAATATAGCAAAAGGACAATTCACTCACTGTCCTTCCAGGTCCCTGGAAACAAGGACTTGCAGAGTGAAAGAAACTGACACTGTCCCTACCTAGAGTTTTCTGTCCCTGGAATAAATGTTTTTTTCAGCACAATATAGCACAAGGACAATTAACTCACTGTCCTTACAGGTCCCTGGAAACAAGGACTTGCAGAGTGAAAGAAAAAAAATACTCTCCCTACCTACAGTTTTCTGTCCCTAGAAAAAAATGTTTTTTTTAATCACAATATAGCAAAAGGACAATTCACTCACTGTCCTTCCAGGTCCCTGGAAACAAGGACTTGCAGAGTGAAAGAAACTGACACTGTCCCTACCTAGAGTTTTCTGTCCCTAGAATAAATGTTTTTTTTAATCACAATATAGCAAAAGGACAATTCACTCACTGTCCTTCCAGGTCCCTGGAAACAAGGACTTGCAGAGTGAAAGAAACTGACACTGTCCCTACCTAGAGTTTTCTGTCCCTAGAATAAATGTTTTTTTTAATCACAATATAGCAAAAGGACAATTCACTCACTGTCCTTCCAGGTCCCTGGAAACAAGGACTTGCAGAGTGAAAGAAACTGACACTGTCCCTACCTAGAGTTTTCTGTCCCTAGAATAAATGTTTTTTTTAATCACAATATAGCACAAGGAAAATTAACTCACTGTCCTTACAGGTCCCTGGAAACAAGGACTTGCAGAGTGAAAGAAAAAAAACACTCTCCCTACCTACAGTTTTCTGTCCCTAGAAAAAAATGTTTTTTTTAATCACAATATAGCAAAAGGACAATTCACTCACTGTCCTTCCAGGTCCCTGGAAACAAGGACTTGCAGAGTGAAAGAAACTGACACTGTCCCTACCTAGAGTTTTCTGTCCCTGGAATAAATGTTTTTTTCAGCACAATATAGCACAAGGACAATTAACTCACTGTCCTTACAGGTCCCTGGAAACAAGGACTTGCAGAGTGAAAGAAAAAAAATACTCTCCCTACCTACAGTTTTCTGTCCCTAGAAAAAAATGTTTTTTTTAATCACAATATAGCAAAAGGACAATTCACTCACTGTCCTTCCAGGTCCCTGGAAACAAGGACTTGCAGAGTGAAAGAAACTGACACTGTCCCTACCTAGAGTTTTCTGTCCCTAGAATAAATGTTTTTTTTAATCACAATATAGCAAAAGGACAATTCACTCACTGTCCTTCCAGGTCCCTGGAAACAAGGACTTGCAGAGTGAAAGAAACTGACACTGTCCCTACCTAGAGTTTTCTGTCCCTAGAATAAATGTTTTTTTAATCACAATATAGCAAAAGGACAATTCACTCACTGTCCTTCCAGGTCCCTGGAAACAAGGACTTGCAGAGTGAAAGAAACTGACACTGTCCCTACCTAGAGTTTTCTGTCCCTAGAATAAATGTTTTTTTTAATCACAATATAGCAAAAGGACAATTCACTCACTGTCCTTCCAGGTCCCTGGAAACAAGGACTTGCAGAGTGAAAGAAACTGACACTGTCCCTACCTAGAGTTTTCTGTCCCTAGAATAAATGTTTTTTTTAATCACAATATAGCAAAAGGACAATTCACTCACTGTCCTTCCAGGTCCCTGGAAACAAGGACTTGCAGAGTGAAAGAAACTGACACTGTCCCTACCTAGAGTTTTCTGTCCCTAGAATAAATGTTTTTTTTAATCACAATATAGCAAAAGGACAATTCACTCACTGTCCTTCCAGGTCCCTGGAAACAAGGACTTGCAGAGTGAAAGAAACTGACACTGTCCCTACCTAGAGTTTTCTGTCCCTAGAATAAATGTTTTTTTTAATCACAATATAGCACAAGGAAAATTAACTCACTGTCCTTACAGGTCCCTGGAAACAAGGACTTGCAGAGTGAAAGAAAAAAAACACTCTCCCTACCTACAGTTTTCTGTCCCTAGAAAAAAATGTTTTTTTTAATCACAATATAGCAAAAGGACAATTCACTCACTGTCCTTCCAGGTCCCTGGAAACAAGGACTTGCAGAGTGAAAGAAACTGACACTGTCCCTACCTAGAGTTTTCTGTCCCTGGAATAAATGTTTTTTTCAGCACAATATAGCACAAGGACAATTAACTCACTGTCCTTAAGGTCCCTGGAAACAAGGACTTGCAGAGTGAAAGAAAAAAAATACTCTCCCTACCTACAGTTTTCTGTCCCTAGAAAAAAATGTTTTTTTTAATCACAATATAGCAAAAGGACAATTCACTCACTGTCCTTCCAGGTCCCTGGAAACAAGGACTTGCAGAGTGAAAGAAACTGACACTGTCCCTACCTAGAGTTTTCTGTCCCTAGAATAAATGTTTTTTTTTAAGCACACTATAGCAGAAGCACAAAACACACTGACACTCTCCCTACCTATCCTTCTCTTTCCCTAAACTAAAGGAATCCAGGTTAAGCAAGAAAGAAATAACAGTCACTGTCCCTGCCTATGCTACTCTATCCCTGCTCCGGAACACACTACACTAGGCCGCCGTGCTGGCGGCCTTTTATAGTGTGGGGCGTGTACTAAACACCCTCAGCAATAATTGGCCACAGGGCATCCTGCCTGTGGCCAATCATTGCTCTCCTCGCTGCCGGCGCTGTGATTGGCCAAGCATGCGGGGTCACAGTGCATGCTTGGCCAATCACAGCGCCTGGATGACACTGCGATGGCGTAGTGCATTGTGGGCCGTTCGCGTCACTCGAATTTGGCGCGAACGGCCCAAATCGTTCGATCTTCGTCGAACGATCGAACAGCCAATGTTCGAGTCGAACGTATGTTCGACTCGAACACGAAGCTCATCCCTAGTTATCAATTATTTATGCCCTGTAGGTGGCAGTAGAGACTCAGAATCCGGAGGTTATAATGGTGGCCTCTTACTATATAGTATGTGATAGATCTAGCCTTGTGTGGTATTGGTACTACCTGGAACAAAATGTAACTTTTCCAGCAATTGGAATTCTGTCATTGAAGCAATTAAACAATACATTGCTGCACCAATAAAAAAAATGGTACAGGCACATACCGGCCAGAACTGAAATTTAAAGCGGAGGTCCACCCAAAAAAAAAATATTAAAAGCCAGCAGCTACAAATACTGCAGCTGCTGACTTTTAATAAATGCGATGTCGGCAACCGAAGCTGAGCAATCGCTCGTCTCTCGGCTGCCCCCGCTGCCATCCTCGGTGAGGGAATCAGGAAGTGAAGCGTTGCGGCTTCACTGCCCATTTCCCTACTGCGCATGCGCTGTCTCCTGGAACCAATGTGTTTCCCAGAAGACAGCGGGGGGGGGGGGGTGGCTCAGTGGAGTGGGAGTCTATACATGGAAGTGGGTGCAAATACCTGTCTTAGACAGCTTAGACAGGTATCTGCACCCCCCTCCCCCCTGAAAGGTGCCAAATGTGACACCGGAGGGGGGGAGGGTTCCGAAAAGCGGAGATTCACTTTTCCTGTGGACCTCCGCTTTAAAGCTGCCTTTATTTTCCCCATGCAGGGCTAAGTAAAAGCTTTGCTTCCTATCCTGCCCTCCTGTCTATTGATACTTACCTTCCACCATGCCCCTCTGGCACCCATCAATGCACATTTACTTACCATGCTCAGATGAAGGTGCAGAGCCCTTTAACTGTATTTCCCACAACTCCCTGGGCTGCTGGTCATCCCCAAGGTAGATAAGTCTCTCTGCTTCCTTCCCTCAGCAGCTCAGAGAGGCCACAGCAGATGACGCAGAGGTAGCTGGGCAAGTGATCTGCAGCCAGGTGAGAGGTCCTCCACTGTCAAAAACCAGTGTGCGCTCAGTGGCCTGGTAGCATACAGCTCCTCCAGAAGACCAAGCTACTGTAGGGAATTCCTTTCTGGTTACTACCTAAGTACTCCAGTGGGGTGGTTATTTGTCATCAGGCATGTATCCCTGCAGCTCTTCACCTGTGTTACCAGGAGAGAGGTCCTCCACTGTCAGAACCAGCGTACAGACAGGAGCCCAATAGCATTTAGCTCCTGCAGAAGACCCAGCTACTGTGAAGAATCCCTTCTTGGTTACTGCCAAAGTACTTAAGTGCGGTGGTTCTTTGTCATAAGGCACGGGATCCCTCCTTCTGTTCACCAGTGTTATCGATCTTCAGCCAGGTGAGAGGTCCTCCACTGTCAGAACCCAATAGCGTTTAGCTCCTCTAGAAGATTCAGCTATAATGGGGAATCCCTTCCTGGTTACTAACAAAGTAGTTCAGTGGGGTGGTCCTCTGTCATCAGGCATGTATCCTTCCAGCTGTTCACTTGTGTCACCGATCTGCAGCCAGGTGAGAGGCCCTCCACTGTCAGAACCAGCAAGCATGCAGGAGCCCAATAGCATTTAGCTCCTCTAGAAGACCCAGCTTCTGTGGGCAATCCCTTCCTGGTTACTACAAGAGTACTCCAGTGGGGTGGTCCTTTGTCATCAGGCACGGTATCCCTCCTGCTGTTCACCTGTGTTATCAATCTGCAGCCAGATGAGAGGTCCTCCACTGTCAGAACTATCATGGGACAGGAGCCTAATAGCACACCGCTTCTCCAAAAGACCCAGCTACTGTGAGGAATCCCTTCCTGGTTACTACAAGAGTACTCCAGTGGGGTGGTCATTTGTCATCAGGCTTGAATCCCTCCAGCTGTCCACCACTGTCAGAACTAGCGTGTGGGCAGGAGCCTTACCGTTGTGACCCATAGGAAACCATGTTAAATGGATTGTAGTGCGTTTCTGCAAATCTGAAAACGCACTGCCACCCTGCTTCACACCTATAACGCGAGGCGGGGACCCTGTGATCTGTAGGAGTTTCCCCGCACTAAGCTCAAATCGCACTGCCCTTGCAATCAGTAGCGGGTGTCAGTGCAATGTTAGCACACCCCAAACGCAGATCACAATCGCAGTCCAATTTGCCTGCACCGGATCACATGGTACAAAACTACCATGCGATCCGGTTGCAGAGCTTTTCTAAAATAGGTGCATGCACTACTTTGGTGCGATTTGAGCCCATTAAAAATGAATGGGCTCAAATCACATTGCACTGAATCGCATGTGAATTGCACAGGAATTGCATTAGATATATATATATATATATATATATATATATATATATATATATATAAATAAATGTGAAATGCGTTTTCAAGTAAACACATATGTTTTCTGAGGGCCAGTTCACACCACATGCAGTCCAGTGCATTTTTTTCTGCATCAAAAACGCATGGAAAGTAGGTTATATGGTTTCCAATGGCAAAGTTTACACCAGTGCTTGCAGTTCCAGGAAAAAAAGTAGAACATGCTGCATTTTTCCTGCACTGGACTGTACTGGAATGCAGTAAAATGTATCAAAAATGCACTGGAACGCATCACAAACGCACGGACCCCAGTACAGCGTATTTCCCGCACCACATCAATGTGAACTGGGGCTAAAGCGCAGGGTGCTGTTTACCGCGGTGCCCTACAAAACACAGGGAGCTGCGGGGAAAACGCTGACATGTTGCCGATTTCCACACAAGTGCGATCAAGGCGCATAGCGAGCGACTATTCTCTGCTGTCCTTGCGGTGTTCTGCGTTCTTATAGAAAATCGCACTCGGGGGGGGGGGGGGGGGGCACCTTAAGCCTAGGTTCACACTGACTGCAGGAATGAAATCATGCGATTTTAGCTGAACTCGCACAACGTCATTCCCGCATGTCAGTCCCGACTTCGGGGGGCGATTTCAGAGACTTCTCTGCGGGTTTCTGCACAGATGTCAAAGTAAATCGCACCCCCAAATCACCAAAAGTAGTACAGAAACGACTTTTGGGAATCTGTGCGGCGTCGCAATTGCCGCCGATTTGGCTTGCGATTTGACATGTCAAATTGCATCAATGTGAACGTGGGCTTAACCTAGGTTCACACTATGAATCCCACAGGAATCGCACCGCACAGGGAGCTGCAGGAAAACGCTGACACGTTGAAGATTTCCACACAAGTGCAATCAAGGCGCATAGCGAGCGACTGTTCTCTGCTGCCCTTGCGGCATCCTGCGTTCATCTAGAAAAATCGCACTGGAGGGGAGGTACCATAAACCTAGGTTCACACTATAAACACCATGTGAACTGCACAAAAATCGCACCGCACAGGGAGCTGCGGGGAAAACGCTGACATGTTGCGGATAAAGTGCGATCGAGACGCATAGCAAGTGACTGTTACCTGCTGCCCTTGTGGCATCCTGCGTTCATCTAGAAAATCGCACTCGGGGGGGTACCTTGGTTCACACTAGAAACCCCATGTGAACCGCACAGGAATTGCACAGCACAGGGAGCTGTGGGAAAACGCTGACATGTTGCGATCAAGGCGCATAGCGATCGACTGTTCACTGCTGCCCTTGTGGCATCCTGCGTTCCTCTAGAAAATCGCACTGGGGGGGAGTACCTTGGTTCACACTAGGAACCCCATGTGAACCGCACAGGAATCGCACCGCACAGGGAGCTGCGGGAAAACGCTGACATGTTGCGGATAAAGTGCGATCGAGACGCATAGCAAGTGACTGTTACCTGCTGCCCTTGTGGCATCCTGCGTTCATCTAGAAAATCGCACTCGGGGGGGGTACCTTGGTTCACACTAGAAACCCCATGTGAACCGCACAGGAATTGCACAGCACAGGGAGCTGTGGGAAAACGCTGACATGTTGCGATCAAGGCGCATAGCGATCGACTGTTCACTGCTGCCCTTGTGGCATCCTGCGTTCCTCTAGAAAATCGCACTGGGGGGGAGTACCTTGGTTCACACTAGGAACCCCATGTGAACCGCACAGGAATCGCACCGCACAGGGAGCTGCGGGGAAAACGCTGACATGTTGCGATCAAGGCGCATAGCGAGCGACTGTTCCCTGCTGCCCTTGTGGCATCCTGCGTTCCTCTAGAAAATCGCACTGGGGGGGAGTACTTTGGTTCACACTAGGAACCCCATGTGAACCACACAGGAATCGCACCGCACAGAGAGCTGCGGAAAAATGCTGACATGTTGCGATCAAGTTCGATCAAAGCGCATAGCGAGCGACTGTTCCCTGCTGCCCACGCTGACACTCTACCCTTGCGGCGCCCTGCGTTCTTCCAGAAAATCGCACACGAGTGTCTAAGCCCTCCCGTATTGGATCTCATTAAATATCGTTAATCGCTTTATTGCTCTTTTTTTTTTTTTTTTTTATTATTTCTATCGCAGCTCTTTGTCTCTTTAACGCAGCCGGTAAAGCGATTTGCGTCCAGGAAATGCACGCTGTTGCCACCAGGGAATGGGTTAACGTGCTGCAGGAAGGCCGAGGTGCAGATCTGGATCATGGCTGGGGGGGGGGGGGGAGGGGAATATAAAAAAAAAAAAAAAAAAAAAAAAAAGCTTTTTCCTGCTCAGGGCTCCCAACACTGAGATTGTTCAGTCTGCCAGTTCCACGCATCGTCCTCGCTTCCCCTCCTCCTCCTCCTTCATTTTTTACACATCCTCCCTGCCAGACTTACATTGGGGGGGGGTCGTCTTCTATTACAAATTTAATTATTGCGCTCCCCCCATCCATTAAAAGCGTCTCCAGTCTGAACGCACGATTCGCCCTTTTCTGCGACGAGACGCAATAATAATGGAAAGTAACGGCACGAGGGACGCCGGGGAGGAGGAATGACATTGGCAGGGATTAGGGAGGGGGCTGACATTTAAAAAATAAAATCCATTGTAATAAAAAATTGCCCAAATTTGCCAAAATTTTCTTTTTTTTTTTGCACATGGCTGGTTGTAGAATGAAGCTGTGCGGGCGAGGAGGCGTCGCGGCTCTGCGCTCTTCTCATTAGAAGGGTTACAGTGGATGGGGCTCCTCTGCGCTTGCCTACATTTTCCCTTTTTTTTTTTTTTTCCCTTCCCTTCCAGATCTGCTGAAGACTGGAGAGGACTGTCTGCCTCCCCTCCACCCCTCCTATACCTCCCCCTTTGCATCCTCCAGATGATGCCTCCTCCTAGTACTGCATGCAGACCCTAGTCCTGCTCCACTGCAGAGACCGGAGGGAGGGGGAATCCAGCACCTCTACCATTACAATGTGGCTTTTTTCGCAAGGGGGGTGACCGCCTTTGAACCCCTGACGTTCCTTTTCCCTACAAGTGCTTCCAATGTTGGCTTTGGATTTATCGCTTCCTCGCGTGGTCTGATCTCCATCCTATGGCTTTGCCGCATGCTGGACACTGGATGAGCTTTGTGCCGTAGGATCGCTTTGTAGGATTATATCAATAATTTGTTTGTTTTTTGTTATTTTTTTTTTCTTTTTGTTTTAAAAATGGAGAGTAATATCTTTACTCCCATCTTGGAGAATTTTATGAGCAGCCCTCTGGTGAGCTGGGTAAGCAGTCCTCCTTTTTCTTTCGCCTTGGTCGTTCTTGGAGGGGGTGGGGGGGGGGGGCGCTCACGGATCCATGTGCTGCTATGTCGGTAATAACGGCTTCTCTTCTTCCACAGATTAAGACTTTTGGAGTTCTGGTCAAAGGAAAAGGGACCTTGCTGGACGAATATGTGGCTTTGGTGGACGGCGTGTTCCTCAATGAGGTCATGTTCCAGATGTAAGTGATAAAAAATCACAGTGATACGGTTGCATGGTTCATATGACTTGTTTTTTGTAATGAAGGGGTGATGGGTAATGTTTTTGGGGGACAGTGTTTGTTGAGGTCATAGGTGTTCAGGTCCTGAGGTGGTGGTGGGGGTTCTAGACATGAGGTCATAGGTGTTCAGGACCTGGGGTGGTGAGGCTTCAGGACCTGAGGTGGTGGGGGTTCTAGACATGAGGTCATATTGGTTCAGGACCTGAGGTGGTGGAGGTTCTAGACATGAGGTGGTGGGGGTTCAGGACCTGAGGTGGTGGAGGTTCTAGACATGAGGGCATAGGTGTTCAGGACCTGAGGTGGTGGGGGTTCAGGACCTGAGGTGGTGGAGGTTCTAGACATGAGGGCATAGGTGTTCAGGACCTGAGGTGGTGGGGGTTCTAGACATGAGGGCATAGGTGTTCAGGACCTGAGGTGGTGGGGGTTCTAGACATGAGGTCATAGGTGTTCAGGACCTGAGGTGGTGGGGGTTCTAGACATGAGGGCATAGGTGTTCAGGACCTGAGGTGGTGGGGGTTCTAGACATGAGGGCATAGGTGTTCAGGACCTGAGGTGGTGGGGGTTCTAGACATGAGGGCATAGGTGTTCAGGACCTGAGGTGGTGGGGGCTCTAGACATGAGGGCATAGGTGTTCAGGACCTGAGGTGGTGGGGGTTCTAGACATGAGGGCATAGGTGTTCAGGACCTGAGGTGGTGGGGGTTCTAGACATGAGGGCATAGGTGTTCAGGACCTGAGGTGGTGGGGGTTCTAGACATGAGGGCATAGGTGTTCAGGACCTGAGGTGGTGGGGGTTCTAGACATGAGGTCATAGGTGTTCAGGACCTGAGGTGGTGGGGGTTCTAGACATGAGGTCATAGGTGTTCAGGACATGAGGTGGTGGGGGTTCTAGACATGAGGTCATAGGTGTTCAGGACATGAGGAGGTGGTGGGGGTTCTAGACATGAGGTCATAGGTGTTCAGGACATGAGGAGGTGGTGGGGGTTCTAGACATGAGGTCATAGGTGTTCAGGACATGAGGAGGTGGTGGGGGTTCTAGACATGAGGTCATAGGTGTTCAGGACATGAGGTGGTGGGGGTTCTAGACATGAGGTCATAGGTGTTCAGGACATGAGGGGGTGGTGGGGGTTCTAGACATGAGGTCATAGGTGTTCAGGACATGAGGGGGTGGTGGGGGTTCTAGACATGAGGTCATAGGTGTTCAGGACATGAGGTGGTGGTGGGGGGGTTCAGGACCTGGGGTAGTGGGGGTTCTAGACATGAGGTCATAGGTGTTCAGGACATGAGGTGGTGGTGGGGTGTTCAGGACCTGAGGTGGTGGGGGTTCTAGACATGAGGTCATAGGTGTTCAGGACATGAGGTGGTGGTGGGGGGTTCAGGACCTGGGGTGGTGGGGGTTCTAGACATGAGGTCATAGGTGTTCAGGACATGAGGTGGTGGTGGGGTGTTCAGGACCTGAGGTGGTGGGGGTTCTAGACATGAGGTCATAGGTGTTCAGGACATGAGGTGGCGGCGGGGGGGTTCAGGACGTGAGGCGGCAGGGGGGTTCAGGACGTGAGGCGGGGTCCTGGACGTGAGGCGGCGGGGGTCCTGGACGCGGGGAGGTAGGCGTTTAAGACATGAGATTGGTATTGAGGGCTAAAGTGTGTCTTCCTTCACACTTCAACGCTCAACATGGAGAGTCTTCATTCTACTCCGCGGTGCCCTTCACACCTGAGCGTCGTTCCGCTTGAGGGTTGCCTCTCAAAAAAAAGTAGATGAGCTTCTTTGGCACAGAGTTGTGTATTTTTGGTTCCTATAGACGTCAATAGGAAAACGGCTTTTTTTGGGCAGTTTCTTGGCTCACCTTCTACTGACTAGCTTCGCATTGGTTAAAACAAAAATACTTAACGTCCAAAAACCTTGTGTACAAAAGTACCCAAAAAAACGTTACAGGAGGCCGAAGCTGAAGGGCGAACCGAGCCTAAAAGGTGACTTTACACTATACAATCTGATCTTTAGATCTACCATCAACTACGTGATGCATGAACTTTCCTGATTTGATACTATCTGAATGGCATGTTTAGGTTTGTCTTTATATTACATCGTTTTGGTATTGTATTTTATTTACTTGTTTTTATTTATTTTTATTTTACTTTGGTATTGTATAGTGTATGGTGAATTTTATGAAAGTACTAAAGCTGGCTATACACGATACAATCTGCAATCTCCTTTTTGGGCCCATTCACACCTTTGCTGGCAGCTATTTCCAGCACAACCCCAACCGGACAAAGCTGCCTTGTCTCCAATGGTGTCAGTTCACCCCGCTGCATTGGCTGCCAAGTAAACCAGCCTATCACAACCACGCCGGGGTTCATAGAACCAGAACCCTATTGAATTGTCACTTGTAACATTTCAATAAAGTTCTGTTTAAAAAAAAGTAAACAGTGCGATCGCACAGTACACTCCAGCAGCCATGCGTTCAGCACAGCTCACTGGTTTATAACAATTATTGGGACTAATCTAAACAATTCATTCAAATTGTATGAAATCAGGCAGCTGGATCTTCAGCTGGCCACACACGTTACAATCTTCCTTTTTAGATCTACCAACAGCTGTGTAGTGCAAGGTCCGGCATAATTCGATGCAGACTGATTGGATAGTTTAGGTAGATCCTCATTATACATAGTTTTGTTAAAGTTGATTGTATGGTCAGATTGTAACTTGTATGGTGACCCTTAGATCTACCATCAGCTACAGTATATGTCATACAAGGCCTGCCTAATTGGATAGATTAGGTAAGTCCTCGTATTACATAGTATCAGTAGATCGAAAGTTATTGGATTGTATAGTAAGATTACAATGTGTATGATGTCCCCAAAGGTGGCCACACACTATACAATCAGACTGTAAAATTTCCCTTAGTTTTGGTAAATCTATGTAATATAAGCACAAACTTACACAAGCCATTCAATTGGTATCCAGTCAGGCCGGCCCTTATACTGCATAGTTAATGGTGGATCTAAAGGAGATTGTACAGGTAGATTGTATAGTGTATGGTCAGTTTTGGTTTCGCAGACTGCAGGCACTTTTTAATGAGCTTCTGCAGCAGCTGCCTCTCGCACTAATGTCTTTTTTACGGTGGTTCAGACGGTCTAATGTGAACCAGCTCAAGTGGAAATTTCGGAAACTTGAAGCCCCCCCCCCCCCCCAGGGCTTCACTGTCTGGATTCCAGCTGGAAAAAAAAAGTGTATAATTTCTGAGTCCGTTATTTGGCGCGGGATGTGGGTCCGTTATATGGTACTGGATGAGGGTCCGTTGCATGGTACTGGATGAGGGTCCGTTATATGGTACTGGATGAGGGTCCGTTGCATGGTACTGGAAGAGGGTCCGTTGTATGGTACTGGAAGAGGGTCCGTTGTATGGTACTGGAAGAGGGTCAGTTGTATGGTACTGGAAGAGGGTCCGTTGTATGGTACTGGAAGAGGGTCCGTTGTATGGTACTGGAAGAGGGTCCGTTGTATGGTACTGGAAGAGGGTCAGTTGTATGGTACTGGAAGAGGGTCCGTTGTATGGTACTGGAAGAGGGTCCGTTGTATGGTACTGGAAGAGGGTCCGTTGTATGGTACTGGAAGAGGGTCCGTTGCATGGTACTGGAAGAGGGTCCGTTGCATGGTACTGGAAGAGGGTCCGTTGCATGGTACTGGAAGAGGGTCCGTTGCATGGTACTGGATGAGGGTCCGTTGCATGGTACTGGATGAGGGTCCGTTGCATGGTACTGGATGAGGGTCCGTTGCATGGTACTGGATGAGGGTCCGTTGCATGGTACTGGATGAGGGTCCGTTGCATGGTACTGGATGAGGGTCCGTTGTAAAGGTACTGGATAGGAAGGAGGGGGTGTCCGTTATTTGACACCAGATGAGGGTCCGTTGTGTGGCGCTGAATTGGGGGGGGCATTATTTGGCACTGCATAGGAGGGGGGATCCGTTATTTGACACCAGATGAGGGTCCATTATGTGCGCTGATCGAGGGTCCATTATTTGGTGCCGGATGGAAGGGGGCCTGTTATTTGACACCAGATGAGGGTCCGTTATGTAGTACTGAATGAGCGTCTGTTATTTGGCACTGGATGAAAGGGGGGTCCATTATGTGGCGCTGAACGAGGGTCCGTTATGTTATTTGGCGCCGGATGGGATGGGGGTCTGTTATTTGACACCGGATGAGGGTCCATTATTTGGTGCTGGTCCGGGGGGGCAGTATTTGGCCTCGGAGAGGGGGGGTCCATTGTGTGGGCCTACAAGAGGGATGAATCCTCTGGTTGCAGGGGGGAGCGCTGTCATTTGGCTCTGACAGTGACTGCTTGATTGACTCTGACACCCGTGTACAATGGGAAAGGATTAAATTAAAGGACAACCCGCCCTCTCTTGTTAAGCTTTCAAGTGAAGGAATGAAGCGAGCTTCTATCAGTCTGTGTGTGTTGGGGGTATTCGGGGTCGTAGTTGCCGATCACACGGTATTTTCTTCTAATACAGAATAAAGGGCGGTGTAGGAAGCGCGGTATCTGGCGTGGAATCGGAGGCCATGTGCTCAGACAGTGGGCTGTATGGATAGATAAGGAAGTCGTGTTCCCAGCCCAGTGATGTCACAATCCCCCCGAGAAGGATGAGCGGCTCCGATTTCCTGACTACAGATGTCTGAGCCATCCATTGCTTGTACTACGGGGCTCTTTGTATAGAGGCTTGTTTAATAAAGAGCAGTGATGTGATTGGTTGGTTGGATTGTGTTACCGCACTCAGATTACCCAGTAGCAGTTTCTGATTGGTTACTGTACTTCGCACGCTACCTTTTCAACTAAAGCTGATCATACATTAATTGGCCCTGGATGGGAGGAGGGGGTCCGTTATTTGGCACTGGATGGGAGGAGGGGGTCTGTTATTTGGCACTGGATGGGAGGAGGGGGGTCCCATATTTGGCCCTGGATGGGAGGAGGGGGTCCGTTATTTGGCCCTGGATGGGAGGAGGGGGTCCGTTATTTGGCCCTGGATGGGAGGAGGGGATCCGTTATTTGGCACTGGATGGGAGGAGGGGATCCGTTATTTGGCACTGGATGGGAGGAGGGGATCCGTTATTTGGCACTGGATGGGAGGAGGGGGTCTGTTATTTGGCACTGGATGGGAGGAGGGGGTCTGTTATTTGGCACTGGACGGGAGGAGGGGGTCTGTTATTTGGCACTGGATGGGAGGAGGGGGTCTGTTATTTGGCACTGGATGGGAGGAGGGGGTCTGTTATTTGGCACTGGATGGGAGGAGGGGGTCTGTTATTTGGCACTGGATGGGAGGAGGGGGTCTGTTATTTGGCACTGGATGGGAGGAGGGGGTCTGTTATTTGGCCCTGGATGGGAGGAGGGGGTCCGTTATTTGGCCCTGGATGGGAGGAGGGGGTCCGTTATTTGGCCCTGGATGGGAGGAGGGGGTCCAATATTTGGCCCTGGATGGGAGGAGGGGGTCCGTTATTTGGCCCTGGATGGGAGGAGGGGGTCCGTTATTTGGCCCTGGATGGGAGGAGGGGATCCGTTATTTGGCACTGGATGGGAGGAGGGGATCCGTTATTTGGCACTGGATGGGAGGAGGGGATCCGTTATTTGGCACTGGATGGGAGGAGGGGGTCTGTTATTTGGCACTGGATGGGAGGAGGGGGTCTGTTATTTGGCACTGGATGGGAGGAGGGGGTCTGTTATTTGGCACTGGATGGGAGGAGGGGGTCTGTTATTTGGCACTGGATGGGAGGAGGGGGTCTGTTATTTGGCCCTGGATGGGAGGAGGGGGTCCGTTATTTGGCCCTGGATGGGAGGAGGGGGTCCGTTATTTGGCCCTGGATGGGAGGAGGGGGTCCCATATTTGGCCCTGGATGGGAGGAGGGGGTCCGTTATTTGGCCCTGGATGGGAGGAGGGGGTCCGTTATTTGGCCCTGGATGGGAGGAGGGGATCCGTTATTTGGCACTGGATGGGAGGAGGGGATCCGTTATTTGGCACTGGATGGGAGGAGGGGATCCGTTATTTGGCACTGGATGGGAGGAGGGGGTCTGTTATTTGGCACTGGATGGGAGGAGGGGGTCTGTTATTTGGCACTGGATGGGAGGAGGGGGTCTGTTATTTGGCACTGGATGGGAGGAGGGGGTCTGTTATTTGGCACTGGATGGGAGGAGGGGGTCTGTTATTTGGCACTGGATGGGAGGAGGGGGTCTGTTATTTGGCCCTGGATGGGAGGAGGGGGTCCGTTATTTGGCCCTGGATGGGAGGAGGGGGTCCGTTATTTGGCCCTGGATGGGAGGAGGGGGTCCAATATTTGGCCCTGGATGGGAGGAGGGGGTCCGTTATTTGGCCCTGGATGGGAGGAGGGGGTCCGTTATTTGGCCCTGGATGGGAGGAGGGGATCCGTTATTTGGCACTGGATGGGAGGAGGGGATCCGTTATTTGGCACTGGATGGGAGGAGGGGATCCGTTATTTGGCACTGGATGGGAGGAGGGGGTCTGTTATTTGGCACTGGATGGGAGGAGGGGGTCTGTTATTTGGCACTGGATGGGAGGAGGGGGTCTGTTATTTGGCACTGGATGGGAGGAGGGGGTCTGTTATTTGGCACTGGATGGGAGGAGGGGGTCTGTTATTTGGCCCTGGATGGGAGGAGGGGGTCCGTTATTTGGCCCTGGATGGGAGGAGGGGGTCCAATATTTGGCCCTGGATGGGAGGAGGGGGTCCAATATTTGGCCCTGGATGGGAGGAGGGGGTCCGTTATTTGGCACTGGATGGGAGGAGGGGGTCCGTTATTTGGCACTGGATGGGAGGAGGGGATCCGTTATTTGGCACTGGATGGGAGGAGGGGGTCCGTTATTTGGCACTGGATGGGAGGAGGGGATCCGTTATTTGGCACTGGATGGGAGGAGGGGATCCGTTATTTGGCACTGGATGGGAGGAGGGGATCCGTTATTTGGCACTGGATGGGAGGAGGGGATCCGTTATTTGGCACTGGATGGGAGGAGGGGGTCTGTTATTTGGCACTGGATGGGAGGAGGGGATCTGTTATTTGACATTGGATGAGAGGAGGGGGGCGTTATTTGACACTGGTTGAGGGGCCATTATGTGGCGCTGAGCAAGGTCCATTATTTGGCACCAGATAGGAGGGGGGGTGTCGTCCGTTATTTTGTACTGGATGGGGGGTCCCTTATTTGATGAATGTGGCCACAAACAGGGGTCCGTTATTTGGCGTCGGATGGTGGTCCCTTAGGTGGCGCTGAACGTGGGTCCATTATTTGGCGGGGGTTCCGTTATTTGACACCGGATGAGGGCCCATTATTTGGCAACGAATGGGAGGGGGATGTCCGCTATTTCGCACTGAATGGGGGTCTATTATTTGGCACGGATGAGGGACTGCTATGTGGCGTTAAATGAGAGTCCGTTATTTGATGCCAGATGGGAGGAAGGGGTCAGTTATTTAACACTGGAGGGGAATCTATTATGTGGCGCTGAATGAGGGTCCATTATTTGACGCCGGATGGTAGGGGGGGTGTCTGTTATTTTGTACTGGATGGAGGGGTCCATTATTTGGCACCGGATGAGTGTCCGTTATGTGGCCTTAAACGGGAGTTCGATATTTTGTCGCCGGATGGGAGGAAGGGGTCCGTTATTTGACACTGGATGGGGGTCCATTATGTGACGCTGAACGAGGGTCCGTTATTTGGTGCCAGATGGGGGGGGGTCCGTTTTTCTGACACTGGATGAGGGTCTGTTATGTGGCATTAAATAGGGGCCTGTTATTTGGCGCGGGATGGGAGGGGGGTGTCCGTTATTTCATACTGGATGGGGGGTCATTATTTGACATCGGATGAGGGTCCGTCATGTGGCGTTAAACGGGAGTTCGTTATTTTGGCGCCGGATGGGAGGAAGGGTCCAGTTATTTGCCACTGGATGAACAAGGGTCTGTTATTTGGTGCCGGATGGGATCTAATCAGATGCAGCCACTGTTGGGGTATTCTGACAACCGTGGGTGCCGGATGTCAGAATGCAATAGCTGCCAGGGGAGATCCCTCCCTCAATCCATGCTGTTTACAATGGATGGGGGAATCGGTAGGTTGCTCTCATTCAACCTGCGGGGTTGAACAAAAGAAATCTTAAGGTGACCATACACTGCTGTACAATCTTTAGTGTTACCAAAACTATGTAGCATGAAGCCAAGCCTAAACAATCCAATGAGTTGTTTAATCATGGAAGGCCCTTGCGCTGTGTAGTTTATGGTAGATCTAAAGGAGATTGTATAGTGTATGGTCAGGGCCGTTTGAAGGAATTTGGGGGCCCCAAGCAGATTGAGGATTTTTTTTTTTTTTTTTTTTATTCAGAGGGGGGGCCGTCAAATCGCGGGGGGAGGGGGCCGCCAAATCGCGGGTGGGGCCGCCAATCGCGGGAGGGGAGGCAGCTCTGCTGGGGCCCCAGGCCAGCTAGGGGCCCCAAGCAGTTACTTGGTTTGCCTGTCCTGTTCCAACGGCCCTGTGTATGGTCAGCCTTAAGATCTTACATGGTACAATCTGATTCAATAATCCTTCTTTATGTACACCATCCACTATGTAGTGCAAAGGGCCTGCCTGATGTGGAAACAGATTGGTTAGACAGATTAGGTGTGTCCTCCGTATATTATATTATATAGTTTTAATAAATCTAAAAGAGATTGTACAATCAGATTGTATAGTGTATGACCAGCTTGTCTGCCTCCTCGAAGTCCCATGAGAAGACCCTCTTGCACTGGCCTGGAGCACATTCTTGTGGGATTTCCAGCATCGTTCTCTGAAGGAAGATGCAGTGATGTCGCCCGTGCTTCCTGGAAGTGCTGGAGGCCACAGCAGAGATATTACATTTTTCTTTGTTTGCTTATAAATGGATTTTTAACAACATTTTTGTTGGGGATGGCAGGGGGCCTCCCACAAAAAGGGACCATTTATTTACCAGAAACAATGTCCTAAAGATGCTTGTGTTGTGTGCGTTGTATGCCTGCTCCCCCCCCCCCCTGCTGCACTTAATGGTTCCTTCCATCAGCCTCCACATCCTATAGTGAATGTGGGTTTGGCAGGAAGAACCACAGAGGGCAGAGGGGGTGCCAGGCATAGGACACTCCCAGAAGTGCTGGATGCAGAGGAATCTTGGTCCAACAGTATCTTCTGAATATCCCTCCCCCCTGCTGCTCTCTATGGTTCCTTCCACCAGCCTCCACATCATATAGTGAATGTGGGTTTGGCAGGATGAACCACAGAGTGCAGAGTAGGGTGACCACATTTTTAAACTACCATTCATGGACAACCCCCCTTCCCAAAAATCAGCTTGTGCTGTAACGAATCACAGCACAGTGATTGGACACAAGAGGCGGGATTTATGACTTCTCCAATCACAAGCAGGGGGTGGGGATTGTGCTCCTCCAGGCATTCCCGGCCAGGACAAGTACTGTCAGTGAGTAAAGCAGTGATGTGGCGGCCTTTTTTGGGGGCATCAGATTGGCCCGGGGGGTTGGCTGTCCGTTTCATTCCAGGAAACACTGTATTGTCCTGGAATGAAGGTGCCCGGGACAGACCTACCCTAGTGCAGAGGGGGTGCCAGGCATGGGACACTCCTGGAGATGCTGGATGCAGAGGAGTTTTTTGCTAGCAGTATCTTCTGAATACCCCCCCCCCAGGGCCGGCCCTACCATGGGACCCGATGGTACCCCGGTCCCAGGCGGCACTTTAAGGGGGGCGGCAAATTGCCGCCCGTCAGCCAGCGACATTCCGTGTCTCCTACTGATTTTCCTTTCCTGTGTCCCCGATTTTCCAGCCGCCATGTTTAGTGTCCGGCGCCCTGTGATTGGACGAATGGGGGTCATGTGCGGCGTGGGGCTGGCCTGTCAGCGATCGCTCTAGAAGTCCCGCCTCCGCACATGACCGCCATACGCCCAATCACAGTGCGCCGGGAAACACGAACATGGTGGCGGGAGACAAGCACTGGAAGTGTGAGCTGTCTTCGCCTCCGCCTGTCCCTCTGCTTTGTTACGGCGCGGTGGAGATGGGATCATGGAGGTGCAGGCGTGCAGCGTCTGACACCATGGAGCGGGCTGCGGGTGGATGGCGCTGGGGGGAAGTTGGGACGCCAAAGCAGTTCTGCACATCCAGTGCTGAGGTCCGGAGGAGAGTCCTGGTGAAGAGCAGACAAAGGTAAGGAGGACTCAAAGGATGGATTCGCACCGAGCTGTGGGGAGGGGGTCGGGTGTGAGTAGTGCAGGAAGTAGGACTCCTACTGTAGGAGTCAGGTGGGTCTGTGTAGTAGGTCAGTGTAGGTGTAAGGTCGGTGGGTCAGTGTATGTGTCAGTCAGTGTAATAGTCAGTGTTGCTGTCAGGTCAGTGTAATGTGAGTAGTGCAGGATGTAGGAGTGAGGTAGGTGTCAGGTAGGTCAGTGTAGGTGTCAGGTAGGTCAGTGTAGGGGTCAGTGTAATGGTCATGTAGGTCAGGTGGGTCAGTGTAATGTGAGTAGTTCAGGAAGTAGGGGTCAGTGTAGGGGTCAGGGTAGGGGTCAGTGTAGGGGTCAGGGTAATGGTCATGTGGGTCAGTGTAATGTGAGTAGTGCAGGAAGTAGGAGTCAGGTGGGTCAGTGTAATGTGAGTAGTTCAGGAAGTAGGGGTCAGTGTAGGGGTCAGTGTAGGGGTCAGTGTAGGGGTCAGTGTAGGGGTCAGTGTAGGGGTCAGGGTAGGGGTCAGGGTAGGGGTCAGTGTAGGGGTCAGGGTAATGGTCATGTGGGTCAGTGTAATGTGAGTAGTGCAGGAAGTAGGAGTCAGGTGGGTCAGTGTAATGTGAGTAGGGTAGGGGTCAGGGTAGGGGTCAGGGTAGGGGTCAGTGTAGGGGTCAGTGTAGGGGTCAGAGTAATGGTCATGTAGGTCAGGTGGGTCAGTGTAATGTGAGTAGTGCAGGAAGTAGGGGTCAGTGTAGGGGTCAGGGTAGGGGTCAGTGTAGGGGTCAGGGTAATGGTCATGTGGGTCAGTGTAATGTGAGTAGTGCAGGAAGTAGGAGTCAGGTGGGTCAGTGTAATGTGAGTAGGGTAGGGGTCAGGGTAGGGGTCAGGGTAGGGGTCAGGGTAGGGGTCAGTGTAGGGGTCAGTGTAGGGGTCAGAGTAATGGTCATGTAGGTCAGGTGGGTCAGTGTAATGTGAGTAGTGCAGGAAGTAGGGGTCAGTGTAGGGGTCAGGGTAGGGGTCAGTGTAGGGGTCAGGGTAATGGTCATGTGGGTCAGTGTAATGTGAGTAGTGCAGGAAGTAGGAGTCAGGTGGGTCAGTGTAATGTGAGTAGGGTAGGGGTCAGGGTAGGGGTCAGGGTAGGGGTCAGGGTAATGGTCATGTAGGTCAGGTGGGTCAGTGTAATGTGAGTAGTGCAGGAAGTAGGAGTCAGGTGGATCAGTGCATGTGTCACGTAGGTGTGTCAGGGGGTCAGTGTAGGGGTCAGATAGGTCACATGTGTTCAAAAAATGTGCAGCGCTATGTGGTTAAAACCATGTGTGAAATAAATGTTAAACCTTGAAATGTGAAAAATTAATATATGAAAAATTAATTAAAAAGAAAACTAATGCAGAGTCCAAAAAGAACACAACATAGTCCGTGAAGAGTTAATTCCAAAAGCAAATCCATGAAGGGTTAAGGGCTGTAGCCAATAAAGAGACTAGGGTCTAGTGGAGCATAATAAAATAAAAATAAACATTTCTTGATCAGTTTAGGTCGATATGTATTCTTCTACATATGTTTGGTAAAAAAAATGCAATGTGTATATTGATTAGTTCGCGCAAAAGTTATACCGTCTACAAAATAGAGGATAGATTTATGGCATTTTTATTATTATTATTTTTTTTTTACTAGTGTAGCGGGGTCTGGTGATCTGCGATTTTTAGCTAGACTGTGACATTGCGGTGGACAGATTAGACACTTTTGACACTTTTTTGGGACCAGTGACATTTATACAGCGATCTGTGCTATAAAAATGCACTGATTAATGTGTAAATGTCACTGGCAGGAAAGGGGTTAAATGTGTTCCCTGGGAGGTGTTTCTAACTGGGGGGGATGGGACTGACTGTAGGAGGAGAGAGATCTCTGTTCCTAATCACTAGGAAGAGCAGATCTGTCTCCCCTCCCCTGTCAGAATAGGGATCTGTCTGTTTACATTAACAGATCCCCGTTCTGGCTCTCTGGAGCGATCGCGGCCACCAGCCACGCACAGGTCCTTTTATACTCCTTTACATGTATAGAGCCATGACAGGTCCACTTTAGTTATCATGATATAAAATAATGAATGTGGGGTATTTGGTGGGCGTGATTTTTTTTTTGGGGGGGGCAGCATTTAATTCTTGGTACCAGGCAGCACAATGTCTTGGGCCGGCACTGCCCCCCCCCCCCCACTGCACTCCATGGTTCTTTCCACCAGCCTCCACATCCTATAGTGATGAGTGGATGAACCACATATTGCTTGGAGGGGTAGGGGCCGGCATTGGACACGCCCTGAGGTGCCAAATGCAGAGGAATCTTTAGCCAGCAGTATCTTGTGAATACCCCTCCCCAAGCTGCACAATATGGTTCCTTCCACCAGCCTCCACATCCTATAGTGATAAATCACATAGTGTGTGTGTGTGTGTGGGGGGGGGTGCAGGCATGGGACACTCCTGGGGGTGCTGGATGCAGAGAAATCTTCAGCCATTCAGCCAGCAGTATTTTGTGAATACCCTTTTGACTCTGGCACTCGCCGGTATCCTTATTCCTTAACAACCAGGGAATAGCTGGTTGCTAAGGACATAGCAGGTGCCGGCTCCTAAAGAGGAGGTCCAGCCCCCCCACAAAATTAAGTCAGCAGCTACAAATACTACAGCTACTGACTTTTAATATATGGACACTTACCTGTCCAGGGAGCCCGCGATGTCAGCACCCGAAGACAATCTTCGCCGCCATTCCTGGTAAGGGAACCCTGCAGTGAAGCCCTGCGGCTTCATAGCCGGTTCCCTATTGCGCATGCACAAAGCGTGCTGCGCTTTCTAATTGTTCCGGCGGCGGAGGAAGGAGGAGGAGGGGTCCGAACTTCCGAAAGACAGGGCCACTGCCCCGTCACCTGAAAGTGGGGAACGGGGATCTGTCAAAAACAGGTCCCCGTTCCTCCCCCCTGAAAGGTGCCAAATGTGGCACCGGAGGGGGGGGGACATGGATAGTCGGAACTTCCACTTTTGAGTGGCACTCTGCTTTAACAATCGGCTGATATTTCATACATTCCTTAAAGTGGTATTAAACCCAAAATCAAAAATGTGATATATTGTAGCTTACCAATCATTAGATGTAGTGGCTGCATTAGCTTTCTTTTTTTTTTTTTTTAAGCTTTTTTCCCCTCTGTTTTCACCTGGTGATCTGGCCAGTAACGCACCGACTGTATCAGACCCCTCTCACACTGAGGGCGTATTGCAGTTGCTATAGCGTTAAAAATAGCGCCTGCAATCCGCCCTTAAACTGCTGCTCCATTGTCTCCAGTGTGAAAGCCCGAGGACTTTCACACTGGAGCGTTGCGCTAGCAGGACGGTAAAAAAAAGTCCTGCTAGCCGCATCTTTGGAGCGGTGACGGAGCTGTGTGTTTACCGCCCCTCCACCACTCCTGCACATTGAAATCGAAGGGACAGCATGGCTATACCGCCCGCAATGCGCTGCAGCGCATTGCGGGCGGTTTTAACCCTTTCTCAACCGCTAGAGGGGGTTAAAATCGCCCCGCTAGCAGGCCAAAATGCGCCGCAAATCCACCCATAGCGTTGGCGGTAAAAATGGCGGCGTTTTACCGCTGACACTATGGGCGGCTCAGTGTGAAAGGGGTCTTGGAGTGCCTCCACTCTGGATGAAGGACCACAGGGGGCACCTTTGAACAGCATCATTGTCAGTCTGGGGGGAGGAAAGTGTTGGATGTACTAGCACAGTGATGGAGAACCTTGGCACCCCAGATGTTTTGGAACTACATTTCCCATGATGCTAAACTACACTGTAGAGTACATGAGCATCATGGGAAATGTAGTTTCAAAACACCTGGGGTGCCAGGGTTTGCCATCAAGCAGATTTAGATATACCAACATATTAATGGAAAAAAGAAAAGGTTGGGACTTTGAATGAGGCCTGAGACAATTAAGTCACTAGACCTCCATCCCTGTCAATGCGAAGACAGAAAAGGGTCGGGACTTTATATGAAGCATGCGGATTGAAAGCCAAACAGAGCTAGTAAATCAGATAATGTAAATGTATTAAATATTATACAGTAAAATACATAAGACACCATGGTACATATTCCATCACCCAACATGGTTAGTTTGTTCATTAGCATTTGTTTGTAAATAAATTGAGTAAAACGGTAAAAACATGAGGTAGAACTGCATAGTAAATATTATTTGGCATCTGAATCTCGACGCGTTTCACGGCTGTCATGCCGCTCATCAGGAGCTGATAGTTAATGGATGTCTATAATACAAGAACATTGTATCAAATGATAGGTTAGGCTTGTAAGGGAAAAGTTATATATAAGGGGGAGAGAAATATGCACTTAAACAGCCCATACTTACAGGTCGGGTGATGGTATGGGCACGGCAGGGGGCATGTAGGCGGCCGGGGATGCAGCTTCAGATGCCAAATAATATTTACCATGCAGTTCTACCTCATGTTTTTACCGTTTTACTCAATTTATTTACGAACAAATGCTAATGAACAAACTAACCATGTTGGGTGATGGAATATGTACCATGGTGTCTTATGTATTTTACTATACCAACATATTAAAGACAAACTCCAGCTCACACTTTATAATCAGTTACAGCCAACCATTTTTAATTTTTTTTTATCATTTTTGGAATAAAGGTTTTAGATAAACAAAGGCTGATCATTGTCAGCACCCCTGTCTCTGGTAAATGGTTTGTCTTCTCCCTGTAAACTGATACATATGCAGAAAAACTTGTTCTTTTGAAAAACAAAAGACTTACTGGCTGGATCACCGGGTGAATTTAGAAGAAAGCCTTAAAAGAAAACAAATGCAGCCATCGCATCCTACACAAGAATTGGTAAGCTGCAATATAATGTTTGCTTTTGGGTTTAATAGTGCTTTTTCGGATTGGAATGCCCAGTTTCAGATGCTGGCCAGGTTATGTTTTCTGGCCGTGTTTCCTATTATTATTATTCCTGAGACTCGTTAGTCATGCTGCGCTAGGTCTGTGACGACATGCGAACCCAGCAGAGGCAGAATGACCAATCCATGGATGATGTTTCCCGATCATACAATGAAGAAGGAAATCTGACCCGGTCTATGACCATCTGGGTTTAGTCACGCTTTTTAACCCCCTGTGTGCCTCCAGGCAGCCGTTCATCATATCCTTCTATTGTACGGTGTAACGCTCCTCACATTGACCTTTTTTACTTCTAAGCTAAGGATAGGGGAACTGTACCCCGCAGCTGTGTGAGCCTGGCGCAAATAACGCCCCATTACCTCTTGTTGCCCACGTAATGCATATATGTAGCAGCAAGGAGCTTTAATGCCCATGCACCGCACATATGCATCGATAGGTGGCAGGGCTTTCTGTGCTGACCACGCTGTCAGTCCGTTGTGATGATTTGAGAGCTGGCAGGACTTGTTTTCTGATCATGTGACCACTGTGACAGCTAATTAAAGTGGTTGGCTGATCCTTCCTGCCCCCCTTAGGTGTGCAGACCCTGTTTAAATGGATGGTGGGGCTGCATGGGAAGGGGTTAAGACCCTCCCGAAAGACGTGCAAGGGGCGGCCTATCCATTAGGGGCGCCCGAGCACCGCCCCCCCCCCATCCTCACTACCCCCTATATGCAGTGTATAGAATCATGCATAGCATGAATCTATCCGTGGCCACCCCCTATTCATGCGTCCGGCCCCTTTTGGGTCACCGGGCATATGAATTAGAGCGGACAATGTTTTTTTTTTTTTTGTAAGAATCTGATTAGAGCCATAGGCTGTAATAGGCTTCAAAATAGGGTGGGACGCAGAGCATTTCGTCTAGAGCCCACCCAGGTGTGTTGCAACAGCAAATTAAAATTTGCTGTTGCAACACTGATCCTCCTTCTGGCCAATCAAGAAGCATGTTTGAAACCCATTTCCTGATTTGGCCAAAACGTTAGGCGATTCTATTGGGCACTGGGAGGAGGAGGAGAGAGGAGACACCGCAGAAGCTGCTCCAGGAGAGGGCCCCGGAGCAGCTTTCCCCGAGCCCGCCATGGTCTTACCACCCACATCCAAGGTAAGGACAGTGGGTGGTGGTGGTGGGGGGCTGTGTTAGTGCTGCGTGATACATGTAATGGCCATACGCTACTGGGTCTTTGAATGAATGTTCGTACAAAAAAATTGTTCAAACATTTGTACGAAAATTTTCAGTGCATACGACGACTTGACAAATGTTGTTTTAAAAGTACTTCAAAATTTCATTTGCTTTGAACATTCAACTTTGAAATGACTGGACTTTACCGAATGAAAACCACAAACTGTTGGAAATTGTTTAATTCGAGAAAAATTTCCCATCCTGCTCATTTGAATTTGTTCTTCGCTGGGTTTGAAAATGAACATCCATGTGACCCCCTACTAATGATAAAAACATCAAATTAAATGTTCTTAAAACAAAGAATTTCTAACAAAACCCGACTAGGGTATAGTCCTTTTTATCAAGGCATAAGGAACTGTGCAAATACCGGCCCTTTAAGAATTCTCTGCTCTGATTACACAAAAGGACTGCCCTGCGAAAGAATAGTGTAAAAAGTGATAAGATCCACAATCTCAACAATAACGATTCCTGTTCAAAACTTTCTCCATAAAGTCCCATATTTCCAAAAAAAAGTGCTTTGCCACAAATGTCCCCTTGTGTAATTCACCACCATCAAGTCAATGTCCCTCGGATGAATCGAGGCGGATTGCACAAGGGGACATTTGTGGGGAAACAAGTTTTCTTGGAAATATAGGGCTTTATGGAGAAAGTTTTGGACTTGAATCATTATTAATGTTGAGATTGTGGATCTTATCAATTTGAACGAACAGTAATATTGCCCTTCGAAATTATAGTGTAAAAAATAAGATCCACCATCTCAACAATAACGATTTTCATCCAAAGTGTTCTCCATAAAAACCCTATATTTCCAAGAAAACTTGTGTAGCGCTACCCCCAGTTAAGAGAGCCGCTGGTTTTGTTTTGGGCCCTGTAGTGCACCGCTGTCAACCCCTGGCAATCGGCTCTACCCTCCCGTGGCACAGCTAGTAAGGGGAGATAGGACCGCGTGACCGCAACTCTAGGTGACGCAGTCCTATGGCAAACACACACAGTGGTATACTTTAAAACTTCTATTAAAGTAAGTGAAACTGACACCAATGTACTTGACCCAGATATTTTACTGAGGCTAATGGGCAAGTAATAAACAACAGTATAGCAAGTTGCAGATCCCTGCAATAAACAGTAATAAAGATAAACAGGGTAATCAGAATAATAAAGTATTGCTGTGCAACTCTAGCGCTGCCCTTTTACAGCTACTTCCCCTCATGGGTAGACTAACACTCAGCAATGTCTATCTATGCAGTCAGGCCTGACTGATCTAAATGGAAGTTCAGTGAAACAATATTCGCTAGCAATCTTTCGGTGGTGCACTTGAAGAACAACTTTGTAATCCCAATGAATAGTAAAGATAAAGTATCTGTCTTTAAACAGCTCTCACCACCCGGACAAGTCCAAGTCCGTTTCCTCCGCCGATTCGTCTGGGAACAGGAATCCACCGACATCCAAGTCTTCAATCCTTCTGGTGTACTGCAGCAAGGAGGAGAAGATGTCTCTAAGGCCCCATGCACACGAGACGCTGTTATTTGCTGTTGAACGCGCGTTCAGAGGCAGTTGGACGCTTTTTTTAACTGCCCCTGAACCCATTCAATGTTATCCTATGTGTCCATGCACACACTCTCGTTTTTTGGCGTTTACAAGCAGTTGCGTTTAACCTCGTTTTTCCAGAAGCAAAAAAATGTGTTCAGACGCAAAAGTTTTCCACGTTTCAGACGCTAAACGCTGCTAAACGCGGTACCGGCGTTTTGCCGCGTTTGCGTTTATAAGCGTTTTTAAAGGTGACCTATTTTTTAACATTAGAAATCTCAAAAATGATGGCAAATGATGAAAAACTATTAAAAAATATAAAAGAAAACTGTAATTGCTTGCATTGCATTGTGGACAATCCACAACTTGTGGCAGGTAACGTGGCAAGTGGACAATCAACAACTTGTGTCAGGTGATGTGGCCAGGTGACGTGGCAAGTGGACAATCCACAGCTTGTGGCAGGTGACGTGGCCAGGTGACATGGCAGGTGACGTGGCCAGGTGATGTGGCCAGGTGACGTGGCAGGTGATGTGGCAAGTGGACAATTCACAACTTGTGGCAGGTGACATGGCACGTGATGTGGCCAGAAGACGTGGAAAGTGGACAATCCACAACTTGTGGCAGGTGACGTGGCAGGTAATGTGGGCAGGTAACATGGCTAGGTGACGTGGCAGGTGACGTGGCAAGTGGACAATTCACAACTTGTGGCAGGTGACGTGGCACGTGATGTGGCCAGGTGACATGGCAAGTGGACAATCCACAACTTGTGGCAGGTGATGTGGCAGGTAATGTGGGCAGGTAACATGGCTAGGTGACGTGGCAGGTGACGTGGCAAGTGGACAATTCACAACTTGTGGCAGGTGACGTGGCCAGGTGACGTGGCACGTGATGTGGCCAGGTGACATGGCAAGTGGACAATCCACAACTTGTGGCAGGTGATGTGGCCAGGTGACGTGGCAAGTGGACAATCCACAACTTGTGGCAGGTGACGTGGCCAGGTGACGTGGCAAGTGGACAATCCACAACTTGTGGCAGATGATGTGGCAAGTGATACGCTAAATACAAGTACACTGCTGCTCTCTCAGCTGCTGCTACTCACTCTGGTCTCACAAACTGGCTGAAATGGTTAAAATTTACTCTTTTTTGAGCTTAGGGAGGGTCTATGATGAAACGCTTATAAACGCAAACACGGTTAAACGCCGCTAAACGCGGCCGCAAACGCGGCAAAACGCACATTTATAAACGCCGGTTTCAGCGTTTAAAAACGTGTGTTCAGCAGAGTTTGCACCTGCGTCTCGTGTGCATGGGGCCTAAGGCTCTGCTAGGCTGGCAGAGGGGCTCTTTGGAAAAGAGCACAAGGCCCAGGCTTCAGGCCTTGTGCATACAGCAGTTCAGCACAGAGATCCTCTTGCTAGGAGAGGGGGTGTCCAAAAGAGGCAGAACAAACTCCACCTCCCCTTTATAAAGTCTGCCCCAGCAGTCTCTGTTCCGGAGCAATGCACCCTGGGTGCTGCAAGATGTACTGGGAGATGTAGTCTCTCTGTATTAAAGGGGAATACCCCGCTACACACTCCCCCCACTTTGAATCTTTGGTCCCCAAAGACATCTAACATTTTTAGATCTGCAAAACATTTAAGCTTCAATGCGGTTGCATAGAATTGACAGAGGAGCCTCCCACCAATCATCATATGATGGGGAGCTGTCCTGTCCACAGGTCACTTCAGTGGGGGTGACCTGTCTAACTGTGCCAGGAAGTGAGCTGGGGTTGCCCTCCACCAAATCTGTGGTGAGAAGGTCAGGCTCTCTTGACAACCCTTGAGGGGTGAGGATAACTTCTTCGGTGCTCTCACCCATCACTTCACAAGTCGGTCTCTTGAGAGGATACTTAACTCTTCGTTTTTTCTGTTCCACTGGCTCAGACATGGTATGCTCACTAGTCTCTTTGAGTACTTCTGCATCCTGCAGATCGGTTTCTTCCACTAATGCTATGGATCCTTCTTCTGGCAGTGAGGGTAAGGGATCACATCTGGGGAGGGCAGGGGCTAAAAGCCGTTTCACCAGATCGGTATTGGTCCCAACGATGAGAGAGCTTCTTGAGGGCCCTGGCAGCCAGGGACAGACAATGGCCAGTGTCTCAAAGTTCTGGGGCTCCCCAGCCCTCAATGGATCACACGACAACTTGATCCGCAAACATCCATCGCAAGAGTACTCTTCTGCTTGGATACCCTGAATCTTGGTGTCTCCCATCTCTTCCAGGGGCAGGTATGATAGGTACTTCTTGTAAAAGTCTCTGGTCATTAGGGTAACCTGAGAACCTGTATCAAGGATGGCTCTGGTGTAGATCCCTTCGATCAGAACAGGCACTACAGGCAGAGGACCTACCATTTGGGTAGCAGTCCTCTTGGAAACACCTGTAACAGCAGGCTGGCATACTTGGACTTGTGCTCTCTTCAGCTTCCGGCACTGGGAATGCCGTTTCTGGCGTTGTTTGGAAGGCTGATAGGCGTTGTTCACTGAGACGGCATAAACTGCAGGTGTCCTCCACCGTTCCCTCGCAGGTTCAGGGAACGTTATTTTTGAAGGCCCGGATCTGCTCTCCATTCTTGGGTCACTTTTCTGAGGCCTCCCCCAGCCTTCTGTCTCTATTCGTGGACTTGGACATACTCGCTGGTAGTGGCCTACACCTCCACAGTTTTGACAGATGTCTTGCTTCGTGGGCTTTTGGGCGGACAATCCAGTACTTTCTGCTATCAATTTGTTCATCATCTCCGCCAGCTGGGACACTTGCACCTTCAGTGTGTCTATCTCAGACCTGACATTCAGTGACCCGGTCACCATCTCCATTATTTTGGACATCTGAGTCTTCAGGATCTCCACTTCTGAGTCCCGTTCCGCAGCCGTAACTGATCTGACCCCCACCGCGGGGAGGGTAGTAGTCTTCTCAGCCCCTTGCTGTTCATTTAAGAGGGCTTCTTCATCTCTTATGATTCGTACAAGATCTGGGTAACACAAAGTCATCACTCCTTCAGAGGTCTTCAAGTAGAGCCAAACTGGATCTGAATGCAGGGCTCCCCTCAGGATCTGCTTCATTCGGGTTGCGTCTATGACCTGCGGTAGTATTCCCTTCTTTAGGACAATTTGGCACAGCTTCCGGTTTAGCCTCCGCACATATTCGGATAACTTCTCTCCCGGCTGTTGGAGGGTATGTTCGAACTGGTATATCAGTTCAGTCGCCTTCTCCAGCTGGCCAAATTCCTCCTCCAGCATAGCCAGATAATCGTTTGCGGTACAGGTAGCGTTGCTAAGCCTGAGGTTCTTTACAGCTTCAGCAGCAGCGCCCTTTAGACTTTCGCTGATGCGCTGCTTCTTCTGCGCCTCTGGTACCTCCCATCCTTCTACCGCTTGCATGGCCTGTTCAATCCAGGTGTCAAATTCTTCTTCTCCGGCAGGCACTAGTTGCTTCCCTGAGAAGGTGCTAAGCTTCCGGTAACTGGCCTCCACATGCACCGTACTGCTTTTCTGGCACTTAATTACAAGGTCTCCTAGAGCATTCAACAGTTCAGGCCCTATAGCGGTCAGCGGTGATCCCGGGCTTAATAGTTCCTTAGGCTTTTCTGCTTTAGGGGATAGTGGTGGAGATAATCGCGGGGGTGATGGCTTTGGTGTCTGAAGCCATTCTCCCTTCACTGGCAGCGTATGTATCAAGTGATAGGTCTGATTATCTATGGCTTGTATACTCTGACTTTTAAAATGCTCTGGGATTTCGTTTTTCCATTCTACCAGTGCGTATGTAAACGAGATCACTGGATCTGGCATAAAATCCATCACCCATGCTTTGTGGCTCGGAGACAGTAAGAATACAAGCTGTTTTATCTCCTCTTCCTTCCATCTTTCCCCCGGGAGTACAATGACTACCGCCGCGGTTGGATCGGCGCCAATCGCTGCGCACCACTGTGACATTGCTAGCGGGTCCATGCTGGTACTTCTGACCGGCTTGATTGCAGCGTGCAACGTACAAGGATCCCGGACTTGAGCCCCCACGTGTAGCGCTACCCCCAGTTAAGAGAGCCGCTGGTTTTGTTTTGGGCCCTGTAGTGCACCGCTGTCAACCCCTGGCAATCGGCTCTAACCTCCCATGGCACAGCTAGTAAGGGGAGATAGGACCGCGTGACCGCAACTCTAGGTGACGCAGTCCTATGGCAAACACACACAGTGATATACTTTAAAACTTCTATTAAAGTAAGTGAAACTGACACCAATGTACTTGACCCAGATATTTTACTGAGGCTAATGGGCAAGTAATAAACAGTATAACAAGTCGCAGATCCCTGCAATAAACAGTAATAAAGATAAACAGAGTAATCAGAATAATAAAGTATTGCTGTGCAACTCTAGCGCTGCCCTTTTACAGCTACTTCCCCTCATGGGTAGACTAACACTCAGCAATGTCTATCTATGCAGTCAGGCCTGACTGATCTAAATGGAAGTTCAGTGAAACAATATTCGCTAGAAATCTTTCGGTGGTGCACTTGAAGAACAACTTTGTAATCCCAATGAATAGTAAAGATAAAGTATCTGTCTTTAAACAGCTCTCACCACCCGGACAAGTCCAAGTCCGTTTCCTCCGCCGATTCGTCTGGGAACAGGAATCCACCGACATCCAAGTCTTCAATCCTTCTGGTGTACTGCAGTAAGGAGGAGAAGATGTCTCTAAGGCTCTGCTAGGCTGGCAGAGGGGCTCTTTGGAAAAGAGCACAAGGCCCAGGCTTCAGGCCTTGTGCACACAGCAGTTCAACATAGAGATCCTCTTGCTAGGAGAGGGGGTGTCCAAAAGAGGCAGAACAAACTCCACCTCCCCTTTATAAAGTCTGCCCCAGCAGTCTCTGTTCCGGAGCAATGCACCCTGGGTGCTGCAAGATGTACTGGGAGATGTAGTCTCTCTGTATTAAAGGGGAATATCCCGCTACACTTGTTTTCCCACAAATGTCCTTTTGTGTAATCCATCACCATAAAGTCAATGCCCCAATGAATCCAGGAGGCTTACTAGAAATTTTTGACGCCTCGTTACTAATTGAGTCATGCCAGGCTTTTTCCAATACAATCTCAGTCTGTGGTACATTTTCGAGGGACCCTTGTTACATACCTCCCAACTGGCATGGATTGTGCGGGTTTTACCCGCAGAGGCTCCTCCTTCCCGCACTCCCGCGAGACTATCATGTTTCCCGCACAGCAGGAAACATGAAGAGAAGAAGAGGAGCAGCAGCATTAGGTAAGAGCCCCCCCCCGCGATCGGCGCACTAGTATGCCCCCCCCCGATCGGCGGCCCCCCGCCGCGCCCCAAACCCCCCCCCCCCCGCTCAACAACTTCTGGTGGCAATTCCCGTTTTTTTTTGCCAATGTCCTGCACCCCCCCTCAGGTAGGTAGTTTAACACCTTTTTCACTTCTCATCTGAAGTATGGGATTTTATTTTTTCCTTCTAAAAATATGGTGTAGTGGAAAGGGGTTAAACTACCTACCTGAGACTATAAGGAGCGCTCCTTGAAAACACACCACATACTGGGATTGTATTGGAAAAAGCCTTGTATGGCTCAAGTAGCAATGAGAAAAAAATTCTGGCAAGCCGCCTCAATTCATCCGAGGGACATTGACTTGATGGTGATTGATTACACATTTGTGGAAAAGCAAGTTTTTTTTTTTGTTAACCACTTGCTTACTGGGCACTTAAACCCCCTTCCTGCCCAGGCCAATTTTCAGCTTTCAGCGCTGTCACGATTTGAATGACAATTGCGCGGTCGTGCGACGTGGCTCCCAAATAAAATTGACGTCCTTTTTTCCCACAAATAGAGCTTTCTTTTGGTGCTATTTGATCATCTCTGCGGTTTTTATTTTTTGCGCTATAAACAAAAAAAGAGCGACGATTTTGAAAAAAAACACTTTTTTATTTTTTGCTATAATAATATCCCAATTTTTTTTTTTTTTTTTAATATTTTTTTCCTCAGTTTAGTCCGATACACATTCTTCTACATATTTTTGGTAAAAAAAATCGCAATAAGCGTTTATTGATTGGTTTGTGCAAAAGTTATAGCGTCTACAAAATAGGGCATAGATTTTTTGCATTTTTATTAATTTTTTTTTTTTACTAGTAATGGCGGCGATCAGCGATTTTTTTTTTATTGTGGCGGACACATCGGACACTTTTGACACCATTTTGGGACCATTGTCATTTTTACAGCGACCAGTGCTATAAAAATGCACTGGTTACTGTAAAAATGACACTGGCAGTGAAGGGGTTAACACTAGGGGCGAGGAAGGGGTTAAATGTATTCCCTAGGAGTGATTACTACTGTGTGGTGGAGGGGACTGACTGGGGGAGGTGACCGAGCTGTGTCCCTATGTACAAGGGACACAGCATCGGTCCCTCTCCCTGACAGGACGTGGATCTCTGTGTTTACACACAGAGATCCACGTCCCTGCTCTGTGTACACGCTGATCGCGGGTACTTGGCGGACATCGCGGCCTCCAGGCACGCGCATCGGCATCTCAGTGATGCGCCGGGCGCGCGCTCGCGCGCCCCCTAGTGGCCAGAATAGCCAAAGCCGTATAATGACGGCCTCCCGGATTTCTAGATCCACATTGAGGCCGTCATTCGTCAATGGCCCGGGTCTCAAGCAGTTAAAAAAAAAAAAAAAAAAGGCTTTAGGGAGAAGTTTTGAATCATTATTGTTGAGATTGTGGATCTTATCACTTTGATGAAGGAACAGTAGTACTGTCCTATGAAAACAGTGTAAAAAATAAGATCCACAATCTCAACAATAACGATTTCCATCCAAAACGTTCTCCATAAAGCCCTATATTTCCAAGAAAACTTGTTTTCCCCCAGATGTCCTCTTGTGTAATCCACCACCGTTAAAGTGGAAGTAAACCTCCTATCGTGTTCAGCCAAGGAAGCTGCCATCTTGGCCTCAGTTTGATCTACAACTGCCATGATACTGCACATGTGATCAGTTATGACACCAGCCATTGGATGATTTGGCAGTTTGGTTGAGAGCACAACCAATGCGAGTGTTACATTTCCGGCTTGTGCTGTTAAATAGATGGGTTTACTTCTTTTAAGTCAATGTCCCTCGAATGAATAGAGGGGGCTTACAAGAATTTTTTGACTCATCATTGCTAATTGAGTCATGCAAGACTCTTTCCAATACAATCGCAGTCTGTGGTGCGTTTTCAAGAAACACTCCTTCTATGCTCGGGTAGGTCGTTTAACCCCACTTCATATGGAAGTAGAGCACACTACAATGGGAGTTTTTTTTTTTCTTGTATTAAAAATACGGTGGAGTGGAGATTAGGAAGTAGAAAGGGGTTAAACTACCTACCTGAAGATATAAGGAGCGTTCCTTGAAAGCGTACCACAGACTGGGATTGTATTGGAAAAAAACTTGTATGGCTCAATTAGCAATGAGGAGTCAAAAAATTCTGGTAAGCCTTCTCGTTTCACCTAAGGGACATTGGCTTGATGGTTGGTGGATTACACAAGAGGACATTTGTGGAAAACCAAGTTTTCTTGAAAATGTAGCGCCCTCACCCGCCTTCTCCCCTCTCTTTATGGCTGTATGACTCGTCTAGGGGTATCTGGGAGAAGGGGGAAGATGTACACCACCAGCTCGGCTCTCTGATGTAGTATGCAGAGATATGAGCAAAACAGTTTACCTTCGGGTCTGCGTTTTAGGCCGGAGCCTCAGCTTCTCCTGTGGAGGATGATTGTCACTGTCACAGACAGGGACACTTAGCTTCCAGTAACACGAGTTCCACACCATGAAAAGTCCAACACTGTTTTATTTGCTTTGATCAATAGGTAGGCTGGTTGAACTTTAAAAGAACAGACAGGGTGTGAGAAGGAGTAGGTCCAGGCACAACTTAATGAATAGAGTTTCTCCTGTTCCGTTTAGTGCAAACAGGCTTGGCGCACAGTCGCTGCCACCGACTGTGAATTTGGTCCCTGCCACTGACCTGGGTGAACATTGAGGCCCCTGCCACAGGCCTTAGATGAGGCCTGCCACTGACCTGAGAAAGATGGGTCTCTGCCACAGACCATAAGAACATGAAATACCTCCATTAGGACAAACGACTCCTGTCAGAGGAAGAAATCCATCCGGACGGTCACCAGAGGCCTCCACCGTCACCAGCAAATGCTGCGCTGGCTCTTCGGGGAGGTCACGTCTCCGGTCCCTTACGCCCTGGATTCAGGCACCCAATACCGGGGGCACCTTAGGAATGCTTCTCCCTTGCGGGACCCAGTCGAAGGTACTGGGCCCCAGGCCTCCTTGTAAAGTACCTCACCCCAGGCTGAAGGTGCCTGGGATGGAACTCAACTCCACGCGCCCAGGCCGAGGGCGCCTGGGCACAGACGAACCGCAGCAGCCCCCTGGCTGAAGGTGCCTGGGGCTTGGACCTCGTGCGCAAGATGTCCGCCCCCTTTATATCCTCTCCCAGCAGGCACCGCGGGTTCCCCGCCCCGCTGTACTAATGCCGCGAGAGGACACAAAGGGCACGGCACTAGAATGGCAGTTCAACCCCGGTCCCAGGTGACAGCGCCACCTAGGGACCGCAGGTAACATGACACCATTCATACCTCCCACACTCCAAAGTGTCCATAAATCCCAAAAATCAATGTGTCTGGGCCATCTATGGCCCAGATACGCCCCTCTAAATTTCACACCCGCTACAAAAATATATGGCTTTATGGAGAAAGTTTTAGACTTCAATCATTGTTGTTGGGATTGTGTATCTTATCACTTTGATGAACAAACAGTTGTACTGCCCTATGAAATTATAGTGTAAAAAGTGATAAAATCCACAATCTCAACAATAACAATTCCCATCCAAAACGTTCTCTATAAAGCCCTATATTTCCAAGAAAACTTGTTTTCCCACAAATGTCCCCTTGTGTAATTCTCCTCGATTCATCCGAGGGACATTGACTTGATGGTGGTGAATTACACAAGAGGACATTTGTGGAAAAAGCAAATTTTCTTAGAAATATGGGACTTTATGGAGAAAGTTTTGGACCGGAATCGTTATTGTTGAGATTGTGGATCTTATCACTTTTTATACAATAGTTTCAAAGGGCAGTACTACTGATCCTTCATCAGAGTAGGACCTCACCTCCCTGCCTCTTCACTTTATCCAATCGGGGAACACTTTGCATTCATTGAGAAAATGAAAACCTCTGAATGGCCCCCGTGCCACGTGGCCGACCTCCTGTGTTCACAATGCTGACCACTCGGCACAGGACCCAGAAGCAGGTGGAGAACACTGGAGTAGCCGTGTCTACTACAGGGATTTCCAGCTGTAGTATATAGTTACATTGGCCCAAGCTTGGAACAATGTAAGTATGTAAAAATATACCATGCCTGGAATTTTTCTGTACTTGAATGATTACTTTTCTCTCCTAGAAATAGAAGAGCGACTATTATACAATCCTTGACCAGACATGCTCAGGAATTTCATGCCCTCCCCCCCCCCTTTATTACGCCAATTTGCAGCACAAGTTACCTAAAGAAAAATAAGGAAATGTCCTGTTGAGTCATAGGAGGAAGTTTTTATTTTTCTTGGTTCAGTCTTCCTCATCTATAACACAAAGAGGAGGGGGGATTACTACTCAGTCCTAATGTTTGCTATGTCCTCATGGCCTGTCTTTTAAGCCTGGTACACACGATACGATTGTTGGCCAACCGAGCGTCTGATTTTTGTCTAAAGGGTGTGTGCCAGGATCTTGTCTTGCATACCAACGTTAGACAATTGTCGGCCAACAAACTTGAACGTAGTGACGTACTACGAGGAATTGCAGCTCTTTAGCGCCACCCTTTGGGCCCCTTCTGCTAATTTTGTGTTTGGCGAGCAATGATTCCGAGCATGCGTGTTTGTACTTTCAACTTTTGTGTGACAGATTTGTGTACTGACCATACGAAAATCTGACAACAGACAACAATTTACTAGCACGTCATCCAACATTTGTTGGCAGAAAGTTGGACAACAATTGTCTGAAGGAGCGTACTAACGGTCAGATTTTAGGCCAACAGTCTGTCAACAGACAATCCCTGCCAACAATCTGATTGTGTGTACAAGGCTTTATACATGGTGCCATGCATCCAATTGAGGTGGAACTCATGGAGGTGCTCATGGAGGCACAGTGGGGGTGGCACCATCCATATCGGATGATCTGTGCTTCATACAGCTCAATGATGAACCTGCTAAAATAACAGGCTCAGCGTTACGGAGCTTCCTCCCCGGCCGTCCTGCCTATCACAAAGGTAGATGGAGCAGCCAAGTCTATTCATGGACGCCAAACCTGTAAACTGTCAGGTTCAGTGTCACCAAGCACACTTGGGATTGGGGATTGTGACATCATCTGCCCACCTCTCTATCCTCATCCAATCAGAGAAAGCCTTATGTTCATTGACAAAAATACAAGACATTCTCTGAATAGTGGCGGCATGGGAGTGAGCAACTCCCTGCATCAGTATACATATGGCCAATGAATCCAGCAGCAGCCAGAAGAGAGTAGTGCTGACTGTATGTAGCACAGAGGACTACAGTGAATTAATTGCTGCATTCACAGTGGCCCTCCCAGTTGTAAGATGAGAAGAATTGGATGTAACCAAGCTAAACCAATGTAATCTTAAAGAGTTAGTTCACCTTTAATTAAAAAAATGGTCTGTGCAGGTAAGGGGTGCCTGCAGATATAAACAAACTGTGCAGCTTTGATTTAAAGTTAAATAATGCCCTTGCTATAAAGTGTAGTCCATTTACATACTTCCTGAAGCCAGGCTGAAAAACTCCCAGAGATGGCATCATCCCATACTGCCTTGTTGCTAGGATTCTGCTAAGACACTCCCAGCTGTTACATAGTTGCATAGTAGGTGAGGCTGAAAAAAGACACAAGTCCAACCTATGTATGCGATTATATGTCAGTATTATGTAACGGGGTCTCCTTTAAGGCCCACGGACTACGTTACCCAGAACCCTGTTTGGCACCCAGGGTGCAATTGCCACCCGCAGAGACTCATGGGTGGGGGTATAAAAGGAGTCCTCTTTGGACACCGCGCTGCTAGCAAGAGGACCCCCCTGTGCGGATCTGCTGCGAGTGCAAGGCCCAAAGCCTGGGCCTTGTGCACTTCCAAAGAGCCTTCCACCCCACTGCGGAGCCTGGGTGGCACCTGATCTCTATCTGCTTTGCGGACATCAGTTGGCCCGGAGACCTGGCTGTCGCGGACCCTGTGTGCGGAGACGCAGCGGTGGAAGTCACGGACTAGGACTGAGTCTGGTGTGGTGAGAGAGCACCTGCTCACAAACATAGCCGAGGACTTTGTTTAGGCCTATTGACTGCCTAGGCCCAACGGGCTATACTTGCTATCCTGACCGGAGACTAGTTCCAGAACTGAGTTATATAGTCTCCGGGGAGTTGTTTCCATTGCCATAAACCGTTATTTGGATTTACAAATTGTTGTTCCTGTATGTGCACCACCGATCATCTTGCATGCAAAGATTCCTCACCTTAAGACTGAGCTTTAACTAAGTCAGGCCTGACTGGAGGGTAGGACTTTACTGAGCACCATATCGCTCACGGGCAGAATAGCTGCATGCGGTGTATGCATAGGCATGCGCACAGGGTGTGCCGGTGTGCCTGGGCACACCCTAATGCCCAGGCACACCCAACACACCCCAGGGCTTTTTTGCTGCCAAAATGTGCGAGGATTCTTTTTCCCTCACCTCTGGTAGCTGAAAGTGGGACTATTTGTCATGGAGGATGTGTAACTCCTGTGGGACCTGCAGCCATTGGCTGCGGAGTAATCAGTCAGTCAACCGCATTTTCCGATGCTGACTCTGTAGTTCCGGCTACATCATCCCTGTCAGCTGAATATCACTCGGCCGCCAGCTGTCAGAGAAGAAGCGTGTGAACTTCAGAGAGCATCGGAAAACTCCTGACTGCTTACTTCACTGCTGTGTCTGCAATCCTCACAGGAGTTACCCACCATCTTATGCCCTGTGTGCCAGAAGACAGCTGCTTGCCATCTCCTCTCTAAAGCAGCATTTGGGGGAAAATATCTCTCTCCTCGGGTCCCTGTCTGGCTGAGTCAGTCGGAGCTTTCACAGCTGAAGTACAGGTGGGAGGAGCAGGAAGAGGAAGAGATCATCACACACAGTAGAGTGCACCCCGGATCACTTTCCCCCTGTCCAGCACACAGCACAGCTCTCCCTGGGGATGACTGAAGATCTCAGAGGACAGATAGCCTCCTTTTACCTGTGAGTACCGACCTTCTCCTCTGCCTTTCCCACTATACAACTCTGTGCTGTAAACCTGCCCTGCACTTTGCAGGTTTACTGACAGAGAAAGTAACATTCTTGAACAGGTTAGGAATTCCGGGGACTTCTGAGGTGTTACATAAATGTATTCCACATACACATTATATCCTGTTTAAAAAATGTTTTTTTTTTTTTTTAATAACATATAATGTGTGTATGTATGGAATACATCTATGGAGCACCTCAGAAGTCCCAGGAATTCCAAACCTATCAAAAACTCTTATCATAATAATAATACAGCCCAACTCCAGGACAGTAAAAAAGTCCAGCCTTGCAGTGTGTGGGGGAAGGGAGAGGGGGAGAGGGGGTAACCTCTTTCACTTACCTCATTCTAATTTCTCTTCCTTCACCCCAAAGCCGTGACATCATCACATACCATAGAGGGACATTAACCCTGTATGGTATGATGGGGAGGCTGGAGTGTGACCACAGCCAGGAATTTAAGACCCCTTTCACACTGAGGTGTTTTTCAGACATTTTAGTGCTAAAAATAACGCCTGTAAAGCGCCTGAAAAATGTGTCCTCAGTGTGAAAGCGCGAGTGCTTTCACGCTGGGGCGGTGCGCTTGCAGGACATTAGAAAAGGTCCCGCAAGCAGCATCTTTTGGGGTGGTTTGGTAGCGCTGTATATACCACTCCTAAACTGCCCCATGCCCATTGGAATGAATGGGCAGTGCTGGCGAAGCGACTGCAAATCGCTTTGGCAGTGCCGCAACACAGCCGGTTTTAACCCTTTCTTCAGCCGCTAGCGGGAGTTAAAAGTGCCCCGCTAGCGTCTGAAAAGCGTAGTTTAAACGGTGGTAAAGCGCAGCTAAAACTAGCAGCACTTTATGGCTAACGCAACCCGCACCCCAGTGAGAAAGGGGTCTAAAAGCTGAGGGGACAAGTGGCAGTAGTGGAGGGCGCCTGCTGGAGCAAGTCCAGTTGAGCAGGCATGGCCTTAATTTCAGTTTGGGTATAGCCCTCCCTGTTAGACAGAACCTTGTTCAATTAGTGACTTGCAGCCAATCGGCTACAGCACTAATCAGTGTATTCTGACAGTGAGGAGTCCCCCCCATCAGAATACAGTGTCCCAGTATCGCTTGTGTAGATGCACGCACCTGTCAGCTAGTGATCCGAACAAAAAACCTGTGCATGTATAGCAACTTTAGGCCTGGTTCACACCTATGCATTTTTTAATGCGTTTTCAGTTTTGCAGAAACACACTACAGTCCATTTAACATGGTCTTCTATGGATGTGGTTCACATCTGTGCATTTTATGGAAAGTTTCAGTGACCAGCAGGTTGTGTTTTTGCATCCATAGACTTCAATGGATCAAAAATGTGTATTGAAAAATGCACCTAAATAATGCATAGACTGCAACGTGCATAGGTGTGAACCAGGCCTAAAGGATGAGTTCACCTTTTAGTACATGTTGCACCCATATACAGGGTTTAACATGTTTTAGTTGCCCCCTCCCCTCCTCTGCACCCACACAGCCTCATCATTAAGGCCTGGTTCACATCTATGCATTTTTAGTGCTTTTTGCATTTTCCTGATTTGCACTACAGAACGTATTCCATAGGAAACCATGTTAAATGGACTGTAGTGTAAGGTGACCAGATTTTTAAAATGAAATCCGGGGACATATTTTTTACTAGTAATGGCGGCAATCAGTGACTCTCTGCCCGTCGCCGCCCGCTTCACAGCCTGTCAAGTCTCTCTGGGCCCCGGCTACTACTGGGTGGGGAGTGGAGGAAGATCACTCCGCCAGGGAAGACAAGGAGATAAGCAGGCAGGCGGCTGCCGGGACTTGAGCCAAGGCAGAAGAACATGCGAGCGGAGCTGAATGGGCACCCGAAACATAAGAAATATTCCCTCCGCTCCGACCAGCACATGATCATCAGAAAGGGGCTCAGATAATGGGAAAAATACACCCCCCTAACCTAGTAGGAGCGGCAGAGCGGGGGGTAGGGTTGCCACCTCATCCCTTTAAACCCGAACACATATGAATTACACAGGTTCTGAGGATAATTTAAAGCAGATGAGGCACTAATGCCTTGTTTCCACTGAACGGAACGGTTCGGGTCGGTACAGAATGGAACGGTTTGAATGGTCCGGTCTATTCTGGTGAGCGTTTCCACTGCAAGTCGGACCGTCAGGGACCATTCAGGGTTTAGAAAAAATGCCTCGCGTGTCCGCCAATCAGTGGAATGTATTGTAGCTCCGCCCTAACCGAACCGTTCCATTTTCTATGGCCCCACATCTGAAGCAGGACCCAGAATGGTGCGGTACGGTTCGGTTTTATGGCACGCTTTTATAATGGAAACACCCAAAATAGCGTACCGTACCGAACCGATCCGCTCAGTGGAAACGAGGCACAAGTGAGTTTAATTACCACCTTAATCAGCCACAGAACCCGTGTTACTCATATGTGTTCGGTTTTAAAGGGATGAGGTGGCAACTCTAGCGGGGGGTGTAATTCCGATTTTTTTTATTTTTTATTCTGCACTGACTATCTTTGAAATTACCTCAGCCGCTGTTCAAATCCAATCCGGGGACAAAACCGGGGACAGACTTGGTCCAGGGACAGTGTCCTCAATCCGGGGACTGTCCCCTGAAACCGGGGATGTCTGGTCACCCTACTGTAGTGCAAATCTTCAAAATGCAAAAAGCGCTAAAAATGCATAGGTGTAAATCCTGCCTTAGTCATAGGAATCTGTAAATGTATAAACTACAAGTTCAATCCAACATGGCAGCCGGAACACTGATCAGCACACCTGCCTACAGCTCTGCAATGACAGCCATACAGAGGTACGGGCAATATAACTGTAGGCACTGTCTGTAGGAGCACTTCACCCGCACTCTGCTGATTGCGGGCACAATACTTTGCAGTCTCCAGTTTAAAAAAATAATAAATGCCCTAGCAAAAATCTATGCATTTATTATTTTTTAATAAAAAGGTGAAAGAAGGCACTTGGGTCAGGCAGGCACATAAATGGGTGGTTTTATGTACATATATGTGAGTGTTTGTGTGTATATACAGTGTGTGTGTGTGTGTATATATATATATGTGTGTGTGTGTGTGTATATGTGTATATATATATATATATATATATATATATATATATATATATATATATACATGCATTTGTGTGTTTGAGTTTTGGGGTGCACACCCTAATGCAATAGGCTGCGCACGCCTATGGGTGTATGATCTATTTCTATACAGTAGTTGACTAGTGTCATTATTGCTGCAGGGCTCTGCATGTATGTATTGTATTGATCATCTACTTTTATACTCAAAGTAAATCTGATATAGTTAATCATTCCTGTATTAGTGTCAATTACTATATTTTACAACTGTTTGCATTACTGTGGGATTGCTCTTAGACCGGTACAGAACTATACTAATAACTCATTCCCTAGACTAGCTGTGCCAGAGGAGGGTCAAGTAGATTGCCGGGGGTTGGCAGTGCTGGGTACAGGGCCCGAAACAAAACCAGCGGCTCTCTTAGTTTGGGGGTATCGCTACAAGTACATTGTATATCCCTGTATGTTGTGGTCGTTCAGGTGCTTATCTAATAGTTTTTTTAAACTATCGATGCCCCCCGCTGAGACCACCGCCTGTGGAAGGGAATTCCACATCCTTGCCGCTCTTACAATAAAGGACCCTCTATGTCATGTTTGGTTGAACCTCTTTTATATTTTAATGAGTAGCCACGTGTCTTATTAAACTCCCTTCAGCGAAAAAGTTTTATTCCTATTGCAGGGTCACCAGTACAGTATTTGTACATTAAAATCATATCCCCTCTTAAAGAGGAGCTCTACCCTAAAGTGGAACTTCCGCTCATCGGAACCCTCCCCCCCTCCGGTGTCACATTTGGCACCTTTCAGGGGGGAGTCCACTCTGCGGGTAGTATGTCACTTCCCGCAGAATACCCGTTGTGTTCTGGGAGACACTCGGCTCCCAGAACACAACGGGGACCAGTGAGAACGGCGCAGCGCGACTCGCGCATGCGCCTTAGGGAACCGGGCATGAGGCCGCAAGGCTTCACTTCCTGGTTCCCTCACCGAGGATGGTGGTGGGGGCAGCAGAGTGACGAGCGATTGCTCATCTTCTGCTGCCGACGTTGCTGGACTCCAGGACAGGTAAGTGTCCGTATATTAAAAGGCAGCAGCTGCAGTATTTGTAGCTGCTGGCTTTTAATAATAAAAAAAAAATTGGCGGAGCTCCGCTTTAAGCGTGTCTTCTCCAGAGAGAATAAGTTCAGTGCTCGCAACCTTTCCTCATAACTAATATCCTCCAGTACCCTTTAGTAGCTTTGTTGCCCTTCTTTGAACTCGCTCCATTTCCAGTACATCCTTCCCGAGGACTGGTGCCCAGAACTGGACAGCATACTCCAGGTGCGGCCGGACCAGAGTCTTGTAGAGCGGGAGAATTATTGTTTTATCTCTGGAGTTAATCCCATTTTTAATGCATGCCAATATTCTGTTTGCTTTGTTAGCAGCAGCCTGGCATTGCTCACCATCACAGGAGTAAGCTCTCGAACTCCTGTAGATGTGTGGTCCACAGTCTTCTGTCACAGCATCACTGAGCTCCCAGCTACTGTCACAGGGTACATGCAAAAGGGTTTGAATTGACTGGGAGTGTATAGCAACATCCTAGAAACAAGGCAGGATGGGATGATGGGAGTTTTTCTGCCAGGCTTCAGGAGGTACTGTATGTAAATGACCTACACCTATAGCAAGGTCATTATTCAATGTTGGTCCCTCATTTGCATGGGCAGCTTTTCAGTAAAGGTGAACTAACCCTTTAACAAAAGATAATTCATCTTTCGACAGAGTTGTGTTTTGCTCTTATTTGGTTATGTCAGCAAGGTTGCAGACATCAGATGTTGTTCTAACTCTTGAACAAGGACCTTGGAGCTATCAAAATATTTCATTGTAGCTGAGATGAGTAAGCATGCAGTGTTTTATTTTTCTTTAGCCTGCAGATCTGATCATGTGAAATCTCATGATTTAGGAGGCACGTGCTAAACATGGGCTCCAGGACGAGGACGTCTACACAAAAAGCCTGCTGTTCTTCTAGAGGTTTCCGTAGCAACCTGAAGCCTGGGGCCTGGAAAGGATCCTTACACTGAGGTTGTACAGTGCAGTGGTTGATGATTTAGGCCTCGTGCACACGGGGTGTATCAATGCCTATGCCTGTGTGAGGCCCGTGTTAACCCGCATGGGGATACGCAGGATTTCTGTGCATCCCCGTGCAAGCAGGCCCCATTCATGTCTATTGGGACGCAGCAGCTGCACAGACATGACCGCTGCTCCCAATATGACATCTATGTGGGTGCGTGTCCCCCGGCCCCGAACTCGCACTGGCTGCATTCGGGGCTGTGTGGACGGCGTCTGTGTCTGTGCAGCTGCCATGTCCTAGTAGACATGAATGGGACTGCCTGCATGGGGATGTATGGAAGACCTGTGTATCTCTGTGAAGCCCTTTTTATAGGGGGTTTGCATTGATACGCCTCATGTAAACAAGGCCTTAGAGAAGGGTGACCAGACATCCCCGGTTTCCGGGGACAGTTCCTGGATTGAGGACACTATCCCTGGACCAAGTCTGTCCCCGGTTTTGTCCCCGGATTGGATTTGAACAGGGGCTGGGGCAATTTCAAAGACAGTCAGTGCAGAGTTAAAAAAAATTCTGAAGTACTCACCCCCCCACTCCATTCCGCTCTTACTAGCTTAGGGGGGGGGGTATTTGTTTCCATTATCTGTGCCCCTTTCTGATGATCATGTGCTGGTCGAAGTGGAGGGAATGTTTCTTCAGTTTCGGGTGCCCATCCAGCTCCGCTTACATGTTCTCCTGCATTGGATCAAGTCCCGGCCAGCCGCCTGCCTGCTTATCTCTTTCCCTGGCAGAGTGATATTCCTCTGAACCCCACCCAGTATTAGCCGGGGCACGGAGAGTAAGACTTGACAGGCTGGGATGCGGGAAGCGGCGTCGACGGGCAGAGAGTCGCTGATTGCCACCTTTACTAGTAAAAAAAAATATATATGTCCCCGGATTTAATTAAAAAAATCTGGTCCTTACCTTTTAGAGGGTTAGCTCACCTGTACAACAAAACTTCCTATGCAGGTAAGGGGTGCCTGTAGATAAAAGCAAACTGTTTAGCTCTGACTAAATCTGAATAATACTTTTGCTATAGGTGTAGGCAATTTATGCACCTCATGAAGACTGACTGAAACTAGGGTTGCCACCTGTCTGGGATTCCCCCGGACAGTTCGGGTTTGGAATCATGCGTCCGGGTTTCAGACTGTCTGAAACCCGGACACATTCACACAGGACTATGACTTCCCAGCAGGGTTGCTGGCTGTAGTTGTCTAAACAGAGTGTAACAGACACTTCTGATCTCACACTGCCCAGCACTAACACTCCTCCCTCCACCCCACATACAGATGGGAGAGGAGAGAGGGATTGATCTGCACCTCTTCCTCCCACCCCTACCCCTCTGTGTCTGCCCACACCCCAATCCCTGGCTCTATGCCTCAGAAAAGGAAAGTGGGGGTCGGAAATTTGAAGCCCAGCAACCTCAGATACATCTAGATGAGAGGTGCTGACTGCCAAGGGGTGAGTGAGCTCACCATCCATCCCTGTCTGTGACTGAAACTCCCCCCCCCCCTCGTTCTCTCTCCTGCCTCTGAGTGAGTACACTAAGGTAAAACCGGGTTCTCAGAGTACCCCTTACATCAGAGTTCCTCTTTACACCAGAGGCAGTAATGTTCCCCCTTGCATCAGAGTCCTCTCCATACATCAGAGTTCTCAGTGTCCCCCCTTAAATTAGGGTTTCCAGAGCATCCCTTATGTCAGAATGCCGAGAGTTCTCCCTTACATCTGAATCTACAGTGTAAGGGAAATTTGCAAGTTCAGATGTAAAAGGGGGACTTTGTGGATTCAGATGTAAAAGGGGGACTTTGTGGATTCAGATGTAAAAGGGGGACTCTGTGGATTCAGATGTAAAAGGGGGACTGTGTGAATTCACATGTAAAAGGGGGACTCTGATGTCAAGGGGGAACTTTGTGGACTCTGTATATCTATAGTTTATACTATAAAAAAAATTGCTGTGCGCCGCTAAAGTGTTCGGGTTTGACTTGAAGAAAAGGTGGCAACCCTTAGGCCCCTTTCACACTGGCACGTTTTTCAGGCGGTTTAGCGCTAATATTAGCGCTGTTTTACCGCCTGAAAAAATCGTGCCTGTAGCCTTCAATGTGAAAGCCCGAAGGCTTTCACACTGAAGCGGTGCGCTAGCAGGACCGCTCCAAAAGTCCTGCTAGCCGCTTCTTTACAGCCTTCGGGCTTTCACATTGAAGGCTACAGGGCACGATTTTTTTCAGGCGGTAAAACAGCGCTAATATTAGCGCTAAATATTAGGCTAAACCACCTGAAAAACGTGCCAGTGTGAAAGGGGCCTAAGTGAGGCCTACTTGTTACTGCTCACCTCCACCATCACATGAGTGAGCTTTTTTCTCTTATTCAAACCCCCTCCTATGCTCTTTCGCTCCCCTGAGGCAGTAGTTCTGAGTTTAGCATTTGAAAGCTCGCCCCTGTGCTGGTCGAGGTGCGCAGAAACGTCTAGGCCTCACTTCGCAACATCCTAGCAATGCCCTGGTAGTAGTATTCCAGTCAGGCTTCAGGAGGTATGTAAATGGCCTACACCTATAGCAAGGGCATTATTCAAATTTTGCACAGTTTGTTTTAAACCCCCTTACCTGCATAGGCAGTTTTTTGTAAAGGTGAACTAACCCTTCAGGTAGTTTTTTTTTTTTTTTTTGTTCTGTATGTATATGTTTTAGTTGCATCACATCAGGTCATTAGACAGTATAAATGGCGGTAATCAATATGGTGGGGGATGTCATCTCAGCTGTTACTGACTGGAAGCTGTCACATGATGAGGTCTTTAACCACTAGCTGCCTGCCCACCGTCATATGACGGCGGGACGATGCAGCTCTCGTTCTGGGCGGACGTCATATGAGGTCTTTGCCTTCCCGAGCCACTAGGGGGCACCTGCCGCGTCACTGGGGACCCGATGCGCGTGCCCGGCGCCCGTGATGTCCGCCGGGCACCCACGATTGCCCAGTAACTGAGCAGAACCGTGGATCTGTGTGTGTAAACACACAGATCCACATCCCTGTCAGGGAGAGGAGACCGATGGTGTGTCCCTTGTACATAGGGACACCGATCGGTCACCTCCCTTAGTCAGTCCCCTCCCTAGGACACACATTTAACCCCTTGATCGCCCCCTAGTGTTAACCCATTCCCTGCCAGTCACATTTATACAGTAATCAGTGCATTTTTATAGCACGGATCGCTGTATAGATGTGAATGGTCCCAAAAATGTGTCAAAAGTGTTCCGATGTGTCCGCCGCAATATTGCAGTCTCGATAAAAATCGCAGATCGCTGCCATTACTAGTATAAAAAAAATAATAATAAAAATGCTATAAAACTATCCCCTATTTTGTAGCCGCTATAACTTTTGCGCAAACCAATCAATATAAGCTTATTGCGATTTTATTTATTTATTTATTTTTTTTTTTACCAAAAATATGTAGAAGAAGACATATCGGCCTAAACAGGAAAAATTTCGTTTTAAAAAAATAAATATATAAAAATTGGATATTATAGCAAAAAGTAAAAAATATTGTTTTTTTTTAAAACTCGTCCCTCTTCTATAGTGCAAGAAATAAAAACCGCAGAGGTGATCAAATACCACCAAAAGAAAGCTCATTTGGGTTTACAATGTTGCATGATCGCGCAATTGTCATTCAAAGTGTGACAGCGCTGAAAGTTGAAAAATGGCCTGGACAGGAAGGGGGTGAAAGTGTCCAGCATTGAGGTGGTTGAAGAGGTTGTAAACTGGTAAAAAAACAAAAAACACCTGCATGACAAAGGCATAATGAGCTAGCATGCATCGCATACTAGCTCATTATGAAATACTTGCCTTAGAACAAAGCCCCTGCAGCCGCGCCGGCACACCGCTGAGACGGCTGACATCTTCCCCGGAGTTTCTTCCAGGTTTGCAGGCTCCGGCGCTGTGAGTGGCCAGAGCCGCTATGACATCACACCCGCGCATGTGCCCGGGAGCCGCAGTTCACGGCACAGGGCTCAGAAGGAACGGCCGTTCCTTTTTAGAGCGCATGCACCAGTGAGGCCATTAAAGTTCATGTGCGTGTAAAGGCAGGTGTCCCAATACTTTTGGTAATATCGTGTATTTTGACGATTGTAAGCTTTTTGTTTAGAATTCCGTTGACTACGTTCTGTCATGTTAAAAAAAAAAAAAAAAAAGAGCACAAAAAACTGAGCTGGAACTTCCAATAAAGCAAAGTGTGTAAAGCTCGTACTTTCCCATAGGAAGGAATTCACCATTTTCTTCTAAGGTATCTTGAGTGTAACATATTTATGGCACCGTAAAAGCTGCAGCCCAAGTCCATAGCGAGAGACAAAGAGATCTATACACGGGCATTCCGGCTATGTAGTTACATTGTTGTCACTGCAGCCCATCAAGCAAAGCCTTTCCAATTGTGGAGTGCATGAATATTTTACAGTGAGCAGTTACTTTCCATTGCCAAGGAATGCTGTTCGGTTACATGTATACCGATTAGATATATATAATAATAGCCCTGCAGCTCTGACAATAAAAAAAAAAGCGTCATCTAAATACAAAGTTTCTTACAACAATGACCCCGGTATCCTCAAATATTTTTATTTTCTAATTCTGTCGTAATTTTACAATAAATCACAACTCCTGCCAAAACTTTTTTGTAGCTTATAGACTGTGAAAGGCTCAGTCCTTGTTTACATGGGTAGTAGGGGCGGTATAGACAGACAGTTGAGCCATGGTTTTACCACTCCCTGACCTCCCAGTGCACATGGTTGCAGCACACTAGTGCGGGTTTTTAAGGATTAAAGGAGTTGTGAACCTTGGTGTTTTTTCACCTTAATTCATCCTATGCATTAAGGTGAAAAAACACCCACCTTGCTGTGTCCGCCCCCCCCCCCCCCCTGAGCCCCCGTTTTTACTTACATGAGCCCTGAATTTCCGAGGGTGCGATCCAGCGTCGTTCTCTCCATGACTGATCGTTTTCTCATTGGATAGATAGCGGCGCAGCCATTGGCTCCCGCTGCTGTCAATCAAATACAATGACGCGGCCGCCGGGGGGCGGGCCCGAGTCATACACTCGGCGGCTATGCACGCTGAGTGTATAACACGGGAGCATGCCCACAAGGTAACCCCATTGGGAGAGGGCTTCCCAGAGGGGGTTAGCTCTTGCGGAAAGGAGCCAAGACAGCCGCCGGGGGACCCCAGAAGAGGACGTTCAGGGCCACTTTGTGCAAAATGAACTGCACAGTGGAGGTAAGTATGATATGTTTGTTATTTAAAAAAAAAAAAAAAAAAACTAACCCATAGTATTACTTTAAAATAGGCGGAGACGTAACGCCGGACATGCATGGATTGAAATTTGGCCGGTTCAGAAGGGGCCGACTGGATTTCGAACCATGGGCGCACCCTGGTTCTACCAATCAACTTCTGTACAACCAGCCTGTTGGTTTTTCCCGAAAGATCAGTGCCACCAGCTATAGCCTGCAGCACTGATTAGGGTTGTCTGAATATATCGGTGCGATACCGAGCAAATGTTTGATCCGATACCTGATCAGTCAGGGGTGATCGATGCGGTGCTGGGAGAAAGTTGCACAAGGTTTAGGAGTGTGTCTATGGGAATGTTTGACAATTCTTCCAGAAGCATTTTTGTGAGGTCAGCCACTGATGTTGGATGAGAAGGCCTGGCTTTCAGTCTCCGCTCTAATCCAGACCAAAGGTGTTCGATCAGGTTGAGGTCAGGACTCTGTGCAGGCCAGTCAAGTTCCTCCACCCCAAACTCGCTCATCCATGGCTTTATGGACCTTGCTTTGTGCACTGGTGCACAGTCATGTTGGAACAGGAAGGAGCCATCCCCAAACTGTTCCCACAAAGTTGGGAGCATGAAATTGTCCAAAATGTCTTGTGTTACTAAATCCACAACCGTAAAAATCGGTCTGTATATCCAGTAAAGCACGCTTGTTATACTCGCTGTGGAACCTAAGGGGTTATTACTCTGCATTGTGTAAAAAGGCTGTTTGATCCTCTCTTCTCTGATCCTCCCCCTTCTTCCATTGTCCCCTAATAATTACCTGATGACACAGAGCCTATAGAGTCAGACTGCACATGCTCCGTTTGGTCTGTATTGCTAGAGGTGTTTTTTGTTTTTGCTTTCTTGGGAGAGGGCATGTGATCAGCACTGTCCAGACAGAGTCAGGGCTCCTGCAGCCTCATAGGCCAGTCAGAAAACTCCTCCTACAAGCATTAACCAGTGCTTGGCAGGGATGAGCCGAACACCCCCCTGTTCGGTTCGCACCAGAACCTGCGAACAGACAAAATGTTCGTGTAAACTTTAGAACCCTATTAAATACAATGGACTCGAACGTTCGAAATCTAAAGTGTTAATTATAAAGGCTAATATGCAAGTTATTGTCCAAAAAGTGTTTGGGGACCCGGGTCCTGCCCCAGGGGACATGTATCAATGCAAAAAGAAGTTTTAAAAACGGCCGTTTTTTCGGGAGCAGTGATTTTAATAATGCTTAAAGTGAAAAAATAAAAGTGAAATATTCCTTTAAATTTCGTACCTGGGGGGTGTGTATGATATGCATGTGAAGTGGCGCACGCTTTCTTCGTGAAATGGTAGGGGTACAACGTACCCCTTACCAATTCACATGGGGGGGCCGGGATCTGGGGGTCCCCTTTGTTAAAGGGGTCTTCCAGATTCCGATAAGCCCCCCCGCCCGCAGACCCCCACAACCACCGGGCAAGGGTTGTGGGGATGAGGCCCTTGTCCCCATCAACATGGGGACATCCTCCCCATGTTGAGGGCATGTGGCCTGGTACGGTTCAGGAGGGAGGGGGGGCCGCTCTCTCGTCCCCCCCCTTTTCCCCTGCGGCCGGCCAGGTTGCGTGCTCGGATAAGGGGTCTGGTATGGATTTTTAGGGGGACTCCATGCCATTTTTTTAAAAAATTTGGGGTGGAGTTCCCCTTAAAATCCATGCCAGATCTGAAGGGCCTGGTAATTGAAATCTGGGGAACCCCCACGCTTTTTTTTTTTTTTTTTTTTATCAATGACTTTTGTATGTATTGCCGGGAGCCGACAATTCATTAATAGCTGCGAGTCAGTTTTAAATGACTTTTTTTCTTTCAAAAATGACATTTTTTGCAGGGACAGTTCTAAGCACGGGAAACATGCGCCACTTCACATGCATATCATACACACCCCCCAGGTACGAAATTTAAAGGAATATTTCACTTTTATTTTTTCATTTTAAGCATTATTAAAATCACTGCTCCCGAAAAAACGGCCGTTTTTAAAACTTCTTTTTGCATTGATACATGTCCCCTGGGGCAGGAACCGGGTCCCCAAACACTTTTTAGGACAATAACTTGCATATAAGCCTTTATAATTAGCACTTTAGATTTCTCCCATAGATTTTTCGAATTTGCCGCGAACACCCCAATTTGTTCGCTGTTCGGCGAACGGGCGAACAGGCAATGTTCGAGTTGAACATGCTAGAAGTCACAAGACTGCTATATACTGCTGATGAGAAAAGGTATTTAGCAGTTTATTAACTGTAGTATCTCTTTAACCTTTGTGTTCTACAGTCTGGCTTCATTATTTCTTTTAAGAGCGAAAATAGAAGTCAGATTGCTATAGTTTATGACCAGTGGCGGCTGGTGAAGTTTTAGGATGGGGGGGGGGTGCCAGACCCCGCCCTACCTTTTTGACCCCTCCCACTTGGCGAACACAGCGTGGTTTCAGCGGAATAGTGGGCGTGGCTCTAAGGGGTGTGGTTAGCATCTGAGATGAACGAAGGATGGAGGGAGAGAGAGATGGAGGGACAGCAGGCCCAGATCCTACATACTCAAAACACCTGGTGTCGGCGCTTCAATCATCCCGGCACCATGGTTGTTATGGTGTCAGGATGATTGAAGCACATTATTTCTATTATTACATTGTAATATGATGGGATGAATGATTGATTTAATTTTATAACGCAAAATCAGTGGGAGCCCTGAGTGTGTCACCTGCCACGTCGCCTGCCATCAGGTGCCCCCCAGCGGGACCGTCCTTACATCACCGTCCCTAAATTATCATTATTTCTTTATCGTACACCACGGGACACAGAGCTAGTCATTACATAATGGGTTAAGGGTCACCAGCGGTGATTGGACACTGGCACAACCAATGGAAGACAGTTCCCCTCCATATAACCCCTCCCATCAGGGAAGTACCTCAGTTTTTTCGCCAGTGTCGAAAGGTGTTGGACGCGTTAGGAGGTGCTAAAGGAAAGCTCTACCAAAGAGACCCTCTGGGGGTAAAAGAGCTATGCTTTCGGATCCATCCAAGACGCCTACAAATGAGCTGAATCTGGATGGGATCCGGGCCTCATCCATGAGGCGTCGCCTGTAATGTCTCTCTTCGGAGGACTGGGCTCTAAGATCCAGCACTTTCGCTATTTCGCTATAAAGTCCTGGTAAGAGTCTTGTACAAGGCCCAGGGGAGAGGTATCCTTTAAATAGGAACCCATATCCCTGAAGGTTGGCACACATAGCCCACCGTGAAGGGTGAAGTTTGGTATCTGTCTGAAATCTTTCAGCAGAAAAACCTGCGGCGTGGATAAGGTGAGATTAGAAGGTCCATAACTAGGTTGGGACCTTTTTTCAAAAAGTGGATGTCTTCTTTTTTTCCACCACTGGGGGGAGTAAAGAGCTGAATATACTCACCTCACTCTGTTCAGTGTCGGCTTCGGCGAAGTACACTGCTCGTCACTTCCGCTGCTGAGCTTGCTGGGGCACCCCGATCCTCCTTTCGGTGGCCGACCAGACACCTGCAGATGCAGGTAAGTGGGAACAAAGGCTGATGAGAGTCCTCTCTCACTATGGCCACCGCCATAGCGCTAAGGGCCGCGCGCGCACGCGGGAGCGCGCTTTATCGGAGGGGGGGGGGGGGCGAAGGCGTGCGCGGGCACGTGGCGCGCGCAGGCACAGAAACGGCGCCAAATTTAAAAGACTGTCAGTGTGAGAAGCACTGCAGCAGCAAGCAAGCTCGTTAGTTCTCTTATTCCTGGCAGAGAAACACAGCAGCTATACAGGGACGTAAGACTCCATGTGGTTGGATTGGGTACTTCCTAGAAGACATCCATGTTATGCATAGTTATGTGTTAAAAGTTGCATACTTAATGTATTTGCTAAACTAAACACGGTAGTATATGCATTTAGGTACCTTGTATTTTGTCTAAACAGTAAGCCTTCCAGGGGAAGTAATACGGACAAAAAGAGATAAGAAAGCACCACCGCCTGAGAGGAGGCTCTAACTGTGCTGACTCGGTACCTTTCTCTCCTGTGTTGCTAAATGCACCTGTTCAGGATGAGCCATTACCTCTGTCAGGTATGGCGGCTTCCCCAGTGAAGCCTGGGCCTGTATATGTCACTGAGGACACTTTATCAGCTGCCCTAAATAATCTGGAGGAAAAAATTGCTACCTTAATCGCTAAGTCCTCTAAAAAGGGACAATAAGCGAAGCAGGTCTCTTCCAGTATTGGACCTCCCTTCAGAAGTACCTGAGGGAGGAGGATGAGGAGGAGGAGGCTACATCAGCAGAGGATGAGGAGCCAGATTTTAAGGTCACAGGTACAATGCTATAGCAGTGCATTTAAGTTAACCTCTGCGGAGGTAACGGAATTACCTGTCTCCTCCCTAGGGTCATTAAGATCCCTGCAAGGTGCATGCTCCTTCCCGGTTCATCCGTTACTAGAGGATCTAATATACGCAAACTGGCAACATCCAGATAAGCCTTTCTCACCTCCAAAAAGGTTTAACATTCTTTATCCTATGGGGGAAATTTTTTTTTTTAAAGAAATGGAGCCTGCCTGCGGTAGTTGCGGCTATTTCTTGTGTAAATAAAAACCTGACATGTCCGGTGGATAATGTACAAGGGTTTAAAAGATCCTTCTGAGAGGAAGTTGAAATCCTCCTTCCTTTTGGCCGGCTCAATTACCCAACCTGCAGTAGCAGCAGTCGGTATGGGTCAGGTCATCAGCCAACAGGTAAAGCAGGGGCTGAAGGAACTGCCTTCAGAGCAGGCTAGAAATTGGGAAAATTTGCCTAAAGCCTTATGCTTCACAGTGGATGCCATGAGAGATTCTATCATACAGGCATCACGCCTTACACTCCAGCTGGTACAGATGCGCAGAGTACTTTGGCTTAAGCATTGGTCAGCGGAGACCCCATGCAAAAAGCTGTTGGCAAGTTCCCGTTCCATGGCGAACGCCTATTTGGGGAAGATTTAGAAAAATATATACAGAAGATCAAGTGGTAAAACGACTTTTACCTGAGAGAAAGAAAAACAAGAGATCTTGTTTTAAACGCTCTCTCCCCAGCTCCCGGGAAATCTGACTCCAACCAGTGGCGGCGGCCTGTTTTAGCCGCCCACAGGCAAAAAAGCTCAGAAGAACAAGAAGCCGTGGGGTGCAAGAGCTAATAAGCAAGCCCCCAAAGCCTCTCAGTGAAGGGGCGCCCCCGCTCGGCCGAGTGGGAGGAAGGCTTTGTCAGTTCTGAGCAACTTGGTGGTCAGAAATCCAGGACAATTGGGTAGTATCCACAATATCCTCAGGGTACAAACTGGAATTTCGAGAGATCCCATCTTCTCAATTCCGAGGTTCAAGACTCTCCAAGGATCCACAAAAAAGAGAATCCTTCTTCAAAGGTTTGAATCACTTAATGGCTCAAGGGGTAGTTACAGACGTACCCCAAAAAGAGCGAGGTTCAGGTTTTTACTCAAACCTCTTTGTGATTCCAAAGCCAAATGGAGATGTCAGACCCATCCTGGATCTAAAATCCCTAAATCGGTTCCTGAACGATCGCCATTTTCGAATGGAAACGATCCGATCCGTGGCCGCCACTTTAAAGGGCGGAAAATTCATGGCGCCCATAGATATCAAGGACGCACATTTACACATACCCATCCTCCCCGCTCACCAAAGATTCCTAAGGTTTGCGGTAGAAGATCGCCACTTTCAATTTGTGGCTCTGCCGTTTGGTGTAGCCACCGCGCCCATAGTATTCACAAAGGTGCTAGCTCCTCTGTTAGCAAACCTAAGAACACGGGGCATTGCGGTAACAGCCTATCTGGACGATCTACTAGTAATAGATCAGTCAAAGGACGGATTGGGTCACGCTGTACACACTACAGTAGGATACCTGGAGCATTTAGGATGGATTATAAATTTACAAAAATCCTCTCTCCAGGCCCAAAGAAGGATAGGGTACCTGGGCATGATCATAGATACAGCCCAAAACGGGGTATACCTGCCAGAACCGAAGATACAGTCTCTGAAAGACCTGATCCACAAGGTCAAAGCAAACAAGAGGCCGTCTATTCGCCTTTGCATGAGACTATTGGGAAAGATGGTAGCCTCCTTCGAGGCGGTCCCTTACGCCCAGTTTCATTCGAGACTACTTCAAGGCAATATTTTAGCTTCCTGGAACAGGAAGAGCCAAGCTCTGGATATACCCATGCGCCTGTCCTCACAAGTACGCCACAGCTTCGATTGGTGGCTAGAAGCCAGGAATTTACGGAAGGGAAAGTCCTTCCTCCCAGTGGCCTGGAAGGTGGTATCTAGGGATGCCAGCCTATCGGACTGGGGTGCAGTATTCGAGGAGGCTTCTACCCAGGGAACCTGGGCCAAGACTCAGGGGATCCTGCCCATCAATGTGCGAGAGATCCGGGCGGTATATCTAGCCCTCAAAACCTGGACATACAGGTTACAGGGCTACCCAGTTCGGGTTCAATCCGACAATGCTACTGCAGTAGCTTACATCAATCACCAAGGAGGCACCCGCAGTCGGGCAGCCCAAAGAGAGGTGAACCGGATCCTGGCATGGGCAGAAGAGCATGTACCTTGCCTTTCTGCAATCTTCATTCCAGGGATGGAAAATTGGCAAGCAGACTACCTGAGTCGTCAGCAGCTGCTACCAGGGAGTGGTCTCTTCACCCCGAGATCTTTCAGGCCATATGTCTGAGATGGGGAAACCCAGATGTAGACCTGCTAGCTGCCAGGTTCAACAAGAAATTGGACAACTTTGTGTCCAGAACGAGAGATCCTCTAGCCTACGGGACAGACGCTCTAATAATACAGACGCTCTAATAACTCCATGGAATCAGTTCTCACTGATCTAGGCATTCCCTCCGATCCCTCTTCTACAAAGACTGCTTCGCAGGATCAAGGAGGAGGGAATACCAGTAATCCTAGTGGCCCCAAACTGGCCCAGGAGGCCTTGGTACGCCGAGATTGTAAAAACGGCGATAGGAAGGCCCTGGAAGTTTCCACTCCGACACGACCTGCTGTCACAGGGTCCAGTATTCCACCCTTCCTTACAAAGGCTAAAGTTGACGGCCTGGCTGCTGAGACCCACATTTTTAAAAAAGAGAGGGGTCTCTGGTCCGGCTCTTTCTACGCTCATTAATGCTAGAAAGCCAGCCTCCAGACTCATCTATCAGAGAGTCTGGAGAGCATACGTTTCCTGGTGTGAATCCAGATGTTGGAATCCTCAGAAGTATGAAATAAGTAGGATTCTTGCTTTTTGCCAGTTAGGAGTGGATATGAATTTAGCCCTTAGCACCATCAAAGGGCAAATATCGGCTCTATCAGTCTTCTTTCAGAGACCATTGGCATCTCACTCCCTAGTTCGGACATTCATTAAGGGGGTACTGAGGATAAATCCTCCATTTAGGACTCCCTTGTGTCCATGGGATTTGAATTTGGTATTGTCAGTGTTGCAAAAGCAACCTTTTGAACCTATTCGCCATATTCCTTTAATTATATTAAGTAGGAAGTTGGCCTTTCTGATTGCTATAGCTTCTGCTAGGAGAGTATCAGAGCTAGCAGCTCTTTCTGGTAAAGAGCCTTATCTAATTTGTCACAAGGACAAAATCGTACTACGACCCCATCCGGCTTTTCTACCTAAGGTGGTGTCGGCTTTTCACTTGAATCAAGACATTGTTCTGCCTTCCTTTTTTCCAAACCCGCGGACGGCGGGGGAAAAATTATTACACTCTCTAGATCCAGTGAGAGCGGTAAAGGTGTATCTGCAAGCAACCGCTCAGATACGTAAAACAGATGTTTTGTTTATTTTACCAGATGGGCCCAAGAAGGGCCAAGCGGTATCAAAATCCACCATTTCCAGGTGGATTAGACAAGTAATTATTCAAGCTTATGGTTTAAAGAACAGGACTCCTCCTTTTCCTGTTAAAGCGCACTCTACCAGGGCGATAGGTGCTTCATGGGCAAGTGCACCACCAGGCTTCGATGGCTCAGATCTGTAAAGCTGCAACTTGGTCTTCAGTCCATACATTTTCCAAATTCTATCAAATAGATGTGAAAGGACATGAGGATTCCGCCTTTGGGCGAAGTGTGCTGCAGGCAGCAGTATAGGGCTTCTGGTCCGCAAGCGGCCTGTTTTGATCTGTGTCTCCCCCCCTTCATATGAGCATTGCTCTGGGACGTCCCATTATGTAATGACTAGCTCTGTGTCCCGTGGTGTACGATAAAGAAAATAGGATTTTTATAACAGCTTACCTGTAAAATCCTTTTCTTGGAGTACACCACGGGACACAGAGGTCCCCCCCTTCTTATGGGAACCTTACTGCTTTGCTACAAAACTGAGGTACTTCCCTGATGGGAGGGGTTATATGGAGGGGAACTGTCTTCCATTGGTTGTGCCAGTGTCCAATCACCGCTGGTGACCCTTAACCCATTATGTAATGACTAGCTCTGTGTCCCGTGGTGTACTCCAAGAAAAGGATTTTACAGGTAAGCTGTTATAAAAATCCTATTTTTTTTGTGACTGCCTGGGGGGAGGGGGGCGGCGCCCGGGCACCCCCTATGGATGGGCCCGCCACTGTTTATGACACACTTTACAATTACACCTTGTACATTGCCGTCTGTGCGTCCCAAAATTGTTGGTTTAATTTTTTGTGTATAAACTTTTTTTTTTTTTTTTTTTTTCTGGGCTGTTCTTTGGGTGGAAATTTGATTTTTATTTTAATTTTTCCTGCAGAGCTTGAATTGAACGGATTATTTAATAGAATGCTCTAGAAATCTGTGTTGAGAAATGCTGACTCATAGAGCTTCATAGATTTAAAGGACAGAACCTGATCAGCGGAATATGCTGAAATAGAAACGTGTACACCGGAGTTTTAAATACAGAGGGGAGGTTTGAGGAAAGTCTTTGCTTATCTCAAAACCTTCCACTCATACACACACTTAATTACAGGGATTTTTTCTTTAGCCTAGGACTTAAGACCAAATTAAAATATAGAAAAATAAAAACATAACAAGGTTCATATTTCTTGAGCTATTTAGTCTTTTTTTTGGCTTTTCTCTACATGCCCTGTACTTCCTTCCCTCTATTTTTTTTTTTTTTTTTGCTAATTTTACCCACAAATGGACAGAAAAATTAAGGAAAAATAAGA